>OY856413.1:940923996-942192746 GCA_963693085.1 Alisma plantago-aquatica
TTTTAATGAGGCTCTAGGACCTTCACAAATATAATTACTAGATCATAAAATACATTTTAGGGGCCTAATTTTTGTTTTCCAATAAGTTTCTAATCTTCAAAAATAATATATGTCACAAGATAACATATTTATGTTTCCTATTAAAGACAAATGACATTTTAGTAATATTATTGAGTTAATATAGCACAACAATCATAAAAAAATAACTCTTCAAAACATTCTTTTTTATTTCACATAAACATATGTTCATCACATAGGGGTGGACATAGACCATTGCCCCATAATTTATACAAATTGAAATGATAGATAAGTGTACATTTGTATGCATGCCACTTCTTTTTGGTCCTTCGAGTAGATGAAAAGACATGTCTATGACCCTCTTTGAAAATCTTTAGAGGATGCATAGGTAACTTTGAACCATTTTCCTTGAACCATGAGGTAGTGAAGAACATAATCTCAATCAAGTGATATCAGTAATCATAGATGATAATGTTACTCATTGCTATCTTCACCAATTCTTGGGTATTTTCTCCAACCGCCAAAAAAATTCATCCGAGCAACTTCTCTGCATTATAAATAACAAATCAACAACAATGTAGATTTCTCATTCAAATGCACATATTTATAAACATAATACAATAAATGATCTTTAAGGTACAACATATTTAGATACATTTCCTAAAGCTCTCTACCTCATTGAAAAGATAATATGAAGATTGCCACATGTGTACTATGGTACCACTTCCTTCAGTGCTATTAAACCTTTAATGATATGTATCAGTGAAAATATCATTCTCTTTCCTTTTCCTAAGAAAGGGTAGCATTAATCCTTAAAACTACAATGAGAAGATATTTCACATCACCTGCATTTGAAAAAAAAATATGTGATTTTAATATGGGAAAAGATATAAGGAAAAGTATATCTTGTTGCAAGTATATCACATCATCTAAGGAAGATTAGTTGATGGCCCACTGACATGAGGAAAATTATATCTTGGTGCAAGTGACTGTGAGGCATATAAACAAGAGTAAGAAGATCAAATTCTTCACAGGTTGAGAAGATTCAATTAGTTTCCTTGGTAAGGGATTTGTATGTTCCATCTATAAATAAATATATACAATAAACAAATAATCACTCAACATTGATATGATATTTGGTAAAAGAGTATGGACCAGATTCAATAAGAACAAACATAATGCAGTTGTATGAGCCAAACTTATAGTATACATAAATTCCATCTCTTCTTTCTTGTCAAGCATACTAAATAAGCAATCATAGTATCCATTCACATTTTTCAAGCCCTACGTACAGATAATTTAGCAAGTATGCCCACTATTAGAGGTAGAAAACAACATGCACGACCGAGATAGAGGGAGGGTCAAGAGGATATTACGGGTTGACCTAGAAAAAGAGTTGCTCTATTGAGATAGAGGGAGGGTCAAAAGTTGAGGATGCGGATATGAAGGGTTAGTTTGGAAAAAGAGTTGGTAAAAAGCGGCAACAATTTAATGGACTCAGCTATCAAGATCAACATGGAAGGTGTGAATGAACCAGTAAGCTAAACTACGTTCATCAATAATAAGCAGGGTAGAGGTGTCATTGTGAGAAAAAAATAAAATATGTACATAATTTAGCCAATATTTGGGATTACAATAGATGACTTTGTAGATGTCAAATTCATACCATGACTTAAGATAAGAAATAAAGTATTTGTATTTGATCATAATAAATAATTTCTTCATACAAAAAGTCATACACAAAGGGTACCATACACTAAAATCAAAGGCATTAACAATAACCTGATAGTAGCCAAAACCTTGAATTCATAATCAATACTATGAAAAACAATACTAAGTTTACATTTATTCGTAGTAATTATATCGGACAAAAGCCTAAATAAGAAATAGAACTGGTTCAAGTCTAGTGTGGATAGGTGTAACTGTAATATTTCATAGATGTAAAACAAAACTGGATCGTCTAATGTCTATTGGAAGGACCCAAGTTGAGCTTTTATTAGTATGATTTCCAATTACCTTTGGAAATAATTTACCGCTGAGGTTGACACTATCAATCAATATTAAGAAATATGAATATAATATTATTTGAAACAACTAACATGTTTCTTCATTCAATATCCAACAAAGTTTATTTTTTAGGAGTTTGTTTCTATTTGTTTATTGTGTGTGTTGACAATGTGAATCTGTTTTAGTACTCTGCTATAGTGTATGTACTGCGCATGACCATCACTTTTTACTCAAAAATATTAATGTGTAGTTTAACAATAATGTACCTCTTTTGCAACTCTTGCAATATTATTGGTCCAACGAATGTACCACAATTGCTTCAAAAGTTCCAACAAGTAAACATGTAATATGACATTATTTGTAGAAATTCCTGGAAACGTAAAAGTATCTATCTTATTGCGTGATCCAAGTATTAATGTGGTTAAAAATCAAAAGTAAATTAAATCATATTTGAACAATATTTTATCTTATTCACATTTTTAGAAAAGGATATTGCATATGATGACTGCCAGAATTTTGATCTATTCTTTCACAACATTTTAAATTGTAACATATACATGCATCTAAAGTAAGACCGTATGTTATAATATGAAGAAAAGAGATCCAATTCGTTCAAGTTTAGAGTGAAAGAAGAAAAATACAAAACACTTATTGGAAGCCAAAACCAACAATATCCACTTTAGTTTTTAACGTCTACAACATAAATATATTGTTGATTTAAAGTTTTTGGCATCCTATCTATACAACAAAACCTTTTTGCCCATTTGTTCAATATGTTCTCAACCACATGAGTTTTTTCATCAAGAAGCCAAAACCAACAATATCCACTCTAGAGAATCGCAGCAAGCAAACATCAATGATTTTTTAGGTGAGAAACCATCACTTACAACATGGTATGGCGGGAATTGGGTGACGCGCAGAGAGGAAGCACGCAAGCTGGAAAGTTGCTTCTCCATTGCCGCATCCGCCGTAGTGGCAACCGCAGAAATTGGAGCGGGTTATAGAAGTTGGAGCCTTCCTCAGCCCGGCTCATTGGCGGTTTACTTTCCTTCATGGCCAGAAAGTTATTGCTTGGTTGCACAATAAATTTTTTGGCACTCGGGTTAACTCCCTAGAATGGCGGTTTGAGGCCGGCAGTGGAGAGGTTGTTGGGTTTTCTGCAGCAGACGGTTATTCATCTTCCCCACAATACGGAGATAGATGCTGTTCATGGGATCGTGGGGGAGTTTGTTGAGGTGATTTATGATCATGGAGATACATGCGGAAGGAAGTTGAGTAATTTGTTTAGCTTGGGATGTGTAGTAGTGGGGAACAGGAAGAGTTGACGAACCCATTTTGTGCGGTTGTAAGAGAGATATGTAGTGGTGTTGGAGATAGTTATGGAGAGATTCAGAACAAACAAAAGATATGTAGTGGTGTTGGAGATAGTTATGGAAAGATTCAGAACAAACAAAAGATAGATGTAGTTAATAGAACAACATTTAATAAGGCATAAGAAAAAACGATTGGAAAAGTGGGCATCTTCTAAATGAGAAATCGTCACGAAGAAATGGGTATAACAAGTAATAAGAGATGAGAAAATTAAAAGAAAATAAAGTTTGAAATGTGCATTTTAATTGCACTATTTGAGTAGTATATAAATGTGTGTGCTCTAGAAAAAGGAATTTTGAAATGTACACGTCTCGTGTAACGTGAGAAAACAGTTAGAGTAGGAGGGAGAAACGTGGATGTGTTATACGTGAAGAGCGTAGAATGTGGGAGACGGTTTGGTGCATGAATAAAACGAAAAAAAATTAAGGAAAAAGGCGAGAACAAAGAGAGTTTGCGAGAGCTCAGTATTTTGAAAATTCCTTAATCTCATTGGTCAGTGGCATAATGGTAACTAAGAGAAAAAACATTCACTACTGAACGCACACGTGCACATGCACATGCACGTGACATAAAATTTGTTGGAAATGTGCGGGGAGAGGACTCGTCTGTGAAAGGGTCCCTACGGTAAAAGATATTTGTGTTGGTTGTTTGAAAAGAGAGAATCAATGAACCGTTTCGGTGGGATGGAGAGAGAAATACAAAATTAAAGATAATAAAATTTAATAGGAGAGTGTGAAAATAAATATTTGTAGGAGTACAATTCCTTGAAAAAAGTAGAGAAAAGAGTGAATCAAGGAGAGCGCAGCATCAAACTCGCTCTTTTTATAGTATATATATATATATATATATATATATATATATATATATATATATATATATATATATATATATATATATATATATATATATATATATATATATATATATATATATATATATATAGTCAGGCTAGAATACACTCGAGTGTACGGATCGCACGAATACACTCAAGTGTGTTTGCATATCAAGATTATTTTTTGCAAAATGTAAACCGTTGATCTTCACCGTCATACTATAACTAGGCTACATACAAATTTTGAGCCCATTTGGATGAGTGTAAGTCACTCATCCAAGGGCAACAAAATCGAAGTGCGAAACTAATTTGAAATGCATAATTTTTGCGGTCTTCATAACATGAGCTATACATATCCAAATGTGCTCAAATTTTGCATATGAGTTGTTCACGAGATGTTTAATAAGATCAATGGATTAGATTTTCAAAAAAAATATTGCATCATGAAAAACTTCTTGAGTGTATTCTGCGCCGGATACACTCGAGTGTATTCTAGCCTGATTATATATATATATATATATATACATATTTATACATATATACATATATACATATTTATACATATATACATATATATACATACATATATATACATATGTATACATATATACATATATATACATACATATATATATACATATGTATACATATATATATATATATATATATACATATATATACATATACATACATATGAGATTAAGAGAGAAACATTTTTCTCCCCCTCTCCCATAACCCGTGGCGGAGGCCGGACGCCCAGGAGGGTGATAAATCAAGAGATGCTTCTCCGTGTGGTTTTGAACCCGGGTCCCTTCATTGGGGACCAGCGGAATTCACCAACCGGGCTATTCTCTTGTCGGCATATATATATATATATATATATATATATATATATATATATATATATATATATATATATATACTAGCAACACATACGTGCATATGCACATGTGTGTTGCTAGTATGCACGTGCCCCATTGAACATGTGTATCTTACATTAAATATTTCAAAAATAAAACTTCCCAAAAAGATAATGATAATCCTCATAACTGCCTAAAAGGATAATGATCATCTTTTTGTTCTTTTATCATGAAAGAAAAAATATAAAATTAAATAAATATAAAAAATTTGAGAAAAATTATGAGAAGAGAGAGAATCAAGGAGAGCGCAGCGTGAACTCGCTCTTTTTATAGTAGTATAGATATATACATATATATACATATATATACACACATATATACATATATATGCATATACATACATATTAATATATATATATATATATATATATATATATATATAGACTGACTCATATTATAAGTACAATAAGAAGATACGATTTGGAAAGGTTGATGAGAATACATAGAAGAAAAAAATTTAGACTTCAAGCCTAATACCAGTTTGGACTTTTTTATATTGTTCAAATAGTATCTATTATCTTAATTAGGATAAGAGACATTATCCAGTATGAATATACAATATTTTCAACACTTATTTCCAATTATAAATATAAGGCACTCATAAAACAAAATTCAAGTATCAACAAGTCTCAGAGTTTAGATAATAAGAACCTAGTGATAAAAGTTTACTCAACATTATCGATGTTTTTTTCCGTCGATATATGAAATAAAAATATTAACATGCTATCAATGGTTTTGTCAAATTCTTAGAGTGGAATGATTGTACATGTAAAAAAAATAGTGGTGATGTTTGTTTGAGTTGATGTTTGTTTGAGTTTTCTATAGAAATTAGAAAATGTGTTAGACTTTCAAATTATTAATTGAATTGTTTATTAGTAGGTAAAATGAGCAGGATAAAGCATCTCTACTTGCCTTACATATTCCGCTGCACCTTAGGGCATGTTGTAGTTAGAGTACAAAATGTGTTTTGGAAAGTAAAAAGATTAAATATGTGGAATTTAACTACTAATATCTAATTTAGTATGGTATAATTAGATCTCTTAGATTTTAATTTCGTATGTTCATTATAATTTATTATTTGTTATTAATTGTATGTGAATATTTTTAAAATCATTTACTAATGTTATTGATATTATATAGTTGTTGATCGTACTGATTATAATTAACAAAACCAGCAAGTAATGCTCTCATATTGCTGTAGTTTCGCATCCAATTAGAGAGGGAACTAGATATGGAGAAAGAGATGGTAACGAGAGTAGTGGAGTGGGGAATTGAAGAGAGAGAAAGAGAGAGAAGTGAGAGTACTAGAGAGTGGGGAGTTAGAGAGAGAGACAGGAAAGTGAGAGTAATGGGGAGTCTGGGAGTTAGACAAAGAAAGAGAGGGCAACGACGAGTAGCGGACAAGTGCAAACCGTAAGAAAGGTTTCCTGTTATGTGTGGACACCTGGAACTTGTAACGTGGAACTTGTAATGTGCACATGATGAAACTACACCCGACCACTCCTTATTTAGGTGTGGTACAACTTTCTTGATTTGTGGTCGAACTGTGTAGTTGGGCGAGGTTCCAAACATCAAACATCATCCTACTAAATCCAACCAAATATAAGAAATTGTCCTAAAAATAATGAGTTTAAAAGTTTAATAAAAGTATTATACCCTACCAATCATGCCTTTAGGCGGATAAAGGTAAACTATATGGAACAAGAGCATGTACTACAAATTTTCATACAATGTAGTACATTTTAATCTTATTTATCGAAATATCACATTTTGAAGACAACATATCTAAAGTGGGGACGTGGTCTCGTCAACAACACATTGGCCTATCCAGAGGAGAGTAACATGTCTTGGAAAAAGATTTGTAAATGATTAGAATATGCAGCAAATACTGCTATATCTGATATTCGAATCTAGGGAAAAATCGAACCTGATATGTGATCAATATCTGACTAATATCATTCGATACTATTTGAATCCGATCCAAAAGAAAAACATCCAAATTTAGATAAATATCAGATCTGAATCAAATATATATGATAAAATAGCTATATTTTTATGTATGAATCATATATAATTAATAATATATGTATATATTACATTTGGTGCTAATAAATATATAATACATAGAAAATAATGATATTGTCTAAAACATATATGATGATAAAATCTATATATTTTGTATATTTTCATGTATGAATCATATATATTTTATAATATATGTATCTATTTGTTTCAGATTTTTTCATAGTCAATATAGTAATATTGGATATCCGATTTGAAATTTTCAGAACCAAAATTTGATATTCAAAATTTGATAGGAATCATGCGGAGGTCAGATTATTTTCAAAATTTTGGACTAGAACTCCTATCAAACATGTGAATTCCATATATCCATTTATAGACCTACTTGAAAGCTCTAATTTTGGTCAAATTGATGTGTTCCTATTTGAAGGTTACTATGATGAAGTGCTTTTTGGTATACACTTTTATTGAATTATTTTTTTGTCCCTCATTATCTTGTCTTGCTCACTTTTAATGATCCACATGATCAACAAAATTATGAGGAACTCTAAGATGAAAATGCATGACTTGGATCAAATGTATGAATTAATTCCTTTAAATGCTAGTTTGAAAATGCATAATTCACCTCATTAGTTATCTAATAAAAGTAGTCTTTTTTATTTTAAACTGTTTACATGTGTTATACTATTAGTTTTAAAGCTTGGATCCAAATTTCACTCCAATCAGACTATCCTACATAAATATGTGTTTCGTAAGAATTTACTCCAAAAGTCACCTTTAATACTCTTTTTTCCCCTTTCTCCTTATTGGTCATGACTCATTCCCTCAAACCCTCCTGCAACTCCCTAACCCAGTGGATTCACCTTGAACTAGGATTTTTACCCCCTAATTGATTAAAAATCGGTCATTGGAGCCTAACTTGACCCCCAACCCAGCCCTTGAACCAACGACCACAAGATTGTGTCAAGCAACATCTAATCGTCTACTACCTCAAGTTGGAGATGGTCGTATGGGGCACTGTTCCGCAAGACCATCTTACAAACCCCAAAAATGTGTCTTCTCATGACACCTTTTCTTTCCCTACGTCATCTTTCATTCCCTTCCTATCATCAAACTACATCAATTCTCTTCCCTCGTATCTCACAATCTTGCCTTGGGAACCAAAAAATCAAACCGCCACCAGCACTTCCCAAGAACTAAACCTAGCCCCTAATTATCCCTAACCCTAACCCTTGTTGGCCTATATAAACCACCTCTTCCACATTGTTTCTTCCCCAAGAAACTCGATGGCATATTTTCCTTATCCTATTATTCCTCTTCTCTTCCAGCGAGTTGTGTTGTCATGCATCACGTCTCCCAAACTTCCTCACACTCTATGTAAGACCCCTGACCTTGTTTATATGGTTGAACATGCTTAATCACCATAATTAAGTGCTTAAAACCTTAATCAAACCATATGAGGTGCTTTATATGATATTACAAGCTTAAGTGTCAAGTTTGGTCCAGTTTGGACATTATTTTTACAAGTTATGCAATTTTGTGCACATTTTGGGTTTTCCTACAATTTACCCATATCTAAGGTTTTTCTTGCAATTTGTCACATTATTTATGTTCCTTATATGTTTTCTTATCATGCTTGATCTTTTTAGTCCATGGGACACCTAGTTGTACCTTGGTTTGGTAGTGTTACCATTCTGGAGTAAGTTGGGGTTTTGGCTCTTATAAATAAGCTACCTTAAGAGGCCATCAACTGATGGTTCCCCTATATGAGTTACATACAATGGTCATTACTAGGTGGGGACAACCTATGGTGATCTATAGAGGTGGTAGGTTGATGCTTTTCTCTCTTGGGGTCCCTTGGACCGGTAGTTTGCTTGGAAGGGGTAACCAATCAATGGTTTTCCACCTAGTGACTTAGGGTTTTAGGATCCGATGGTCACTAAGTGATGAAACTCGATGGTTAGCCTAGGGAGCCAACATTCGATGGCTTATCAAACTTCCACAACATATTGAGTTGCTTCTTTCATAGGACGTGATAGTTATAGGCATTTTGGACACATGACAAACCTACTAAGACACCTCAAGCTTCTCTTTCTTCTTATCCATAAGCTTTATATACCTCTCCTTTAGCACCCAAATGAACCCTTTGTATCCTTATCTCTGACCGGTCTAAATTACACATCCAAAAGGAGCGGATTCAGAGTAGTCAGACTTTTAAAGAGATAACCTGACTCTCAGGCCCCCACAACGATAAATGGGGTCCAATGTAATGATCAGGATCGAACACAGGGATAAGGTTGGCAGTGTTAAGCTCACAGAACCTAACACTCTTATACTCCAGAAAATGTGGGTATATTGAAAGGTGTTCCCTAAGGAACGATGTCACACAAACCAAATCTAAGACAAGTAAAATAAAGGTAAGAAGAACGAACGAAAATAAAAATAAGATGAAATAAGTATATCAGAGGAAACTCAGGTTGGGGTTCACCTACTAAGACCTCTCACCAACATGCAACATCCTCTCTCTCCCTCACATACTCTTATCAAGATTACAAGCAACCATCAAAAGCATCTTTTCCAATTTCTCTCTCGAGATGAGGATAGATCTAAGTCTAAGGATGGCCTCTCTCTCGAGATGACCACACGTAAACTATGTAGCATAACATATGGTTTAAAGATTTAGCATTCCAACACTCTTGTGCATTCGTACTACTCCACAACACATGGTAAAAGTGATATTACTCTCTTGAGATATCAACTATCAAACATCACAAGATGGTAGCTAAGCATACAAGTGAAGCATTAAAACAAGTGTATGGAGATTATCTTGACAAGAGTATATATATTCAACAAAGAGAGACAATATACATGTTGGGAGAGCCTTAGCGGCTACTCCCAACCCAAGTTAAGGTGTTTAGCCACTCATACTTGCACACAACATAACAACATTACAGAAAGATAGATACATGAAGTCCACAAAGTGAGGAGGGAAGTATAGCAAAATGGAATGATATATCTAGAGAGAGAAGAGACGTGATACGACACAATACTTCTTCAGATATGGATCGAACACTTTGATGGGGCGGACAATCTTCTTCTCTCAAAAAAGTAGTCTTCAGTCTTCTCTCCTCAGCTTCCACCTTTGGAGGTCCAAGACTGGCGGATGGGATGGATTGGAATGAGTCTGGGATACAATAGCACTTCGTGGTCATCGGGATCCGATCTATGATCTGATGATTTGACAAGAGGGGTGGGTGGCCTGTTTATAGGCACATTCCACTGACTTAAGCCTAGACCGCGGTCACGGTCTTGGTTGGGTGAGGTGTGAGACTACGGTCGCAGTCTGCTCCTTATTCCTTCTTTCATCGTGGTCGACTGAGTCACAGTCTGCCACTTGCTCGTGGTCTGGAAATGATCATGGTCGAGGTCGATTCGTGCATTGTGTTGGAGAGGTCGAGGTCGAGGCCTTCTCACTCAGTCATGGTCTGCAAAGATTGCAGGCTTAGCAATGACCGCGGCCTCCACGCTGGTCGCAGTCTGGCTTTATCGCGGTCTTTAGGGATCGCGACCCCATATGGATTGCGACCTTATTTGAGTCACAAGAAAACTTGGTGTTGGCGGTCTCCAAATACACCATGGTCCCTGGTTTGACTAGTGACTTTGTACTGATCGCGACCTCCTTGTCATCGCGGCTTCAATATGATCGCAGTTTGACACCAATGCATGATGACCTCGATCTTAAAGCAGTTCAGAGACCTCGACTGCAGTTGTTGAATGAGTGGGTCGCGGTCGAGGTAATGACCACGACTTGGGCTGTAAATATACCTGAAATCATGTAAGTGAGGTTTTAGTCAAAAAGATGGTTAAATTTTGGGAAAAGTTAACAAATGATATACTAAAAGAGGTATATAATATATACAAAAAGTACATAAAATAGAGTGTTATCAATTCCCCCAAACATAGAATCAAGTCTGTCCTCAGGCTGAGTGTAGGCTCAAGAGAGAGAAAAAGCAAACTTATGTGACAAACATTATAGAATATAACATAACTGAAATATCTCATTCTTGCATCAAGACTGTTGTGGTATGTTTTCTAACCCTTAGGTCTCATTTCTCCCTCTCAACTAGGGTTGCATAACTTCATTTTCTCGACATTGCCTTCAATAATAAAAGGTTCCTCCTTCTCAACTTATCACCCCTTCCCCTTAGGTAATAATCATACTAATACAAGATCTTTTTCGAGGGGTAGCTTTCACACCATTTCTTTATTTTTTAGATGGTCCTATGCTAATGTGTTCGGGTAGGCTTAAGGCTTCAAGTGTTTTCCTCTTCCCTCTGAACTCCTCACCCACAACTGTCGTAAGAATAGTGTTTCCCTTTTTGGGCGTCTGACTTTATGTCAGGTGGTTTTGTGAGTTTTCATTCAGGATTAGAGGTGTTTAAGCTTGGCTTCAATATTCCACTTACGGGCATGACATATCTGCATTCATGAGTGCAGCAATACACTGGCCGTATGGAAACTTTTGGCATCTTTTAGGGCACAACTCTCATTATTATTATATATTTTTCTTTCTTTTTGTCTTTTCACATCTCTTTTCTGGCTTGGGTGTGAGGGATTTTTAAGTGGTCTTTGGGCGGCCAAGCCTCTTTTTAGATATGCCTTGAAAAGGACAGTTGTTTCCCTCTCTATGGAGATAAGGATTTTCTTGTCAAAAGCGTCAGATGAGGGTGGTTGGTCAGGAGTATGGCTAGGTGAAGTTCTCTAGTCTCTGAGGGTTTCATGATTTAAGGTTGTCACACGTAAAACGTCTTATTGCAAGAATGAGATAGAGCAGTATTTCTATGATTCTTGTTTTACTCATATATATATATATATATATATATATATATATATATATATATATATATATATATATTGCTCATTTATTTCTCCCTTGGAGGGCAAAAGTACTACAATTCAAAAATTTAGCAGGAGAGGCGGCTAGATTATGAATTCAAAAGGTAGCTTTTGCAAAATTTTTGAAAAATATTGAGAACTTTTAGAGAGGTAAAAAGATGATAAATGTACCTCTGTAGCTCGTTTATGACTCCTCCCCCAAACTTATCATGCACCACGTCTCGGGGTGTCAAAATTTGAGTGAGACGTATAAACAGGCTTTCTTTATTTGTTTTTATTGTTGGTGGAAGCCCACTCAGACTCGAGAAGTATGTTTGCGTATACTCCTCATAGTGTGTGGTATTGTTCATACTGCATGTCCTCCACTTTGACGTCAATACTGGCTAGGGCCACCATCCAGACTAGACAGAAGAAGCCACAGTCATTTGATAGGGGCACCTGCTGGGGGCTCCTGTGATAGAACTGTGTCTTTTTGAAGTCTTTGCCTACTGTATGCTTGTACCCTTTGCCATGCCTTTTTATCATGTCAATACTTGCCTCTGAGCATGTGTTGGCCTTTTCTTCTATGGGAGTCTTTGTTGTCGTTATGTTAGTTCTTTTATTAAGTGTGAAGGCTGCGTCTGAGCTGTTGTAGAGGACTACAATCCTTCTGATGATATTGACGACCAGCAAGGTCCAGTGATTATCATGAAGAATTGGCAGGAAGATGTAGTTTGGTAGGGATGTCGCTAGGCATTGTTGCAGGTGCTCCTTTTCACCTGATCATTTGTCCTTCAAGATGTCATCTACCAGTATGAAGTAATCCATGTGAGCACTTGGCATGGTGTCACCTAGTAGCGCCTGGTAAGCTGACATCGTGCTTACTGAAAGATATCCTCCTATTTTCAACTTTTCTCGGAGGTCATCTTTTAGCACGCAAATGACATCTCTCTCAAATATGACATTTCTCGGTGAATCATCTTCTTTCAAGGACCTCATAATGATATTTAGTTCTTCTAAAGACAGGCTAAGGCAACTCCATCTGTCGAAGTCCTTGAAAGAAGGTATAACTTCTCCTGTCGGTCCGTCCAGATTTACATTGACCGAGTCTTCTTCTTCAACCTCTTCCTCCTCAGGTTGTTCTTTTGAAGGTTGTTCTTCTAGTATTTCTGCTACTGGAGGTTGTTCTGGCTCGTTTACTGATGTGTGCTTTACAACTTCTCCAGTGCTTTGATTCCAGCCTTCTTTCCAAGCCACAACCCTAGATGGCTCTGTCGGATCCACCCATATGGTCTTCAGTTGTTCCCCCTAGATGACCTTTTCAGGTAGAGGGATATCCTTATGAAGCCTCTGGGGTACAGCTTGTGAAGGCATCGCCAGGTCGCTGAAGAATCAACGATCGTAGATGACTTCCATAGCATACAAACCCCGCAGTCCATGCAGTAATCATTGTCTAGATCTTCTAGGGGGATGCCCTTGTTGATGGCTTCTATCATTATGAGCAATATGAAGGTGCAATCCCCCGAGCCAGCCTTTTCTTGAGGGACCCTCTTGTTGATGGAGAAGATTTTTCTAGAATCCCTAAAATTTTTCATCTTCATCTTTGATTGCTTGTTGCAGACGCAGTGGTATCTTTAAGGCATCTCTGGCATCTTTCCTCTTGTAAATGAGTGAGATGTTGTCCATTTCGGCTGCGCAGCAGTTGAGCACTGTCGACTTCTGCTCATACAGGTCCACGACTATAAGTGCCTAATGCTTTACATTCCTTATGGGAAGCACTACATATCTTGTTTCCTTTCTTTGAACTACTACCTTCAGTTCGACGACATCTTCTGCCTTGTAGTATTCTTTGTAGAGGAGGCTAGCTAGATGTGTCGTCCCATTGAAGACTGGATATGGTTTGTCTGGGTGTAGCAATTCTTCCAGGAGGGTAGCGTAGAGTACCTTGCACAACCTTTTGTGTACTCACGCCTTTTTTAAGAAGATCCCCCAGAAGTGATCTCTAGTTAGACGTCTACCCTTGTTATTATATAGAATGTCTGACCCAGGTAGATCGTCACTTAGGATGTCTTCCAAGATGTGGACGTCTCTACATATATTCTGTGATACTGCAGACATGTCCATCTCCTTCATTTTGCATGATAGGGGAGGAGCTACTCCCAATGATTCTGTTCTAGCTCACGCACTCCGCTCCCTGGTGGGCTCATTCGTAAAGAAGGTTGATAGGTCACCATCCTCTTCGTCAAACGTTTCTTTGTGTGTAGAAGGTGCTGAGGTTTCATCGATAGTTGGCATAGTTGTGGCCATCTATTCAGCTTTTTTGACTGACGGTTGTGTTGTGGCAACTTGTTCTTCTACTTCTGAGGAAGCTTTTGCAGATACATTGTCTCTGATACTGCTCTCCTCAGAAGTTTGGCCCAGCTTGGTGGCCACTATCATTGCTAGAGTTGCCTCCATCTTTCCATTATAGAGATAGTCATTATGCTCGTTATGTCTCTGTTATAGGAGGAACTCGTTGCTTTCTTCGAGACTGGCGCCCAGCTCAGCTAGCATCTTATCGAGCTCTATGGTCCCCATCATGCTTAAATCTGCGGCGACTTCTTCTCGATGAGCTATAGCAAGATGTTCTTCTTGCGTCAGCTTATTTGTAGGCAGGGTTGGTTGTTGTTCTGTTTGTCTACCACTTCCTTCATTAGTTTCATCTGGTCCTTCTTCAGGGTTGATATTGAGATCGAGCTCCCTTGAAAACGTTATGGTTCTCATTGTGTGTTTGTCATTGGGGGAGCTCGATTGTTGTAGAGGATCATTCTTTTTCTGCTCAGCTGCCGGTGCCATCTTTACATTGGAACTTTTTTCTTTCGGCGCTCCTTCTCCCGTGTCTGTCCCTCCCGCATTGTCGTCATCATTATTGTCATGGCTGGAGGGGCTCGATGAGGAGTGCGTCGGGCGTGCTGAGCACTTTTCCTTCTTTCTCTTCCGTCAGCTCTCAATTTCTTTATGTTCCTTTATAAGCTTCTGGCGGTCCTCTTCTAGGCGTTGGCATTCTTCCTCGAAGCTGGCCATCTCCGCGTCGTAACCATGATGCATATGCTCATTGTCGGCTTGGATGACATGCCTCTCCTTCTTCAAATCCTCCATTTCATCCTTTATTTCCTTCAACACTCCAATCATTATTTATTGGTTGCTTAAAGCTTCTTGGATGAGGTCAGGGAGTGCTCGAGTTCTTTCGTCGAGGACCTATACCTATGTTGTTAGCATAGATAAAGAAGAAGAAATAGTTGTATTTATTGTAGTGATTTGATGCATGAGTTCCCACATGGCATAAAACATTATACCTAATACACCCCCAAAGGAGGGTGTATGTTGTTGTTGTTGGTGCAGCTGGTGCTTCATGCACGTAGAGCAGGCTTTTGCTTCTTCCTCTATCTTTGTAAATATCTTATTCAACATTGCCTCTGTGATCATGTAAGACTCACCTCCTAGCCTTACCTGTAGTTTAAAATCTTTGTCGCCCGCGTTCCATGTCTCACTACTTGTGGGTACTTTATTTAGCAAAGACAGGAACTCTGGAATTAACCTCTTATAGGAATTCCCCTCGGATGTGCATAAGGTGCATTAATTTGCACCTTCTAGGAATTTGACTACCCTGTTGTAGATTACCATCTTTTTGAAATCATCTACGTCCAGGTACCTAGTTGGGCTGAAGTCCTTATTTTGACACATCCAGTCATAGGTAGACTGGTGTACTGGGTTTCTCGGCATGAATGGGGGTTTTTCAGACTCTGTTGATATGTCTCCAGTGGCTTCTTTTTCTTGGTTGGTTTTCTCTATCTCCTCCCTTCTCGGTTTCTCTATTACTACTTGTTTTGCCTTCTTACTGCCCTTGGTTTCCTTAGGTGCAACTTTCATTTTCTTCCCCTATACTCAGGTCTCTGATTCTTCTGGCTGGCACTCAGAGGTATCTGTTTGCTCGGTTTGTTCTGTTTCTTGTGGTGAGTCCTTCGGTGTCAGGTGACCCATGATTCTTTGATACTGTTCGAGTTTTAGCTACAACTCAATTCAATTGTCCACTGGCAGAGAGGTGTTCTTCTTTAGTGTTGTTGTCAAGCTCTCCACTATCTTCTCAGCCTCTTTCAAGGATGTTGCCTTCCTGTAGATGGGGTCGCTAGTTGCTGGAGAAGACATTATGCAAAGTTTTCACAATGAATTAGTTTATAATTGATTTAACAATGATTAATATTCTTGCAATAATCTAGAGGAATTTATTAAGTTCAAGTATGTATATAGGGACCGCGACCCACAGTCTCGTTAGTGCTTCAAGAGACACCACGGTCGCGGTCTCTGAAGGAAGTCACGATCGTGGCGAATTGAAACATAGATTGCGGTCGTGATCGAGATTGCGGTCGCGGTCGGTATCGTTATCGCAGTATTATTCTGTGTATCAGGCAGGTCGCGATCGAGGGAACCGTGACTTCAAGCTACGATCGCCAACATTGTGACCCACTGTGTGAACCTGAAACTTAAATGTTGAGGGAGCACTGCGACCGGGTTAATATCAATGAACACACCGCAGTCGCGATTGCAACTGAAGTAGACCACGACTCACGGTCTACCTGGTCCAACAGTTCCACTTCCTTTCTTCGACTGTCGATTGGTGCCGAAAGTTGATCATTCTTGATTGAAGACGCACTCGTCAGCGGGTAGTTGCGCCAGTTATTGTATTTTTAGGTTTTTAATTACTATTTGCAAATTCCACCATAGGGCGGGTTGGATTCTTGGCTGGCGAGAACAA
Organism: Alisma plantago-aquatica; assembly: GCA_963693085.1. Taxonomy (NCBI): domain Eukaryota; kingdom Viridiplantae; phylum Streptophyta; class Magnoliopsida; order Alismatales; family Alismataceae; genus Alisma; species Alisma plantago-aquatica. Next base: position 940,940,834 of record OY856413.1, read on the forward strand.
CCATCGGTGACGCAATGAATGGTGGGCAATCCAAACGAATTAGAAAATGGGTAGGGCGTGAGGTGAAATCGGTATTGATACAGCGGCGGTGGAGAGTTGAGGAAACACTGGTAAAAAGGGCAAAAATAGGGTTTACCTGTTACCTTGCTTGTCGGATGAGACGTAGAAAATGGAGAAGGTCGCCGTGACATTGAGTCTGTTGTGACGACGGATCGTCGGTCGCGGTTGAGCGATGCTTGAGAGATGTAGGGTTTAACTCTGGCTCGAGAAAGCAAGAAGCAAAAAGAAATCTACGAAATTGGGGTTTTCGAATATATATAGTAGAGTGATTGTGACCCATTGATCACAGATAAAGGAGTGACCGCGACTGCGATGTACTCAAAACATGACCGTGATCACAGTCTCTTCTGCTAAGGGAAACATCAGGTCACGGTCGAGGTCACTGAACGTTAGCACCACGGGTCACAGTCTGCTTGAAGCAAGGTGAACACCGCGACCACAGTCTAGACTGCAGTTAGAAAACATTGAATAAAACAAAGCTTGTTTCTTAAATCCGTTCATCTTTTTCAAGGGGAATAGATATGTACAAAACTTAAGAAGGGAAAGAAACTTAATCTTACTAGAAGATAAATAAAACAAAGCTTAAAGAAACAGGAAAAACTTGGGTTGCCTCCCAAGAAGTTCTTGTTTTAAAGTGTCTAGCTCGATTTCATAATCATTCATCAGTTGGGTTTCACAGTTGGATGTGGCAACTCCTCATTCCTTTGTTGGGGTGACTGATTTGGTTCCTCCAAACTAATTTTAGATCTTCGGACAAAAGCTTCATCTTCATAAAATCTTTTTACTCTGTGGCCATTAACCTTGAAAGTTCATGTTTTCTCCCCTTGAATCTCCATCATTCCTGATGGGTAGATCTTCACCACAAAAAAGGGGCTCGACCATCTTGTTCTAAGTTTTCCAGGAAAAAGCCTGATGCTTGAATTGAAAAGAAGCACTTTATCACCTTCACAGACATCTTTGTTCTTTAGATGGGCATCATGCCACACCTTAGTCCTTTGTTTGTAAGTTTTTGCATTCTCGTAAGCATGCAATCTCAGCTCTTCGAGCTCTTGCAGCTGTAGGAATCTCTTCTGCCCTGCGTTTTCTAGGTTCATGTTCAGGAACTTGATTGCCCAAAGGGCTTTATGTTCAAGCCCAAGCGGGAGATGGCAGGATTTGCCATAGATCAGTCTGTACGACATTGTTTCTATTGGTGTCTTGTAAGCAGTCCAGTAAGCCCAGAGAGCGTCGTCTAGTTTCATAGACCAGTCTTTCTAAGTACGGCTCACCGTCTTTTCCAGAATTTGTTTTATCTACCTATTGGACACCTCCACTTATCCTGAGGTTTGAGTATGATAGGGTGTAGTGACCTTGTGCCTCACCCCATACTTCTTTAATAGCGCCTCGAATTGTTTTCTCCAAAGTGTGACCCTCCATCACTTATGAAAGTGTGAGGCACTCCAAAGTGTGGGAAAATAGTCTTCTCAAATAGCTTGATCACCGATTTCGAATCACAAGTCTAAGTTGCTACCGCCTCGACCCACTTGGAGACGTAGTCAACTGCTACTAGGGTGTACTAGTATCCTTTTGATGACGGGAAAGGGCCCATATAGTCAATTCCCCAAACATCAAAGGGCCCATAAAAGATTTTCACTTCTTTTATTGATATTTCCAGTGAGTTTGCATTCCTTACATGCCTTGACAAAAGATGTAGCATCCTTGAACAGGGTGGGCCAGTAGAACCCAGATTGGAGCACTTTTGCAGTAGTTCTTTCTCCAATGTGGTTCCCTCCATACAGCGAAGAGTGACATTCTTTCAGGATTGATGAAACTTCTTCCTCAGGTATACATCTTCGATACAAATTATCAGAACACCTTTTAAATAGAAATGGATCATCCCAATAATAGTTCTTGACATCAGAGAAAAGTTTTTTCTTCTGGTTGTATGTTATGTCAGGTGGCAGCTAGCCACAAGCCAGGTAGTTACAAATATCTGTGAACCATGGTAGTCTCTGTTCCTCCGATTGAGCCATCAGTAGTGCTTCATCAGCGTAGTTATCATTGACCGACAATTGATTTTCCTCATCGACAATGATTCTAGATAAGTGGCCAGCCACCACATTCTCCTTTTCTTTCTTGTCTATTATTTCATGATCAAATTCATGCAACAACAGAGCCCATCTTAGCAGTCTTGGCTTGGTATCTTTCTTCTGCATGAGGTAATGTATAGCTTCGTGGTTAGTGTACACTTTCACTTTGGCCCCTATAAAGTATGACCGAAACTTATCAAATGCAAAAATGATTGCCAACATTTCCTTCTCAGTGGTGGTATAGTTCACATGGGCTTCATCCAATGTGCGACTGGCGTAACAGATGACATGGTACTTTTTGTATTTCTTTTATCCTAGGACTGCGCCTATGGCATAGTCACTAGTGTCGCACATTATCTCAGATGGCAGCTCCCAATCCAGGGCTTGTAGGATAGGTGCAGAAGTCAAAGCCTTCTTTAGGGTCTTGAAGGCTTTTGAGCATTCGTCATCGAATTTGAAAACTACGTCCTTGATTAGAAAATTTGAAAGGGGCTTTGAGATTTTTGAGAAATCCTTAATGAACCTCCTGTAGTATCCATCATGGCCTAGAAAACTTCTTACCCCAGTCACAAACTTCGATGTTGGGAGTTTAGAGATGGCTTCGATCTTGTTTAGATCCACTTCGATGCCCTACTTGAAAATTTTATGACCTAGGACAATCTCGCTCTGAACCATAAAGTGGCACTTTTCCCAATTTAGGACCAAGTGTTTCTCCTCACATCTCTGCAAAACTAAGGAAAAATTTCTTAGGCAAGCGTCAAAATTCGTCCCTTAAACTAAGAAGTCATCCATAAACACCTCAACTATATCTTCTAAGAAGTCAGAGAACATAGAAATCATGCAACGTTGGAAAGTTGCGGGAGCATTGCATAAGCCAAAAGGCATTCTTCTAAAGGTGTACATGCCATAGATGCATGTAAACGTCATTTTCTCTTGATCATCAGGGTGGATCAGAACTTGATAAAATCCAGAATATCCATCTAAGAAATAGAAATAGTCACGGTGGGCAAGTCTTTCCAAGACATGGTCAATGAATGGTAGAAGAAAATGGTCTTTCTTCGTGGCCAAATTTAGTTTTTTGTAATCTATGCACATCATCCATCCCGTAACAGTTCTTGTGGCTACTTCGTCACCATTATCTCCTTTCACTACAGTCACCCCCCCTTCTTCGGAACTACATGAACTAGGCTTACCCAGTTGTTGTCGCTTATCGGGTATATAATCCCTACATCTCGTAGTTTCAATATCTCCTTCTTGACTACTGCTTTTAGAATCTGGTTCAATTTTCTTTGAGGTTGAACCAGTGGCTTTGCAGATTCTTCTAAATTTATCATGTGCATACAAAGGGCTAGGTTAAGTCCCTTGATGTCTTCAACAGAGTATTTGATTGCCTTTTTGTGCTTCCTCAACTTTTTCAGGAGTCTTTTCCTTTGTTCTTCTGTTAGATTTGCATTAATGATTACATGATTTTGTCCTTCATTGTCTAAGAATTCATAATTCAATCCTTTGGGGAGTGGTTTCAGTTCTGGCTTCGACTTTGGAGCCTCTTGCTCTTTGCTCGACTGTTTCAAAGAAGCATATTTTACAGTCTCTATTACTTCTTCATCCTCACTGAGATCTTCTTCACCTTGGTTAAGATAATCTAGAATCTCAACCAATTCTGAGTCTTCTACCATAGGGTTTGGGTTGTTCAAGGCCCTCATCAGCGGGTCTACTATGGCCTTTTCCTCTTGAACCTCCTAGCAGTATTGGTTATAGTTGTCCATGAAGTAGACTGATTTGAAAAGAGATGGTCCCTTCACGGCTTCTTTCACCTTGAAGTTTATATGATCGTTTCCAACCTGGAGAGTTATGATTCCTTCAGCGACATCTATCAAAGCTCTTCCAGTTGCCAAGAATGGTCATCCGAATATCATAGGACACTTCGGGTCCTCGACAATGTCTATCACAACAATGTCGCAAGGGATGAAGAATCGTCCCACAAGGATAGGGACATCTTCTACTATACCGATGAGTCTCTTGAACGTGTGATCTGCCAGTTCAATCCTCATGTTTGTCTTGACCATGTCGGTCAATCCCAGCCTTTGAGCTAAACTTAGGGGCATGAGGCTAATGCTATATCCCAAGTCTGCTAGACCTTTCCTTTCAAAGTTGTCCCCAACACAAAAAGGGATGCTAAAAGCTCCGAGATCTTTCTTCTTAGTTGGCAATTCAGCTTGTACAAAGGCACTAGATATTTTACCATATGTACTATTTCAACTTGGTTTCCCCTCCTTCTATTTGTGATGTCATCTTTGAAAAACTTTGTGTACGTGGGCATTTCCTCCAAGGCATCAAGAAATGGAACATCTATGTGCAACTTCTTCACTACTTCCATAAACTTTTCATATCTTTTCTTTAGGTGTGCCTTGACGAGCTTGTACGGGAACAGGACCCTTGGTGCATATAGATTTTTCTTCGTGAAGATTTCCCCAATAGGATCTGGGTCCCTTACTTCTCCACTTTTATTTCTACCTTCTTCAGCAACCTTTCCTTTATCAGCAGACTTCTTAGAAGAGACTTCCTTCTCATGTTATGGTTCCTCATCTGTTCCTTCTTTGTTGTCGTCCCTAGTTCCAGAGTTGATCAGTGTCCTCCCAAATCAGAGGGTAGCCATTTTTGCAGTCTCTGTATTTGATGGAATTTTTCCCGAGGGATTCTTTACTAACTCTGCCAACTGCGCGAGCTGTTAGTCAATTTGGCATTGGTGTGTCTGCATATCCGCCATCTAAACTTCCATGGTTGTCAAGATTCCAGAATTAGCTAGAGCACTTTGGGCTAGTTGATCATTCATTGTTGCTTGCCTCTTAGCAAATCAAATATTTGGGCGATTAAGTCTTGTTGGCTGTTATCCTTTCTTTGTCCTGATCCTTGGCCTTGGCCTTGGTTCGGTCCTTGGCTCAATCCTGATCCTTGACGATTCTGATTCTTACCTTGCCTTAAGTAGTTGTTCTTATTGGTTTGATAATTGGTTGTCTGAGTCTATTGAGTTTGTCCTCTTCTCTTTTCAAAACCTAGTGGCTGCTTTTGTGATTTTTTCAGTTGGTGCGAATTCTCGACTACATCCTTATTTCTTAAGCTAAAACCAGGGTGGTCTGGCCTCTTGAAGTTGGCATAGGAAACATTATGTGTTTCTTCTTCACTTTCACTTTCATCACTTTCCTTTAGCTTGGTGTATATACAATTATCAACCCCATACCCTCCTTCTCCACAGGTGACACACTTCATGACTTTCTCAGTATGTTTCTTTCCCTTCACTCCGGTATCTTTCAGTTGTTTTACATCACTTGCTATTTTCTAAATTTGGCCATTATGGTTTCTAAAGCCTTGCCTTCCATAGATGGTCCTTCATCCCCTACCTTCCTCATTGGGCCTCTGTCATTCCTTTCATAGTCTACTCCTGCTTGCAGCGCAGCCATATTTTCTATTATCTTCATGGTTCTGCTTGGCTTCTTCCCGAGGAAATCACTACCAACGACTGTGTTTAATGAAGTCCTCTTCGTATGAGTTAGCTCATTATATAAAGTGGTCACTAGGAACCCCTTACGATAATTGTGGTGTGGGCAGTCTGCGATGCTCAGATCACGAGGATCTTGTAGTCATGTGGGCCCACTATCCAATGATCCTCATTTATTCTCAACAAAAAAAACTTGACTTTATGGCCTTAAGGATCACTGGATAAGGAAAGAGTATTTACCAGAAACAAAAGATATATTTTCAACCACAAGTCAAGCCCAACAAACATTTTAATTTATATACCCTTACAAATCAAAATAGTATAGGGTTTACAAAAAGTTGCACATATACCCTATACATGATATCTATGCCTACTAATATAGTTTAGCACAGAGGAACACCTATCCATGTCCATGATGAAGACTTTTGGCAATGTGCTCTAACTTGTATTGCAGTTGAGTAGTCTGCTTCCTCGCCTGAAGTTATGTGATTTATACATCAAAACAGAGAAAACTAGGATTCAGCAAAAGCTGGTATGTACCCCATTCGAGCAGCAGGAGTGAGAACATAATAAAAGATAAAAAAAACATGCTCAAATGAGACATTGTTATCAAACATTAATGTATGTATGATTTATAGAAATATTTCAAGAAAAGTTAAGCAATAGATTAACAGAATTATTTTGATAGACATTTGGCAGTGTTATTGAGGCTAACCCACCGATGTGTCTCAATCCACATCTACCAAGTCAACCAAGGTTAAGCAATTGCTCCTGCCTCTGGCCCCGCAGGCCATACTAGTGCGCACCAGGAGGAAAATCCTCAGTCTACGTAGACAACCGGGAGACTTATGGCCACCGCTCCCTCCACTAGGGTTCACTCAAATAACATATGCCAGATATACAATTATGGCAACAAAAGTAAGCATTAAGTAGAGATTCAACAACATGTAGGTGGCAATATTTCACTTGGTAATTTCAAATGTTTATGAGGCATAATGTTGAAAGGTGATAAATCAATAAGGGGCTAAACCCCTACTTACTCACCCAATAGAAGGGCAACATACCTTTACAAAGTTGCTTAGTCTTGATGAAGATATTTTTCTTCAAAACCACTGAATTTTCCTATTTCAAAATATGGAAATCAAAATTAGGATGTATGCCAAAGTTATAATACAAAATGACCCTCGAGTTTGGACTACTCTCCCGAGTTATTGCAACCCATTTACCAAGCATATATAGTTATATTGTTCCAAGTTAGATGAAGTTGAACCACGATCCTATTAAGTGTACGACACTCTTATTATTAGTCACTCACATGAGTACGTATTATGTCATCAAATTGTGTTTCTATGTTTAGTAGACTCTTCATTTAATTTAACGTAATTCATCTTCCATTCCCCATTTCCAAGTATACAATAACGCATTTTATTGGTGTTTTAGCTTAGTTTGCAAACTAACTAAGCATAGCTATAAGAATGAATCAGATGATCATTCATAAATGAATATGCTAATTTACCAATGGATCGACATACCCATCCCATTAGCTGAGTATTTTATATTCTACCTTCTAACTTCGTTTGAAATAGTGTCTTGGACCTCTTGATTGTTGGTTCAAATTTTAATATAGTTAGCTTGCCAATCGTGCTGTTGCAAAACGCAGTGACCTTTATTTCTTGTTATTATCGATAGCTGCCCCCTCTCTCTTTCACCCACAAGAACGTGACCTTAGATGACCGTGTATCATCTGAACAGGGAGGAGAGGTAAATACCAGCTGTGGAGTCTTTAATTCCAATCGTTGGCGAATGATTAGGAAGGGGTATGCGATTCCGTAACGCCTCTGAGATTCTGACGAGAAACGGCTGGGGTAGGTGCACAAGCAAGCTGAACGTGGTTGAAAAAGACACTTACAAGGTAGACGATGGAGGAAAAGGAGATAGGGCTCGGGGAAAGGAGAAGAGTTCAGAGCATGAGAAAAATTTCCTGGGTAAGGCAGAGCTATGGAGCTTTTATAGCCTTCAGTAGTCAGGCGTTGGAGAGCTCAGATCGTTCCTTGTTGCAAAAGGCAGATAAAGCCGTATGGGCAAGAAAAAGTCTTGGCTAATCAACCGCCGATCAAGTCTCATGTCATCAGATCAGGTAGAATGGTGAACGGTCCCTTCACAGACCTTCATTCGCTGCTTGAGACGGCATTGCTGCTAATGGCCACGACGCCTGCAGAGATACGGCGTGGTTGTCAATCCGGTCGTGGGTGTTTACCCTTTTCCACGGGCGATGGGCTTCAAGCCAATGAATACTATGGGTCTCTTCAGCCCATAGATAGCATAAACTATTGCCAGAAGCATTAAAAAAAACTATCATTTTGTCTCATATATGTTTGGGTCCGGATATGATCTGGACTAGGTGTTGTCTTTTTGTGCCATGTATGTCCTAAGTGCGTCTAACCCAACCCATTTCTAGTTTTATTTTATTTGGCAGAAATTAAAAATGATGGGGACCGTTTTGAACTCTGTAATCCTATAGATCAGACCAAACCAGCGCTGCTCTCACTAGTATTTCAAATCCCAGTCTGAATTTGACTCTATCTTTTGTGTGGTTCTATTTTATACGTCAGACTCAAAAATAGAAGATACAATGTCAGCCAATACAATAAAATTGCTTGCAATGGAAATGATTTGTCAAACCCAAAAAGGATCGGATGCTGATAAACTAATCTGTATCTATTGAATAATTAAACCTGGACTTTGTAATCTAGGTCTCAAATCAAATAGGGCTTGAGGCTTCTACGTGTACGAATCCTAATGTGACAACATGTTGATGATTTTTTTTTGCATAACTCGTAAAATATAGATTTGTTTAAAGTCTTAATAAAAATTACTTAAAAGACACTCATATTACCTCACATTTTAGTTTGTGCCAACTCTCTCACCCTTAAAATGGATTTCATCCTCGAAATCTGGGTTAAGAGAACAATCTTGGGTGAAGTTTCACCATCTCTTCTTTGAGTTCCCATGTAGCTTCTTCTATACCATGATGTTTCCAAAGTATCTTCACCAACTGTATGTCTTTATTTTTCAACTTTTTCGTCTGGCTATCTAGAATTTTGACTGAATATTCTTCATAGGTTAAGTTATCCCTGGTCTCGAGAGGTTCTAGTGTCAGGATATGCATAGGATCCTTTACATACTTTTTTAGTAGGGATACATAAAAAACATCATGCATATGACTATAGGAGGGAGGCAATGCTCATCGATAAGCACACTCCTCCACTCGTTGTAGGATCTCAAATAGACCCACATATCTAGGGCTCAACTTACCTTTAGTCTTGGATTGAGATATTGCCTTGATAGGCTTAACCTTTATGAATACAAAATCTCCAACCCTAAAGTGTAGATCTGTACGATGTTTGTCAGCATATGCTTTTTATCTATCTTGTGCTGCCTTCATTTGTCTGCAAATCATCTCAACCTGATCTTTATACAATTGAAGATCCTCATATTTCATCAGAGCTCTCTCTCCTACTTCATCCCAGTGAAGAGGAGATCTACAAGGGCGACCGTACAAGGCTTCATATGGCGGCATACCAATACTAGATTGATAACTATTGTTGTATGCAAACTCTGCGAGAGGAAGGTACTGTTCCCAAGATCCTCCCCAATCCATAACACACGACCTTAAGAGGTCTTCAAGGATCTAGATGGTGCGTTCGGATTGTCCATCAGTTTGAGGATGATAGGAAGTACTCAACAAAAGTCGAGTCCCCAATTCTTCTTATACTTGTCTCCATAATCGAGATTAAACTTTGGGTCTCTATCAGACACAATAGATTTGGGAACACCATGTAAGAGAACTATCTCCTTAACATATAATGTTGCCATTTCAGGAACTGCAGTTGTTGTTTTAACAGGTAGGAAGTGAGCTGACTTGGTGAGTCGATCGACCACAACCCATATAGCATCATGACCCTTTTTACTCTTTGGTAGACCAGTGACAAAGTCCATGGTGACCTTGTCCCACTTCCACTCAGGTATGTCTAGAGGTTGCAATAGGCCACCTGGTCGTTGATGTTCATCTTTAATTTGTTGGCAAGTCAGACATCGAGATACAAACTCAGCTACATCACGCTTCATGTTTCTCCACCAAAAAGACCTTTGAAGGTCCTTCTACATTTTAGGGGAGCCCGAGTGTATGGTGTATCGAGTTCCATGTGCCTCTTGAAGAATGAGAGACCTTAGATCCCCAATGTTAGGTATCCACAAGTGATGTCTGAATCGAATGGCCCCATCAAGTCCAATATGTAACTCAGTTTGTGGCTTTTCCAACATTACTTTCATATCGTCAAGCTCAGGACTTAGTTTTTGTGTACTTATTACTTCAGTCACCCAGTCAGGAGTGATAGACAAACTGGCCATCATCATTGATAGGTTATGGAACAAATCTTCATGTAGTCTCCATTCCGATGAAAGAACAGAAGCACATACTAGATCCCTTTTGCGGCTTAAGGCATCGGCAACCACGTTCACCTTGCCAGGGTGGTAGAGGATCTCAAAGTCATAATCTTTCATGTATTCAACCCATCTTCTTTGCCTCAGGTTTAAATCCTTTTGTGAAAGGAGGTATTTTAAGCTCTTATGGTCAGTATAAATCTCAAATTGCACTCCATATAGATAGTGTCTCCAGATTTTTAAAGAAAACACTATGGCTGCTAGCTCGAGGTCATGGGTGGGGGTAATTCTTCTCATGTGGCTTCAACTGCCTTGATGCATATGACACCACATGACCTTCTTGCATCAGAACACACCCTAATCCTTGAAGGGATGCGTCACTATATATTACAAAACCTTTCCCTTCTATTGGGACAACTAGAACTGGTGCTGAAGTCAATCTCCTTTTCAATTCTTGGAAACTCTCCTCACACTCCATTGACCACACAAACTTGACATTTCTCTGTGTCAATTTTGTGAGAGGAAGCGAGATTTTTGAGAAGTCCTTTATAAATCATCTGTAGTACCCGGCCAGACCCAGAAAGCTATGAATTTGTGTGGTCGTTCGTGGGGATTGCCAGTTGAGTACTTCTTCTACTTTTATGGGATCCACTGAGACCTTCCCTACTGAGATCACATGCCCCAAAAACAACACTTCAACACACCAAAAATCACACTTTGAGAATTTTTCATAAAGTTGATGTCTCCTCAAAGTTTCTAATACAATTCTCAAATGCTCACGATGCTTGTCTAATGAAAACGAGTATACTAATACATCATCTATGAACACAATTACAAATATATCTAGGTATGGTTGAAAAACCTTGTTCATTAAGTCCATGAAGGCTGCAGGGGCATTTGTTATCCCAAAGGGCATAACTAGAAACTCATAGTGACCATATCTAGATCGGAAGGCTGTCTTCGGAACATCAGAGTCTTTCATCCTCAATTGGTGGTACCCACTCCTTAGATCAATCTTGGAAAATACAGTGGCTTCTCTCAGCTGATCGAAGAGATCATCAATCCTCGGGAGAGGGTACTTATTTTTTATAGTCGCTTGGTTTGACATTCTATAGTCTATACACATGCGGAGTGAACCATCATTCTTTTTTTACAAACAAGACATGTGCTCCCCAAGGAGACACACTTGGGCGTATAAATCCTTCATCAAGTAATTCTTGGAGTTGCTTCTTTGATTCAGCTAACTCTGCAGGTTCCATACGGTAAGGGGCTTTTGAAATTGGTGTGGTTCCTTGCACCAAGTCAATGGAGAATTCTATCTCTCTTTCAGGTGGAAGTCCAGGGAGTTCCTTAGGGAAGACATCTACATATTCACACACAACATCAATCTCTTCAAGTGCTTTCAACTAGGGCCCATTAACTGTCACTGAGGCAATATAGGCTTGACACCCTTGGGAGATCATTTTGTGTGCACACATTGTAGAGATTATCATTTTCTCATATGATTTCTTCCCAACAGCTACTAAAGGTTCTCCACTAGGGTGATTAAGGTGAATCTTCTTCCCTGCACAATCTAAAAAGGCCTTGTACCTTTCTAATCAGTCCATCCCTAGGATAACATCAAAATCCACCATATCAAAAAGGATGAGGTCTACTAAAAACTCTCTCCCCTCAAGAAGGAGAGGAATTGGAGGGATTTTTCGAAGAGCAGTCACAACTCGACCACTTGGAGTATGTACCTCTAAAGTATACCCCAAATCCAAAATAGGAAGATCAAGGAATTCAACTAATGCAATAGAGATAAGAGTATGTGTTGAACCAGAATCAAAGAGGGCCTTAACTGCCTAACCCTTTATGTAAATTGTACCTTCAATCACTTTTCCTTTTGCTATGCTAGCTTCTTCAGAACTTACAGCAAAGACTCTACCCACTCGACGTTCTCCAGATGGTATATGTCCTCCTTGTCCACTTTTATCGCTCTTGTATTGCCTTTGATCTGGTAGGACACTATGTCTTGGAGCATATATTTCTTGTCCAGTAGCATTTTTCCCAGGTGTAAAATCCCTTTCTCCTTGGGTGTTATGTCTATATTTGTTGTTGTCGCAGACACTCAAACTTTTTGTGCCGAGGCTGTAGACAAAGAAAGCAAACAGGTCTTCGGAAATGACATGTGCCCTCGTGAGGCCTCCCACAGTTATTTCAACCAACCTTCTGGCTCTTGATGCCAAAATTAGGTTGTTTCTCTTGATATTGTCTTTTGTGGATGTTCTGAGAATATACCCTGGTAGACATAGCTGTGTAAGAGGATGAAGAGCCATGACGCCATCCTGGAAAAGACTCTAATGCTAGAGCCTTGTTCAGATTGTCTTGGAATTTGGGGAGATCAAGTGGAAGGAGGGCCTTCCCAAGTTCAGGATCTAATCCCTCAATGAATTGTCTAATCTTCCTTTCCTCATCAAGATGTGGAGCAAATCTCTCTAGTAGACGAAAGCGACGAGCGTAGACCTCAACAGGGTCTGATCCTTGTCTCAAGCTGAGAAATTCTTTCTCCTTCTTTGTTAGCTCTGTCTTTGAGATATACATGTTGCGAAAGTGTTTTAGAAATTCCATCCATGTAGGTAGAGGAGTATCAACATCATGACCATGTTGATGATTTTCCCACCATACCCTAGAAGAACTAGTGAATACGTAAGTGGCAAAGCGTACCCGTTGGCATTGTGGGATCTCCATGCCCTCAAACATGCGCTCCATTGAGCGTATCCAGGAATCAGCCCGATCCACCACATCAGGTGTATCATCTCCAGAAAATTCTTCAGGTCTCATCTTAATGAAGTCGACTAAAGTGATTTCTTTTGATTTGATGGTTGTCTCTGGCCTTCGCGTAGCTTGGGATACTACATCCTCGAGAAGTTGCTTGAATAAAGCAATCTCAACACCAGATTGTTGAGTGTTATGAGCCATTGATTATTCTGGAATTGTTGGGGGTTGTTGCACAAAAGGTGACCCCAAGAGTTGGAAAGTGGAAGGAGTCGTTGGAGTTGTTCCAGCCTCTGATATCACATTTACTCCCGTAGGGAAAGGCGACTCCAGATTGAAGGAGAGGCTGCGAGCAATAGACCTATGAAGGAATACCAATGAGATATGTTAGAAAAAAAATTGTAAAACCTACATCTATATGGACATGTATAGGCGTCGACTGTGGTTGGCTCTGATACCACTTTTCCATGTGATGCCCAGATTATGAGGATCTTGTAGTCATGTGGGCCCACTATCCAGTGATCCTCATTTATTCTCAACAAAAAAAAACCTTGAGTCTATGGCCTTAAGGATCACTGGATAAGGAAAGAGTATTTACCAGAAACAAAAGATATATTTTCAACCACAATTCAAGCCCAACAAACTTTTTCATTTATATACCCTTACAAATCAAAATAGTATAGGGTTTACAAAAAGTTGCACATCTACCCTATACATGATATCTATGCCTAATAATATAGTTTAGCACAGAGGAACACCTATCCATGTCCATGATGAAAACTTTTGGCAATGTGCTCTAACTTGTTGTTGCAGTTGAGTAGTCTGCTTCCTCGCCTGAAGTTATGTGATTTATACATGAAAACAGAGAAAACTAGGATTCAGCAAAAGCTGGTATGTACCCCATTCGAGCAGTAGGAGTGAGAACATAATAAAAGATAAATAAAACATGCTCAAATGAGACATTGTTATCAAACATTAATGTATGTATGATTTATAGAAATATTTCAAGAAAAGTTAAGAAATAGATTAATAGAATTATTTTGATAGACATCTGGCAGTGTTACTGAGGCTAACCCACCGATGTGTCTCAATCCACATCTACCAAGTCAACTGAGGTTAAGCAATTTCTCCTGCCTCTGGGCCCGCAGGCCATACTAGTGCGCACCAGGAGGAAAATCCTCAGTCTACATAGACAACCAGGAGACTTATGGTCACCGCTCCCTCCACTAGGGTTCACTCAAATAACATATGCCAGATATACAATTATGGCAACAAAAGCAAGCATTAAGTAGAGATTCAACAACATGTAGGTGGCAATATTTCACTTGGTAATTTCAAATGTTTATGAGGCATAATGTTGAAAGGTGATAAATCAATAAGGGGTTAAACCCCTACTTACTCACCCAATAGAAGGGCAACATACCTTTACAAAGTTGCTTAGTCTTGATGAAGATATTTTTCTTCAAAACCACTGAATTTTCCTATTTCAAAATATGGAAATCAAAATTAGGACGTATGCCAAAGTTATAATACAAAACAACCCTTGAGTTTGGACTACTCTCCCGAGTTATTGCAACCCATTTACCAAGCATATATAGTTATATTGTTCCAAGTTAGATGAAGTTGAACCATGATCCTATTAAGTGTACGACACTCATATTATTAGTCACTCACATGAGTATGTATTATGTCATCAAATCATGTTTCTATGTTTATTAGACTCTTCATTTAATTTAACGTAATTCATCTTCCATTCCCCATTTCCAAGTATACAATAACGCATTTTATTGGTGTTTTATCCTAGTTTGCAAACTAACTAAGCATAGCTATAAGCATGAATCTGATGACCATTCATAAATGAATATGCTAATTTACCAATGGATCGACATACCCATCCCATTAGCTGAGTATTTTATATTCTACCTTCTAACTTCGTATGAAATAGTGTCTTGGACCTCTTGATTGTTGGTTCAAATTTTAATATAGTTAGCTTGCCAATCGTGTTGTTGCAAAATGTTGTGACCTTTATTTCTTGTTATTATCGATAGCTGACCCCTCTCTCTTTCACCTGCAAGAACGTGACCTTAGATGACCATGTATCATCAGAACAGGGAGGAGAGGTAAATACCAGCTGTGCAGTCTTTAATTCCATATGTTGGCGAATGATTAGGAAGGGGTATGCGATTCTGTAACGCCTCTGAGATTCTGATGAGAAACGGCTGGGGTAGGTGCACAAGCAAGCTGAACGTGGTTGAAAAAGACACTTATAAGGTAGACGATGGAGGAAAAGGAGATAGGGCTTGGGGAAAGGAGAAGAGTTCAGAGCATGAGAAAAAATTTCCTGGGTAAGGCAGAGCTATGGAGGTTTTATAGCCTCCAGTAGTCAGGCGCTAGAGAGCTCAGATCGTTCCTTGCTGCTTAAGGCAGACAAAGCCATATGGACAAGAAAAAGTCTTGGCTAATCAACTGTCGATCAAGTCTCATGTCATCAGATCGGGTAGAATGGTGAACGGTCCCTTCACAGGCCTTCATTCGCTGCTGAGACGGCATTGCTACTAACGGCCACAGCGCCCGCAGAGATAAGGCGTGGTTGTCAATCCGGTCGTGGGTGTTTACCCTTTACCATGGGCGATGGGCTACAAGCCGACAAATACTATGGGTCTCTTCAGCCCATAGATAGCATAAACTATTTCCAGAAGGATAAAAAAAACTATCATTTTGTCTCATATATGTTTGGGTCCGGATATGATATGGACTAGGTGTTGTCTTTTTGTGCCATGTATGTCCTAAGTGCATCTAACCCAACCCAGTTCTAGTTTTATTTTATTTGGCATAAATAAAAAATGATGGGGACCATTTTGAACTCTGTAATACTATAGATCAGACCAAACCAGCTCTGCTCTCAGCAGTATTTCAAATCCCAGTCTGAATTTGACTCTATCTTTTGTGTTGTTTTATTTTATACGTCAGACTCAAAAATAGAAGATACAATGTCAGCCAATACAATAAAATTGCCTGCAATGGAAATGATTTGCCAAACCCAAAAAGGACCGGATGCTGATAAACTAATCTGTATCTATTGAATAATCAAACCCGGACTTTGTAATCTAGGTCTCAAATCAAATAGGGCTTGAGGCTTCTACGTGTATGAATCCTAATGTGACAACATGTTGATGATTTTTTTTTGCATAACTCGTAAAATATAGATTTGTTTAAAGTCTTAATAAAAATTACTTAAAAGACACTCGTATTACCTCACATTTTAGTCTTTGACTAGGGGTGTAAACGGTGCGGGTACGGTGCGGGTCTGACCCATACCCATACCCATCTAATTTAGCGGGTCCGATTCCAGTTCTAGACCCGCATAATACAAAACTTGGACTCGCACCATACCCGTACCCGCAATTATAGCGGGTATGCGGTGCGGGTATGTGGGTAAGCGGTTATATAAAACACCATATTGTTTATGTAAGAGAAATGACTATGTTATATATATTTAACACAACAAGATATTGTTATCATATAGTATATTAACATGTAATAGTTTTATTAGACAATGCTATATTCTATACAATAAAATTAATTGAGTAATTGTTTACATATTTGTAGTCATGATCATAACATTTAATTTATGTAGAAAGTAATGTAGATTAGTAGACATTTTGATTTTAAGTTTACATATGATGTTCGTTATTGTAACTAGAATAGTTAATTCTTAGTTATATGACTAGTCTCAACCTTAGAGTAGGATATAACCTCAATAATTATATTAATTAGACTAGTAAAGTATGATATATGTAACATATTATTTTAGTAGTTACTTATGTATAGCGGGTACATGGGTCTAGCGGGTCTGGGTCCAAGCATACCCATTATTGGACCCGCTTATATGCGGGTCCAAGGGTATACAGGTCCAAGGGTATGCGGGTATAAAAAATAGACCCGTGATAGGTTTTTTAAGGGTCTGGATTTGCGGGTCCGCGGGTCTACCCATACCCATTTACAGCCCTATATGTGACACAGTCCCTAAGGTATTCCTGGAAACACTCTCATGTTTTATGTAAGTCCTCTCTCGGCTTCTGTGCAAAAGAGGTAATCTTCAGCATGTTGCAAATTGTCCTCTCTATAGGATAAAACTTTGTAACAAAAGCATCTGCCAGGGATCTCCACCCATTTATAGATTGGTGAGGGAGATTTAGATACCAAGAGAGAGCCTTGTCTTCCAAAGAGAAGTTGAAACCTTTGCAGTATATCACCTCTTGCGGGACTCCCCTCATCTTGATAGTATCACATATATTTTTAAAAGCATTGAGATGATGGTACGGGTTTTCTCTTGAGTTCCCGCGAAAAGGTTTGTTCTGGATCATAGATATGACAGCTGGTTTTAGCTCAAAATTCGCTACATTGAAGTTTGGTATGATGATCAGACACCTAGACTTGTTGGCCCTTGTTGCTGCCAACTCACGAAGAGTCATCCCTTCTTCGTCATCCTCATTGTCACTATCCCAACCATCACGCTCCCGTTCATTGTCATGATGGTTATGGTGATGCCTTCTTCGACACATGTGGTGTCGTTCCTTGTCTCGTCGGTCTTCTTCACGACGATCGTCTTCACAACAATCTTCATCCATGTTGTCCTCTTCATGTCGATGATCATCATTGTAATGCCTGTCTCTGTCTTCATCCGAGCCTGGTGGTGGTGGGTTGTGTTGATTCCTCGCATCCCGCTCGTCCGTCGAGAGAGTAACGTCCACGTGAGGTGGCATGGTATCTCGAGATTAAGGAGAAAAGTTGGATGAGTCTGCTTCTTCATGGGTGCCTGAATAAACCGCACAGTCAAGTTAGTAAACTGGACGTGTTAAAACGAACTAATCCTACACAAACACATGGTAGAAGACTTAAAGTAATAGTGTAGCCAAGCATATTGCTAAACTTGAGGCACAGGAGTATAATGAGTGGACTCAAGTTCTTAACGATGCCATTTTGCCCTGATCCCCAATAACGGTGCCAAAAAGTTGACCGGCCCAAATCACACGTCCAAAAGGAGCAGATTCAGAGTAGTCAAACTTTTGAAGAGATAACCCAACTCTCAAGCCCCCACAACAATAAATGGGGTCCAATGTAGCGATTGGGGTCGAACACAGGGACAAGGTTGGCAGTGCTAAGCTCATAGAATCTAACACTCTTATACTCCAAAAAATTCGGGTATATTTAAAGGTGTTCCCTAAGGAACGATGGCACACACACCGAAGCTAATACAAGTAAAACAAAGGTAAGAAGAACAAACGAAAACAAAAACAAGATGAAAGAAGTATATGGGAGGAAACTCAGGCTGGGGTTCACCTACTAAGACCTCTCACCAACGTGCAACATCCTCTCTCTCTCCCTCACATACTCTTATCAAGATTACAAGAAACCATTAAAAACATCTTTTCCACTCTCTCTCGAGATGAGGATAGATCTAAGTCTAAGGGTGGCCTCTCTCTCTCGAGATGACCACACATAAACTATGTAGCATAACATATGGTTCAAAGCTTTAGCATTCCAACACTCTCGTGCATTCGTACTACTCCACAACACATGATGAAAGCGATATTACTCTCTCGAGATATCAACTATCAAACATCACAAGATGGTAGCTAAGCATACAAGTGAAGCATTAAAACAAGTGTATGGAGATAATCTTGACAAGAGTATATATATTCAACAAAGAGAGACAATATACATGTTGGGAGATTCTTAGCAGCTACTCCCAACCCA
The DNA here is from genome assembly GCA_963693085.1 of Alisma plantago-aquatica. Classification (NCBI taxonomy): domain Eukaryota; kingdom Viridiplantae; phylum Streptophyta; class Magnoliopsida; order Alismatales; family Alismataceae; genus Alisma; species Alisma plantago-aquatica. The sequence continues at coordinate 940,959,419 of OY856413.1, forward strand.
AGTTAAGGTGATTAGCCACTCATGCTTGCAGACAACATAACGGCATTACAGAAAGATAGATATATGAAGTCCACAAAGTGAGGAGGGAAGTATAACAAAATGGAATGATAGATCTAGAGAGAGAAGAGACATGATACGACACAATACTTCTTCATATATGGATCTAACACGTTGATGGCGCAGACGATCTTCTTCTCTTGAAGAATGAGTCTTCAGTCTTCTCTCTCCTCAGCTTTTGCCTTTAGAGGTCCAAGACCGGTGGATGGGATGGAATGGAATGAGTCTAGGATATAGTAGCACTTTGTGGTCCTCGAGATTTGATCTATGATCTGATGATTTGACAAGATAGGTGAGTGGCCTATTTATAGGCACATTCCACTGACTTAAGCCTAGACCTCACTCGCGGTCTTGGTTGGGTGAGGTGTGAGACCGCAGTCGCGGTCTGCTCTTTATTCCTTCTTTCATCGCGGTCGACTGAGTCACGGTCTGCCACTTTCTTATGGTCTGGAAATGATCGTGATCGAGGTCGATTCATGCATTGCTTTGGAGAGGTCGAGGTCATGGCCTTCTAACTCAGTCGCGGTATGCAAGGATCACGGGCTTAGCAGTGACCACGGCCTCCACGCTAGTCGCAGTCCAGCTTGATCACGGTCTGCAGGGATCGCGACCCCATATGGATCGTGACCTTATTTGAGTCATGGACAAACTTGGCGTCCCCGGTCTCCAAATACAGTGTGGTCCCTGGTTTGACTGGTGCCTTTGTACTGATCGCGACCTCCTTGTGATCGTGGTTTAGCAGTTATCGCAGCTTCAGTGTGATCGCGGTTTGACTCCAATACATGATGACCTCTATCTTAAAGATGGTAAGTGAGGTTGTTGAATGATTGGGTCACGCTCGAGGTAACGACCATGACTTGGGCTGTAAATGTACCTAAAATCATGTAAGTGAAGTTTTAGTCAAGAAGATGGTAAAATTTTGGGAAAAGCTAACAAAAGATATACTAAAAGAGGTATATAATACATACAAAAAGTACATAAAATAGAGTGTTCCCAATCTCTTAACTGTTGTCTAGATCTTTGTGCTCCCCTACTTGGTGGTGAATAAGGTGCACAAGGCAGAAGAAGGTGGACGATCTCCTTGCATTAGTGGCTAGAGCATGAATCTGCTCTTCTTTAGGGCTTGTGGAGATTTCTTTGATTGTTCCTCACCGATGCTAGTAACTTCCTACTTATTTCCTTCATTTCTCTTTCTGTCATATCCCCTTCTTCCTTCATCGTGGATGGAACCATGGTGTTCCATGGTAAATCATGCTCTAAATCTTAAAGAACCTTCTTTCTTGCTTCCTTGACCTAGGATTTGCTTCCCTTATGGAGAAAGAGCTAGCTTGGCCGAGTTCAGACCCAAAGTTAGGGTTTCCTTCCTCCTTTGCTTGATCTTTCCTTCTATTTAAAGATTTTTCTTCTTCCTAAAGGCGAGTTATATAACCTTCTTCACGTTTATTGCTTAGTACTACCTTGTATGCTTAAGTTCTTGTTTAAAAATGAAGTTCTGCATATAAAGAAGCTATCTTTTCCTAGGGTTTAAGCTCTAGTGTTGTTCCTTGAGTAGTTTATAGCCATGGATGAACCTAAAACCTTTTGCATGACCTTTGTGAGGTAGAGGAAGCCTTCGACCTTTCTTACATGTCAAACAATGGTTCTTGGTACCTCTCAAGTGATGGGTTACACTTAGTGTTTGGAGCTATTTCCTACCTTATGCAAGACCCGATGGTTTGTCTTCTTGCTAGATCTGACAGAGTTGCCTATAGAGTTATTTTGCTTGTGTTTCCTATGACAATCGATGGTCATACCTGAGTTACATTTTGGACTCTTTTTTGTATATTCAAGACTCGATGGTCCAATGACCTATGACCATCAACCAATGGTAGTACTGGTTCAACACTTGATTGTGTCAACCGATGGGAGTTATGATTCCAAGATTCTACAGTGACACTGAGTGTCACCACGGGTGGTAGTCCTAAACACCACAACCGATGGTAAGACTGGGTCTTATGCAATGATTCTTTTAAGTCCAAATCTGATGGTTTTCTTAGTTGAATGATTCAAGGGCTAGACTTACATCTCAACTGATGATTTTGAATGAAGAACATGATCCAATGGTTAGGGTGTGATGGCTCAATGTCTGATGGTTTTTGCATGAAAACCATGGAGTAATGTTTTGTTTTTGGTAGTGTGAGTTCTAAAGGTCAATGCTCTTAACTTTGTAGTCTTACCTTTTCCCTTGTATGAATATAATTTGTAATTACCATGATGAGTTGATATGCAATCCTTATGTAACATAGCTTGTTACACCTAACCCTTGTGAAATGAAGTGATGTTGTTTAGTTATGATTAGTTCTCTGGAATGATTAATAGAATAATGGAATGCTCTCTTATTATTGTTGAAATCTTAATATGGTGCTATCTGATCATAAAAGTTCCTTGTTATGTTAAACTTATACGTCATGTGTGTGGTGATAATCTGTTGAGGGTTGTTCTAAGGCATAGAAATATAATGATAATCTTATAGGGAATGATGTGATGGTCTTGATGACCTTTGGGCATGGTTGAGCCCTATTGAATGTGTTATCGTCTTCATAACATGATAAGGGTTGGAACCCTAGATTAATGTGATGTGGAATTGTATCTTACGGTGGTATGGTGACAAGTGTGATCTCATGAATGGGATGAAGATTAATAATTATACCTCATACATTTTATATTTTCTAGAGCTGTTATACTTATATACTTTCTAGAAATGAATTAGTGTTTGTATGGACATTTGTATGATGTTGCCTTAATTCACCCAATTGGCATTAACTAATCAAGTGAAACCCTAATCATGTAGTGCCTTGTGTCATAGAACCATCTTCTGTGTCAAAAATTTCTAGATGGTGAAATGAATATTACTAAGGGAAGCTCGGAGTGCATACTATTGAGTATGCAAGGTGTAGGTGAGTGTGTCTTTGACATCCTTATTTCTAGATTATGGAGGATGGTTGTGGTCATACCTTAGATTGAGACCAGTGAAGGTTGTGTCTCGGATACTTGTTATATGATGTGACTGAGTATGTTGTGGTTGTACCTCAGGTAGAAGGGTTTTGCTTTGAATACCTTGGTGGCTAGTGTTGTGACATGTAGTAAGGGCGGACTATGTGTTATTAGCTTGACTATATGTCCTTATAGGCACTTTGACTAATATGTCACTACATTTGACCCGCACTGATCGAGCATAGTTGACATATTAGGATTTCGAATATCATGGATCTTATGCCTAACTGATTTTGACTTCGCAGTGGTCAGTTGAACTTTGTGTGGTACGACTCAAACTCCCCAAGGAATATTAAAAGATGTAATACAAACGTGTACTATATCTACTAGGGTTAAATACTCCTCACATCGGATGTTAAACATTGCCATGTCTTTTATACTACATAATTGTTATGTGATGCAATCTTATGTAATTTGAATGCTCATTAGTTATAAGAAATAGATTTATATGTTTCCTTTATATACCTTGATCATGATTCTTATTGCTAAGCCTATTTACTTAACTTGCTTATTATGCTAGAATTGCTTAATATGCTTAATTGCTTATTATATACTCATCATGCTCATTCTATTTATTGTTAAATAGTTTGTTGTATCAATAACCATTTTGGAGGGTTATATCTCTCCCTGGGACATGGGTCTCACCTCGTGGGTCACCACATCTTTTAAGGTGGTCGTCGGCGATGTGGTCGAGATCATGCACCAGAAGAGGATCAACCTAGTGATCAATAAAGGTTGGATAGTTGTAGTTCTTAGTAGTAGAGTCTTAGAGTTGTCCCTGTACTCTCATGTCTAAAAATGGTTTGAGTTTTGTAGATGATATACATGCATCGACGTGAGTATTTGGCAGTATGTCAGTGTTTGTATATATGACATGTACATGTGGAATATATCTTTTGTGTACATGTTGTGGTTGAGGCCACTGGATACAGATGTAAATACTTGGTAATGTATATAGGCTTATGAGAAGATTGGACCTTTATGTAAATGCTTCAGATCATGTTATGATGTTGGAATCAGTTTTAATTATTATGCTTTCCTGGCAATGTGATTAGTTAGTTGTTGATCATGTTTTATGTTTTGAATAATCTTGTTTAGTGTGACAGCGTGTCACAATTAAGTTGGTATCTGACCTCCAGGTTTGCTGAGTCTATAGGGACATAGGAATTAGGTTTTTGAGTCTATTATTATGTTATCCAACAAATCTGATCATAGCTTATGCTTCTGCAGATATGTTTGGAGGAGACAAAGAATACACTGAGAGTAGTTACATCGCACCAGGAGGTGGATCTAGGAGGTAGGTAAGTGATGAGAGAGTGCCAGAGATGGGGCCTGAGCAGCCCGTGATGCCTCAATTTGACCCAACCATGGCCAACCCTATGTTTTAGTCCATTTTTGGATAGATGATGGCCATAATTACGCTTCTAGCAGATAGAGAGCCAACACCTCAAGCTAGGGCAACCATCCCTACTGTGGAATCCCAGGGTGTCAGGAAGACATTTGAACAGCTCAGACATGTTGTGGAGATTGAATATGCATGTACCTCAGACCCAACCAACATTGATATGTGGTTGACAGAGCTAGAGAAGGCATTCAAGATCTTAAACATCTCCGATGAGGACAAGGTGAAACATGTTTTGTACCTATTCAAGGATAGTGTTGAGACCATTGTGGGCCATAGAAGAGGAGAAGGACCAGGAGTCGTGATAGGATGGGAAGAGTTTTAGGGGGAGTTTGTCAGCCAATACTTCTCGGAGACATACCTAGATGAGAAGATCTCATAGTTTGTGAAGTTTTATCAGGGATCAATGACCATCAACGAGTATGAGTCAAATTTATGGAGCTTTTCAGGTTCTGCCCTAATATGGCAATGACATATAAAGAAAGGATATGTATGTTTGTAAAGGGTCTAAGTACGAAGTTGACTACAATGACATCAGCTTTGGAGAATAGAGAGAGGTTTTCCACCTTTGTGGAGTCAGTAAGGCAGATTGAGAGGTTCTCTATAGAGAAGCATGAAGCTAACTCTACAAAGAGACCAACTTAGTTCCAAGGGAAATCATATAGAGGCTTTGTTTTCTTTGCCACAATTGCAGTATTCGTCTACTTTTACTTAAAGAGATCACATACACTGTCAAAATGGTCCTTGAGTAGGGGCAGAGGTCGTAGTTTTCCGCCGACAGGATCTCATAGCTCATCATCAGTTTCATTGACATGGCCATCTAGGCCATGGTATGAGGATAAAACTTGTTTTAAGTGTGGAAAGGTCGGGCATACAAGACTGTATTGCTCTATGAAGGATGAGGAGGTGACCCAGCAGTTAAGGCAGAACCAACGGGATTCACAACAACAACAATAGTTTAGCAGTGGTGGTGGAAGAGGACGTGGTCAGGAAGAATAGGTGGGGTCCTATGGACAAGCTAGCAGAGGACATGAACATCAACAGATGATGGCCAGATTCTGTGATTTGACTTTGTCGGAAGGAGTGGTCAATCCACGAGTCATGATAGGTCAAATGGAGTTATTTCATTTTGATTTGTCTGCTACTTCATTTGTATCTGTTCTAGTTGACCCGATGTGACACACTCTTGTATCACCAAAGAGGTGATAGGTAGTTGTAATTTTTTTATTTGTAGTAGATCTGATAACCTTTGGTTAGAAATTCCTTTAGTTGGTTCCATTGAGTTGTGGGAGGTATGTCCCTCTTGCGTTCTATCTTTCTCAGGATGCAACATCCAAGTGGATCTTATGCCACTTGACATGCATGGATTCCATGTGATTCTAGAGATGGATACCTAGGAGAAGTACAAGGTTATTCTGGACTGTAACTCCAAGGTAGAGACATTTCATAATGAAGATGTCTTGTGGATCTTCCAAGGTGAGAGGAAGGTTCTTCCTACATGTTCGGTGTCAGCTATGACAGTGGAAAGGTTGATGAGACAAGGATGTGAGGTTTTCTTGGATCATGTCGTGGATACTAAGAGGAGAAGTCCTAGTATCCAGGAGGTGCCAATGGTGTGAGATCTTGAGGATGTCTTTCCTGAGGAGTTTCTTGGTGTTCCCTCTCCTAGAGAGGTTGATTTTGAGATCAATCTTGTTCTTGGAACACAACCCATAGCACAAGTATCGTACAAGATGGCACTAGTTGAGATGCAAGAGTTGAAAAAGTAGTTACATGAATTATTAGAGCAGGGCTTTATCAGACCAAGCACTTCTCCTTGGGGTTCTCCCATGTTTTTTGTCAAGAAGAAAGATAGTTCCATGAGGTTATGTATAGACTATAGATAGTTGAATAAGGTGACGATAAAGAACAAGTATTCGCTGTCAAGGATTGATGATCTCTTTGATCAGTTGAGAGGTGCCACAATGTTATCCAAGATAGATCTGAGGTTAGGTTACCACCATTTGAGGATCAAGGAGGATGACATACCCAAGTCATCTTTTGGGTCTAGGTAAGGTCACTACGAGTTTGTGGTTATGTTTTTTGGGCTAACCAATGCACCATCAACTTTTATGGATCTAATGAACAGGGTGTTCATATCATATATATATATTAGTGTGTGGTCATGTTCATAGATGACATCATGATATACTCCAGAGACACTCGGCAACATAAGCAGCACCTTTGCCAGACGTTGATGTTGTTGAGGCATCACAAGTTGTATGCTAAATTCAACAAGTATTAATTCTGGTTGACAAATGTGTCTTTTCTAGGCCACATCATATCAACTAAAGGTGTTTGTGTAGACCCTAATAAGGTAGAGTCGGTTCTAGAGTGGGAACAACCCAAAACACCAATGGAGATTCATAGTTTCCTAGTCTTGGAAGGCTACTATAGGAGGTTCATCAAGAATTTCAGCTCTATAGTGCTACCCCTAACTAAGTTGACAAGGAAGGATGTTCCTTTCTCTTGGGATGACAAATGTCAATGTTCTTTCTAGATGTTAAAGGAGAAGTTGACTAGTGCACCAGTCTTAGTGTTGCCAAAGTAAGGGAAAGGGTACATTGTCTTCTGTGATGCATCAAAGAACGGTTTGGGATGCGTGCTGATGCAAGACAAGAACATGATTTCTTTCGCTTCACGACATCTTAATAAACATAAAGAGAAGTACCCAATACATGATTTGAAACTTGAAGTGGTGGTTCATTCCTTAAAGATCTAGAGGCACCACCTATATGGAGAAAAGTGTCAGATCTTCACCGACCACAAGAATTGGTAGTATATCTTTTCGAAGTAGGAACTGAACATGAGGTAGAGGAGATGGTTGGAGCTAATCAAGGTCTATGATTGTAGAATAGACTATCATCCAGGAAAGGAAAATGTGGTAGATGATGCATTGAGAAGGAAGTCTTATTCATCATCATCTACAGACCATGCATAGTTATGCTCCTTGGTGTGCCATAAATGAGACATGTTGGTGTCACTTTGCTAGATGAATGTACAACTTGAGGTTTCTTTATTGGTAGGATTGTTGGCACACTTGCAGGTAAAACCTACCTTGAGGCAACAGATCCGTGATGCATAGTAGAATGATATCGTGGTATAGAATATCTGATCAGAGTTTAGCAGTGAGAAGCATAATGGCTTCCATGAGGAAGATGACAGGACAGTTTGCTTCCACAACTGGATAGTGGTACTTGATGTTGATGGGTTGATGAAGATGGTTCTTGAGGAGGCCCATTCCTTGATGTATGCAATGCATCTTGGTAGTACCATGATGTGCCATAACTTGAAGTATTTGTATTGGTGGCCAGGACTGAAGTCTGACATGGAAAAATTCGTTGCTAGATGTCCAGTTTATCAACAGGTCAAGGTTGAGCTTCATAAACATGTAGGGACATTACAAACTTTGTCAATACCATAGTGGAAATGAGATCATATAACTATGGACTTTGTGGTTGGTCTTCCTAGGAAAGCCAAGAGTTATGATCCCATATGGGTGACATTGGGTAGGTTGACCAAGTCAGCTCACTTCCTTCTAGTTAAGATGATGTATACAACAGAGAAGTTGGCACAAATATATATTTATGAGATAGTCTGGTTGCATGGTATTCTAGTTACCATATTTTATGATAGAGGTCCACAGTTCACAAGTCATTTTTGGGAACATCTGCATATGGAGTTGGGAATACAGCTGAGGTTTAGTACAACTTTCCACCTACAGATAGATGGTCAGTTTGAAAGGACTATTTAGACTTTCGAGGATCTTTTGAGGGCATGTTTTTTGCAATTTCTTGGTAGTTGGGATGTACACCTAAGATTAATAGAGTTTTTTATGACAACAACTATCAGAGGAGTATAGATATGGCACCTTATGACGTTTTGTATGGGAGACATTGTCAATCACTTCTCTATTGGTATGAGACATGCGAGTATCATCTTTTGGGTGTTGATCTTATTCAGCAAACTATGGAGAAACTTAAGTTAATAAACCAACAGTTGAAAGAAGCTCATGATAGAAAGAAGTCTTATATAGATAAACATCATAGACCCTAGAGTTCCAAGTAGGAAACAAAGTGTATCTCAAGGTTTCTCCTTGGAAAGGCGTGTTGCGGTTTGGTAAGAAGGGTAGTTGGCCCCTAGGTTTATGGGACCATACCCTATCTTGGCTCATATTGGAAAGGTAGAATACAAGTTGGAGCTACCAACAGAGATGCACATGTTGCACAATGTCTTTCATGTTTCCATGTTGAGCAAGTGTCATCCAGATACAGAACAGATGCACTACTACAGAACCTACCTTTAGTGTCGGTTATTTAAAGCCTTTAGTGTCGGTTTCTAAGCGACACCTATGTGGGCGACACTAAAAGCTCACCCATTAGGCGTTGGTTCCAAAACCGACGCCCAAACTCTTCGCGCGCCACCGAAAACGCGCCATCATGAGATTATAGGCGTCGGTTATTAGATAAGACACCGACGCCCAAACCCTTCACGCCACACTAAGGGCGCCATCTTGGACACTATCAGTGTCGGTTATAAGTAAAAAACTGACACCATATATCTTCGACTCATGGTCGTGTTGTCCAGCACGGCCGTGGTGTTAAGGCAATAGACATCGGTTTATTGTAGGAAAACCGACGCCCAAACCCTTCGCGCCACAGAAAGGGCACCATCTTGGGCACTATCAGTGTCGGTTATAAGTAAAAAACCAACACCATATATCTTCGCCCCACGGCCGTGCTGTCCAGCACGGCCATGTTGTTAAGGACATAGACGTCAGTTTATTGTAGGAAAACTGACACTATATCATTATGTGTCGGTTATTTACAAATAACTGACACCTATTGGTTTTTTTTTCTATCAGTCTGCAGACCTGCTGTGGCTGGTCGCAGGATGAGAAACCTGTTCAGTTCAGTTATGAACTGCAGGTTTTAAGACATCCATTGATATCAGCCGACAACAGGCCGCAAACCTGCAAAATTAACAATAAAAAAGTAGCACATGCATTTAGCAATGCAACCTGCAGTTCCATTTTATTTTCACACATTTATAAACATTCACACATGCTAGCAATCTGTAGTTCCATTCATTCACATTCACACATGTAGAAACATTCATATAGAAACCAACACTTTCATTCATTTTCACTCAGACACATGTAGAAACATCCAGACATGTAGAAACATTCACACATATATTATAATTCAGAAATTCATTTACAAAGTATCATTGTTTAGTCATTATTCGCTATCAGGATCCCAATTATATTTTAAAGCCCCCACTAATTGTATGGTTGTTGCCCATTCTTCTCTTACTTCATTTAATTCTCCCATTGTATAGGGAGCATTAACATTTGGTAAGTCCTTTCCTGTAATGGGGTCATCTTTAAACACCTGTAAAGAGAATGATGTATATATATAATTAATGATCTATAAATAAGATTGATATATTTCGATCATATTATCTAATGAGACTATATAATACCTGAGCAATACATTTGATATCCAGTACGGCATGTTTGATAATCATGTGCATATATCACATGACATAGTATCCACATGCCCATCCGTTGTCTTGTGTAGCACACTATAAATTCAAACATACAAAATATTAAAAAATACAACTAATTAAGCATTGTTCACATAAATAATATATACATATATTGCAGTCGGGAACTTACTTTCACGTTCTTCCAAATTATTGGCTGGTTCTTTTTTGTGGGGACCTTTCCTCCAGCCTTTTTGTACTCCTCAAAACCCCTACATGTTAATGTAACACAGAACATTGCAATTAAATAGTAATGTAATAACATATGTTAACGGATATGAAAAATGAAATATTTCTCACCGAAATATTGCCATTTTCATTATATGTCCAAATCTTGTATTCAATTTACCCCCCTTAGGATCTAGATAATACACAGTGAACATCTCGGGGGCAATAACCAATAACTCCCAATGCCTACCCCTAGAGGAAAAAAAGTTAAAAATTAATAACTCAAAATCCACAATAAAATGTAATTTTCTTAAGTCCAAATTATAATAAGCAAAGTAAACTTACTCTACATTGAATGGAGCCATTATCACCATCTTCTTTTTTACAGCAAAATTTGAAAAAGACTCACAGCAGTATTGTTGAACTGATGTAGGGTCTTTAGCTACTAGACTAATCAAGGATGGAATCAAAAACCCTACATGTTCGAATCCAAAATCTGCACATATGTTGTCTAAGTAGCTGCAAAATATGTATTAATTATGCATGCATTAATAAATAAGAAACCAGATCACCAGATCATACACAAGGTATATGGATGTATAAAGAATATCTCACCTTATCCATCGCTCTATCACATATGTATTTAGCCAATCATATCGAAACAACTCCAATATATCTTTTATAAATAGTTTTGTTTCGTATGACTGACCTGTAGAATCTGAATCAGAAGAAACAGTTATAGGGGAGTTTATATCATGTTCCCCTAACCATACTGCCATACCCCTACAGTTAGGACCTAACGGGACAGGTAGGTTCTGTGGAATCCAACTAGGTAATGCAGGAGGTGGAAGTGGATGCCTAGATGTTGTGGGTGTCTTATTTTTAACATGTATATATATAATTTCAGATCAACTGCCAGCATATACACACACTAACAATTGAACGTAATGTAAATTTACCATACCTTATCAGTAAAGAAGACATCCGCTTTTAGCCACAATATCACTCCGCCTACTACCTCACCAAGTGTTTCACAATCTGGGTGGGCATATGGTAGTGGAAGATCCATCCACTGGGGGAATATATGTATCGGGGTCACCCGAATCCAACCAGCTGGTACTGGAGACCCGTGACACGTTTCCCCTGGTAGGGATGGGTAAGCCGACGCCTCTGCCATGACATATTCTTTACTTTTTAGACGGCATGACTTCAACCCCTACAAATTTTTGTGTAAAGAATGTTATATACATATATACATATCATCTTTTTTTGAAACGACTACAATTTCATATATATGTATCATCTTGAATTAAAAAACTAGTTACTATGTCATAAAAATACTTACAGTGGATGTGCTAGGTGGTGGTTCTACAGGATTACTCCCAACCTTTGCAGTAGGAGTAGGAGTAGAGTCTGCAGTAGGTATTGTCTGGTAAGTGGCAGTCTGAGATGCCTGCCACTTTTTCATTGCTTCTTCGAGTTTCCTATCAAATAGCTTATCCACCTATACATGGATAAAAGAAACGTCAAATTCTAATTTTTGAATTCTCTTTTACAGTAACATTATAAAGAAAGAATATGTTACCTCTTCTTGTGAAAGTCCCGCTTTTGGGACATGTTTGTGCTGGAATGACCCAAAAAAAGATTTGATGCCCACACCAGCGCCTGCAGCCCTAACACATCCAGGATGCTCTGGGTTAATCAGAGCAACTGTCAATTCATCCTTTGTTCCCTCAGGGATGAACTTTCCTTGTTTCCTCAGCTCGTGCAGCTCCCGCTAATCGCCAAAACAAAAATTTGTACTTAAGTAAACAACACAAATAATTAATATTCGAATGATTGCTGTAAGAGTTGTATTTTACCATTTTTGCAGCCGCCTCAGCAGTTGTGGCTTTAGTTATTTCTCCCTTCTTATTTTGCCTCCCAGCTATCCAGACACATGGCGAGGCAGAGGTGTGCTACCTATGGTAGAGGACTCCTGAGTAGTAGCAGACTGAAAAGGAGTAGCCTCAGCCTGTAGTCTTTGGCGAACGCCTGCATACCCCTTTGGACCCATTCTGTGGTCATGCACATTCAATGCACGCCTTGATCTTTGTGCCTCACTGAGGGCCTAGTTAGTATGCAAATTAATGATTTGGTTAGTAACACTAAATGTTAATCTTGAATAAGTGAATACAACATATATTAATTAATGAGATTGAGACTGACGCCTAATACCTTGAATTCATTAGTTTGTCTTGAAGCGACAAACGCGTCCCATTCTTCTTTGTCCAAGAAGTTCCACTGTTCAGTGGTTGTCTTCTTCCTCTTGTTAGCTTCTTTTATGTATTCTCTGGTGAGATTTGTCCTATAGTTCCTTAGGACTCTCCCACAGCGTTGCATCACGCATTTACGATGCAGCTTTTCATCCAATTCAAATATACTCTGCAAAATAGAATTGTTATTAACTAGTATCCAAAAACTTAGTAATCTACAAAATAGAATTGCAAATTAATAATAACTCACACATAAATCCCTCCATATTAAATCTTTCTTCTCCTTAGAAACTTTATGCCAAGAATCTAAGCGACAACCGCAATGGCTACGAGTAACAAACCCAAGATATGAAATAAATGAATTGCGATTCACACCACATGCATTTCCTGCATTATCGAAATCCACAACAAGTTTGGGTTCATTGACCTTTTGCGCAATTAACTTCTTCATCATAGTGATGCCCCTTCTCTTGTCAACTTTTTGGTGTTGTTGATCAAGTGCCTCAAGTGCTTCAGATGGTACCTGTGCATCATCAACCTAAAATTTGACAAAATAATTCACATTTACAAGATATAACTATAAATGGACATAGAGATATAAATATATGATATATTTTTAAAACTTACATTGTGAGGTGGCGCATTGATGTCCTCACCCTCACGGTAGTCATCAGCACGGTCATCAGGAGAATGGTCAGCCATCTGCAAATTCACATTCAAATTGTAAAGTTCACATTGTAAAGTAGTAATTCAAAGTGTAAAGCTCACATTGTAAAGTTCACATTATTACAACAAAGTATATATCACAACAAAATTGTAAAGTTCTATGATCAAAGAGAAAACAAGTATATATTACAACAAGATTAGGGTCTAGGGTTAACAAATACATGTGATGTCATTCTTATATATAATAAATGTACATCTACCACCTATCCCATCCTTGAACACCTAATCTCACTAGTAAGTGTATAATGTGTATTGGGTTTTCAAGAAAATTTCGGCAGCATTTCCCCACTGTTCTCCAAGTACATATGTACTTAGAGAACAAACGGGGAAATGCTGCCGAAATTTTCTTAAAAACCCAATACACATTATACACTTACATCCTAAGCGAGATTAGGTGTTCAAGAACAGTCCCAAACCGGGGACTATCCAAGATTTACTCCTAATGAGTAAATCTTGGACGGGTTTCTAGGCCAATAAATAATGTGTTGTCATTCTTATACCTAAAATCCTAGTTCTTCAAATTAGGATGATTATTAAGATATGCATGATACAATAACTATTTTGCATCACATTACAACAGACTTATCATTGATACCTTACTAACTTATTGCTACATTTACATATCATCACTTGATCAAAAATTACAGCAGTACATTTAACCAAAGTATGCATTCTAAAATCTAGCTATGTCATGATTAGTTACATGTAATTTACTTGGATATACAGCAGTACCCGATTACTATGTCTTACATACAAAGTATGCATATTAAATTAACTAAGGTCGTGTGGGCTGGCACGGCCGTGGCTATGTTGGCCAACCACACGGCCGTGTTGGGTAGCACCGCCATGTGGTCGGCCAACTCAGCCACGGCCGTGCCAGCCCACACGGCCGTGGTTGTTGTTGGTAAGGAGAGGGAGAAGGAAGAAGAAGAAGAAGAAAGGAGGCCTACTATTGGTAGCAGCGTGGAGAAGGAGAGGTGCCGGCGTCGAGCAGAGAAGGAGAGGGCGCCGGAAGAGCAGAGAAGGAGAGGGCGGCGGCGAGGAGCGGCGGCGAGAAACTGCAGCAGCAGGCGGCGAGCGGCGCCGGCGAGGAGCGTCGGTGGAAGGGAGAGCAGCAGGCGAGGAGCGGCACCGGAGGAAGAGAAATCGTCGGAGGACCAAACCCTGAGCACGAGAATGAATGAAACAGAGAAAGGGGAAGAGTCGGGCTCTATCGCGCGATTTAAGTTAACATTAGGTGTCGGTTTTTTACAAACCGACACTGAATGTTTTTATTGTCGGTTTACAACAAACCACCGACACTAAAGGGAGGTGAAAATTTTTGCGGTTAATCGCGCGAAAACACAACGGCGTCGGTTATTGTCACAAAACCGACGACTAAAATTGTACAAATTTCTGTCTCACAGAAAAGCTTTAGTTGTCAGTTTCTCCATTAAAAACCGACGTTGTATGTCAATTTTTGGAGGCAATTTTTTTCGTTGGAAATTTTATTTTTGGTGGTTACTTTTAGGTGTCGGTTTTTTAATAAGTAACCGACACTTAATAAAAGCGGTACCCGTGTCTGGTCACCCTTCATAGATTGGATGTCGGTTTATGTTATCAACCGACACTATAGAGTTTAGGTGTCAGTTTATGTATACAACTGACACCTTGAAAAGTGACTTTATAAGCCATTTCTGTAGTAGTGATGATCCAACCACTGGAGGTTGAGCTAGATGAAGATGTTTCATATGTTGAGGTACATGTCTTGATCTTGAATAGGAGGGTGAAAAAGTTGAAGAAGAAGGATATGTGTTAGTGAAGGTTTTGTTACATCACCGTGTTGTGGAGGAAGACATGTTGGAGTTATAGGGTGAGATGTATAGGAAGTACCCATCTCTCTTTGCGTAGGATTTTGAGGGAGAAATCCTTGTTAGGAGTTTATGGTTGTAAGACCCCTCATCTTTTCTATACGGTTGAACATTCTTAATCATCATAATTAAGTTCTTAAAACATTAACCAAACCATATGACGTGCTTTGACATTATATTACAATCTTAAGTTTCAAGAGTTTGGTCCAGTTTGGACACTATTTGTGCAAGTTATGCAATTTTGTGCACATTTTGGATTTTTCGTGCAATTTAACCCGTATATAAGGTTTTTCTTGTAATGTTTCACATTATTTATATCCCTTATATGTTTTATTATCATTCTTGAGCTTTTTAGGCCATGGGGATCCTATTTTTGGCTTAGTTTGGTAGGGTTACCCTTCTAGGGTAAGTTGAGGTTTTGGCACTTCTAGATGAGCTACCTTGAGAGGTCATCAACTGATGGTTCCCCTAGATGAGTAACATCTGATGGTCATAACCAGGTGGTAAAAACCTATTATGATATCTATAGGTGGTAGTTCTATGTTTTTCTCTCTTGGGGTCCCTTGGACCAGTGGTTTGCTTGGAAGGGGTGACTAATCGATGGTTTTCCACCTAGTAACTTAGGGTTTCAAGAACCAATGGTCACCATGTGATGACACTCGATAATTTGCCTAGGGAGACAACATTTGATGGCTTAGAAGACTCCCACCACTGATGGATCTGCTTCTTGCATAGGACCTTACAGTTATAGGCCATGGACACATGGAAAACCTACTAGGACACATCAAGCTTCTCTTTCTTCTTATCAATAAGCTTATATACCTCTCCTTTAGGACCCAAACAAACCCTTTGGATCCTTATCTTTTCCCTTCTATCTATATCTTCGTTCTCCCCTACTTGGTGGTGAAGAAGGTGCCCAAGGTAGAATAAGTGGGTGATCTCCTTGCATGAGTGGCTAGATCATGGATCTGCTCTTCTTTAGGGCTTGTGGAGCTTCCTTTGCTTGTTCCTGACCTAAGCAAGTAATTTCCTCCTTCTTTCCTTTGTTTCTCTTTCTATCCTATCTCCTTCCTTCTTCTTCGGTGAAACCATGGTGTTCCATGGTAAAGCTTGCTCTAAAGCTTAAAGAACCCTTCTTTCTTGCTTCTGTGACCTAGGGTTTGCTTCCCTTGTGGAGAAAGAGCTAGATTGGTCGAGTTCAGAGCTAAATCTAGGGTTTCCTTCCTCCTTTTCTCGAGCCTTATTGTTGTTTATATCTTGTTCTTCTTCCTAGAGGCGAGTTATATAACTGTCTTCACATTATTGCTTACTACTACCTTGTATGCTCAAGTTCTTGCTTAAAGACAATTTTTTACATATGAAGAAGCTATTTTTTCCTAGGGTTTAAGATTTAGTGTTGTTCCTTGAGTATTTTATAGCCATAGATGAACCTAAAACTTTTTTCACGACCTCCCTAAGGTAGAGGAAGCCCTAGAACTTGCTTACATGTCAAATGATGGTTCTTGGTACCTCTCAAATGATGGGTTACACTTAGGGTTTTGAGTTGTTTCCTACCCTGTGCAAGACCCGATGGTTTGTCTTCTTGCTAGATCCGTTGGAGTTTCTTTTAGTTCTATTTTTCTTATGTTTCCTATAAAAATTGATGGTCACACTTTAGTTATGTTTTAAACTCTTTTGGTTGTTCAAGACTCGATGGTCCAATGACCTATGACCATCAACTAATGGTAGTACTAGTTCAACACTTTATGGTGTCAACTGATGGGAGTTCTAACTCCAAGATCTAATGGTGACACTGAGTGTCACAACCGATGGTAGTCCTGGACACCACAAATGATGGTGATTCTCGACACCACAACTGAAGGTAAGACTCGATCCTATGTAATTATTCTTTTAAGTCCAAATCTGGTGGTTTTCTTAGTTGAATGATTCAAGGGTTAGACTTACACCTAAAATGATGGTTTTAAATGAAGAACATGATCCAAAGGTTAGGGTTTGATGCATCAACATCCGATGGTTTTTGGATAAAACCCATGGGGTAATGTTTTGGTTTTGGTAGTGTGTATTCGAAGGGTCAATGCTCTTAACTTTGTAGTTACCTTTTCCCTCGTATGAATATAGTTGGTAATCACCATGATGAGTTGTTATGCAATCCTAATGTAACATAGCTTGGTACACCTAATCCTTATGCAATTTAGTGATGATGATTAGTTATGATCAGTTCTCTGGAATTATTAATAGAATAATGGAATTCTCTCTTATTGTTGTTGAAATCTTAATATGGTGCTATCTGACATAGTTCCTTGTTATGTTAAACTTATCTGTCACATGTGTGGTGATAATCTGTTGAGCCATGTTATAAGGTATAGAAAGATAATGATGATCTTACATGGAATGGTGTGATGGTCTTAATGGCCTTTGTGCATGGTTGAGCCATATTGAAGGTGTAATCCTCTTCACAACATGATAAGGGTTGGAACCCTGGATTAATGTGATGTAAAATCATTTCTTGTGGTGGTATACTGACAAGTGTGATCTCATGAGTGACAATGAAGATTAATATTTATACCTCATATGTTTTATATCTTGTAGAATTGTTATACTTATATACTTGCTAGAAATGAATTAGAGTTTGTATGTCCATTTGTATGATGCAGCCTTAATTCACCCAATTGGTATTAAGTAATCAAGTGAAACCCAATCATGTAGATCCTTGTGTCGTAGAACCATATTTAGTGTCACAACTTGCTGGATGGTAAAATGAGTATTCCTAAGGGAAACTTGTAGTGCATATTGTTGAGTACGCATGATGCAAGTGACAGTGTGTCCTTGGCATCCTTATTTGTAGGTTTTAGAGGATGGTTGTGGTCATGCCTCAGATTGAGAGCGATTAAGGTTGTGTCTCAGATACTTGTTATATATGATGTGACTGAGTAGTTGCGGATGTACCTTAGGTGGCATGGTTTTGCTTTGCATACCCTGGTGGCTAGTATTGTGACATGTACCAAGAGTACATTAGGTGTTATCAGCTTGGCTATATGTCTTTGTTGGCAGTTTCACTAACATGTCACTGCATTCGACGCGTACTAACTAGACATAGTTGAGATCTTAGGATTCTGACTCCTGGATTTTATGTGGAACTAATTTTGACTTTGCAGTAGTCAGTTGGACTTTGGGTGGTACGACTCAAACTCCCCAGGGCATAATAAAATATGTAATATAGCTATATAGTATACGCCTCACATTGGATGTTAAACCTTGCCATGTCTTTTACACTACATAACTGTTATGTGATGAAATCTTATGCAATTTGAATGATCATTTCTTAGAATAAATACATTTTATCTATTTCCTTTATGTACCATGAAAATCATGCTTGTTGCTAAGCCTATGTGCTTAACTTGCTTAGTATGCTAGAATTGCTTAATTTGCTTAATTGCTTATTATATACTCATCATGCTCAGTGTATTAACTGTTAAATAGTCTGATGTAATCAATAACTATTGTAGAGAGTTATATCTCTCACTGGGACATGGGTCTCACCTCATGGGTCATCACATCTTTTTAGGTGGTTGTCTGGGACATGGTCGAGATCATGCAGCAGAACAGGGACATCCAAGTGATCAATAGATGCTAGTGGTTGGACAGTTGTAGTTCTTAGTAGTAGAGTCCTAGAGTCGTCCCTATACTCTTAGGCCTGGGTATGGTTTGAGTTTTGTAGATGATACACATGTATCAACATGAGTTTTTGGCAATATGCAAGTGTTTGTGTATATGACATGTACATCTCGAGTATATCTTTTGTATATAGGTTGTGGTTGAGGCCACTGGATATAGATGTAAATACCTGGTATGGTATATGGGCTTATGTGAAGGTTGGACCTTAATATAAATGTTCCATATCATGTTATGATGTTGGAATCAGTTTTAATTATTCTGCTTTTCTGGCAATGTGATTAGTTAGTTATTTATTGTGTTTTATGTTTTGAGTAATCTCATTTAGTGTGACAGTGTGTCATACTCTGGTGGTTTGGGTTACCTTGGGCCACATGATCAACATGTTGGCCAAAGGTTGACTAAGAGATCGACAGATAATCTTTTTCCCTTTTCTATGGATATTCTCCTCTCTGTGTGAGAAAATTCCAAAAGTTGTTGTTAACTTCCAAAATTGACTTTTTATTTTCAACTCCAGAAATTACAAGCAAAAATTGTAAAATAATAAAAAATATGGGGTTTCCGATAAAAATGATTTTAAAGACTAATTTCTATTTATTATCCATGAATATCCTTAAATATCATCTTTATGATTATCTATTTTGACTAATGACTTCACCCTATGTTTACGACTCTGAAACTTAAAATTGACTTAGATTATAATGTAGTGACTTTGAATCATGACGAGAAGACTTTGACGAATCTTGATGTCTAATGAAGAATCCAAATCAACTTTTAGTCTTAATTTGATGATTATACTAACATGGAACTTGATTGCTAACATCAAATACAAATCTTGTGATGATTGATTCTCCAAGTGATCAAATATTATTATTTCTTGATTCTAAAACTTGGGAATCATATTGACAATATTGTGGACACTATTATGAATCTTAACTCTTGGACTTGTAATAATGAAAATTTTGACCTTTAAATGATGATATAGGGTTTTATTCTATATGACTTAAGTTGGAGACCATCATTTGAAGTGATGTTGAATAATATGTGGAAATGAATAGTGATATCTCAAAACTTGTTGTTTTAGATCAAAGATGAGTAACCATCTAAAGTCAATAAAAAGATATAAAAAGTCCTAATTGGTTGGTCATTGTTACCTATGTTGTTGAAAATCCTTAATTGACTGGTCCTTGTGACCTCTATTGTTGAAAATCATTGTTTGACCCTCATTTTGTTGACTTATGGTTTAACAAATCTCATGACTCTAGGACTGTACTAGATTTCTACTATTGAATAAAAAGGTATGATTTCTTCTTATTTGACTTGATTATGGTAATTCCTATACTTTTGATATGTATCCTTTCCATGTGCAATTTTAGATATTACATTTGTCTGAGCTAATCTGTTCTCTTTTGAATTCTCTTTTGTTTCCAAATGTATATGTTGATGTTACTTGAACATAAGGAATGAAAAGATCGTCCATGATTGTTGAGTATCGCACTTCCTTCGGAAGTGGCTAGTATCACATTTCTTATAAAAGTATCTAGGATAACACCTCTTTGACACTTTGGATCACACTTCATTTGGAAAAACCCATGATAAAAGTCTTATCATTAGCACATTATTTAATATATTGGTTATTTTGGTTTCACTGTCGGCACACCATTGCATTTGCAATGACTGCATGTCTGATTTTATGATGTTAAGTAAGATAGGTGGACTACCATGATTTTAGTCCATATTGTACCATACTCCTTTGATAAAAAGAACAAGTTCAACAACATCTTGATGAGGGATACTCTCTTAATATAGAAGGCTTCAATAGTTGCTTTGTACCTGTCCTAAAAACTAGTGGATCCTATGGTCGTGGAACAATAAAAAACAAAATAAAATAATAAATTGATAAAGCTCAGAATCTCCACCTGATTTTATACGTAATACAAAAAAAATATAGGCGAACATTTAAATCAGTGGGAAAATGTAAAAAAGCTCAATCTTAACTCAAGCCCAAAGGCTGATAAGAAAGGTATGCATAATTCATAGATTGGATTAGGAAATCCTATTACGAGTAGGAAGGATTAGCACCCCCATCTCACCTGATGAATGATATTGCAACCTTTTTAGTCATCTCAGATAAAAAAAGCGATGATCGAGGTTTTTATTAAGAAGTAGTATAAAAAATGATAAAAAGGTGTTTTTTAAGTTGGCGAACCTTTGGCGATGGAGATGGTCGTGGCTTTCTCATCATATCCCTAAAGGTCCAATCTTTATGTGTCTTGTGGTCCCAATTTCCTCAGGACCATCCATGACAGAGATCCATCATTGGTGGTTAGGATCGATGTGTAGAAAGAGAGAGAGAGAGAGAGAGAGAGAGGCGAGAGGGATAGATATTCAGTAGAGCAAGATCAAAACTTGAAAAAGAGCATGCATATATGAATAGTTATGAATGGATCAGACTGATATGGATAAAGCAAGACTTGAAGTGTGATCCAAAGTGTTATATCCAAAGTGTTATATACATATATAGCAAGATGTGTAGGAATGACTGATATGGATATAATAGAAAAAGCAGTTGTTATAGTTGCACAACCTACCAAAGTCAGCAGAGCAGTTGGTGTGGGAGGGAGGATCCTCGGATCACATGAAGAAAATAAAAGGTAGAGGTAGTCATTTTTCTGGATTCAAAAGAGATGAGAGGGGGCCTAGAATATGTTGGGTATGGGGGTCTATTTATAAGTAGCTTTTAGAGTTTGGGGATTCCAACTGGAAGATTCTAAAGAGGCGGCAGATCACATCGATGCACATGAGGCATGGCCCACGGATCAAGATAATCTGCCACATGTCATAGGCAGATTGTTGTGATCCGCCCGATATCTTGGGTAGAATAAAGTAAAATTTCCAAAATTATTGATATTTTAGGTTGTTCAGGAGAAAACTATGGAAAAATTGCACAGAAAGATTAGTCAAGGTTCTCTCCAATTCTTTCCAAAAAAGCAGTTGAAAAAAAGAGAATATACTTTTTCAGATAATTTGATTGGGCAATTTTTGAAGAACAACCTATTTAAGGAAAAATTGAAGGAGAATTTCACACATAAAGATAAGTCAGAGTTATCTCTTAGATTTTCTGTAAGAACCCATTACACTGAATGAGATTACTCAAAACACAAAACATGATTACTCCTTAATTAAACACAAACCCAGAAAATAGGGTACATTAAAACCAATTTCAACAATTTCCAATTGCTCGGAAACATTTATATGAAAGTTCAGCAACTTGCTTTAATTCACATAATGCTCAATATTTTACAACTGCCCTATAGCCTCAGCTACAACATAAACTTTGCAAAGGTACACAATCCATATATTCAACATATACAAGCATCAACATGTCGTAGAAAGCTCCATTCAAACAAAACATTGTATACAAACCTTTCATCTAGACTTGAGAGTACATAGATGACTCTAGGACACACTAGACAACTAAACAACCATCTCTAGGTTTATCACCTCAGATTCTTCTCATTGTCATGATATTGTTTTCGTTGCTATTGATCACCTAAAAAATGTGGTGACTGACGAGGTGAGACCCAGTCACAATGAGAGATATAACTCCCTCAAACATATATTGATTACATCATATTAAACAATAAATAATTGAGAAGTTGGAGTAATTAATAGTCAATTGAGCAGATTGAACAGTTCAAGCATGCTAAATAGATTAAGCAAATAAGCTTAGCAACAAGTATGATTATCAATGTATACATAGGTAACAAATAAATCCATTTCTTTTATCAGATATCTACTCAAGTTTCATAAGATTGCATCTAATAACAATCATTATCATTGATTTGACAATCATCATATGCCTTACTAACAACACAAGCAATATAGAATCATATGAATCTTTGATATGTCATGGCTATCAATATTGGTGTATTTAATAAAGTGAATCGGTCTACATAATAAGTAGAGCTAACATCATAGCATAAGTAATTGCATAAGAAAAATTAACAGTTTAAGCATTTCTAATTACATAGACATGGCTAACAGTATTAGACATTTCTAGAAGCATAATATTAAATATCTGTGTCAGTATATTTGACAACATAAATAGGTTTACAACATGAGCACATCTACAACAAAAGCATATCTATCATCTCTCATTGTACTATATATCATCTCTATATAAGAAGATCAAACAAGGGTCATCATCCAATGTGAGGCATTATGTATAACCCTAAACAGATATGGTACATGGCTATATTACATATTTTATTACATTGCCCTGAGGAATTTGGGGATTCCACTTAAAATCCAACTAACCACTACTAAGTCGAATCAGTGCCATACAAAATCTAGGAAGAGTCAGACTCCTAAGCATATCACAAGGTTATATTAAGGTTCTAAGCATTCTATTATGATAATTAATCTTGTTCAACCATTTAAGCAAGGTTAGGGGTCTCACATTTTCTAGAAAAGTAGTTGAAAAGGGAATATTGAATTTAGGACAACTCAATTGTGTAAAATATAGCCTATTTAAGGAAGAATTGAAGAATAATTGCACTTACAATCTGAAAGAAGATTTCTTTACATAAATCCCTGAACTGGGCTTAAGTGGGGGAAAATTGATGGATTAGATAGGTGGAAAATGCGGGAAAAAGGTAAAATGTGGAAAATGGGATGAACTCCATCCTTATCCATAATTTTAACATTTAAGCATGATTTTTGTTGAGTAAGAAAAAATGGGGGCATCAAAAGTTTGCCCCTCTTAAGGTAAGGTTTGAGATAAGAGTGAGAACCACATGCTTGAGACAAGTTTGAACCCCATTTTTATCACAAAAGGCTCAAAAGGCTGGACTCGTCAAAGATATTCTGACAGGCCTTGTGGAGACGGAAAGCATATGTGATGTCTCTTCCTTCTAAAATTGAATTTGTGAAGAAAAGATTGTGAATAATGACTTGTGCATTGTAAGAGAAGCCTATGATTTAGGTAGTTTCCTGTATTTCCCCAATCATTTAATCTCCTAAAGTTGTGATGAACATCTTCCATCATAGCTTCACTTCTTAAACCAGTGCATGCCTGATTCTCCGACTAACTCATACCTTAGTGAGAAGAGGTGAATGTGAAAAGGCAGATGTGATTTGTAGTTTGATAGAGATATCAAGATCAAGAGTTTGTAATCATTAAAAACCATGGCAACTGCTCTGTTTTAAAAAGATCTTGAAAACTAATCATCGTCTCTCTTCTCTTTCTACACATTTTCATTTTAGTTGTTATTTTTATTTTTTGTAGAGTAATCCACCAAGTTTGGGTTAGGACCACAACTGTTATGACCCACGTTGCGATTAGCCAATAAATACCTTAATTAACATGAAACACCTCGATTAGTGTTGAGTATATTATTAAATAGCATGGTTGATTAAGATAAGCTAAGTCATGAATCAATAGTTGTGGATTTACTCATATGAGGTAATTAATGATGATAGCAATGTTGATTATTAAGTTCATTAAGTTGAATCAAGTAATTACAGATGCAATTGGTGTTTTGACCAGTTATGACAAGATCCTAACTGTGATTTCTTGCTTTGAGGTCGTAATTAATTCCGTTATCGAAGTCTAGCAAGAAAAATCAGTTGAATCGGACATTCGAGGCAAAGGTTATGACAGTTTTAAGGGTTTTGGACCTGGGTGCAATTTTTCTATTAATTGGACTTTTATTTTTTTTTCCCTTGAGGGTCGGTTACCCCTCTTCTTCCTTTTCTTACCCGATAAAAGAGGAAGCACAGAAACGGCACCCAACGCCTGAACAACAGCAGTAGGGGGGGGGGGAATCGCGTTGCCAATCTGGGCGCCCATAGCTCAGATCCAACAGCGATGCCACCTTCTCCACCCTTCCTCTACCCTTCATCTTCCTATGGCACACCCTAGCCGCACCCATCACCATCTGCCCTAGCAAGGAGCTGCGGCGCACTGTAGCAGCGCCCAACCAGCAGCTTGGGGGAGGAAATCAGGGGCCGTTTCGATCTCCTCACCGCCGGCCCGCAGACGCCCCACCTCCGCCATCCTTCCCTCCTTTCTCTTCCAGTTTCCTTCCCCTTCCATGCCCTAGAGGTGCCATTAGATCACCCAAACAGCAGCGTCAACTACGTTCAGCAGCGACGACGGAAGGGTAGCAGCTGCGATTGGCGGCCGTTTAGGATTTGTTTGGGTGGCTTTTGTGACGCCCCAACTTCCTTTACTCTTCCCCCTTCCTTCCTCCTCTGCGCGCCCACCTAGCAGCAGGGGCGGCGCCCTACATAGCAGCAGCAATGGCTGCACGATGCACGACCAGGGAAAAGTTGTTTGGCCCAGCTAGTTCTTCAAGAAGGTTCTAAACCAGGAGAAGCTAGGCGTACGAGACACCAAAGAAAGAAAGAAAGCTTTGACCCCGGCCTTGAAGCCTAGGTACAAATCTGCAACCCTAGTCCTCGATTTAGCTATTAACCGAGTTTCCTTTATAAGGAAATCAAACAAGGTTTTGGTCGGCCAGTTTGCACGGCGTGCAGACCAGTTGCACGGGGTGCAGATCAGTGCACGGGGTGCAGATCAGTTGCACGGGGTGCAAAGTTGCAGAAAAGCAGAATTAGGCGTGTTTGTGGATGTTTTCGGTGTATACGAACACACCGAAGTGGGTGAGTAGTAGTTCATTTAGAAATCATTATTTAACTCAAATTAAATGCTTAATTGCTTCTGTATCAGTTGGTATAACTTCTAAACAGTGTAATACATACAATAGAGCATGTTAGATTCATTGGAACTTGAAATACTTGATATGCTTAAGGAAAATGATGAAATTCCCTGTATTATAGTTGCAATGTATTTGCTGATTTAAAAGTAGATGTTTAGCATTTAAACTGGATAAATGATATTGAATCATGTTTAAGGATGACAAAGGATATACATGTGTTTCAAGTGAATATTCAGAATATGCAATATGCATGAAATGTGATATTCCTGTTTAAATGGTTATATGTTAATCAGTTAATAGACTTAGGTGCCTCAACACCGTAGAACCCCATTGCGCGGTCTGTACCTTTGGGGTAAAACGCTCAGCCCTGGGGATACGCCCAGGCATCGGAGACTCGTGTCCAACAAATACCGAATGTCTCGGTGACACGAAGTCTGAGAGGTAGGATCCCAGTCAGCCCTGGGGATACGCCCAGGCATCGGAGATCCGAGAGAATGTCCCGGTCAGCCCTGGGGATACGCCCAGGCATCAGAGACAATGTCCCGGTCAGCCCTGGGGATACGCCTAGGCATCGGAGACTTAGAGACCCTCCGACTGTGCACTACAGCTGGCGGGAGGAGTCCAGAGCACTCAGAGTTAGTACAGTGAGGCCTTGAGAGCCTGAGAGTCCTGTGCAGACCAGGACGAGAAGTCAGACTTAGCATTTCCCGGGTGTGTCGCTAAGTCTTGTACGGTGGGATCGTAGTTCGCTACAGATCTTCATATGCAGAGTGCACTGCATATGTTTGGGGCATAACTAAAATGTAATCATATAGGATCACAGTAAATTTAATATGTTAAGAGTTTAGAACTTCTGTGCTAGTTCTCAATAATCGCTTTATTATTCAACATATGCAGTTTCTGATATTTTATGCTTTACAGTTATGCGATATTTGTTGTTGTATAGAAATGTGATTATTATCTGTAAAATATGCTATGTCATTAGAAATGCTCTGTATAGTATTGTTCTTATGCTTTATTTCAATTTAATAAACTTGACGAGTTGTTTAATGATAGTTAAATGAAAAACTATTCACTGAGCGAGTAGGCTCACTCCTCTACTCAAACATTTTCAGGTCAGCGACAGTTCCAGGAATCTGAAGGATCTTACCACCCTAGTCAGTAGAAGGTATATGTAGTCAGTTAGATAGTGGTCTCTTAGTCCTTTCCCCTCGGTCCTTGGGACATGGTGTGGGTGAGAGAGAGAATGTATGGCGAATGTGTAAAAGATGTAAATTAACTGTTATGTTTTACTTCCTGTTAAACAATGTTACATGTTGTAAACTCTGTTTATGTTCTCAAGCCAGTTTAATTGAAATGCTTCCGCAATAGTTTATTATGTTTAGTTTACAGCTATAATCCGGATATCATTACGAGGTTTTAAAAAGAAAAAAGTTCTCAGTGATTTATTTATGTAATAATCCCTCCGTCGCGCCCTAATCTCGGGATTAGTGGTCAGTGTGAGATCGGGGTGTGACATCTTGGTATCAGAGCATAGGTTGAGTATATGAATACTCTAAGTCAAGATCAGGGGACGATAAGAGACCAATAGGATTATGACTTAAGTGTCTTCCTTCTAACTGCAATTTTCTAACAGGAAGTGTTCTGTTATACTATTGCAGATGGCAGGAAGAGGATGTGGTCACGAGAACCAAGTAAAGAGTTTATGTTGAATCGTCAGGGATCATTAGGGTCGAAAGATAGAGTTATAAGTGAGAAAAATAAGAAGTGATGTCTTTAGCTCTGGGAGGTCTGAGTGTTTAGATACCCTGTCCAGGTGTCTGAATACTTAGATTGACCAGTATCAAGCTACTCTATCTATTCTTCTCTGGATGCCCTGGCCAGGTATGCAGAGGAAGGATAGGCTAGAGAGAAATCCTAGAAATATTAGGGTTAAGAGATCAGAAATTAATGTAGGAATAAGAGATTACATATAAGATTCGATTCAACTCTTGTCTATTATTGTTTATTTGATTTAAAGATCACTAGAAATGCTTTTATATGCATGAAATGAAATTTTCAGTTTGTAAAGTAAACATGATTCTTTTATATTGTTGTGTCATGAAGTGAATTGTTAAGTGTTTGTTTTCTTAGTACTAAAGTAGACCCAAATTTATGTTTAAATGAGTTTGCTCTGAGTGGATATTCATTCCACATGTTTAAGATTAATAGCGGTAGATTAATCCCGAGTAGCTCTTGGCTTCAGGACTACAGGTTCGGCCTGGTCCGGCTGGCAGGATGCGTTACTGGGATCTAATGACTCCTATTAACAATAAAATAAGAGTAGACTCTGGATGAATTAGACCCGTAACATAGTGAGAATGTATATACACTAGGATGTTTTAACTATGATAAGAAGTCTAAACGTTCTTTTGTCTTGAGAATTAGGGTTTGAGAAGCATAGACCTTAATCGGCCCAAATTAGGGTTTTTATGATACATAAACACAAAATTTGATAAGTAAAGTGTCTCAGTAAGGTGTCGGTCGAGTTTGCAACTCGACCGAATCTGTTGCAGACTGCTATATAGCAGCGCACTGTTTGATTTTTAATTATTTATTGGTAATTAGAAATGATCTCAAATTTTTACTGGAGGTCTAAAACTTCATTAGGTATAACATATAAAATTTCCAGAATTTTTGGATCTTCTGTTAGCTATTTAATAAACGAATTACAGAAACTATTGTGAAAACTGAATTTTCAGCCAATATAATTAAAGTTTGAGTGTTGGGTTAATATGCTATTGACCCAAGAAGCACAAATTGATCTATATGATCGATCACACACACAATAATTCTATGATACTGATATGGACCAAAACCCTAGAATGATTAAAGTTGTAGTAGTTTAAGGGATATCACTAGTGATGTAACCTTGAATACTAGTATCTTTGTAAAATAAGACCTTGAGATTTGTTCTATGAAAAGTAAACTGGCTTTGATAGTGATCTAGGGTTTTGAGGTAGATAATCTGAATGGTACATGAGCAACATGTAATGACTTAGAGAAAAGAGTAAGACATAAACTTGAAATGTAACAATAAGAAAGTAGCATAGAAAGCGGAGTATTATCCGATATATGATCTGAAGATAGTTGATGTAGTTCATGTTTTTAAGACATGGCGTCACTATCTTTATGATGTGACAATAGATTACCACCCTGATAAAGAGAATGTGGTGAATGATGCTTTCAGCAGAAAGTCAAGTTCAACAGTTAATGCATTCTCTATGGCAGGTTTCAATAGAGACTTGTTAGTAGAAATGTGGAGGTTGAACTTAGACTTAGGGGTGACAACAAAGTGGTTTGATTGTATAGATGCAAATCAAGCCTATTTATTATGATCAGATCAAGGAACTACCATAGGGTGATAGTAAGTTAAACCAGATCATGCATGACATGATAGGAGGAAAAGAGACCAGAGGTTAAGCTTTTAAGATGATAAGGTGTTGTATTAGCATGACATGTTGTGTGTACCTCGAGATAGTGAGTTGAAAGAAAAGATTCTTATGGAAGTGTATGTATTGATGTATGCTATGCTTTTAGGAAACACTAAGATGTATATGAATCTCAAGAAGTTGAAATGGATGGTCAGATATGCAGAAGGATGTAGTTGAGTACGTGGTTAGAAGTAGTGTGTACCAGTAGGGTAAGGATGAACCCTAGAAATCTACAACTACCTTGTAATCTTTTTCTATGCCTGAATAGAAATGGGAATATATCACAATGGATTTTGTGGTAAGGTTAACCAGGGCACCTAGAGGTTGTGATTTGATATGAATGATTGTGGATAGACTAATTTAGTCTGCTCACTTTCTTCATATTAAGTCAACCTTTGATGTTTCGAAACTTGACTAAGATATACATGGATGGAATAATTAGGTTGCTTGGTAATCCAGTTTCAATCATGTCATTTTGAGATCCTAAGTTCACATCTAGGTTGTGGAAACAGTTGCATCGTGCTTCGGGCACAAAGTTAAGATTCAGTACAACCTTTTTATCCGCAGACGGATGGTCAGTCTGAGAGGACCATTCAGACTCTTAAGGACATGCTGAGAGCATGTGTTATGCATCTCAGTGGAAGTTGGGAAGAACATTTAAGTCTTATAGAGTTTGCTTAGTATGAATGTTGAGTTT
Source organism: Alisma plantago-aquatica (assembly GCA_963693085.1). Lineage (NCBI taxonomy): Eukaryota > Viridiplantae > Streptophyta > Magnoliopsida > Alismatales > Alismataceae > Alisma > Alisma plantago-aquatica. The sequence continues at coordinate 940,989,063 of OY856413.1, forward strand.
AGAAATACACAAACGATAATGGTACGGTTTGGGTATAAGCCCAGACAATACAGATTTGGTAAATCATTAGGTGCATGATTTCAAGGAAGTACGTTAGTATAAAAATATACAAATAAACCTAGTTGCATGCTTCCTGTTATGTTAATGTGTATGACTTAAAATTTACATGAACTGACACGTTTCTCTGAGGTATTATTAGAATTCTCAAGTACTATTAAATATTTGTGTTATGATACGTAAACAACTTTTAATTGAATTATGTGATGCACAAACCAGGAATTTGGTTAATATGCACGTACTTCGAGAAATTTCAGACAATTGATAAATATTACAGATGGTTTCTTATAGGTGAAGTAAATTACACTTATTGGTATAATAAGATGTTCAATTACATGAATTCAGTATGTATGTGCCAAAATTGATTTGAGCTTGGAATATTTATGAATTTTAAATCTGCCTGCATGCATGATATAAAGATTACTCAGTAATTACAATGATTTTGAATGTACTGCTCTTCCAGTTCTAGAATGATATCGTATTGTGATTTGAATTGCAATCAAACAGATGAGATAACGGAAACCCTAAGAATAGGGTGTTGCCATGTGACAAGTGAATGAGATAACCCTAAGAATAGGGTGTTGGCATGTGATGAATGAATAAGGCAAATGAAACCCTAAGGATAGGGTGTACGATGAATCAAGTATTTTGATATCAATTCTCAGTATGATATGTAGTGATGTTTCACAGTTAATTGCATGATTTTATTTTAGTACCAAGTTGACATGCATTCTGTTTATTTAAGAATTTGTAGTTTGTTTGCATGAATAGTATAATAATTCCTCGGTAATTACCATAAATTGAGATACTGTTATAGCAGTTCTACAAAGACAATGTTTTGTGGTTTGATCTAGAATCAGATCAGATGTGTCCTAGGTTGAAAGGCCAATGCAGATAGTTGATCAGAGGATCAAGAAACTCAAAATCGTGAGATACCTTTAGAGAAAGTTCTGTGGAGGAACCATAACTTAGACGAAGCCACGTGGAGCTTGAATCTGATATGTGTAACAAGTTTCCTTTTCTCTTTTAGGAATTTCGGGACGAAATTCTTATAAGGGAGGGAGATTGTTATGACCCACGTTGCGATTAGCCAATAAATACCTTAATTAACATGAAACACCTCGATTAGTGTTGAGTATATTATTAAATAGCATGGTTGATTAAGATAAGCTAAGTCATGAATCAATAGTTGTGGATTTACTCATATGAGGTAATTAATGATGATAGCAATGTTGATTATTAAGTTCATTAAGTTGAATCAAGTAATTACAGATGCAATTGGTGTTTTGACCAGTTATGACAAGATCCTAACTGTGATTTCTTGCTTTGAGGTCGTAATGAATTCCGTTATCGAAGTCTAGCAAGAAAAATCAGTTGAATCGGACATTCGAGGCAAAGGTTATGACAGTTTTAAGGGTTTTGGACCTGGGTGCAATTTTTCTATTAATTGAACGTTTATTTTTTTTCCCTTGAGGGTCGGTTACCCCTCTTCTTCCTTTTCTTACCCGATAAAAGAGGAAGCACAGAAACGACACCCAGCGCCTGAACAACAGCAGTAGGGGGGGGATCGCGTTGCCAATCTGGGCGCCCATAGCTCAGATCCAACAGCGATGCCACCTTCTCCACCCTTCCTCTACCCTTCATCTTCCTATGGCACACCCTAGTCGCACCCATGACCATCTGCCCTAGCAAGGAGCTGCGGCGCACTGTAGAAGCGCCCAACCAGCAGCTTGGGGGAGGAAATCGGGGGCCGTTTCGATCTCCTCACCGCCGGTCCGCAGACACCCACCTCCGCCATCCTTCCCTCCTTTCTCTTCCAGTTTCCTTCCCCTTCCATTCCCTAGAGGTGCCATTAGATCACCCAAACAGCAGCATCGTCAACTACGTTCAGCAGCGACGATGGAAGGGTAGCAGCTGCGATTGGCGGCCGTTTAGGATTTGTTTGGGTGGCTTTTGTGACGCCCCAACTTCCTTTACTCTTCCCCCTTCCTTCCTCCTCTGCGCACCCACCTAGCAGCAGGGGCGGCGCCCTACGTAGCAGCAGCAATGGCTGCACGATGCACGACCAGGGAAAAGTTGTTTGGCCCAGCTAGTTCTTCAGGAAGGTTCTAAACCAGGAGAAGTTTGGCGTACGAGACACCAAAGAAAGAAAGAAAGCTTTGACCCCGGCCTTGAGGCCTAGGTACAAATCTGCAACCCTAGTCCTCGATTTAGCTATTAACCGAGTTTCCTTTATAAGGAAATCAAACAGGGTTTTGGTCGGCCAGTTTGCACGGCGTGCAGACCAGTTCCACGGGGTGCAGATCAGTGCACGGGGTGCAGATCAGTTGCACGGGGTGCAAATCAGTTGCACGGGGTGCAAAGTTGCAGAAAAGCAGAATTAGGTGTGTTTGTGGATGTTTTCGGTGTATACGAACACACCGAAGTGGGTGAGTAGTAGTTCATTTAGAAATCATTATTTAACTCAAATTAAATGCTTAATTGCTTCTGTATCAGTTGGTATAACTTCTAAACAGTGTAATACATACAATAGAGCATGTTAGATTCATTGGAACTTGAAATACTTGATATGCTTAAGGAAAATGATGAAATTCCCTGTATTATAGTTGCAATGTATTTGCTGATTTAAAAGTAGATGTTTAGCATTCAAACTGGATAAATGATATTGAATCATGTTTAAGGATGACAAAGGATATACATGTGTTTCAAGTGAATATTCAGAATATGCAATATGCATGAAATGTGATATTCCTGTTTAAATGGTTATATGTTAATCAGTTAATAGACTTAGGTGCCTCAACACCGTAGAACCCCATTGCGCGGTCTGTACCTTTGGGGTAAAACGCTCAGCCCTGGGGATACGCCCAGGCATCGGAGACTCGTGTCCAACAAATACCGAATGTCTCGGTGACACGAAGTCTGAGAGGTAGGATCCCGGTCAGCCCTGGGGATACGCCCAGGCATCGGAGATCAGAGACAATGTCCCGGTCAGCCATGGGGATACGCCCATGCATTGGAGACTTAGAGACCCTCTGAATGTGCACTACAGGTTGCGGGAGGAGTCCAGAGCACTCAGAGTTAGTGCAGTGAGGCCTTGTGAGCCTGAGAGTCCTGTGCAGACCAGGTTGAGAAGTCAGACTTAGCATTTCCCGGGTGTGACGCTAAGTCTTGTACGGTGGGATCGTAGTTCGCTACAGATCTTCATATGCAGAGTGCACTACATATGTTTGGGGCATAACTAAAATGTAATCATATAGGATCACATTAAATTTAATATGTTAAGAGTTTAGAACTTCTGTGCTAGTTCTCAATAATCGCTTTATTATTCAAGATATGCAGTTTCTGATATTTTATGCTTTACAGTTATGCGATATTTGTTGTTGTATAGAAATGTGATTATTATCTGTAAAATATGCTATGTCATTAGAAATGCTCTGTATAGTATTGTTCTTATGCTTTATTTCAATTTAATAAACTTGACGAGTTGTTTAATGATAGTTAAATGAAAAACTATTCACTGAGCGAGTAGGCTCACTCCTCTACTCAAACATTTTCAGGTCAGCGACAGTTCCAGGAATCTGAAGGATCTTACCACCCTAGTCAGTAGAAGGTATATGTAGTCAGTTAGATAGTGGTCTCTTAGTCCTTTCCCCTCGGTCCTTGGGACATGGTGTGGGTGAGAGAGAGAATGTATGGCGAATGTGTAAAAGGTGTAAATTAACTGTTATGTTTTACTTCATGTTAAACAATGTTACATGTTGTAAACTTTGTTTATGTTCTCAAGCCAGTTTAATTGAAATGCTTCCGCAATAGTTTATTATGTTTAGTTTACAGCTATAATCCGGATATCATTACGAGGTTTTAAAAAGAAAAAAGTTCTCAGTGATTTATTTATGTAATAATCCCTCCGTCGCGCCCTAATCTCGGGATTAGTGGTCAGTGTGAGATCGGGGTGTGACAACAACCCTCAACAGATGAAATTGGGTTAGTTCCCCTATGTGAAAATAGGTCTTTGATTGCTCAAGATTGAACACTGGGGTGTTAGATGAATTCCCAAAATAAGGTGACCTTTATGGCCAGTGATTGTGTTGGTTAGTTTTTCGCTCCCTATAAGATGTTAATCTCATAGGATACAGTTCTTAGGAAGAGTGTTAAAACAAGTTGAGATTGGGCATCGGGTGATCCTCCAGCGTTAAGGTAGCCTCCATGATGTATTCCTCCACTGGTTCCTCATCTATCCCCTAGATTTTTGATGAACTTTTATCCTCAACTTTCTAGTTCTCACTTGATTTGATTAACCTTTTTTGAACATAATCACTACTGAGGAAGGATTGTCATATATGGTAATGGTAGCACATATCATCATTTGAAAGCTCCTTCCAGATGTAGAGATTGGAAATCTTGATATGTTAATGACATGATCGGTGTAATAATTGAAAGATTTGGAAATATGAGCATAGGATTGATTCAGTTTTTTATCATGATCTGCGACCATAAATTGGCATGGAGATGTAGGTAGGACTAGTTCAATTTTAGGTCATGAGCTATGTAATGAACCCCACTTTTGAGTGTCCCTTAGTGAATAAAGGACCTTAAAGTCGAGACTATACTCTTATTTATAAGATCAATTTAACATATAATATATATAATAATAAATAATTTCAATTTATTTAAACTTGAATGATTAGATTTATTTTCATTATACTCCTCAAAGGAGTTAAATGGATATTTCAACATGAAAACTAACATATACAATGATAAGAAATGCTAGACTATCTACTCCCCCTTAACCTATCTTTAATATCTTCAACAACTTTCTTCTTATCTTCATGTCTTTGTATAATGTGTATCATCTACCTAAAATGCCAAAAAACAAAATGTGGGCAGTATATGTCTAAGCTGGTATGTAGGTTCATCCAAAAATCACATATACATATATTCAACAATCATTAAGTGACACATATGAGCTTGTATTTTCATTAGATATTCCAACCCATGCTTGGTCTACTATATCAGGTGTAATCATTGCCCATCATTGGACTCATGTGTATTACACTTTAATAAGTGTACCCCTAGGGTTTAGATTGTCATATTTAATTATGTGATACTCGTAATAGCATTATAGTTGAATAGAATTATATAAACATCGACAATTAATATTCATATTCAATCTTTGAGAAACCTAAGAAAATATCAGAAGTTGATACATGTATTCATAAGCATAACCACGAACCTTAATCATGTAGAATATTTATGTACTTTAAGAATGAAATCCAATCATCCAAAGCAGATCAAGCAATCCATATTCAATCAACATTATCTACATGTATTTAAACCCTAAAGTGTCAACATACATTAATCAAGTGATTCTAATGAGACCTAACGTGGCTTATATTAGGGTCTAGGGTTATCTTAGATTTTGAATATTAACTCAAAACCCTAATATTACCATATCATGAGTGATAAGGGGTTACAAATCCTAACTGAGCATTAAGTGAATCTTAATAGTCATTATTGGTTGATTATCACATTAAGACTCCATTTAAATTGAATCATGAGGTTAGGGATCCAATCATCAAGATTTATCATTTTAAACCTTATTTGTATCATTTATGACTTAGAAAACCTAAATGGTCATCATTATTAACTAAACTGGATTAAGAACCTAGATCAGCATCATATTTCACAATATAAGATTATATCTGGAAATAACTGTATACTATGTACTTAGCATATTATATGTAATATCTAGGGTTTCCATAAGATAATCATATTTGATTCATGTATTAGCTACACTTTTAGAATTGGGATCAAAATAAGACCTAATTTATATTTTAATTCGTATTCTACATATTTTTTGAGTAATTTGATTACTAATTTAAATACATTCTAACCTATGATTTAATTACTATAAAATATTACAAAATAATGCCAATTAGGACAATAACAAAGGGAAATGTAGTAAACAAAATACTATTTGACTTATTTAGTGATCAGGTTAGAGCTAGGATGAATAGACCCCACTACCCCTGGCACTGTGAATAGATGTGCCACACTCAAGGGAAGGAACGTCATTAAGCCCCTGGCTTCATCTTCCTTGTGAAAGAAGTCGATGATGGTTTTGGGTGCATTAATCCATGGGATTGGCCTCACCTTCCCAGGCTTCACATGATAGGGCAAGGTATGTGCACCTTGTAGACCCTTGATGCACTGAACTAAACCCCATGTCTAGGTGGTGGTCCTCTGAGTTCAAGGGTGACTAGGCTTGTTAGAGCATAGATCTACAGTAAGTTAAGAAGAGAGTAGAGGGTTGGAAACCTTACATAGGCATCTTGAAGATAACACATCTTTGAAAGTGGTCGTAATCCTCTTCTCATGCCCTGTGATCCACCAAGGACCACTTCCCTAGCGCTTCTCAGTGTGAAGGTGAATGATCAGGATATCGAAGCTTGGGGAGGAAGCTCAAGGGAAGGTGGGATTTTGTGAATGTGTCTTAGGGTGTTTGTGAGTCATTTTCCTGTCATGGTCGACGAAGTTTACTACCTTTCATAGGCCATGGTGACAAGAGAGTGGGTGGGAGATGAGAACCATAATGGCTTGGATAACCCTAAGTTAGCATCATCATCTGTCATGAAGACAACAACCAAGGGGTCGAGTTAGGTGTAGTTTAGACTCCTATATTTAACATATTCATTTTCAGGGCATAGCATGGTCAAGAAAGGGGAGAACAAGGAGATCGAGGCTGGGAGGACTCCTACTCTCATGGGATCCTATATCCAGGTAGAGGAGATAATCCCTCCACTCATGGATTTCCTAGGTCTGGGAGTCCAGTTGGGGTTGAACCTTGTTTACTACAACATGTAAACATTTCATTTAATAGAACCACAAGACAACAAGTAATTATCACAGTCACGATATAGATCCTCTAGATCCTGAATTTTGGAATTATCTTCCTAATTTCATTATCCTCTCTTATACTAGAGAATAGATCCTAAATAATCCATTAAGCAATTGAAACTTGTTTATCAACTGAATACTAGATAATTATTTAATTAATAATGTAAGGCGCACAATAATCTAGAATTTTATGAAATTTCTTATATAGCCTCACAATTCCTTTATCTTTCAACTAAAAATATTCATGGTGATTACTATGACATCAAATTACTTGAATTCTCAACTAGCATCCCAAGGACTTATTTATAAACCCCAATTTAGTCCAATTGAACTTGTATTTGGATCTTAAAGCTCGTGGCTCATACCATGAGCCATCAAAAGGGGTTCATGAGCTTCATTGCACTCTTAATTACAAAACCAAGGCTTTGATTATCATAATATCTTGATTAAGCCTCATATTAACACATATGCTCGATACTACTTGAATTGAAGACTTATTTAAAGTTTAGGGTCCACTTGCATCAACCAAGGTCCTATTATTCTCTTCATTATTTCCTTTGTATCTTCACATCCTAACTTGGATTAGGCTTGAAATTCCCAAATTTCTAGGTGGTAGAATTCACCATACCTTAAAAGGAATTTTGTCCTCAAAATTCAAACCTAATTTAGGTTTATGTGAATTCACAATAGCCTCCAACATTTGAGCTAGCAACCTTTATCGATATGAAATTTCCTTATTTTTCCTAAGGTTAGAACCTGAATTAAATCCAAGGTATTGCCACATCCCCATGATATTATCACTTGGTGATTGCATAGTTTTTGTTATTCTGTTTCCACTTGGTGATTATATTTTCACCTAGATTACAACCTATTAATCATTATTCAACTATATTTGTGCAAGGGTGAGGTAACACCTCAAAACCATATATTACGCCATTTAATTCAACTTAGGTATTCATTTTCGAAGGTTAATCACATATATCACATGTGGATACCAAATCTTTAACACTCACAATAAGATGAAATAAGCATTTGGATGTAGTCTAAATACAAAGTTCGCCCCATTCCATGTGCAGAGATCATGCACCCACACATCATCTTATAATTTTGAACTTTAGGTTGAGTCACTCTCAACAACGACTACTAGCCATGAATACATTCAAATTAAACGAAGTTTTCTTAAATTACTTGGACTTAGGGAATGTGTCTTTCTCACCCTTGAGTTTTTGCACAAGTCCCTTTAAATTCTATTTCAACCATCAGTACATATGTTCTTGTATATCTTATGTTCACATTTTAGTAGCTTGATTAATTCCCTTAAGGTCTCTACAGGTATAGGTACCTTTAGGGATCTTCCTCTGACACCAAGGGTCTCATGCACATGCTTGAACCCTCGAACCTTATGCATTTATGGAGTTCCATTTCCACTTGACCCCTTGGGCCTTAGGTGCACTTAGAGTGGCTGGCTCCTGACCCCTTGGGCCTTGTGTGCACGTGGATGGAAATATCTATCCCCTTGGGACTTATATACTTAGGAAATTATCACCTCTTAATCCCTTGGGTTTCTTGTACCTTTAAACATCTCTACTTGACCCTAGAGTTGACTTAGGGATCTACCCTGCCTAGGCTTCACTGAGATTACATCATTGTATTTTGTTCCTTCATTACTTACACCTTGGTTTAGGACAAGGGTCTCCAATATCATTATGTTTCTATGTCCCATGACTCAATCCTTCCCAGGAAAGTCTATGACTAAGATTTCCTTCATAGGATTTTATTTCAGTGCGTTAACTTTTCATAATACACATTTTACTTGATATTTCTCAAACCATAGTTTTCATTGTTATATATTTTTGCATCATGGACATAAATCCAAACGCACACCCTTCTTTTCCACACTTGGTGTCCGTATGGCTTATATACCTTAGATGCATGATTTCTTCAATGTAAATTATTTGCCATTACATATTTGTCCTAGGATTTCTTTAACCACAGTTTCATATTTACTTACATTGGAATCATATCTACCATTTGACAAATCATTTTGGTTTAGTAGGGGTAGAGTCTTCCATTCCTTGTGTCCATACCATCCCATCACATTCCATCCCTTTAGGGTTAGGTCCTTAGTTCATCTAATGTTTGCTCAATTTTTAACATGACATTGGTCATCTCTGTAGGGAAATATGGCAATAGAATAGGAAACGGAAACAAAAATTAACTACCATATTCCCATTTGAACAGTAGATCGTGTCAAAAACTATGTAATGGGAAAGATGGTTGTAAGGTTATACCTGGTCCTAGAGCAATTCCAACGACAATCCCTTGCAGTAGTCTGCGCCTTTCTTCAAGTTGCACCTAAACAACATCAGCAACAGCCTCCTGGTTGATCAGTACAGACAACAGGTGTCCTCCAAGCAACAGGCAATATCCTCCTTGCCTCTATAGTAGACCACAAGGACCCCCGAGAACTCTTGTCATTCTAGTAGAATGGACAAAAAGGAGTTGTCCCTTCTAATCAGTGTGCTAGCACCAACTTGCTCTCCCAATTGTCTCTCTCTTGCTATCCCTCCCTTTGATGGGTAGGAATTGCTCGGGTTCTCTCAGTTACCACAACCAGAGAAGACAACAATTTTCAGAGCTTATTGTTGTGTCTCTAGAAAGCCTCAAATACCCCTCTATATATAAAAGAGTTAGAGTCAGGAATTTTTATTTGAGCGGGAGTTGAAGGGGATGAAATTTCATGATCTGTCATAACATGCGAATAAAGAAATAGATGATTCAAGTGTGAACCGATCGGTTGGCATGTGAGCCGATCGTTTCAACCCTTTAACTGGTCAGTTCAACATGTTTCCCAATCGCAATAATAATGTCAATTATTATCTGATTAATGCACAATAAGATATCAACACTAATCCTTGATCCAATCAAATTGATCAACCAACTGGTCGATTCACAATATGAACCGGTCGGTTCAAAGACCTGAGTCGATCGGTTTTCACTTACTGAACTGGTAATCTCATGGTTCTGATTGCCAAAGTTGGTTCAATTGACCTGACACTTGAATCGATTAGATCAACACTTGAACCGGTCGGTTCGTAATCTAGTCAGTCAATATCTAACCATTGTTGTTTAAATTCTATACCTAACACCTGAGTAATCAAGTTTAAATTAACTCTGATTAAAAGTCAATGTTTTAGGATTCACAATATACACCTTGATTAATTATATATACACCTAATGGGTTAGAAGGTGTAAGTGCCTCAGCTGGCCCTAGGGTTTGTACCTTGACAGTAGATGCACATCTTAGACGTATCTTGCACTCCTTAATCATATTAAGCAATTGATCCATATTTCTCTCTTCGATCTATGTTGCACCCCTTCTTAACTATATTGAGTAATGACCTATATTTTCTCACTCTTGGTCCTATGAAATATACTATCCCATATTGTTTCTCTCTCTTCTGAGATTTTGACTCTTATGAGTAGTTATATGTTCATATTGATATTTTGATCTTCTTAAATTGTTATATATATGCTTCATGGCCTCTTATGGTCTGATGAACTATTTTTCCCACTTTTGTGTTGGATGTCTTATCTGATCCATTTTTTATGGAATTTTACTGAAACCATATTATGGCTAAACTTTCACTTGCATCTACATTATTGCATGCTTGTTGATTCAACATTACTAGATTTGTGTAAATTCCTTGGATATTTGGGCTATGTTCTGATGTTTGTTTTCAAGACGGAGGTTATGTGCCCTATACCCATGTTATGTCCTCACCTTTATATATTTAGGAGTGTTGTTATGTGTCATTCTCTATCATGTTTTGGGTTATATTCCCTAACTGCCATTGTTTCTTTATATTTTTCTAGTGTTGTATTTATCTCACTTGCATGCTAAATTACTTTTTAGACCTTCATGATGTGTGTGTTCCCAAATTTATTTAATGTGTGTGTTCCCAAATTTATTTAATTGTGTTTATGTAGCAAATGTTGATTTTGACATAGGGAAAGTGCATATTTTGTATACCTTATATTATTTTCCCTTGATATCAATTTGAATTTTCAATTCCTCTCTTTGTTGGAAACTTTCATAAATATACTATTGTCCTTTTTTCTTAATATTGCTCAAGAACCTTTCTATATGCACATACTGACATTTTTCCGCTGACAACTTCCACCTATCTTTTTTTGTGGGGTATGCCTCCAACCCCTTAGGTGAAAAACATGGAGGATTTTACATGTTGATTTGGACACGACTTAGTGGACTGGACATTTGGGAGATAGACTTGAAGTAGTTATGACTTCCTTTTACTTAGATTTGGATTTGTTACCTTCATATAAACCCAAAGTGGGAGATTATTATGTAAACTTATAAACGAAATATAATCATGATATTTTATTCCGTTGCTATACTTTGTTCTTATGATATCCATTCACATAAAATTAAAAAATAGTTATTTGTCTATTGCAAAAAAATGGTGTGTGTTTGCTATGGATAATGACTCTTTGTAACATACTCAAATTTAGGTCAACAACCTAGACTTACCTTGTTCTAGGCCCTTTTCGAATGTGTTAATATTTAGCTTTTTTAAATTAAAATGTATTAGAGTGAAATCACCAAATAAACCAAAATTAGGGTTTAATGAGAAAATTCATCAATCAATGAAACCTTCTTTGACATTCTAAACTCATTCTAAGTCTAATTGATGAAAGATAATATAAAAATATGAACTAATGTATCAAATTGATTAGGAAAGGCATCAAATTCCATGAATCCAGGTACATACAAGTAAGAGATAAAATGCTATACATTTTTAAAAGGTGAAATTGACATGATTACTGGAATCCTTGCACCTTGTTTGGCTTATAGGTCAAATTTCGAGTCAATTGCACATTGTTTATGCTTCCATTTAATGAATTGAATTATAAGCTTTTAATGGATATCAATGCATTTAAAAACTATAGCTAGACCTAAGTCCCGTTTCAATTTTTCTTATAACGGCTTCCGTGGTCTTGCCTTCCCCTAGCCGCGTCTTTGTGCTGATCCAGTGCCGCAATAGCTGGAACCGGAGACCACTTCCCCGCCTCCTCCTCTCCTCAAGCCGTTGCCGAGCGACTACGTCAACCTCAGCAACGCTGTAGACTCCACAACGACCACCACGACAGTACAATCGCCACAAGACCCTCCTCTTTCAATTCCTCTCCGACTTTCTTCCTCCTCAATCCCCTATTGCAAACGCCAGATCAAGCCAGCAGCAGTGTCAACCTTCAGACTCCATCCGAGCACAACAAGAGACGAGATCTCATCCCTCTCCCCTTCTCTTCCTCCTCCACCTGTGCCGACGGCGTCAAGCAACGCCAGGCAGCGTCCAGCACCACCAGGCACTGTTGAGCGTCTCCATACCTCCGGCTAGCTCCCTTTCTTATCCTCCTCTTCTTCCTCTCCCTTCATCACATAGCTACAAGAATCCCTAATTGTGCTGCATCTCTTCCCTGGTGACAGCAGCAAAATGACAAGCCGCTGCATCGCTATGTTGGCCGTTGTCTGGTCTAGCAACCACCCCGGAGCCGCCAAGCCATGACTTCCATTCGCCTACAAATTTGCTACCTTCACCTCTGGCCTGTTTCACCTACAGTCTGTATCTGACGGCATAACCGCCTCCCCTTCTTCCCCTCTGCCTCCTTTTCGTCCTTGTGCGAGCTGCTCCTCTACAAAGGGTGCCACTGCCGGCTATTGCAGGGAGCGTCGCCATTGCCTGTTGTAGAAGGCACGTCAACGACTGCCATGCCATCGCTACTTACCTCTCCCCCTGTACACCGGCCAGTACTGTGGTCACACGACGGCGCCACCACTTGCTGTGATGGCCACCATAGCAGCTGCTGATCGCCATCCATCAATGACCTCTCCTCCTTCAACCTATCCACAATTTCCGCTATACAGTTTTCTTCCTCGCCAGTGCAGTGCTGCCAACGCTGCTCAGAATTTCACAACTTTGTCAGTGCAGCACTGCCAATCTTTGCACTAGCCATAATCTGACATTGAAGCCACATGTGCCTTCTGCAACGGAGGAGCCCGACCCAAACATCCTACCTTGAATCATCCATAAACCCCTCTCATCCTTGTGCTCGGCACCCCAATGCTGAATGCAGGAGTTCATATTCGCATACTGAACTGGACCATCCACCAATGTCAGGTTCAATCTACATACCTCACCAGATCTCATCACCACCAGCGTTGATCTTGTCTCCACTATGACCTTGTCTTAATGTACTCTAGCCCAGAGATTCCGTGAAGTCTTAGTTTTGCAGATTCAGCGATGGCTTGGTGTTTTCCTGGATCCATGCGAGAGTTTCTGCTGGACTAGGGCTAGCCACTTCGGCTAGGTGAGCAAGAACAATATCGGGGTAGTTCTCTATACCTGGGTGCAATCCATCAAATCCAACCATGATCAACAGCTCTCCAAAGTGCACATGTCAGTAAACAATCTTTAGACATTATATTTTAGAAAATGATAAATGAGAATATACTTAAGGGCATATTAAACAATAATGGAGATTCTCGAATCCTTAAGATAATGCATAAATGTATATGATGTGTTATCCTAGTGATATAATACTAGTACACATACATAAACTTAATGTCAATTTAAAAAGGAAAAATGATCTAGGTTGTATACTTCTTTAGATTGAACTATTTTGTATAAGATGGTATAAAAGAGAGAGAATATGTAAAGAGAATTTATTATATGATTATAAGAAGAGATTCTCTAATATGCATAACATGTCTTGGACAACCATCTCATTTGAATATTAAGTATGTACATGTACATAAGAACATACATGCCATTGACATGAGCTTGCCATGACGAATGCAGGTCCCATGAATTATGATAAGTAGTGTGATTATGAGTCGGTTGATAAAAATGAGGAATATGGTGAATACTAATGAAATACAATTACAAAATACACATATTAAGGCCTTAATGCATTAATGGTACAATGGTGGCTTCACCTAAATGAGAACATATAATTTGCAGTGACATGGATCTAATACTATGTTGTAAAACTAAAACCATATATATATATATATATATATATATATATATATATATATATATATATATATATATATATATATATATATGGAGAAGATGTCTAGAACAACTTTAGGGAATTAAATGAATCATCTGAAAATAATTGATAAATAATCTAATCCACCTATGTTATAAACCCTATCTATATAGTGATAAAAATTGGGTTCTATCTCCACATAGTAAGATTAAAAACCTAACATGCCATTAAGTGATAATAATTTGGATATGAGCTATATATACAACTATAATAACGTATACACATGTTCATCCTAGTTTGACTAACATACTCAATGTGTTCTTAGGATGAATATTCGACTTTGGAGACCAAGTTTGTTGGTTGAGTTAACCATTAGTTATGATGATTAGGTATGTACATCTCCTCTATTTTATTTTGGGTATTATTTGACTAAAACTTACTTTCTTATAATGAGGCATCTCTTGAACTTTTATTCCGGATAAAAATCTAATTTCTTGGATATTTATGTTTCCTGATGTTGACTCATTATATCTATGTAGTTTTTGGACTGCCTTGTTTATATGGGTTCTTGGGCCCCACTTGCTATGATTGCTTTTTTATGAAAAAAAAGACCGAAATGCTAGTCTTCACTACAACAAATATTGGATTCGACGACATACAAAAATGTTGGCTTTGAGCCCAAACTATGCTGTATTTTTTATTTTCTGGCACTGTTTAAAAAGTCAGAAATATGTCATGGAAAAGTGTGCCATATAAAGATATTCTAGGCATTTATTAAAATGTCGGAACAACATCAGAACCGGCATTATAGGACCGTCGTGGTGGATTCAATGTTGCGGCACAGTATTATCAACCCCAACATGTCATAAATGCTCGTGGGTTTACAATTAATACCTCAACCTCCAATCACACAGAAACATCATCAAAACAGACTGATCAAATTTGAAATTTACAAATATATATACGTATATATGTGTGCGTGCATAGACACACACACATACAAATATATATATATATATATATATATATATATATATATATATATATATATATATATATATATATATATATACGGTCCGATACAACCAAACTGACATAAACTAATAATTCACTCATTTTTGAAAGATTTCAATACAACTGTTTGCTCTTACATAGCATTGTTACACTTGGACATTAAAAAGTACATGCTTTTCTGTTCACACCATCATAATATGATGATATTATACTACAGAGAGGTGCTTTTGGACACTCAGAATGAAGCACACAAACAATTCACCCCTAGAGCACAAAACCTAATAGCACGTTCTTCTGTACTCAGTTCTGGGTCGTCTACTTTCCAATTCCATTTACGATGCTACCGGTTACAAAGCTATGTACAACGGTTGCCTCATCTTCTCCCACATGGATAGTTCTTTCTTTATTTGGCGGCATGGTCATCTTGGGCAAAGTGAAATTTACTACCAATTGCAGGTTTTTTTTTGCCTGAAGTTCGATTCATCATGGGCTTCTACATTTCTAATGTCGTTTTCCTTTCTATAAAAAATGGTCGGAGCTGATTGAGCAAGCTAATTTTGAAGGATTGATCAAACACTTGTAGCAGACCAGTCTTTCCTCCTCACACCCTGTGCAGCCATGTGTGAAGAAAGGTGAAGGACGTCCTGTAGCATCACAACACAGAACCGTCGACTGACTGAATAACTGGAGGAGGCTTCATTGAGCTCTGCTTCTTTTCCACGCTGATCCTGCTCCCACATCAAGCCTTTGTCGATGGAGCTGGTGTTAGCACGTTGCTTAAGGCATTACTAAATGTGTGACGGACAGCCTGCCACCACCAGTTGCAGTAGATGGGGGCGCCTTGGCAGTGGTAGCAGCTGCAACATCAGTAGGGTCATAAGTAGTACCACGGTATCAATATAAGGTGACACGCAAATTTGCAGCAAGCAAACTAATGAAGAATTGCTATCTTATTAATGAAAATGACAATGAAGTAGACGACATCGTAGTAGCTATTAATAATAGTGAATAATTTACCTTGACGATTTGTGTCCTGGTGCTCAGCAATTGGGTGGATCTCGTACTCAACTTTTCTTGGGTGGATCTTTTGCTAATGTTATTACAGGGAGCCCCTGGACAGAGGAAATCACATTTGAAACAGATAGAAAATCCATGAAGCGTTTAGCGCTAGAAATTAAACACGAATGTGATGAGGACATTGGTGGATCCTCATGCCTTTCTTTACCAAATCAACATACACGAGGGGGTTTGGACTCTTGTTAAAGATGTCGCATTGCCAACTGATGCCAAAATTAACTTGGAAGGCTTTACGCAGAACATGGGAACCTGACGTCAACCCAATATGTACAACAACAGCAGCAGCTGGAGTCGACGAGAAAGAGCAAGGCATCGGCACTACCACTGCTGGGAATCTCAGTCTCCGTGGTTGCGAGCATCTTGGCTTCCCTGCTGCAAGGGGATTTCGTGCATTAAACTCGTATGGAGAAGACATCAAAGTCTCGTGGTTGATGGTGGACCTGTGTCGCTGCTCGACGTCGATACAGAGATATTCCCGAAGCACCATCCCCGGCTTCCGGATAACACGCGGCGGTGGTGACTGTGGGGCGTGGAGCGGCAGCTCGGTGATCCAAAACCGGTCTTCGACAACTGCAGTAAGGCAGTGATCAAAACCCCACGGTAAGGCAAGAAGTACAACTATAGAAGAATGGAGGACCTTCACCGTCGGTGCACCTTCCAGTTAATGGCCCTTCTAGTCTTGCTTGGACTTCTTCTCTTAGTGATGCCGTTGTAGTTACTAATCTTTCATGGTGTTTCTGCATTGCTCTGTTTTGCCGCCGCAACAGAATCGGAAGTAACAAGTCGAAAGATAGATCTGAAGTAGCACACAACCATCATGTACCCTCATGTCATCGAGATCAAGAGCTCAATCTTCTAAGCATCGTACCTCTGCAATTCAAGAAGATGCTTGATCAGCCCTGTGAGCAGAACAACAATCAACAATGGCATGTTGAAGAGTATGTTGAGTATGAAAGCCACCTCGATTACTGCAAATGAAGACATAGTAGGACCAATCAGTAAAAATGCCCAATTGTAAAAGAGCTAGTTGTTCATGATGTCATTACCTTCCGGGTTGTCGATTGTAATGACCCCCGCCTTCACCACAAGGAAGAGGTAGATCTTCACGTACTGGGGATACTCCTTGCATAGTCGTGCCAGATTGTTCCCTGAAACCAATGGTGTTATTAGATATTTAACTAGCCTATTGAAGCTTTTTTTTTGCCATTCTCCAGCAGTAATTGAAATAGAAAAATAAGTAATGATCAATACTAACCATCAGTTCATGTGCTTGTACCTATTGCACCTCATAGGTAAGCCGCCAGTCCAACGAGCACAGCCAATGAGCAGATACCTTTAGGCCAACCTGATCACGAAGTGGTTTAGTGTTTAGACATGATATTAGTGGATGAGCATGCCTATATAAAATTGTATACTAGGTTGGACCAGAATCTAGATGTGAGCGATAATTCATTAATTTACCATTGCAGTTATGTGGATATTTGTTTTCTTAAGAAAATACATCCAAATAATCAAACCACTATAGAACATTAAGTATAGATAAAAAGAAGAAAAGGTTTTATGTACAAATTTTCTCTATATAACTATAGTCATAATTATACTAAAGTTGAAAGAAAAAATCTGTCAGAAATAGAAAACATACATTTGTGAAAAACAATATTTGAAGTACATGCCTTGATATACTCAATGTTATGGTCCAAATAGAATCTAAAACAAGACTACGAATCTAACATGATAGCTATTCATTTCCAAGCAAATTGCTGCCTTCTAATTCTAAGATTTCTATAATCCAAAAAGTCAGATGTGGATTTGTTGGAAGCTTCTCACCTTTTTGCAACCTTTGCCTGTATTTTTCTTGAGCAGACGACCAGACAAGAGATCAACTTTTTTTCCAACATATAGCATTGTGTCATAACATTTGATATATATCGTAATCCAAATTTACAGTGCGGTAAATGCTGATAACTGCGAGAACAAGACGAGTTTAGGTGTGTCTATCTACATTAACTACTAAAAGTATAGCAGACATAAATAATCATTTAATTGGATGCTAATATGTACAATACATAGAGTAAAATGACACACCGTTCTTGTCATAGTTCAAGTCAAACATCGTGACTAAAGCAGCTAGTTCGTCAATATTAGGCAGCATTCCTCGAGATAATTTATCATTAAGATGAGTAGTGCAGACATAGACATATGTAAGATAATACTTAGTAAGACAAGCGGCACTTTTAATAGGATGAATGTGATAAACATATAAGAAATTCAAATTGTACAAAACCATGATAGAGTACAACAAATGAAGAATCCAAGCCATCACTGAAATCAATAGAAAGCAACCATGCACTTCTAAAGTATTGAAATAAAAGCACCATTAGAAGATGCAAATGTGTGCATTTTTAATAATACATTAAAAATGCACAAGAAGTTTTGTTTTGCTTATATATTCACTTATGTTTCAACTCAGTTATTAAATATAAGCTAAACAAGAAGAAATTTATAAAAGTGAGGCACATATACATTTTTACTAGAAAGATGTGTCCTTTTGTCATTAGTGTGAAGTCAACAAGAAAGACACATAGTCTATTCTTTACTGGCACATTTGCTGCCCCGGATGAGGAAGGAACATTTACTACCACCACCAATGACAGAACAAAGTTTAATCTTGTGAGCTATTTTGCTTGCTTTCAATAATCGTCCAAAACAACTGCTTCACCAATGAGAATATGGATTATTGATGTAGCCTGCGAATTTTTTTTTAACTATCAGTGGACTTTGAAGAGGCAATTACAAATTTCATATTAGATATCAACTAGATAAAATGGTCAAATTTGGGCAAACTATTGATGATCTCTCACTCCAGTGTTCACTGACATTGTAGAACAAAACAACCTCTCACAACAGGGGCAATAGCCACTATAATTGATGTTGATAACTATACTGATACTGCTAATTATAATCATGATGCTAGCTATCTCATGTTGCTAGTTATGTTTAGCATGCTAGCCATGCCTTTGTAACTAGAGATGCATATGCCGCTAATCATGCTTATCCAGATAGTTGTGCTTATGTTGTTAGCTCTTCTTATGATGTTGATATGTTCAACCAATTAGACATGCTCATGTTGTTAGCTATGCTATGTTATTAGACTTGCTCATGATGCTAGATATGCATATGCTACTGAATTGCTTACATTGTCAACAAGATAAAGGATGATAGTTTGGCTAATGATGATAGTTATTATCTGCTTCTTTATGTATTTTGTTAATCATTAGTACTGCTGAGCTTATTTGTTAAATCTGATTAAACTGCTTAACTGTTTAGTTACTTTAAAATGTTGTAATCAATAAACGTTGTTGGAGGTTATATCTTTTGCCGGGACATGGGTCTCATCCTTGTGGTTCGCCACATTTTTTTAGGTAATCGGAAGTGACGAAAACTAACATGTGACAGCAAAGAGGAGCTATAGTAATGAATCTTTGAGAAAGTTGATTAGATGTTTAGTGTGTCCTAGAGTCGTCCGTGTGTTCTCAGGTCCGGGCAGGAAAAGTTTGTATATGGTGATTCAAACGAAGCAGACTCTTGTTAGCATATTAGTGCTTGTTTGTTTGGTATATACGAATATTGTTCTTCTGTGTATATATGTTGTGGCTAAGATGATTGAACAATTTGTATCAAATTCTTATCTTAGTATGGATAAAAGAAAGATGTTGGGCTCTTATGTAAAGGTTTCTGAGTAGGTGTTGATGATGAAATTGGTTTTAATTTACCCATATTTTTTGGTATGTGATTAATTAGTGATCGATTGTGCTTTATGTTTTGAGTAATCTCGTTTAGTGTAACGGATTCTCACAATATATTAAAAAAATCATAAAAAAATATAAAATATGAGAGAGAAAATATAAATAGTATGACACGAAAGAAATCACTAGAGCCCACAATTATTGTGAATAGAGAAATAGTATGTCACATATATGTTACTTTACTTTGTCCTTGATTTATCTTTGTTCTCTTTCTTCCCCTTTCTTTGCCATCACTTTGACCAACCAAACAACTTAAGCAAGATATGGAATGTTGGTGGATATTTAATAACATTTAGAGGATTTTTTGTGAGAAAAATAAAATAATACCAAAATAATTTTATATGCATAATTTAGAAGGAAATTTATTTATTTTGTTAAAAAGGTTGAAATGTTTGACATTATTTTACAAATAAATGAAAAATAGAATTAGAAAAAATGTGGTGGACCATGGTGGGATGCACATAACTACATTGAGGGACAGTTTTCTTCAAATACAAAAAAAATGAAGAAAACTACTTCCATAACCACACATTTGAATATAAAAAACTAGCATTCCCATTTTTGGAAAAAATCTCTTCTATTGACACTTTTAGTTCATAACAAATAAGAACATTATGTTGTCTTCTACTTCATCTGCCGAAACCGTCGACGACTTAATTCGTTGCACTATGAACTTATTTTTATAAATTAATATATGTAAATAAATATATAAATGTGATATTATATGTAAAATTATTTTTTATATCACTAACATTTTCAAGTCACTATGATTTTTTATATTTACTTTACTTTTTATATTTTCTTTTTCTTCCCCAAACAAATGCCGGCCGGACGGCGGACGGCGTCAGCGTAAGCGGATACCTCCGAAGGGAATGGATCTGGTTCATGACTGCCGCGATCTCGATTGGATTCTGCAATGGGCTATTCTTATTTTTTCACGAGTTCAAGCGACCCTTCCCCTTGTGCTTTTCTTCTCCGTTAGACCGGCCGAAAGAGGGGCAACCCAGTTTAAGAATTTTCTGAAAGGCAGGCAGTCTCTCCACATCACCGACGGCGGCCCCATCTTATTGCCCCGTGAGTTGTGATGCTCGCGAGCGCTCAACCGCCTGCCATGCCGCCACCCGCCAACAACCGCCTCGTCCTGATCACAAACTACAATCCAGCGAGGCGTCATTATGGTGTACCAGTGAGTGTGGGTGTAGTGATGGCGTAGTGTTTAGTGGGTGCTCGAGGGTGTTGGGAAAGGCCTGCGACAACCACCACGGGCCGACTCCTGTCACTACCTTCAGGCTCACTTGCTGCAATTGGTGCTGCAGTCACCATCTCCCGCCCTGATCCGTCGACTACTATAATAACCCATCACTATACTCGCCATCTTCTCGGCATTTCTTCCTCAAATCAGGCTTCAACAATCCGTTCTTTTTTGTTTGAAAAACCGATAGGTTTCCGATGAATCTTTTACTACCATTTGAACTCCTTTATTTGATTTCATTTTGCATCCTTCCTCATTTGTCATTTTCTCCTGTTTTCACCTGGCCCTACGCCTTCAGCACGACTAATTATGATGAAAGTGAAACCTGAACCAATATCTAGTGCACAGAAACCAGCAGGGGGGAATAGGTTGCTTTCAAAAGACCAAAAAGGTATTTCTTGAGGCCCCACTGATCCCCAGACCTCACCCCCATCAACCCAGGTGCATGTCGAGAGATTTTCATTGGCAGAATCTATCCAATCCAAAACATCCATTCTGCACCTGACATCACTGCCCTTTTCTGATATCTTATCTATTTCATTTAGAAAAGCATACTTTTTGGAAGATTTGACATGAAAACACACATCTTAACAAACAATCAAATCCTCATCTCCCACATCTCAGCATTGATGCTCCCAACTGTGTTGAAAGACCTCGCAAAACAATCATACAACAACACTACAAGCTTCTGAGTCCAAGCCTCATCCCACAGATATTAATGGCAATAGGTCTAAAAAATCTACCAACATACAAGCACACCGTTAAACCTTTAACCAAAGGCCTTGTATAAAGTATAAAAAAAAACATTTTAGAACAATTCAACAAATGAACTTAACACAGATAGCGCTATTTTTTTTAATCTTCTTCATTTCCCAAAATGGTGAGGTAGTATACATAAATATAATATACTATAGCTTGACTAGTGCAACCTATATCGTAACCAATCATCACTTCTGATAGCCAGGATGCTGTGATATCTTAACAACCTCATTAGATAACCCCACGCTCAATAATTCAGCTGATTGATATATTCAACCAACCCAAAAGTAAAATAGCATTGCCTGACGAGGAAGAAATAATATCCAACATATTAGAAACATTCTCATTTGTCATTTATTATTGCTGTCGCAAACTGAATTCAAAGAGCTTACATAAGTATTATTGCTGCCCGAAGAGTTTAGCAATGATATCAAAAGGTGTCAAATTGCACAACTAGTTCCCCCCCACCCTATACAATGGAGCAAGGCAAGCAATGGACTTGCCACTGCCAGTTCTTTTCTTTATCTTTAATCTTCTTTTGTTGACCCTCAAATGTATAGTATAGTATAGTGTAAAATCTGTATTTACATGACCACCGTTTATAATTTGCAAGTCTCATACAACCAGTATAGAAGCCAATCACACCACTTCTGGCAGCCGGGATGCTGTGATATCTACAACTTCACCTAAACTACCAGAAGAGACGCACAGACCTTTGGTCTGCTGCGTTTTTCTTTTTATCCAACTTGTGTATAATATTTGACTAGAGAGGACTGGGGTTGTGAACCATGGGCAAAAAACAGAGAAGACACTTTTTTCACAAATCACGCGGATCTCTTCACCAGGGAAACATACTTCGGATCGCCACCCCATTCCTCGAATATCACCAACAGGTTGCCCGTGGGCTTCAGCCAAGACCTGGGCACATGGTACCTGAAGAAAGATACAAATTAATTCTAAGGTGAGTCGGATTTCTTTGAGCTAATTGTGGAGACCCATTAGATTGAATAGACAGATAATATAGAAAATTGACCATGATAGGGTTATATCTTGTTTTCCCCACTCACCATCTTTGAGTAGCCTCGCCGCAGTTGGAGCCACACTTCTTCTCATCATAAATCCCGGCATAGCTGCAGCCGCCACAATTGCCGCTGGCCTTGTAGGCAGGCCAGTACCTGCCGATGCTCTGCCCATTCACCCACACCTCGCCTTTCCCCATGCTTCCCATGTCCAACGCCAAAGGGTCATTTCCAGCCGGTGCATTGAAGAAGGCCTGGAGGAGAACATAAGGGGAACCATGTTAGAGGCATTTGTGGTAGAGAATAAGATTGTCAGTCAAAGTGATAGTATGATAATTCTTAAATGTCTGGTGCTCTTCATCTGACCTTGTACCACACTAGGTTCTGCTTGGGCGCTGCTGCTCCCCACTCCACACTGGAACTTCCGCTTGCAGTATGAAGACTCATGCTCTCACCTTTCAGTCCAACCTGTGAGGAAACAATTACATCAACACTCGTCGCACAGGCTTAATTTTTTATTGAGGAACTGAAACCGAAAATGGCTAATGATGACAAAATGAATAGACTGACCCTGTAAGTCCATTGCTGGTGTGAGATGTCTTTCCCACCAAGCGTCACAGGGCCCAGAACACCAGCATTCCATGTTTCAAAGTGATTGCCAACATTCTGATATTGCAAGAACATAACAACAAAACCACCACCATCAGGCCACAAGTTTGTGTTAGAAAAAGAAAAACAATGAAGGAGGAATTGAAACAGGCCACAAAACAAGGATGATATGCTTACCGGGAGGCCAACAGCAGCACTTAGGATAGAAATCTTGTTACTACCAGCCCACAGACTGACTGTCCCGCTGTAGGTTAGCTTAGGGTTATCAAGGCTACCATAGGCATTTCCTGGTAGAAAATTACACAACTTTGGATAAGAAACCAATATAACACAATAATCACACAAAAAAATGAAAGATATTCAACTATCTTTCTGTGGCATTTAAGATATGAGTATAGTTATGTTGACACATACCTATATACTTGCCATTTACAAAGACTTGAAGGGAGTGACCAGCTGACATCACAGTCAGTGTAGTGCTCTGTGCTTGACCGACAGTGACGCTGCCACCACCATAGAAAGGTCGGTTAGTCCTACTAGTTAACAAATAGCAGACTCCAGATAGGGGTCAAGGTCCTGAACTTTGAGTTAAGAGTTTCATTAACTTACTAAGTAGAGTACCACAGGTAATCCGAGGTGTCTCTTGTGACGCTGACCTGTTCCAGCAATCCATTTTTTGTGAAGGACCGATCGTCAACAGAATCCCAGTCTTTATACGACTGGAATGTGAACCCTCCAACCGACTCCATCTTCGCCTCCGAAGCAGGGTAACTCACCTGAGAAGTCCAGGGGAGGAGAATGAGGGGAAAATTAATACAAGGAAGTAATTTACCCAACAATGACAAGCACAGAATTGGAACCCGAGAAGTATAACTGCGATCAAACTGATGTAATTTTTCTTGACGAAAATAAAAAACAAAATGCAAAATTTGAAGTAGTCAAAGAAAGTGCTGGCCTTACCTTTGCAGTGTTGAATACGACAGTTTTGCAGTCTGGTAATATACTGATGGACCAGGGAGGGAGATCGTAATTCAGTCCATTGAATACGACCTTAGCTGGCGATCCGGTGTTTAAGTTGGATAAGAAGGCAGCACACGTCGTCTTAGTCCGGAAGACATGAGCCTAGAGGGAGAATTTAAATGTTAATTTGAAGTATAGATATAACGCTATCATAAAAAGGGGCAAAGAAAGAAAACTTCAGCCTTGAGAGAAACAAGCGAAATACTAGAGACAGACCTGTAGTGACCCCCCTCCACCGAGAGATGATACTGTAGCATCAGCACCCACCAGTGATGGTTCACACATCTTGATGGCTTTGTGAAGATCTTTCAAATGGCCCCATTTACGTGGCCTTGCAAGTCCTGAAGGCGCAGAAAGGGAAAGGAAGGGGGGAAAACTTCAGAAACAAATTTCCTTTTTCAGTTGCATAAATTTACTCTTGGGCAAAGATAACTGGCCCATTACGTGGCACTTAGGGGTCCATGTAGCCTATTTTTCACCACAACAATAAAAAAACGAGGAAGTGGAGTCCAAAGAGTATAATTAAATTATGCATTTATGAGTACGCTAGGGTCAACTAGTACTTCCCGCCAGACTTAACATTTAAACATCAAGATTTAAACTCTTGAGGAAGCCAAGTCCAAAGAATCTGTTGACATATCATAATAACAAGAAAGCATTGAACAGAACTTACCAAATTCATCAATAGGAGCATCATAGTCATAGCTGGTTGCTATGAAAGGACCACCAGCAGTTCTTCCGAAATTTGTTCCCCCATGGTACTGAAAAGGAGACAGGAATTATTTTCGGGTTAGTTATTGAGTGCTAGAAAAAAATTCAGACAATTAAAAAAAAAAAAAGGTGGGTGGGGTGGGGTGGTCCATTATGACATGCTGGAAATATCAAGTAAAATATCTAACCATGTAATAATTGACAAATGAGCCTCCTTTCTGAATAAACTTCGCAACAGAGAAGGCTATGTCTTCCACTGGGCGGTGTGGAACAGCCTTTCCAAAGGCAGTAAACCTGTTGGTTTAATAAAAGAAGAAGATGCAAGATTAGATGGTGCGTAGATGGAAGTAGAAAGAAAGCAGAAACTATTATCTATACTGGTGATGAAGGAGAGAAACATGTACCAGCCAGTCCAGTTCTCAGTCCACATGGCTGGCTTGTATGGCTTGTTGGGGGTGAAGTTATCGCAGTAAAAGCCATTGCAAGCGTTGATCTATTTTGAAGCAGAAGAAAAAAAAAATATGTTAGGCATATAATTTTGGAGTCGGAATGTGTTTTCGGGAAATCTGAATTAGAACTCTAAACTTGAGTAAAAGCTATCTGAGTGACATATACGAACACTGAACTAGTTATTAAACTGAGGCTTCAATGAACGACCGAGTGAAACATCAGTTGCAGACTTGCAGAGACTTACTTCTGATACCCAATTTATTGAGAACCCAGTACCAAACTCTCCCCAGTCGTCTCCTCAATGCAAGCAATAACTTCAGAATCTAGTGCACGTGGTCCGTGATAGATTTAACGGAACAAGAGAAACAGGGGAGGGGAGAGAAGAGCGACTCCAACCCAAAAAAAGAAAACTGTGAAACGCGGAAGCTGGGCAATCTGCATCCAGGGTAGCTGGGTACAGACACCCAAAACAAGAAACTCCATTGAATGGGAAGCAAGCAAGGGGGGGAATGTGTATCCAACACCGAAAACCTACGGGGAAATGACTTGACTTGTCGCCGAGAACAGAAGAGGAGGAAGCAAACCCAAAAACAGACAAGGAGGAGCAAAAACCACGTGCAAAGTGGGGTCTAGTAAAGAGGTCGCAAGTAATAAATGGGAAGCAACGATTCCAACAAAGAGATTTAGCAGGGTTTGAGTTTCATTACAACTGGATCGGGTGCGTCGTCTTGCTTGCACATGACCCACGGAACTCCGGTGTTGAGGCCAACTGCCATCTTGGCCGCCCAGGAGGTGTACGACTTGGAAGCAGCTCCACCGTAATACTCCAGGGGACCATACTCGTTCTCAATCTGGTAGCCAAATAGAAAGGGCAGGAAAAGAATGTATTAAGTACCAGTCGGCATCAGTCCTAACAGCAACCAATAAGCAGCTGACAGTAAAAGTTGCTAAGAGTAATAAACTGGTGGTTGGTTGACTATATATGTCTATGTATGGATACCTGAGAAAGGATGATAGGTCCACCTTGCGATTCGAATAACCCTTCTGCTTTCATCATGGAGACGATCTTTGAGGTGAACTTCTCCATGTATGCCTGAACCAACCAATCAATCACAAGGAGCTGAGATCAGCATAATCCAATATGGGAGCTATATACGATGGGACGCAACGTGTCGGGGTAATATCCTACCTTGAAAGGCGCGTTGTCAGTCCTGAACTGGATGCCGGGGACATACTTGAGCCAAACAGGGAATCCCCTGTTACCATTAGAATAGAAAGGATGATCAGAAAGAAGAAAAGCCGTGCTTCGGATTGAATCAAGTCTAGTATACTACAGTGATTAGCTGCGCTTTAAACGAATCATGAAAACAATATCTCGTGGGAGATGGATGATTGATTACCCGAAGTTCCATTCAGCACAAACATAGGGACCAATCCGGAGATGAACATAGAGGCCGGCCTGCTTCACCAACTTGATGAACTGGACGAGATCATACCTTCCCCCGAAATAATACTGCAGAAATACAGAATAAGAAACAAAATTTACACTAACATCCAAAACCAATCATGGAACGCGCCTACCAAGCTGATAATAATATTTAAAGAAAACGAATTTGCCAGCATGCTCAAAAAGCCCATAGAACGAAGTGGAAAAGAAACAGAAGATTACAAGGTATTTGGCTATCTTACATTGCCGGGAGAAGGTTCATGTCCGTTCCAAAAAACGTACGTCTGGATGACATCCAATCCTCCTTCTTTGGCCTTCTGAATAAGGCCTGGCCACATCTGGAGGATATTGCAGAAGAATTGAAAAAACCCGGATTAGCGACGGTTTGGAAGAAGGAATAAACGAACTGAAAATAATAGAGGGTTAGCAAACACGGCGGCAGCTCGAAAGGCGGGATTTTGGGAGATACCCAGAACCCGCATTCGCCATGTGAGGCCAGGAATAGATTGGGGTGAATATATCAAGGTGGCAGGGAGAGAGAGCTGAGTAGGTACTGGCGTTGCAGCCAAGAAGCTTTTTTTTAAGAAAGGCAGTGATTGTAGTATGATGATGGTGGTTTTTGTGGTTACCTCAGGGACACTCCTCGGGTAGTGGATGGAGCCGGACATGAGGATCCTTCGCTGGCCGTTGATGATGATAGCCTTCCGGTCGTACGTCACGGAGCACGTGGCCGTGACGGCGAGGAGCGCCGCCATCGCCACGGCCAGAATCCGAGCAGCAGGGGAGGAGCACATTGCTGCTGTGTCAGAGGAACAAACCCTCCCTCGTGCTGGTGCCGCCTTCCTTTTGATCTTTTTTTTTTATTTTAGACTATGCCCGTCTTTGACAAAAACTTTCTTCTGCTAGTCACGGCAAGCTGCTGCCGCAGCAGAAAGGAGAAAGCTTGGTGTATAAAATGGCTGACTCTTCCTCCTCCGCTGTTCCCTCTCCGGTCAGCTGGTGCTCGTATTCCTTGCTCTGGAAAGCGAGCAAGAGGAGAGGGACGGAGGAGAGAATAGAGGGTGGGGATGGAGAGAGCCGAGGAGGGGTATAGAGAATAAAGGAGCAAGGAAAGAGAGAGGGTCTAGCTGGTTTTGAAATGGGGACGAATGTTTGCCTTTTATATAACTCTTTCAAATCTCTCCCCGTTTCCCTTTTTTAAACTCGTCTTCTTCGTGTTGCTCTGCGAACCAATTTGAGTTCCACTTTTGGTAGGGAGTAGAGTAGTGGGGATAGAAAGACTGAAGGCAGCGTAATTTAAACTTGGAAGAGAGAGAGAGACAGGAAGTGGAATAGGGAGGGAAATAAGGAATCAGGGGAGTAGAAAATGGTCCAATACGGCGGGGAGAAAGTGGAGTGGAGGGATGGAAGAGGGTTTGGTACACGAAATGGTCCTTGCGGAGAGGTTGGTGTTATTGTTGAAGTTGTGGGAAGGGAAGTGGATGCTCTTTTATAGCCGTGAGGGGTGAAAGCGAAGGCGTGTGTTTGTTATGTGTGTGCGTGTGTGAAGAGGGGCGGGGGGTTTGGCCGTTTGGATCTGTTATGGCCTTGCGGGGCTCCTCGTCTAGTCATCCGTTTCATCCACTCATCCTAAACCTATCCCCTTCCCCGCTTTTCCCTCCACCTTCTTTTTTATTTGCTTTTTTTTTCTATTTTCTTTTAATCTTCAAAGTATAATACTTTATTTCCAAGCTATTAAATGTTTGAGGCTCTTATCTGAACACTTTACTAAAATTTTGTGTAGAAAGAAGAAGATGGTGATTTGTTGGAGTTTACTTTTGACTTGATGTTTGACTTAACGAGGACTCATTTACGTTGGTGGTTCGCAGAATTTAAGACCCAAAAACTGCGGAGCCCTGTAGTAGTAGTTGTTACGTTTGACTTACTCCCCGCCAATGACGTCTTTTTCTCCTTTCTAGACCAAGTTCCTGCTTTTTATCCTTGAAAATCGTCTGGGTAACATCGGGGTAGTTAGCTAGCTGTTTGGGTGTTGGACGTAGACTGCAGCATGCTACCGATGTACCAACCCAACGAGGAAACTTACCCAACAGTTAAGTCATGTGAGTAAAAGGAAGGAACGAGATTAGGAATGCGAGATGGGACCGCCCGGTTAGGCGGTTAGTCAGTAGCATCCACGAGAATAGAGGAGCAAGATCGTCGTGATACCAGATTAGGAATCGTCTCATAAATTAGAACTGAGTTATTATTGATCTCATAATTTAAAATTGTAGCGTGATGACATCAATTGGTTGTCACATATAGAAAGAGAAAAAATGTTGTGAAATTTTATAGACACGCAACCAATACTTGCATCCACCGAACAAGTATACGTAATTATTGTGAAACAAGTTGGTGTGACGATCCTTAATTAGTTTTGTAATTTTAGTTACTTGTGTCATTTGAAACAAATGATGCATTTATGCAAGTTGAATCTATGGTACAGCGAGATTACTCAGCTTATAATCTTATAACAAGTGATGTATTCTATAGACACACGCACAATCATAGTGTGATATACATAACTTGTTATGCGTATACCCATATCTCTTTCTCAGACCCTCTAAGACCCGTTTGAGTATACGTTTTCATAAACACATATTGATACCGTGGTACTACTTCTGACCCTACTGATGTTGCAGCTGCTACCACTGCCAAGGCGCCCCCATCTACTGCAACTGGTGGTGGCAGGCTGTCCGTCACACATTTAGTAATGCCTTAAGCAACGTGCTAACACCAGCTCCATCGACAAAGGCTTGATGTGGGAGCAGGATCGGCGTGGAAAAGAAGCAGAGCTCAATGAAGCCTCCTCCAGTTATTCAGTCAGTCGACGGTTCTGTGTTGTGATCCTACAGGACGTCCTTCACCTTTCTTCACACATGGCTGCACAGGGTGTGAGGAGGAAAGTCAAACTTGTTATAAGATTATAAGCTGAGTAATCTCGCTGTACCATAGATTCAACTTGCATAAATGCATCACTTTCTTCCCCTTTCTTTGCCATCACTTTTGAAAGTCAAACTTGTTATGCGTATACCCATATCTCTTTCTCAGACCCTCTAAGACCCGTTTGCGTGTCACCTTATATTGATACCGTGGTACTACTTCTGACCCTACTGATGTTGCAGCTGCTACCACTGCCAAGGCGCCCCCATCTACTGCAACTGGTGGTGGCAGGCTGTCCGTCACACATTTAGTAATGCCTTAAGCAACGTGCTAACACCAGCTCCATCGACAAAGGCTTGATGTGGGAGCAGGATCGGCGTGGAAAAGAAGCAGAGCTCAATGAAGCCTCCTCCAGTTATTCAGTCAGTCGACGGTTCTGTGTTGTGATGCTACAGGACGTCCTTCACCTTTCTTCACACATGGCTGCACAGGGTGTGAGGAGGAAAGTCAAACTTGTTATAAGATTATAAGCTGAGTAATCTCGCTGTACCATAGATTCAACTTGCATAAATGCATCACTTTCTTCCCCTTTCTTTGCCATCACTTTTGAAAGTCAAACTTGTTATGCGTATACCCATATCTCTTTCTCAGACCCTCTAAGACCCGTTTGCGTGTCACCTTATATTGATACCGTGGTACTACTTCTGACCGTACTGATGTTGCAGCTGCTACCACTGCCAAGGCGCCCCCATCTACAGCAACTGGTGGTGGCAGGCTGTCCGTCACACATTTAGTAATGCCTTAAGCAACGTGCTAACACCAGCTCCATCGACAAAGGCTTGATGTGGGAGCAGGATCGGCGTGGAAAAGAAGCAGAGCTCAATGAAGCCTCCTCCAGTTATTCAGTCAGTCGACGGTTCTGTGTTGTGATGCTACAGGACGTCCTTCACCTTTCTTCACACATGGCTGCACAGGGTGTGAGGAGGAAAGTCAAACTTGTTATAAGATTATAAGCTGAGTAATCTCGCTGTACCATAGATTCAACTTGCATAAATGCATCACTTTCTTCCCCTTTCTTTGCCATCACTTTTGAAAGTCAAACTTGTTATGCGTATACCCATATCTCTTTCTCAGACCCTCTAAGACCCGTTTGCGTTTCACCTTATATTGATACCGTGGTACTACTTCTGACCGTACTGATGTTGCAGCTGCTACCACTGCCAAGGCGCCCCCATCTACAGCAACTGGTGGTGGCAGGCTGTCCGTCACACATTTAGTAATGCCTTAAGCAACGTGCTAACACCAGCTCCATCGACAAAGGCTTGATGTGGGAGCAGGATCGGCGTGGAAAAGAAGCAGAGCTCAATGAAGCCTCCTCCAGTTATTCAGTCAGTCGACGGTTCTGTGTTGTGATGCTACAGGACGTCCTTCACCTTTCTTCACACATGGCTGCACAGGGTGTGAGGAGGAAAGTCAAACTTGTTATAAGATTATAAGCTGAGTAATCTCGCTGTACCATAGATTCAACTTGCATAAATGCATCACTTTCTTCCCCTTTCTTTGCCATCACTTTTGAAAGTCAAACTTGTTATGCGTATACCCATATCTCTTTCTCAGACCCTCTAAGACCCGTTTGCGTGTCACCTTATATTGATACCGTGGTACTACTTCTGACCCTACTGATGTTGCAGCTGCTACCACTGCCAAGGCGCCCCCATCTACTGCAACTGGTGGTGGCAGGCTGTCCGTCACACATTTAGTAATGCCTTAAGCAACGTGCTAACACCAGCTCCATCGACAAAGGCTTGATGTGGGAGCAGGATCGGCGTGGAAAAGAAGCAGAGCTCAATGAAGCCTCCTCCAGTTATTCAGTCAGTCGACGGTTCTGTGTTGTGATGCTACAGGACGTCCTTCACCTTTCTTCACACATGGCTGCACAGGGTGTGAGGAGGAAAGTCAAACTTGTTATAAGATTATAAGCTGAGTAATCTCGCTGTACCATAGATTCAACTTGCATAAATGCATCACTTTCTTCCCCTTTCTTTGCCATCACTTTTGAAAGTCAAACTTGTTATGCGTATACCCATATCTCTTTCTCAGACCCTCTAAGACCCGTTTGCGTGTCACCTTATATTGATACCGTGGTACTACTTCTGACCCTACTGATGTTGCAGCTGCTACCACTGCCAAGGCGCCCCCATCTACTGCAACTGGTGGTGGCAGGCTGTCCGTCACACATTTAGTAATGCCTTAAGCAACGTGCTAACACCAGCTCCATCGACAAAGGCTTGATGTGGGAGCAGGATCGGCGTGGAAAAGAAGCAGAGCTCAATGAAGCCTCCTCCAGTTATTCAGTCAGTCGACGGTTCTGTGTTGTGATGCTACAGGACGTCCTTCACCTTTCTTCACACATGGCTGCACAGGGTGTGAGGAGGAAAGTCAAACTTGTTATAAGATTATAAGCTGAGTAATCTCGCTGTACCATAGATTCAACTTGCATAAATGCATCACTTTCTTCCCCTTTCTTTGCCATCACTTTTGAAAGTCAAACTTGTTATGCGTATACCCATATCTCTTTCTCAGACCCTCTAAGACCCGTTTGCGTGTCACCTTATATTGATACCGTGGTACTATTTCTGACCCTACTGATGTTGCAGCTGCTACCACTGCCAAGGCGCCCCCATCTACTGCAACTGGTGGTGGCAGGCTGTCCGTCACACATTTAGTAATGCCTTAAGCAACGTGCTAACACCAGCTCCATCGACAAAGGCTTGATGTGGGAGCAGGATCGGCGTGGAAAAGAAGCAGAGCTCAATGAAGCCTCCTCCAGTTATTCAGTCAGTCGACGGTTCTGTGTTGTGATGCTACAGGACGTCCTTCACCTTTCTTCACACATGGCTGCACAGGGTGTGAGGAGGAAAGTCAAACTTGTTATAAGATTATAAGCTGAGTAATCTCGCTGTACCATAGATTCAACTTGCATAAATGCATCACTTTCTTCCCCTTTCTTTGCCATCACTTTTGAAAGTCAAACTTGTTATGCGTATACCCATATCTCTTTCTCAGACCCTCTAAGACCCGTTTGCGTGTCACCTTATATTGATACCGTGGTACTACTTCTGACCCTACTGATGTTGCAGCTGCTACCACTGCCAAGGCGCCCCCATCTACTGCAACTGGTGGTGGCAGGCTGTCCGTCACACATTTAGTAATGCCTTAAGCAACGTGCTAACACCAGCTCCATCGACAAAGGCTTGATGTGGGAGCAGGATCGGCGTGGAAAAGAAGCAGAGCTCAATGAAGCCTCCTCCAGTTATTCAGTCAGTCGACGGTTCTGTGTTGTGATGCTACAGGACGTCCTTCACCTTTCTTCACACATGGCTGCACAGGGTGTGAGGAGGAAAGTCAAACTTGTTATAAGATTATAAGCTGAGTAATCTCGCTGTACCATAGATTCAACTTGCATAAATGCATCACTTTCTTCCCCTTTCTTTGCCATCACTTTTGAAAGTCAAACTTGTTATGCGTATACCCATATCTCTTTCTCAGACCCTCTAAGACCCGTTTGCGTGTCACCTTATATTGATACCGTGGTACTACTTCTGACCCTACTGATGTTGCAGCTGCTACCACTGCCAAGGCGCCCCCATCTACTGCAACTGGTGGTGGCAGGCTGTCCGTCACACATTTAGTAATGCCTTAAGCAACGTGCTAACACCAGCTCCATCGACAAAGGCTTGATGTGGGAGCAGGATCGGCGTGGAAAAGAAGCAGAGCTCAATGAAGCCTCCTCCAGTTATTCAGTCAGTCGACGGTTCTGTGTTGTGATGCTACAGGACGTCCTTCACCTTTCTTCACACATGGCTGCACAGGGTGTGAGGAGGAAAGTCAAACTTGTTATAAGATTATAAGCTGAGTAATCTCGCTGTACCATAGATTCCACTTGCATAAATGCATCACTTTCTTCCCCTTTCTTTGCCATCACTTTTGAAAGTCAAACTTGTTATGCGTATACCCATATCTCTTTCTCAGACCCTCTAAGACCCGTTTGCGTGTCACCTTATATTGATACCGTGGTACTACTTCTGACCCTACTGATGTTGCAGCTTCTACCACTGCCAAGGCGCCCCCATCTACTGCAACTGGTGGTGGCAGGCTGTCCGTCACACATTTAGTAATGCCTTAAGCAACGTGCTAACACCAGCTCCATCGACAAAGGCTTGATGTGGGAGCAGGATCGGCGTGGAAAAGAAGCAGAGCTCAATGAAGCCTCCTCCAGTTATTCAGTCAGTCGACGGTTCTGTGTTGTGATGCTACAGGACGTCCTTCACCTTTCTTCACACATGGCTGCACAGGGTGTGAGGAGGAAAGTCAAACTTGTTATAAGATTATAAGCTGAGTAATCTCGCTGTACCATAGATTCAACTTGCATAAATGCATCACTTTCTTCCCCTTTCTTTGCCATCACTTTTGAAAGTCAAACTTGTTATGCGTATACCCATATCTCTTTCTCAGACCCTCTAAGACCCGTTTGCGTGTCACCTTATATTGATACCGTGGTACTACTTCTGACCCTACTGATGTTGCAGCTGCTACCACTGCCAAGGCGCCCCCATCTACTGCAACTGGTGGTGGCAGGCTGTCCGTCACACATTTAGTAATGCCTTAAGCAACGTGCTAACACCAGCTCCATCGACAAAGGCTTGATGTGGGAGCAGGATCGGCGTGGAAAAGAAGCAGAGCTCAATGAAGCCTCCTCCAGTTATTCAGTCAGTCGACGGTTCTGTGTTGTGATGCTACAGGACGTCCTTCACCTTTCTTCACACATGGCTGCACAGGGTGTGAGGAGGAAAGTCAAACTTGTTATAAGATTATAAGCTGAGTAATCTCGCTGTACCATAGATTCAACTTGCATAAATGCATCACTTTCTTCCCCTTTCTTTGCCATCACTTTTGAAAGTCAAACTTGTTATGCGTATACCCATATCTCTTTCTCAGACCCTCTAAGACCCGTTTGCGTGTCACCTTATATTGATACCGTGGTACTACTTCTGACCCTACTGATGTTGCAGCTGCTACCACTGCCAAGGCGCCCCCATCTACTGCAACTGGTGGTGGCAGGCTGTCCGTCACACATTTAGTAATGCCTTAAGCAACGTGCTAACACCAGCTCCATCGACAAAGGCTTGATGTGGGAGCAGGATCGGCGTGGAAAAGAAGCAGAGCTCAATGAAGCCTCCTCCAGTTATTCAGTCAGTCGACGGTTCTGTGTTGTGATGCTACAGGACGTCCTTCACCTTTCTTCACACATGGCTGCACAGGGTGTGAGGAGGAAAGTCAAACTTGTTATAAGATTATAAGCTGAGTAATCTCGCTGTACCATAGATTCAACTTGCATAAATGCATCACTTTCTTCCCCTTTCTTTGCCATCACTTTTGAAAGTCAAACTTGTTATGCGTATACCCATATCTCTTTCTCAGACCCTCTAAGACCCGTTTGCGTGTCACCTTATATTGATACCGTGGTACTACTTCTGACCCTACTGATGTTGCAGATGCTACCACTGCCAAGGCGCCCCCATCTACTGCAACTGGTGGTGGCAGGCTGTCCGTCACACATTTAGTAATGCCTTAAGCAACGTGCTAACACCAGCTCCATCGACAAAGGCTTGATGTGGGAGCAGGATCGGCGTGGAAAAGAAGCAGAGCTCAATGAAGCCTCCTCCAGTTATTCAGTCAGTCGACGGTTCTGTGTTGTGATGCTACAGGACGTCCTTCACCTTTCTTCACACATGGCTGCACAGGGTGTGAGGAGGAAAGTCAAACTTGTTATAAGATTATAAGCTGAGTAATCTCGCTGTACCATAGATTCAACTTGCATAAATGCATCACTTTCTTCCCCTTTCTTTGCCATCACTTTTGAAAGTCAAACTTGTTATGCGTATACCCATATCTCTTTCTCAGACCCTCTAAGACCCGTTTGCGTGTCACCTTATATTGATACCGTGGTACTACTTCTGACCCTACTGATGTTGCAGCTGCTACCACTGCCAAGGCGCCCCCATCTACTGCAACTGGTGGTGGCAGGCTGTCCGTCACACATTTAGTAATGCCTTAAGCAACGTGCTAACACCAGCTCCATCGACAAAGGCTTGATGTGGGAGCAGGATCGGCGTGGAAAAGAAGCAGAGCTCAATGAAGCCTCCTCCAGTTATTCAGTCAGTCGACGGTTCTGTGTTGTGATGCTACAGGACGTCCTTCACCTTTCTTCACACATGGCTGCACAGGGTGTGAGGAGGAAAGTCAAACTTGTTATAAGATTATAAGCTGAGTAATCTCGCTGTACCATAGATTCAACTTGCATAAATGCATCACTTTCTTCCCCTTTCTTTGCCATCACTTTTGAAAGTCAAACTTGTTATGCGTATACCCATATCTCTTTCTCAGACCCTCTAAGACCCGTTTGCGTGTCACCTTATATTGATACCGTGGTACTACTTCTGACCCTACTGATGTTGCAGCTGCTACCACTGCCAAGGCGCCCCCATCTACTGCAACTGGTGGTGGCAGGCTGTCCGTCACACATTTAGTAATGCCTTAAGCAACGTGCTAACACCAGCTCCATCGACAAAGGCTTGATGTGGGAGCAGGATCGGCGTGGAAAAGAAGCAGAGCTCAATGAAGCCTCCTCCAGTTATTCAGTCAGTCGACGGTTCTGTGTTGTGATGCTACAGGACGTCCTTCACCTTTCTTCACACATGGCTGCACAGGGTGTGAGGAGGAAAGTCAAACTTGTTATAAGATTATAAGCTGAGTAATCTCACTGTACCATAGATTCAACTTGCATAAATGCATCACTTTCTTCCCCTTTCTTTGCCATCACTTTTGAAAGTCAAACTTGTTATGCGTATACCCATATCTCTTTCTCAGACCCTCTAAGACCCGTTTGCGTGTCACCTTATATTGATACCGTGGTACTACTTCTGACCCTACTGATGTTGCAGCTGCTACCACTGCCAAGGCGCCCCCATCTACTGCAACTGGTGGTGGCAGGCTGTCCGTCACACATTTAGTAATGCCTTAAGCAACGTGCTAACACCAGCTCCATCGACAAAGGCTTGATGTGGGAGCAGGATCGGCGTGGAAAAGAAGCAGAGCTCAATGAAGCCTCCTCCAGTTATTCAGTCAGTCGACGGTTCTGTGTTGTGATGCTACAGGACGTCCTTCACCTTTCTTCACACATGGCTGCACAGGGTGTGAGGAGGAAAGTCAAACTTGTTATAAGATTATAAGCTGAGTAATCTCGCTGTACCATAGATTCAACTTGCATAAATGCATCACTTTCTTCCCCTTTCTTTGCCATCACTTTTGAAAGTCAAACTTGTTATGCGTATACCCATATCTCTTTCTCAGACCCTCTAAGACCCGTTTGCGTGTCACCTTATATTGATACCGTGGTACTACTTCTGACCCTACTGATGTTGCAGCTGCTACCACTGCCAAGGCGCCCCCATCTACTGCAACTGGTGGTGGCAGGCTGTCCGTCACACATTTAGTAATGCCTTAAGCAACGTGCTAACACCAGCTCCATCGACAAAGGCTTGATGTGGGAGCAGGATCGGCGTGGAAAAGAAGCAGAGCTCAATGAAGCCTCCTCCAGTTATTCAGTCAGTCGACGGTTCTGTGTTGTGATGCTACAGGACGTCCTTCACCTTTCTTCACACATGGCTGCACAGGGTGTGAGGAGGAAAGTCAAACTTGTTATAAGATTATAAGCTGAGTAATCTCGCTGTACCATAGATTCAACTTGCATAAATGCATCACTTTCTTCCCCTTTCTTTGCCATCACTTTTGAAAGTCAAACTTGTTATGCGTATACCCATATCTCTTTCTCAGACCCTCTAAGACCCGTTTGCGTGTCACCTTATATTGATACCGTGGTACTACTTCTGACCCTACTGATGTTGCAGCTGCTACCACTGCCAAGGCGCCCCCATCTACTGCAACTGGTGGTGGCAGGCTGTCCGTCACACATTTAGTAATGCCTTAAGCAACGTGCTAACACCAGCTCCATCGACAAAGGCTTGATGTGGGAGCAGGATCGGCGTGGAAAAGAAGCAGAGCTCAATGAAGCCTCCTCCAGTTATTCAGTCAGTCGACGGTTCTGTGTTGTGATGCTACAGGACGTCCTTCACCTTTCTTCACACATGGCTGCACAGGGTGTGAGGAGGAAAGTCAAACTTGTTATAAGATTATAAGCTGAGTAATCTCGCTGTACCATAGATTCAACTTGCATAAATGCATCACTTTCTTCCCCTTTCTTTGCCATCACTTTTGAAAGTCAAACTTGTTATGCGTATACCCATATCTCTTTCTCAGACCCTCTAAGACCCGTTTGCGTGTCACCTTATATTGATACCGTGGTACTACTTCTGACCCTACTGATGTTGCAGCTGCTACCACTGCCAAGGCGCCCCCATCTACTGCAACTGGTGGTGGCAGGCTGTCCGTCACACATTTAGTAATGCCTTAAGCAACGTGCTAACACCAGCTCCATCGACAAAGGCTTGATGTGGGAGCAGGATCGGCGTGGAAAAGAAGCAGAGCTCAATGAAGCCTCCTCCAGTTATTCAGTCAGTCGACGGTTCTGTGTTGTGATGCTACAGGACGTCCTTCACCTTTCTTCACACATGGCTGCACAGGGTGTGAGGAGGAAAGTCAAACTTGTTATAAGATTATAAGCTGAGTAATCTCGCTGTACCATAGATTCAACTTGCATAAATGCATCACTTTCTTCCCCTTTCTTTGCCATCACTTTTGAAAGTCAAACTTGTTATGCGTATACCCATATCTCTTTCTCAGACCCTCTAAGACCCGTTTGCGTGTCACCTTATATTGATACCGTGGTACTACTTCTGACCCTACTGATGTTGCAGCTGCTACCACTGCCAAGGCGCCCCCATCTACTGCAACTGGTGGTGGCAGGCTGTCCGTCACACATTTAGTAATGCCTTAAGCAACGTGCTAACACCAGCTCCATCGACAAAGGCTTGATGTGGGAGCAGGATCGGCGTGGAAAAGAAGCAGAGCTCAATGAAGCCTCCTCCAGTTATTCAGTCAGTCGACGGTTCTGTGTTGTGATGCTACAGGACGTCCTTCACCTTTCTTCACACATGGCTGCACAGGGTGTGAGGAGGAAAGTCAAACTTGTTATAAGATTATAAGCTGAGTAATCTCGCTGTACCATAGATTCAACTTGCATAAATGCATCACTTTCTTCCCCTTTCTTTGCCATCACTTTTGAAAGTCAAACTTGTTATGCGTATACCCATATCTCTTTCTCAGACCCTCTAAGACCCGTTTGCGTGTCACCTTATATTGATACCGTGGTACTACTTCTGACCCTACTGATGTTGCAGCTGCTACCACTGCCAAGGCGCCCCCATCTACTGCAACTGGTGGTGGCAGGCTGTCCGTCACACATTTAGTAATGCCTTAAGCAACGTGCTAACACCAGCTCCATCGACAAAGGCTTGATGTGGGAGCAGGATCGGCGTGGAAAAGAAGCAGAGCTCAATGAAGCCTCCTCCAGTTATTCAGTCAGTCGACGGTTCTGTGTTGTGATGCTACAGGACGTCCTTCACCTTTCTTCACACATGGCTGCACAGGGTGTGAGGAGGAAAGTCAAACTTGTTATAAGATTATAAGCTGAGTAATCTCGCTGTACCATAGATTCAACTTGCATAAATGCATCACTTTCTTCCCCTTTCTTTGCCATCACTTTTGAAAGTCAAACTTGTTATGCGTATACCCATATCTCTTTCTCAGACCCTCTAAGACCCGTTTGAGTATACGTTTTCATAAACACATAACTGAAAAGCCGGACAATCGTGTTGTAGTGGTTAGAATAGTAGTTCTTATCATACCAATACATGTGTATACGCATTATATGCACACATATGTATAACATAAAATGTATAAAATCAATCACTCAAACAAATACCACAGATAAAAATGTTACAAAAATAAAAAAAATTGAAAAATCATGAAATCTATTTATTTATTTATGAACATTGGGATGTCTTAAAATCATGTGACATGCTTAAAATTGTAATTTATCCATAAGTGAGGGTTATGTTACAATTTGTCATACGGTGAATGTTTCTTGTGCTTTAGCATCATGAGAGAGAAGATGATGCATTGAGGCACTTTGTTTGAATCATGGATGGTGATGTGACACCTTATGGTGATTCTAGGATTTGCATAGTTGATAAAGTGATTATACAAGGGATTGATGTTATGACCACTGCACCACCTTTGGTGATGGTAGAGATCGAAACACATGGAGCTTATGGTCTCGACCGAAACAACCTAGAGGTGAGGATGTTCAAGACAGTTTGTCCTCTAGTGTCTCGACCATGTACATATGTGACCTCAGGTTTCGACCTAAACATGCATACACTACTACAGAAATAGCATTCAGTGTCGCTTTTCTGGGCGTCGGTTATTAAGGAAAACCGACGCCTAACATATAAGGCGTCGGTTGTTTAATAAAACTGATGTCTATATTCGAAGACCAGCCAGACATGGGTACCGCTTTGTATTAAGCGTCAGTTGTTTATAAAAAACCGACGCTTAAAGTCGCCCGCGAAATCCATTTTTCGATAAAAAAATAGTGTCATTTTCAGCGTCGGTTATATACCTAGAAAACCGACGCCTATTTGCGATGAAAATTTGCGCGGACAATGTCACTTTCAGCGTCGGTTATCCTTGTCTAACCGACGCTGAAGGTGGTTCCCGCCAAAAATTTCCATGAAAATATCGTCCAATTGGACGTCAGTTGTTTCAACCAACCGACGCTAAAGATGTTTAGGCGTCGGTTGTTGTAAACAACCGACGCTATTTGGGAACTCATAACCCCCCGCGATCGCCTGACTCTTCCCCTTTCTTCTGTTTCATTGCTACCCTATTGCGGCGATTTTCCCTGTTGCGGCGACTTTCCGGCGCTTCTCAGCTGCTGCTGCTCTCCGGCGCTTCTCTCCGGCGCCCCATCTCCGGCGTCCTTCTTCTCCGGCGCCCTTCTTCTCCTCCGCCCCTGCTGCTGCTGTTGTCCGCTCGTCGCCGCCGGTCATTGCCCACCACCCCTGCTCTCCTCTAGTCGTCGCCGCCAGTAGAAGCAGCTACGGTGCTGTCGTCGTCACCTCCGCCCCCGCCGGTAGAAGCAACTTTACTCGTGCTGTCCTCGTGCAAGGTAACCCACAAACCTTCACCAC
This sequence comes from Alisma plantago-aquatica, assembly GCA_963693085.1. NCBI lineage: Eukaryota > Viridiplantae > Streptophyta > Magnoliopsida > Alismatales > Alismataceae > Alisma > Alisma plantago-aquatica. The sequence goes on from OY856413.1 coordinate 941,030,450, forward strand.
CTTTTTTTCCTCTGCCTTGCTTTTCTCTGCCGCTGCCGACCTAGAACTCACCCAGGCAGCGCCTAAGTAGGTGCCAGGGCACGCCTAGGGTCCCAATTTTTTGGTAAACATGAAGGAGCCTATGGGCAGGTTAGGATAATAGAAATTTTGTAGGATAGGTGTGATGCAATTTGGGTTTCTTGGATAAGGAATTGTGGTGGAAATTGGTAAAATGGTAGAATGTGTTGCAACTAGAGGTTATGCTCCTACATTTTTCCAACAACAACATTCTACATAGGTGGTCCTCAGTAGAACATACATCAATTGGATATCCACCATGGATGATAGCCTTCCAACTGTGAGAAATTGTTAGTTTAGTTTATGAGTAATACATATTATTGTAAATACTAGGACCTTTTCTCAATGAACTCATAAGGTCAAAACTATAGCATAAAAAATAACTTACACATGGGAGGTTAGTTTTTGAAATTATCAAGAGATTTGGAGATATTAAAATACTACCTACTTCATAGATCATGCATCCATATATGACTCACCACAATCATCATGCTCCAATAAATGGAGAAGCAAGTATCTAGAGGAGGAATATATCACACAACTTCATACACATACTTTCCTAAAGATACTAAGACTTGTAGAGTTTGGATGACAATATCACATTCCAACACCTTCCAATCATCCATGATATATTCCCACTCATGGATGCACGTCTAGGCTGCACGTCTAGTGGATTTTTTTTAAAAGTTATTTACTGATTGTGTTTATTTAATAATGTACTGATACATATGTGATATACCAATCTGATAGTCCATGATAGAACAAAACATAATGATGTTGACTGCAACTTTGTGTGTCATGCTATTCTTAATTAAGTGTATATTTACTTCATAATTGAATGTTTAAGTAAGTTATAGATATCTTGATGATGAACTGTAATGCACACATGTGACATGTTTGGAATGTAAATGATGAACTGTAATGCACACATGTTTAACTTATTTTATTGTTGAGTATATTGAGAATCCTAATCACCCTTCTTGCTTAATGATGAACTGTAATGCACACATGTGAATGCTTGGAATTTAAATGATGAACTTTTCCCTAAATTGCCAATCATGCTTTTAAAGACATCAATAATCACCCTAATTTGAAGAACTAGGATTTTAGGTATAAGAATGACAACACATTATTTGTTGGCCTAGAAACCCATCCAAGATTTACTCATTAGGAGTAAATCTTGGATAGTCCCCGGTTTGGGACTATTCTTGAACACCTAATCTCACTTAGGATGTAAGTGTATAATGTGTATTGAGTTTTCGAGAAAATTTTGGTAGCATTTCCCCGTTTGTTCTCTAAGTACATATGTACTTAGAGAACAGCGGGGAAATGCTGCCGAAATTTTCTTGAAAACCCAATACACATTATACACTTACTAGTGAGATTAGGTGTTCAAGGATGGGATAGGTGGTACACATTTATTATATATAAGAATGACATCACATGTGTTTGTTGGCCTAGAATGTGAACAATCATTGTTTTTTATATTACTTGTACATTGATATAAATTAGAATGAACAATCACTAAATTATATACTGTTTGTATGGAGTCCGGCTTCATTGTAGATATCTATTATTGTGTTTGTTGGCCTAGAAACCCGTCCAAGATTTACTCATTAGGAGTAAATCTTGGATAGTCCCCGGTTTGGGACTGTTCTTGAACACCTAATCTCACTTAGGATGTAAGTGTATAATGTGTATTGAGTTTTCGAGAAAATTTTGGTAGCATTTCCCCGTTTGTTCTCTAAGTACATATGTACTTAGAGAACAGTGGGGAAATGCTGCCGAAATTTTCTTGAAAACCCAATACACATTATACACTTACTAGTGAGATTAGGTGTTCAAGGATGGGATAGGTGGTACACATTTATTATATATAAGAATGACATCACATGTGTTTGTTGGCATTTCCCCGTTTGTTCTCTAAGTACATATGTACTTAGAGAACAGCGGGGAAATGCTGCCTAATCTTTTCCTAATATATACTTGTTTCCTAATATATACTTGTTTTCTATGATCATAGAATGGATAGATCATGGATGTCCATTCGTAATCGTTGCACCCCAGAGTTTATATCTGGTCTTGATCAGTTTATTAGATTTGCTGAGGAACATAGGAAAAAACCTACAGATAGGTTCTACTGTCCATGTAGGCATTGCGGTAACAACTTGAAAGTCAACACTGGTGAGGAAATCAAAAGTCATGTCATGTGCAACGGGATTGTACAAGGCTATACAGAATGGCACTGGCATGGAGAGATTTCAAAATCGAAACCAGTAGATGTCGATAGCAGTGCTTGGGTGGAAGAAGAAATTGCCTCCGATGACGTAAATGTGAACGAACCAGTTCCAGCAGACATCGTTGATGCGATGCTGGATAGTTGTAGGGTAGAGCACACCGATCCACCTCCTATCTTTACAAACATTGTGCATGATGCTGAGATACCGTTATACACAGGCTCTGCTAAGTTTACGAAGCTTAGCACTGTGTTGAGATTGTATAAGTTGAAAGCTAACAATAGATGGAGCGACAAAAGCTTCACTTCATTGTTGACTTTGTTGAAAGAAATGCTTCCTGAAGGAAACGAGTTTCCAATCTCAACATACCAGGTAAAGAAAATGTTGTGCCCAATGGGAATGGAGGCCAAGAAGATACACGCATGCCCGAATGATTGTGTATTATTTCAAAAGGACTTTGTAGATTTGAAAGATTGTCCAAAATGTGGTACGTCACGGTATAAATTGACAACTTCGGGGGAGTCTAAAACTGGTTCTCCTACCAATGTGTTGTGGTATCTACCTATAATATCACGGTTTCAACGCTTGTTTGCAAATCCGAAAGATGCGAAGAATTTGAGGTGGCATGCAGATGTTAAGAAAAATAATGATGGGATCCTACGACATGCGTCTGATTCCCCACAGTGGAAGAAGATTGATCTATTGTACCCTAAATTTGGTGAAGAAGATAGGAATCTAAGACTTGGGCTTTGTACAGATGGGATGAATCCGTACGGGACATTGAACAGCCAACATAGCACTTGGCCAGTCATGCTTGTTATATACAATCTTCCTCCCTGGATGTGTATGAAAAATAAGTACGTTATGTTGTCATTGTTGATATCGGGCCCTAAACAACCCGGAAATGATATCGATGTTTATCTTGAACCTTTGATTGACGACTTAAAGAAACTTTGGGCTGAAGGTGTGATGACCTATGATTCTTCAGTAAGAGAGACATTTCGTTTGCACGCTATGTTGTTTTGCACTATTAATGACTTTCCAGCATATGGGAATTTGTCTGGATATAGTGTCAAAGGAGCTAAAGCGTGTCCTATATGTGAAGAAAATACTGATTCAATAAGACTAAAACATGGCGGCAAGACTGTATATCTTGGTCATCGAAGGTTTCTTTCAAAATTCCATCCGTATCGTAGGAAGCGCAAAGCATTCAATGGATGGAATGATGAACGGAGTGCACCTAAACCTATACCAGGGGATGTTGTTTATGAAAGAGTAAAAGACATTGTCAATGAATTTGGTAAGAAATCACAATGTAGTATGGCCACACGGAGTGACAATTCTTCATTCAAGAAGAAGTCAATATTTTGGGATCTTCCTTATTGGAGTTCTTTGACAGTCAGGCATTGTATCGATGTAATACACGTTGAGAAAAATGTCTGTGATAGCATCATTGGTACTCTATTAAATATACCAGGTAAGACTAAAGATGGGATAAAATCCAGACTGGACCTACGTGAAATGGGAATAAGGTCAGAATTAACAGAATTACGTGAAATGGGTAATAAAAGAACATACTTACCTCCCGCTTGTTACACGTTGTCTAGAAAGGAGAAGAAAACTTTTTGTGAATGCTTGGTAAATGTTAAGGTGCCACATGGTTACTCATCCAACATCTGTAGATTGGTATCAATGAAAGATCTGAAGTTGATAGGTCTTAAATCTCATGATTGTCACACTCTAATGCAACAAATATTGCCCGTGGCAATTCGATCTATATTGCCGAAGCATGTAAGGTTTGCAATTACCAGACTTTGTTTCTTTTTCAACACTCTATGCAGCAAAGTTATTGACCCTGATACTCTCGATAATTTGCAAAGAGAAGTGGTTGTTACCCTATGTCAGCTTGAGATGTATTTCCCTCCTTCGTTCTTTGATATCATGGTACATCTTGTTGTCCACTTGACTAGGGAAGTGAAAATGTTGGGACCAATTTTCTTGCATTGGATGTATCCCTTTGAACGATACATGAGCGTTTTTAAAGGTGATGTTCGAAACCGTTATCATCCTGAAGGGAGTATTATTGAAGGTTATGTGGCGAGAGAGGTTATGGATTTTTGCAATGACTTTCTCAGTGGTAATGACACTCCTGATAATGACAAGAATATTGAGGAGGGCAAAGGAATTTTGGGATCACGGGTGAAAGTAATCAGCCGTGAGCAGTTGGAACAAGCTCACTTGTATATTTTACACAATATGGACAAAGTGAGTGTTTATATCGAGGAACATACCAATTTCATAAAGAGACAACATCCTCGAGCAAGTTCAACGTGGCTTGCTAGAGAGCATAATAAGACTTTTACTAAGTGGTTTGAAGATAAAGTCTTACATCAACTATCTCAAACACCAAATGATATTACAGAAACTATCAAATGCCTCGCCTTTAAACCAAAACCGAATGTTATGTCTTATGAAGGGTTTGACATTAATGGATTCACATATTACACAAAGCGCCAAGATGATAAGAGTGTCGTCCAAAATAGTGGGGTCACTATTCAAGCGTCGACTATGTACTTTGCAAGTGCAAAGGATAAGAGTCCACGTGAAGCTAAAATGTCATATTATGGTGTCATTGAGGACATTTGGGAGTTTGACTACATAGATTTCAAAATTCCGCTCTTTAAATGTAATTGGGTTGATAACACCAAAGGAGTTATAGTGGATGAATTGGGTTTCACTTTGGTGAACTTTGAAAAGATTGGCGAGAAGGGTGAACCATTCATATTGGCATCACAGGCGAAACAAATATTCTATATCGATGATCCTGCAAATGATAAATGGTCGGTTGTTCTTCATGGTAAAAGACAGTTCATTGAAGATCCTATAGATGAAGAAGAGTACTATGATAAGTATGATGACTCCAGTCCATTCTCAGTTGGGTTGCCAACTCCACAAAATATTGAAGCTAATGATGACTTATATGTGCGCGGAGATCACAATGAAGGATTGTTAATTGATAAAAGATCACAATTTTAGAGACATGTATGTTTATACAAATGCTAAATGTTTGCCTTTTTCTAGTTAATACAAATGCTAAATGTTTGCCTTTTTCTAGTTAATACAAATGCTAAATGTTTGCCTTTTTCTAGTTAATAGAAATGCTAAATGTTTGCCTTTTTAATGACATTTTCAGATGGCTGACCATGATGAGTATGATGTCCATGATGAGCATGAAGTCCACGATGAGCATGCTGTCCATGACGAGCATGGCGAGGATACTAATGTAAGTTCTAAAAACATATCCTGTATTTCTATAAAATTCATTATCTTCTAGTTATGTCATATATCCTATATTTCTATATTGGGCTAATTTAGTGTGTTTTATTTTTGTCAAATTTTAGGTTGATGCACCTGTACCCACTGAAGCACTGGAGAAACTTGATGCGCAACACCAAACACTTAACAAGAAAAGGGGCATCACTCTGTTGAAGAAGTTATTAGCGCTAAGTGGTAGTGGATCCAAATTGGTGGTGGAGTTTGATAATGGAGGAAATCCAATTGGAGTGAACCGCAATAATTTTGTGAACTATCTTGGGTGTACCACTCGGAGCCATTGTGGTGTTAAGTATGACAATTGGCATAAAGTTCCTCAAGGGAAAAAAGACTTGATATGGAAGGATTTATGCGTGAGTTATTATTATTTGCAATTCTATTTTGTAGATTACAAATTCTATTATTTGCAATTCTATTTTGGATACTAGTTAATAACATTTCTATTTTACAGAATCTGTTTGCATTGGATGAGAAGTTGCATCGTAAAAATGTGATGCAACGCGCTGGAAAGATGCTTAGGAATTATAGGACAAATCTGAACAGAGAATACATAAAAGAGGGTGATAAGAAGAAGAAGTCAGCCCTTGAACAATGGAACTTCTTGGACAAAGAAGATTGGGACAATTTTGTTGCTTCAAGAAAATATGAAGAATTCAAGGTATTAGGCGTCACTCCCAATTTAATTAATATACATTGTATTCACCTATTCAAGATTAGCATTTAGTGCTACTAACCAAATCATTAATGTACATACTAACTAGGCCCTCAGTGACGCACAAAAAGCAAGGCGTGCACTGAATGTGCATGACCACACTATGGGTCCAAAAGGCTATGCAAGCGTTCGCCAAAGACTACAGGCGGAGTCTGCGGCTACTCAGGAGTCTGCTCCTACTCAGGAGTCTGCCACACCCATGCCTCGCCATGATATCTGGATAGCTGGCAGGCAAAACAAGAAGGGTGAAATAAAGAAGCCTGTAACTGCTGAGGCGGCTGCAAAAATGGTAAAATAACACTCTTAGAGAAATCGTTTGAATATTGATTATTTGTGGTGTTAACTTACCAATTTTTGTTTATGGTGATTAGCGGGAGCTGCACGAGCAGAGGAAACAAGGCACGTTCATCCCTCAGGGCACAAGGGATGAATTGACAGTTGCTCTGGGTAACCCAGAGCATCCTGGACGTGTTAGAGGTGCCGGCGCTGGTGTTGGCATCAAAGCATTCTTTGGGCCATCCCAGCGCAAACCCAGAGCGGGAATTTCTCAAGAAGAGGTAACCTATTCTTTTTTTAGAATGTTACTGCAAAACGAAATTCATTAATAAGAAGATAATGTTTCTTTTATCCATGTATAGGAGAATAAGAGAGTTGAGGATTTAGTTGCTAAGAAGGTCAACAATGTAGTTGCTGAGAAGGTCAAGGAAGAATTGCTGCGGTGGCAGGCATCTCAGGCTTCCAATCAGCCAATGGCGACCCACTCTTCTCCTGATGCACAGACTGCGAGTAATCCTGGAGACCCATCGCCTAGCACGTCTGCTGTAAGTATTGTTTATGACATTGTAGCTAGTCTTTTCAAGATGATATGTTTTCAAGATTATATGTATATATGTATAACATTCTTTACGTAAATTTGTAGGCATTGAAGCCATGCTGCTTAAGAATAGAAGACTATGTTGTTGCAGAGGCGCAAGCTTACCCGTCCCTTCCTGGGGAAAGGTTTCACGGGACTCCAATGCCACAGGGCTATGTTCGTGTGGGCCCATTACGTGTGTTACCCGATTGGAGGGAAGTTGCGTTGCCATATGCCCACCCAGATATTGATACACTTGGTGAGGCAGAAGGCGGGGTCATATTGTGGCCCAAAGCAGATGTCGTCTACACGACTGAAATTGTAAGATAAATTTACATTGATTTAGACTGTTGATGTGTATATATGATGTCAACTGATCTGAAATTATATATACAGGTTAAAAAGAAGACACCAGGAGCACCTAGGCCTCCACCTCCACTTCCCGCATTACCAACTTGGGTTCCAACTGACCTAACATACCCGTTAGGTCCTGCTTGTAGGGGAATGGCATGTTGGCTATGGGCACATAATATACATTGCCCTATAATAGTTTCTTTAGATGTAGATTATGCAGGTCGATCATACGATAGCTCTTTATTTATACAAGATATTATTGAGCTGTTTATGTATGATTGGCTGAATACATCAATGATAGAGACATGGATAAGGTGAGATCTTGTTTATACATCCATATACCTTGTGTAAGATCCGGTGATCTGGTTTCTTATATATTAATGCATACGCCTATATGTTTTGCAGCTACTTAGTCGAAGATCATTGCAAACAATTTGCATTTGATCATGTGGGATTTTTGATTCCATCATTGATTAGTTTGGTAGCTAAAGACCCTGATAATGTTCAACAATACTGTATAGATGCTTTTACAATTTTTGGTCAGCAAAAGAAGACGATAATAATAGCTCCATTCAATGTCAAGTAAGTTTACTTTATTTATAATTTGGACTTAAGAAAATTCCATTTTTATTTTGCATTTTGAGTTATTAATTGTTAACTTCTTACTTCTAGCGGTAGACATTGGGAGTTACTAGTTATTGTCCCCGGGACATTCACTGTTTATTATCTAGATCCTGCGGGGAGTACATTGAACACTAAAATTGGACACGTAATGAGAATGCCATTATTCTGGTGAGAAATATTTCATTTTTATATCCGTTAACATCTTTTATTACATTACTATTTACTTATGCAATTTATTGTGTTATATTAACATGTAGGGGTTTAGATGCATTCAAAAAGGCTGGAGGAACGGTCCCAAGGAAAAAGAACCAGCCAATAAATTGGCAGAACGTACAAGTTCCCGACTCGAATATATATATTATTGATGTGAATTGTGCTTAGTTGTATTATTTTGTATGTTTCAATTTATAGTGTGCTACACAAGACAATGGCTGGGCATGCGCATACTATGTGATGCGATTTGTGCAGATGATTATCAAATATGCCGCATTGGACATCGATACCATACATGAGGTATTATATATAGTCTCATTAGTTAGTATGAAATATATCAATCTTATCTTATTTTTATATTATTACTTATATATATACATCATTCTCTTTGCAGGTGTTTAAAACTGACAACACTACAGGTAAACACTTAAAAAATATACATGCTCCATATACGATGGAAGCATTAAATGAAGTAAGAGAAGAATGGGCAAAAGCCATACAAGCAGTGGCAACTGTAAGATATAATTGGGATGTTGATAGCGATAATGAATGATACTATGTAAATGAATATTTCTGAATGTTAATACATGTATTTGAATGTTTCTATATGTGTGAATGTGAGAATTGAATTGATGTCTGAATGTATGTACTTGTGTAGAATTTTGCTTGTGACTTTTGCAGGTTTGCGGCCTGTTTGTAGGCTGATATCAATGGATGTCGTAAACCTGCAGTTCAGAAAACTGAACTGCAGGTTCTCATCCTGCTGACCAGCCACAGCAGGCCTGCAAACTGATACGAAAAAATATATATATAAATAGGCGTCTGTTATTTATAGAAAACCGTCAGCAAAGACATATAGCGTCGGTTATGTGATAAAACCGCCGCCTAATAGTACAAACAACCCGACCGTGCAGGATAGCACGGCCGTGGTGTAAATGGCGTCGGTTATTCATATAAAACCGACACCTATAGTACTAACACGGCCGTGCAGGGAAGCTCGGCCGTGTCGTCTTAAAGTACAGGCGTCGGTGGTTTAGTATATAACCGACGCCAAAAGTGTTCGCGCCACAGAAAATGGCGTCATCTAGGGCACTTTATGTGTCGGTTATCTACTAAAACACCGACGCTATATTCTATATAGGCATCAGTTGTGTAGTAAATAACCGACGCACAAAGTGCCCTAGATGACGCCATTTTCTGTGGCGGGAACACTTTTGGCGGCGGTTATTTACTAAACAACCGACGCCTATAGGACAAATAGGCGTCGGTTAAAAAACCGACGCCGAAGTGTTCGACCTTTAGCGGCGCCCACTTAGGCGTCGGTCAGAAACCGACGCCAAATGGGGTTAAACGACCGACACTAAAGGCCGTTTCTGTAGTAGTGATAAGGATGTCTCTCAACCGAGATAAGGGGGTAACCGACCTAGTTGGTCGTGACATCTTGGTTGGATAAACATTAACATTTCGTAATTTGCATGTGAGTGGGTGAAAGGTTATTTCCTTGAAGGGCATGTGTCCCTTCACTACAAGAAAATGATATATTAACGTCAAAGATTATGACAACCTTGTTATCTTGTCGTAATTACTACCTTGACAATGATAAATAATTTTTTGGCAACATAAGGTACAATTTTTAACAACAACCATATTTTCTGACACAAATTATACATGTATTTCGTCGTTAAAACTCATCTACATTTTCCATCACCATAAAGTAGGATATGAGAATGTGTAAACATTTTTTTAATTAAAAGGTATAAGATATAGACATTACTTATATCCTTTTAACCATTTTCCCATTCATAATTTTAAAAAATACATAATATTTTTTCTATGGCACTTTCTAACTAAATTTTTTAAAAGAAAAAATTGAATTAGACGAAGCGGGACTCAACTCGAGAGTCTTGTGTTTCACGGCTCTAAATCGGCTCCTATTTCCCAACCGCCACACCCTCTTGACTTTCGAACGATAGCTCCAGGATTCTAGCTACCAACTGATGTCTTCTGCTCCAGGATGCCAGCTACCGACAACCCCACATATATCCGTCCTCCTCAATGGTTCAGCTTATAGTTGGCACTGAAGGACGATCTGACGGTGCTTCCTAACTAGTGCCAACTTCCAGAAGAGATCTACGCACGTCCAACTTCGGTTGCTAATCGTCGGTGGCAGCACTTTCTATCATCTCCAGCTTCATCCTTCAGTCGACGTTCACATTCGACTCTAGGTGCTTGCAGCAATCGGTTTCCCCAACCCTGCTATGGAGGCATCCAAGCGCCCAATTCCACCTAGCATATCATGTTGGAGGCGGTGTCTAAGCATAAAGATCTCGTTGTAGAAGCATATGGGTGCTTAAATCTCATTGTCGGTGGCATCTCACTAGTACAAAAATGGGTTATAACGTCACTACTTGTAGGGTCAGTTTTTTCAAATAACCGACCTTATATGTCAACAAAAAATGCGGGCACCACTTAAGACCTCTTGGGTCGATTTTCTTAAAAAAACCGACCTTGTAGTGTAACTCTATAGTGTCAATTTTCCAAATAACTGGCCTTATATGTCTATAAAAATGTGGGCACCACTTAAGACCACTTGGGTCACTTTTCTTAAAATAACTGACCTTGTAGTGTATCTCTATAGGGTCGGTTTTCATAAAATAAGCGATCTTATAGACAATTGGATTAGAAAGCCAATTACAGTTTCCCACGGAAAAAAATGCTCGATTTTGGCTCCGCGCCTCGATCTATAGGATTGGTTTTTCCAAATAACTGACCTTATATGTTTACAAAAAACGTGGGAGACATCTTGGATCTAGTTTGCCTTCACGCATGTATAAGCACCTCTAGGGTCGGTTTTTTTCTTATAACCGACCCTAGAGGTCACCTCGGTCGAAAATATTATCGACCGAGTTGAATTTTGGATCCAGGTAAGTTCACGCATGTATAAGCACCTCTATGGTCGGTTTTTTTCCTTTTAACTGACCCTATAGGTCCCTCAGTCGACATTATTGTCGACCGAGATAAATTTTGGATCCAGTTTAGTTCACACATGTATAAGCACCTCTAGCATCGGTTTTTTACTTTTAACCGACCCTAGAGCTACCCTTGGTCGACGAATTTGTTGACTAATACCCTCTCGGTCGACAGATTTGTTGACCGAGAAGGAGGGCCATATTTCCTTTCGTGTGTGTATAAGAACCTCTAGGGTCGGTTTTTTACTTTTAACCGACCCTAGAGCTACCCTCGGTCGACGAATTTGTCGACCGATAACCTCTCGATTGACAGATTTGTCAACCGAGAAGGAGAGCCAGATTTCCTTTCGTGTGTGTATAAGCACCTCTAGGGTCGGTTTTTTACTTTTAACCGACCCTAGAGCTCCCTCGGTCGACGAATTTTTCGACCGATAACCTCTCAGTCGACAGATTTGTCGATCGAGAAGGAGCGCCATATTTCCTTTCGTGCGTGTATAAGCACCTCTAGGGTCAATTTTTTCCTTATAACTGACCCTAGAGGGACCTCAGTCGACAATATTGTCGACCAAGATAAATTTTGGATCCAGTTTAGTTCACGAGTGTATAAGCACCTATAGCGTCGGTTTTTTTTACTTTTAACCGACCCTAGAGATCCCATCGGTCGACGAATTTATCGACTGATAACCTCTCGGTCGACAAATTCGTCGACCGAGAAGGAGAGCCAGATTTCCTTTCGTGTGTGTATAAGCACCTCTAGGGTCGGTTTTTTCCTTATAACCGACCCTAGAGGTCCCCTCGGTCGAGAAAGTCATCGATCGAGAATGACTTTGAGTGTTTTTAAATAACCCAACACGGGCACAGTTTGAGTGTTTTTAAATAACCGACGCTACAGGTCAGGCCCGAGGCTTGAAGTGGCCGAGACCTAGTCTTTCTCTCCCGCGAAACATAAATTTCGTTCTCTTTTTCTCTCCCGTGGAACTGATACCTTTTCTTCTTTATCTCCTTGTGTCATTCCGCCACCAATATCTTCTCTTCCTTCTCTCCCGCGTCATCACTTTTCATTGTTGTTGCGCCGCCAAAGCCTTTGCCAAGAAGCTCGTCGTCATGTTCGAAGAGGATCGTGGTGTCCGTGAAGTCCTTGCCACTTTTCCGCACCACCAAATCCATTACCTCCTCTCCACGAAGAGAGCTCGTCGTCACCGCCTCTCCATACTTCCACGAAGGTCGCCACCTCTCCATGAAGTTCATCACATCCTCCACGAAGGTCGTCACCGTTTCCATGTAAGGTCGCCACTTCCCTCATTCCCGAGTTCGTTCCCGCCACCATGGTAGTGTCAAGGTCCACTCTCGGTCGACAATATTTTCGACCGAGAGTCCACCTGCGCACAGCGTCTAGGTCCACTCTCGGTCGAGAATTCGAGCGAGAGTGGACCTGGACGCCGCACGCAGGTGGGCTCTCGGTTGACTAATTGTCGACCGAGAGTGGACCTGCGCTCCTTTAACTAAAGAGTTATATTGTTTTTCCATTTGATATGATTTGATAACCCAACCAATAATAAAAACATGTATTTTTTCATATGTAATCATTATATAAATTCTAGAAATTAATAAGAGATTAGACATGTGTACTCCTAGATTGACACTTTAGGGTTGATGCATGATGTTTAACGTAATATATAAATATGAAAATAATGCATTTATATATTAACTTAGAAACACGTTCAAAATTTACTCATTAGGAGTAGACTTTGGATAGTTACCGGCTTGGGACTATTTTTGGATATTTAATCTCACTTAGGATGTAACTGTATAATGTATGTTTAGTTTTGTAGAGAATTTCAGTAGGATTTCCTCATTTGTTCTCTGGGTACATATGTGAGTGGTTATTTGCCATTTACATCGGTGTACTTGGAGAACTTAGGGGAAACTCTGCTGAAATTTTCTTCAAAACTAAACATACATTATATAGTTACTAGTGAGATTAAATATTCAAAAATGGGATAGGAGGTACACTTTAGTATATAAGTAATTAACTTCCTATCAATAAAAACTTACAGATTATAGTATCAATATTAAACAGTTAGTTTTATAATTAATTTTAATGTGATATAGAAAATGGATCGAAGTTGGATGTCTATCAAGAACCGTTGCAGTCCAGAGTTTGCCAAAGGTCTTGATGAATTTATCAGATTTGCTGAAGAACATAGGAAACTACCTACAAATAGACTATATTGTTCATGTAGAAATTGTTGTAACAATTTGAAAGTTGATACTGGTGAGGAAATTAAGAATCATGTCATATGCAATGGGATCATACAAGGTTATAATGAATGGTATTGGCATGGAGAGAAATTTAATTATAGATCAGAAAATGTCGATACTAATAGTTGTGGCATAGAAGATATAGATAATGATGATAATGTTAATGATGAACCGATTCAAGATGATCAGATTCAGGATGATATGGTTGATGAGATGCTACGTAGTTGTCAGGACAATGTCATTGATCCACCTTCTTTATTTGCAAACTTTGTCCATGATGTTGAAAAACCATTATATAAGGGTTGTACTAAGTTCACGAGGTTGAGTGTTGTGATGCGATTATATACTCTTAAAGCTCAAAACCAGTGGAGCAATAAGAGTTTCACTTCAGTGTTGTCTTTGTTAAAGGAAATTCTTCCTGAAGGCAATGAGCTTCCAATTTCAACATATCAAGCAAAGAAAATAATGTGCCCAATGGAAATGGAGGCTAAGAAGATTCATGCATGTCTAAATGATTGTGTGTTATTTCAGAAGGACTATAGTAATTTGATAAATTGTCCAAAATGTGGTGCGTCAAGGTATAAGACCACAAATTCAGCTAAGGCTAAAAATGGCTCTCCTGCCAAGGTGATGTGGTATCTACCAATAATACCATGATTTCAACGCTTATTTGCTAATACAGAAGAGGCACACAATTTGTCTTGGCATGGGGAGTTAAAGGCCAATGATGATGGCATCCTACAACATGCATCTGATTCACCACAATGGAAGAAAATTGATTTATTATACCCTCAATTTGGTAAAGAACCAAGAAACTTAAGACTTGGACTCTGTACAGATGGAATGAATCCCTATGGTACATTAAGCAACCAACATAGCACGTAGCCTGTTATGATTGTTATATAGAATCTTCCTCTTTGGTTGTGTATGAAAAATAAGTATGTGATGTTGTCAATATTGATATCAGGGCCCAAGCAACTTGGAAATGATATTGATGTTTACCTTCAACCTCTAATTGATGACCTAATGAAACTATGGGAAGAAGGTATTATGACATATGATGCTTCACGTAAATAGATCTTCAGTTTGCGTGCTATGTTATTTTGCACGATTAATGACTTTCCAGCTTATGGAAATTTGTCTGGATATAGCATAAAAGCATACAAAGCATGTCCTGTTTGTGAGGAAAACACTGATTCAATCAGACTGAAACATGGTGGTAAAATCGTATATCTTGGTCATCGGAGATTTCTCCCACCAGTGCATCCTTATCGAAGGCAATGCAAAACCTTTAATGGGTCAACTGAGGAATGAAGTGCTCCTAAACCTATACCAAGAAATGTTGTATATGATAGGGTGAAACATATTGTTAATGAATTTGGAAAGAGTTCAAGTAGTCGTCCACTCGCATGTGACAAATCTCTATACAAGAAGAGGTCAATATTCTGGGATCTTCCTTATTGGAGATCTTTGACAATTAGACATTGCATTGACGTCATGCATATTGAAAAAAATATTTGTGATAGCATCATTGGTACGCTATTGAACATACCAGGAAAGACTAAAGATGGCATCAAATCTAGAAAAGATTTAGAATTAATGGGTATAAGAAAAGAATTATCAGTGGAGATCAGGGGTCGCCGCACATATTTACCACCAGCTTGTTACACTTTGTCAAAGAAAGAGAAAAAGACTTTCTGTGAGTGCTTGTATAATATTAAGGTTCCACAAAGATACTCTTCTAATATTTATAGATTGGTATCAATGAAGGATCTGAAGTTGATAGGTCTCAAATCTCACGATTGTCACACTTTAATGCAACAAATTTTACCTGTGGCTATTCGATCTATATTGCCGAAGCATGTAAGGTTTGCAATCACAAGACTCTATTTCTTCTTCAATGAAATATGAAACAAAGTGATACATCCTGATACTCTCGATAAATTACAAAAAGATGTAATTGTTACCATGTGTCAGCTTGAAATGTACTTTCCTCCTTCATTTTTTAATATCATGGTTCATCTTGTAGTACATATTAAAAGGGAGGTGAAGATGTTGGGTCCAATTTTCTTACATTAGATGTATCCATTTGAACGCTACATGAGTGTTTTTAAAGGTGATGTTCGAAATCGTTATCATCCTGAAGGGAGTATTGTTGAGGGTTACGTGGCTAGGGAGGTGATCGACTTTTGTAATGATTTTTTGAATTGCAATGAAACTTCTAGCGATCTAAAAAATTCCCATCACACTGAATCTTATTGTGGCAAAGGAACTCTGGGAGGACGAGTGAAAGGAATCAGTCGTGAGTTGTGGGAACAAGCGCATTTGTATATTTTACACAACATCGATGAAGTTAGTAGCTACATCACAGAACACAATGATCTTATAAAGAGAAATCATCCGCGATCCAATTCAATGTGGCTTGTAAGAGAGAATAATCGAACATTTATTAGGTGGTTTGAAGAGAAAGCATTTAACCAACTATCTGAATCACCGAATAATGTTGCTGAGAACATAAAATGGCTCGCCTTTAAGCCAAAAATGGATGTCATGTCATATGAGTATGACATAAATGGATTTTCATACTACACAAAGAGTCAAGACAAAAGTAGTGTGGTCCAAAACAGTGGGGCCACTATTCAAGCTTGTTCTTTGTATTTTGCTAGTGCCAAAGATAAAAGACCACGCGAAGCTGAGATGTCATATTACGACATCATTGAGGACATATGGGAATTGGACTATACAAATTTTAGAGTTCCTATCTTTAGGTGTAATTGAGTTGACAACAACAAAGGAATTTTAGTGGATGAGTTGGGTTTCAAATTGGTGAATTTTGAAAATATTGGTGAGAAAGATGAGCCATTCATCATGGAAGACCAAGCAAAACAAGTATTCTATATTGATGACCCGTCAAATAAAAACTGGTCTGTCGTTCTTCATGGAAAAAGACAGTTTACTATAGAACCTATAAATGAAGAAGAATACTATGAAAAGTATGATGATTCCAGTCCATTCTCAGTTGGTTTGCCAAGTGTAAATGTTGAAGATAACACTGATGAATATTATAAACGTCATGACCATGCTGAAGGAATTTTACTTGACTAACAACTCAACCAATACTAAAGGCATGTATTCTTTGAATTATTTATTTTATTATCATTCAAGCAAGTAATCTTTTAAATATACATCATATATCATGTATACCTTATCACTTGTTCTTTTATTATCACTTTTTTTATCATGTATACTTGCAGGTTCTAAAATGGCGAGTGAAGACGAACATTCTGAGCATGAGCATGAGCACCATGAGGATGGTAGTGGTGATGCTAAGAAAAGTAGAGGTCCCACACTGATGCGTAGGCTGCAGGAGCTTAAGCTAAAGGGGATAAATTTCCAGTCCAGTTTGATATCACAGGAGCACCTGTTGGGGAACATGCTAGTGCTTTCAAGCATTACGTAGGGGCGACTGCGTGCAGTAAGGTGGCAATAGATATACAAAATTAGCATGATGTTCCTAATGCCCAAACAGACCTCATATGGAAAGATATATATGTGAGTGGAAGTGATATTATTTTAATATGTTTTTTATCTATTGATTCTAATTTAGTTAATTTGCTTGGAATTAGTTCCTTTTCAAAATGACATTATTAATTGCTTCTTTTATATGTATAGGGTGTTTTTCATCTAAATGAAAAAGATCACAAGAAAAGAGTGCTACAACGTTGTGGTGTAAGATGGAAGAGTTTTAAGACATATCTCGCAAGGGGATTTATAAATAATCCTAAACAAAAGAAGAAAGCAACATATGTATATATTTTTATAGATCCTGAGGTGTGGGAAATATTTGTTGCAGCTAGGAGATCGGAAGAGTTTCAGGTAATAAATATTGTGATATATTGTATAAATCTTTAATTTTATACAATTAAGGAGGTGAATCTTTTTATACATGTTTGCCAAGTCTAAATTGCAATACCTCATTTTAAATGATCAGGCTATTCACCAGGCTCAAAAGGAAATACAGGCTAAAAATGTGCATGACCATCACTTGGGGCCTGGTGGTTATGCCTTCTGCCGCCAACTATAAGAGAAGCAATCCTCTTCTGGAGAAGAATCTAGTACAACTCAAGTTGAGCGTCCACCCCGACACTTGACATGGATTGATGCTAGAAAGAACCGAGCAAGTGAAATTGTCAACCCTGCAACTACGGAGGTGGCACAAAAGATGATAGGTTTATCCCAACTAAGTAAAGAGTAACTCCCACAAACCTAGATTTATTTATATCTAATTGATATTGTGATTTAATATTTTTATTAACTGTGAATAGATTGATCTCCACGAGCAAAGGCAGGAAGGAAAGTTCATCCCAACTGGCCACATGGATGAACTATCAGTTGCTCTTGGTATGAAGGAGCATCCTGGCCATGTTAGGGGATTAGGAGTTGGCATAGGATTCAAGTCTTATTTTGGCCCTTCGCAATCTAAAAGAGGTCGTATAGGAGATCTTAAACAAGAGGAGGTTGAAGCATTAGTAGCACAGAAAGTGAAAGAAGTAATGACTTCATTTCATCCTACTCAACCTTCTCAACCTATTCATAATGTGTGTCTCTCAAGTGATGAGGTACAAGCCCATGCTCCAGTTGTAGAAGGTCATGGGAGCACTCCCAATGACCCACCACAACAATCTATAGTAAGTTTTTGTTCTATATGTTGTGTTATTAGTATGATATATATGATAATATATATAGTTGTAATAGGTATATGTTCTATTGCTTCTTATATAACTTATATTATTTCAATCTAGGTTGGTATGAACTGTAAACTTACAGTGGAGGTTCCAGAATATAATGTTGTGGCAGCGGGCAAGGTGTACAACCTTGGTGGTACATTGCATTGCCAACAAATTACTGATGACATTTGTCGTGTATCCATCCATCTTGTGTATGACGGAATGGGGGACAAACCACTACCCATACCTAATCCTGAATATAGTACAGTTGAAGAAGTTGAGGGTGCTATGGTGGGTTGGCCTAGACACTTGGTTATCAATGACAAGGTATACCTTATTTCTACCATATTTTTCATATTTGACTGCATATATGAACTCGTGTAATATAAGTATGTAATTTAATTAACAGGTTTGTAAACCAAAAAGTAAAAATTCTACTAGTCGTCCTCCTATGCCCAAGCCATCTTTCATTCCCGAAGCTACATTCGACGAATTGGGAAGCAAATGTAAATGTTTGTGTCGATACTTAGCCAACCAAAGCTCGGGATCACATATGTTGGTCAATTTAACAGAAGATGCGGCTGGGAGGGACTTTGAGAATTTTATTTTTCTTGATGATATTATAGAGTTGTTCCAGTATGATTGGTTGAATACTTTGATAATAGAAGTATGGATAAGGTAAGGATCTATCCATATATATAGAAAATTCCAATATACATTTTTAACTTAGTTCTATATATGGAAATAATTACAAATGTTTTACAGCCATTTATATACTAAGAGCACAAACTTTGATATAAGGAATGTTGGATTCTTAGTTCCTTCAATCACTAGTCAAGTGGAGACACATTTTGAGGATGCGAATGAGTACTTCTCTACTGCATTCAAATATTTTGCTAGTGACGGGAAGAAAATTATCCTAATTCCTTTTAACTCCAGTAAGTATTATTATTCAATATAATTTTAATAATGAATAAAATTATTTATTTTAATGTTTGTTTTATTCTTACTCAGAGATAGACATTGGGAATTAGTGGTGATTGCCCCAAAATTGATGACTCTTTATTATCTTGACCCAATGGGTAAAACAACAAGGAGTCACAAACTGAAATTGTCAGCTATGGAGTAAGCATAAATTTATTCAATGCTTCAACATGATATTTCTATTTAGAATTTCTATTTTAGTCAATGCTTCAACATGATATTTCTATTTAGAATTTCTATTTTACCAACTACCGTTTAATTGATAGGGGTATAAAGGCTTTTTGTGAAGCTGGAGGACAAATACCCACAAAATTAAAGACATTGACTTTGAAAAATGTCAAGGTAGCTACTTTGACAACTGCTTAGTCTTATATGTATTAATTTTCAACTCTAGTATGTCAACTCTTATAGTCTTATCTCAACTGTTGTTTATAGTAGTTTACTAACATTAAGTATAATTCATTATTTGTAGTGTCCTATGCAAAATAATGACTGGGCTTCTGGCTGCTATGTAATGAAATATATGCAAGCTATTTTCAAACAAGCATCACATGACATTTAGACTATAAATCAGGTAATAAAGAATAACATCATAAATTTACAAGTGATTGTAGTCATTTTATAAAAAATTAGCATGTGCATTTTCTGTTACAAATCTTTATAACTCAGCCTTACACACGTGTGGACTTGAATGAATTCCGAGAAGAGTGGTCAGATGCTTTTCTAAATGAAGTCAATGTAGCATTGGATTAAATATATCGGCTCCATTTATGTATGTGGTTTGAGTACTCTTTCATATTTACTTTTGTATCTGACATTTAATATCATCTCAGACTTGCAATCTATCATTTTGTAAATTATGATGTGATTATGAATAATTTTTGTTATGAATGTGTGGTTTTGAATGGTGACGGTTGAGAATCAATGTTCCCCTCTCCCAGAGTATATGAATCTTCTTGTTCTTCTATTCTATTTCAGTTTATGTAGAAATTATAAAAAAAAAAATCATAACTTCTAGCGTCGGTTTTTTCAATAATCGACCCTAAAGATTGAATAACCACTTCAGTGTACACTCCTCAGTCGAGAAAATTTTCGACCAAAATATAACTTTTAGTGTCAGTTTTTATAAAAAAAACCGACCCTAAAGGTCCTCTATAAGGTTGGTTATTTATAAAAACCGACCTTAAAAATTGAATAAACATTTCAGTGTACCCCTCAGTCGACAATTTGTCGACCGAAATATTTTCAGTCGACAATTTTCTCGACCGAGAGAGTTTACAAGGTCAATTTTTTTGGAATAATCGACCCTAAATATTGAATAAACATTTCAAGTGTACCCCTCGGTCGACAATTTTCTCGACCGAGGTGTACATTAAAATGTTTATTCAATCTTTAGGGTCAGTTATTCTAAAAAAACCGACCATGTAAACTCTCTCGATCGAGAAAATTTTCGACCAAAAATATTTTCGGTCGATAATTTTCTCGATCGAGAGAGTTTATAGGGTCGGTTTTTTTAGAATAACCGACCTTACAGGCTCCTTTTTCTCGCTTGGGTCAGATTTTTTAAAACCTTTTGCGTCGGTGTTTACTCTGTAAGGTCGGTTTTGTTTGGTTAAAAAATGACGCTATCGAGTAAATTCTATAGCGACGACCACTTAGGGGTCGGTTATTAAGTGACACTACAGGCTTAAAAAAACCGACGCTACAGACCATTCCTGTACTAGTGTCTACTTTCTTACATTTCTCGTACCGCAACAATCCAGTCCAGATCTCGCTAGCTTCCAGATTCAAGATATTTGATTTCGTGGACGTTTTGATCCCCAAGAAAACCAAACGTTGTTTTTTTGCCTTTTTGGTGTTTGCTTCCTCATGTTGTTTTAAAGGTTCGATACTTTCTCTCCTTGCTCAGTTTATTTTTGAACTTTGTTGCTAGGCTTCAAATCAACTCACCCTTTTACTTTGGAATCCTTTTATTTATGTATATGTAAGTTTTCATTGATATGTACACAAAGACAACATTCTACTTTACATCATTCCTTAAAATATAATTAAAAAATATCTTTTTGTTAAGATCATGTTAAAAGTAAACGGTGAGGGACATTACACATCTATTTATTTTTGTTGCTCGCTTAGGAAAACTTCTAATTACGTTCGGTTGTGGACTCACCCAATATTGTCGCACTCTATTTTCTTGGCTGTCTGGCCCAATGACCACGTAGATGTAGGGACCCATGATCTCTAGTCCCCTCACATCACCGCTGAACAAGAATTCAATGTCTAATTGTCTGACTTGAGTGCTTTGTATGAACAAAGAAATATGAAAATAAGCTCCCATTTTTAGGCCAACTAGAAATAGTTATTGCGTAAAAAGGAATGATAGATCAGTTTAAACCCATAACGGATAAGTAATTAACTAATGGTTTTTGTACATGGTCAACTATTGCAAATAAGAAATACTACATTGAGAAATTGATTAGCATCAATGCTTGTTGTTCTCTATTGTGCATTGACCCAAATGAATAGAAGTATATTGAACACAACAAGCTCCACTATTTATAATCCTTATTTATCATTTCATCTTATCCATACTTTTATATATTTTCAATTCTACTAGAACTCAGTTATAAAATGCCTTATAAATAAAGGAAACAACATTTACAACTTGTTCATTTGGATGCAATGTTGGGGATATGTGGGGACATAAATTGCAGGCTAGACCAAAATGTAATATTTTGGAAAATATTTTAAAAGGTATGCTATAAATGTATTTTTTTCAGAAAAGTGCTATATTGATTTTTTATTCAAAATTAATATAATGTAACTTGGCCTCTATAACGAATTGAAATCCATGTATAATATTAGTTTCAACCTTTTTCTGAGCCTTTCTTTCTTTTATGTCCTAGATGTTGAATCAGTGGAAATCATTAAGGTTTTGTGTACACTTGTTCCCAATATTTTACTTTGTAAGGTGTTAAGCACAAATATCTCAATAAAAGTTTGCTAATTGGATTTAATTTGCAAAATAACCACTTAAGAGAAATAAGAATAAAATAAAAATTGATCTAGAAGTTTCGATGGCTTTTGTGTGGAAAAAGAGAGAAAATCCTAAAGGTGAGGATAATGTGACAATAAATGAATTTATTTTCCCATTAAGAGAATACAAGGATAATTTGCCTAAAATTACAAAAGTAGAACTTAGAAGATAATTCTAAAACCAAATTCATTTCCTTTGGGTATAAGTTTGCTTGGGTGATAAGCTATACAACTTTTGGAAAATTGGTAATTATAATTGTATCTATTGAAAGGAAAAATTGGAGATAACTTTAAAAAAAAATCTTTAATGACTCCAAAAGTAACAATGAATGCTAAATTCATGTCCTACATATTAAAATATACCTTTGGGTGAATTTTTACTCAATTTGGAGAATATTTGCTTAAAGGGTAAAATTAGGAGAGAGAAAGTGTGTAGAACCTTCAACATATTAATAATGAAAAAATAATCTCAAATGTAAAATTAATGACAAATTTGTATCCAAGGCACTTAGGGTGGCTTGTGGGTGAAGTTTCATGAAATTTGGGGAATCTTATCACCATTAATGAAGGAGGAAAGAGAAAATAAGTTTTGAATTATTTAACATATTAAAAGTTCCTAAAAGGTAAAACAAATTTCATAATCAGATTCTATACCTCAATATCAGTCGGGATGTCAATTTTTATTAAATTTGGAACATGTTTGCCCCCTTCAAAGGCGGAGAGAGAAAAAGGGAAATTACAATATCCACACTTTAGTCCTATTTGGTTTAGGATTTGCATTTATCTTGTCACGCGGTATTTTACCTCTATTTTTCTCTTTTTCATGCTAGTGGATGGACTGGATGCCATTAGAGGATCGCGACCCATGATCTGACGGTCCTCCACCGTCGTCTAGCTCGAGATATAATAGGAAGTCGGATCAATTACAACACGATTTTCAAATCGTGATTTCTTCCTCTCTACTTAGCCTTTTTTGTGATTTTCTCCTACAGTTTCCTAATATGATTCGACACATATTAACCCAAACTTTGTGGGGGGTTTTGTGGATTATTTTGGGAAAACCCGAAACATAGTCTCCTTGCAAGTTCGGTCTCTACTCTCTTCGCTTAAACCCTAACCCAACCTATAAATACCCCTACCCGAGGCTTGTTGGGTTCCCTTGTAACTTAACCATACCCCCAATTTCTCTCATGCTCACACAGTTGTTTGTTGGTGATCGGATTTTGTCATGTGCTTGCGGCGGAGCTTTCTCCTTATCCTCGTGGTCTCTGGGCGAATTGGAACCTCCGGTGAGTTTGACTTCCCTTCCTTTTTCTTTTCTTGCTGGTGATTTTGGTCGCTTGTCATGGTTTTGCCCATTATATGGCATCTCAAAACAAGTTCGAGTGCTAACCATGGCGTGAGATGCTATTGGAGACAATCCCCTGGGTGAAATACCCGTTATGCCCTCTCATTTTTCTTCTTTCCCTCATTTTCCACCTTGGGGCAGAGGTGTCTTTTCGCCTAATTTAATTTTTCTTTGGGGTGAGTCAAGGTCACGCCTTTGACTCCTGACTTTGTCAGCTTTGATTGGGCCAAATCAGCAATGTGGGTCCCCTCTTTACTTTGTTTTGGTACTTTGCAATCGAATTTGTCTACGTGGCACACTCTTATTTGCTAATTTTCGTAAAATCATAAATAATTATTCCTGTGTCAAAAATTAAAAACAAAATATGTTCTGAACTCAAAAAAATATCATCTTTCTAATAAAAATAGTTTCAAATGATGATTCAAGTTTGGTCAGAAGTGATTTTTATAAAATGACTTAAAAGATTAAAAAATCACTAAAAATACACCTAAAACTCCATATCTTCAAAATGCATAATATTATATGTTTTCTTAATTAGAAAAACCTAAATAAGACAATGGTGATAGTTGCAGGGTCAAAAATGAGGTTTTGTTCGAAAAGTCCAAAAGTTAGGGTTTCCTTGCCTTTATACATGTGTAAACCTTAATTCATGTTTAAACATTGAAAATGGGAAAATAACCTTTGGAATCGATTAAAGTAGAGAAGGAGTAATTGGATCTCTTAAGAAAAGGTATGTGTTTTCCTTACACATAAGTTGAGAAAATTTATAACTTAACCTAGTTTCCCTAATGAGGTTATCATTAAACTCTAATTTTCCTTTTTGATAATTCTTTAGTTATATTTGCCTCAAAATTAGTTTTAATGTTTATTTCTTGGGTCTTGTACCTCACTGCCATGTCTATAATTACCTGATGCTTTTACTTGCCATATTTTTTAGCATGTTTATTTTATTAGACTATTAAACTAGAGTCGTGGTACTTTTTTACAACCAACCATAGATAGGGCATGTGTAAATTCACCATGGGGAATGTGTTACTCTCCCCAATATAGAAAATTTATAAGTGGTTAGAATGTGTTACTCTCCCTCACCTATTGGTTGAGGTTAGGTATAAGCCTAAACTCTACATAGTTTAGGTAGTCAATAATAATCATGCATGCAACCTTTTTACTATTTTTGTTATGGAAAACATCTATTTATTTATGTCTCATTCTTTTGTCTTCTCCATCTTATGATGAAATCTTAGCCCTATTTTCTTATAGTTTTCTTATCTTCTATTCTTGTTTATTTTCTCTGACACATACCTTGTTCTTTCCCTTTTGTTGGGTGCTTTTCCAACAGACCAGGGATAGATCAAGGTGTTGAACAAGGCCAAGAGGACCCAGTTCAGGAGTAGTAGATTCAAGTTTGGCTATCAAGGATGAATAGGTTGCTTGTTTCTAGATCCCATAGTTTCTTTTATGTTCTTTCCTTTTTAATGAAACTCATGTAGTGAACATGAATTCATAAGCAATGTAATAACTAGTTTCTTTCCACTACTATTGACATTCTATATGTATCTGAAACATGCTTATTTACTTGGAATATTATACATACATTCCACATGGTCTATTTTTCTTGGAAAAAGTGGATGTTTTATATTTCCTTTAAATTTTAGTAAGGAGGTGATCTCACCTCTTTACAACATGGTATCAGAGCCTTTTGGGTGACTACTGGGGCATTAGTTGAAAGCAAGGGTGTCTAGAATGGATCAGGGTTTGGGGGCTGGTAATATTTTCCTCTGCACCACTAGCTTGGTTTACGAGGAATCCTAGATCCATATGATACCGACAGGGCCTGCGCTGATACTGACTGCCTAAAATAGTATGCTCAGAGGTAATGGTAGCCTTAGCCATCCTTTTTACCTACTCCTATTATCTTATATCATACCCTTATCTTTCAAGAAGGGAGATTTTTTTGAAGACATGAATAACTCTGGTTCTGGGGCCACATCCAGCAACACTGACAATCAGGACACTCTGGTGGCTCCCTCCAACACTGGGACGATCCCTACTGCCCATGTTGGCACCGCTTTTCTGACCCAGAATAAGAGCTAACCATTTTACTACCATGGTGGGACAACTTTCCAATGTTGTAGTTACTGCAGCCAAACCGAAGGAGTTCACCCTCACGGACTTCATCAAGATGCATCCACCGTACTTCAAGGGAGAGAGTGAGCCAAACATGGTGGATAAAGTTGATAACTGGGTTTTAGCTTTGGAGCGTACCTTTGGGGCCATGACGTGTCCTCCTCACCAGAAGGTTCATTTCACATCTTATGTGCTGGATGAGCCGACACGTGTCTAGTGGATGGGTATAGCTCATACCTGTGATACTGCTAGCATGACCTGGGAGCAGTTCCTCAAGTAGTTCCATGAGAAGTATATCTGCCATGCATTTCTGAAGAAGAAGGAGGCAGAGTTCTACATCATGCGTCAAGGAAGCATGAGCGTCTCCGAGTACATGCAATGTTTCCTCCACTTGGAGCGCTATATCACTACTACAGAAACAACGTTCAATGTCGCTTTTAGAGGCGTCAGTTTTTTAGTAACACTGACGCTAGTACCATTAAACGTCGGTTAATAAGGACATCTGACGTCTATATTTGAAGACCATCCAGACACAGGTATCACTTTTCATTCAGTGTCGGTTGAAGAAAAGAAATAGACGCCTAAAGTAACCCGCGAAATCCAATTTTTTCGAGCAAAAAAATATTGTGCCAAAGTATCATATACAACGTCGGTGTTTTACCTAATAACTGACGCTGAATGTATATAAAATTTGTGCCAAAAGTTCCAATATGGGCGTCGGTTGTCTTAGCATAACCGACGTTATAAGGGTGCACGTGTCGTCACTGCCAAAAAAATTAGGGTAAAGGAATGTCCAATTGGACGTCGGTTTGTTACTATCAACCGACACTTAAGGTTTTAGGTGTCAGTTTTGTAGAGAACCAACGTCGTTTACAAACTTAATAGACCCGCGATCACCCGAGTCTTCCCCTTTCTTTTGTTTCATCACTCCTCTCCTACTGCTCGCCTAAAATCACCCAGTGACACCCGCATTCAACCTGCTGGTCGCCGCCACTGCTGCTGTTGCGTCTGCTGCTCGCCGCCAACGCCTCTACTGCTGCTGCTCTCCTCGATGACACTACTATTGCTACTACTCTCCTCACCAGTGGTCTCCTACTCCTCCTCTGGCTCTCCTTCTCTACAGACAGTCGACGCCTCTCCTTCTCTGCTCGGCACCCTTCTCATGTCGATGGTGTGCTTGACGCCCTTCTCCTCACACCGCCGCCTCCGTCTCCACGCTGCTACCAACGGTAGGACGCTGCCCTTCTTCTTCCTCCACCTCTTCTTCCTCCTACTCCCTGTCCTTACCAAATGGATTAAAGAAAGGCCACGACCATGTGGGCTGGCCACGGCCGTGGCCTTACTTTTATCCATTTGGTAAGGAGGGAGCAGGAAGAAGAAGATACATTTGCAATTGAATACTAATGCTTGACCTAATTCTGTAAATTTTGATGTATGTTGAATTAAGATATTAAAACCCTAATACACATTTCACCATAATCTTGAATTAACTATATTGCTGAAATCTTGTGATAAATCTATGTAAGATATTAAAACCCTAATGTTAAATCTCTGATTTTGTAGTGATGTGTCACCCTAACATCTACATGAATCCCTATTGTGTGATGTAGATTGATGATAATGCATGAGCTAGTTTGAAATTTTGAAAATTATGAATCTCTCCATCCCTAGGTCATAGTAATTTATGTGTAATCTTTATCTTGATGATGAACATGCATGGACACTCGAAATGTTGAAATCAATGTTATAGAATGACAACACATGTATTTGTTGGCCTAGAAACCTGTCCAAGATTTACTCATTAGGAGTAAATCTTGGATAGTCCCCAGTTTGGGACTGTTCTTGAACACCTAATCTCACTTAGGATGTAAGTGTATAATGTGTATTGGGTTTTTAATAAAATTTCGGCAGCATTTCCCCGTATGTTCTCTAAGTACATCTGTACTTGGAGAACAACGGGGAAATGCTGCCGAATTTTTTTTGAAAACCCAATACACATTATACACTTACTAGTGAGATTAGGTGTTCAAGAATGTGATAGGTGGTACACATTTATTATATATAAGAATGACATCACATGTATTTGTTGGCCTAGAAACCCGTCCAAGATTTACTCATTAGGAGTAAATCTTGGATAGTCCCTGGTTTGGGACTGTTCTTGAACACCTAATCTCACTTAGGATGTAAGTGTATAATGTCTATTTTGTTTTCAAGAAAATTTCAACATCATTTCCCAGTTTGTTCTCTAAGTACATATGTACTTGGAGAACAGTGGGGAAATGCTGCTGAAATTTTCTTGAAAGCCCAATACATATTATACACTTACTAGTGAGATTAGGTGTTCAAGAATGGGATAGGTGGTACACATTTATTATATATAAGAATGACAACACATGTATTTGTTGGCCTAAAGTTTTAACAATGCAAAAACTCTAATCTGTTAACCCTAGACCCTAATCTTGTTGTAATATATACTTGTTTTCTCTTTGATCATAGAATGGATAGATCATGGATGTCCATTCGCAATCACTGCACCCCAGAGTTTATATTTGGTCTTGACCAGTTTATTAGATTTTTCGAGGAACATAGGAAACAACTTGGAGATAGGTTCTACTGTCCATGTAGGCATTGCGGTAACAACTTGAAAGTCAGCAATGGTGATGAAATCAAAAGTCATGTCATGTGCAACGGGATTATACAAGGTTATACAGAATGACACTGGTATGGAGAGATTTCAAACCTGAAACCAGTGGATGTCGATAGCAGTGCTTGTGTGGAAGAAGAAATTGCCTCCGATGACGTATATGTGAATGAACCAGTTCCAGTAGACATCGTTGATGCAATGTTGGATAGTTGTGGGGTAGAGCACACTGATCCACCTCCCATTTTTAGAAACATTGTGCATGATGTTGAGATATCATTATACACAGGTTGTACTAAGTTTACGAAGCTTAGCGCTGTGTTGAGATTGTATAAGAGAAAACTAATAATAGATGGAGCAACAAAAGCTTCACGTCATTATTGTCTTTGTTGAAAGAAATGCTTCCTGAAGGAAATGAGCTGCCAATCTCAACATACCCGGTAAAGAAATTGTTGTACCCAATGGGAATGGATGCCAAGAAGATACACGCATGCCCGAATGATTGTGTATTATTTCAAAAGGACTATGTGGATTTGAAAGATTGTCTACAATGTGGTGCGTCACAATATAAATTGACGACTTCGGGGGAGTCCAAAACCGGTTCTCCTGCCAAGGTGATGTGGTATCTACCTATAATATCACAGTTTCAATGCTTGTTTTCCAATCCAATAGATGCGAAGAATTTGAGGTGGCATGCAGATGTTAAGAAAAATAATGATGGAATCCTACGACATGCGTCTGATTCCCCACAGTGGAAGAAGATTGATCTATCGTACCCTGAATTTGGTGAAGAGGTCAGGAATCTAAGACTTGGGCTTTGTACAGATGGGATGAATCCGTACGGGACATTGAGAAGCCAACATAGCACTTGGCCAGTCATGCTTGTTATATACAATCTTCCTCCCTGGTTGTGTATGAAAAATAAGTACGTAATGTTGTCGTTGTTGATATTGGGCCCTAAACAACCTGGAAATGATATCGATGTTTATCTTGAACCTCTGATTGATGACTTAAAGAAACTCTAGGGTGAAGGTGTGATGACCTATGATGCTTCAAGAAGAGAGACATTTCGTTTTCATGCTATGTTGTTTTGCACTATGAATGACTTTCCAGCATATGGGAATTTGTCTAGATATAGTGTCAAAGGAGCTAAAGTGTGTCCTATATGTGAAGAGAACACTGATTCAACAAGACTTAAACATGGCGGTAAGACTGTATATCTCGGTCATCAAAGGTTTCTTACAAAATTCCATCTGTATCGTAGGAAGCGCAAAGCATTCAATGGATTGAATGAGGAATGGAGTGCACCTAAACCTATACCAGGGGAGGTTGTTTATGAAAGAGTAAAAGACTTTGTCAATGAATTTGGTAAGAGATCACAATGTACTATGGTCACACGGAGTGACAAATCTTTATTCAAGAAGAAGTCAATATTTTGAGATCTTCCTTATTGGAGTTCTTTGACAGTCATACATTGTATCGATGTCATGCACGTTGAGAAAACAAGGTCACTTGTATATTTTACACAACATGGACAAAGTGAGTGTTTATATCGAGGAACATACCAATTGCATCAAGAGACAATATCCTCGAGCCAATACAATGTGGCTTGCTAGAGAGCATAACAAGACATTTATTAAGTGGTTCGAAGAGAAAGTCTTACATCAACTATCTCAAACACCAGATGATATTAATGAAACTATCAAATGCCTCACCTTTAAATTGAAATTGACTGTTATGTCTTATGAAGGGTATGACATTAATGGATTCACATATTACACAAAGAGCCAAGATGATAAGAGTGTCGTCCAAAACAGTGGGGTCACCCTTCAAGCGTCGACTATGTTTTTTGCAAGTGCAAAGGATAAGAGTCCACATGAAGCTAAAATGTCATATTACGGTGTCATTGAAGACATATGGGAGTTTGACTACATAGATTTCAGAATTCCGCTCTTCAAATGTAATTGGGTTGATAACACCAAAGGAGTTATAGTAGATGAATTGGGTTTCACTTTAGTGAACTTTGAAAAGATTGGCGAGAAGGGTGAACCATTCGTATTGACATCACAAACGAAACAAGTATTTTATATCGATGATCCTACAAATGATAAATGGTCAGTTGTTCTTCATGGTAAAAGACAGTTCATTGAAGATCCTATAGATGAAGAAGAGTACTATGATAAGTATGATGACTCCAGTCCATTCTCAGTTAGGTAGCCAACACCAAAAAATATTGAAGCTAATGATGACTTGTATGTGAGTGGAGATCACAATGAAGGATTGTTAATTGATAAAAAATCGCAATATTAGAGGCATGTTTATATTTTTTATATGTTTTATTTTTCTGAATGTGAACTTTACAATGTTAATTACTTTACAATGTGAATGTAAACTTTACAATGTGAATTTTACAATATGAATTACTTTACAATGTGAACGTGAACTTTACAATGTGAGCTTTACAATATGAATTACTTTACAATGTGAACTTCCAGATGGCTGAGCATTCTCCTGATGACCGTGTTGATGATTACCGTGAGGGTGAGGACATCAATGCGCCACATCACAATGTAAGTTTTAAAAACATATATCATATATTTATATCTATATGTTCATTTCTAGTTATATCCTGTAAGTGTGTTTATTTGTCAAATTTTAGGTTGATGATGCAAATGTACCCTCTGAAGCACTTGAGGCACTTGATGAGCAGCACCAAAAAGTTTACAAGAGAAGGGGAATCACTATGATGAAGAAGTTAATAGAGCAAAGGGGCAATGGACCCAAACTTGTTGTGGATTTTGATAATGCAGGAAATGCACTTGGAGTGAATCACAATTCGTTTGTGTCATATCTTGGGTATGTTACTCGTAGCCATTACGGTTGTAAGATAGATTCTTGGCATAAAGTTCCTAAGGAGAATAAATACGTAATATGGAAGGAATTATGCGTGAGTTATTATTAATTTGCAATTCTATTTGTTAGATTACTAATTTTTTGGATACTAGTTAATAGCAATTCTATTTTGCAGAGTATATTTGAATTGGATGAAAAGCTGCATCGTAAATGTGTGATGCAACACTGTGGGAGAGTCCTAAGGAACTATAGGACAAATCTCACCCGAGAATACATAAATGAAGGTGACAAGAGGAAGAAGACAACCACAAAATAGTGGAACTTCCTGGAGAAAGAAGAATGGGACGCATTTGTTGCTTCAAGACAAACTGATGAATTCAAGGTATTAGGCGTCACCCCCAATTTAATTAATATACGTTGTATTCACCTAATCAAGATTAACATTTAGTGTTACTAACCAAATAATTAATGTGCATACTATAACTAGGCCCTCAGTGAGGCGCAAAAAGCAAGGCATGCACTGAATGTGCATGACCACACAATGGGCCCAAAGGGGTATGCAAGCATTTGCCAAAGACTACAATCTGAGGCTACTGCTCAGTCTATTGTTACTCAAGATTCCTCTACTATAGGTAGCACACCTCTAACTCGCCATGATGTCTGGATAGATGGGAGGCAAAATAAGAAGGGAGAAATAAGGAAGCCCACAACTGCTGAGGCGGCTGCAAAAATAGTAAAATACAACTCTTACAACAATCGTTTGAATATTGATTATTTGTGGTGTTTACTTAATTACAATTTTTTTTTGTGATTAGAGGGAGCTGCATGAGCTGAGGAAACAAACAAAGTTCATCCCTGAGGGCACAAGGGATGAATATACAGTTGCTCTAGGTAACCCAGAGCATCCTGGACATGTTAGGGCTGCATGCGCTGGTGTGGGCATCAAAGCGTTCTTTGGGCCATCCCAACACAAACATGTCCCAAAAGTGGGACTTTCACAAGAAGAGGTAACCTATTCTTTCTTTATAATGTTACTGTAAAAGAGAATTCAATAATCAGAAGCTAACGTTTCTTTTATCCATGTATAGGTAGATAAGCTAGTTGATAGGAAACTCGAAGAAGCACTGAGCAAGTGGCAGGTATCTCAGACTACCACTCAGAAGATAGTATCTATGGCGTCCCGCTCTACTCCTACTGTAGAGGTTGGGAGTAATCCTGTAGACCCACCACCTAGCACATCCAATGTAAGTATTTTTATGACATAATAACTAGTCTTTTCAAGATGATATGTTTTCAAGATGATATGTATATATGTATATAACATTCTTTACACAAAAACTTGTAGGGGTTGAAGCCATGCCGTCTAAAAAGTAAAGAATTTGTCATTATAGAGGCGTCGGCTTACCCATCCCTACCAGGGGAAATGTTTCATGGGTCTCCATTACCATCTGGTTGGGTTCGTGTGAGCCCGCTACGTATATTCCCCAACTGGATGGATCTTCCAATGCCATATGCCCACCCAGATTGTGAAATGCTTGGTGAGGCAGAAGGCAGAGTGATATTGTGGCCAAAAGCGATTGTCCTCTATACTGAAAATGTATGGTAAATTTACATTACGTTAAATTGTTAGTGTGTGTATATGATGTCAGTTGATCTGAAATTATATATATACAGGTTAAAAAGAAGACACCCACAACATCTAGGCCTCCACCATAACCTCTTACATTACCAAGTTGGGTTCCACAGGACCTGCCTATCCCGTTAGGTCCTGATTGTAGGGGTATGGCAATATGGTTAGGCGAACATGATATAAATTGCCCTATAACTATTTCTATAGATGCGGATGCTGCAGGTCAATCATACGAAAGCAACCTATTTATACAAGATATTTTGGAGTTGTTTCGATATGATTGGCTGAATACATCTGTGATAGAGCTATGGATAAGGTGAGATCTTCTTTATACGTCTATATACCTTGTGTAGGATCTAGTGATCTGGTTTCTTATTTATTAATGCATACGTAATACATGTTTTGCAGCTACTTAAACAAGATATGTGCATATTTTCATTCGAACATGTAGGATTTTTTATTCCATCTTTGATTAGTCTAGTAGCTAAAGTCCCTCCGTCAGTTCAACAATACTGCTGTGATGCTTTTACAAGTTTTGCTCAAAATAAGAAGACGATGATAATAGCTCCATTCAATGTGGAGTAAGTTTACTTTGCTTATAATTTGGACTTAAGAAAATTACATTTTTATTGTGTATTTTGAGTTATTAATTTCTAACCTTTTTACCTCTAGTGGTATGCATCGGGAGTTACTAGTTATTGTTCCCGAGATGTTCACTGTCTATTATCTAGATCCTAAGGGGACTAAATTGAATTCAAAATATGGACACAAAATGAAAATGGTATTAATCCGGTGAGAAATATTTCATTTTCATATCCGTTAACATATGTTATTACATTATTATTTAATTATGCAATGTATTGTGTTACATTAATGTGTAGGGGTTTAGATGAGTTCAAAAAGGCTGGAGGAAAGGTCCCCAGGAAAAAGAACCAGCAAATAATTTGGACAAACGTGGAAGTAAGTTCCCGACTGCAATGTATATATTATTTATGTGAACAATACTTAATTAGTTGTATTTTTTAATATTTTATATGTTTCAATTTATAGTGTGCTACACAAGACAACAGATGGGCATGTGCATACTATGTGATGTGATTTATGCACATGATTATCAAATGTCACAGTGGACATCGATACCATTCCTGAGGTATTATATATAGTCTCATTAGATAACATGAAATATATCACTCTTATTTATATATTATTAATTATATATATACATTATTCTCTTTTCAGGTGTTTAAAACTAACCACAATACATGAAAGGCCTTACCAAATGTACATGCTCCCTATACGACGGAAGAATTAAATGATGTAAGAGAAGAATGGGCAACAACCATACAAGTAGTGGGGGTTTTAACATATAATTGGGATGTTGATAGAGAATAATGACTAAAGAATGATATTTTGTAAATGAATTTCTGAATTATAATATGTGTGAATGTTTCTACATGTCTGAATGTTTCTACATGTGTCTGAGTGAAAATAAATGAAAATGTTGGTTGCTATATGAATGTTTCTACATGTGTGAATGTGAAAATGAATGGAACTACAGATTGCTACTTGAATGTTTCTACATGTGTGAAAATCGAATG
The DNA here is from genome assembly GCA_963693085.1 of Alisma plantago-aquatica. Classification (NCBI taxonomy): domain Eukaryota; kingdom Viridiplantae; phylum Streptophyta; class Magnoliopsida; order Alismatales; family Alismataceae; genus Alisma; species Alisma plantago-aquatica. Next base: position 941,065,005 of record OY856413.1, read on the forward strand.
GAACTGCAGGTTTCTAAATGTGTGAACATTTATGTTGTTAATTTTGCATATTTGTGGCATGTTGTTGGATGATATCAATGGATGTCGTAAAACCTATAGTTCATAACTGAACTGCAGGTTTCTCATCCTGGGACCAGCCGCAATAGGTCTGCAAACTGACAGAAAAAACATAAAATAGGCGTCGGTTATTTGTATAAAACCGACGACAAATGCTTACAGTGTCGGTTGCCCTACTAGTAACCGACGTCGATTTCCCTAATGAGGCCAAAAACCACAGCCGTGCTGGTCAGTATGGTCGTGGCAGCAGGCCAAACACCACGGCCGTGCTGGCCAGTACGGTTATGGCAATGGGCCAGACACCACAGTCGTGTTGGCCAGCACGGCCGTGGAAGCGGGAGATGGCATCGGTTATCACTAATAAACCGACGCCGATAGTGCCCCAGATGGTGCCCTTTCTGTGGCGCGAAGGTATATGGCGTCGGTTTCAAAGCTAACAACCGACGCCTATACCCCCTACTGGCGCATTTTCGGTGGCACGCAAAGGGTTGTGGTGTCGGTTTGAGTACCGACGCGTAACAGTTGGGCTTTTAGCGGAACCCACATAGGTGTCGCTTAAAAACCAACACTAAAGGCCTTAAATAACCGACACTAAAGGCCGGTTATGTACTAGTGTATGCAGTGGACATTGGAAGTGAAAGGAGATCAACCCTATTTCTCAAGGGTTTGAGCTACAATGTTAGCCAGAACCTTGTCCCCTAGTTATCCCTGACATTCCAACAAATGGTGGATAAAGCTTTGGTGATCGAGTCTTATCTCAGATTCCAGTCTTCCGTGCACAACAACAACAACAACAAGAGGAATAATGCTGGTGGAAACCAAGGACGTGACAGGTGCAACCGTTGCTTGCATTCTCACTGTAAAGACCCAAGTCTCTACTATTAAACATGATAAACAAATCATCAATTGGATAGCAGTGGAAGAATAAAATCTTGACTTTATTCAAAATGTATAAAGAGTACATTATAAAATTTCCCCAAATGGGAGTACAACTTTATACAAGCAACTACAAGGATCTAGGTAGAGGAAGACTTAACTAATACAACATTGTCTCCAAGCAAACAACTCTATAACATAAAAGCAAACATGTTCACTCATGCTATATATTCCTTTCTTCTTATCCTATCCTTGTGTTCACCAAGCTTCCATGCGCACTCTGATCCTATCCTGGATGGTTGGGGTCATCCAGCAAGAGAAAGATAAATAAGGTATGTGTTAAAATAAGGGATAGGACAAATCATAATAAAAAGCTTTACAATATAAAGGATTCTCCACAATAAGAGATTTCAAAAGGAATGAGGCTAATACATGAATATTCCAATAAATAACAGATCTTACCACCATTAATCATCACATTACAACAAATATTTGCATGTAGATATATTGGACTAAATTAACTATAGTAGGGTCAAGACACCACTCAGTCATTGACCTAAATATATATTTTGGGTAGAAAAGCACACCCATAGGCAGAAAAGCACGCCTCTGTATATATAAGGGTAGAAAAGCACACCCCGGGTAGAAAAGCACACCCTAATGGTTACGCATAAGCGTCTACGATAGCTAGCTAGTCAAATTATCTACCATGCATAAAATAGTGGCAAAATATATCATTCATTAGACATTTGTGTCATAAGACAAGCACAATAACATTGGGGTCATTGGACCCAATTCCACCTGTAAATAATATTCCAAGAGAATCGGATATGTCAAAGTGAAACAAGAGCAAGTATATCAAAAGATGAGACAACAACGGTATTAGAAACATAAAATAAGTTAGGAGCCAATAAATGCAATTAGAGGGAAATGAGGCTAGCACAATAATGAGTGGGGTTGGGTAAAAGCCCAACTGAAAGTTAGGTAGTTTGCACATTATATATTCCACACATTCATCATAGTTGTTCACATACATAGGGGTCGGATACAAAATAGGGTGCACATACATAATAAGTTTCACATACCTTAGATATAATACATTACCATCATATCCACCAAACAGATAGTATCCAAAATCCATCCACATATCCTAGTTATAAACATAACACACGTATCAATATATATAAACACATAAAGCATAGAAAAACCCTAATTTTACAAAACTATGATTAAGGGTTCAAAACCAAGTCCAAACGATTACTCATAATCTCCTGATTAACAAAACATATTTTATTATATAAAACAGAGTTAAAATGAATTAATTATGTATTTTAAAACATTTACATACTAAAAATGCCAAACAAAGCAAACTTCGGAAAACCCTTGAGAATCAGGTCTCAAAAACCACAGAAACAGATTCTACATTAAAAATCCTTTCCATCGACTATTTATTCATATTTTTCTGACCAACAGTTGATTTACTATGAATTAAGTAAACCTGACCAATCAGAAATTAGGAAAAAGCCACGTAGGCAAAATAAAACAATTGGGCCACTGAGGCCGGGCCCACGCTGACGTGGACCAATCAGAATTGGCCGCATCAGTAGGTCCACTCTCGCTGACCTAAGTCAAAGGCGAGTTGGGAAGATGGTAAATGACCAAATTGCCCTCAGTCGCATAATACGTTTGATTAAAGAATCGAGGGTGGAACGGTCGTTTGGAAACATATCTTTGTTGGTGACAAACGAAATCAGGATGTGAAATTACACAAATGCCCATGGGGATTAAATCGTTTGATTAATGGAGTGTGTCCATCTGGGTAAAACTATTACTTGGATTCTTTGCACATCCATGGCGCACGACCTGTGCTTGGTCGATCCAGGTTCCAGCCAAAGGGGTTGAATGGTGACTGATCATCACAAACTAAGCACGGCGTTAGTTTCCTTTCTCTAGCCCGAAACAAACGAGCTATCTCTGGTCACCTCTGACATCCTGAGTATTCGACCACGCTCACCGGAAGCAGAGGGAGCTCCGGCTGGAAACTGGGCAATTAGTTGGGGAAGGCCGAAGATATAGGTAGGTCTTCGGTCCATGAGGACTACCGGAGTCGCGGGGGTAGTTTCCGTGGTCACAAAGCCACCGAGGTGTCCTGGTAAGGAGCACCGGCGCAGAGGTAACCTGGTCTTTATGGCCGAGTACCTGGGGGCGTCGCGAGGTAAGGTGATCAACCGGAATTGATGGACAGGTGTCTAGGGTTCTTACTACGCGAGCAATTGATCTTAGGAAGTGGGACTCATCGGAGGTAGCATGGAGATCTCCGGAGATGAAAGCGAGTAGGTCGGGGAGTATCAGGCAAGAAGAGGTGAAATTGGCGGAAGGGGAGGAAGGCTCGAAGCCTGAGGGTCATTTCTAAAGCCTTATATAGGCGTAGATGAGGTCAAGGCTGGCTCTGCGGTTCCACGGTGGAGAGGAGGAGGTTGCCGACTTTGGGCGTTTCGCACACAGCGCGAGGGAGGAGATGAGTTGGTGCTCCTTTGAACCGGACCATCAAGACGAAGCCAACAGACAAGAATTCGTGCGAAACGGTTAGCCACAGAGAGAGAACGGATCGAGGGATCAGAGGCGTCGGGTCAGCTCCTATACTCGCGAAACGGCTGGAGGAAGGGGATGATCCCCCCTCCGCTGGATCAGTTAAGAAGCAGATCTTGGCCGTTGGATCGCGCGCAGGCCAAAAGGGGCACGTGACAGGTTAAATAAACCGGACCTTAGCGTTACGCATGATATAAATGAAATCAATGCAATAACTATAGCTACACCATATTAAAAGCTAATAAAATGGATTTGAAAGGTCAAATCAACTCCAAACAACACCAAATTTGAACCATAGGCTTATAACGACGAGTATTACAATGATATATAATTAGAATCTCGTTTAATGCATAATATGTCCATTAATAAATATATGGCTCATAAAAGAGTATAATAATATATTAAAATCAAGGAATTATATGAAAAAGCTTATTAAGGAGAAACATGTGAGTAAATTCGACATATAAAACACATTAGGGTACAAATACTCATTACTCAACAAAATAACATATTAATATGAATTAAAATCATATTTTGAGGAGAGAGAAACAATAAAGGTTAATATACGCATATATGAACTCAAATACACATTATTAATAATATATTTATCCAAAAGCTCCAAATAAATATAATATACTATATTATCCCACTAATGACCAAAATTACAACATTAACCCTAACTTATCTCCCAATGTGGGTTATTTGTGCAAACACCCCTCAATTTACATCAATGAGGGTAAATAGTGATTTCAACATCAAATTGTGCTCAAATTGCACAAGGAGTCCAAGAATGATCCAAAAGGATGGGAAATTTATGGAAAAGGTCCAAATGGACTAAAAGGCAAAGAAAAGCTCAAGAATGGGTAAATTGTAGGGAACACCCTGAGATTCAGTATGTTATAGCACACCACCCCTTAAAGAGGATTTCGTCCCCGAAATCACAACAAGAGGAAAGAGAGGGTGAGTGTGTAACATCCCAACCTTAAACACTAGGCTATAACCTTTACTCTAGGGCACAACACAAAATCTACATAAGTCAGGTGTTACTAAGGTTACCACAAAACCTATAGTCTTTTTATCAAACTCAAACTAACATCTTGTTGTATAAACTCTATCATGAAAAGGCAGCATATCTATTATACTAACACTTGTGCCACATTTTATTACATCTTAACATCTGAATATGTGTATTATGGGTATCTCCCTCATTAAGGGTTTTAAGCACAATTAGGGTTTACAAGGCCATTACAATCTATATTAAACCGATCCCAACAACAATTAATGTATTATGTTAAAACCTAAATAACTCAATATTATTACCCAATAACTACATCATGTGGGATTATGCCATATAATTTTGGGTTAGAGCCACATAATATTATCCAACAATTTATTAATCTAATCACAAGTCTAAGGGTGTATGGCTTATCACAACATCTAACATACTCATATCCATGGCATCACTAATCATTTTCTCTCACAACACTAATTACTATGAATTAACATCACATCATATGAATCTAATTACTCATCATCTCATTACTGATTTTATCCATAAACCAATAAGATGATCAATGAGATGTATCTTAGTCAACAAGGTGTTATGCCTAACATGTGTTGATAATTGGGTCACAAATATGATTAAATGATTATAATCCATTTACATGCATTAATCTATATCATGTGATGACACCTAATGTCACTGGAGTATCAAGAAAGGCATTAAGGGTTTATATATACATATGTTGTCAAGGCTAGATGATTACATCTTAGGGTTTAGGTCAACATGACCATTACATATTAAAGCATCCTTAGGGTGTATTTTACCATACACATTTTACCATTAGGGTGACTTAATCAAAACTATGCATATCCACATATGAATAATTAATGATTATGTGCCTCAAGAATATATTAAGGTTCAAGCATAAGAATTACATGACTTATCCATTTGTTCATAAACAAACAAGATGAATAACAAACATATAAGGTTTGTTCAACTCTAACCACATAAGCTCTCAATTCCCATATCTAAGGAGTTATGGTTACTTGATTTCAAGGCATTGAGGGACTCCAACCCCCTAAAGAGGATTTCGTCCTCGAAATCAACAACCCCAAAATCTATCAAGGTACTATCACCACCTTTCCACTCAAAGGGTTGACTAAGTCAAACTATTCTAAGGGTATAAAGCCCAACATGAAAGGTCTTACTAAAATCTATCTTCCAACTCAAGGTATAGCATAGGGTACACTAAACCCTAAACATGGAAATCTAAGGCTCACATAAGATACTTAGGGATTACTAGATGATTTCGAGAAAAGAAATCAAATCATCATATAAGGGTTATAAAGGTTATTAAAAAATAAGGTAATGTCTAAAGGTAGACTATTTCGAGCTGTCCGTTTCAGATCAGGCCAGGCCAGGTCATATGAGCTCAGGAGTCCTCGTGACCAAGCTAGTGGGGCGGAGGAAAATATTGCCAGCCCCCAAGCTCTGACCCTTTCTAGACACCATCACTTCAACTTCTTGCTCTAATAGTTACTCAATAAACAATTTACCAAAAAGTTGACACATTTTATTTCTAATATGAAATTATTATAATCCAAAATCAAACTTTCATGCTAGGTCAACTCTAAGGTGAAGAACTAACTAAAGGGAAACTATTTAAGATAAGGGTTCTATCTAGGAGACAATTTTGAATTAGTCAAGAATCCGACTACCTTGATGCTCTGATACCATGCTGTAAAGACCCAAGTCTCTACTATTAAACATGATAAACAAATCATCAATTGGATAGCAGCGGAAGAATAAAATCTTGACTTTATTCAAAATGTATAAAGAGTACATTATAAAATTTCCCCAAATGGGAGTACAACTTTATACAAGCAACTACAAGGATCTAGGTAGAGGAAGACTTAACTAATACAACATTGTCTCCAAGCAAACAACTCTATAACATAAAAGCAAACATGTTCACTCATTCTATATATTCCTTTCTTCTTATCCTATCCTTGTGTTCACCAAGCTTCCATGCGCACTCTGATCCTATCCTGGATGGTTGGGGTCATCCAGCAAGAGAAAGATAAACAAGGTATGTGTTAAAATAAGGGATAGGACAAATCATAATAAAAAGCTTTACAATATAAAGGATTCTCCACAATAAGAGATTTCAAAAGGAATGAGGCTAATACATGAATATTCCAATAAATAACAGATCTTACCACCATTAATCATCACATTACAACAAATATTTGCATGTAGATATATTGGACTAAATTAACTATAGTAGGGTCAAGACACCACTCAGTCATTGACCTAAATATATATTTTGGGTAGAAAAGCACACCCATAGGCAGAAAAGCACGCCTCTGTATATATAAGGGTAGAAAAGCACACCCCGGGTAGAAAAGCACACCCTAATGGTTACACATAAGCGTCTACGATAGCTAGCTAGTCAAATTATCTACCATGCATAAAATAGTGGCAAAATATATCATTCATTAGACATTTGTGTCATAAGACAAGCACAATAACATTGGGGTCATTGGACCCAATTCCACCTGTAAATAATATTCCAAGAGAATCGGATATGTCAAAGTGAAACAAGAGCAAGTATATCAAAAGATGAGACAACAACGGTATTAGAAGCATAAAATAAGTTAGGAGCCAATAAATGCAATTAGAGGGAAATGAGGCTAGCACAATAATGAGTGGGGTTGGGTAAAAGCCCAACTGAAAGTTAGGTAGTTTGCACATTATATATTCCACACATTCATCATAGTTGTTCACATACATAGGGGTCGGATACAAAATAGGGTGCACATACATAATAAGTTTCACATACCTTAGATATAATACATTACCATCATATCCACCAAACAGATAGTATCCAAAATCCATCCACATATCCTAGTTATAAACATAACACACGTATCAATATATATAAACACATAAAGCATAGAAAAACCCTAATTTTACAAAACTATGATTAAGGGTTCAAAACCAAGTCCAAACGATTACTCATAATCTCCTGATTAACAAAACATATTTTATTATATAAAACAGAGTTAAAATGAATTAATTATGTATTTTAAAACATTTACATACTAAAAATGCCAAACAAAGCAAACTTCGGAAAACCCTTGAGAATCAGGTCTCAAAAACCACAGAAACAGATTCTACATTAAAAATCCTTTCCATCGACTATTTATTCATATTTTTCTGACCAACGGTTGATTTACTATGAATTAAGTAAACCTGACCAATAAAAAATTAGGAAAAAGCCACGTAGGCAAAATAAAACAATTGGGCCACTGATGCCGGGCCCACGCTGACGCGGACCAATCAGAATTGGCCGCATCAGCAGGTCCACTCTCGCTGACCTAAGTCAAAGGCGAGTTGGGAAGATGGTAAATGACCAAATTGCCCTCAGTCGCATAATACATTTGATTAAAGAATCGAGGGTGGAACGGTCGTTTGGAAACATATCTTTGTTGGTGACAAACGAAATCAGGATGTGAAATTACACAAATGCCCATGGGGATTAAATCGTTTGATTAATGGAGTGTGTCCATCTGGGTAAAACTATTACCTGGATTCTTTGCACATCCATGGCGCACGACCTGTGCTTGGTCGATCCAGGTTCCAGCCAAAGGGGTTGAATGGTGACTGATCATCACAAACTAAGCACGACGTTAGTTTCCTTTCTCTAGCCCAAAACGAACGAGCTATCTCTGGTCACCTCTGACATCCTGAGTATCCGACCACGCTCACCGGAAGCAGAGGGAGCTCGGGCTGGAAACTGGGCAATTAGTTGGGGAAGGCCGAAGATATAGGTAGGTCTTCGGTCCATGAGGACTACCGGAGTCGCGGGGGTAGTTTCCGTGGTCACAAAGCCACCGAGGTGTCCTGGTAAGGAGCATCGGCGCAGAGGTAACCTGGTCTTTAGGGCCGAGTACCTGGGGGCGTCGCGAGGTAAGGTGATCAACCGGAATTGATGGACAGGTGTCTAGGGTTCTTACTACGCGAGCAATTGATCTTAGGAAGTGGGACTCGTCGGAGGTAGCATGGAGCTCGCCGGAGATGAAAGCGAGTAGGTCGGGGAGTATCGGGCAAGAAGAGGTGAAATTGGCGGAAGTGGAGGAAGGCTCGAAGCCTGAGGGTCATTTCTAAAGCCTTATATAGGCGTAGATGAGGTCAAGGCTGGCTCTGCGGTTCCACGGTGGAGAGGAGGAGGTTGCCGACTTTGGGCGTTTCGCACACAGCGCGAGGGAGGAGATGAGTTGGTGCTCCTTTGAACCGGACCATCAAGACGAAGCCAACGGACAAGAATTCATGCGAAACGGTTAGCCACAGAGAGAGAACGGATCGAGGGATCAGAGGTGTCGGGTCAGCTCCTATACTCGCGAAACGGCTGGAGGAAGGGGATGATCCCCCATCCGCTGGATCAGTTAAGAAGCAGATCTTGGCCGTTGGATCGCGCGCAGGCCAAAAGGGGCGCGTGACAGGTTAAATAAACCGGACCTTAGCGTTACACATGATATAAATGAAATCAATGCAATAACTATAGCTACACCATATTAAAAGCTAATAAAATGGATTTGAAAGGTCAAATCAACTCCAAACAACACCAAATTTGAACCATAGGCTTATAACGACGAGTATTACAATGCTATATAATTAGAATCTCGTTTAATGCATAATATGTCCATTAATAAATATATGGCTCATAAAAGAGTATAATAATATATTAAAATCAAGGAATTATATGAAAAAGCTTATTAAGGAGAAACATGTGAGTAAATTCGACATATAAAACACATTAGGGTACAAATACTCATTACTCAACAAAATAACATATTAATATGAATTAAAATCATATTTTGAGGAGAGAGAAACAATAAAGGTTAATATACACATATATGAACTCAAACACACATTATTAATAATATATTTATCCAAAAGCTCCAAATAAATATAATCTACTATATTATCCCATTAATGACCAAACTTACAACATTAACCCTAACTTATCTCCCAATGTGGGTTATTTGTGCAAACACCCCTCAATTTACATCAATGAGGGTAAATAGTGATTTCAACATCAAATTGTGCTCAAATTGCACAAGGAGTCCAAGAATGATCCAAAAGGATGGGAAATTTATGGAAAAGGTCCAAATGGACTAAAAGGCAAAGAAAAGCTCAAGAATGGGTAAATTGTAGGGAACACCCTGAGATTCAGTATGTTACACTCACCCACCAGGAAGGTGCCCTACTAGAAATGGTCAACATCATAGAGATGATCGACCTGCACCTATCTTCCACGAGTGTGGTCAAGCTAGACACATTCAACCCAACTACCCTCAGCTTGGGTGAGGACCAACTCTAGTTCAGCAGCCTGCTTAGCAGCCACAACAACAACTGAATCTGCCTCCAAGAAACAACAATCAGAACTGTCAAGGCTGACAACCACCTCTGTATAGGCGGAATGGAAGGGTGTTTTTCCTTAATGCCGAGGAATATGAAGGAGATAATGAAGTCATCGAAGGTACCTTACATCTTAATATGCATCCAGTTAAATCTCTCTTTGATTCTATTTCATCGAATATGTTCATATCATCTGAGTTTGCTGCCCTGTTAGAGATAGAATTAGAATATATGGTTCATATTTTAGATGTTAAAACCCCTAGTGGTAGGATCTGCTCTTCTTATTTTAAACTACTAACCTTAGACCTCTTTATCTCTATTATAATGTTTCCCTCAAATTTCATCTTGCTTGACATGACCGCCTTTGATGTCATCCTGGGAATGGATTGGTTGAAGAGATACAAAACTATTTTGTTTTGTGAGGTATCAAAGGTTAGTTTGTTACAACATGTTGTGAGAAGAATGTGTGTCAAGGGTAGGAAGCGAGAGGATCAGCAGTTTGTCATCTCTGCCATCAAAGCTGAAAAGCTTATCTCACAAGCGTGTAGAGCTTTCTTAGCCTCTATAGTCCTCAATGCTACACCTCCTACTCTTGATCACATTGATGTGGTGAAGGACTTCCCTGATATTTTTCCTGAGGAGTTTCCTAGATTGCCACCAACTCGCGAGGTGGAGTTCTCCATCGAGCTCACACCAGGAGCTTCTCCCATCTCGAATCCTCCTTATCGCTTGGCCCCTATAGAACTCACCGAGCTTAAGAATCAGCTTCATGAGCTTCTTGACATGGGCTTTATTTTACCTAGTGTTTCACCCTAGGGAGCCCATGTCTTGTTTGTGAAGAAGAAGGATGGTTCATTGTGTATGTGCATAGATTATCGTATGCTTAATCAAGTGACGGTAAAGAACTGTATCCTTTACCTTACATTGAATATCTGTTTGACTAGCTAAAGTCAACCACTGTGTTTTCAAAGATGGATCTGTGAAGTGGCTACTACCAGATGTGTGTAAAGGATGAGGATCTCCCAAAGATAGCTTTCAAAACATGTTATGGGTATTACGAGTTTTTGGTCATGCCTTTTGGCTTGACTAATGCCCCTGCTACTTTCATGTACTTGATGAATTGAGTGTTTCATCCTTACCTCGATCAGTTCATAGTGGTGTTCATCGACGATGTGTTAGTCTACTCTAAATCTAAAGAATAACATCGTGAACATCTACGGATCATTCTAAACACAGTGAGAGAGAATCAATTGTATACTAAATTCTGAAAGTGTGAGTTCTGGATCAATGAAGTGATATTCTTAGGTCATGTGATTTCTGCCAGACATATTGTTGTTGATCCTTCAAAGGTAGAAGTTATGACCAAGTGGAAAGCTCCAAGACCCCATATGAGATTTGTAGTTTCCTCAATTTAGCAGGTTACTATTGGAGGTTTATCAAGAGTTTTTCTGAGTTGGCTCTTCCTCTAACAAAGTTGACAAGAAAAGAAGTCAAGTTTGTTTGGACACCTGAATGCGAGGACAATTTTCAGAAGTTAAAAAGTTGTTTGATGTCTGATCCTGTTCTTTCCCTACCTGTTGAAGACAAACCCTACATTATTTTCACTGATGCTTCTAAGAAAGGGTTAGGGTGTGTCTTGATGCAAGAGGATCGAGTAATCACCTATGACTCGCTCTAGTTGAAACCTAATGAAGAAAACTAGCCTACCCATGATTTAGAGCTAGCAGCTATTGTGCATGCTTTAAAAATCTGGCGACACTATTTGCATGGAGTGAAGTTTTAAGTTTTCTCAGATCACAAAAGTTTGAGATATTTGTTGACACAGAAGGATTTGAATCTGAGGCAGCATAGATGGATGGAGTATCTCAAGGACTATGACTTTACCATGACCTATCATCCTGGGAAAGTGAATGTAGTCATCAATGCCTTAAGTTAGAAGAAGAGTACAATATGTACTGCCACAAACTTGGAGCTTGTTTCCTATTGGCAACCGTGGCTTGATGATGATGAGGATTTTGAGAAGTTGTATATTCACATGGCTAGTTTGTCCATTACACCTTAGATTTTAGAAGTTTTTGTTGCACAACTTGAAAGTCCTGAGCTTGAAGAGATGAAAGCCTTAGCTGAGAAACCATAGTCTGACTTTTTGGTTGGAGTGGATGGAGCGGTACATTTTCAAAAAAGGTTGTGGATACCTGAAGTTGGGAACCTGTGACAGAAGGTTTTGAGTGAAGCCCATAGGTCTAAGTACACCATACATCCTGGTACTACCAAAATGTGCAAAGATCTGCAACAAAGTTTTTGGTGGAAGAACATGAAGAAGGATATCTCTGTTCGTTGTGAAGTGTTTGACTTGTCAACAAGTCAAGATTGAGCATCAACGACCTGGTGGTCTTTTGCACCTGCTTGAGATTTCGGAATGGAAATGGGAGAAGATTACTATGGACTTTGTCACTAGTTTCCCTAAAACCAAGAAGGGTTGTGATGTTGTATGGGTTGTGATTGATCGACTTACTAAATCTGCCCACTTTTTGCCTTTCAAGTCCACATACAAGGTTGATGAGATGGCTCAGTTGTAAGTGGATTGGATCGTTCGTCTGCATGGAGTTCCTAAAGTGATAGTGTCTGATCATGACCCGAAGATCACCTAGCAGTTCTGGAGTCAGATTCAGGCAGAGATGGGTACTGACTTGCATTTCAGTACGACCTATCATCCTCAAATTGATGGTCAATCTGAAAGAACAGTGCAAATTTTGGAAGATCTTCTTCATGCTCACGTTATGGATTAGGGAGGTGTATGGGATAAGTTTCTTCCATTGGTAGAGTTTGCATATAATAATAGCTACCAAGCTAGTATTGGTATGCCACCTTATGAAGCTTTGTATGGAAGACCTTGTCATTCTCTATTACATTGGGATGATGTGGGGGAACGAGCTCTAATGAAGTCTGATGATATGAAGATGATGATAGAGAAGGTTCAGTTGATCAAGAAGAGAATGAAAGCTGCTTAAGATCAACAGAAAATGTATGCTAATAAGAAAAGGTCTGATGTGAATTTCTTAGTAGGTGACTATGCCTTCTTGAAGATCAAACCTATACATTCTATTGCGAGGTCTAAAGTTAAAGGCAAGCTTAGTCCCTGTTATGTTGGACTATTTGAGATCATGGATAAGGTGGGAGATTGTGCAACCATTTAGCCTTTCCTCTTACCTATAATAAGATCCATATTGTGTTTCATATCTCTGTGCTAAGAAGGTATGTGAATGACCCTTCTCATGTACTCTCAGTTGAACCTCTGGAGATTTAAGAGAATTTGACATATGAAGAGTTACATGTGAAGATTCTTGACTCCCGAGTTAAGTAGTTGAAGAACAAGGAGATCGAGCTGGTAAATGTTTTATGGCAGTATCATGGTTTGGAAGAAACCACTTGGGAGCTTAGAGATGAGATGTTACATACTCACCCTTCTCTTTTTATATGAGATTTCGGGGACAAAATCCTTTTTAACGGATGAAGTGCTGTAACAAACTGAAATCCATGCATAATATTAGTTTTAGCCTTTTTCTGAGCCTTTCTTTCTTTTATGTCCTAGATGTTGAATTAGTGGAAATCATTCAGGTTTTGTGTACACTTGTTCCCAATATTTTACTTTGTAAAGAGTTAAGCACAAATATCTCAGTAAAAGTTTGATAATTGGGTTTAATTTGCAAAATGACCACTTAAGAGAAATAAGAATAAAATAAAAATCGATCTAGAAGTTTCTATGGCTTTTGAGTGGAAAAAGAGAGAAAATCCCAAAGGAGAGGATAATGTGACAATAAATGGATTTATTTTCCCATTAAGTGAATAAAAGGATAATTTTCCTAAAATTATAAAAGTGGAACTTAGAAGATAATTCTAAAAATAAATTCATTTCCTTTGGGTATAAGTTTGCTTGGGTGATAAGTTTTACAACTTCTGAAAAATTGGTAATTATAATTGTATTTATTGAAAGGGAAAATTGGAGATAACTTAAAAATATAAAATAAAATCTTTAATGATTATAAAAGTAACAATGGATGCCAAATTTGTGTCCTACATATTAAAATATACCTTTGGGTGAATTTTCACTCAATTTGGAGAATATTTGCTTAAATTGTGAAATTAGGAGAGAGAAAGTGTGTAGAACCTTTGACATATTAAATAAATGAACAAATAATCTCAACATATAAAATTAATGACAAATTCATATCCAAGGCACTTAGGGTGACTTGTGGGTGAAGTTTCATCAAATTTGGGAAATCTTATCACCATTAATGAAGGAGGAAAGAGAAAATAAGTTTTGAATTCATTAACATATTAAAAGTTCCCAAAAGGCAAAACTAATTACATATTCAGATTCTACACCTCAATATTAGTTAGGGTATCAATTTTCATTAAATTTGGGAAATGTTTGCTCCTTCAAACGTAGAGAGAGAAAAAGGGAAATGAAAATATCCACACTTTAGTCCTATTTGGTTTAGGATTTGCATTTATCTTGTCACGTGGTATTTTTCCTCTATTTTTCTCTTTTTCACACCAATGGACGTCCATCATGTGAGAAAAGGATCATGACCCATGATTACACGATCCTCCACCGTCGTCTAGCTCACGATAGACTAGGAAGTCGATCAACTACAACACGGTTTTCAAATCATGATTTCTTCCTCTCTACTCAACCTTTTTTATGATTTCTTCTCATACAATTGCCTAATATGATTCTTCATATGTTGATCCAAATTGGGGGGGGGTTGTGGATTACTTTGGGAAAACCCAAAATGTTGTCTCCTTGCAAGTTCGATCTCTACTCTCTTCGCTTAAACCCTAACCCAACCTAGCTATAAATACCCCTACCCGAGGCTTGATGGGTTCCCTTGCAACTCAACCATACCCCCAATTTCTCTTGTGCTCACCCAATTGTTTGTTGGTGATTATATTTTGTCTGTGTGCTTGTGGCGGAGCATTCTCCTTCTCCTCATGGTCTCTGGACGAATTGGAACCTCTGGTGAGTTCAACTTCCCTTCCCTTTTCTTTTCTTGCTCGTGATTTCGGTTTTGATCACTTGTTATAGTTTTGCCCAATATTTCAGATCTCACAGCAAGTTTGACCAGAAGCCATGGCACGAGATGTAGTGGGAGACAATCCCCTGGGTGAAATACCTGTTATGCCCTCTCATTTTTCTTCTTTCCCTCCTTTTCCACTGTGGGGCAAAGGTGTCTTTTTGCCCGGTTTTATTTTTCTTTGGGGCAAGTCAAGGACGTGCCTTTGACTACTTACTTGGCCGGCTTTGATTGGGTCAAGTCAGCAATGCGAGTCCCCTCTTTGCTTTGTTTTTGTGCTTTGCGATCGAATTTGCCTACGTGGCACACTCTTATTGGCTGATTTTCATAAAATCATAACTAATTATTCCTATGTCAAAAATTAAAAGAAAAATATGTTCTGAACTCAAAAAAATCTCATCTTTCTAATAAAATAGCTCCAAAGGATGATTTTGAGTTTTGTCAAAAGTGATTTTTAGAAAATGAAATAAAAGATTAAAAAATCACTAAAAATACATCTAAAAGTCCATATCTTCAAAATACATAATATTATATGTTTCCTTAATCTAAAAAATCTAACTAAGACAATGGTGCTAGTTTCAGGGTCAAAATTGATGTTTTGTTCAAAAAGTTCAAAAGTTAGGGTTTTCTTGCCTTTATACTTGTGTAAACCCTAATTCATGCTTAAACATTAAAAATAGGAAAACAACCTTTGGAATTGATTAAAGAAGAGAAGAAGGAGCAATTGGATCTCTTAAGAAAAGGTATGTGTTTTCCTTACACCTAAGTTTGGAAAATTTGTAACTTAACCTAGTTTCCCTAATGAAGCTATCATTAAACCCTAATTTTCCTTTTTGACAATTCTTTAGCTATATTTGCCTCAAAATCAGTTTTAATGTTTATTTTTTGGGTCTTGTACCCCACTGCCATGTCTATAATTACTTGATGCTTTTACTTTCCATATTTTTTAGCATGTTGATTCTATTAGACTATTAAACTAGAGCATTGGTACTTCTGTACAACTGGTGTGATTCCGCTAGAGGTGCAACACACTAGCCAATTTGACCCGACTAGATGTGCCCCACGAGGTCGGAACACACGTGATGAGAATTTTCTTTCAAAATTTATAAGCCTAACTTAACACCTACTCACACTAAAACACTACACTCGCAAGCGCACGGGGTCGTGTCGTAGTATAGGAAGGTGGCAAGTACAGGTTCGATCCACAGGAAAAAGAGGGGGTGCTAGAGCTAGGTTAGTTTGGCTATGTTCCTACTACGGAGACTAGGGTTAAGGGTTTGAAGGTGATTTGATTGTTAAACTACTATGGACAACCAACCAATTTAAAGGCAAGAATGAAATCTAAGTTATCCCTAAGCTAGAGCAGGGCTAAACAAGCAAGGAAAGGCTAAGCTAGAAATGAAAAGGCAAATTACACTAAGGCAATCAAGAGAGAAGCAAAAGAGCAATTAAAGAGCTAAGCTAGCATGAACAAAGCAAGATCAAGGAAAGAAGCTAACTAAGCAAGAAAAGAATTAATTAAGCTAAGCAAGTACACAACTAGGGTTTTAAGCAGTAAAGAGATGTGTTCTTGTATTGTGATTGTTTGATAGAATACACAAGTATTTGAATTGACTTAGAAGAATGTGTTCTTGTACACAAGTATTTGAATTGACTTACAAGAATGTGTTCTTGTATTGTGATTGTTTGATAGAATACTTGTATTATGAGAATGAACCAATTTGATGGAATTCAAATGATAATCAACATGTGTTTACTAGTAACCCCATATGAAGAATGTGAAATAAAAGAAGAAGAGAACTAAGTCGGGTATGCATGTATATGCATGAAATTTATTGGCATCTATTCAGATTGGATGGAACAGGCACATGTTGTATGATAAATCCATTCTGAGTATGAGGAATGATACATGATATCTATATGCTTTTACTATTGCTAGTTTTAATGCCTCTGCTAATATTTGTTCATAATCGTGATATACAATGAGATGATAGGATTTATGTTGAAATGGAATTTAATATGCACTCCTTACATTGAGAAACCCTGATAAGGGTAAATGTTGCATAATGAGATTATGTCTAGGGCTGAAAGCCCACTGATGATGATAAAACCCTGATGGGGTAAATGATGGACAATAAGATTATGTCTCGGGCTGAAGGCCCACTATTGATGATTGCTATGAGATCAAGTAGAAGATAGAAATAATCATATGTGTTTCAATATACAGAGTTATTGTGCTTCTTGTTTT
This sequence comes from Alisma plantago-aquatica, assembly GCA_963693085.1. Lineage (NCBI taxonomy): Eukaryota > Viridiplantae > Streptophyta > Magnoliopsida > Alismatales > Alismataceae > Alisma > Alisma plantago-aquatica. The sequence continues at coordinate 941,082,280 of OY856413.1, forward strand.
GATCATTGTCCTTATTGATAAACTTGATCTGTTTCATGTTATTGTAGTTATGCGAGAACACACATATATGATATATGATGTTTTGAATTCTTGTAAGATGAGTAAAAGAGATTAATAACAAGTGAAATGATGGAACATCTAGTTAGGTGCCCTGAACACCGTGAGTTTCCCCCGAGGACCACACTGGGGAAACAAAACGAATCTCCTTGTAGTAATCGATGAATTATGAGAAGGATTTCCGGAGTGTGGATCGAGACCTTAAAGGTTAGACCACCAAGATTTAGGAGTGAGTCATCTGGAGTGGCTCTGGTCCTAAATCCTTGCTGTAAAAGTCTATGTCCAGATGGAATAGACTCTGTTGAAATGAAATATGTGAAATGTGAAATGAAAAATATGTGATATACTGTGATATGTGATATACTGTTTTGCTGGTTCCTATCTCGTGTACCCGAGATGAGGACGTGAGCCTCTTTAGGCAACCCTGAGGTGGCCAGGGTCTGTTGTTGATATCTTAGGGTGGCCGACTAAACCCTAAGATAGTGACGGTGAGTCGTTGACACGAGAATCAGGCGTGGTGACTTCTACTTGGTGAGGTACAAGCCAAGTAGTTTCAGGGCAAATGAATAAAAGATGATAAGCCGTGTAGAACATGATTATAATGGTTGTTACATTCTTTGTACTGCTACTTGATGATTTGTTATTGTTGATTATGCTTCTTGTTGAAGAAAGTAATCATGTTGATATGGATATTTTCTATTTCATATTATGATATGTCATGCTGACAAGTTATAAATGATGGGATTTATATCCATTTTGAATATGAGTTGGATTGCTTGCTATTTGATAGTATTGTTTGGTCAAAATGTTTTATGTATACTTCAACTTCAGGACTACAGGATGTGTTCCTGGTTTGGCTGGTGGAGTGTCACAAAGATAATGTTATTGTTATGTATTGGTTCAAAATGCTTAGAACTTGACTTATTACTCATGTAGTAAGATTCTTAATTTAAACTAGAAGTATCTGTTGATTTGTTCATGTCCATCTGGTGGAGTGTCAAAAGGGTAATGTTATTGTTATGTATTGATTCAAAAATGCTTAGAACTTATCTTATTTCATATGCAGTAGGGCTCTTAATCTGAACTGAGAAGTATCTACTGATTTGTTCATAGACATGTTCTAAAAGATGTTTCAAGGTTAAAATTGGTTCAAGTGATTGCCTTATCTGTTGGATTAGATTACCATTGCAAGATAGAATTGAATATAGAACTTTTTGCTATACTTTTCAATATATGCATGTTTCTTTTAAGTTTTATACTTAATCTGATGTTGATGCATGTACCTAGCTTGAGTGGGAGGTATCCACTCATTGGGGCTCTATATGAGTCTCATGAGGTTGTTTCAAATGTTTTTAGGTATAATGCTATCCAACGGAGAGGTCGTGACAAAGAAGATATAAATAGTATAATCTAGATAGATTAGAATGTCCCTGTACTCTCTCTTTCCCAGGATGGGTTGTAGATTATGTTTGTTCATCAATGTACATGTATCTGGTGTAAACTAAACCGCAAATGAGAACAAGATTTGATTCTGGATTTAATGGAGTTGAATATGATTGTGATATGTGAATGTAATGTCCTTGATGTGACATTGATTTATGAATTTGTGAACAAAGAAAAAGGAAAAATTTATCTGTGTTTTTTTATATAATGTTTAATCGCCTTTGTCGAGAATTCATTGTTTTATTTCATAATCTGGGTTTAGGTTTTAGGATTATCTCTAATAATTGGTATTTATACTGATCAAAAGAGTGGGTCCTGGCAGAGTGGTATCAGAGCCTAGGTTAGATGAGTCTACATGGACAATAAGATCTAGGACTAATTGATAATGTTGATGTTGAATATAACCTGAATGATGTGCTTACTGACTGAACTCAGTATCCAGATACTCTGGTCAAGTATTTGGGTATTGAGCTAAGCTAGTATGGAACTGCCGACTATACTTCTTCTAGATGCCCTGACCAAGTATCCAGATGAACATAGTTTGGTAGTATAATAAGATGCATGATGAAAAAGAGAAGAATGGCGATAAAATGGTGAAAGAGAAAAGGATTTTTATAATTCAAAATGAAACCTATGGAAAGAAAAAAATTTCATATAATAAAGATGAAAGCTTAATGGATTATGAAGACAATCTATAATGAGTTTGAGTTTGAATATGAAATCTGAAATTGTGAGAAAAAGCTATGAACTAAGATGCATACTAGATGATCTTCTTTATAAAAGAAATTGATGAATGCGGGTGATAATATGTGAATGAGTCATAACCTTAATCCATGAGATACACAATCAAATAAAAAAAGGGATGTGAAAGGTGATGTGAATCAGATCTTGATAAATGATGTATTACCAATATCTTTGAAGTAAGTGTTTGTAATACTCAAGGAGAGATGTGATGATTACAAGGGAAGAAATATTCATTTAATGCAAAAAGAAAGTGTCATATGAAAGAAAGATAAAATGAAAGTCTTTATAGTTTGATGCTCAGAGAGGTGAATGATTAAATGATATGATATTCTTCCATATCTTTTCTTGGATTTCGGGACAAAATCCTAAAAGGAGGGGAGAATTTGTAATGACCGTTTTCAAATTAGTCATCTGATTAGGGTTCACTTGGATAATTGTATGTTTAATTAAGTTGATCATTGTTTAAAGTTTTATTAGTGATGGTAGTTAAATTTTCATGTTTTAAATATAATGAGAAGTTTTAATCATACTTTGATTCACATAATTAGGGTTAACATTTCAGAAACCCTAATCGGCCCAAATTACGATTTTGGTGATATATGAATACAGAATTTGATAATTATAGTGTCTCACTAAATGATTTTTAGTATTTTATGTGTAACTCTGATTTATTTCAAATTTGGATATGATTTGTATGTATAAAATTTGAACACTCTTGAAAAATATCAGAATTTTTGAAGAATGTTCTGACCTGTTTATTGGTCGAGTTTCAAACTCGACCGATCATATTTTCAGATTTATATAGAAGTGTGGTAATTGAATTTTATCTTTTTATTGGCATATCCAATTGATCTCAAATTTTAAATGTTTTTGAAAAACACAGTTTTAGACACTCTGTTAAATTGGCGTAATTTATTGATGACGTTTGATCTCTACAGTGAGGGTGTCGGTCGAGTTCTGTGCAGGACAAACTCGACCGACCATGTTGCTGACTGTAATATAGCAGTGTCGTATTTGATTTTTATTTATTTATTGGTAACTCCAAATGATATAAAATTTTAATGCACCTTATGCACTCAATTTCAGACATTGGGTTAAAGTTTCATAATTTTTGGATGAGGTTTTAGTTCTGAAACATGTAGTTCGGTCGAGTTCTGAGAGAGACAAACTCGACCGACCAGATTTTTCTAGAAAATAAAAAAGACTGAAAAATGTTTATAATTAATTATTCCAAGCACCTTAATGAGTATATAGGACTCTATTACGACCCAAGAACCTCTCATTTCCGTCCCACACTTCAGAGCTTCGTAATTCTTGAGAGAGGAGGATATTTTAGGGTTTGGAGAATCTGAAGTGGAAATTTCAGATTTCTGGGTTTTCTCTTTCCAAGGTTGGTAAATTCTGCATAGATCATAAATCTTTACTAGGTTTATTTGCTTCTATTCTATCCTATGTATAGAACTCGTCACTTCCCTGATTTGGATCAAAAGAATCCAAATTGATCTCTTCTTTCATTCTTTCTTCTTCAATTCTTCTTCTTCTAGGTTCTTGAGTGAAGAGGAGCAGGAAGATTCTATTTTCTTGAAGCAAGGACTTGATTCAAGAATTAGCAGTAGTAGCTGGGCTACGAATTTCAGGTGTTTCACACCTGAGGTGAGTGTTTTTCTCCCTCCTAAGCTTTGTATCCATGTTGAAAGCCTAATTCAATGCGGCTAAAACAATCAGAAACCTTGTTTATATATGTATGTGATTGGATTTGATTTGGGAAAGATATTGGAGAATCCAATTTTAATGATTTTGATTATTTCTCATTGATTGAAACTTGATTAGTTCCTGTTATGTTGATTGAGGATGCATGGGTATTATTATGGGTATATGAATATGGTATTTCATGTGAATTTTGCCTAAAAATCAGCCCAATGGCCGATATGCTTGGAATTGAATTGACATGTATAAAGTCATATCTGAATTGTGCTAGATTGTATCATACAAGTGTATTGTTGAATGTTAATGGAGTTGAAATGACTACATATCTTGATTAGGATTTGAGTTGAGGAAGTGAATCAAATGAGTCAATTAATCGATGTATACTTATGATTGATGAATGAAATATGTGAAAATGGAAACTAGGGTTTCCATGTTTGTGAATAACCCTAATGAACCCTAGAGTCATGATTGGATTACTGAATGATATGATTCTTATGATATGTTGAACTAAGGAATGACTTCTTGAAAACCCTAAAAGTTTATTACTAAGACAATTACGAGTGATAAACCTAGAACTTGTATATGATGTTATAAATGTGACTAAATGCTGAAATTGAAGTTATTAATACTTCCATTGAATATGATGAGTCTTATGAATATCACCTAAGTCCAATGTAATTGTTTTAATACAATAAAGAATGATCATTGTTGATTATGGGAATGTCATTAGTAGTCAACATTAAGGTACACTTATCTGAATATAAGAGACAATATGAACATAATGTACGTAATGGTGATTGCAAGATAAAGATGAAACTAATGAAGATAGTATGATGAAGTATTTTATCTTTTATTTTAATTACATGTGGCTTAACCCAAATTAAATGAAATATACTAAGAACTATACTTTGATAAATGTTATGTAGAAGAGAAGTTTTGCATGTAAAGTGAATCAAGAAAGATTGGTCTAGATAATGTAATGAACATGAAATGAAAGAAGTTGAGACTACTGAGTATAAAATGATGGAAAAAGATAGGAATTAGTAGATGATTCTAAGAATGTAACTCTTACCCTAAAATGATGAGTTTGATGATGCTAATGAATGGCAATCTCAAATGGGTGATTAAGAGATGTACATGATTGTAGTGAATTCAACTAAATAATGAAACTCAAGTATTTGAATTGAGTTACAAGAATGTGTTCTTGTATTGTGATTGTTTGATAGAATACTTGTATTATGAGAATGAACCAATTTGATGGAATTCAAATGATAATCAACATGTGTTTACTAGTAACCCCATATGAAGAATGTGAAATAAAAGAAGAAGAGAACTAAGTCGGGTATGCATGTATATGAATGAAATTTATTGGCATCTATTCAGATTGGATGGAACATGCATATGTTGTATGATAAATCCATTCTGAGTATGAGGAATGATACATGATATATATATGCTTTTACTGTTGCTAGTTTTAATGCCTCTACTAATATTTGTTCATAATCGTGATATACAATGAGCTGATAAGATATATGTTGAAATGGAATTTAATATGCACTCCTTACATTGAGAAACCCTGATAAGGGTAAATGTTGCATAATGAGATTATGTCTAGGCCTGAAAGCCCACTGATGATGATAAAACCCTGATGGGGTAAATGATGGACAATAAGATTATGTCTCAGGCTGAAGGCCCACTGTTGATGATTGCTATGAGATCAAGTAGAAGATAGAAATAATCATATGTGTTGCAATATACAGAGTTAGTGTGCTTCTTGTTTTGATCATTGTCCTTATTGATAAACTTGATCTGTTTCATGTTATTGTAGTTATGGGAGAACACACAGATATGATATATGATGTTTTGAATTCTTGTAAGATGAGTAAAAGAGATTAATAACAAGTGAAATGATGGAACATCTAGTTAGGTGCCATGAACACTATGAGTTTCCCCCGAGGACCACACTGGGGAAACAAAACGGATCTCCTTGTAGTAATCGATGAATTATGAGAAGGATTTCTAGAGTGTGGATCGAGACCTTAAAGGTTAGACCACCAGGATTTAGGAGTGAGTCATTTGGAGTGGCTCTGGCCCTAAATCCTTGCTGTAAAAGTCTATGTACAGATGGAATAGACTCTGTTGAAATGAAATATGTGAAATGTGAAATGAAAAATATGTGAAATATTGTGATATGTGATATACTGTTTTGCTGGTTCCTATCTCGTGTACCCGAGATGAGGACGTGAGCCTCTTTAGGCAACCCTGAGGTGGCCAGGGTCTGTTGTTGATATCTTAGGGTGGCCGGCTAAACCCTAAGATAGTGATGGTGAGTCGTTGACACGAGAATTAGGCGTGGTGACTTCTACTTGGTGAGGTACGAGCCAAGTAGTTTCAGGGAAAATGAATAAAAGATGATAAGCCGTGTAGAACATGATTTTAATGGTTGTTACATTCTTTGTACTCTACTTAATGATTTGTTATTGTTGATTATGCTTCTTGTTGAAGAAAGTAATCATGTTTATATGGATATTTTCTATTTCATATTATGATATGTCATGCTGACAAGTTATAAATGATGGGATTTATATCCATTATGAATATGAGTTGGATTGCTTGCTATTTGATAGTATTGTTTGGTCAAAATGTTTTATGTATACTTCAGCTTCAGGACTACAAGATGTGTTCCTAGTCTGGCTGGTGGAGTGTCACAAAGATAATGTTATTGTTATGTATTGGTTCAAAATGCTTAGAACTTGACTTATTACTCATGTAGTAAGATTCTTAATCTAAACTAGAAGTATTTGTTGATTTGTTCATGTCCAGCTGGTGGAGTGTCAAAAGGGTAATGTTATTGTTATGTATTGATTCAAAAATGCTTAGAACTTATCTTATTTCATATGCAGTAGGGCTCTTAATCTGAACTGAGAAGTATCTACTGATTTGTTCATAGACATGTTCTAAAAGATGTTTCAAGGTTAAAATTGGTTCAAGTGATTGCCTTATCTGTTGGATTAGATTACCATTGCAAGATAGATTTGAATATAGAACTTTTTGCTATACTTTTCAATATATGCATGTTTCTTTTAAGTTTTATACTTAATCTGATGCTGATGCATGTACCTAGCTTGAGTGGGAGGTATCCACTCACTGGGGATCTATATGAGTCTCATGAGGTTGTTTCAAATGTTTTTAGGTATAATGCTATCCAGCGGGGAGGTCATGACAAAGAATATATAAATAGTATAATCTAGATAGATTAGAATGTCCTTGTACTCTCTCTTTCCCGGGATGGGTTGTAGATTATATTTGTTCATCAATGTACATGTATCTGGTGTAAACTAAACCGCAAATGAGAACAAGATTTGATTCTGGATTTAATGGAGTTGAATATGATTGTGATATCTGAATGTAATGTCCTTGATGCGACATTGATTTATGAATTTGTGAAAAAAGAAAAAGGAAAAATTTATCTGTGTTTTTTTGTATAATGTTTAATCTCCTTTGTCGAGAATTCATTGTTTTATTTCATAATCTGTGTTTAGGTTTTGGTATTATCTCTAATGATTGGTATTTATGCTGATCAAAAGAGTGGGTCCTGAAAACTGTGGTGGGTAGGGTAGGCCACGACCGTGGTGTATGGGCACGGTCGTGGGAATTAAAATGGCTAAATGTCAGGTTGGTGGTCAAATTTGGGCTGAAAAGGCCACAGCCGTGGTGGTCACCACGGCCATGGTGGGTTGAGGGTAGCATGATCGTTCTGTGCTGCACGGCCGTTCTGGTCTGCTGAGCCACAGCCGTTTTGTGAAGCACGACCGTAGTGTTTGTCACTGGCATGACCGTTTTGTTCTGCATGGCCATGCTGCTCTCTGCTTCTGTTGGAGGTTGTTCTGTTGATTTGTAAGTGACCTAACATGGCCGTTTTGTGGTACCACGACTGTGCTGGGTCCTGGATCAACACTTTGACTCGGTTCTTTGGCTTTTCTTAGACATCTTTTCTATAATTGATCTTTGGTCACTAGGGGTAGGTCGAGGGGGCCTCAGACTTCACTTTGGGTCTCTCTAAGGGCAGAGGAACCCTAGGATCACTCCTTCTCTCTCTCTTCCATCAAGTGTGGTCTAAATGCCTGAAAAACATGCAAATAATGTCTATAAGTGCATTTTACACAAATAAGCATATTGGGAGGAATGACATGCAATCTAACAAGTATAGATGTGATTGAAGAGAAAAAAGACACAACATGAAGCCCTAAAATAGGGCTGCATCAACAACCACCCATAGATAGGGCATGTGTAAATTTTCCTTGGGGAATGTGTTACTCTCTCCAATATAAAAAGTTTATAGGTGATTGGAATGTGTTACTCTCCCTCACCTATTGGTTGAGGTTAGGTAGGTGCCTCAACCCTACATAGTTTAGGTAGTCAATAATAATCGTGCATGCAACCTTTTTATATTTTTATTATGGCAAGCATCTATTTATTTATGCATCATTTTTTTTGACTTCTTCATCTTATGATGAAATCTTAGCTCTATTTCCTTATAGTTTTTTTATCTTTTGTTCTCGTTCATTTTCTCTAACACATACCTTGTTTTCTTTCCCTTTTACTGGGTGCTTTCTCAACCACCCATGGATAGATCAAGGTGTTGAACAAGACCAAGAGGACCAAGTTTAGGAGTAGTAGATTCAAGTTTTGCTATCAAGGATAACTGGGTTGCTTGTTGCTAGATCCCATATTTTCTTTTATGTTCTTTTCCTTTTCAATGAAACTCATGTAGTGAATAAGAGTTCATAAGCAATGTAATAACTAGTTTCTTTCTGATGCTATTGACATTCTATATGTATCTGAAACATGCTTATTTACTTGGTATATTATACATACATTCCACATGGTCTATTTTTTTTTGGAAAAAGTGGATGTTTTGTATTTCCTTTAAATTTTAGTAAGGAGGTGATCTCACCTCTTTACAGCCTCACCCACATTAAATTGTTGCGCCTGTCACTTGTTACATATAATGTAACATTGAGTAGTCAAATGAGTACAATTAGAACTGACATTGATCCTAATATAGTTCATACCCACTGGAGGCACACTAATACTAATTGTAAACATGTTTTATTTTTTGATAATTATAAATTTGATTTTTTTGTGGAACAATATACCCAGAGACATGCATATTTGAACTTTTCTATGGAATTGTATACACACAAACCCACATAGTATACTTGCATGATATGCAAGTCCAAGTATGATGTGGGTCTAGTTGTAAGTAACGTGGGTCTATATCCATACCAATACTCGCTAAATTAAATAGTTATGATTTCAGGTATGATCGTACCCACACCGTACCTACATTTTTTACAACACTAACTAAAATATAGGGGAATTTAAACCTTGAGTTACATCAAAAATAAATGGTGCAAACAATAACAATACGTTACTTGAAGAAGTATGTGATTTTTAAATAATAAAAAATTGACTACAATAATTTTAAATTTATATTTTGTATTTAGTATAACTCTTATCTTTCTGTGTAGAAAATTTCACCAAATAAGCAATAGATTAGACTTGTTGATGACTGACTCGATGATCCAACATATGAATTTGGTGTTGAAGAGTTTCTAAATTATGCATGTCAAAGAATTGACCTAAATGAAATTAGATTCCCATGTGTTTGTTGTTTTAATATTGTGTATGTGGATCAAAATTTGGTCAAAACACACCTAATGGTGTATGGTTTCATGATGAGTTATACCTTTTGTTATCATCATGGTGAGATGGGGCATGAAATTGAATCTAATTTAGATGTTGAAAGTAGTGAGAATGAACAAGACAGTGAGACTGATGATGAGATGTTAGAGTTTCTTGAAGATATGCATCCAAACCATATTAATATTGAGAGAAATGTTGAGGATATAGGATCTTTCAAACATGATAATTTTGAAGAACCTAATTGTGAGGCTCACAAGTTTATTACGTTGCTAAATGTCCTAAAAAACCTCTTTATACGGGCTCAAAGAGTTCAAAGTTGTCTGCTTTAGTCAAGTTGCTTCACATCAAGAGTCTTAGGAGATGGAGTAATTGGTCTTTTAATATGCTACTTGAATTGTAGAAAGATGAGTTATTTCTAGAAGGATCAACTTTTCCCACATCTTGTATGAAGAAAATGTTGGATAAATTGGACATTATTATAATCCCTTTATTTTGATGATGACAAACATTTCATTCTTATGGATCTAACTTGTTATTTGAGTGTTTTAGGGATAAAGATATAAGGAAGTGGATAGTTGAAGATCTATACAAATTTTAAGATCAACACACTTAGATTGCTTTTATTGTCATGGTTGTACTCAATGTAAAAACTTGTACAAGTATATAATGCACAAGTACTTAGACATCATGTAAATCAAGCGTTAGATCTTCCCTATCCACTCACAATACTTAGAAAGATCCTCCCTTAAGATATAAGAACAATTACACATTGATACACACACTTAGTAAATGGATCAAGACATTAGAACATGGACATTCTCGGTCGAAAAATTCCTTGACCGAGACACTCTCGGTCGACAATATTCTCCACCGAGAATAGTCCTTCTAGCAAATTCTATAGACGTTAGACTGAGTTGAAAAGTAGTTGGTAGTTGGAAATGAATGTTGCAATACAGTAATTCTAGACCTTCCCTTGGTCAAAAAATTCCTCGACCGAGAGACTCTCAGTCGACAAACTTCTCGACCGAGAAAGGTTATGGACTGCACTTTTTAGCATCAAACAACTACCTGTTGCAATGTAATTAATGGACAACTAACGACTAGTTGAGCACTAAGAACACCCTAGAAAGTGTCTAGAACGTCCCTAAGAACTAGTAGGCCATTCCTATAGATAGGACATGCCTTAGGACACCCAAAAAACCAACTTGCAATCACTTGTGCATACAATTACACTTGAGGATCATTCTTAGTGAGCAACAAGCTGAGCTACACTTGCAATCAGTTTCTTTGAGCTCTACATCAGTGTCCTATAGCCTAGTTTCTCCTATCCACCACACTACCACATTCATTTACAGTGGATAGGAGATCAATACACTTGATATAGGATCAAAGCGTTGTACTCATTGGTAACATTGTTTCTTTCTTCCAATTTTATTCCTTCTATTCTACTTTGTTCTCCTTTACTACTCCTAGGTTGGAGGTTGCGGAAAGGAGGTTGTTGGAGCTTCTTTAGGTGGTGAAGGTAGCTTGATGGACTTAGGATTACTTCAGGAAGGCTATCTCAACAGGAAGCTACTTCAAGAGGGAGCTTGGAGTTACTTCGAGGAAGGCTGCTTCAAGTGTGGTGGGACTACTTCTAGGTGAAGGCTATCCTAAGGGTTGTGAAGTTAGTTGTATCTTATGTAACATCCTTGCTTTCTTTCAAAATCCCAGTTGGGAACAACCGGGTAGTGGACTAACTCCCTTAGTATTTGCTAAGGGTGGAACCAATCTAAACACCTTGCCTCCTTCTCCAATCTTTTTGTGGTTGTTTGCTTAAATAATTTTTGAAATTATCATAAAACCCTATTCATCCCCCCTCTAGTGTTTTTCAATTGGTATTAGAGAAGGCTTCAAGGAACTTTAACAAGTCTTGAAGAAAATGGGTGATGGAGTACTAAACAACCTCAACTTGGAAGGAACACTTGTAGCTCAACCTCCACCATTTGATGGCACCAACTACAACTATTGGAAGAGGAGGATGCAATTATACTTTCAAGGGATCACCTGGGATCTTTGGAGAATGGTTTCAAATACCTACACTCTTCCTCAAATGGAGTATGCTACATGGGATGCAAATACGGTAACATTATCTCAATTAAATGCAAAAGCTATAAGTATCCTTTATTGTTCAATTTCCGTAGGTGAGTTTAATAGAATATCAAATTGTGAAACTACATATGAAATATGACATATACTCTCTATTATTTATGAAGGAACTGTTCAAGTAAAGAACTCCAAAATTAGTGTGCTTAAACAAAAGTTTGAATAATTTCGTCTGGAACCAAATGAGTATATTAGTGAAATGTATGCAAAGTTTTCTTCTATTTTTAATGGTTTGAATGCATTAGGTAAAGTCATTAGTGAAGAGGACCAAGTGTCTAAAATTCTTAGGTCTCTTCCTCCCAAGTACAAGCCTAAGGTGACTGCAATTGAAGAAGCCAATGACCTCACCCAACTAAGGATTGAGAAACTCATTGGCAACTTAGAAGCACATGAACAACCTTGGTGGAGGAAGAAAGATGGGAGCATGAACTTCAATAAGGAAGAAAGAAGGACATGATTCTAAAGGCTACAAAGGTCATCACTCAAAAATGTGATGATACAAGTGATTGAGATGAGGAAGAAGAAACTCTCATTGTAAATGGTAAGCAGTATAGAAGATTTAAAACTAACAAAACTTCTAGTGTTTCTTCTTCCTCTAGGTGCTTTGAATGTGGCAAAAGGGGACATTTAAAAAGTGATTGTCCCAAACTCAAGAAAGGAAAGAAAACATCTCACAAGAAGAAGGAAAAAGCCTACAAAGTTGCATGGGATGACTCAAGTGTTGATAGTGAGTATGGAGAGGAAGAAGTGGAATGTCTTATTGCTACAACAAATGAAGAAGATGATGAGGTAAGTCTTTTTTATTTATCTAAAGAAAAGTTAGTTGCTAGCATTGATGAATTGCATGATAAGTATATTGATTGTAAAAAGAAACTGAAAAGCGTTACTAAAACTAATGAGGGGTTGTATGCTAAATTAAATGATCTTGCTTCTGAAAAAGAAAGTATTATTTCTAAAAATTCTACCTTGAAATCTTTTATTAATGATTGCAATACAAAGTTACTAACTCTAGAGACAAACTATAATCTTCTTTATCAAGAAAAGGTTGAATTACATGCTAAGTTGAATAATCTTCAAACTCAACCTATTTTATGCACTCATTTAGATTATGATGCCATTCTAAAAGAAAGAGATAGTTTTTCATCTAACTTAGATCAAGTAAACTTAGATATTTAAAGGATATTCGATGAAATTGCTAAGTTATAAAAGGAAATTAGTAGCTTGAAAAACAATGGTATTCTTGATAAGATCTTAAAGGATTCTTCTAGTCAGATTGGAAGGAGAGGACTAGGTTATAAGTACAAAGGTAAATCCTATCAAAAACCTAGAGTAAGAAGGACACAAGTACCCAAGACTAAAGTCATGTATGTGCCTAAAGACAATCTAGCTAAGAAGAAAAATGAAATTGATTCTATATGTTCTCATTATTGTTTACGTCTTGGACATTATTCATTTTCTTGCCCATACAAGAAAAAGGATGCTGATCTAGTTTGGATTCCAAAACCCCAAACTCAGAAATATTGAACTTGATTAGTTGAGATTTTACCTAAACCTTGTTTTGATACTCAAAATGTCTTATCTCAACTAAAATGAGCTTTAATTTGCATATTTATGTAATTGTATTGAAAGTAATTTATGTTTTACTTGAAAATAATTGCTGAAACAGAAACATTCTCAGTCAAATTAATCCTCGACTGAGATACTCTTCAGTCGAAAAAATAGTCAACCAAAAATGTTTCTGTCTCAAACCTGCACTTTCTGGACAAACAGTAACTTGCTCAGTCGAGAAAGTTGTTGACTGAGAACATTTTGGTTGAGAAAAAGTTTGACCGACTGAGGTTCTGTAAAAACTGCTTAATTTATTTCAGTTTGCTATCGATTTGCTATTAATGTTGATTTAATATGCAAATCAAGAATGAATCTTGGAGACAATTTTTTAAACATATTGATAATCTTACATCATGACCTATTAAATGAAAGTATACTTTGATTATACAATTCTTATTGAACTTGTTACAAAGCATGTTAATTGAAAACATGTATACTTTTTGCAAACTAAAATTGGAAATTCTTTCTTGCAAAAATGAATCAATACAAATATAGCATAGATTGCAAGTTCATATATTTTCAATTGCTATTTAAAATGATATGATCTTATACATGGTTTGCCTAAAGTATTCCTTGGCCAATATGAAATTATGAACCATGTTGTTTTGAGAAAACTTCATCAATAGAACTTATGGACTTGTTTCTATTGATTGAGAAAGATATTGTTTTTGTCATCAAGTTGTTTGTGATGGCTCACAGTCTTGCAAATAGAGATGATGTTATATTCATACAATTTTTCTCTAAGATTGAAAATCAAATACTCTACTTGAAAATTTTATGAAATAAAACTTTACATGATAAATTGTTCTAAGTATTTAAATTATATAGGAATTTCAAAGTTATATTCCTTGCAAACTCTTAAAAAGAATTTTCCTTTATATGAAAAAAGACATACTTTATGATCATAATTGAGAAAAGTTTAATTGGGAAGACTAGTAGAATATGATATCTTGTATAGAATAAAACTAAAGCCTATTCTAAGCAAATCAAGAGCAAGACACCATTTCAAAATCAAATATTGCTCACATGAATTAAGTTCTATACAAACTTGATCCTAAGCTATAATCTTTCAAATGATATAAACTCTTTCAAATTGGTATCCACCTTTTACATAAAGGCTTTATATTCAATCAAGTGGATCATTGTGAATGCTTAAACTGGAAATCTATAGAAATGCCTCTCGATCAAAAAAGAGTTTGACCAAGGGGCGCCCCGGTCGAAGTCATGGTCAACCTAAAATAAGCCTGGCAGAATGCTTGTTTGTGATATTAAAATCATTTCTTTGCACTCAATCTTAGTATATTGATCCAAAACTTGTTCATCATGTTGAAAATAAGATTTTAGTGCAAATCTCTCATAAAAGGTTTGACTTATTTTAATCAAACTTTAATGCTTGTTATTCTTAAACTATCTTGATTATAAGATTAGGGGGGGCTCACAAAAATTTGTAAACATTTCTTGATCAAATCAAAACTTCAAAAACTACCTATGACCTTAGAATTATTGAATTACCCCGATATCTAAAATGGACTCTCTATGTCAATATGGGCTTAACATTCCTCATTATTGATTAGAGATATATTGCGTGATCCTAGTATGCCGTAAAGAAAATCTCATATCATTTTCATGGCTTAACATCCCTTGTAAAATGGATGAGAAATCAATACATATATGCCATGAACCTACAAGAATCTCATATCATTTCAAGGCTTAACATCCTTTGCAAATGATTGAGAAATAAATTGTGGCTAAATTTGACATAAAAATAAGTGGTTTGTATTAAATTGTGTTGATTACCCTTACTTTAAAAATTGAGCATCAAATTATCACATCAAGGGGGAGAAATAAAAGGCATACTTAATGTTTATCTTGGTTATCTTTTTGAAATGACAAAGGGGGAGAAACAATATAAATCATTAACATAAAGTAAAATGAGTTTCATAATCTCTTGGCTAGAACTTCAAGATAATGGCTACAAAAGGTAAACTTCAGGTATGAAACTCATATGATTTATATTTCCTTGATTTTATATTTTGGAAATGTTTGTCATCTTCAAAAAGGGGGAGATTGTTGGATAAATTGGACATTATTATAATCCCTTTATTTTGATGATGAAAAACATTTCATTCTTATGGATCTAACTTGTTATTTGAGTGTTTCAGGGTTAAACAAATAAGGAAGTGGATAGTTTAAGATCTATACAAATTGGAAGATCAACACGTTTAGATTGCTTTTATTGTCATGGTTGTACTCAATGTAAAAACTTGTACAAGTATATAATGTACAAGTACTTATACTTCATGTAAATCAAGCGTTAGATCTTCCCTATCCACTCACAACACTTAGAAAGATCCTCCCTTAAGATATAAGCACAATTACATATTGATACACACACTCAGTACATGGATCAACACATTAGAATGAGGATATTCTTGGTTGACAAATTCCTCAACTGAGACACTCTCGGTCGACAATATTCTCGACCGAGAATAGTCCTTCTAGCAAATTCTATAGACGTTAGACTGAGTTGAAAAGTGGTTGGTAGTTGGAAATGAACGTTGCAATACAGTCATTCAAGACCTTCCCTCGGTCGACAAATTCCTCGACCGAGAGACTCACGGTCGATAAACTTCTTGACCAAGAAAAGTTATGGATTGCACTTTTTAGCATTAAACAACTAACCGTTGCAATGTAATTAGTGGACACCTAACGACTAGTTGAGCACTAAGAACACCCTAGAAAGTGTCTAGAATGTCCTTAAGCACTAGTAGGCCATTTCTATAAATAGGACATGCCTTAAGACACCCAAAGAACCAACTTGCAATCACTTGCAATCACTTGCGCATACAATTACACTTGAGATTCATTCTTAGTGAGCAACAAGCTGAGCTACACTTGCAATCTGTTTCTTTGAGCTCTACACCAGTGTCCTATAGCCTAGTTTCTGCTAGCCACCACACTACCACATTCATCTACAGTGGATAGGAGATCAATACGCTTGATGTAGGATCAAAGCGTTGTACTCATTGGTAACATTGTTTCTTTCTTCCAATCTTGTTCCTTCTATTATATTTTGTTCTCCTTTGCTACTCCTAGGTTGGAGGCTGCGGAAAGGAGGTTGTTGGAGCTTCTTCAGGTGGTGAAGGTAGCTCGGTGGACTTAGGATTACTTCAAGAAGGTTGTCTCAACGGGAAGCTACTTCAAGAGGAAGGCTACTTCAAGGGGGAGCTTGGAGTTACTTTGAGGAAGGCTACTTCAAGGTTGGTGGGACTACTTCTAGGTGAAGGATATCCTAAGGGTTATGAAGGTAGTTGTATCTTATGTAACATCCTTGTGAGGTAAGAAAATACAATTGCTTTCAAAATCCCAGTTGGGAACAACCATGTAGTGGACTGACTCCCTTAGTATTTGCTAAGGGTGGAACCACTCTAAACACTTTCCCTCCTTCTCCAATCTTTTTGTGGTTGTTTTCTTAAATAATTTTTTAAATTATCATAAAACCCTATTCACCCCCTTCTAGTGTTTTTTAGCAAAGAAGACAATCAAAGATCTTGGTTGCTCATATGACAAGATTGATGCATGCGTAAATAATTGTATGTTGTTTTAGAAGGAAGACCACAATCTGGATAATTGTAGAACTTGCAATACTTCTAGATGGAAACATGACAAGTATAGTGGGGGTAGAGAAAGTAAAAGTGAATCGAAAAAATACCGACCAAAATTTTGTGTTACTTTCCTTAAAGCCTAGACTTCATATGTTGTTAATGTCCACAAAAAAATCTACACTTATGAGGTCGCATCATGATAAGAGTGATAATGGTGATATGCACCATCCAGTTGATTCATCGGCATGGAAGAGATTTAATGAACTTAATGACAACTTTACTGTAGAGACTAGAAATGTTAGACTAGGACTAGCTAGTGATGATTTTCAACCATTCAACAATTCTAGACCGTCATATAGCATTTGGTCAGTTATTCTTATTCCATATAATTTGCCTCCTTGGATGATCATGAAGCAACCCAATTTGGTTTTGTCTATGCTCATTCCTGGTCCTAGTGGTCCTGGTGATGCTATCGATGTTTATTTGCAACCTCTAATAGATGAGTTGTTAGAGTTTTGGAATAACGGAATACAAACATTTGATGCAAAATTTTAATCTTCCTGTAGCTCTTATGTGGACAATTAATGACTTTCCTGCATATTGGAATTTTATCTGGATGGAGCACTAAGGGGAAACTTGTTTGCTCATGTTGTCATAAGGGAACTCACTCAATTCATCTAGCTAATGGTGGAAAAGAATACTTCACAGGTCATCGATGTTATTTGTCTATGAATCATAAGTGGAGGAAAAATAAATCACACCAATGCCACCACTAACTGGTGATGATATTCTTAGTCAAGTCCAAAATATTGAAGGAAATATTTTATGCAAAGGTTCCAAAAAGACCTCTCACAAGAGTAGGGGGGACAATAGGAACAAGAAAAGCATTTTCTTCAAACTGCCATATTGGAAAGATCTTTTATACGACACACTTTAGATGTCATGCATATAGAGAAAAACATATGTGACAATATTCTTGCAACTCTTTTGAATGTGAAGAATAAGACAAAGGACAACTACACATCTCGTCTTAGTTTGCAAGCAAAGAACATTACAAAAGAATTGTACCCCATTACAAGAGAAGGGATAATAGTGTTACCAGATGCATCATTCATACTATCTTGAGATGGAAAGAAAACGTTTTGTAGATTTTTGAAGGATTTAAAGGTTCCTGATGGCTTTTCCACAAACATTTCACAATGTGTGAACATGAAAGAGACTAAACTTTCAGGATTGAAAAGTCATGACCATCATGCTATTTTACATCACATACTTCCTCTTACATTGCATGGTCTTCTTCCTAAGGCTATGCATGACCCAATTCTCGAGTTGTCTTGATTTTTCCAGGTGTTGGGATCTAAGTGCTTAAATATGAGGGAGTTGAAGCAAATTGAAGCTCAGATTCTGATTACTCTTTTTAAGTTGGAGCAGATATTTCCTCTGTCATTTTTTGATGTTATGTTGCATCTTCCTATTCATTCCCACAGGAGGCTACACTATGTGGACATGTTCATGGTCACTTGATGTATCCAATAGAGAGAAGTTTGTATACCTTGAAGTCCTATATCTACAATAGGGCCCTAGCCGAGGGTTACATAGTAGAAGGATACATAGCAGAAGAATGTATGAATCTTTGTTCAAGATATTTGCATAGTGTGGAGACAAAATTCAATCGCCTAGATTGAAACTATGATGATGATGCAAAGGATTATACAAATTTATCTACTTTTGCATACAAGGGACGAGGGTTAGGTTGTGGAACAACAGAAGGCCTTGATGCACAAGAATTTGAGCAAGCTCATATATACATTCTTAACAATTGTGAAGAAGTTGAACCTTTCATTAAGTAAGTGATTCCTTTAATATATATGTCTCATTTATTTAATAAATTATAGTAAGTATACATCTAATTAATCACATATTTTTAATTATGTAGAGAATACTACTAAATTCAAGGAATGAATCCAAAGCAAATATCTTCTAAAGAATTAAATGACAATTTCATTGAATGGTTCAAGAAAAAAGTAAGTTGTCTATTTTTCTCTGTATGATGATATACATAAAGAACAATTTGTATGTTCCATTCTTAACAAACATAACTGATTTAGGTTGCAGATAAATATGAGAATGATAAAAGAAAGAAGATAGAAGAGTTTCTTTTGTTATCACGAGGTCCATCAAATTGGATATGTTTTTATGGATACATGGTGAATGGATATAGGTTTCATACTAAATCATACAAGGAAAAATCAAGGTCATAATGTAGTGGAGTGGTTGTGGGAGGTGACGATGGAAGTGGTGGTATTATGGATTATTTTGGAAAATTGATTGAGGTCATAGAAATACACTACTTGGGTGATAACTGGGAGGTCTTGTTTTGGTGTGACTGGTTTGATGTTGCTGAAAAGTTAAAGGATTAAAGATTGATGAGTATGACTTTACAAGTGTTGATTGCAAACATATTTGGAAAACTACTGAGCCATTTATATTAGCCACTCAAGCATATCAAGTGTTTTATATTGGTGATCACAATAATAAGGGGTGCCATGTTGTGATAAAGGTCCAGCCACATGACAAGTTTGAGCTAGCTGACGATGATGGTGCACAAGATGTTACAAATGATATTGGTGATGTTGTTTAGTATCTTTCTTTGTAGACAATTAATTGTACTAATACCATTGAAAAATATTATGCATTTTATATATCATTATGACATTTTGAGCCTCATTTTTTTGTAAAAAAATCATCATGTTGTTTGTTCTTTTACTTTATGCACTACATTATTGTTATCTAAATTTGTGTAAGAATTATCATTTTCAATGGTTTAATCAACCACACTTACTACACAATTGAGATTTTAATTCTTGACAACTGTTGTACAGGATAATGGCAACAAAGAAATAAAAAACGAGAAAGATCTTAAGATTAAATCTAAGTCTAAAAATTACATTTTGCCACAACAACTAAGTGTAATTGGAAACATACATGTTCATGGATTGGTACTGAAAAGTAATATGCAAAATCTCAAATGAGGCAATAGCAATGATATGGATGACTTATATGATAGTCATTTGCTGCATTTAAGTAGTGAGACGATGCCTTTCTCTTGCTTCCAAATACTTGGAATTCTTCTACCTCCAATATTAATGTTCCGTCTCCACCAATTGAAAGTGCTGTCCCACCTACTAAAAATACTCTTCCACCATTTGAAAATGTTGCCCCAACTGTAAAAAATGCCCCTCCACCAATTGAATTAGTTCATGCACCTCTTAAAGAATCTCTTAATTAAACATGAAGATCACATGGCTACAGAAATGATGTCCTCAAGTCCAATTGATGATATATCAACTTGTAAGATCACTTTCCTTCAAATATTTTTATTTCTCATTATTTTGAAGGATAAAGTAGTGTTTTTGTGACTACTGATTTGCATTAACATGAGGCATTAGTGTTGGTATGTATGCCCATAGAGCAAGTCATATGATTATTGTAATAGGATACTTTGTAAATGATTTGAATAATAATAAAGGCAATTTCCAATCTATATGTTTAAACTGTTTCTGAGATGATGGTGTAACATGATAGATGTCTAAAGATTGTATTACTCAATGACATATGCTTTTAGGTTCATGACCTAAACGATGAGATCATATGAATGTTAAGAGTATACATTCTTGTTTAGTCCCTAGTCGGTTGTTATTGTGGAAATAACCATAGACATCAATAACACTAAAGACTAGATTGTGTGTTGGTTGATGACAGAATCTCATTAGTCATGATATGGTGATATCAAACCAAGCACATAGGTACTTGTTAGAGAACAAGGTACCAGACAGACCCACCGTGAGAGTGACACATGGAACCATGACATGGTAGTCACAGTCAGCTCTCACAGTGATGGTGGTGAGTGTGATTCTTAGACCTGGAATCACTACACTCAACACATGTCGTTGGGTACACTTTGACATCATCAAACGCAATCCTGAAACATGGGTTGTTATAAAGGTGATGATTGGGTGGCTTTGACACATGGGGCTTTTGAGGGGTGAGTGATAGATATGGGATTTGTCCCTCCTGAGGGAGTTTGATATCCTTGGCCACTTGATGAGTAGGATTGAGAAAGGCATGTGCATGCACGTGTGAATCAATATGTGATATTGATGTCATACACATCTCACTCGGTCTACTCTGAGATCAAGGAAATGAATGAACATTGACAGGATGACTGTTCCATGCCTCGAGTTCATTCTGGATATCAGTGACAAAGGAATTATACATTCACTGTAACACCATTCACGGATTGTAGGATGAAAGTTGTTCTCCAACTTTCTACTTTCACTTGGGTAGCAATGATGTGTGACTAGGCACCGCTCATTGCTTGTGAAGTCATAAGTGTTATGGACTGTCACTGCCAACGTGAAATGGACCTGCAGGGTCACACACATAGGATCTAACCTGGAAGAGGAGTTTTATCCACAAAGCAATGTTTAGATTGATTACTAAAGGAGTTTAGTAGTTCAATTAAACACTCAATTAATCGATAGCTCAATATCATATGGTTCAAGGTGTTGGACGCATTGATTGGAGTATCGGATTGATTGAAATCACATTTGACTGATTCTGCACAATCTGCACTCCCAACCGATCGGTTCATGTGATGAACCGGTCGGCTGAGGTTGCTGAACCGGTCGGTTCAATTGTTGAACCGATTGGCTCATGCACAAAGTGAAACGACCGGTTCAAGTGTTGAACCGATCGGTTCAACTGGTGCAATCGAGCAACTTGGGAAAGTAGGATTGGTGAGAATTTTCCTTTCATTTCAATTGCCCAATTCGATTGGGAATAATATTGGTATTCGATACCAATTAGGAAAGAAACAAGGAAGGTCAATCGGGAACCAACCTGGAACCCCAACCGACCGGTTCATGAGTGAACCGATCGGTTCAAGGGTTCCAAACGATCGGTTCAGTGGTGAACCGATCGGTTCAGGTCCCCAACTGACCGGTTCACTTGTGAACCGATCGGTTCAGGTTGCGAGATGGTTGCTTTTTGTGGAAAATCCCGAACCCTTCTACTCCTGCTTTAGTCCCATATTGTCGGGCACAGAGAACCCTGTCCCATGACCCGTCTATATATATAGGGGTATTGGGGGCTTCTCAGAGTACAACTCAGTGCAAGTTGATTGCTCTGCAAAGTTGTCGTTCTCTCTGGTTTTGGTAATCGAGAGAGAGCCCGAGCAAGTGCTTCCCGCAAAGGGAGGTGCAGCAAGGGAAGGACAACTGCAGTTGCAATTGGCAGCAGGAGAGTGTGTTGGCGACTAGTACGTCAACAGGAGGGTGTGACTCCTTCCACTTCCTTGTGGGACAAGGAGAGTGGAGTTCTAGGTGGTCCGTGTGGACTACTTCAGAGGCGGGAGGTCACTGCCGCTCAGGAGGACAACTGTCATCTGACAGTCCGGTAGGAGGAGGAGTCTTCAGTCCCGGTGCGACCAGGAGCTGCACAGACACCGTCCAAGACCGGAGGTGAAGACCACGCAAGGCGCGTGGCATTGTCGCCGAGCAAACCTCGGGACAAGGTATGATTCAAAAACCTTATTTCCTATCATATAGATGTCGACGCGATTCCTTTTTGTTCCGGGTTTGGGGAGCAAAATTTTTTTTTGTTTCCGCTGCTTCTCTGCCTCCTCCAAAACCCAACAATGGTATCAGAGCCACGTCGACCTCTCTATATTTTAGTATTATCGATGTGATCGATTTTGGTTTGTCGCCTTTATTTATTGCATGCGATGCGAATAATATCGGCTTTATACATGTCCAATCCACAAATCCCTAATATACATATATGATATGTAATATTAATGCACTCAATACGCGTCGCCCTTAAATGAGTTTTGTGGTGGATGTGTAGCATGATTATGGCCTATAAACCCCTATATCTGTGTGTGGTTGTTTGTGTGGTTGCTTTCATCTCGGTCTGCGCACCGATTCCCTTTCTCATATTCCTGATGTAACTCAAAATAATTCGAGAATTCTTTCCTACCTTTGCTCCCCCCGAATGTAACTCGGGGTTTCACAATTCAATTGTAAATAGGATAGATTTTATTTCATGTTATGTCAAAGAACGGCGGACAACCTGAAGACGATCAGTTCAAGGAGTGAACCGATCGGTTGGTGATCCAGACGGCCGGTTCGAGGAACGAGATGAGCGGGTGGCGACCTGATGAGATGCACGATGACCAGTGAATCGATCGGCTGGAGGCGCCAGTCGATCGACTGGTGGCACCCGAGCAACCAACCTGATGGCGAGCCGATCAGTCATGGAGATGAGCTGATCAAACCCATAAAGGCAGGCACAGATTTCATCTTGTACAGGTTGCATGTGATGTAGACCTAGATGACCGTGATTCCTCTTGGCTCGAGGAATCACAAATAGGATGGCCATAATCATTGCTTTTTATCGTTTATGCATGTTTTCTGTGGGATATAGCATGTATATGATACGTACTATATATTGTGGTGATTGGATATGTATATGTATATAAAACCAAAATCCCTCATTAAATATTAAGTTTTAGATGCCTTCCAAATGCGACACATGTGAAAAGCTTGATCGACCAAGTGTGGGCACGCCCTAGCGTGGTGCACCGTCTATCTCGTGGAAGCGTGAAGGATGAATGTGTGGGTCTGCCCTAGCAGGGTGCATGTTCATCGTGTTGGCTTTGGGTCGGACTTAACAAGGTGACCTAGATAGGATCTAGCGCCTTGAGGCATGGAGATGATCATTGCAAGGAGTTGCATATGACATCTTTCAAGAGTTGCATATGATGCAATTGGCAAGAGTTGCCTACCTGAGAGATCTGAGTTGTGGGTGACAGCCCTAGCTGGTCCATGGCTCAGAGGATTTCAGGATCTTGACCCACTAGAAGATTGTACGCTGCAATCTTCCGAATTGATGGTGAGGGCTATCAATTTGAGTCAAAATAGTGGGAGTGGTAATTAATTAAAGGCCTAATTAACTAACGTCAAATTTTATTCAAATCAAATCAAAAGGGTTTTGACAAATGCAAATTTTCTCTTGTAGAATGGCAAAAGAATCATCTTTTAAAATGGGCAAATTAATTGAGAATAAATTCCATAACTGGTTGAGGATTGTGAGAAGTGTTCTGCACAATCCAGATATACCAGGAGCCTTAGAATCCACTCTATGTACGCTTAATGCGTTGATGAAGAAGAAAGAAGGTAAGGGAGAGAAGTGTTCTCTCGCCAAACCAATTTCTTCTACATGGAGAGGATGGAAGGAACAATGGGAGAAGAAGTCGGAGATAGAGATCTCTACTTCTGGTGTATACGTGATAGAGATTAACTTCACTACTTCTTTGTCATGGGTACTTGATACCGGATGCGGATCTCACATTTGTTCAAATGTGAAAGATCTTAAGAGAAGTAGGCCTTTGGGGAAAGGCGAGGTTGAACTACATGTTGCTAATGGGGCAAGAGTTGCCGCTAGTGCCGTAGGAACCTATGAGTTAACTCTACCTAGTGGGCTAATAATAGAGTTGAAGAACTGCTATTACGTACCTGCCATAAATAGGAATATCATTTCCGTCTCTTATTTGGACAAAGATGGGTTTGAATTTCTTATTAAGAATGGAAAGTGTTCCATTTCTAAAGATGGGATCTTTTATGGCAGTGCCCCTATGTCTTATGGTCTATACTTGATAGACTTGGAGACAAGTGTATACAACGTAAACACCAAAAGGCAAAAACTCAACGACTCAAACAAAACATATCTCTGGCATTGTCGTCTAGGGCACATAAATGAGAAACGCATTTCTAGACTCCATAAAGATAGTTATCTAGACTCTTTTGATTATGAATCAATAGAGACATGTGAATCTTGTTTGTTGGGCAAGATGACCAAGACTCCCTTTTCAGGTAAAGGTGAGAGAGCTAGTGATCTATTAGGACTCATACATACTGATGTATGTGGGCCTTTTAGAGCTAATGCCAGAAATGGGTGTCAGTACTTCATTACCTTCACTGATGATTTCAGTAGGTATGGCTATGAGTACCTGATGAAACATAAGTCAGAAACCCTTGAAAGGTTCAAGGATTTCATGAATGAAGTACAGAACCAGCTTGGTAAAAGTATTAAGGCACTTCATTCCGATCGAGGTGGAGAATACTTGAGCCAGGAGTTTGAGGACCTTCTGCGAGCCCGTGGTATTGTATCACAATGGACTCCGCCTGGAACACCACAGCATAATGGTGTGTCTGAAAGAAGGAATCGCACATTGTTAGATATGGTGCGATCAATGATGAGTTTTGCTGATCTTCCAATTTCTTTCTGGGGTCATGCTCTTGAAACTGCCGCGTTAATGCTTAACCGTGTACCATCCAAGTCGGTTCAAAAGACACCATATGAGATATGGTACGGAAAGCGTCCTGATTTGTCTTTTCTGAAGATTTGGGGTTGTGAAGCTTACGTCAAGAAAATGTTTCCTGATAAGCTTGGACCCAAATCCGATAAATGTTATTTTGTTGGATACCCCAAGGAAACGAGGGGATATTACTTATACCACCCTACTGACAACAAAGTGTTTGTTGCCAGGACAGCTGTGTTCCTTGAGAAGGAATTCATTTCCAAAGGAAGCAGTGGGAGGAATATAGAGCTTGAAGAGGTTCAAGCCCAACAAGAAAACATTGAACCAGTAGATGTATGAGAGGAAAATGGAGATTCACAAGGTGTTGTGGAATCTCATTCTCCTCAAGTTACACAAGGACCTCGTAGATCTAGTAGGACTCGCCTTGAACCTGAGAGGTTTGGATACGTTGTGACTCGGGAAGGTGGAGAGTTGATCATAGATGATGATCCAACTACCTACGTAGAGGCTATGGAGGGACCAGATTCTGAGAAATGGCTTGAAGCCATGAGATCCGAGATGGAATCCATGTACTCCAACAAAGTATGGACTTTGGTGGAACCACTTGAAGGGGTAAAACCCATAGGGTGCAAGTGGGTCTTCAAGAAGAAGACCGACATGGATGGCAATGTGCAAACTTATAAAGGCGGATTGGTTGCAAAGGGTTTTCGACAAATTCAAGGTGTTGACTATGACGAAACCTTTTCTCCAGTTGCCATGATTAAGTCCATCAGGATCATGCTTGCTATTGCAGCTTACTATGACTATGAGATTTGGCAGATGGATGTTAAAACTACATTCCTTAACGGGAATATACATGAGGATGTGTACATGACACAACCTGAAGGTTTTGTAGATCCAAAGAATGCCAATAAAGTCTGTAAACTGCAAAGGTCAATCTATGGATTGAAGCAAGCATCTCGGAGTTGGAATCTTCGATTTGATGAGGAAGTCAAAGTGTTTGGCTTTATTCAAAATGAAGATGAACCTTGTGTGTACAAGAAGGTTAATGGGAGCTCGACCGCATTCCTCATATTGTATGTGGATGACATACTTTTGATGGGGAATGATGTCTTATCCTTAGAGAAGGTAAAGACTTGGCTTGGGAAAACTTTCTCAATGAAGGACTTAGGAGAAGCATCCTACATTCTAGGAATTAAGATCTATAGAGATAGATCTAGAAGGCTTCTCGGACTAAGTCAGAGCACGTACATTGACAAAGTGTTGAAGCAGTTCAGCATGGAGAACTCAAAGAGAGGAAACGTCCCTATGCTACATGGAGTTACCGTCTCTAGAGCTCAATGTCCCCAATCTTGTGAAGAGAGGGAGCGTATGAATGGGATCCCATATGCATCAGCCATCGGATCCATCATGTACGCTATGTTGTGCACACGCCTAGATGTCTCGTATGCTCTCAGCATGACGAGCAGGTACCAGTCAGATCCCGGGGATGCTCACTGGACAGCCGTGAAGAACATCCTCAAGTACTTGCGAAGGACTAAGGATCAGTTTCTTGTGTACGGCGGCGAGGAAGAGCTGGTTGTAAAGGGTTACACCGATGCAAGCTTCCAAACCGATAAAGATGATTACATATCGCAGTCAGGATTTGTGTTTTGCCTTAATAATGGAGCTATGAGCTGGAAGAGTTCCAAGCAAGAAACAGTTGCCGATTCTACTACAGAGGCCGAGTATATTGCTGCTTCGCATGCAGCAAAGGAGGCTGTGTGGATCAGGAAGTTGATTTCTGAACTTGGTGTAGTTTCCAGTAGCTGTGATGCAATTGAGCTTTATTGTGACAATAATGGAGCTATTACACAAGCTAAGGAGCCGAGATCACATCAGCGGTCCAAGCACATACTGCGACGCTTCCATCTCATACAAGAGATCGTACAACGAGGAGATGTGAAGATTTGCAAAGTACCAACTGAAGACAACATTGCTGATCCACTGACTAAGGCCCTTTCTCAGCAGAAGCATGATGGTCATGCTAGGTCACAAGGACTGCGTTTCCTTGGTGACTGGCTCTAAGTGCAAGTGGGAGTCTGTTGGTATGTATGCCCATAGAGCAAGTCATATGATGATTGTAATGGGATACTTTGTAAATGATTTGAATAATAATAAAGGCAATTTCCAATCTATATGTTTAAACTGTTTCTGAGATGATGGTGTAACATGATAGATGTCTAAAGATTGTATTACTCAATGACATATGCTTTTAGGTTCATGACCTAAACGATGAGATCATATGAATGTTAAGAGTATACATTCTTGTTTAGTCCCTAGTCGGTTGTTATTGTGGAAATAACCATAGACATCAATAACACTAAAGACTAGATTGTGTGTTGGTTGATGAAATAATCTCATTAGTCATGATATGGTGATATCAAACCAAGCACATAGGTACTTGTTAGAGAACAAGGTACCAGACAGACCCACCGTGAGAGTGACACATGGAACCATGACATGGTAGTCATAGTCAGCTCTCACAGTGATGGTGGTGAGTGTGATTCTTAGACCTGAAATCACTACACTCAACACATGTCGTTGGGTACACTTTGACATCATCAAACGCAATCCTGAAACATGGGTTGTTATAAAGGTGATGATTGGGTGGCTTTGACACATGGGGCTTTTGAGGGGTGAGTGATAGATATGGGATTTGTCCCTCCTGAGGGAGTTTGATATCCTTGGCCACTTGATGAGTAGGATTGAGAAAGGCATGTGCATGCACGTGTGAATCAATATGTGATATTGATGTCATACACATCTCACTCGGTCTACTCTGAGATCAAGGAAATGAATGAACATTGACAGGATGACTGTTCCATGCCTCGAGTTCATTCTGGATATCAGTGACAAAGGAATTATACATTCACTGTAACACCATTCACGGATTGTAGGATGAAAGTTGTTCTCCAACTTTCTACTTTCACTTGGGTAGCAATGATGTGTGACTAGGCACCGCTCATTGCTTGTGAAGTCATAAGTGTTATGGACTGTCACTGCCAACGTGAAATGGACCTGCAGGGTCACACACATAAGATCTAACCTGGAAGAGGAGTTTTATCCACAAAGCAATGTTTAGATTGATTACTAAAGGAGTTTAGTAGTTCAATTAAACACTCAATTAATCGATAGCTCAATATCATATGGTTCAAGGTGTTGGACGCATTGATTGGAGTATCGAATTGATTGAAATCGCATTTGACTGATTCTGCACAATCTGCACTCCCAACCGATCGGTTCATGTGATGAACCGGTCGGCTGAGGTTGCTGAACCGGTCGGTTCAATTGTTGAACCGATTGGCTCATGCACAAAGTGAAATGACCGGTTCAAGTGTTGAACCGATCGGTTCAACTGGTGCAATCGAGCAACTTGGGAAAGTAGGATTGGTGAGAATTTTCCTTTCGTTTCAATTGCCCAATTCGATTGGGAATAATATTGGTATTCGATACCAATTAGGAAAGAAACAAGGAAAGTCAATCGGGAACCAACCTAGAACCCCAACCGACCGGTTCATGAGTGAACCGATCGGTTCAAGGGTCCCAAACGATCGGTTCAGTGGTGAACCGATCGGTTCAGGTCCCCAACCGACCGGTTCACTTGTGAACCGATCGGTTCAGGTTGCGAGATGGTTGCTTTTTGTGGAAAATCCCGAACCCTTCTACTCCTGCTTTAGTCCCGTATTGTCGGGCACAGAGAACCCTATCCCATGACCCGTCTATATACATAGGGGTATTGGGGGCTTCTCAGAGTACAACTCAGTGCAAGTTGATTGCTATGAAAAGTTGTCGTTCTCTCTGGTTTTGGTAACCGAGAGAGAGCCCGAGCAAGTGCTTCCCGCAAAGGGAGGTACAGCAAGGGAAGGACAACTGCAGTTGCAATTGGCAGCAGGAGAGTGTGTTGGCGACTAGTACGTCAACAGGAGGGTGTGACTCCTTCCACTTCCTTGTGGGACAAGGAGAGTGGAGTTCCAGGTGGTCCGTGTGGACTACTTCAGAGGCGGGAGGTCACTGCCGCTCAGGAGGACAACTGTCATCTGACAGTCCGGTAGGAGGAGGAGTCTTCAGTCCCGGTGCGACCAGGAGCTGCACAGACACCGTCCAAGACCGGAGGTGAAGACCGCGCAAGGCGCGTGGCATTGTCGCCGAGCAAACCTCGGGACAAGGTATGATTCACAAACCTTATTTCCTATCATATAGATGTCGACGCGATTCCTTTTTGTTCCGGGTTTGGGGAGCAAATTTTTTTTTTGTTTCCGCTGCTTCTCTGCCTCCTCCAAAACCCAACAATTGGCATATACCAATTAAATTTTATGCTCTCTTTTTATGCCTAGTTATTTTCCTAATATGTTCTATTATTCAGTAGCATTTTTTATTCTTCATGCGACATAAATTGAATTTCCATATGAATTTTTGTGCTTAATCATAGCCATTGTCTTTGAAAAACTAGTAAGGCGTCGAGGAAGTAACAAATACAAAAAGCTTTCTAGACTTAAAGAAGGTAACAAGATATATATCACCTTGTATCAAGGACGCCCTGTTGGAAAAATATCATAAGGTATGGAGTAGACACTTGGGAAGGATTGTTCGTGATCGAAATGTTTTCACATTGAAGGTTCATTCATGGAATGATACTACTGAAAGACAAAAAGAGCATATGTGGGAAACATCTGTGGTGAGTGTACCTATTTAATTTTATATTTGTCTAGTTCTTAAATATTTATAAGACCATAATATCCTTTATGCATGTTTCACTTGTTTAGGATAAATTTTCCAACAACAAGATGGATGATTTTAAAAATCACACGATAAAACATATGAAAGACTTATAGGTGAAATGGAGGGCAGCAATGCATCACAATGTTAAAGGGCTAGACATGAAGAAACATTAAAAAAGCCTATGACAATAGAAGTTTGTAGTGATCGGGAATGACTTGTAAAAGAAGTTTTTCACAATGAAAAGTTTTTGGTAGTCTCATGATTGATCAATTTCATACTTGTTCCAGTTACTTAAACTTGTGCATGTAAAATTCATGATCTAATAACTTTTTGAAAATAAAAATGTAGGGCTTGAGTAAGAGAAATACAAAGAATCAAGAAGGCTTGAACATGAAGCTACTTCACCGCATGGGTAGCATGCCTCTTGGAGAAATTTTGTGATAGAAGGTTGTTGTAACATACTAGATCTTGGACCCTACCCTGGAAGTTTGACCTTTTGGGTTTGACCAAACAAGGTTGAGGTTAGAATGATCCTAATAATCTAATGCATGAAAAATGTAATCTAATATGTCACATAATTCATTTGGATGGTAATAAGATGATAAATAACTTAATTGGATGATTAATGAAGTTAATGGGTCTCTAATGGGCCATTAATGGGCCATATGACATATCTCATAAAATTAAATCCCAAAAGTAAAATACAAGTTTAAAATCGTGTTCCTTGGGTCCCAATTACCTTGGGAGTCAAGTTTCACTTTATTCACATAATAATAATTCATTTAATTCAAATTGGAAAAGAAGATGTGTGTTTTCCCCAAAATATCAAATAAAATAATGAATGACTCCAAAAGAGGAAAATAATCTTAGATTCATAATCTACATAATAAATATAGCCTTTGGGTGAATTTTCATCCAATTTGGAGAAAGTTTGCTTAAAAAGTGAAATTAGGAGAGAGAAAGTGTGTAGAACCTTCAAAATATTAAATAAATATACAAATAACTCCAAAATGTAACATTGATGGAAAATTTGTATTCAACCCATTAAATATGATTTGTCTATGAAGTTTCACCTAATTTGATTAACCAGTGTGTCATTAATGCACCCGAAGATAGAAACAAAGAATATATAAAATAATGCATCTAAAGTTGCCAAAAGTGAAATCTAATTGAAGAATTAGAATCTACATGTTTAACTTAACTTGTGTACAAAGTTTGGTTTAATTTGGATAACAACATGACCCTTAAAAGAGGAAAGAGAAAATAAGGAAATAATGCTTCCCAACTTTGGTTTAATCGGATTTGATTTTGTCACATGTCATGATTTCCGGATTTTGCTTATGCGCCGAGCGGTGATGACCATTGGATCAGATTAGGATGGCATCGGGGTTGTCTCCTGCCTCGAGTAGGAGACCGACCAGGTTGTGAACAGTAAGTTGATTTTAGTTTCCACGTATCTTCCTCATTTCTAATCCTTTTCTTCCAATTTCTTTTCCAGTAGTTTCCTTTCATTATTCCGCACAAAATGAGCCATAACTCGTGTGATTTTGTGGAGAGTTTGGGAATCACCCAAACCTTAGGCTCCAAGGCTCTCGACCATGATAGGGTTTGCTCGAGGCTGACCCTTACCCCTATAAATAGCTATGCCCTTGGTTTCGGCAGACCTCACACGACCTGTTACACCCATCAATTCACTCATATATTTCTTGTACAGCTACCGTCAACATGTTCTTCTCCCAGGGTTGCGGCGGTGCTCTGGCCCTCCTCGTGGTACCAATGTAGTAATTTCTTGCATCGGTGAGTTCACGAGATGCTCCACTTGCTTTGTGTACTTTTGGTTTCTCATTAGATGACACGTGGTGTTTTTGCCCAAACTCACACCGAGAAGTAGCCAGGCTGCTTGCGGCCATGACATGCTTACTTTGGGGAAGATGATCCCAAGGGAAATCACCCGCCTATCCTTTGTTTCCCTTCTTGTTTTGTTTTATCGCTAGGGGCATTTTCGTCTTCCCACCTTCTCATCCTATGCTTTGGAGTGAGTCAACTGAGCCATTGACCCACTGACTTGGCCAACATTCATTGGGCCAAGTCATGCGGGCCCAGCCTGCTTTCCCCTTTCTTTTTGTGGATTTTATTGCCTACATGGCTTTATCTAATTATCTGATTGGTCCAAATTCAAAAATGCATAACTAATTACTTGTTTGTCCAAAAATTATGAATAAATACTCGTTGGATTTAGAAAAATAAGGACTTTCTAATGGTGTTGGTTTGTATCCTGAGTCTAATATTATGAAGAGATGATTTTTATGGTTTAACCTAAATAAGAATTAACCTATAAAAATCATAACTAAATATTTATAAGTCATAAAATATAATAAAATATGTTTTAGAATCCTAATGAAATATACTAAAATATGGCATGGTTTGGAAACCTAATTCACATATGATAAAAGGTGGTTTTTAGGGTTTTGATTAATTAATGGAAACTTAACCCTAATTTTACATATATGTATAATAGGTTCTTTGGATGCCTAGGCTTGAACCTCGAAGTGACTCTGGTCTTTGGACTCTAAAGGTGAGGTATGTTTGCATCCCCGATTATTCTTTTGAGCACTTAGTGTATGTTTCTTATTTCTCTTGGTCCTATGGACAATAGCCCATACACATTGCTCTTATCTTTTGTTATCATGGTTCTTGTAAACTATCTTATTTTTGGTTATCTTGGATATTCTCTTGATATCTTTTTATTGTGCCTTGGTGCATGATTGGTCTTATATAATGTTATGTGACCACTTTGAAGTGGATGTTTATATGTTTGTGTTGTCCATTGTGTGATATGGCAACATTGTATAAATCTGACTATACTTTTTACTTGCATCTACATTAAACATGCTATGTGATTCAGTAGCACTAGAGTAGTATAAGTTGCATTGGTTTTGTGTATAGCAGATGTGATATTTCCTGCTCTTTTTGGGACAAAAACGAACCTCATACCTAGGGCAAGATGTGTGGTTCTTGGCCCATGTTTTTATATATATTTGGGAGATTGACAATATTCCTTTCTCTATCAGGTTTCAACTTTATGAGGGTTGGCCGCCAATTGTGTTTATATTATTCTAGGGCTATGTTTATCTCACATGCATGCATGATATTGATTGTGGGGTGTGTGCCCTACTTGTGCTTTGTTTCCCACCATGGTAGTGAATGTATTTATGGCACAATCCTTTGTATGATTGTTTTATGGCAAGTATCCCTTTTGTTGTGCTCTTTTCTCTTGATACTCGTTTGGGTGGTCTTATCTCTTGCATGGGAAGCCTTTTATTTCGATGTCCCTTATTCTTTATAAATGGTTCAATTTGCTTTTTAGTATGCACATGTCGACCTTTTCTAATGTTTCCTTTTGTTTCTCTTTTGCTGGGGTATTCTTCCAACCCTAGGTGGAGGACTTGGATGACAAGGCTTGATGACCTGAACTTAGATAGTGAAGTTAAAGCTTAGAGACAAACTTGAGGTGGTTTAGATTTCCTCTACATAGATCCTTATGATGTAAGTTGTAACCTTTGTTTTATAATTGAATATAGTCATATTTTTATTCCGCTGCTATACTTTGGTCTTTTGTTACCATATATATAAAGATTTGAAAATTTTACATCCACTCCATCATATATTCTAAGTATGCTTGGACTGGAGATTCTATTGTTCAAGTTTTTAGTAGAGAAGTGATTTCACTTCTTTACAACTGTTTAAATATATGTCTTATAATACATTCTTCATATATTTTTTATGTGTATAAATTAACTTTTGGTGATGTTATAGGGTGGAAAAGATGGGAACACACGTGACTTTGGAACAATATATTTTGAGAGCCACATGAAGGGTGATACATTAGCTAATATGGAGGTATCTCAATTTTATATAAGTATTCTAATATACATGATCATGTCACCATTTGCATGTTGTCACTGTATTAATCACTCCCTCTTATAGAAAAAAATTGTCAACATCCAACAAATTGAGCCATCCCTTCACCATGTAGAGGGTGCAAAAAAGGTATATGGAGAACCAAAAACAAGAAAATACATATCTGGTTATGGTGGTGGAGTGAAACCTAGAGATGTTAGAGGGCCATACAAAACCAAGAACGCCCTAATGGATGAGCTAAAATCAAAGGAGCAAGCATTGAAAGAGAAGGAGGAAGCATTCAATGCTCAAGAGAAAGCCTTAAAAGCAAGTGAAATTAAAAAGCAAGACACACAAAATCACTTGAGCAAAGTGGAAAATCTACTAGAGATGATCATCAAAAATCCAAAATTTCAGCAACTTGTGCAATTTGGTGAGGATGATGGTGGTTGTACTAGTTCTTCTATCAATGTGAATGATACATAAACATTGTCACTTTAACCTATCAGTGAATCAAATTATTATAAATCTCATATGAATATGTTTTCCCTATCATGCTTGTATGGGTATCTTGGAAATTTATAATGTGTTCTTTACTCGAAAGAGTTTCTTATTGATATCTTACGTTGCTTCAAATAAGTGATCACTTCTAAAAAAATGTTTTACCCATCCAATCAAGAAGTTTGTGAATAATATATGCATATTAATATGTTACACAGTGAAGATCACATGTTTCATCAGGTAGAGTATTCTATTAAAAAAGGTAAGTTGCAATCATCTGCAAATCACTTTCTTTATATATAGAATCATAGTCAATTTCCATATATGTATATATATGATATTTCTTTTTATTTTCAGATTTATTTTCTGATTTTACTTGAAAATGATTCAATAAGGGATTCCAATGAAATATTAAACATAAAAAATTCTCTATACTCTAGCCATCTGAAGCCCCGCCGTTTTGTTTTTCAACACATGATATATAAATGTTCACTACTACAGAAACGGCCTTTGGCGTCGGTCGTTTAACCCCATTTGGCGTCGGTTTCCGACCGACGCCTATGTGGGCGCCGCTAAAGGTCGAACACTTCGGCGTCGGTTTTTTAACCGACGCCTATTTAACTATAGGCGTCGGTCGTTTAGTAGATAACCGACGCCAAAAGGGTTCGCGCCACAGAAAACGGCATCATCTAGGGCACTTTCTGCGTCGGTGTTTTAGTAAATAACCGACGCCACTATGGAATATAGCGTCGGTCTTTTAGTAGATGACCGACGCATAAAGTGCCCTAGATGACGCCATTTTTTGTGGCGCGAACACTTTTGGCGTCGGTTATATACTAAACGACCGACGCCTATATGTTAAATAGGCGTCGGTTTGATATGAATATCCGACGCCATTTCCAGGACTGCTTTGGCCACATCAGGCGTCGGTTTATTGAAAAAACCGACGCTGTAGGTCTTTCCTGACGGTTTTCTATAAATAACCGACGCCTATTTATATTTTTTTTTTTTCATATCAGTTTGCAGGCCTGCTGTGGCTGGTCAGCAGGATGAGAACCTGCAGTTCAGTTTTCTGAACTGCAGGTTTACGACATCCATTGATATCAGCCTACAAACAGGCCGCAAACCTGCAAAAGTCACAAGCAAAATTCTACACAAGTACATACATTCAGACATCAATTCAATTCTCACATTCACACACATATAGAAACATTCAAATACATGTATTAACATTCAGAAATATTCATTTACATAGTATCATTCATTATCGCTATCAACATCCCAATTATATCTTACAGTTGCCACTGCTTGTATGGCTTTTGCCCATTCTTCTCTTACTTCATTTAATGCTTCCATCGTATATGGAGCATGTATATTTTTTAAACGTTTACCTGTAGTGTTGTCAGTTTTAAACACCTGCAAAGAGAATGATGTATATATATAAGTAATAATATAAAAATAATATAAGATTGATATATTGCATACTAACTAATGAGAATATATATAATACCTCATGTATGGTATCGATGTCCAATGCGGCATATTTGATAATCATCTGCATAAATCGCATCACATAGTATGCGCATGCCCATCCATTGTCTTGTGTAGCACACTATAAATTGAAACATACAAAATAATACAACTAAGCACAATTCACATCAATAATATATATATTTGAGTCGGGAACTTACTTGTACGTTCTGCCAATTTATTGGCTGGTTCTTTTTCCTTGGGACCGTTCCTCCAGCCTTTTTGAATGCATCTAAACCCCTACATGTTAATATAACACAATAAATTGCATAAGTAAATAGTAATGTAATAAAAGATGTTAACGGATATAAAAATGAAATATTTCTCACCAGAATAATGGCATTCTCATTACGTGTCCAATTTTAGTGTTCAATGTACTCCCCGCAGGATCTAGATAATAAACAGTGAATGTCCCGGGGACAATGACTAGTAACTCCCAATGTCTACCGCTAGAAGTAAGAAGTTAACAATTAATAACTCAAAATGCAAAATAAAAATGGAATTTTCTTAAGTCCAAATTATAAATAAAGTAAACTTACTTGACATTGAATGGAGCTATTATTATCGTCTTCTTTTGCTGACCAAAAATTGTAAAAGCATCTATACAGTATTGTTGAACATTATCAGGGTCTTTAGCTACCAAACTAATCAATGATGGAATCAAAAATCCCACATGATCAAATGCAAATTGTTTGCAATGATCTTCGACTAGGTAGCTGCAAAACATATAGGCGTATGCATTAATATATAAGAAACCAGATCACCGGATCTTACACAAGGTATATGGATGTATAAACAAGATCTCACCTTATCCATGTCTCTATCATTGATGTATTCAGCCAATCATACATAAACAGCTCAATAATATCTTGTATAAATAAAGAGCTATCGTATGATTGACCTGCATAATCTGCATCTAAAGAAATAATTATAGGGCAATGTACATTATGTGCCCGTAGCCAACATGCCATTCCCCTACAAGCAGGACCTAACGGGTATGTTAGGTCAGTTGGAACCCAATCGGGTAATGCGGGAAGTGGAAGTGGAGGCCTAGGTGCTCCTGGTGTCTTCTTTTTAACATGTACATATAATTTCAGATCAGTTGACATCATATATACACATTAACAGTCTAAATCAATGTAAATTTATCTTACAATTTCAGTCGTGTAGACGACATCTGCTTTGGGCCACAATATCACCCCGCCTTCTGCATCAGCAAGTCTATCAATATCCGGGTGGGGATATGGCAATGTAGCTTCTCTCCAATCAGGTAACACACGTATCGGGCTCACACGAACGTAGCCCTGTGGCATTGGAGTCCCGTGAAACATTGCCCCAGGAAGGGACGGGTAAGCCTGCGCCTCTGCAACAACGTAGTCTTGCATTCTTAAGCGGCATGGCTTCAATGCCTACAAATTTACGTAAAGAATATTATACATATATACATATCATCTTGAAAACATAACAACTTGAAAAGACTAACTACAATGTCATAAACAATACTTACAGCAGACGTGCTAGGCGATGGGTCTCCAGGATTACTCGCAGTCTGTGCATCAGGAGAAGAGTGGGTCGCCATAGGCGTATTGGAAGCCTGAGATGCCTGCCACCGCAGCAATTCTTCCTTGACCTTCTCAGCAACTACATCGTTGATCTTCTTAGCAACTAAATCCTCAACTCTCTTATTCTCCTATACATGGATAAAAGAAACATTAGCTTCTTATTAATGAATTTCCTTTTGCAGTAACATTCTAAAAAAAGAATAGGTTACCTCTTCTTGAGAAAGTCCCGCTCTGGGTTTGCGCTGGGATGGCCCAAAGAATGCTTTGATGCCAACACCAGCGCCGGCACCTCTAACACGTCCAGGATGCTCTGGGTTACCCAGAGCAACTGTCAATTCATCCCTTGTGCCCTGAGGGATGAACGTGCCTTGTTTCCTCTGCTCGTGCAGCTCCCGCTAATCACCATAAACAGAAATTGGTAAGTTAACACCACAAATAATCAATATTCAAACGATTTCTCTAAGAGTTGTATTTTACCATTTTTGCAGCCGCCTCAGCAGTTACAGGCTTCTTTATTTCACCCTTCTTGTTTTGCCTGCCAGCTATCCAGATATCATGGCGAGGCATGGGTGTGGTAGACTCCTGAGTAGGAGCAGACTCCTGAGTAGCCGCAGACTCCGCCTGTAGTCTTTGGCGAACGCTTGCATAGCCTTTTGGACCCATAGTGTGGTCATGCACATTCAGTGCATGCCTTGCTTTTTGTGCGTCACTGAGGGCCTAGTTAGTATGCACATTAATGATTTGGTTAGTAGCACTAAATGCTAATCTTGAATAGGTGAATACAATGTATATTAATTAAATTAGGAGTGACGCCTAATACCTTGAATTCTTCAGATTTTCTTGAAGCAACAAAATTGTCCCAATCTTCTTTGTCCAAGAAGTTCCATTGTTCAAGGGCTGACTTCTTCTTCTTATCACCCTCTTTTATGTATTCTATGTTTAGATTTGTCCTATAATTCCTAAGCATCTTTCCAGCGCGTTGCATCACATTTTTACGATGCAACTTCTCATCCAATGCAAACAGATTCTGTAAAATAGAAATGTTATTAACTAGTATCCAAAATAGAATTGCAAATAATAGAATTTGTAATCTACAAAATAGAATTGCAAATAATAATAACTCACGCATAAATCCTTCCATATCAAGTCTTTTTTCCCTTGAGGAACTTTATGCCAATTGTCATACTTAACACCACAATGGCTCCGAGTGGTACACCCAAGATAGTTCACAAAATTATTGCGGTTCACTCCAATTGGATTTCCTCCATTATCAAACTCCACCACCAATTTAGATCCACTACCACTTAGCGCTAATAACTTCTTCAACAGAGTGATGCCCCTTTTCTTGTTAAGTGTCTGGTGTTGCGCATCAAGTTGCTCCAGTGCTTCAGTGGGTACAGGTGCATCAACCTAAAATTTGACAAAAATAAAACACACTAACTTAGCCCAATATAGAAATATAGGATATATGACATAACTAGAAGATAATGAATTTTATAGAAATACAAGATATGTTTTTAGAACTTACATTAGTATCCTCGCCATGCTCGTCATGGACAGCATGCTCATCATGGACTTCATGCTCATCATGGACATCATGCTCATCATGGTCAGCCATCTGAAAATGTCATTAAAAAGGCAAACATTTAGCATTTCTATTAACTAGAAAAAGGCAAACATTTAGCATTTGTATTAACTAGAAAAAGGCAAACATTTAGCATTTGTATTAACTAGAAAAAGGCAAACATTTAGCATTTGTATTAACTAGAAAAAGGCAAACATTTAGCATTTGTATAAACATACATGTCTCTAAAATTGTGATCTTTTATCAATTAACAATCCTTCATTGTGATCTCCGCGCACATATAAGTCATCATTAGCTTCAATATTTTGTGGAGTTGGCAACCCAACTGAGAATGGACTGGAGTCATCATACTTATCATAGTACTCTTCTTCATCTATAGGATCTTCAATGAACTGTCTTTTACCATGAAGAACAACCAACCATTTCTCATTTGCAGGATCATCGATATAGAATATTTGTTTCGCCTGTGATGCCAATATGAATGGTTCACCCTTCTCGCCAATCTTTTCAAAGTTCACCAAAGTGAAACCCAATTCATCCACTATAACTCCTTTGGTGTTATCAACCCAATTACATTTAAAGAGCGGAATTTTGAAATCTATGTAGTCAAACTCCCAAATGTCCTCAATGACACCGTAATATGACATTTTAGCTTCACGTGGACTCTTATCCTTTGCACTTGCAAAGTACATAGTCGACGCTTGAAGAGTGACCCCACTATTTTGGACGACACTCTTATCATCTTGGCGCTTTGTGT
Source organism: Alisma plantago-aquatica (assembly GCA_963693085.1). NCBI lineage: Eukaryota > Viridiplantae > Streptophyta > Magnoliopsida > Alismatales > Alismataceae > Alisma > Alisma plantago-aquatica. The sequence continues at coordinate 941,122,277 of OY856413.1, forward strand.
AATATGTGAATCCATTAATGTCAAACCCTTCATAAGACATAACATTCGGTTTTGGTTTAAAGGCGAGGCATTTGATAGTTTCTGTAATATCATGTGGTGTTTGAGATAGTTGATGTAAGACTTTATCTTCAAACCACTTAGTAAAAGTCTTATTATGCTCTCTAGCAAGCCACATTGAACTTGCTCGAGGATGTTGTCTCTTTATGAAATTGGTATGTTCCTCGATATAAACACTCACTTCATCCATATTGTGTAAAATATACAAGTGAGCTTGTTCCAACTGCTCACGGCTGATTACTTTCACCCGTGATCCCAAAATTCCTTTGCCCTCCTCAATATTCTTGTCATTATCAGGAGTGTCATTACCACTGAGAAAGTCATTGCAAAAATCCATAACCTCTCTCGCCACATAACCTTCAATAATACTCCCTTCAGGCCGATAACGGTTTCGAACATCACCTTTAAAAACGCTCATGTATCGTTCAAAGGGATACATCCAATGCAAGAAAACTGGTCCCAACATTTTCACTTCCCTAGTCAAGTGGACAACAAGATGTACCATGATATCAAAGAACGAAGGAGGGAAATACATCTCAAGCTGACATAGGGTAACAACCACTTCTCTTTGCAAATTATCGAGAGTATCAGGGTCAATAACTTTGCTGCATAGACTGTTGAAAAAGAAACAAAGTCTGGTAATCGCAAACCTTACATGCTTCGGCAATATATATCGAATTGCCACGGGCAATATTTGTTGCATTAGAGTGTGACAATCATGAGATTTAAGACCTATCAACTTCAGATCTTTCATTGATACCAATCTACGGATGTTGGATGAGTAACCATGTGGCACCTTAACATTTACCAAGCATTCACAAAAAGTTTTCTTCTCCTTTCTAGACAACGTGTAACAAGCGGGAGGTAAGTATGTTCTTTTATTACCCATTTCACGTAATTCTGTTAATTCTGACCTTATTCCCATTTCACGTAGGTCCAGTCTGGATTTTATCCCATCTTTAGTCTTACCTGGTATATTTAATAGAGTACCAGTGATGCTATCACAGACATTTTTCTCAACGTGCATTACATCGATACAATGCCTGACTGTCAAAGAACTCCAATAAGGAAGATCCCAAAATATTGACTTCTTCTTGAATGAAGAATTGTCACTCCGTGTGGCCATACTACATTGTGATTTCTTACCAAATTCATTGACAATGTCTTTTACTCTTTCATAAACAACATCCCCTGGTATAGGTTTAGGTGCACTTCGTTCATCATTCCATCCATTGAATGCTTTGCGCTTCCTACGATACGGATGGAATTTTGAAAGAAACCTTCGATGACCAAGATATACAGTCTTGCCGCCATGTTTTAGTCTTATTGAATCAGTGTTTTCTTCACATATAGGACACGCTTTAGCTCCTTTGACACTATATCCAGACAAATTCCCATATGCTGGAAAGTCATTAATAGTGCAAAACAACATAGCGTGCAAACGAAATGTCTCTCTTGCTGAAGCATCATAGGTCATCACACCTTCAACCCAAAGTTTCTTTAGGTGTTCAAGAACAGTCCCAAACCGGGGACTATCCAAGATTTACTCCTAATGAGTCAATCTTGGATGGGTTTCTAGGCCAACAATAATAGATATCTACAATGAAGCCGGATTCCATACAAACAGTATATAATTTAGTGATTGTTCATTCTAATTTATACCAATGTACAAGTAATATAAAAAACAATGATTGTTCACATTCTAGGCCAACAAACACATGTGATGTCATTCTTATATATAATAAATGTGTACCACCTATCCCATCCTTGAACACCTAATCTCACTAGTAAGTGTATAATGTGTATTGGGTTTTCGAGAAAATTTCGGCAGCATTTCCCCGCTGTTCTCTAAGTACATATGTACTTAGAGAACAAACGGGGAAATGCTACCAAAATTTTCTCGAAAACCCAATACACATTATACACTTACATCCTAAGTGAGATTAGGTGTTCAAGAACAGTCCCAAACCGGGGACTATCCAAGATTTACTCCTAATGAGTCAATCTTGGACGGGTTTCTAGGCCAACAAACACATTTGATGTCATTCTTATATATAATAAATGTGTACCACCTATCCCATCCTTGAACACCTAATCTCACTAGTAAGTGTATAATGCGTAATTGGTTTTCAAGAAAATTTCGGCAGCATTTCCCCGTTGTTCTCTAAGTACATATGTACTTAGAGAACAAACAGGGAAATGCTACTGAAAGTTTCTCAAAAACCCAATACACATTATACACTTACATCCTAAGTGAGATTAGGTGTTCAAGAACAGTCCCAAACCGGGGACTATCCAAGATTTACTCCTAATGAGTAAATCTTGGACGGGTTTCTAGGCCAACAAATACATGTGTTGCATTCTTATATATAATAATTGTCTATAAACTACATGCAACATGGTTAATCCTAATCAACAGAGCAGTATTAAATAATAAATCAAGAAATCAATAGTTTCAAACAAAAGGTCTAGGAATCTTTACTAGACATTATATGTATCCCTAATCATCATATTTAACATACTACATTATTTTGAACATCCAGATCAGATTAAGATCATACTATGTTATAACATATTATCGAAGGAAACATATTCTTCATGTAGTGTTGATTCTAGAAGTCTAAGAAGGGAATCTGAGAATTTTAGATGCTTACAGTCTCTAAGGGATAGAAGTAAGGAATAATTTATACCTTTTCTAGTTAAGGATTTTGTAGATACTTGGACTAGTCCTAAATGAAGAAAGTTGTATCTTAGATTATTTTTTATCATGTTTAGATCTCTTTCAGATAGAAGTTGTATGCATTCCTATGAAGGTGTAACTCATATAGTTTTTTCAGTATCCTTAATGTAATAATTAGATATCAAATGAAAACTACCTTTTGAGTAAATGGTGGCGTAGGAAGGTCCAGTTTTGCATTGGAATGAATGGTGACATAGTAAGGGGCAATTTACATTTGGATAATCGATAGAAGTGAGTGACTAGAGGTGAATTAGGGTTTGTAATTAAAGGGTGTATAATTTTCTTAGGATTTAAAGGAGAATATCTACATAAAATTGCAATAAAAAACAACAACATGATGAACATGATGAATATGATATCAAATGAAAACTACCTTAGTCAGAGATAAAGATGTGTCTAAGAACAGTTATCAAAATTTCTAGTATATAGTTCTTTTTTTATAATTGTCTAAGAACACTGACTCCAGAAAACCAGTTGGCGCATACCTGTTGGCGCGGGAGGCAGCGGGAGTCAGGTGGAAGCTGATGGCGTGGCGGCGAGCTCCAGGTGTCAAGCAGGCGTCGGCGGCGCCGTCGGCGGCGAGCTCCAGTCAGGCAGGCCGCGGCGGCGATCAGCTCCAGGCGTCAGGCAGGCTGAGGCGGCGAGCTCCAGGCTCGTCAGGCGTCGGCGGCGAGCTCCAGCAGCAGTGGCGGCGGAGAAGGGGGCGCCGGAGTAGCAGTGGCGGCACGACGGCGCTGTCGTGGAGAAGAAGGAGAAGAGAATCGACGGCGACAGGGTGGGAAATCGACGGAGAAGCAGAAAAAGGGCTCGCAATGAAACAGAAGAAGAGGAAGAGTCGGGCATCGCGGGTTATAAAGTCCCAAATAGCGTCGGTTTTTTACAACAACCGACGCCTAAACGTCTTTAGCGTCGGTTGTCTGAGAAAACCGACGTCCAACTGGGCGATAATTTCATGAAATTGTTTGGCGGGAACCACCTTCAGCGTCGGTTATCCTTTAATCACCGACGCTGAAGGTGACACTTTTCGCGCAAATTTTCATCAGACATAGGCGTCGGTTTCTACCTAAATAACCGACGCTGAAAAGGACACTATTTTTCGCGGGCGACTTTAAGCGTCGGTTTGTTATAAACAACCGACACTGAAGACAAAGCGGTACCCGTGTCTGGCTGGTCTTCGAATATAGACGTCGGTTTTCGTAAACAACCGACGCCTAACATAGAAGGCGTCGGTTTTTCTTAATAACCGACGCCCAGAAAAGTGTCACTGAATGCTATTTCTGTAGTAGTGGTTGTTTTGATTTTTGAGTGAGCATATGAAAAATATGTCTGTTGCACATACAAAAAATGTGTCTGTTGCACATACAGAGATATGTGTTCGTTACACATTCAGATTTATGTATCTGACATACATCCAAAGATATATAATTTTCATGGATAGTGTTTGTAATACATCTAATTTTTATTACAGATTTTCATATATCATTAAATGATGCCTACCAATCTTTATATAATATATTGCACATTCATTTTTGGAAATGAGCTATACATGGATTTCATCTTTTGTTCTATGTTCATCTCAATGACAACTTCATTTTCTTTGGTGCAAGAAAAACTAAACATGGGCATCAAAGAAGTAAGTACCTTTCCTTTTTTCATGTTAAGTACATAAAATTTAAGTACTCTTCCTTTATTCATATTCAATACATAAAATGGTTTTGAAATTCATAGTAAGTACAATAAGTATGTCTAAAAATCCATATTGGATATTCAAATATTATAATCATATTTGCTTGAACCCACTTGGTCTCACATATGATTTGGGTACAATGTACAAAAATTATGTTAGTCACATATTCAATTATTCAAAACAGCTCACTAGATCATAAGATATGATACCTTATCATTTCCTACATATAATGCATGGAAAAATACTTCAGAGCATGCATAATTTCACAAATCTCCTAATACTTCATCACAATATTGTGTACTTTCATATTCTTAAAGCAATAGTAAAGCTTTAACATTTTAAGATATGTGTGTGTTGCATACACGATAAACTTTAAAAAATTAAGTACTAGAAATTACTTTTTTGTTCATTATAGGCATTCATTTGTTCAAAACAGCTCACTAAATCATAACATATGATACCTTATCATTTTCTACATATAATGCATGGAAAAAGAATTCAGAACAGGCATGATCTCAAAAATCTCCTAATACTCCATCACAATATTAAGTACTTTCACATTCTTAAAGCAATAATAAAGTTTTAACATTTTAAGATCTATGTGTGTTGCATACATGATAAATTTTAAGGAATTACGTAGTAAAAATTAATTTTTTTTTCATTATATCTATTTACGACAAAAAAATACATTGCAACTGACCATCTTGATTCAACTAGTAGCTGGTTCAAGCAATGTGCACTATGGGGAAGGTCAAGTCATACTATGTCTTGAGATAGGATGGCTAGACCATTTGAGGAAGAAGGCATTAATCTTAAATCTTAAGAACTTCAGTGAGATAGCCAGATGGGCAATAGTTAAGAAGGTGATTAAATTTCACACAAACATAGACTCGGTCTGGACTCGTTGGATGCGTACGCACTATGGATGCTCACTGGTGGATGATCGAGACCACAAGCAAGGCTTCTCATTTACATGGAAGCATATGGTGGATGAATACAAGCAATGTGCATACCTATTCAAGATGTCACCGTAGGGTATTTTTTCACTGATTGATGATGCACCTGAACCATTGGAGTTTGTGAGATCTAGGGGATAGTGATGTCCCCTTGGTCAACATCTTTGAAACTCAAGGAACATACCACGATGGGATGCTACGGTGTACAAAGCCAAACATAAAGCACTTTCTACTGGTGACCGGGTTAAACAATGGATGTCGAACTGTGATTCGATGTGCTTCTTGTGTAACAATGAAGAGGAAAGTGGTGAGCATTTGTTTTTCAATTTCTCCTTTGCTCACACATTATGGGAGGACACTTCAAGAACTTATGGAGTTGGTCCAAATTCATGCAACCCTTTATTTGACCTTGGATGCATTCACACACAACACAACAGAGAATGGAAGCAACTCATCATCATGGCTATGTCTGGGGTGGCATATTTCATATGGAAGGAAAGGAATAGTCAAAGGCATGGTGGTCTAACACTGTCAACAAAGGATCTTACTTATGCCTGTCGTAGTGAAATAAGAAAGGTCATCTTTTCACATGAGGAGTTGAGGAATAACATACCAATAAATGTACAAAGGGCATGGGATGTCCACTAAAATGACATGTTCATCCATGAGCTGGGACGGGGGAGTGGTATAACCCTGTGCGGTATAATACTTGCTTAGTTTGTCTAGTTTTGATATCTGAGCATGGATAGAAAATTCTCATGGACCCGTTAAGGGTGCTCAATAGGAATAGATATTATTCCTTTTGAGGCATTCCTTAGATGGAGGCATATAGGCCTTTGGAGTACTAATTGGATAACCTACACCTACATAGCTGGGGATAGGAAATCTGATTGGGTACTTAGGCTAGTATTTAGAGCTAGATGACGGTTGTTTTGGGACAACATTGGCATGTAATCGAGATAGGTTTCTTACTCTCAAACCTACTTGCAAATGAGTGTTTAGCCTGAGGGTTAGCTTAGCTAATCCTTCTAGGAATAAAATTACCAATTTCAAGAAACTAGTAACTAGTTGTTATTAATACTGGTGACTGGACTATGTTGTTGCTGCTTTTGTTAACGATGGCTTATTCTTGTCATTGTTATTGCAAACTACGATGGAAAAAAGACATCTCAATTGACATTTATGATTAAATTATCTAGTTGTCATTGTTAGTATTTACGATATGATTATGTGGTCGTGATTAATATTAATGTTGAACAATTAATATCTTCATTAAAACTATTCACAACGAACTATATAAGTCATCATTATATGTATTAGTGATGAACTGAAATTATTTGTCATTATTTTAGTTAACAGCAAGACCAATAACAACAAGATGCGACAACTTTTTTTTTTCTCATTGTTAATAGTTACGGAGGCGAACTTATCCACATTTACAAACAACTTTTTCCACTGTTATTGGAGGCTTTTCCTGTAGTGGTGATCCATTATGTTATCACCTCAAAATCTCTTACTTCTCTCATCCTTTAGGTATATAACCCATTTTCTTCACAAGAGAGATTTGACCCCAAATCTCTTTCTTCTTCCTTTGGATCATCCTTGGAGCTTCTGGATCAAGAGAGGTCAGATCTTGAAGCCCTGGTGGCCAATCTATATTAACTAATCCAAAATATAACACCATAAAAATCATCTAAAAAACCACTAAGTTCTACAAGTATACAAACATGTTAAACAATTAATGCTACCAAAAAAACAAAGGTTGTCAAATTCAAAAAGAAGAAAATCACAATATCCACAATCATTTATGAACAGACTATTTAGACATTTAATGTTACAACTAAATAACAAGAACACATTCATAGAAACCTAATTATGTTTCAATCAATCAACTTACCTAAAAACCAACTAATTTTACCAAATTGAAAAAATATGATAATCGTGACATTAGAATTGTCAAAATTAAAAAATAAGTCATAAAAATATGATCATGTATCTATTAGTGAAACAGCTGACATCACAAAAATAACCTCTATCACTACTATACATTATATTATATTATATATTATCCAACTAACTAACTCGTTGAATGTCAAAGACCAATATAATCTAAAACTAAAATTCAATCTTGAATAAATAGTATTTAAAAATCAATCAAACAACTAACATGTCAAAAATAATAACTATTGTGACTAAAACTAAAATTAAAAACCAAAGACCAAAATTTTCACGATACTTGGTTTGTAAGTAAGCTAAATGTTAACCACAATTTTCACGATATTTAGTTTTTCAGTAAGCTAAATGGTTTATTGATCTTGAATTTTTTAGGATGTTCTTATTCAAAACCTATACACATATGCAAGATTTACACACTCAAGAGTAAATGGGTCCATATTTTTTGTTTTTAAAATGACGTGGGTATAAATTGTTACTTGTAACAAATAAGATAATTAGTTAGGATTTTGAGTGGCCATACCCCTATATGTTGCTAAGTTAAAAAAGTAGCACTTCAAGAAAAATCTTAATTTTTGGAAAATATACTAAAATACTAGTGGTATAGTTTTGTATAAGGAGGACAACTAGTTCCTTTGTGTGTTTTCTTTGGATCAACTGTAGCGGAGAGGATACTAGGAACTAGAAGTAATATATTCATATTATTTGATTGCACAAGAAATTTTTAATGCCAAAAATGCCATCTTGTGAGGTGAATGTATCTTTACTACATTAAGCTTGGATGACATATTTAAATCCTGGATAATAACAAATCATTTTAATTAATAGCAAATCACTCCAGACTTAGAATGTACCATTACCGTTCTCACATAATAAAAGCCACAAATATTTCTAATCGCCCCAATACCTAACTTGTTACCACCCTCTCACTTTTCCATCTTTCTCTACATGGATAACATGCTTCTACATGTGTTGCGTATGTGACATGTTCAAACTTTTATGGATCCAATTTTGGATATTGCATAAAACTAAATGCATTTTGTGCATATATAGAAGGAAAAGTTTGTGTGAGTCAAACCCCCATTGATTACAAGGGGGTCAAAGAGACAATCCTCGAGTATACCAATTGGTTTATTTTTCATACTTGATTAAGGATGTGATCTCTATACATATATGTATGCATACCTATTTTTGATTGATGTTCCATTATGTATTTACTATTCAAGGTGGTTATTGATTGTGTTTTAGGTCATCTGTGCTTTTTTATACATGAGCTCTGCATCTTGTAATGTCTTTTTAAAAGTGAAACTTTTGTAATTTCTTTTTAAAAGTGAGACTCCCCCTAGACTAGATTATCCTAACAGAAACATGTAAATCCATTTTTTGTCTGGTTATTTATCTTCTCTCTTATCTTATTTTTGTACTCGCATGACAAAAAATTTGTCCATTTCTCAACATTCTAGAGATCACTCACCCTATTCTTTAATATACTAGTGACTTTTTGAATTGTGTTTTGTACATGGTAAATCATGCGAAGGGAATTGATGAGGAAATTAACAATGATTTTTTGTTAGCATGGTGATAGTGAAATGAAAATTATCATGAAAAGTTTAGTCTACTTTTATGTCAATACTAGAAAATTAAATCTCTATTTTTTTCATATTTAAGTCTCTGTTAATTAGTTGATCACATGTGTAAAACAAATTATTCTGATGTTTCTTCTATGTCCATAAATACATTTCTCTCTAAGAGATTCTACCAATATGTACTTTTCTCACCACGAATTTGGTTCCTTTAAATAATTATTTCACATTCTTAATTCCTACCAAGTATGCCCTTTTAACGTTAACAATGTTAGGCCCTTTGTTAAGAAAAATTTTCCCAAGTAAAATTCATTTATTTTGGTTAACAAACTTCTCGTTACAAAATATTTCACGTCAATAATTTAATAGCTTCCATGAATATGATTCTCTTCAAAAAATATTCTAAATAATTTATGTATTGGGATTTTCTTTCCCTTCCAACTAAAAGTTTCCAGGCAAGTGTTTGATTTCTGCCTACATTTTTGTTTCCATCCAAGTAAATATATTTCTCTAAGAAATGCATTTCCTTAAAATAAAACCTTCTAGTATACAATTCTTTCTTTCAAATATTGCTTTCATTACTAAAATTTTCCTTTCAAGACATACTTTTATAAAATGAATCTATATTCCTTTCATGTAAAATTTATGAATGAGTTTGTTCCTTCCAAATGAAAATATATTGACAAGAATTCTTTTAAGAAAAAAATTCCTTCAAAATAAGATCACATACAACATCAAATGTGATGATATAATTGTTATCGTTGTTTACGTCAAAATATTTTTTGTCGATTTTATCAGCTATTTTAATCAATTCAAGATTTCATTGCGATAACTTTTATAAAAACAGATTCTCTCCTACTCCCATACCCATAAGGCAAACAACATATTTTTAAACTTCGACTCTCTTTATCCTTTTTACATACAAACATAACCAAACAGCACTTTTTAATTAGTTTCTTTTACCTTGTTTTTTCCCTTCTCTATTTTTTCCCACACCAAGATATTTTTACACGAGGTACCCGACATCCTACTGTTTCCATCAGCATTAAGAATTTCCAGCTCCACTATTATGTGATACAGATAATACAGGACAGGCAGCAGTATGTGGTGGCACAAGCAGGTATGTCCAACTAAGAAGTTAGTACAGACAGCACCTAAGGACATGTGTGAATTAGCTGCAAATGACATAGCTGGAATATTTAGTACATCAGGCGCGGGGGATACACAAAATAGACCCTTAAACAACTCAGCTTTCTGGACGTCAATGCATCGGAGAAAGGAAATTAAAAGAAGCGACTAGTAGGGATCCTATAAGTTATGAGACGACGTGAGATGCTAACCACTTGAAAGGGAGTTCGGCCCTATGTATCATAAACACCTATAAGCAAAGCGTACCCCACGGCCTTAAGAAGATGGGTTCTTGTGTACACAGCGGCTTTTACCTACTGATCCTACGATGCCTCCAAAAGACTGGCAACTGCGTACAAGGAAGAAGCACAGCTGAGTACATGGATTTCACGTGTCGGTGGAAGGACTGGAGAATAAGACAACCACCGAATTTGGCTATGTTGTTTTCCAGGAGTATATAATGGTTAGAGGCTCGTTCTCGCTGGGGAATTTCAAGGACTTGCTGCTGATTTGTTTATTGTTCGATGAACACTACAGACAACAGTGGTTGGTGAGTCGTCATAATACAAGACTACGGTTCTTCTCGAAAGAAACCAATAATTTGGGGGCATAAGATATCTGGGATGGATTCCTCTCTGTGCTGTCCTGCCATTGCCACTGGGATTTTCAGATGTGAATGCAGGTAGCTACTGAGCTGTGAAGGGAATCGTTCTCTTTTTGTTCTCCCAACGTCTACTGTGTTGTGCGGTGAGTACTCCTAAGAACAGAAAATCTATTAGTAGAGTAATCAAGAAATTTTGAAGGACAGAAGGACATCCGTGTTGAAAGCAGAGGTTTGAAAAGTAGAAATTATTTGCAGTCACGCTTCATCGACACCCAGTTTGATTATTTAGGCAATTGTTAGAAAGAATGTCGATAACACGTATTATTAAGATTATCACATGGAAAACAGTTAACATTATGGTTTGTAATGGCATAGATTCAATAGAAAGCATATCATTTGAATCAATACAAGACAAAGAAAAACAAAGATCATTTTAAAAAATTAATGACACGTAATTAAGTATATACAACTGTCTCACTACTACATAAATGACTTATAACGTCACATTTACAGGCGTCAGTTGTATCCAAGACACCGACGCCTAAACTCTACAACGTCAGTTAAATACAAAAACGAACATCTATCTGGGAAGAGCGGCCATACACGGGTATCGCTTTTTAGTTAACGTCGGTTCCTCAATAAGCAACTGACGCAAATTTACCGCCAAATTTAAAATTTCCAGTGAAAAAATTGCCTCCAAAATTTAACACGGTTGTTAATAAATCAACCGACGACTAAAGGTTTTCGCGAGACAGAAATTTGGCCCACTTTTATTGTCGGTTATCTTGAAATAACCGACGCCGATGTGTTTTTGCGCATTGTCCCCGCTAAAATTTTCACCCCCTTTGGCGTCAGTTCTTCTATGTAACCGACGACCGTGGTCATAATTCGAGAACTTTTTTTTTGTCAGAATATGTAGATATACGTCAGTTTTTCTACGACTATCATTGAACATAGGTGTCGGTTTTTGTTTGATAACTGACGTCTAAAGTTTTAACTGTCGGTTGGTTTTAATAACCAACGCCTATTGTTAACATAATAGCATCCGCGCGAGCCAGACTCTTCCCCTTTCTCTATTTCATTTCCTATTTCAACTGTTTCTTCCTCTGGCGATTCCAACCGTCGCCGCTCTGCCCCCGCTGCTCCGCTGCCGCCGCTGCTCTACTGCTACGCTGTCGTCGCTGCCGCCACTTCTCTACTGCTCCGCTACCGCCGCTGCTCCGCCGCCGCTACTACCGACCGCCGCTGCTCACCGAATGCCGCCCACCGCTTCTCTCCTTTGCTCCTCCACCGCCGACCTAAGCAAGTAAGCTATACCCCTCCTTTTCTAAGCTTAACCCATCCTTATCCGCTTGTATACCCCTCCTCTGCCGCCGACCTGAGTGGTACGGGCACTCACCCTCGCCCAAGCAGCGCCTAGGCGGCCCAGGCGTTCACCTAGGGTCCCAAACCCAGGCGCCTAGCCTAGTTAGGCCTCTGGGCGGCCTGGGCGGACTAGGCAGACGCTTGGGCGGCGCCAAGGCATGCCTAGGCTGCTGCTGGGCATTTTTTTTTAAATTAAGTTATTTATTGATTTTGTTTATTTATATACTGATTTTGTTATTATTTAATCATCTACTTATTTAACTTTTTTATCAACTGATTTAACTTTATTGATCAATTCATCTGTATTTATTCATCTACTGTTTGTATTTAGTTATGTACTGATTCATGAATTAATTGATCATCTACTGATTTATATTAGTTTATCAATAGATTTGTATTTATTCATCTACTTATTTGTATTTTCTTGTCTATTATTTTTTATTTAGTTATCTACTCATTTGAATTTATTTGTGTACAATTTTTGAAATTATATAATCATCTAGTGATGTAACTTTATCACAGGCTCATTATGAACCATTAGATCTAGATCTTAGGGTATATCTACCGTCCTAACTATGAAATTGATAACTTGTTTCCTTATTGAGTATATTGAGAATCATAATCACCCTTCTTGCTTAATGATGAATTGTAATGTACACACGTGACATGCTTGGAATGTAAACAATATAATGAACTTTTCCCTAGATTACCAATCATGCTTCTAAAGACATCAATAATCACCCTAACTTGAAGAACTAGGATATGAATGATGGAACTAGGATATGAATGATGAAACTAGGATTGTAGGTATAAGAATGACAACACATGTATTTGTTGGCCTAGAAACCCGTCTAAGATTTACTCATTAAATGTAAATCTTGGATAGTCCCCAGTTTGGGATTATTCTTGAACACCTAATCTCACTTAGGATGTAAGTGTATAATGTGTATTGGGTTTTCAAGAAAATTTTACTAGCATTTTTCCGTTTGTTCTCTAAGTACATATGTACTTAGAGAACAACGAGGAAATGCTGCCGAAATTTTCTTGAAAATCCAATACACATTATACACTTACTAGTGAGATTAGGTGTTCAAGAATGGGATAGATAGTACACATTTATTATATATAAGAATGACATCACATGTATTTGTTGGCTAGAAACCCATCCAAGATTTACTCATTAGGAGTAAATCTTTGATAGTCCCTGATTTGGGACAGTTCATTGAAGATCCTATAGATGAAGAACAGTACTATGATAAGTATGATGACTCCAGTCCATTCTCAGTTGGGTTGCCAACACCACCAAATATTGAAGCTAATGATGACTTGTATGTGCACGAAGATCACAATGAAGGATTGTTAATTGATAAAAGACCGCAATATTAGATGCATGCATGTTTATATTTTTTATATGTTTTATTTTTCTGAATGTGAACTTTACAATGTGAATGTGAACTTTACAATGTGAATTACTTTACAATGTGAACTTTACAACCTGAATGTGAACTTTCAGATGGCTGAGCATTCATATGATGACAATGCTGATGATTATCGTAAGAGTGAGGACGTCAATGCGCTACCTCACAATATAAGTTTTAAAAATATATCCCGCCTCACATTTATAGTTATATCATGTAAGTGTGTTTTTTTTGTCAAATTTTAGGTTGGTGATGTACCCCCTGAAAAAATTGGGACACTTGATGAGCAGCAAAAAAAATTGAGAAAGTGAGGGGCATCACAATGATGAACAAGTTACTACAGCAAAGGGGAAATGGACCCAAACTGGCTGTGGATTTTGATCATGAAGGAAATCCAGTTGGAGTGAACCGCAACTCATTTATTTCATATCTTTGGGTTCTTACTCATAGCCATTGTAGTCCTATTTTTGAATCCTGGCATAAAGTTCCTAAGGGGAAGAAAGACTTAATCTGGAAGGAACTATGCATGAGTTATCATTATTTGCAATTCTATTTTTGCATATTACTATTTTTTAGGATACTAGTTAATAACAATTCTATTTTGTAGAGTATATTTGATCTGGATGAAAAGTTGCATCGTAAATGCGTGATGTAACGCTGTGGGAGGGTCTAAGGAACAATAGGACAAATCTCACCCGAGATTACATACGCAATGCTGAGAAGAGGTTCTTGATTGATTTCCAATTCTAGACATTGATTACCTTTTGACTAACTCTATACTAATAATTTTTTTTTGTAATTTCTTTAAAAAATAAATTTAGGAAGAAGGCAACCCCTGATCAATATAACTACCTGGATCCTAAAGACTGAGAGGAGTTTGTTACCCAAAGAAAAATAGATGAATTCAAGGTATTAAGTGTCACTCCCAATTTAATTAATATACGTTCTTATGTATTCACCTATTCAAGATTAACCTTTAGTGTTACTAACCAAATCAATGTGCTTACTAACAAGGCTATCAGCGATGCTCAAAGAGAAAGGCATGCACTAAATGTGCATGGCCACACAATGGGTCCAAGAGGCTATGCAGGTGTTTGCCAAAGACTACAGGCTGAGTATACTACTCAGTCTACTGCTCAGTCTGCTGCTACTCAGGAGTCCTCTACTATTGGTCTTGCACCTCTGCCTCACCATGCTATGTCGATAGATGAGAGGCAAAACAAGAAGGGAGATATAACAAAGCCCGCAACTGCTGAGGCGGCTACAAAAATAGTAAAATTCAACTCTTAGAGCAATCGATATTGATTATTGTTATGTTTACTTACCAATTTCTATTGATGGCGATTAGCGGGAGCTGGACGAGCAGAGAAAGGAAGACAAGTTCATCCCTAAGGGCACAAGGGATGAATTGACAGTTGCTCTGGGTAACCCAGAGCATCCTGGATGTGTTAGGAGTGCAGACACTAGTATGGGCATCAAAGCATTCTTTGGGCCATCCCAGCGCAAACCTGTCCCAAAAGCGGGACTTTCACAAGTTGAGGTAACCTATTCTTTTTTTAGAATGTTATTACAAAAGGGAATTGAATAATCGATAGCTAGAATTTCTTTTATCCATGTATAGGTAGATGAATTAATTGAGAGGAAAGTCCAAGAAGCAATGGTGAAGTGGCATGCATCTCAAATGGCCACTCAGATGGTACCTGTGACATGCCACACTTCTATTACCCCTACTACAGAGGTTGGGAGTAATCATGTAGGCCCACCACCTAGAACAACCTCTGTAAGTATTTTTATGACATAATAGCTAGTCTTTACAGAGGTTGGGAGTTTGTGTATATATGCATATATCATTCTTTACGTGAATTTATAAGGGTTGAAGCCATGCCGTCCAAAGAGTCAAGAATATGTCATTTCAGAGGCGTCGGCTTACCCACCCTTTCCAGGAGAAATGTTTCATAGGACTCCAGTACCAGATGGTGCGGTTCGTGTGATCCCGATAAATATAGTCCCCAAATGGAGGGATCTTACATTGCCATATGCCCACCCAAATTCTGAAACGCTTGGTGAGGCAGATGGCAGAGTGATATTATGGCCCAAAGTGGATGTCGTCTATACTAATATTGTATGCTAAATTTACATTACATTAATTTTTTAGTGTGTACGTATATATGAGTCAATTGATATGAATATATATATATATGCAGGTCAAAAAGAAGACACCCGCTACATCTCGGCCTCCACCTCCACCTCATGAAGTACCAAGTTAGCTTCCAAGGGACCTACACACCTCGTTAGGTCCTAATTGTAGGGGTATAGAAGATTGGATAGGAGAACATGATCCAAATTGCCCTATAAATATTACTATTCGGGAGGAAGCTGTAGGTCAATCATACGATAACAATCTATTTATACAAATTTTGCATATATAGTAATCCATACGTAATACAAGTTTTGCATACATATTAATGCATACTTATTAATGTAGGTCAATCATACGATAACAAGATATTTTGGAGTTGTTTCGTTATGATTGGCTGAACACATCTATGATAGAGATGTGGATATGGTGAGATCTTGTTTATACATCCATATACCTTGTTTTATATATGGTGATCTGGTTTCTTATATATTAATGCATACGAAATACATGTTTTGCATCCACTTACACATGATATGTACATATTTTTCATTTCTCCATGTGGAATTTTTGATTCCATCTTTGATTAGTCTTGTAGGTAAAAACCCTAGGTCATTTACTTCATACTGCTGTGATGTTTTTGAATATTTTGGTAAAAACAAGAAGACAGTGATAATAGATCCATTCAATGTCGGGTAAGTTTACTTTGCTTATAATTTAGTCTTAAAAAAATACATTTTTATTGTGACTTTTGAGTTATTAATTTACAACTTTCTTACCTCTAGTGGTAAGTATTGAGAGTTACTAGTTATTGTCCCCGAGATGTTCACCGTCTATTATCTAGATCCCGCGGGGAAGAAATTGAATATATATGGACACACAATGAAAAAGCCATTATTCTGGTGAGAAATATTTCGTATTTTTATATCCGTTAACATTTGTTATTATATTACTATTTAATTATAAAATTTAATGTGTTACATTAACATGTAGGGCTTTACAAGAGTACGCCAAAGCTGGAGGAAAGGTCCCCAAGAAAAAGAACCAGCCACTAACTTGGCAGAATGTGAAAGTAATTTCCCAACTCTAATGTATATATTATTTATGTGAACTGTGCTTATTTATATTTTTGAATATTTTGTATGTTTCAATTTATAGTGTGCTACACAAGACAATGACTGGACATGTGGATACTATATGATGTGATTTATGAGCATAATTATCAAACATGCCGCAATGGAAATTGATTCCATACATCAGGTATTATATGTAGTCTCATTAGATAATATGAAATATATCAATCTTATTATATATTATTAATTATATATATACATCATTCTCTTTGTATGTATTTAAAACTGACTTCACTATAGGTAAAAAGTTATTAGATGTACATACTCCCTATACGATGGATGAGTTAAATGATGTAAGAGAACAATGGGCAGAAGCCCTACAAGTAGTGGGAATTTTTAAATATAATTGGGATAATGACGATGATGAATAAAGAATGATATTTCTAAACTTTGTTCTCGTAATTATTTTTGTGTGAATGTGAATGACTTTTTATGAATTGCCATATGTGTGATTGTGAAGACGATCAATACATGAATGTTTCTACAAGTGTCTGAATGTGAAAAGAGATGAAATGAATGGAACTGCATGTTGCTAAATGTGTGTGAAAATAGAAGAAATTTGAAATGGAACTATTGGTTTCTACATGTGTGTGATGAAAAATAATATGAATTAAATGTACTTATACATGTGTGTGAATCACATGATAAATATATAATATTGTCTATCTTGTTAATTTTGTAAGTTTGTGGTCTGTTGTTGGCTGATATCAATAGATGATGTAAACTTGCAGTTCAGAACTGAACTGCAGGTTATGCATCCTGCTGACCAGCCATATAGCAGGCCTGCAAACTGATAAGAAAAAAAATTAGAACATAGTGGTCGATTATTTGTGTATAACCGACAACAAAACACATAGGCGTCGGTTGTTAGTGTAAAACTGACATTTTTATCCCCTTGTGGCATCGATTATCCGTGAAACCGACGCACGACAGTGGTGGCAGGGGATATGGGGTCGGTTATTAGTATAAAAACCGACACCAGTAGATTCTGGCCAGGTACCACGATCGTGCTAGGTAGCACGGCAGTTGTGGCTGTGGATATGGCGTCGGTTACCTATATAAAGCCGATGTTGATGATGTCCTTGCTGCCGCCTTTTTGGTGGCGGGAAGGGGTTTGGCGTCGGTTGTTAATTAATAACTGGCGTTTTTAATAAGGTTATCGTGTCAATTTTCTTTAAGAACCGACGTCGATCGTCCCCTTGCTGGCGTGTTTTTAGTGGCGGGAAAGTTTATGGCGTCGGTTGGGGACCGACGTTGAAGGTGTTGAATTTTAGCGGCGCCCACTTGGGTGTCGTTTGAAAACCGACGCCTTAGTCCTTAAATAACCGACGCCAAAAGTTATTTCTGTAGTAGTGTCTCCATCCACTAAGGTGGAACATTCACAGTCCTATAGTGTTTAGATACTTCGTTTGTTACCAAGAGTCTCAAGTTCCAATCACAGTGACGGCTTGAATAAAAGGTAAAAAATTCACATGTTCGAGACGTACTTTTGTGGAGAATGAATTTTGACAACCCCTAAGTTGCGCAGAACATATCAAGGAGCAATGAACAAAAACAACATTAATAAAACTTCATGGTAAGAAAAAAAAGGGTTCGCTGGGATGCATTCATGACATCATTATGAGAGGGATTCACAAAAACTATATACAGCTCCAATCACCGTAGAGGTTTATTTAATCAAACGTTGTAGTTCCTGTTTTCCCTTAGTCGCTAGTTTCTTAATTGAAGGTGCAACTAATGCATGTTACTGGCTTATGTATTCGACTGGAAATAAACATATTTGATAAAGTATTGCCTGCCGAAATATATACTCAGACCTATATCTGATCGGATATACAACCTTTTTATGCGCATGTACATGATCAATCCGACTTAAATTTGATCGAGTGCTGAATGTATATATAACTGCGTGATTTATAGCGTGAAATCATGATGCTTATTCAACTGATACTATTAATTACAGTCCGACAGAAATGTATTTGTTCGAATACTTTTCTAGTTAGAGTAATGTTCCAATTGATCACTTGAACGAATACTGAAAATTGAAGACCAACTCTTGAGTTCAAGGCCCGAATCCAGAGTCCGACCTGACTGATAACAACCAATTTTATAGATGCTATTGCCTATTTTATCCCTTTTTCCCTCATTTCATTCACCATTTAAGACGATAATTCTTAAATTTTACCTTAGTAGTTAAATATCCCATTAAAACAAATATTTTACGTTTTTGATTGGAAACCCTCAAGCTTTGAAATTTATCAGATCTCCAATCGACCATGGTCTCATCGGCCATGCATTAGTAAACACCAATAAATCCATTGGACAAGGAAGCTTTCCTTGACCAGGATGTCATTGGGGTAATATTTTCATTGGGCTAATCAACTAATGACATATAATAACCAACAAGGAGATACCCTTGTACCACAACTCCAATCAACAAAGAGCAGAACCCTCATCGGGCTGGGTAACCACCATCCAGAATGACCATCAGGCATGAGGGACGTCATTCATATCAACTGACGAGCCATCAATCAACAAAAGATAATTGATACTTAGTTAACCGATAAGATATAGTCTCATCGATCGATGAGTCATCAACAAATGGTAACAGAATGACTAGGACACCAACTCAACTAACTGATGAAGAGTCGGGTGTACTGATGAGGCTTATAATCTCTTGACTGAAGAGGCTTCTACCTTTTCAATCAAGAAAGAGGTAGATCTACTACAACCGAAGAGGATATTGACCCTTATTAATTGATGAGGATTTTTCTAGTGCAGTGCAGTCATGAAGGTCCAATGTGTGCGACAAGACACGTGTTCCATCACTTGGAGCAAGCAAAAAGTACCCTATGCTAGGGTACTTGTAAGCACCTAGAGCACATACACAATCCCTAAAATAGCGACCCTAGACCTCACCTCTCAGGTATATCTTCTTCCACATCACAAATTTCTTCTGCTCTATTCACTTCCATCAATCATCAATCATCGACGGGGATGAAGATCATTGATGATGCGTCTAAAGATTATTCCTCAAGAGAGGAAGGTGTTGAACATGTATGACCCCAACTTCATCGAGCACCCACATGGTGAAAGGAAGTATACCCAGCACTCCTGTTCACTTCATCAATCGTCATGGCCTATGCCATCAATGACTCCCCTGTCCCCTTATCATTGAAGGAGATCTACATCAACGGTCGGCATGTTTGAGATTGTCTACTCTTCCTTATAATATTTCTTTGTTATTCAAATTGTTTCAACCACTTCATCCCCTATTTTGTCCAATGGCCTTCCATTATTGTAAATCTATATTCACTCTCATTAATATGAGTAGCCAATTCCATTAACATGGGTTGGGGGTAGCCACCAGGACTCCCAACAATATAAGTACTTCTTATACATTCAATATACATGTTCTTGGCATGTTTATCTCCTTGCCCTTATTCATTTGTGTTTCTTGTATGATTAGCTACCATTTTACAATCTTTGATGTATTACAACCTCGAGAGAGTGTGTTTGGTGATATCTGGATAAAGGAGTTAGGTGAATGGATGAAAGTGTTGGGTTGTTAAGCTAATGATCATATGTTTATATCTTTGTTTGTCATCTCAAGAGGGAGACATACTGTAACACACATGACTACTACCTAAGGCTATAGTAGAGTTTTAGGAATGACGGTTGGCCCCACAAACCACCACTTTTTGGGCCAATGGCCTTCTATTATTGAAAATCTATATTCACTCTAATATGAGTATCCAATTCCATTAACATGGGTTGGAGGTAGCCACCAAGACTCCCAACAATATAAGTACTTCTTATACATTCAATATACATATTCTTGGCATGTTTATCTCCTTGTCCTTATTCATTTGTGTTTCTTGGATGATTAGCTACCATTTTACAATCTTTGATGTATTACAACCTCGAGAGTGTGTTTGGTGATATGTGGGTAAAGGAGTTAGGTGAATAGATGAGAGTGTTGGGCTGCTTAAGATAATGATCATATGCTTATATCTTTATTTGTCATCTCAAGAGGGAGACATACTGTAACACACATGACTACTGCCTAAGGATATAGTAGAGTTTTAGGAATGACGAGTGGCCCCATAGACCACCACTACCCTTAACTGCACACTTTATCCTCACTCATGCACAAGTCAGGATAAACTACTCGACTGATCACCCATCCTAGTACAACTCTGGGTTGAGCATGCTTAACCAAAAAGTTCTTTAGTGACGGGTTCCCTATAAAGGAGGTGCGCCTTGGTGATATGGGTAGTCCAATCATCATTTTAAGATCATTTCTCCAAGGCATCATATCCGAGGATGTTATAATCTCCTCCAATCAGACTCTTGATGTCCTCGTCAAGGCTCAATTATATGACCTCATAATATTTCTCTAATTTAGTGCATACCCACAATGGCCCATGGACACCCAACTTTTGGTCATGGAATACTAACACAAGTGTGGGTACATCACCATGGACAACCGTTTCCAATATGCCTGGCTTGCATGACTCAAGACTGACCTACTACATGTCCATGTGGTCCCCACCTATTGGAGGGTTATTTTTTGGCTCTGATACCATTTGGAATGCTCGGGACCATTGCCCAAGGCTATAATATTGTTTCATGAATGATGACTGGCCTACAAACCACCACTAGCCCTAAATGTGTGCTTTGTCCTCACTCATGCAATCTAGGGTAAATTTCCTGATTACTCACCTATCATGGTACTATTCTGGGATGAGGATGCTTAATCGTAGGGCTCTTTAGTGCTGGGCTCCCTGAAAAAGGAGGTGCACTGTGGTATATGGGTAGTTCCATCATTCCTTTTAAGATCATTTTATCTAAGGTCTCAAATCCTAGGACGTTACACATACTTGTAACATAGATATACCCAAAGCTCGAGAGAGGAGAAAATAGACGTAAGTGGTGATTGCTTGTAACAATGCTAAGGGTATGAAACAAGTTTAAGTTTTTTCATGTTTGGTGAGTATACTTGGTAGGTATTGACACTCCATTTTTAATGATTCATTCAATGGTTAAGAGAAGATCTTCTCTCTGGTTAATGATGACATTCATTCTATTTGTTCACATGTTCCCATATTTTTTGCCTATTTAATCCATCCATTTCTCCCATTTACCGCAGTTTGAGAGTTTTCACATCAAAGTATCATTATCTAGACTAAAGCACAACTCATCCTTAAGTTTCACCTTTTATAGGCCTTTTTAAAAAACTTGTCCGGTTGAATTATCCTGAATATAATATTTATTTCTTAATCTCATGAAATATCAATGATGATTATTTCAAAAAATAATCTTGTTAATAATAAGGACAACTTCACTCCTAAGCTTTATTTATGATCTTCCTTGTCTTTATTTAGTTGAGTTTTATTCATGACTCAATATTGTGATCCAAACTGCTTTCTACCCGAGATATTAATAAAACATTCTCACAAAATCCAAAAATGCAGATAATATTTTTCTTTTTAATGTTTTTTTTCTGACCTGGGGACACCGTCATAATCCAATGTTCCACTAGGTGACACATGGCAGAATAATGTGATTTTCCATGTGGTAGGCCTCACCAGTAAAAAAAATCCTTCATCCCTATTCTAGATTATTCCTTGGACCTGAACTATAATTTTATGCTATAAATACTCAACTGCATATACCCACCATTTAATATTGCCCAATTTTACTCTCTCAAAGTCATTGGGCCAACTATTTCTCTATTTACATCCAATTATTTAAGTTACTAGAGGATCCTTCCTCTAGCACAACCACTTTTTGAACATCTTAGCATGTGGAATGGTAACTACTTAATTACATTATTTAGATATAAAATAGTTCCTTAAGGTGTTTATCTTAATTGTAGGTTCATAACTTCTTAAACTTCTTTTTTTCTCCATGATTTCTTAATTTTTAATATAAATTATTGATAAATTATATATCTCAAGCTCGACTGTCTTGATTGATTTTTCTAAAGTTGCTTCTCTTTTATCAATATATTGATCCTAATTACTTTCCAAGATATATTTTGTTCTAATTTGATCCATCATCTTGCTTTATCTAATTAATCTAAAAGATTGAATCTTGCATGTATCAAATTTCTCTATTATTGTCTCTTCTCTCATTCTCATATTTTTGTCCCAATCACTCATGATGGGTCTCCACCATGGGAGGTCTTAAGATGATTGAAACCCCATTACCTAATAATGATTAGACAAACTTGTAAAGATTCATAAACCCAAAATCACCATTGGTTATCTGCTTTCCCACTTTATTTCCCTTCATTAACTTGAAAAATGCCATTTTAACTTGATTTGAAACAAATGTTTGACACCTTTTTCATGGGAAACTTGGGGTTCCTAACACCTTCCTCACTCGTAATAGGATCACCAAATTATGTATTTGATCATGATTTCCTTTTTCTTATCCACCCTCAAGTAGAGTCAAGTCCGGGCTTCTATACATGTTTACTTATTGATTCAAACACTAATCTCTATTTCCCTTGTTTTCCATACAATTATGGTAGCAACACCAATATTTATTCTCTTGATTTTTGTATGTGTTATACATGACCACTGAATCATGTTGTATACACGATTTTATTTTTCTAAGGAGGTAAAATATTATGGCAACTATGTTGGAAATTACCATATGGTTCAAGTTGTTTTCTTTTTCATTTTCTCAAGGTTTTTTTTGTTGGATCAGGTTTTGATTTCTCTATTTTCTAGGAGCAGTAAAGAACATTCTAGGCATGCCTCATGGAATAGCATATTCATCGAGATTCACTTGTTGCGGAAATAAACATTCCATTAGAGCCCTCTTGATGCAAAATTAGAGATTCTACCAGGATCTGTGGTTACTGACATTTTTTATTTTTGAGTCTTCCTATCAGTATGACAAATACTAGCTCTTTTTGTAATTATATTTTTTCTTAGGTCTATTCTTCCTTTAGGGTTTGATTTATACTTCCTATTTATGGTTTCCTTTTACTTGTTGAAACAAAAGAGAGAGAAAAATTGGACGAGGTTTTTGCTCATGAGGAATGCTTTTTCTTTCTTAATGGTTACCTAATTTCTTGTTTGCACGTGTGGTTTGGTTTTCGGGAAGGGATTACATGTCTGCATGGGGTTTCTTGCTTTTTTTTTAATTTTCATATCTTACTATCAAGGTATTCCAATAGAAAATGTAAAAGTTATCACTTGCACTATACTCAACTACAAACCCATGTGTTTGCAATGGCTGTCAACACTTACATTATATCCCAAGATGAGGCATGGGGTGTGATAAAGATATTGGTGCAACATAATTTTGGACATTCAAAGGCCTTGAGGATACCCCCTCCTAGAATTATTCATAGATTGTGTATGATGTTGTCATGAGGTGTATTGGGAATAGTACCCAAATGTGTTGAAACCAAGCCCTCATAATAAGTTCCATAATACCATAGACAAGCTAAGGACACACACCTCCCATATAAGTCATGCTTGAGTGAGGACGTAATAGACATCAAAATTCATAGGGTAAAGATGAGTTTGATCATCTACATATGCATCTTTGTGTTGGTGATTGTATTGTAGGTTTCTAAGATTATTGCTTTCTCTCTAAACCTTTAAGATGGTTGTATGATTTATGCTTTGATATTGTTATCATCTTGTCTAGATTGTTATGATTGTACTAACATATTCTTGTGTAGGAAATCACTCTCAAGATCTTAAATAGTCTCATACAATATCAAATAATATTAAACAATCTCCAACAATATTAATGAATCATAAACAAATTCAAAAATATTAATAAATATTTTAAAAACAACCATTTTAATCAATCTCAAATCAATCTTTTAAATAAACAATCTTAATCAGTCAACATTTTCAAATAGTCTTAAAACATTCTCAAATAATGCTAAACTATCTCAAGCAATCTTAATCAATCTCAAACAATCTTAAACAATCTCAAGTGGTCTTAAACAATCCCAAATCATTTTTTTTCAAACCAACAATCTTGATAAATATGTTGAGTTGGTCCTTTCATGCCTACAATTTCTTTACACAAACTCAATCATCTTATCTATACCGAACCTTCATCCCATCCTATTTCAGTAGGATACTCTGATTCTACCAGATCATTATGCTCAAAAAATTAATAGCTCATACCCCGACCAATCCAAACTCCATCGCACCCTATGTCAGTAGGTGAAGGTTGTTGCCTCTTTAGTTCAACCAACACGACCTAGGAGTGGAGATACAACTGTGAGGTTGACCTCCTTCATGGTTCAACATTAGAAGAAGAAGATGGAAGAAGATGAATCTAGGGGGAAATTACTTCCCCACCCTAGTGAGGAAGCATTAAGGTAAAGGCTATTTTGGTACCTTTGTCTCGCTTAACCGCGTTAGAGCACATAACCATTGTGGCATCTACCCATTGGCCAAGCCTGACCCTGTTGCCAATAGTGATGATATTATAATTGTTGACGTGGCATCTCACCATTGGTCCAGTAATGTTTAATTTAGAATGGAAATAGAATTGAATGCCAGCTCCGATTCTAGAGATATTATATATCATTTTTATCAAAAAATTATCAAGAATATTTAGAAAAAATGGTTTCAATACATAAACTGAACCGAGTCAAAAAAGTATAGTTTATTCATGTTATAAGGTGATTAATACATTCAGAACCTAGTTATACATGTAGATTAGGGTTTTGATACCTAACACTAAATCAACCCTAGACTTGACGTTGAACTGTATCACATGAATATATGGTGACATTTTGAGGTTATATATACATGAAGATCAATTGATTGCTCGAATCTACATATGCTTGGTTTTCTTGAATATACCATTACTTGTGATTATGTATAAGTACATGCATTATCACAACATGGCAAAGTTACATGGTTATTTATGAATACCCGCATATATCGACTTCTGAGGATTGTTGATGATTTCTCAATGATTGATGAATAAAGAACTTAAATGTTTATTTAAGTCTAGTTCATTATATGTAACGACCCGAACTCATGTTACTCTTAAATCCTAGAATAATCATAGTGACTCGTCTAAACCCCATCTCATCTTGTTAATTTAAGAATGATACTCTGGTTATGTGAATGAGTAAGTAAACATGAAGAGAATGGACAAAATCAAAGTTAAAATGAGAAAGTTATTACATTATTTACATGTATGTATATAACTACCAATAGTTGACACGCAAACAACATGTCACGAGTGGCACCGTTGTTCAGGACCAATCACGAAAAATGACATAACTTTGATGTCAATTAAAATTTGTTGTTGGATTTGAATTTTCATTCTCTATCCAATTAAAATAAAAATAGAAGCCTTGGAGGTCTGTAGGATGACTTCCATGATGACTGAAGGAGAACTTTGGTAAAGAGGGCTCAACGGAGTTGTGTTCTTACAAATTTCTAGCTAAAGATTTTGAATCTTCTTTCTTTTCCCAAATTTAAGGTTGGTTCCGCCCAATTATTTGATTACCTATTAAAATTAGTTCTATTTCCCTTTGTTCATTTTGTTTTTGGAGCAAAATGTTGATTCATTTTTCTCCTTTGATTAATTTTTCTCAATGGCTATCTTTTGAATAAAAGGAGGTTAATTTAATGACAAATTTTGTTGGAGGAAAGTTTGATCGTTCTTTTCTTACTAGACTTTAAATTTGCCTCTTCTTAAGAAAAGTGAGTATATATATATATACATACTACTTGTGCTACACCTTTGTTCTTCCTTGTTTTCTCAAAAATAACTTATAGTTGAAACATATATGAAAGGGATTATAAGAAAAGTATGAAATTAGACTTGTTATGGTCTGAATCCTTTTGTTTATGCATAACATAATCATTAGAAACTATAAAAGAAGAATAAAATCTGAGAAGTTAATTAATTATCTTACAATTGTTTGTTGCTTCAAGTAATAAAAACATGAACTTGTTATTCATCTACAGTCGAAATAAGAATTTTTGAGGAAGTATACATATCATGAACTGTTTCAAGAGTGTGAAAAGGATAATTCTCTATTCATTGTTATAAGTGAATTATTGATATTCATGATATTAACCTCCTATTTTGGAGAAGTTATGACTGAAAGAAAGCCTATAGAAGGTCTAAAATGATTTTACAGTTTGTTGGATACAATCTTATGCATATATGGCATTTGTGGAAGCAATTATCTTGACAACTTTGTGTAATAACGTTTGGATTAATATTTGATTGTCTTGAAAGAAGTTTGAATATTTATATGATAATCTTGTGGCCTATTAAATATTATATGCAATTGATTTCCTTGAAAGAAGGTTGAATTTTTATATGATTTTTGTGATATGTTAAGGCTTATATGTAGCTGGTTTTCCTAAAATAAGGATAAATCTTTACATGATAAACTGTGAATTGTTAATTCTTAAATACAACTGAATGCTACTAACATACTTCTTTCTAAACAATTATCTATTTATAATGATGATATGCTTTGCATGTAATGATTTGGAAGAAGAGCTTGGGCCTAGGATGATGATGAAGGAAGGAAGAAATATCCAGAGGGGGGAAATCCTGGACTTGTTTAAAAATGATAAAGGGGGAATCTTGGACTTATTAAAAAATAGTCCTAAGGGGGGATCACAAACTTATATAAAATGATCCAGATGGGGGAAATCCTAGAATTTGCTAGATGTAGAGGGAGAGAATCCTAGAGTAGCTGCAACATAATTTAATTTTTGTTTGTCTAGGCTTTCTATGAAAGAATCTAATATTTTCTATAAATATTTGTAACACTGCTTGTTATGCTAAGTGATGTGTTGCTTATACTGATCAGTTGTTTATGAAAATGATGTTAAGAATAATAAAGATGCAACAATGTATTACATTTGTGTATCTACTGATACATCCCTATTTTAGGGCTTCATCTTATGCCTTTTTGTATCTCAGTCACATCTAAACATAGTAGAATGTAAGTTAAATTCCCCAATATGCATATTATTGTCAAATGCACTTATGGACGTTCTTTGCATACTTTTCAGGTGCTTGGACCATGCTTTGGATGGATGAGAGAGAAGGAAGGAGTTCTAGGAGTCCTCCACTCATGGAGGGGTCCAAAGAAGACCCCAAAGCTCCCTCAACCTACCCCTAATGACCAAGGGTCGACATCAAGCAAAGAAGCCCATTGAGCATGAAGATTCAAGTTGTTTTTTCCACTGAAGACCCCAACATGAACGTGGTACCAAGGAACGGCCGTGCAAGCCAATGTAAAAGTTATAAAGAAAATCCCAAATTTGTAAGCAACAACAAATCAACCCCCACGGCCGTGCTACCTAGCACGATCGTGCCATAAAGTCCCCAAAATAGTCGTGTTGGCTGAAGTCAAAATGGGTGCGCTAAAAGGAACAAACTCACCTCCAACTCACTCACCACAGTCATTCTACCCATTATGGTCATTCTCCCTAGTGCCTACCACTGCCGTGCTACCAGCCTCCATTTCACCACCTCAACCTGTGATTTTTCCACTTTCATAGAACGACTATTCCACATCACCATGGTTGTTCCTACCCCTACCCACTACGGCCGTGCTGTCCAACACGACCGTGCTGTCCAACACGACCGTGCTACCACCTAAACCCTAGCATTTTCTGCACTATTTTTCCAACAATGACCCTACTTACCCTAGTGTTTCCAGCACCACCTATATATACATGGGTGATGGCCACAACACTAGGTTAGGTGCCATTTCTCCGCTCCACCTACTCTTGAGCATTCATTGCACTCCACTTGCATTTATGCTCTCCATCCACTATTTCCACCTCATTTCCACCATAGAAACCGAGTGTTCTAGGTTTTCTACCATAATCCCCTTCATTTCCATGCCCATCATCCACCTTAGAGGAGGGAGTTCACCTTACAACAGCTAGGAGGTGAAGGAGAAGGATCTACTTCGAGCTCATGGAGTCCCATCCCCTTCTTCTCATTTGTTTTATCTTTTCTTTGAGCATGTCTGGCTAAGCCCCTAGTGGTGGGCTATTTGGGGTTAAAATGGGACTTCGATACCATGTTGGAAGAAAACAATTTGTAATGAACATAATTTCATTCTATGATGATTGCTTTTGCTTCTATCTCATTACCCATTATATTGCATTTGGTTTGTGCTTTTAACATAGATTGCTTACTTTGTGATGCTTGATGACATTTAGCTTCTAGGGGAAATTGGAATGTACGTGGAAATCTTAGAAATGACTCCTAGGTCCAATTAGTGGATCCCTAGCTAGCCCCCTTTGTTCCTACATGCATCTCCCTTATCCTACAAGTGAGTGTGAGATCTAAGTAGCTAGTGTAAGTGTGATTGGTGCAATTGCCTAGAGCTTCCTAAAGGCTTTATGGCAAGTAACATGAGGTGAAACACCCTCATTTCTACTCTCATTCCTACCCTTGGCTCTCAATTTTCCCAATACCACTTACCCTAAAAACCTAGACTTGCCAAGTCTTACTAGAATTACAAATGAATGTGAGATCTAAGTAGCTAGTGTAAGTGTGATTGATGCAATTGCCTAGAGATTCCTAAAGGCTTGATGGCAAGTAACATGAGGTGAAACACCCTCATCTCTACTCCCATTCCTACCCTTATCTCTCAATTGCCCCAATACCTCTTACCCTAGAAACCTAGACTTGCCAAGTCTTACTAGAATTACACCTAACCCTAGTTCTCCAACTAGTAGTATAGGGTATATTCTAATAACACTTGCCTTGTTGTTTGGTTTGGTAATCTAGATTTAATTGTGATAATTGGATGCTATGTTGACCTTCCCCCAACTAATATCAAATCACATTCCCAAACGGCCCACCTATCCAATCCATTGCATAAAACCCAATTTGTCATCTTAGCCTGTTAATGCTAGTTTAGCTTAATTGCTTTTGTTCACTCTAGCTAATTGCTTAGTCTTGTTAATTAGGGTTAACCTAGATCCTTACTTTCTCTAGTGTTTAGCTTAGTTCTTAGTTGCTAATTGCCTTACTAAATAGTGTAGATCATCTTACTCTATTTAGTTGATTGATTAATCTAGTCTCTTACACCTAACTTGCCTAGGATAATCTAATTTTTGGTAATCTAGTTTTCATATTGCCTTTCCTTGCCTTCTTGCTTTGTGTAATCAAACCAAAACCACTTTTAAAACCCTTCAACCCTAATCTCTTCTTTAGAAACATAGACAACACAAACCTAGCTCTAGTTCCCTGTCTATCCCTGTGGATCGACCGCCATTGGTTGCCTCTCATCTATACTATAACATCACCCTATGCGCTTGTGGGAGCATATTTTAGTGTTGTGAGTGAACCTAGTTTGGGGACTTATAAATTCAAAAGATCACACGTGCGTGGAATATCACACCATATACTCACTTAGACATTGGCTAATCAACCAATGAAATATTTTAGATCCTCAAGGAAAATCATCAACTAACCAACCCTATTCTCAAGTTGAATAGCTTATTGACTTAGGTGAAGTCTTTAGATGATGCAAAAAGTCTAGAATGTTCATGTACTAGGTTAATGGGATGAACCTATGGTTTTGAGTTTTGTAGCTTAGCATGATGCTTAGAAAGCAAAGCCTTGTAAATAATTTGAACACTTTCTCTTTCTATGAACATTGTAAATATAGTTATCAAGAGCTAAATGAGATCATGCTAGTTGTACTCTTACGATCAATGATAAATGAGATATATGATGAGTTGTTTTAATAAATTACTCAATGAAATAGCTACTTTATTGATATTTTTGTGTTTTCTATTTAGGGTTTAATATATCTTAAACTTTGGATCCATTTTCAATAATTAGTGTTACATTGGTTATTGGGATTGGGTCCCAACAACTTGGTATTAGATCCTAAGGTTCTAAGTCAATACATGAACATATACTAGTAGATCCTACACTTTTTTCATTAGTAGTAATATGTGTGTCTTATATAGCAATGGATGCAAGAAGAGGAGATCGAGATTTATACTTAACTCTTGGTGTGAGCGGAGACTAGGAATCTCTAGAAGAATATTCAAAAAATGAACCTCATCCATCACCTTCTCCATCATTTAGGGTTGAATCAATACATGGTACCGAGCATGTACATGATGTGGAAGAAGCAGTGAGGATTCAACCTATCCTCAAGCTCCCGGTCCATAGTTTTTACCTAAAATGTTAGCAACAACACAAGGATTTTTGGCTGCAATTACTCAGGAAAAAGGGAGTTCTAGGACACCTACACCAAAATCAGACCCTGTTAGAGAATTAAGTAGATCATATGAAAAAAAATAAAGATTAGGGCTTATGACTTCACAGGTAGTTCAGACCCTGATGAAGCTGATGCATGGTTATTTGAGACTGAAAAGATATTTCAGTTAGAACATGTAATAGAGGAACAAAAGGTGAACATGTTTTGTAACTGTTAAAAGGTAGTTCTATCCATTGGTGGGGTCTAGAATAGATGCAAGGAGGTGAAACAACATGACATGGACATAATTTAGGAGATGTTTTAAGTCATGATATTATCCTGAGACATATGTATGT
This sequence comes from Alisma plantago-aquatica, assembly GCA_963693085.1. NCBI lineage: Eukaryota > Viridiplantae > Streptophyta > Magnoliopsida > Alismatales > Alismataceae > Alisma > Alisma plantago-aquatica. The sequence continues at coordinate 941,153,606 of OY856413.1, forward strand.
GATAAGATTAGGAAGTTTAAAACATTAAATCACGGGAATATGCCCGTGACAAAATATGAGTTCTTGTTCTTAGAGATATTAATGTTTTGTCCTCAACTTTGTGTGACTGTGAAAGTGGGATGAATCCATGGACACAAGAAAGGATATCTATAAAGGAGACTCACCGAGATTTCCATGCCTTTGTAGATGCCACTAAGAGAGTGGAAAGATCTAGTCAAGTTGGAAGAGAAGTTGAGGGGCAAAAGAGAGTGGGCACTAGAATATTCAACCAAGTTCTAGTAGTCATATTAGGACTGGTAGATTACCACCATACATAAGGGAACCATCTTCATATAATGCACCACCTAGGAAACAACAAGGCAGAGGTAGAGACCATAGAGGGTTTGATAGAGGATACCAACCTTACAGAGTTAGTAGTGTAGAATCTTTTGTAGTTTTGAGTCCTCAAGAGTCTAGAGAACCTAGTTATGATTCAACACCACAACAATATACAACTTGTAGACATGTACATATAGGTTAGTGTTGGTATTCCGATCCACCTACGTGTTACAAGTGTGGATATCTTGGACTCTTTCTAAACATTTTCCACAAGGGGGACAACAACAACCGTCAGGACAATGATCTAGGGGTTAATATCAACAAACCTAGCAGACTCAATAGAGTGGTATTAGATGTACAATATATCAAATATGATCTAGTGTGCAAGGAGTTGCATCACAAAGTGGTACTGGTAGAGGAAAAGGGAAAGCACCCATGACTGGTCTGGCTTATGCTACGAATCAACAAGAAGGAGTAGTATCCCCATGAGTAGTGACATGTCAAATACAACTATTTAGTGATGACATTACTCCCGAATCTATTCTAGTTGGTCCTACTTCCACTGGGGTTGCGATAGTCAAAAGCATTATGTTAACAATTCCATTAATTTATGATTTATCCTAGAAATCCCTACAATAGGAACCTATGTATATTGCTAAAATGTGCCCAAAGTGTGTTTCTGATGGAATTCAAGTGAATCTGTTTCCACTTAAAATGCATGGAACTATTTAGAGGAATATAAAGCAAGATTATATTGTTTCACAAAAGAAGTGGAGTTTCTTAATAAAGATAAACATGGACTTTTGTTGGGGATAGAAAAGTCTTACAAACATGTATGATTTTAGTGATGGTTGTTGAAAAGATGTTGAGAAAAGGATGTCAGAGATATATAGAACATGTGATTGATACTCATGTTGAAAATTCTAGTAATCGAACGTACCATAGTGTAAGAATTTGCTAATGTGTTTCCTTAAGTATTACTAGGATTACTACTACCTAGGGAGGTTGATATTGAGATCAATCTAGAGAATGGTACCTTATACCACCTTATCTTTTGGCACCAATAAAACTCAAAGAACTTAAAACACAACTATAAGAGTTGTTAGATAAAGGTTTTATATAGCCAATCACTTCACTTTGGGAAGCACTGGTTCTATTTGTGAAAAAGAAAGATAGAACAATAAGATTGTGCATTGACTATAGACAATTAAATAAGGTTGCTATCAAGAATAAATACCCCCAACTAGGATAGATTACTTGTTTGATCAGCTAAGAGGAGATGCTATCTTTTGAAAGATAGACTTGAGATCATGGTATCATCAATTAAAGATTAAACTAGAGAATGTGCTAAAGACAACTTTTAGCACGAGATGTGGACACTTTAAGTTTTTGGGTATGTCATTTGGACTAACCAATGCTCCAGCAATGTTTATGGATCTAATGAATAGAATGTTTAGATAGTTCTTGGATGAATTTTTTATTGTATTTATAGATGATATTCTGATATATTTTGAAAATAATGAGCAACTTGAACATTATTTACAAATTTCTTTGCAATTACTAAGATAACATCGTCTTTGTGAAAAATTTAGTAAATGTTAGTTTTGGCTTTTAGAAGTTGTCTTTTTAGGCCATGTTATTTCTAGACAAGGGATTTGTGTAGATCCTAAGAATGTTGAGTCAGTGTTACAGTGGAAATAAACTTAGACTCTATCTGAAATATGTAGTTTTCTTAGAATAGAAGGATATTTTTGGTGACCGAGAGAATGTACTCCAGGAGAGCCTGGTATGGTAAACTCTTGAGGCATGAGAAGGTGTGGTCTGATCACCCCTCCCACTCTAAATCAGCATGTATTATCCTTCACATAGTTTCTTCAATGTAGTTTGAACCCAACTCCTTCATTATGACTTATCGAGCTCTTACCATCCGAGCTACTACAGTCAAATGATTAACATGATATTACGAATATTTCAAGCATGATTTAGTGTTATAGAGATGCTATTAACAAGGTTAACAAGGAAAGAGACACCTTTATGTGGATAGAGGAATGTGAGAATAATTTCTAGTTTTTGAAGGCAAAATTGACTACAACACCAATTTTGTCTTTACATGAGAATGGTAATAGATTTAGAGTTTTGTATGTCACTTCAAGGGAGGGTTTGGCTTGTGTGCTTATACAGGATGACAAGGTAAATGTCTATGCTTCTATACAACTAAAGAAGCATGATGAGAATTACCCAACTTATGACTTATAGTTAATTGCAATCATGTTATCCTTAAAGACTTGGTGACATTATCTATATGGAGAACTATGTCAAGTATTTACAGACCATTAAGAGCCTTAAGTATATTGCTATTCAGAAGGATCTGAATTTGAAATGACATAGTTGGTTTGAGATGGATAAAAATTATGAGTGCAGTATTGTTTTTTACCCCAGTATGGCCAATGTGGTTGTATACACATTGAGTTGTAATTCATCTTCTTTGTCTACAACTGGGATGTATCATCTAACATGTTGATGTGATGATTTTGAGTCGCATTTATAGACTTGTTTGATATGTGTTTTATGCATTTATTAGTCATTCTCGTGGTTAATGTTGCATAATTCATTCATTTTGGTCTATGCTACTTCTTTATGTCAAATTCCCTTTATTTCAGCATTTTGAGTATTAATTATCAAAAATACACATTTTGTGTGGACTTATGTGGTTTCGTGTGTTAATTTCAAGAAAAACAAGTATATGTTACCGTCGATACCATCGACGGTGGTCGATACTATCGACACGACCACAGGCGCACAACCGCAAGGACCAGAAGAAAGTCGATACTATCGACAGGGATGTCGATGGTATCGAGATACCATCAGGTTGCGGATGAAAATGAGGTCGATACTATGGACACAAAGTCGATACCATGGACCCAAGAGGCTACAGTGACGGAAAAGGACAACAACCGACGCCATAGACTTAGAGTGTCGATACCATCGACCCGCGTCGATGGTATCGAGATGACATCAGGCGCAAAGACGAAAGAAAAGAAGAACTGCCGCTATCACGCAGGGTCGATACCATCGACCCGCGTCGATGGTATCGACACCGTCAGATACTTGTTGGCTTTGTAATGATCTAAATCGGACGACTGTGGTTAATGGATGACCTAATTGCGGGATTATACCTAAGGACGGCCGCCCAGAGCGAGGGAGGAGTCATTAGTCACTGCACACATCCCAGAGAGCAAGGAGAGAAGAACGGAGCACGAGAGCACACCCCAGCCGATCCGGACACTGAAGAAGATGAATTCCACCACCGAAAGGCGGGAGAACGCGGATTCTACGCCAAGGATCAGTTGGATCTTCTCCGTTCAGGGGTTTTACCACTCAATCACGTTTTTCTTCATGTTTCCCTTTTCTTCTCCACATTGTACTCTGAGATGAACATGTGGGGCTAATCCCCTTTGTCTTTAGGACCGGGAGTAGCCCGAGAATTCATTGTATGACGATTTTATAATAGTAATTCATATCTTATCTCTTAAATCTGTGGTATAATGTCATTTTCTCCAATATATTGTTATACTTGATCACCATAATAATAATCTAATGCCCTTAATTGCTTTGAAAGAAGAATTAATGGTTGAAAAGAGACGGAATTTACATTAATTGACAAACAAGGTGGTGTAAGATTAATGGTGGATACCGAGAGGTCATTTTTAATGCACCTAGTTTAGGGTATAGGTTACTACGATGGTGGAACCGACCTAGACATAGGTAGTGAATTGTACCATGACAGTGGGCAATTATGATTTCAGGCCACTACCCGGATAGAGAGATAAAATTGAGTAACTATATAGAATTTAATACAATGAAAACATGTGGTGAAACCACAATCCTAAAGATCTCTTTTTGAATTGATTAAACCAACATTTAATCGATTGCTTGTTTTGTTTTATTTTTATTTCAAGTATCCCTGTGTTCGACTCGGGCCTCACAAAGGCCTGTATTACTTCGACGCGTTCACTTGCGTTTCTGCGCACGATAAATTTGCGTCACATGTAAAAGAAGAGATATATGTTAGGTCTTAGAGGGATGAATAGTCATCTTAGTATAAAAGATTAAACCAACTATAGAATAGTAGATTTTACAACAATAATGTATAGATTCTGAGATTGAAAAGATCAAGCATGAGATGTAAGAAGGAAAAGGTGAATGATTTCGCTTCTTAGATAACAACCTTCTGCAATTTTAAAAAAGGTTCTATGTACAAAACCAAATAGAGTTAAGGAAGATAATTACAGAGAGGCACATATATCTATGTATGCAATGCAATTAGGAAGTACTAAGATGTACCAAAACCTAAAAGAGTTGTATTGGTGTCTGGGAATGAAAAGCATGTGGCTGAATTTGTGGCACGTTGTGGGGCATGTCAAGTTTAGATATAATATAAAAAACCAACATGGACGTTTCAACCCTTACCTATTCCATAACAGAAATGAGATCACATCATAATGGATTTTGTGATAGGAATACCACATATACCATGATGTTTGACTCTTTATGTGTTGTCATAGATAGTTTGAGAAAATTAGCTCATTTTCTGCCACTAAAAATACCTATGCAGTAGATAAATTATCATATATTTATATATATGAAATAGTCAAATTGCATGGAGTTCCTTTGACAATAGTGTCAGACGGAGAACCACAATTTATATCTAGATTTTGGGATAAACTACATACTACTATGTGGACAAGGGTTAACTTTAGTATGAATTTTCACCCAAAGACTTATGGACAATCAGAAAGGACAATTCATACATTAGAATATATGTTAAGAGAATGTATTTTATAGATTCTAGGCATTAGGAATGTGCATGTAAGTTTAATAGAATTTTCCTACAACAACAGTTTCTAATCTAGTATAGGAATGACACCTTATGAAGCATTATATGCCAAAAAGTGTAGATCACCAATATGTTGGTATGAAGTGGGAGAGAAACAACTAATGTGTCCTAAGAGAATTGAACAAACTACAAAAAGATGGAGATGATCAAGTAGAAATTAAAATCTACACAAGACAGACAGAAAAGTTATGCTAAAAAATGACAAAGGCCTTTAGAATTCAAAGTAGGAGATAAGTTTTCTTGAAATTTTTTTTTCATGGAAGGGTGTTCTTAGGTTTGGAAGGAAGGGTAAGTTGATGCCAATATATATAAGTCCTTATTCTATTATGGAGAAGATAGGAAAGGTTGACTATATACTGAAATTACCACATGAGCTACATAAGTTACATGATGTATTTCGTGTTTCAATGTTAACAAAATGTCAGCCCAAAAAAATTCAAATTCTACATGATATGGATGTACACTTAGAAGATGATGTCACCTACAAAGGGGGACCAATACAAATTATGGATAGAAAAGTTAAGAAATTCAGAAACCATGAAATACCTATGGTTAATGTGTTGTAAAAATATCACAATGTCGAAGAGTAAACATGGGATCTTGAGAGTAAAATGAGGAGAACTCATCTTGAGCTGTTCTAAGTTTTGAGGAAGATACTTTCTAAGGGGGAGAGAACTTGTAATGACCAAAACTCATGCTATTCTTAAATCCTATATTAGTCATCATGATTAGTCTAAACCTAATCTCATCTTGTTAATTTAGGAATGATATTTCAATGACGTGAATGAGTAAGCACTAGATTTTTTATTAGAATGAATGTGTATGAAGCTTCACATTTAATCATGGAACCATAATAGAGGCAAAAGTGGAACTATAAAATTAGAAAGGCTTTACATAGCCAAAGACTTTAGTAGTTAATTTATGGAAAAATAGTTGTTTGTTATTTTCTTAAACTATTACTTCATTCTTATAGAGAATTTATTACAAATACACTATAAAAACAATGTATGGAATAAGAGTTACAATAAAAAGTTATTGCATTTTTTAATTTACATGTATAGAACAATCAATAGTTGACACACAGACAATAGGTGGTGAGCGACGCTGCTATTCAGGACCAATCACAAAAGTGGCATAACTTTTGATATACTTAGTGGATTTTGATGAAATTTGATTCTATGGATCTATAATTTCATCATCTATCCAATTATAATTAAAATAGAAGTTTTGAGGTTTTTAGGGGACTTCCATGATGATCAAGGGAGAACCTTGGTAAAGAGGGCTCAATAGAGATGTGTTCTTACAAATTTCTAGCTGAATAATTTAATTCTTCTTCTCTTTTCTCAAATTTTATGTTGGTCCCACCCAGGCCTTCGATTACCTACTGAAATCACTTCTCTTTCCCTCTTTTTAGTTCATTTTTGGAGCAAAATGTTGAATCATTTCCCCCTTCTATCTTTTCTTCTCCATAGACATTTCTTGAATAAAAGGAAACTGATTTAAGAACAGAGTTTTCTAAAGGAAATTCTCATCGTGCTTTTCTTACTAGACTTCGAATTTGCATCTTCTTAATAAAAGTGAGTAGATATGTATCCATATTACTTGTGCCAAACCTTTCTTCTTCCTCATTTTAACAAAAACAATAATCATTGGAACATATATGAAAGGGATTATAAAAAAAGATATGAAATCAAACATGTTATGGCTTCAATACTTTCGTTTATGAATAACATAAGTTTTGGGTACCACAAAAGATGAACAAAATATGAGAACTTAACTAATATTATAATTTTTTGTCATTTCAAGTCATCAAAACATGAAGGCATGAAATGAATTTATAGTCATAATTGAATAATTGATATTCATGATATTATTCTCTTGTTCTTGAGAGGTTATGGTTGAAAGAAAGCCTACATAAGACCTAAAATGAATTTATAGTTTGTTGGATTCAATTTTATACTTATATGGTGTTTTTGGCAACAATATTATGTGAAAACTTTGTGAAATAAAGGATGGATTAAAATTTGATTGTCTTAGAAGAAGGCTGAATATTTGTATGATAATTTTGTGTTATCATAAAACTTATATATAGATGATTTTCTTGTAAAGGGGTTGAATATTTATATAATAATATCTTGATCTCTTAAGGCTTATATGAAGTTGATTGTCTTAAAAGGAGGCTAAATCTTTATATGGTAATCTCGTGATCTTGTTAAGACTTAAATGTAGTTGAATGCTACTCAAATAATTCTTTTTGAACTGTCATTTGTTTATTATGATGCTATGCTTTGTATGTAATGATTTGGAAATAGAGCTTTGGCCCGAGCTGAAGATGAAGGAAGGAAGGAAGGAAGAAATGTCCATGTAGGGGGGGGGGAATCTTGGACTTGTTTAAAAATGATCCAGAGGGGGGAAATATTAGACTTATTTAGAGATGATCTAGAGGGGGGGTCCTAGGCTTATAAAAATATCCATTAGGGGAATCCTAGACTTATTAAAAACATATCTAGAGGGGAGATATTAGAATTTTCTAAATTCAAACAGGGGAATCTTGGACTAGATGCAGAAGAAATTTATTTTCTAGTTTGTCTAGACTTTCTATGAAAGAATTTATTATTATCTATATGTCTTTATTACACTAAGTATTATGCTCTAAGTGACGTGTATCTCATACTAATCAACTCTTTGTTATTCTGATGTTAACAATAAAAAAGATGCAACAATGTATTATAGTTATGCATTTACTCACTTAGACATTGGTTAGTCAACCTATGAAACATTTTTAGGTCCTAAATGAAAGGAACCGGCTATCCAACCCTCTTATCAAGCCGAATAGCTTATTCACTTACTTGATGTTTAATGTGATGCGAAAAGTCTAGATCATTGTTGTGTTGGGGTCATGGGATGAACCTATGGGTTTCCTAGTGTTTTTAGCTTAGCATGACACTTAGAAAGAAAATACTTATAAATAAGTTGAACTTTTTATCTTTCTATGAAAATTGTAAATATCGTTGTCAAGAACTAAATGAAATCATACTAGTTGTGCTTTGACTATCAATGAGAAATGAGATATATGACGAGATGTTTTAATAAATTACTCTTTGATTGAAAAATTTATTTTTTTGATATTGTTATGCTCGTTGTTTGGTGTTTATTGTATCTTAAACCTTGGGGTCTATTTTCAATAATCAATGTTTGGTTGGTTATTGGGACATGTAAAATGAAAAAGGGAAAACTTTATTCTTTGTTTCTCCTCTCCATGTGGTTTCTCTGTCCTACATGATTGAGTATCTTTTCTTGAATTAGGGATCTCCTATGATGCACATCGCAATGTATTTATTCTAGTGATTCAATCTTTCTCTTACCGCACTTATTCCAAAAGTGATATCTTTTTGATCCTAACATGCCCTTATTCTGATAGCACTTTTTCTACAGTGATATTATTCTGGTAGTGCCTTATTATTGTACTGCACCTTCTATCCAATACTTCACCTTTTTTTACTATGACTGAAACAAAACTATCATATATAATGACATGACCCATGTTACTTCTATCAAACTTAGCGGTGGCAACTATTTGTTGTGGATGAATGTCATTTCTACTTGTCTTGAATCCCATGACAAATTAAAATTCATCAAGGAAGTTTCACCCAAAGAACCCAATGAGGCACTCACGGATAATAGCTAGGTTCTCTCTTAGATTTGGTGATGTTATGGATCTTGATGTGACTATTAAGTACATGTTCCATAAAAATACTAAATTCAAGTGAGAAGAGATGAAATAGTTCTATGCATTGGAGGAGAACTATCTTTGGTTGTAAAATGTAATTGACAAAATCTTTTTTGAATGTCAAGGTGAGCATCTCTAGTATAGGTACTACAATTCTATGAAGGCTCTCATGAATCAATTAAATTTCTTCTCACCCACCACCTCTAGTGGGTTGGACAAGGAACAAGATACAATTATTATCAGGTGATTTCTTAGCGGCTTTCAACCTCACTATGTTATCGTACAACAACTTTTTCTTATAGGCACCACAATCTCATCCATGGATTAGTTTATGCCCCCTATCCTAGGGTGAGATCCCAATGAAGTATTTGAATCCAAAACCATAATGGTAGATACTATATGGGGTAGTGGATGAGGCTATGGCACTCACACTAGACGTTGACCAAAATATACTTACTATGACAAATTGGGCCACATTAAGGGTGTCTTTCATACCATATATGGATACCTTGTTCATTTTGGATGAGGGTGTGGAAGGGATTCTGTGCATGTTTCTTAAACTTCCACACCACTCATTGTCCAATTTCCTCTAGAAACTACTATGACTCCTACCTAGATTAGACAACCCCCAACACGTTTCACTCTCAAAGAGGGATTATGAATGACTTTAACAAACTTCACACTAGTATGATGACTCCCCATTCACAATAGCATGGCATTATCCTTACATGAATGGCACATTCATGACCAATATACTATGACATTGTTATCCCATCTCACCACTCACTAAGGTAACCCATGGTTCTCTGTGATTGCTTCTCATTCTATCTGAATAGTGAAATCTAATGATACTCAGTACATTACTGATATGCCACATCTTCTTATTCTTTTATCTCATACTTCATTTTCATCTTGGAAGATGGGGTAAGTAAACATGTGACTCATTGTGGAACTATTCTACCTTCTATACACTAAAATGAGTTGTTGTTCATTTTGTTCCAAACATCCATATAACATGATGTTCATAGATAAACTTGTTGATTCCCTTTATTATTTCATAACCCTCAGACTGGCTGGTTTTATTCTACAAGATTGGCAAAATTTGACAATGACAGGAAAGAGGGTGCACTTTGGTGGCCTTTACCACTTCTCCACCCCTCCTCTATCTCAAACCAGTGCTCTTTTTACAACCTCACCTCTCCAATTACCTCTTTGATTTGGCCACTCTTGTTTGGACAAGCTAAATATCTTAACTAAATATGTTTCTAGTTGTTCTTCTATTTTATGTGATGTCTATCAAATGGGAAAACAACACCATGTATGCTTCCCTTCTTGTGTTGTTAAGAAGTCCTTGAAACCTTTTGACTTGATACATTGTTGATCCTTTCAAACAACTAGTTACATTGACTTTGAATGTTTTCTCTCATTTTTTAATGATTTCTCCCCAATGCCATGGATTCATCTTATTCAAACACTAGATGAAGTTTTTCTCGATATATGTGCCTTGCATAAATTATTATTTTTCAATTTATATGCCTATTAAAATCTTACACATAGATAACACACTTGAATACACTCAATATGCCTCTTCTTCCTTTTTTCAGGATATGGGAATTATCCTCCAACATTCTTGTGCCTACTCTCCACAAAAAAATGGTATTGCATAATGAAAAAATCATCATCTTCTTGACGTTACACACTCTCTTAACATTCATGCAAACCTACTTAAAACCATGTGGAATGATGCTATACTGACATCTTGTTTTTTATTAACTGCAACCATCCTCAATTTTTACAAACAAAAACCATTTTCCATTTTCTATCCACATAAAAACTATTTTATTACCACCTTACGTTTTTGGATGCATCACCTTTGTTCACATCTTTGATCCTAAGGCTGATAAGTTATTACCACATGCCATAATAAAGGTTTTTATAGGATACCCCTTCTCTTCAAAAGGTTACACATGCCATAATCCCAAGACTAGTCATATCTATATGTTTGTTGATGTAAATTTCCATGAGAACATATTGTCTTTCTCCTCATTTCCTTCTCTCTCTACACCCACACAACATTTGATCTCCATCCTCTCCTAACATTTGATATCTATCAATTCTCCCAATAAACCGTGTTTGACACCAATAAAATGATCCCATATATGTCTCCTAACAAAGGAACCCATGTTTGAATCTCAGTTTCTGCCCTGATTTACCACCCTCTTGGGCGTTCGACCTCCTCCACGAGTGTGAGAGAGGGGGGGGGGAAATATTTCTCTCTTAATCCCATATATGTACTTACCTCTATTAAAAATGCCAACTTTGCTAAGAGTTGCATCGCCATATTATAGCAATAAAATTGAAGACATAACCCAATTTGACAGGAAATATATTTTGTGGAGCACATGACGGGAATCTTTTTTCGTCAGTTATTTTAGAAAAAGCCAACACCACATATTTTTTGGAGGTAAACATTTTTGTAGTGGGCCTGACCTACAATGTCAGTTTTTATAGAGTGCGACCGACAATAGAGTCTTTTTGGAGGCAAAATTTATTTCACAGGAAAGACTTTGTCAAAAGTTTTTGTACATCTGTTGCAATAGGACTATATCAAAAAATACCCCTAAAATTTTGAATTTTGCGAGCTATTTGAGATGTCAGTTTGTCATAAAGAGATGGATATTTCAATAAAAATGGTGCCCATGTTTTACCTTAATCGGCAAGACTTGACCAACAATGATGTTTTTTCTTTACCAACCAACGTTGTAGGTCTGTAGTGTCAGTTTTCTGTAAAAGGCAACATTAAAAAAAGTGAAATTAAAGGTCCAAAATGTACTAGTGTTTACCAATCACTCTCCATAAGGGTAAAAAAACTTGTATTATTAAACATTCAGTTTCTAACACATGCTTCTTATCTCATCTCTCTCCAATGAATGATCTTCTTCTATCACTCTTTTGGACACCACCTTTATTCCCAAGAATCTCACATATATATTGAAGCACCCTGGGTTGAAATATGACATGCTAGAGGAGATGTGGGCTCTACATGATGGTCATACTTGAGATCTGGTTGATCTACCACTAGGAAAGAATATTGTTGTCTGTCAATGGGTTTTCTCTATAGCACATAATTCCAATGGATCCATTGAGAGACTAAAGTCTCATCTACTTGCAAAGTGGTTACTTAACCTTTGTCTTGGATTTTTTTAGACACTCTCTCCTATTATGCAGATTACTTCAGTCCTAATTTTTACTTCTCTAGCAACACACATTTTGACTAGCCAATCTTTAAGTTTAGATAGCAAGAATGCCTTCTTACATGGAAATCTTCTACATTATTGCTGAGGGGCATTTAAGCATTGATTATGTACTAGAGTTTAAAGATATGTAGGTGAGTTACCTTTTTGGAGAGCAAGAGTCTCTTCTTGGAACTAGGTGTATCTTGAGGTAACAATGATCGATTGGGTAAGGACTATTTATGGTGGTTGGAATGCCTCAATATTGTTTTTAAATTCAAGCGACACCTTGAAGTCAACATATACATGGCAAGAGAAATAGAGGGGAGAAGGAGCACATAGACAAATTAGACTTACATGTATTCTTACAACTATTCGAGGATGGAGGGCGTCTTTGAGGAGAGTTAAGCGCAATCAACGTGAACAAACTAGTGGGGAGGAGCTTGGAGGCTTTTAGGGAAGGTCAAAGGGAACCTAGATGAGGCAAGGGAGAATCACATGATGGCTGTGTTGGTGGAGGTTTTCCCATATGCACTTCATACTTTTCAAGATCTCCATATAGTTGATATTTCCTTAAATCTAGATTTAAAAGAGAAGAACATGTGCATCTCTTTTCTATAGGTGAATTTTGCATTTGGTTGGTCCCATGAGTTTTGTCTCATATATGGTGAATGAGCTTCACGATAAAATTGTAGTTCTCTTCTATATGTACTTGCTTCTACTTTTGGGTTATTTACTTGTCAAAACTCATGTGTGTTTACCTGTTTTATACTTGCTGACCGTACTGCTACATAAGCAGTTAGGAAGAAAGTTAAAAAAATATGATATGGTAAAATAGAGCTGAGTCTGACATCTTTGTTCAGTCTTTACCCACCCCTAGCTAGGTAAACAAACCCACTCCAACTCCAAGTCCTTGTTTGGTTCAGGATCTAATCAAAACTGCTTCTGTCTTTTTGCACCATGTGAGCGTAAATCTCAACCAACACAGTTGGAGTGTAGTCCTGTTTTGTTTTGTAAAATCTGGACTAACATGCTATGTTCAGGATTTTATAATCCAATTATCCAAACCAATTCAATCCTGCTTTTAGTATGATTACAAATCCTAGTTTGGATTTAACTTTGTCGTATATGCTATTTGTTTTATATGCAATATTAAAAAACAAGACCATTTTAATCTGGTTGCCAATTAGGATACCAAATTCGATATTGAACCAAATAAGGAAGCAGTGCGTGTACGTTTCTTGAACGGGAATCAAATGTCAAGCGGCGATGTAGTAATTAAGGCGTCTTGCTTGAGGACGGTCTATGGGACACCCGGGTCTGCGACCGGACGGGGACGTTTCCACCCCCGTCCCAGCTTCTTCTTATGGGTATATTAATTATAATTATCATCACGAAGTGGATGCAGCATTAATAACATTAGAGCTCATCAAGGCCGATTAGGTGTAGAGAACCAAGGTCATCAACGTCGGCGTGGTTTAGGTATCGGCATAGAAGAATCCATAGACGGCCCTTTAACTTTAATTTTTTGGGCTTCGAGTTGGAATGCTCGATGTTGACGGGGTTTCCTACTAGCTCAGGTAAGACGAAAGGAGCCCAAGCGCCCCCATCTCCTACCCTCCGAGTCCGACTTTTATTCCAGTAACACCATTAACGGGGCAACAAATTAAGCACGTACGACTAGGAAAGTTGATCAGCCTATTCCGTCAATAACCGCCCCCGCGTAACACTTTTGTTGATTGGGGTTGAGATCAGTGTGGAAATGGACTTGCTAACAGTTGGGAGAAAACGAATATACTACACCCCAACAACTAAAGCAAAGCATGCGGATGCTTCCAGCAGCATGCCTCCTGCAATCCCCGTTATCTTTTCAGTGCCGTATGATCCATGACGTTGTGATTGATCGTTGCGTTGCCAGCAACCGATTCTTCAGCCAACTGTCGATTGGTTGGTTAGCTGTGATCATGAAGAGGCCGGTAAGTGGAAGAATATGACTGGGCAGGCAGCCACCCAATATCACATCGGACCAAGAATGAATCATATTAGGTGCATCTCTCAATTCGGGGCAAGGGGATCGGGCGGCGTGGAATAACCTTCAAAGAAGTAAACTGTGCAACTCACGCAAAGAGGACGGCTGCCGGCCCACCGTCACCCAACGAACCTTACAAACGGCAAAGGGAGGGAGGGACACCTGCATTGAGTGGCATGACTTGGGGGTTTCATCCCATCACATACGCATGCAAGGCAAAGAAGGGTGTCCTGATGCAAACGTCCGGGGACCGGGGCTGAAGCCCACCCTCCCAAATCAAAATATATGTATTTATACATCTATAGTATATACATGTATTATATTTATATGTCATTTTTTAGTGTAAATATAGATAAATTGATAGCTGAGTTGGTTATATGATGTTATTTCTAGGCAATAGACTCAAGCTCCAATCTCACATATAGCATACTTTGTCCAATTCATTTTACTCAGCCCCCCACTATAGTTTTGACATTTAGACCTTCAAACTCAGTCCCCCCCCTACTCAGAATTTTTGGTTCCGTTCCTGGTCTGAGGAATCATATCCTTCCTGCCTCCACCCAAACTCCATGATTAACAAAGTCGCATATATAAACAAAGTCACGTAATAATCTGGCAGGATCTAAGTTGGTTGTGTGATGAAGTGGTGGCAAGAAGAATGTTGTTATGATAAAAATTGTGATTGATTCTGGATTGATTTCGGACATCTTAGTGTTTTACACAAAGTTACTTTCCTTCATTCTACTGTAAGTACACAAAAATATATTTATGTCCATGTGGTAATATTTTTTGTGTTGATTTACTTGTTTCACATATATTTTAGATTCAAAATTATCATGGAAAAAAATATGAGACGTGGGCAAGAGTACCGAATTGTTAGCTTTAATTTAGTCGTAGCTCATTAATCTAGCATGAGTTAAACCTAATGTAGATGCAATTAGTATATATAGTGTAATGTAAAAAATAGTTTTTATCTTTTGTACAAATGTGAAGAAAGTTAGTCCACATTGCCCACGACTAAAGCTTTGATCTCCTTTATGTCAAAGTCATGTGACACTAGTATCCAAAAGGAGAGGATATACTCACCTTTAGGTATGGTGACCACAAACACGTATGACTATGAGTATGCCACGCCTAGCCTCGGCGGGCTAGGCATGAGACTTGTGGCCCCTGGGTCGTGAGAATTGTCTCTAGTTTTTTTTTTTTAGGGAAGCCAGAGGGTTTTTATTGAATTGTCTCTAGTTTCTTTTTATATAAGAGGATAACTATTTAATTAATTAGCTTGTGGTTCTTTGTTAAATGAGTTTGTTAAAGTGAATAGAAAAGTGACTTCTCCTATAAAGTTTACAAGAGCGATCGTGTGATCACGTCAATCTGCAAATAGCATGAAACATGATAGTGCTATAAATTAGACTCATGGCATTAGAGTTAATGAAAACTCTTAGAATTGTGATTGAAACCCTAATATCGTTAGTTGACCGTCGTAGATGTAACTCCAGCGTTGTTCTTGTGGAGTTCTTCTCTCATGAGAGAGAAAGTATGACTCAATCCTTTCTTCCTCAAGATGAGATCTGTTGGGTGGTGGCACCTAATGGCCATAGAGCCACATCAGTGTTGTTGTTATTGGTCATCAATGCACGAGCGAGTTGACTTCTTTCTTTGAGTTTGTGCTGGATCAAGATTGGAAGAATAACGTGCATCCAACATATACATAGCACTAATTTCTTTAAGTATCATCTTCCCTCAAGTAAGTGGGCAATCTGGTTTGAGTTTTCTAACTCTAGTTATATTGTTTTCCTACTCCTGTGGTTCTTACATTTCTTATCTGGATATTAAATAATCTGAACATTAAACTTGGTATGCACTTCTGTTTACTAAATTGTAGTTAGTTGTTATTGCTTGGAGCGATGATTTTAAATCCAATAACCTTAAAGAAATCAATAATATTGTTAATTATCATGGTTGTCCATGGTTCTTATTGTCCAAAGATTGATACCTCTTCTATGTGTAAAAAAATAAACGACGTCAAATTTGCATGTTGACTGAGCCAGATGGAAACTTGGTTCAGAATGAGAGGGTTTCTTGACTATCTTAAAAAGGTTGAACATAAATCACGTGAAATTAATCTTAATAAAAAGTTTGCTACCTGGAAGGAAAGTAATTAGTTGTATGGAGGATGTATCCTATTAGAACTATCAAACAAATTGAATGATGTATACTCCAAACCTCTCGTGATGACAACTAAAGCTGTATGGAAATTTTTTGATGATGTGGGACCACCCCCAAAGGAGGGCCACAATTGTGACCCCCTAACAATGTAACCCTCAACCCTGCTCAACCACCCACACACCGGGGAGTATTTAAACTGACATAGATGCTAAGCTCCATGACGTGACCAAGGATTATTGAGGCGCACAACGGGGACCCTACTCTGGGGAGCCCGCTCCTCCATTGAGGTACTACCTTTACATTTTCTATGTGATATGTTAGATAAGAGATATAAAATAGACAGCCAGGGTGTTGAAGTATTTTTTCTCTAAATTTCTTAAGTTTTAGATGATAGAGAGTAAATATATTTCAAATTAAGTACACAATTTTGAATTTTGTGTCATTAACTTCTAGAAGTGGGTATGAAATTACATAAAAATGTATTGCTATATCTATCATTGAAAAGTTCCCTAAGTCTTGGGAGCCCTTTGGCCTGAACATCAGTCACACAAAGGATGACATATGCTAAAATGAACTTATGTTAGATATTTTAATAAGGGATGTCACTTGAAAGAGTCAAGGGGCCTATTAATGTCAATCTACTATAAATATTACAACATATAAGCACAAATCTAAGACAAATAAGAACATACATAAACCTAAGACCAAGATTCAAAATAAACCAAAGAACAAACCATATTGAAGTGTGGATAGGTGGGCTACTGGAATAAGAATTATCCTACAAATAAGCCAAAGAAAGCTACAACGCCTTTCGTTTAGGAAGCAGTGGTCAACATGATGACTAAATCCATGAACCTCAATGATGGGTATGCTTCTATTAAACCTAAAATCCTTGATAAATTTAAACCACTTCACTAGATTATAGACATTGGAGATAATGTACATGTTTGTGATGATATGTCACTACTTATCTCTTACTAGGCCTCTTCAGGCCGATTTGTGACTTTGGGTGATGCAAGATCTGTAGAATGCAAAGGATAAAGCTGAGATGATTTTTACTTCCATTAAGGAAAGGTTCTCATGATTCCCAAAGTTAGAAAAATTCCATATACTCGCAACAATATAATAAGTGGTACAATTCCATTTAGAGGTTATCTGAGAATAGATTACAAATGTAGCAAAACAAGTATTATTTGCATTATAGATGGTTTATTCTTTGGAAAGGAGTACATGTGTGATTTAGAGAACTTATTTAAGATTTATATACAACCAATGACTTCATTTTTGTTCTTTATTTGAATGAACAGTCAATTTTGTTGAATATTGTCCTTTCTAATGTATGGCATTGTTGTTAGGGTCATGCAAATCCATTTCAAGACTAAGTAAGCTTCTAACAATTTTTAGTTTATCATGCTCTTTTTGCTTATGATGTTGTTCAAATTAAATCCCTAAATATGACATCAATAGTAGTAGATGTGGGATTGGTATCAAGATAAATTACCTAGAAAACATTTTCAGATCGTTGCTAGGAATTTTGAATTATTAGATTTAGTACATAGTAAAATCTATGAGTTTAAATTGCAACTAGGGATCATAAATGTTATGCTATATGACTTCCGTTGATGATGCTACTGTTGCATCTACTTGCCTAAAAGTAAAGACAACACATTATAAAAATTCAAAATATTCATGAAAAAAGAAGAAACACAAACTAGTAAGATACTTAAAATATTAAGGTCTTCAATGGGAGGAGAGTGTACCCCAAAATTGGTCTTATAATTTTGTCAATACCATGATATAGCTCATAAGGTTATATCTCCTTATTCACCATGATCCAATAGAATTGCATAATGTAAGAACCAAATGTTGACATACATGGTAAATACTTTGTTCCAAACTTCAGGTCTGCCCAACTATATGGGGGGAGCTTTGAATACAATTTTCTATATTCTGAGTAGAGTTCCCCATGAAGATAAAGTGAGTGCTCCATTTGAGTTATAGAGAGGACAAAATATAAGTCTAAAATATCTTTGAGCATGGGGGTGCCTCATAAAGGTACTTGTCCTTGAATACAAAATAAAGAATTTGGGAATGAAAATTGTAGAGGTCATTTTATTGGGTTACATAGAGATGGGAATGTCTAAAGATTTCTTATTTTGAAATATGAAATTTAAGCATTGATGTCAATACCATGTGGAACTTCATGATGAAATATATTTGATGATGTTTTAGCATGAAATTTGGTGTTTCCAATGAAGTGACTCAAGAGGATCCAATAACCATAGGTTCCATTCTCGAGCATGTGGAAAGGATGACAAATGTGGGGGTGATTCAAAACATATTGTTTCTGAATATGACGATTCTGAGGAAATAGTTGAACTAAGGAGAAGTAAATGGCCTCAGAAATCCAACTCTTTGGAAATGAGTTCCTCACTTACAATGTTGAGGGTGATAATGTATCCTTCAAACAAGCTATCTCTTCTCTAGAGAGTATGTTTTGTAAGGGACCCGTTAATGAGGAATTCCGTCAATTCTTTCAGATGGATCTTGGGAATTGGTGGATTTGACTCTAGGTTGTTCTATAGTTGGATGTAAATGGATATTTAAGAAGAAACTTGTTGCAAATATGACAATCAATAAGTAAGTATAGATTGGTTATTAAGGGGTATACACAAAGGAAGGGAATACACTATTTGATACTTGTTATCCTATTTCCATCATGACCATAATTTGTTTGCTCAGAGAACTGGATTCCATTTACGATACCACATCCACTAATGGATGTGAAGACCACAATCTATGGTGATATTCAAGAGGACATATATATGTAACAACTTCATGTGGTCATGACTCCAAAGTGTGTAAACATCTTACGTCATTGTATGGCTAAAAACAAGCCCCCAAGCAATGGAATAAAAGGTTAAATTGTGTGATATAATATTTTGTTTTCATTTCTAATGAATTTGATAAATGTTTTGTTGCATGTTAATTAGTGATAGGTTCATCAACTTATGCTTATATGTAAACAATATCCTGCCTTCTGGTTCTGATAGGACAATAATAAATGAGACAAACATATTCTTGTGTATAAAGTTTGAGATGATATATATGGGCGACATTGGTGTGGTTTTAGGGCTTAAAATCACTAGGCCCATTGACAGTTTCACTCTCTCAGTCTCAGTATGTTAGAAGATACTAGAGAGGTTTGAGAACACATCACATAAACCTATTAAGACTCCATATGATTCTTCCAAGACCTTGTGCAAGACCAATTCTAGTGTTCTAGTGTCTCAATTATGACATTCTAGTGTTATCAAAAGGTTGATGTCTATTATGAACTGCAAACAACCATACATTGCATCTATTCTGAGCAAGTTTGGTATATACAATATTTGTCCCAACAAGACCCATTGGGAAGCTCTTCATAAAGCGTTGAGGTATATCATGGGAACTAGTTCCCTTGGGATGCATTATGGAAAGTATCCTTCTATAGTCGAAGGATAAGTGCTTCAATTTGGATTGCCATGAAATCTAGGAGAAATGGTGTCTCAAGGTATGTATTCTTCCAGGAGGAGGTGTTGTTGGTTAGAGATAGACCACATTGTCTCTTTCCACCTTTGAGACCGAGTTTCATGCTTTAGATGAAATTGGATTAGAAGTTGAATGGCTACATGGACTTATATCCAGTTTAACTATGGTGAAGAAGCTGTTTCTCTTGCAAATTCAGTATACTATGATAGCAAGATGACCATAGACATGATAAAGAGTTACAAGTATAATTAGAAACATCATAGTTACATCCAAGTCAATCTCAAATATGTAAGGTGGATAATGTCTAATCGGGTTGTACAGTTTATAATGCATAGCTACATAAGACAACACATCCGATCATTTGATTAAAGGTCATTCCTTGACCTTAGTTGTGAAATCCAAATTGGGGATGGGATTGAAGCCCCTTTTTTTGCAGGCATTAGAAATTTAACTCAAATGAATGGAGATCCCACAAATTGGTTTCAATGTGGTAATGGAAAATTATTGGGTGAATCGATTGATACTATGTAATTGTCTTAATGCTTTTAGCATCACTCTGTTTGTCCCCTAAAACATACTAGTGTCATGACTACAAGTTAGTTATATATTTTTCTCTGAATGGTGTCAAGTCCTAGGATAGGATGGTAGTATTACATTCTTGGATACTCCAACTAAATGATTCATATTTTGCAGGCCACGATAGGAGAATTAGGTTTTTCTTTAATATCAATCATGATTCTTCTTCTGAATGTATGGACTTTACTACATCATTTTTATTTTTTGCCACTGTCTTTATCATGTCGTTATCAACTAATACTCTTGCACCCAAATTTCAAATTCAATACTTTTGTTCATATAGTTCCTATGGGTGTGAGTGTTGGATAACTTAGGCGTGGTTCATATTGAAAGGCACCTGCTCAAAGGAAAATATGAAGGATTAAGTGACAAAACAATGTAAATATTTTACTTTGACAAGGACTGTTAGATTTATTGACTATGAATGATTAATCTAGCATGAGTTAAGCACAATGTAAGTGCATCTAGTACATATGTAGTATGGAGAAAAATTATTTTTTATCTTTTACGCAAAGGGGAAGAAGGTATAGTCTCATATTATCCACTTTTAAATCATTTTTCTCTATGTATGTGGGAGTTCGTGTGACACTAGTGTCAAAATGCTCTAGGGGAGGGTATTCTCACCTTTGTGGTGGATATGGTGACCACACAAAAACACACATGTGCTTGTGTACGCATGCCACACCATGCCATGCCTTAGCTCACCTTGTTGGGATGAGACAGGATGAGCTCGAGCTCAAGTACAAGAACATGCATGGACATGTGTCTCATGGCTCATGAGTCTTGGGTTGTGGGAATTGTCTTCCTTATCTTTTTGTACAACATGATAGTTACTTAATCAATTAATTTTTATTCTTTCTTTAATGGTATTATCAAAGAGAGTAGGATAGTGACATGTACAACAATTATTGTGTGATTGCCACTATCTGGGAATAGGATGTAGTGTGGGAGTTCTATAAGTAAGGCCTCTAGAATTAGGGTTAGAGACAAATCTTAGAACTCACGATTGAAACCCTACATCATGTCGTAGTGGGTGCTCTAATGCTACTCATGTTGAGTTCTTCTCCCGTGTGAGAGAAAGTGTGACTCTATCCTTCCATATTTAAGATGGGATTTATTTGGTGGTGGTACCTAACAATCACTGAGATGCATTGGTGGTGTTGTTGTTCATCATCAATACATGAGTGAGATGACTTCTTTCTTAAGGTTTGTAAGTGGATCAAGATTGGAAGATCAGTGTGCGTCTAGAGCATACCACATTACTGGTTTTTTTAATAACATCCCTCAAACAAGACCGCAATCTAGTTTGAGTTTTCTAAAAATACTTTTTACTATTTCTCCTACTCCATTTAATCTTTAGTTTCTAATCTGAATCTAAAATGGGCATGTAAATTTGTTAATAAAATTTCAATTGGTTTTATTTCTTGTAATAAAGATTTAATATCCAACACCTAATGTTACTATTGTGTAAAGATCATAGTTACCATACATGTTCAAACATGTATAATTCTCTTTTCAATGTGTACTTGTTGATGTGTAGTAACTAATAGTATAACAATATATATGTTGAATGTTGAGAACGTAATTGGTGTATGCATCTAGTTGTTGGTTCATGTATGCACATTCTACTTGTACATTGCACTTTGAGTAACCATTTTTGAGTTTGTCCTCTTGGCTACTTGGGTATTTTAGAAGACAAAATTTGGGAGCGTTATGGTTGAGCCTTGCAATTTCTTACCATGAATCAATAACAAAATTTAGCTTTGCACTTGAAACCCTAGAAACCTAATGAATTGTTGTATTGAGACTAGGGTTGACTTAGCTTCTAGATTAGAACCTAGATGTACTAGAACTAAGCTTAAACTAGTGGTTGTAGTACAACAAGTCCTGAAGTGTCTTCCAACCCTTACAATGTGGTGGTATGGGATGTTACATTATATGGATATGATGGGTATTGTTTGAAGAGAGCCTTTGATATATGATCTAGACATGTGTGTGAGGATATAAGCTAGCCTACACCATGTTCTCACTCATTTAATTAAGTGTCACATCACTGGACTCTCTACTCTATGTGGAACACTCAATTTTGCTGGTTTGGTTTTGTTTCTAACCCACTTGAGGCTCAACAATTTTCTATAGTGCCTATTTTATTAGAGAAAACCTTATAATATTTCACTATATATGTAAGTCAATATGAAAATGTCTCCCTACACACATAAGCATAAGAGTTAGTCATTTAACCTATATGAAAGGGAGTGACATCCATATATAAGAGAGAGTACTTCTAAAATAGATGTCTAGATCCTTCTCCATATACATGACACATAGAATAGAAAAGGAATGACATGTGAAATAAGACTTTGGATGACATTATCTAAGTTTTTTCAATAAGTAGAAAAGTTTATTTTGTGGTTCTATAAGTTTGCATTTGAGGTTTGAAATGGTTTTGATAATTAGTGCTATGTCTTGATTATGCCTACCCTAATAATGGGACACCATGTGAGATTATGGTTGACTGGGTTTGTTAGTGTAGCTACACGCACACAAACATGTAGTTTTTTATAAGTTAAGACATGCTAAGTTAAGATAAGGTTGGATCAACATGAACCACAAGCTATCTTTCAAAGGATATCTCTAGTGTGAGGACAAGATATAAGGATAAATCCAGAGAGAGTGAGATCCACATGGTGAAGGTCAGAGGACCAAACACTTCATATAATAAATAGTTAAATTAAACTCAAATATGCAAATTGAATGTATTGATATACCGTGAAATGCATTTCAATCATTAAATTCCCTCAATGTATCATATTTATCTCAATTGTTTTGTAATAAGAAGGAAGAATTTCTAGACTGATGGTGAAAATTTCACCTCAAACAGAGTTACGTATCAAAAGTTATGGTTTTTAAGAGATTATTCAAGATAACCACCTTGTTTTATTCCTTTTTACTTTCTTTTTAGCCAACTAATCCATATAAGTCTCCCCCTATCATCCAATAAGAGGCCATTTTAGCAAGGTCATGGATTTTCCCACCCTTTCCCATCCCACACATTATAGCTACGCATGGCGGCAACCCATGCTGCTACCCTACTCACCACCTTGCATGAAATTAATCTATCCTTCCTCTTTCATCTCCCCCTTCACTGACCCCACTTTCCCCAATTTTTCATGGGCTTTATCCCCATGTCTCTCCTCCTTCTTGTTCTTCCTATAATTAATGGTATTGTAGCAAGGTGCCCCCTTTGGGCTTCCTCCACTGACTGTCCCTTGATCAAGGTGCAACCAACTGGTGGGTCTATGTGGCCAAGACGAGCTCAAACAACCATTTCCTAATCTCTGTGATGGCCTCATTATTCACCATCCTCAAGCTTCAATGAGGGTAGTCACTATCCCTTGGCATTGTTCCAACATAGAATTCGAAGGGGGACCCTTGATGTTAGGGTGAAACTCCAGTGGACAACTACGATATCTCCCAACCTATCTCTCTTACACTAATGGGCTAGTCAACTTGACCATTGACCATGTGCCCACTCTGTCATGAGTGGACCAAGCTGATCTTGGATGTGGATTTCACACGGACCGTGGTGGTCCCATGATCCACGGTCCTTGATCTTTGCCAAATGTAAATATCTCCTCTATCTCTCTCTATTTTCATGAGAAAGGCTTATTTTTGCAATAATGATATTAAAGCACTCCCTTGACCAAATAATGACTTCCTATATATAATTTTGATCAGAAAAACAAGACCTCCTTGTTAATTTTTTAAAGTATGTTAAAGCTCAAATCTATACTTATGTGATAAAAATGACAACTTTTATGACTCTTACATGACTGGTGACATTTAATGCTCAACTATGATATAGTATGCATGAAATTGTAACCTAAGATTAGTATGTTTTGATAGACTAAAAGGTGAATTTTGACCTTGACCTCACATATGTAACCTAATGTGATCATATGACACTAAGTATGTATAATGTGAACTTTAATGGCATAATAATTAACTTTATGATAAGTGTACCAAAAATATATATGTTTGATCTAGATCTATAACTTATGCTATCTTTTGAACAAGGAATCAAATTTGTTTCACACATGTTCTCCATAATGACTTTATGATATGAGAAGTAGCATAAAATGGGATATTTATGGAATGTAATGATGATTTTTTAACCTTGTGCAAAATATTAATCAAATATGTTCTTAAATATTAAGTGGACTCCAATTTGGTAAATTTGATGCTAAGAAACACAAAATTTCATTTTGATCACTTGTGTACTCTAATAATGACTTTTGCATATAATATGAATAAAATGGACATATTAGTAGTGAAGTTATCTTTAAATATTATGATTTCCCTATTTAGATCCATGCAAACCTAGTCTTAAATCCTTGGTGTTGCTAGGATGTTTCACCCTAGGTCATGAATAACTGATGATGTAATGAGTAGTTGATGATGAACATGAATGTATATTGAGATGTTAAAATCATATTATGTGAATAAATGATACATACATCAGGTAAAACATTCAAACTTCATGAAAATGATCAAGATGACTAAAATCTTATTGATGTTAATCAATTAGATCTTCCTTGTAATCTCTGGACCTCTTTGTATGAGTCTTGTTAAAGATGTAGTCAAGATCATTTAATCAAGTTGATTAATCTAATGCTCTTATATCAAGGTATGCTTTTACCTCTTATTGTCTAAACTAGTGGTATTTAAATTACATATATGTATGTATGCTTAAAATGCTTAAGTTTATATACTTGTTTGTGAAACAAGTTCCCTATGATTAATACTTTGGTTTTGCATGTTACAAGTTGAACAAACCTGCAAACATAATCTTAGAAGTTCACTATAGAACCCTTGTGCACCTGGCTATATTCTTGAGATAAAAACATATGGTTGGGTACCCCTATTTGATTTATCAAGTAAGGGTATTCCATTTCGAGAAAGGATTATCTCTTGTCTGGTCCTTGAGGTCCCTCATGTCAAACATAGTTAATTGTTGACTTTTAATCGGGTAGCCCCTCACATAGATATAGGTGTAATTTTTAGCTTTGCCATGAATGACCCTCAGAGCCCCCTTCCTTTAGGAAGATGGTCAATAACCATATGATGTTTGGTGAAATGTAAATGCACTTATAATATGCATGTATGTTAAAATAGACTTTAATGTTGGTTCTTTATTTCTTATTATTATGTTAAATTTTAGAAAAGAAAATATATTACTTACACAAATGGTTTTATATGTTTGCATAATGTATTTTGAGTGTACTCATTTTATGATTTTAGGTATCAAGTATACAATGATAGTTGCTTCTTATTTAAAATAATGTTTGATGTGTGCACTATTTGTTGATCATCATGCACTACAAATAGAATCTCCATATAGTTTAATAAAAGGGACTATGATTTCAGTGTTCATGTACTAGTTTAGTTCCTTTAGCATATGCTATTGTTGTTCATACCTTATGGTTTATTATATTTTGTTGTTGTTTTCTTCATGCATATAGTGTAAATTAGCTCCATTTTTTGGGTAGGCACTCGTGTTCTTTCTCCATTGACTTTCTAGTCATTTGGAGTTGGCATTTAATAATAAATGGTTACATACAATCAACAAGTAGATGAAAAACTTGTTCTGATGGCATCCTCTACTACAAGATATTAAAATTCTTGGATTCTTGACTCTAATTGTCACTATCACATCTGTCCTAAGATGGACTACTTCTCCTTAAGTAGTGCAACTAAAGGTGGAGTAGTCATTATGGCTCACAATTCTATTTGTAAAACTATTGGACTTAGATATGTGCCCATTATGATGTTTGATGGGGTTATTAAAACCATCTCTATTGTCTATCATGTTCAAGGTCATACTAAAAACCTCATCTCCATAAGAACACTTGAATGTAAAGGTTTTTGCATGCTACAAGAAGTGGATTCATATTTGGTTCTGAAGATAAATCCATTGTGATTAAGATTCAAAGTCAAACTAGAAATTTATATTTTCTTTTTGGTGAAATTATCTGTAACAGACTGAATTCTATGGTCTTTTCTACAATTTTCCCACTTTCGAGCTTTTATTTGGTTTCTTGTCCTTTTGGGCCTTTTTCATAAATTTCCCTTTCTTTGGTATCCTTTTTGGCCTCAATGTTGGATTTGAACATTTATTGAGGATGGAATCTATATCTACCCACATTCATCTCAATGAATGGGTTTTTGCACAAATGTTCCAATTAATGTGATACTTGAGGACTAATTATGCAAATTGACCATTAATGAGAGATTATTAGTGGATAATGTTAATTTGGAGCTATTATATCTTTTGGATAAGTTATGAGAATTAATGTGCATTTGAATTAATATATAGGAAAAATTAACCCTTTTCTTTCTCTTTCCTAAAAAATGATATTAATGTATGAAAATATGGTATTATGATGAGAAATGACTTCTAATATTGATATGCATCTAATATCTCGAATTTCACTCACTGATGGCATTAAAAGACCCTTTTCACTTTAATCATTCATTTTATACATTAAAATATGCATTAAAGCCAATATAGCATTTAAGGGCCAAAATGTGTGTAAAATGAGAAACTAATGGCATAGCATTGTTCTAAGAGTCGTAATTAACCTATGGTTAAATTTTGGTGGCTTTTGGACTTTGTTTTACCCTTCAAATTGATTTTATAAGGTTTAATATAGTGTAACTTTGGTATTTGAAGTCCCTCAATTTCTCTGTCACGCACCCCCAACCGCACGATCTGACGGTCAGCGGGCGCTCCAGATCTGATCAGACGGTCGTGGCCTTATCTTCTTCCTCCAGTTGATGAACATGTCACGCCTCCTTGGTCCAAGACCCTGAACTCTCTCGCCTCTCCACCATTTCACTAGTTGTTTGGCCCATCGGCTTTGTCTCCTCACGACGCGTCTAACGAGCCTTGGCTCGTCTTCTCCCTCGCCCTAGGCAAGAAACACCCCTTATCGGCCTATTTCTCTTCTCTTCTATGGTTTCGTAGTGGGGTGTAGACCCCTCCTCCGTCCTAAATAAGGCATCAGAGATCACCCTTTGACCTCGACTCCTCCTCATCCCCGACCAATTGGGTCCCTAGCTCCCTCTAGTACCTTGACCTACCCTCTCCTCATCTCTAGCGACCACGGCTAGCTACTCGTGTTTTCGACCACTTCACATCAATTACCTTTGGGGTAAGCTTCTATGGGCTTATTTCTACCTCCCCATGCTCTTGGTTTGTGCCTCAAAGGCCCCTAATGCCGGGTCCTGTAAATCCGACTTGGACCTCACATGCCACCCTTCCTCTTTGGGTTTCAGTGCTTCTCTAGTCACGTAAATGGTCTCTCTGACCTCGCCTCGACCCTGTAAGTACATTCTGATCCTAACTGAGGCCCTTCCTTCTCGTTTTGACGTTTTTCATCCTGGGTTCCCATTACTCCGTTCCTCGATGTTTCTCCACTGGTTCAGGCAGTTTCTGTTGTGACCTTCCCTCATTTTTGCTCCTCCATCTTCGTCGGGCAATCACGGTTCGCGTTGGCCTCTCCCTTTCGGCGAGTTGAGGTCCAGGGGTGCAAAGCAAAGCTGGAGCCCGAGCTCCAGTAGCCCCCACCATGACCGCGGTAGGTAGATGCTTGGTCGTAAAAAGACCAAGGCATCCATGCCCGTGTAATCACATTCATTTCCCTGCCATGGGCAATCCCGTCTTTTCCGTTTGATTTATTTTTCCTCGCCAACAAGTACGTTACATGCGAATGATAGTAGTGCCCTCAATATTTTAATTGATTTCATTTTAAATGCATGGGTAGTTTGGTCATTTCACCTAATGTTTACATCAATTTACATGTTCATTTAAATAACTGTCGCACTATGATTTTCTTGCATTCTGATTGGCCGATTTTACTTAATTCATAGTAAATCGATCCATTGTCAGAAAAATACAAATAAATAGTCGTTGAAAAAGATTTTTCATGAGGAATCTGATTTTATGGTTTTTGAGTCTTAATTCGATTTCCTTTTTCAAAGTTTTCTTTGAATGCCATTTTGAGTATGTTAAATTTTCTAAAATTAGTAATTAATTCATTTTAACTCCAAATTGAGAAATAAAGGATGTTTTCTTAATCAGTGAAACTTAAGTAATTTTTTGGTCTAGGTTTTGAGTCCTAAATCGAAGGTTTTCATAAAAGGTCTAAAATTAGTATCTCTTTATACACCTTATGCCTTAATACATACTAATATATGTGAAATCTTTATAACTAGGATAAAGTGGAATTGGTCACAATCAATTTGGTGAAAGTGATATTATAAATCTTCAATAAGGTATGTGAGTCCTATTTAAGTATGTGACCCCTATTTATGTATGTGAAACCTATTTTTGAAGTATATATATATATATATATATATATATATATATATATATATATATATATGCAATGAGTACCCTATTCCTCAGTTGGGCTTTTACCCAAACCCTAATTTTCCTAATGAGACAATTGCTAGCCTTGGAATCTCTCTCTATTACCTTGATTTGGCTCTTTATTTATTTGGATTTTCTATTGCCTATGTTGGCTCTTTTATGTGATATACTTCATGGGTTTTATTCCCCAATGCTATGATGATATGTTATTTATAATTTCACTACTGCCAAGTGAATTATTTAGCATGATGTATTTATTGGCCAAATGACAATGTAGTGTACATGAGTACAAACCACCCATAGGGCACAGAGGTTTTAGTCCTCCTGCCAGGCACTGGTGTTTTAGTCCCCCTACCACTTTATATAGGCACTGGGGTTTTAGTCCCCCTTCCACATTATATATTTGAGGTTTGGGATGTGTATGTTCCCCTCTCCTCTTGGTGTAGATCCGGTAGGTGCCTCACCCTACATTGGTATGATTTTGTGTCAGAATATCACTCATGCTTTGTGATTATTGTTGTTGATTGATATTGGCAGATTACTTTTTTTCTTATTTGATTTATTGCCTCATACTCTTGAAATCTCTTCATATAGTGAATCATTTTATTATGCAATGTTGTACTTTTTTTATGTGTCCTTATTCCTCTTGATTAACACATACTTTTATCTCTCTCTTGCTGGGTGATCCCAACCACCCATGTATAGGATCAGAGTGCACATTGGAAGCTTGGTGAACCCGTCTAAGGCTAAGAGATATGAGTTCAACCTTCTAGCTTGGACTTAGCTACCTACATATTTAGTTGTTCATGTTTGGAGACAAGTTGATTTGGTTTGAGTCTTCCTCTACCTAGATCCTGTTGTTTTGTATAAAGTTGTACACCCTTTTGGGAAATTTTGTAAATTACTCATTATACAATTGAATATAGTCAAAGTTGAAAATTCCGCTGCTATTCATTGATATTTTTGTTTACCATGATTATTTAGTAAAGATGTTGGTGTCTTTACATTATCATCGAGAGATCCTTTATTTCTTCTTTGTCCACATCTAATATGGATACCACCAAGCTCTAGCATATGAGACTTGGGCACATGAGCGGGAAAGGTATGGCTATTCTAAGAAAGAGTTGACTCTTAACGACAATGCTACTAAGAAGGTAGAACACTAAAAAATTATGTAATGGAAAAACAGAAGAAAGCTAGCTTCTATAGGACGGTCTATACCAAAAATGATATTGTTCACTAAATTCGTTAAGGCATTTGGGGTTCCTCTTAAATTACATGCATGATTTGTTGATGGATTTTGAAGGACAATCAAGGTCTTATTCTTGAAGCTTAAGTCTTGAGCTTTTGAGTAGTTTAAGAAGTACAAGAATGTAATTGAAAAACTAGTGAATTAAAACATTGAGGATAGATAACAATTTAGAGTTTTGCTCATCTAAGTTCAATTCTTTTTTCAATCTGAAGATGTAACTAAATGATACATTGTTAGTTATACACCACAACAAAATGGTGTTGTATAGGGTATAAATATATAACTCTTGGAGTGAAAGATATTTGTGTTGATTCATGCATGATTTGGTAGAGATTTCTAGGTTGAAGTTATTTTTGCAACCACTTACATTGTCAACCATCCTCCAAATACTATGCTTGATATTTTATAACTCCTAAAGTGGTTTCTTTTAATCATCCTATGAGATGATCTAACCATTATACTATTGGATGTCGTGCTTATAACTAATACAAATATCAAAGCTTGATCCTAGGGCAAGGAAATGCATTTTTGGGGGTTGTTCCGAAGGAGTAAAAGGGTACATATTATGGGGTCCTGATCCTAAGTCTTCCAAATTCTCGATTGGAAGGAATGTTACTTTTGATGAGTATACCACGTTCTCTAAGAAAAATGAGTCTATTACTTCTTCCAATACATATCCTTCTCCTAGTGTCACCAAAAAGGTGGAGCTATATGTTGATGATGTGTCATCAACATCACATGGAAATTTGGCACCCCCTATTGTATATCATCAAGATGCCTCAAACAATATTGAAGGTGAGGTACTTGATGCTTAACACTCTAGTGTTTCTAAAAGAAGAGAAAGAAGAAATATTATTCCACCAACAATACATTTAGAATACATTTTTGTTTATAATTTAACCACTACTAAAGAGACTGGTTATGTTGATGGGCCATCTACATATACTATAGTTGTGCCTTCTCAAGATTCTACAATGTGGGCTGCTTATATGAATGAAGAGATACAATCTCATTATACCAAAGAGGCTAAATGGCTTAGAGGCATATATGCATAATTTCTTCTTAAGCAAAAAATATATATGGTTTACTCTGTTAATAGAATTGCTATCCATATTGATTCAATGTTTCATGCAAGAAGCAAACACATTGATACCAAATATCACTTCATCAGAGAAGTGATTGCACGTGGGAACATTCATGTGAAAAAGATCTCTAGCAAAGATAATCATGCATATATGATGGAAGACCCATTACAATTTTCCAAGTTCAGGACTTGCTTGGGCTTAGTTAGGCTTCACAGTCGACAATGATGCCCTTATAGGCTAGAGGAGAAGAACTTTACTATTTGTATATGTAAGATGTTGTCTTTGAGTCAATCTGGAGATTTGTTATACCTTGAATATACCTAGTTCAAATCCTATTTATACATGGTATGTTTATCCTATTTTGGATCTTGCCTTGGTTTTAATCCAACTGATGTTTCTACTCAGATTTAGACTGCTATAGCCAATCAGGAGTCTAACTTTTTGGGCTCCTAATAAGATAGTCTATTCCTAGTGGAAGTATTATGGATTGAAGTCAATAAATACGACCCAATTTTTATAAATCTTAAAGTACCAAAGAGGCATTTCTTTTCCGTGGTTGTAGTCTTCTGAATGTTTTTGGGTTCTCTATTTCAGTGTATCTCCCAATTGAAGATCTCTTGCTGTACTGGAATTTTCTTCTTCTCGTGTGGAACAGTTCATCTAGACCAAATTATGTAAATCCTGAGTCAACTGTTTGCGTGGATTGTTCTTCTCGTTTTGTATGTATTGATTGGTGTTCTTTCCACTAACATGACTAAATAAAGGTTAAATCTCCTCAATGCCATTGATGCATTGAACGATGGTCATCAAGGTCGGCGTGGTTCATGTACATCCTTTTTAGAGGCATAAGGGAGTTAACGGACTGTCACTAATTGCCAACTTTGAGTTAAATGTCAAATTTGGTGTTTAGTTGGTTTTTTTTGGGTCGTGTGGTTGCTTTCTTGGCTTTGGTGATTCTATATGAGTTTTGCTTGGTTTATTGCTGTAATGACTATTTTTTTTCTATCTTCATTTGCTGTGCGTTGTGCCTTCCCCCCTTTTTTTCCCTGTGGGCATGCATTTGATGCTATTATGTGCAATCCGACGAGGGTTCGTAAATATCAATGTTCTCTCCTTCAATGATAAGGATGGATTTCTAAATTAATTTGATGGTGTTCTTCAATAATTATTGATGCATTTTTCTTCCTAACCATCCTTTATGCATTCGCAATAGACGGCCCCCCCAGGATCTGCTGGTCCTAGTTGAATGAGGAGCAGGCTACACCTTGAAGCAGATGATCTCACCTGGCAAATGTATTTAATCCACACCTTTCTATTTGATCTGCTGCTACACGTGTAAGTAGATGATCAAAGGAGTAGCCTACACCTAATAAAAGGAGAACCAGCAGATCCGTCCTCTAGACGGCCATCCCCTTATATCTTTCTCCTATCTATGAAATGACATTATTCAAAAGAGTCAGCTAGCTGTCGACGTACGTGCTTTCCTACTACCTCGGCGGCTGCCAGTAGATCGGAGGAGGGTGAGGGATTTTAAGACACCAGCATGCACCAACAATCAACGGACCAACAAGTTCGTAGCTGCAAGGGCATAGCCAGCTGGTCCCCCCACCCCAGTGTTACACTTGTATTGATCGACCCACCAACTACAATAAGGAGATTCTACAAGTGCGTGCGAAATGGACTTGTGGCGGATAGGAGGTGCATGCTTCCCAGCTGAATCCCTCTGTTTGTTCGGTGCCGTATGTAGGCAGGCGGGTGGTGGTGTAGCATTGTCTTACGCTCCGACGTTGATGACCGCCTAATTGGTACAGCCGATGCGTACGTGCGTGGTTCATGGCTTGCCACCACCCAGAGTGTTGCTCGCATTGCAGCTGTTCGGCGGAATGGCAATTGGTTAGTTCGCTAGGATGACCAGTTGATCATAAATACCAGTCCAGATTCCTTAAGGGGCGGAACTGATCCTCTCTGCAGTTGCAAATATCGCCAATATCGGTGTGCTTTGAGAAGGCCGCGGAATACACAGGGACGGGAATACCACATTCTGAGTGCGACGGTTCTAAAATCACATACCACAGCCCAAACGATGTCATAATAAATACCGCAGTAAGAATACCGGATATAAATACAATACCGCTGCCAATTGCAGCGCCCAAACGGCCCCTAAGGAATGTGATGACGAATGCAAGAATACGTCCAGCCATTTCATTCAGAAGAGATAATAACCCAAGTCGATCGAAGACAGTACATTGGGTTAGGAATTGATCCAATCGTGCTGACGATTCAGGACAAACGGAAGCAGGCGGCGTACGTGTAACAATCATCCAAGGTGTGCAGCTCACGCAAAGTGGACGCCCTGCCGGCCGCCTCCCCAACGAACCTCAAATCAATATTGAAGATGACACCTGCATGGAGTAGTGCACGCCTTTTGGCTTCCCCCATCTCCCATCACGTAAGCAAAGAGGGGCCTAGAAAGCAGGGGCGGAGAAGGATGCCCCAACACACACGTTCGGAGCTACTCGTACGTCATTTTCCTGCCCGCACCTAAACTCCATAACGGCCGAAGCCCCGACGCTAGTTGTTTTCTGACAGGTGGCTAGGCCGCTGCCGAGACCATGTTACCAACTCAACTCACTTCAGTTATCTTTGCTTGGAGCAACAATAGTCGGTTTCATTGATTTTCCCCGGCCGCCACATAAGGAACATCGCTCCTCCAGTGGAGGTGTCAGGCTTTCTCGATTGGGAAGACACCATGTAATATGGTAACTAAAGCAAGAATTCAGGTGGTAAAATATACTTTTTGTATATTTTATTTTATATTATTGACGTGTTTGTATATTTTTCTTCATTACAATCGATGTCTTTAATATATATATATATATATATATATATATATATATATATATATATATATATATATATATATATATATATATATATATATATATATATATATATATATATATATATATATATATATTGGGAAGACACCATGTAATATGGTAACTAAAGCAAGAATTCAGGTGGTAAAATATACTTTTTGTATATTTTATTTTATATTATTGACATGTTTGTATATTTTTCTTCATTACAATTGGTGTTTTTAATTAATATCTTATATATATATATATATATATATATATATATATATATATATATAAAGTGTATCGATGTGTGTTATATTTATAATATTAAATTTGTTATTTTTGTTTCTATATTTTATAAGTCGTGTATTTATTTAATTTTATAGGTTATTTTTTAATGTGGTATTGTATCTATTAGTTCTAGTCACTGTTATAGTATTACTTTATTATCTCTGACATTATTTTAAATATATATAAAATATATAAAAGTAAATGTAAATTTGGTCGTTGATTAATTTCATATTATATAATAAATATTTTTGCATGGTATCATAATTAAAAAGGTGAAGCAAAAGAAACAATGTATCCTTATTGGCGACACATTGCTCGATGTGTTATAACTAGGGATGACATAACTAGAGATGGCATCTCTACCGCCCTCTTTATCACTTCTACGGTGAAATGGACAAACAAGATTGCTATAATCCTCGCTAACAAATTAGCATAGCTTTGGTGTCATATCCCATAGTATAATGTCGATATGAATATGTCTTTTGTCTAGTTGTTGTGCCCAAACAATCATGTCACCCGTAGTCTCAGAAACACAGCCGTTATATGACATTCAAATCTCAAATAGGAATTGTACGATATTTTCAATCCTTCAACAATGTAGTCAATTGCTAAAAAAATAAGTGATATACATACGATGGAAATGATTATGTATCAACTCATAATCAACATCATTCACTTTAAAGTTACGATGATACCCCCATACCCGATGCCTATTGCAATTGTTGTCGCATTGGTTTAATCTTTTTTTAACTTTTTAGGTCATCGCGATATTATACATTGTAAGTGTGATTATCTAGATCAAAGTAATAATTATAGGAAACCCTAAAAGCTTCAACAATGTCTTAAAATAGTCAATAATCTCCACCCTAATCCATGAGGTACACAACCGTGTAATCTGGTGAACGTCCAAGATATACATCTTGGATAAATAGATAAAAAAAATTTGATTACCATCTTAATTTAAAATTAAATTATGTTAATATTATATACCTCTTATTTTAAGTTTACTAGACAATAATAATTATATAAATTCAGATCTATTTTATATTTTTTATATGTTGTATTGATGATCATATGTTCGTATATTTCATTTAATTATTTATTTGTCTATTACTTATTTGTATTTTTTGCTATTATATCCAGTGTCTTTAATAAATATAATTTTATGTTTTTATGTGTATCAGTGTGTGTTGGAATTCTTTATATAAAATTTAAATTTTTGTTTCAATATTTTTTAAATTGTGTATTTATTTAATTGTATACTTTGCTATCTAATTTATTATTGTATCTATCAATTTTAGACACTATCATTCTCCATTTATAAATATTACACATTTATGAACTATAACACTTTTTTATTATTTTATTTTCTTAGGCGCTATTTTAAATATATTATTAAGTGTATTTAAGTGAATGGATATTATGGTCTCTAAGTAATTTAGTATATTAATTAAAATCGTACATGGAATCATAATAGAAAATGCAGCAAAAACTATAAATGGGGACACAATGCTCTTGTGCGAGAAATGCCTCTCAGTTGAGCATGCATTGTTTTTTTAGAGTAGCAATGCGTCCTCCATGGGACATTGCATCTGATAAGGCCATTTTAGGAATTAAAAACTATGTTAAATTGGTAATGAAAAAGTAGAAATTACTATTTATGTTTTTAAGTCTATAATAAACTCTAATATTTTTTTCTCTTCATGTTAGTTAAATCACAGTTTTTGTATCTAGGTGAAATGTGATTGTTTTTTTAAGGTGCATGTTTTCAATTTCAAAAGGTATGGTGTGGTTACAATACATAATCTTAGACTATTATTTTTATGATGTTTAATATTTGATCATATTACAATTATGGTTTTACAATGAACTATATTTGCATCACTCCCATCCATAGTTATAATGCCTTCAATTTGATACTCATAAAGAAACTTGAACATAATTGCATATGAAGTTGCTAGCTAGTACAAAACCTGCTTTCATTCTTTTTAATAGGGAACCTAGGAGGTGTTTGTTATAATTGTTTGTAACTCACTAAAACTCAATTTACTCACTAACATAAAATCTTTCATGAAAAACTCTATAAAAGACTTGAATACATAAGTTTTCTAGACATGGTTACGACCAAACAATCAAAGCCTTAGATGTACATATAAACAACAAGTATGTTAGGAATTTCCAATTCCCCCCAACTTGCAACCCAACAGCCCATACCATTGTCATTTTCAGATAAACAATATGTATATTTTGAAATTCCGACATTGTGTCTATAAGAAACTAGCCTAAAAAGGGTAGAAAGGAGATATTATTAGATGAAGAAGCTATATCCACCATGGTTACCCAAGAACCATGGAACAAGAAGTTTGAAAAGAGGAGAAAAACATGAGAAGTAGTGAAGATCTTACATGTTCTAGGTGAAAATGTTGATCTTTAGCCTTAGATCCTTCAAGGCAAGCTAGATCACCATCAACCAAGCTCAAACACAACCAACCTACATTGGAATTGACATTTGATTTCTCGAGAAGTGTCTCACTATCTTTAGGTCTTGCAAAAGAACCCTAGGTTTGATGAGTGTGGGTCTTTATAGGTTATGGGTAGTGCAAACATCTAAACAACCCATATAAAGAAAACCAATTGACCCCATAGTTAAGAAACATTTGATCCTCTTGTGAGGCATTGAATCAACCTCTTAGTTTTCAAGGCCCTCAACCCTCTCAAAAAATCCATCGACCCCCTTGTCTAACATGCCATCAACCCTTCTGATAAAAGTCATCACACTTTAGCTGGAAAGGCCCTTAACCCTAGTCAAAAGAGCCATTAACCTCACATAGTAGTGAGTCATCAACCTCACTCAGATATGATCAATCAACCTCACTCAAAAGTGATTCATTGACCTCACTCATAAGTGAGCCATTGACCTTAAATAGAAGTGAGTCATTGACCTCACTCAGAAGTGATCCATCTATCTTAGTCATTGAACCACTAAGCCCTAACATCAATTGTTGCAAGAGTACTAGAGTAAAAAACTATGATACCAAAGGATTGATAACATCCTTTCCTCAATGTTATTTTGAGAACGCATATGTGACAAATCATGATCTTATTTTTTTAATAATTTAATGAGTCTGTATCAAATCAATAAATCATGCAATTGAGGCAATAGCGATTCAATCTATGTTATGGTATATTTATGAATGAGTTCTTTCAACCCTTCCCTCCTAGTAGGATTTCATTCCTCCCATTCCTAAATATTATTATTTCAATGCATTCATGTACTAGTTTTGACATGGCCTCCTCAATGCCACGATGATCCACAAACCTTCACCAGAACAATGTATTTCTTTATCAACTTCTACAGACATCTATCCAAGATCAAAATTGGTCCCTCAACATACAAGACATCTTCATCAAGATATACTTCCACTGGATATATTATCTAGTCAATATTCATGTGATATTTCCTTAACATCTAAACATGAAAAGCATTGTGCAACTTTCTCAACACAAGAAGTAAACCCAATTTATAGTCCACTTACCCAAGACATTTAGATAGGATAAGGCCCCATAACCTGGGTCCAACTTGCCCTTCTTTCTGACCCTTAAAACACCTTTCGAAGGCAATACATGTAGATATACAAGGTCACCAACCAAGAATTCTAGTGGCCTTCTATAATTATTTGCATAAGATATCTATCTATCTTGTGTTTCCTTCGACTATTGTTGTTGCGCTAGCTCAAGATCTAAAAGATGATATTCACCTACCTCTTATCAACAAAGAGGTTATATGCAGTGCCTTAGAAATGATTTCATGTCTATGCTCCACTAAGAATTGTTATTGTAGGCAAACTCTATCAAAATTATGTGAATATCCCAACTATCGAGGAATTGGAGCACATATTCTCTCAAAAGATCTTGCATCATTTGTATAGTTCTCGCTTTTACTAATGATTAGTTTGTGGGTGAAAATAAATGTTCAACTTCAGTGTAGTTCACAAAGTTCTATGTAGATGATCCCAAAAACATTGTCGTAAACTACGAACCTCTATTGATGCTATGATTGCATGTACACTATGTATATGAACTATATCATCCACATAGATCTATGCCAACTTATCAATAATGAAGGTAGTTTTGACTGGTATGAAGTTATATGACTTTGTTTGGCAATCAACAATTACCTATATGGAATTACACCCATTGGTTGTACTAGAAAGACCATCCATAAAGTCATGGTGACATGATCTCATTTTCACTCAAGAATTGGCAACAATTGCAACAAACATGTAGGTTTATGATGTTATTCCTTGAGATATTGACAAGCTGGACACTTTACCACAAAGTCTTCCATGTCACACTTCATACCTGGCCCCCACTATGAATCCTTTTCAGTTATTGTATACCTTCGTACTGCCAAGGTGCATGACATAAATTAAGTAGTGTGATTCTAAAAGCATACATTCCACAAAACTCATGCATAAAGAACCACCATCATTTGTAAGAACATACTATCCAATCTTATGACTCATGAAAACCATCTGACTAGCTATTCAGTATCATAGTATCATCCCTTTATACATCTTTGATCTACTATATAGACATCAACTTTATCTCACTACTACAGAAATGGCTTATAACGTCACTTTTGTTGGTGTCATTTGTAATAAAAAACCGACACCTAAACCATACAGCGTCGTTGTTTAAAATAAGCTGACATCAATCTGTGAAGGGTGACCAGACACGGGTACTGGTTTTAGTGTCGGTTCCTTAATAAGAAATCGACACCTAAAAGTAACCGCCAAAACCAAAATTTCCAGCGAAAAAAATTGCCTCCAAAAATTGACATACATCGTCGGTTTTTAAGGGAGGAACCGACAACTAAAGGTTATCTGCGAGACAGAAATTTGCTCAATTTTTATCGTCGGTTTTGTGACAATAACTGACGCCGTTGTGTTTTCACGCGAATAACCACAAAAATTTTCACCTCCCTTTAGTGTCGGTGGTTTGTTGCAAATCGACACTTAAAGTTTTTATTGTCGGTGTTTTTTAGAAACCGACACCGAATGTTAACTTAAATCGCTCGAGCAAGCCCGACTCTTCCCCTTTCTCTCTGTGATTGCAATCGGCTATTAGGGTCTGGCAATTCCGGTGTTCTCCTTGCTCCCCGCCGCCGATCTCCTTGCTCGCCGACGCTGTGAAGCGCCGCCATGAAGCATCGCCGTGAAGCGCCGCCGTGAAGCGTCAATCTCCTTGCTGCCGCTGTGAAGCGCCGCCGTGGAGCTTGCCATTTGTGGAGCTCACCGACGTTCGTGGAGCTCGCCGCCTCCGTGGAGCTCGCCGCTTCCGTGGAGCGTGCCGCCTCCATGGAGCTCGTCGTTCATGGAGCTGCCACCGTCGTTGGTCCTCTCCTCCAGCCGGTCCTCCTCTCGGCGGTGCTAGCAGTAGCCAGTGCCAACAACAACAGCTGGAACCAGAGCTTGCCATTATCATCACCACTGCCACTGATAGAGGTAAAGCCTCCAATTGACTAGGTTTGCATCCTCAATTCATCCTTGGCTTAACCTATTTTTTAATGTGTGTTGACCTTGGCTTAATCTATTTTTTAAACAAGTAGATGTCAATGATAATTTAGTTAACCAATCCCTATGATTGATCCTAATTCAGTTCAGTATTGTTTTGCATTCATACACTTAAAGTTTTTATAGTCGGTTTTTGTTAGAAACCGACACCGAATGTTAACTTAAATCGCGGGAGCGAGCCCGACTCTTCCCCTTTCTCTCTGTGATTGCAATCGGCTATTAGGGTCTGGCGATTCCGGCGTTCTCCTTGCTCACCTCCGATCCCTTTGATTGATCCTAATTCAGTTCAGTATTGTTTTGCATTCATACACGATCGTGCTAAAATTTGTAGTGTGCATTTCTAATTTTAGGTTTGACTTTTTTGATGTTACTAGCGGATAGGAGCCAGGCACATGTTCATTTTCTGATTCACTTCAAAGTGATTAGAATGTGCTTGGGTCCTTATTATAAGTATGTTGTTTTATCCTTTTAAAAAGTATTTCAAACATAGTGTCATGTACTCATAAAACTAAATATGAGTGTTGATTAAACAAATAGATAATAAGTGTCACCTCATTTTATAAAATACCAAGATACATCAAATTATAGAAAATACTAGTCTGAAAATTTATAACATCATTATATGTACTTACACTTTTTCTGAAAATATATAACATCGTTATATGTACTTACGTATACTTTGTTAATACTAATATTATGCAGTCTCTGTCCACCCACAACCGTCACTATGAACTGGGCCTCTATGTCAATGTTAACATTCCCTATTGAAGAACAATTGGACATCATCCTAGATGATCGTTCCTTAAACCAATTGGCCATACCCAAACATTGGCATTTTCTAGAAGGAAGACACTACAGGCCTGGTGAAGTGACCCTAAATTTTGGAAATTATTCACATGTTATCGAGGTTGAGTATGATTTGGAGGGAAATCTTGTATCAAAATCTGGTTGGCGTGATTGGATTGGAAAGATGCATGTGGGCCATAGTGACAGGCTTTTTCTCCGTCCAGTTGGCCATAATACCATCAACGTTTGGATAACCAACATCAACTGCGAGACCCCCGATCATCTACTGCGGCATGAGCATACGGCGGAGGATATCATCTATGACGAATCTGATTATGAGGCCCCTGTCAGTTCAGATTCGTCTAAATACAGTGAGGAGCTTCGAGACACAGCATCATCAAAAGGGCCACGGTAGGTCCAATTAACAAATATAATTGTCAAGACAAAAAATTTGTGTTTACACATTTTGTCTGAAAGAAATCAATACTCATAGCTGCTTTCTTTTCTGAACTTCAGGAGAAGATCGCCACAATGATAAGTCCTCGAAGTTACTGATACAGGACCATGTTGGTGTAGTATTTAGTTGTCTATCTATCTAGACTTGTCTGTATTAATAGTTATTTTAATTATGCGCATGTTTAGGGGTACACCAACCCCTTTGTTTAGTTACTGTTTAGGGGTACACCAACCCCTGTGTGTGGATGTAAAAAGAGATTAATTGAATGGAACTGAACGTTGCTACATGAATGCTTCTAACTGAATTGATGATTGGCTTGGTTATTGAATGTTACAAATTACTGATAAATTTCATTATAAATGTTCTTTTATCCTTATTATAACTATGTTTTCAATGATCACTTCCATTACGGTTCAGGAGCTCGCCGGCCTTCTGCCTGCCCGTTCGGCTTCCACGTGCACCCATCCGTCTCGCCTCTCTCCCTGATCCAGAGCAAGACACCCGAATGGGCTCAAACAGAGGTAAACATCCCCAAAAACCCTCTCTCACCCTCTGATTTGTATTTACTTAAATACTGATTTGTATTTACTTATCCACTCGTTCATCTAATGATTTTTTATTCATCACATTATTTAAATTTAGGGATTTATATTTAAATGCATCTAAACATTCATAAGCTATTAATGTTGATTAATTTAGGAAGCATTGATATGTTGTTATGGCTGTCCACAAATGTTTTTATAAGAAATTGTGTGTTGAATGGGGTTGTGAACAAGGAATTGGTGTTGTATTTGTTGGCCTAGAAACCCGTCCAAAATTTACTCATTAGGAGTAAATCTTGGATAGTCCCCGGTTTGGGACTGTTCTTGAAAACCTAATCTCACTTAGGATGTAAGTGTATAATGTGTATTGGGTTTTCAAGAAAATTTCAGCAGCATTTCCCCATTCGTTCTCTAAGTACATATGTACTTGGAGAACAACGGGAAATGCTGCCGAAATTTTCTTGAAAACCCAATACACATTATACAATTACTAGTGAGATTAGATGTTCAAGAATGGGATAGGTGGTACACATTTAAGAATGACATCACATGTTTAAACCCTAAAGTTTTAACCATAAACTCTAATCTGTTTACCCTAGACCCTAATCTTGTTGTAATATATACTTATTTTCTCTTTGATCAAAGAATGGATAGATCATGGATGTCCATTCGCAATCGCTGCACCCTAGAGTTTATTTCTGGTCTTGATCAGTTTGTTAGATTTGTCGAGGAACATAGGAAACAACCTGGAGATAGGTTCTACTGTCCATGTAGGCATTGCGGTAACAACTTGAAAGTCAGTACTGGTGACGAAATCAGAAGTCATGTCATGTGCAACGGGATTGTACAAGGCTATACAAAATGGCACTGGCATGGAGAGATTTCAAACCTGAAACCAATGGATGTCGATAGCAGTGCTTGTGTGGAAGAAGAAATTGCCTCCGATGACGTAGATGTGAATGAACCAGTTCCAGTAGACATCGTTGATGCGATGCTGGATAGTTGTGGGGTAGAGCACACCGATCCACCTCCCATGTTTAGAAACATTATGCATGATGATGAGATACCATTATGCACAGGTTGTAAGTTTACGAAGCTTAGCGCTGTGTTGAGATTGTATAAACTAAAAGCTAACAATCGATGGAGCGATAAAAGCTTCACGTCATTGTTGTCTTTGTTGAAAGAAATTCTTCCTGAAGGAAACGAGCTGCCGATCTCAACATACCGGTTAAAGAAATTGTTGTGCCCAATGGGAATGGAGGCCAAGAAGATACACGCATGCCCGAATGATTGTGTATTATTTCAAAAGGACTATGTGAATTTGAAAGATTGTCCGAAATGTGGTGCGTCAAGGTATAAATTGACGACTTCGGGGGAGTCCAAAACTGGTTCTCCCGCCAAGGTGATGTGGTATCTACCTATACTACCACGGTTTCAACGCTTGTTTGCCAATCCTATAGATGCAAAGAATTTGTGGTGGCATGCAGATGTTAAGAAAAGTAATGATGGGATCCTACGACATGCGTCTGATTCCCCACAGTGGAAGAAGATTGATCTATTGTACCCTGAATTCGGTGAAGAGGATAGGAATCTAAGACTTGGGATTTGTACAGATGGGATGAATCCATACAAGACATTGAGCAGCCAACATAGCACTTGTCCAGTCATGCTTGTTATATACAATCTTCCTCCCTGGTTGTGTATGAAAAATAAGTACGTTATGCTGTCGTTGTTGATATCGGGCCCTAAACAACCTGGAAATGATATCGATGTTTATCTTGAACCTCTGATGGGGTGAAGGTGTGATGACCTATGATGCTTCACGAAGAGAGACATTTTGTTTGCACGCTATGTTGTTTTGAATTGTGAATGACTTTCCAGCATATGGGAATTTGTCTGGATATAGTGTCAAAGGATCTAAAGCGTGTCCTATATGTGAAGAGAACACTGATTCAATACGACTAAAACATGGCGGAAAGAATGTATATCTTGCTCATCGAAGGTTTCTTCCAAAATTTCATCCGTATCGTAGGTTGCAAAGCATTCAATGGATGAAATGAGGAACGTAGTACACCTAAACCTATATCAGGGGAGAATGTTTATGAAAGAGTGAAAGACATCACCAATGAATTTGGTAATATATCACAATGTACGATGGCCACAAGGAGTGACAAGTCTTTATTCAAGAAGAAGTCAATACTTTGGGATCTTCCTTATTGGAGTTCTTTGACAGTCAAGTATTGTATCGATGTCATGCACGTTCAGAAAAATGTATGTGATAGCGTCATCGGTACTCTGTTGAATATACCAGGTAAGACTAAAGATTGGATAAAATCCAGAATGGACCTACGTGAAATGGGAATAAGGTCAGAATTAACAGAATTACGTGAAATGGGTAATAAAAGAACATATTTACCTCCCGCTTGTTACACGTTATCTAGAAAGGAGAAGAAAGCATTTTGTGAATGCTTGGTAAATGTTAAGGTGTCACAGGGTTACTCATCCAACATCCGTACATTGGTATCAATGAAAGATTTGAAGTTGATAGGTCTTAAATCTCATGATTGTCACATTCTAATGCAACAAATATTGCCTGTGGCAATTAGATCTATATTTCTGAAGCATGTAAGGTTTGCAATCACCAAACTTTGTTTCTTTTTCAACAGTCTCTGCATCAAAGTTATTGACCCTGATACTCTCGATAATTTGCAAAGAGAAGTGGTTGTTACCCTATGTCAGCTTGAGATGCATTTTCCTCCGCCGTTCTTTGATATCATGGTACATCTTGTTGTCCACTTGACTAGGGAAGTGAAAATGTTGGGACAAGTTTTCTTGCATTGGATGTATCCCTTTGAACGATACATGAGCATTTTTAAAGGTGATGTTCGAAACCGTTATCGGCCTGAAGGGAGTATTATTGAGGGTTATGTGGCGAGAGAGGTTATGGATTTTTTCAATGAC
Source organism: Alisma plantago-aquatica (assembly GCA_963693085.1). Taxonomy (NCBI): domain Eukaryota; kingdom Viridiplantae; phylum Streptophyta; class Magnoliopsida; order Alismatales; family Alismataceae; genus Alisma; species Alisma plantago-aquatica. Next base: position 941,198,334 of record OY856413.1, read on the forward strand.
TTTCTGAGTGGTAATGACGCTCCCGTGAATGACAAGAATATTGAGGAGCATTTTGGCAAAGGAGTTTTGGGAGCACGGGTGAAAGTAATCAGCCATGAGCAGTTGGAGCAAGGTCACTTGTATATTTTACACAACATCGACGAAGTGAGTGTTTATATCGAGGAACATACCAATTTCATCAAGAGACAATATCCTCGATCCAATTCAATGTGGCTTGCTAGAGAGCATAATAAGACATTTATTAAGTGGTTTGAAGATAAAGTCTTACATCAACTATATCAAACACCAGATAATGTTACTGAAACCATCAAATGCCTCGCCTTTAAACCAAAATTGAATGTTATGTCTTATGAAGGGTTTGACATAAATGGTTTCTCATATTACACAAAGCGTCAAGATGATAAGAGTGTCGTCCAAAACAGCGGGGTCACCCTTCAAGCGTCGACTATGTATTTTGCAAGTGCAAAGGATAAAAGTCCACGTGAAGCTAAAATGTCATATTACGGTGTCATTGAAGACATATGGGAGTTTGACTATGTAGATTTCAGAATTCTGCTCTTTAAATGTAATTGGGTTGACAACAACAAAGGAGTTATAGTGGATGAATTGGGTTTCACATTAGTGAACTTTGAAAAGATTAGCGAGAAGGGTGAACCATTCATATTGGCATCACAGGAAAAACAAGTATTTTATATCGATGATCCTGCAAATGATAAATGGTCAGTTGTTCTTCATGGTAAAAGACAGTTCATTGAAGATCCTATAGATGAAGAAGAGTACTATGATAAGTATGATGACTCCAATCCATTCTCAGTTGGGTTGCCAACACCACCAAACATTGAAGCTGGGGATGACAATGACTTGTATGTTCGCGGGGATCATAATGAAGGATTGTTAATTGATAAAAGATCACAATATTAGAGGCATGGATGTTTATATTTTTATTATGTTCCCATGATGACCGTGCTGATGATCACCGTGAGGGAGAGGACGTGCTTGCACCGCCTGACAATGTAAGTTTTAAGAATATATCCCTGAGGTTTCTATCTATATGTTCATTTATAATTATATTATGTAAGTGTGTTTTTTATCAAATGTTTTGGATACTAGTTAATAGCAATTCTATTTAATTTGCAGGCGTTCGCCAAATACTACAGGCTATGCAAGACGACCATGACATAGCTATGCAGGCCATCGACATTGCTTTGTAAATCCAAAGTGCAACAGTCAGAGAGAAAGCAAGCATCCCGCACTATAGCTTAGTACATATATATAGTGGGACTAAGGTGACGATCCCACCTGCTAAAACATGTTACCGACAACTACATGTTACGACTGGGAGGTCATGATTCAACAACCGTATGCATTAGCAGGAGGACAAACAGATTTCACCACGAGTTAACATTGAAGAAGATCTACTAACCTACACTGAGCTAAACAAGTTTATCAGTACTAGCCTAAGGCACAAGTACCGTTCGTCGAGACAATGACGGTCGTGGAAGCTTAGTGGCCACTACACGTTCAAATGGCCAGTGGCCACTAAGCTTCCACGACCGTCATTGTCCCAACGAACGGTACTTGTGCCTTAGGCTAGTACTGATAAACTTGTTTAGCTCAGTGTAGGTTAGTAGACCTTCTTCAATGTTAACTTGTTGTGAAATCTGTTTGTCCTCCTACTAATGCATACGGTTGCTGAATTACAACCTCCCAATCATAACATGTAGTTTTTGGTAACCTGTTTTAGCAGGTGGGATCGTCACCTTAGTCCCACTATATATATGTACTAAGCTATAGTGTTGTATGTAAATTTGGCACTGCTATTATTATGCACTATATATGTGTTAGTCTGTCATGTTGTTATATGAATATGAAACACTTGTGCGTGCTGCACTTTATGTATTGTATTTGTATCATGCTTCCCTTCATTGTGGCTTCTTTTGCTGTTTCATGGCTCTTTGAATATATGATTTGGTTGACAATGATGACAATGATGACAATGTGAATGAGTTTTTATGAATTGTGTGTGAAAATCATCAATACATGAATGTTTCTACATGTGTATGAATGTGAAAAGAGATAAAATGTTTGCAAGTTTATGGCATGTTGTTGGTTGATATCAATGGATGTCGTAAAACCTACATCTCATAACTGAACTGTAGGTTTCTCATCCTACGACCAGCCACAACAGGTCTGCAGACTGACAGAAAATAAAAAATAAAAACTTCGGCGTCAGTTATTTGAACAAAACTGACGATATATGGTTACAATGTCGGTTTCCATACTAGTAACCGACGTCAATTTCCCTAATGAGGCTAGACACCACGGCCGTGCTGGCCAGCACGACCGTGGCAGTGGACCAGACATAAAATAGGCGTCAGATATTTATATACAACCGACGACATAGGATAATAGTGTCGGTTTCCCTACTAGTCACCGACGTTGATTTTCCTAGTGGCCAGACAACACGGCCGTGCTGGTCAGCACGGCCATGGCAACGGGTGAGATGACGTCGGTTATCACTAGGAAACTGACGCCGATAGTGCCCTAGATGGCGCTCTTTCTGTGGCACAAAGGTATGTGGCGTCAGTTTTGATCCTAATAACCGACGCCTATACCCTCTGCTGGCGTGTTTTCGGCGCGTTTTCAGTGGCGCGCAAAGGGTTTTGGCGTCGGTTTGAGAACAAACACGTAACAGTTGGGCTTTTAGCGGCGCCCACATAGGTGTCGCTTTAGAACCGACACTAAAGGCCTTAAAACCCCCGACACTAAAGGCATGTTATGTACTAGTGTGTGTAGTAGTGCCATAAAACCTCACAATATATAAATCTCCATATGTACATTCATCTAACGAGGAGACATCATTGTTTCCTCTTGTTGTAAGCAATGGAATATAATTTTACATTGTTTACATAAGACGACAAAGAAAACTTTATAGTAAAAAAATCAACCACCACATTCACCTTTCTTGGGTCATAACTTGGCATTCAGTCGTAGTAGTTGATCAACTCCAGCCATGTCTTCTACCTCATATTCATCTACGACTATGGAAAAATGAAATTGAGACTCTTGTAATTCATTAGGATATGACACTTATCCCCATAAAGGTAGTGCCTTCACACTTTCAAGGTCAAAATGGTTCCTGTAAACTCCATACAATATGTTGGTTAGTCCTCCTCATGCTTCTTGAGCTTTATGGACGCATAAGAGAGATATTCTTGGTCTTCATCAACAAACCACTTAAAAAATTCTTTGAAGCAACATAGAAAATGACTTAGGATTTCATCAAATTAAGAATAACCAACAACTATATTGATATCGTTTTCTCTTTCATTATTTGAAAGCAACATTGACACTCCTCATCCCAAATAAAAGGTACATCCTTCTTGGTAATCCTAGTTAACAACAATGATATAGAACTACAATTCCAATGAATTGTGATCAACTAAACAAAAAAACTCCAAAGCTATATCAATATCTTTGTGTACTCTCATTGCAAAACTGACTCCACCTTCTTGGAATCAACACAATAGACTTCCTTCTACTCCAATTCCAAAACTAAATCCATCATTTGGAATCATCACAAATACCTTTCCTTGAGATGACATGACAAAAGAAAGACACCTCAATCAACCAAAATTCACACTTGTGTGAACTTCACATACAACATATGATTCCTCAAAAACTTTAAAGACATACAAAGATGATAATGCTATCTCTATCCTTGGAATTGATCAAGATCTCATCAATGAATAGTACAATAAATTGATCTAGGTACTAGCTGAACACTATTCATCAGATCCATAAAAGTTGTAAGTGCATTGGTTAGTTCAAACGACATAACCACAAACTAATAATGACCATATCTAGTCCTAAAAGACATCTTAGGTATGCCATCAACCTTCATACTCAATTGATGGTTTCATGATCTCAAATATATCATTTATAAAAATGTAGCACTATTCAATAGATCAAATATGTCATATATCCTCGATAGATACTATTCTTCATTATCACTTTATGCACAACCACATAGATCCATCCTTCTTATTCACAAAAAACACAATAGCACCCGAAAGGGAAAATTATCAGTTGTATGAACCCCTTGTCTCACAAATCCTAAAGTTGTTCTTTCAACTCCTTCATCTTCACTGGTGCCATCCTGTATGGTTTTTGTGTTATGGGCTGGTTGGGTTCTAGGTAACATATTAACATAAAAAACCAATGTCCCTAGAATGTGGAATACCTTGAAACTCATTAGGAAATATGTTCTCAAACTCATACACCACCATAACATCCTCAATACTCAAAATCTTCTCCTTGGTATTTACAACATGTGCTAAGAATGTTGCACAAGCCTATCTTATGATCTTATCTTCAATAGATACCAACACCAGACAAATAGGGATGATCTTCCTATCTACTTGGAAAGACCAAGAGATGACACCATCTCTTAAATCCACAACCTTTGATTCATAGTCCCAAACAACTTTATACTTCTCTAATATATCCATACCTACAAATACATAGAATCATTGCATGTAAAGTAGCATGAGATCCACTTAAAATGTTGTGTAATAAGAAACGAAGGACATGGGATGGACTCCTGCAAAATAGTAGAACCCATCAAAGGAGTCTCTGACAATAGATGATTAGATGTACTATACATTGGAAGTTACAAATTCGTATCACATCTCTAGTGATAAATGAGTGTATTGAACCCAACTAAACTAAAACAAATATATAGGATGAAACATATAAGTCAAAAAGAATAAGTTCGATCTAACCTATCATGACCTATGGGTTGATGACTCCTTCAACATGAGTCATGACATAGACTCAAGCTGTTTCCTATGGAGGCATTGTCCCTAACTTCTTCCTTTTGGTCCTTACGACCCTAATTGGGAAGTTTGGTCTTTCCCTCTTCCAAAACTTCTGCATGATTGTAGAACTTTTGAATCTAGCTCTACTATTGTGTCACCTCAACTTGAGATGGACCAGAGTGGTTTTTGTTGCAGGTTATGAACTATATCTTATACTATGGCCTAGAGGGTATTGTCATAGACATGGAACTAGAATTAATATCCCTATAGGGAAGAAGTCCTTGGTATATTCCCTTACCATGTAGGACTATGAATATACATGGGCCTTGGCTCTAGCATCCCCTAGCTCTCCTGTAAGTACTGATATTGTTTTTGTTTCTGTGTTTCCATGTACCTCTGCTTCTTATATCCTTCATACTATCGAACATGGGATGAAGTTGACTAATTCCTTGGCTCAACATGTTGATAAATCACCATTATACTTTCAATCCTACTAACTACTTCCAAAAAAGATGAGACATGCACACACATCTCCAGAGTATATGCCAACTGTGCCAACTCCTCATTCATGCCCTTCTAAAATGTATGGTCCTTTCCTCCAATGTGGCGTTTAAGTTATGAGAGAGCTTCAACAACTCTATGAACTGTAAATCATAGTCCTTATCTAAAAATGTTCTATGATGTATGTGCAAAAATGGGTTTATATTCTCCTTTAGGTTGGATTGTGGAACATGCCTTCCCTAAACCTCCTTGAAGAATCATGCCCAAGTAGTAGTCACTTCCCCATGCCTCTTATCCTCCTCCATGTATCACCCATGGGAAACACCACCTTTCACAAGGCAGATAGAATTCTTGACCTTTTCCTCCTTTTCTATATATAAGATCAAAAAAGCCTTCTCAAGATCTATCAAACTAGTAATCAACATCCTCTAGACTAGTAATTCTATCATACTCCATGCCACCCAATGTCTTCAACCTCTCAAAGGTTTTCCATAGACCCTTATAAGATTAAACATGTGGTGATGGTACATTAGGTGGAGGACTAGGTACCCTATCAACCATGTGGGATATGGTAGACATCAACTGCTTGATCATACCCTAGAATTGCAGGTTAAATGGTGTTCCAGAGTTCCAGGGAGGCACTATAGGATACTTAGTTCCCACCTCAGGTACACTCAACTTGGATACCCTTTTCTGTTATCTAGTTGTCTACACCATGAAGATACTCTCTACATTCTTTTCATGATGCTCAACTATTTTTACATAATTTCAAGTATTAAATTATGACTTAATATGGATAAAAAAGAAGAATAAACATGATATCATATGTCCCTATAACTCTAGGAACCTAGGCTTTCAGACCACCAAATTGTTACTACCCAACCACATGATGCCACACCAAAGTGAGATTTCTCGAAATAATAATGTGTAATGGTGCTAGTCATCATAGACGTGCACATAAAGACATGTACAAGATGAAATAGTCTAAGGGGATCATATTATGTTTTTATATTGCCAATCTCCATACGATCTTGAAACGCATCAGTTGGTGCATGTATAATAAGTAGGGGCTCTTCATCCAGAAACATACATAAAGAACCATGTCCATATTGGATACTTGAATCACAACATCTATCACATGGGTACAAAGACCCGTATATGATGTCACATATCTCATTCACATTATCAAACATAATATGAGATAAAATCTCGAACAAACTCGTATACATAACGATTATTGATGTACCAAGTAAATGACCTCCAATTACATGCATATACTCAACAACATATGACTTTGAGTAACTTCTCACAATCCAATATTGCTACAAGGTTACCATGTCAACATCAAAATGTTCAAATATTGGGATATTTCTACAGTCATAGGAAACCACATTATTTAGGTTTCACTTAATTAATTTATCCATTTATGAATCTTTAATGAATCAACCAAGGTACCAAAAATACATAAATTCATACTACAACATAAATCAAGATTAATAAGCATAGATGATTTATAAATCCTTACATCATGTATCAAAGTGTTCACATTTAGAACAAATCATGCCCTTTGACAAAAATTAGATCATGCCTATAAGGTGTGAGAGGAGATCCACTACTTACTTATTTGAAGAATATACCTATCCAATCCAAAAACACAAAAAAGTATGATGGATTAGGTGTATTGTAATTCCTCAAAAGAATGATAAACAAAAAAATGGATACATAACAGTGTAAGAATCAAACCAATTACATTAAATTAGAAATAATCCATCTAAATTGTTCGTCATCCACTAAGGATGGCATCACATACATGAAAATACAAACATAAATTATACAAAAGGACCAATTTTGGAGGGAAACATGGCCATCTCAAGGTAACTACAAATTTTTACTTTCTATTACATTTCCCACCTAATCCATCATCCACTAACACACCTATATCTAGGTGGTTTTGGAACATCACCCAAAAAGAGGAAAAGAAAAGAAAGTATGTTTACACAAAAATTGAGTATGTGTGTAATAGAAATAGTTGGGTATTTAATACAAAAGGTGAAACAAGTGTAAAGTTTCCAACAAAAATGGGGTTCAATAGATATAGGTAGTTCTAAAAGTACTTCAATATCAATTTTGTTTTAGCAAAGATGATGAAAATATCCATACATAAGCCAAATTTAGGTCAAATGACCATAAATAATTAAATTCACAATATGAGTAACCAATAAAGGATAAAATCTCAAAATAAGAGCATTTCCAAATAGCCACAAGTTTTATACAAATGGTAATGATAAATTTATTTAGAATGGAGGCCTCATATGGGAATATAGGGTTTCAATGATAATAATGCTCAAATAAATTGAGTAGATGCACATACCTTATGTCTTCATCTATAAAGCCTAGGTTCAAACCCTAGGTCCACATATGGGTCTCAAGGAACCTAATAACATACATATAGGAACTAGGGTCAATTCATTATTAAGTATTCAGAATCTTACAAGTGATCTTCTTAATATTATTGATTTAGGTTACAACAACTAAATACTCTTGTAAATACAATTTTAACATTTCAAAAACATATTTTATAATAAATTTCAATCCGCCCATTGAATTTCCATGATTTTCCTAATTTATTAGTAGTTAACTCATCTACTAAATCAAAAACCTAGAAGAACAACAAAACTACCCCACATATGCTCTACTACTGAAGCCACATGTCAAAACATTAGGTAAAATCCCTCAAATGATACCTAGGGTAGAAACATTATTCTACTACAACAAACCATCTCTCCTCCACAATGAATCAATAGAGCTCCAAAAAGATTCAAGATGAGATTCCCAAATTTTTCGCTCACTAGGAAAACTATTTGGGGAGGTTTTTTGAATGACACCTTGGTCCTGAGCTATCATTAGGGGTCCAAGAAGTATCCCCACTGTGGATGGGAAACCCAAATACAACCCCCTACATGGGACCTCATACAAGAAAAAAAGTCATAAGAACTGAATCATGTCAGCGACACGTTCCATCCAGTCTAGGGAACTCTAACAAAACAAAAGATACCTAAATAAGGAATAACCAACATGTAGATAGAAACAACAACACGTAAGAACAACAAGAAATGATAATTGTGTATTGGAGTTTTACCATAACTTATGGAAATCTAGAGGCAGAAGAACATTTAGAAGCCTCCCTCAATATCAACTGATTTTTTCTTGTGTAGCGAGGGCATTTGGAGACTTTCACACATGTATCCAGATGAGAAAATATGGGTGGTTTTTATCAATTTGTTGGGCACTATAATGAGGGGATATGACCCCATGGGCATCTGCTAAAAACCTCCAGAGATGAATTAGGAAGCATAAATTAGGATGAGGTCATCATGAACTTTGTCTCCAATTCAGGAGGCCAAGTAAAGAAGGAAAAATTGAGTGGAGTAGAGGGGGAACACTCAACTGCAATTAAGTGTCTAGAATGGTATAAGGTTCCATAGATGGTTTTCATGCCCTGGGGATTTAACTAGGAAAAATTTATAGAGGCTGATAGAGAGAACAAGACAAAGTAGATATTAGATAGTTACTTCTCGAGTGAGATATAGGGTTCCTATCTAGGTTATTAGATGCAAAATCACGCATGGAGTTGAAAGGAAAAGAAATTTTGACATGCCATAAATGGAGGACATAGAAAATCAAGTAATAAAATTGTCAACTACAATACTTCATTCGATAAACTACTACCAGAGGTAGGAGGCACCTTTATAGTCATTAGATAGGGGTAGGTATACCAAAAAAAACTTTTAATAAAGGACATTGAAACCGTAAAAAATTGGGGCAAGAGGATAATAGGCTCTTGATAGCTAAAATCTTAGGAAATCAAACAATACAAAACAAAATTACCCCCTTTATATCACATTATCGTTATACCTTTGATAACTCATTAAGGAACTTAGCATTATCCAATTAAAGTGAAAATTTACATCTAGACTAATTAGGACCATAGTATAAAACAACTACATTTCTTTCTACTTTTTGTAATACTAATGGGGTCATGTAATGAATTTTACTCCATTTCAATTTTTCTGAATATGATTTTGATATTGTACATTCGGTTACCACAATTGGGTTTTATATTCAATTTGACATTATCCACTGAAGAGCGGAGTTCAAATATTATTGTTGTTCTAGTTACCTTGTTTTACCCAAATATAGTAAAAAAAAACCCAATCATATTCCTAATGTAATAATATCAACTATTCATGAGTGAATTTATTAATTTATTGTTTATAATATCATTATTTAATTATATTTGTTTCATGGGTTTATAAAATAGAGAGGTACGGATTATACATTTCCAATTTTCTTTTTTAAAGAATTGAAGAGTACACAATTATTTTTATTAATGGAGATAACATAAACAAGATGGTTATTGTTTCGTACTTTCCAAGGATTTATCAATTATATATGTTTTAAGATCCAAATGATTTGACACACAACTTTATGTTTTTATTTCCTTTATAGGTTGTACAGAGATAGAGTTACCCTTTTTAAAGAAAAAGGTATATAAATGAGTCTCTTGATTAGGACATATGGCCATCTTTTGCATTATTTATTATATTGGAGTAAATCATTTACAATTTTGTTAAATAACCTCATATCTGATCCTAATATGGAAATTATCTACTTTTGGGATTTTATCATGATTACTATATTTTTTATATTTATCGATAATAAAACATTATCTTCTTTTATCTTAACCCATGACTTTATGTATATGATTTACCTATTTGAGGGAGTGATAAATTATGAACTTAGTTTGAGTATATAATCATGGTATATTTAAATGTGTTGGAAATATTACACCTAATTAGGCATATGTAATCATATTCATTCATATATGAATTATTAGTGTGTTAATGTGTTTTGATGCATACCCAAATATCATTTGATTAAGATTTCTCTTTTAGTCTTATTCTCACTCTAACCATGGTGTTAGTGTGACAAAGATAACTTTAATCATGTTTTAGTATGTTACAACACTCAACCCCTTAAAGAGGATTTTATCCTCCAAATCCAACACACTATATCCTTGTTGTTTGAGTAAATTATTAACCAAGATGTAACTATGTCAGTCTAAGCATCATGTCTTTACTATTCTTCCCACACTAATATTTTATCTAAGGGAGTAAAACTAAATCCTAGGATTCTCTTAACATGTTGTACATATTAGTGTACACACTCACACACTATTTTTTCACTAAATATTTTTGTAAGCATTGGAATTTCACACATATGGTCACCTTGGTTCATTAAAGCTTCTTATTCCACTACATAAACATGAGATCAAAATATTTCATAATTTGGTTCCCAATGATATTATTTGGATTCAATCAGAGATCTAAATTGATATTGATATTTTCACTCAATTCTAAGGATATTTTCTTAAATACACAAGATGACAACCACCAAGATAGGAAAATATTAACTTGGCTAGAAAAAACAACCTCACCAAATATTATTTTCATGACTATTATCATATTTTTTATTTTTATATCAAACTAAGTGTAACATAATCATGAAATACGATACACACATATATTTATCTCTAATACCCTTTTTCCAATATTAGGGCTACCCATTAATTTGAGTATATTTATATATGTTACCAAGGTATATCAGTCATCTTTGTCTCATGAATAATCCCTTATATTTCATCTATTAGAAAAATTCAAGTTAGGATGTAAACCAAGGATTTTTAACTCATATATTCCACATTAGAGAGTCATAGTGTATTATGAGTAAATTATTGAATTCATAATATAAGATCCTAGTGCATAAATCAACTATGCATGTGTATTTGGTAATGTTATGATTAAGTTGTATGTTATTTCTCTTTAAGTCAATTTATTATAATCACCAGGGGCAAGGTTGTATGTTCACTAGGCTTAGCATTCCTAATGCGGTCACTTAGTTTCTAGGGTTTAACTATATACAACTTTATCGTAAAATTATTGTGAGGGCAAAGGGACAAAAAGTTCAACTATCAATTATTTTGAGAGCCTTTATTAGAATCTTATCTTGGTTATGAGAACTACATTTGATAAGTGAGGATTTATTTTTAAAACCATACTTCATTATTTATCTAGAATTCATGGTGGCTAACTTAACAAGATTTACTTATTTATGTTAATTATATGGTATCTATTTACATTTGACATGAATTGAATCAGTTACATAAGAATTAGCTAAGGCATTCAATATTAAGTTTAGGTATCCCTAATATTAAATTAAAATCATGGAGACTAATGTTATGGGACTTAACCCCTTATAAAGGATCAACCAAAAACCTAACTAACCATCTAGTGAGGTAAGGGGATAAGTCAACTAAGGTATACAATTCAAAAACTTCTTCTTATCATTGTTTCACATGAGATCTAGGCTTTTAGGTTTGATCATAAGGGGATAAGTCAACTAATATACAAGATTCAAAAACTTCTTCTTATCATTGTTCCACATGAGATCTAGGGTTTTAGGTTTGATCTGACCAGTTAGAGGGTTTTGTCTTTAGATATGGTGAATTAGTTCATAAAATCATCGATGAAATGTTGAAATTTTATTTTGTACATATATTATAGTAATGAAAATAAGGGAAAAAGGATACTAGGTGATGTTGCTTAGGAGAGGAGGGTGATCTAGTGATGCAAGCAGAAGAGGCTTCCCCTACCAGGATAGGGCACTAGAGTCCAATGAATTTGCCTCAATCTAGGATAGTGAAATACCAGAGGCAACTGTGGCAGTCTCAGTTAATCAACCACTCCAAAACATTTGAACAAAACTTGAGAAACATGGAGCATAGAGTAAGCTACAAAGATGTCTTGATGGGAATGAACAAACCTCACCAAGCTTGGTTAAGGAGGTTTGTTCATTCCCGGGTAGGGCTATCCCTTTGATGTTAGTTAGGGAGGAGGTCTTCCAAACTCTTTTGGAACCTTGGAATACGCTGTTGTCATCAAGGCCATTGACATCAACATTGAGTATTGTGCCCTTCTCAAAGGGCTCACCATCATGTGGAACCTGCAATAATCATTCCACCTCATCAACTTGGAAAATGAGTACTATCTCGTGCAACTTCCAAGAAATGAAGTCTACGTCAAAGTCCTTACATCCAGACAATGGACCCTATTTGGTCACTACCTATCTTTCAATCTTGGTCCACTCACTTTAGGCCATCCGAGCCCATACCAAGGAAACTTGTGCTTAGGATTAGAGTCCACGATATACACATACATCTTTATTAAAACCAAATTTTGTGGGGAGAAGGAAAACTAATTGGCAAAATCATAAGGATTGAAGTTATAACAACATTTGTCAATAGTTGCAAATTCACAAAAATTATAATTGAAGTTGATACATCCAAACCCTTTCTCCCTATGGTCTTCATCCATGGGGAAAGATAAAAAAAATCAAATATTACTTGAATTGTGATAGGGTGGGTCACAAGGAAAAGAATTGCACCTACGCTCCTAATAAAGAAATAGCCGACCCTCTAACCACACTAGATACCATGAACCAGATGGTTGTTCCCTATTAATTGGTGGTGCACACCAACAAACCCAAGAAGAGGCAACCATAGCAGAAGAAGGAAAACAAGGCAGTGGACAATTCTCACAAAAACACTCAACAACAACAAAACTCTAGAGAAGAGCCACTACAAGTTGATGATCTAGACTACACCACAGATGAAAACATACCACCAGAACCTGATAATCCAAATAAGTGGTAGACAATTCTAAACAAAACAAACAATAAGAAGAAGAAACCTCTTGATCCACCATGGAGAGAACCCCATTGCTAGCTTTGACAAGAATCCACACCACAACTCCAATAATTATGTAACACCCCTAGACAATACCTTCATCAACCTGGTGGGTGATGAAACAAGCAAAAGATTTTCAAGAATCCCAGCTGCTAACACTGGTTTTTGTTTTTCCTACGACTTTGGATCCCAATTAGCCAACTCATGTAGGAGCAGAGGAGTTATATCAGAGGAACAAGATAGAAGTCCTAATGAGACTAGACAACACAAGAAAGAAAAGGAAGCGGTCATCCCTTAAAATAGAAACAAAGTGATAGAGGCTAGAAGGCTTTTTATCCTAGGCACAACTATTTCATAGGAAATGGATGAGGAAATAATTGAACTTGTGGCTAGGGAAAAATAAGATATCACCTACTATGAACTGCCCTATTGTTTCCTTCATGTACAACATTAGCTGGGAAAACCATGGTTCTTGACTTGATGACAAGATTGATTATTTTTGTTACTTGAAACAAACTCAGAAGATGTCACTCATCACCATCCTAGAATCCCAATGTAGTGGCAAGAAGGAACATTATATTATTTAGAAGATGGGTTTCAACTCATATCACCTTGTCAAAGAGTATGGATTCTTTAGAGGAATTTGGATCCTTTTAGATCAACATCATTGTTGGGCGGAGATCTTCCTCAACCATAGAAACTTGATCCAGTATAAGATCAATCCAAAAATCCATCACCTTTGTATATAGGAGTCCCAACCCCATAGAATGAAAATTCCTTTGGAGCTTTCTTAGGGAAATCTCTTCCTCCATCTTGAGAGAGTCTACGGTCATTGGTGACTTCAAGATTATCCTATCCACATCCAAGAAGGAAGGAGGTATGTACTTTGATTGATCCTCAAGTGATAAATTCAATAATGTTCTATTACAACTAGATCTACTGACATAGAAGCCGGGGGGACAATGACACACCTTCAATTGGGGTGGTCTATTTGAGAAACTAGACCAGCTTATTGCAAATGAGAAGTGGATTGATAATAATCTATCCACAAAGGTCAGGGCGATGCCCTGCATTCTCGTTGATCACAATCCCATTATGGTCAATCATGGCCAATTGGCTAGGCCTGCAACTCCTCGCTTCAGAATGCAGCCCAACTAGAACCTGAGACTAGGATTTTAGCAGCATATACTCAAGCACAGGAACAACACCACACCCTTCAATGAGGGGATCATATACTTTCCACTAGTAACAACTAAGTGGGATGTAGACCACATGAAGAACCAACATAAATTCAAGAATGCAATCTTGCGTGAGCTCAATCAAATTGAGGTATCCCTTTATCCCAACCCTAACCTTTCTAGAAAACAAAGATGTATTGAGATTTAGGAGAAACTACAATGTATTGTACATTGTGAAGAAGCTGATAAAAAACAAAAGATACACCTAAACTGGTTTAACCATGGATATGGAAAAACCAAGATCTTCCATTAATATGTCAAGGCGGGGAGACACAAAAACAATATCTCAACCTTGAAGGACTATGTAGGAAAATGGATCCTTGATGACACCTTGCTCAAGTAGCATGTGTGGACCCTTCTTCAACACCCTCTTGATGAGTCAAAATCAGTAGAGTGCCAATTCCATGATGATCGACGTCGGCAGATAACTTCGCCTCAATCAACATCAACATCGAGCCCTCTTTGAAGAACCCACTATATAGGAAACTAAACGTGTGCTTTTCATGATGGACCCTTCCAAGGCCGCTATATTAGACGAGGTTCATTGTGACGTCTTGCAAAAAATTGGGTGCAAAACAAAGTATCAATTATGTTAGCTGTTAAATATACATTCTCAACTAAAACTATTGATGATGAATTGGTGAATCCCATATAGTATTGATCCCCAAGGCCATCACTATTGAGTCATGCATTGACTTCAAACCCATCTCTCTTACCAATAACTGCTTGAAGATCATCTCCAAGATCATAGTGGAAATAATCAAACCACGTTTGAATGACCGGATTTCCCCTACCCACTCAAGTTTTATCCCTAGATTAAGAATCATGAATAATATATTGCTCATCCAAGAGGCCATCCACTCCATTCATTTCAAGAAAGGAAAGAAAACCTTTTTGGATATTAAAATTGACCTTTGTAAGGCCTTTTGATAGAATGAATTTGCATTTCATTGGAGACACACTGTAGAGGGTTGGACTACCTATAGAGCTGGTAAATCTCACCATGATATCATCATATCAGTCTTGTATTCAATTTTCTAGGAACATGTTCCACTGCCCCCTCTAAAATCATTCCAAGGAATGTGCCAAGGCAACCCCCTCATCTTTGTCTTGTACATGGAGAGCTCAACCAATTCATCAACAATGCAGATTTAGAAGGTCAATGGAATACTGTCACATTATCCAAGAATGGGCCCTGCCTATCTCATGTCTACTTATAGACAATATGCTCCTCCTTGCGAGGCCTCTGTCACCCAAAGATACAATTATTAAAAAAATAATGCAAGACTTCATAGCTGTGTCTAGTCAGGTCATCTCAACTAATAAGTCAAAATTCTTCTTCTCCTAAAACATAAGCAATCTCCTCAAGCAAAAAATTAGCAGGAAACTCTTGATCTCAATCTGTTGTCACCCCATTTTTTCTCACTCAGTAGAAAATCATACTTAAATGTTAATTTGTTGGCTAATGACAAAGTTCATCCTATTTTCCACATTATACCCTTTTCCCACATTACGAACCCACTTTGGGGCTTTATGCAAAAAACCTTCTTTTAGACTAGAAGTGCAATTATTCTTCAATTCCTGCCTTAAATTGGCTATTTTTCAAAAATTGCCCATTTGAATTGTCTGGAATGAAATGTTCCCATTCCAATGAACTATTTTAGGAAAATCAGAGAGATAACTCTAACTTATGTTTCTGTGTGCAAAATTATCCTTGAATTCTACCTTAAATAGGCTATTCTTCACAAATTGCCCAGTTCAATTATTTAAAAAAGAATATTTCCTTTTTTCAATTGCTTTTCTGGAAAAAATGAGAGATAACTGTGAACCATATCTCTATACAAGTTGTTCACAATTTTCTCTACAACATTCCTAAAATATCCATAAATTGGGAAAACCAACTTGATCTTGTAAGTGCCACCAGGAAGATCAGACAATTAGTGACATGTGGCTCATTGCCTCGATCTGTCATTCCCACCTTGCATCCATCAATTTGATCCACCACTTCTATAGAATCCTCTAGTTAGTAACCTTGAACCCCAAAATCTTGCTACAAATAGACACTCATTCCCAATGTATCCCAGGACCCTGTCGTCTCTCCTGGAGCTAGAGAAATGACTACTCTCTATTTTATTTTCTACATGTGATCAGATGATCCTTCCTTTGACACCAACTACTCTGCTAATAATGGTAGGCCGCACAAAAATAACTCTAGCTTTTTCTATTATATCCATATCAATAATTACTACTTGATCTGATCCATTCATAACTGTTCATATTTGCACATTCTTTCTCAAGACCTAATATTGCACTACTAAGTCTATCTTTTGTGCCTCTCTCTCTTTATTCCTATGCATCAATCATATCTGTCAATGATTGATCTGTTGGCATGTATGCCCAGAGAGCCAATCATACGATGATTGGAATCATGCATTAGATACCTGATTTGACAATGATAAAGGTAATTCCATCTATTATGTTTGTCTAAATCATGAGATGATGACACATGCATAAGTAGATGTCTAAAGAATAATGTTGCTCGATGACATATGTCTTCAGGTTGAGGACCTGAAAAATGAGATCATGTGTATGATAAGAGTACATACATTCTTGTTATGTCCCTAGTCGGATATTACTATGGAAGTTAAATAGAAAATAGTAATACATAAGACTAGAGTGTGTGTTGGTTGATGATAAAATCTCATCAGTCATGATATGTGATATCAAACCAAGTACATAGATACATGTTAGAGAATAGTTTATCAGATAGACCCACCTTGAGAGTGATACATGGAGACCACGGAATAGTAGTAAGAATAAGCTATTATAGTGATAGTGGTGAATTTTGTTCTTATACCTGAAGTCACTACACTCATCACATGACATTCGTGTATTTTGACATCATTCAACATGATTTTGAATAAGGGTTGCTATGAAGGTGATGCTCAGGTGTGTTGGGACACATGGGGATTGAGTGTAGTGAAGTAGATGGGATTTGTCCCTCCTACATTAGATTGATATCTAGGCCACTTGATAAGAGAGACTGAGAAATATATGGCCATGCTCGGGTGACTCAATATGGGATATGTTATCTCACATGCAACTCAGACAGTCTGATCTAGTTCAAGGAACATGGATTGAAAGTTGAGAGGATGATGATTCCATGCCTAAGTTCAATCTAGATATCAAGACAAAGGAACTATATGATCATGGTAACGCTGATCATGGATTGTAGGATGAAGTTGTACTCCAACTTTTTAGTTACTTGGGTAGCAATGATGTGTTGTTAGATACCACTAATTGCTTGTGATGTCATAAATTTTTTGTGAACATTCACTTGCAATGTAACTTGGGACCTGTAGGGTTGCACACATAGGATGCACCTAGAATAGGAGTTATTCATGAATGATTTTTAATTTGATTAGTAAAGTGTTTAAGTATTCAATTTAAACAATATTGGTTGAAAATTGGCTGACTAGACTATGAACTAACCGATTCAAGTGTTGATCTGATCAATTCCAGTGTCAGGTGAATTAGAAACAATGTTGTCTAAACAATACCTAAACCAAGGCATGAACTGACTGGTTCATTTAGTGAACTGATCGGTTCAAATGTTGAACCGCCTGGTTCAATGATATGTTCAATTGGATGAAGGATTGATGCTGACATCATGTTGTAGATTAATTGAATATTGAATGCCAATGTGATTCAAAACAAAAAAAACATATGAACTGACTGATTCAAGTCTTGAACTGAACGATTCACCTATAAACTGACCAGTTCAACAATGAACCGACTGGTTCACAATTCACAACTTCTAAAAAATTCATGAAAATTCATATGTTACTCCTAGATGGACTGGAAACCCTGACCCTGGCCCTCCTATAAATAGAGGGGTACTGAGGGCTTTCAAGATACAATAATAAGCTCTGACAATTACTGTCCTATCTAGTTGTGGTAACCAAGAGAGCTCGATCAAGTCCTACATGTGAAATGGAGAGACAGTAAGGGAGAGACAGCTCAGGAGAGTAGATCAACTCTAGAATGTTGATGTTTGAAGGTAAAACTTCTTCCTGTTGTCTTTGTTAGCACAACATGGAGTTCTCGGTGGTCAGCATAGACTACTATAGAGGCGAGTAGGCCATTGCCACCCGCTATGAGGACGCAGTCTACTGCTATCCGTGTTGATCAACTAGGAGGCCACTGTGGATAGTTGTCCATGTGCAACTTGTGAAAGAAGCACATCGTTGTAAGAATTGTCACTGGACTTGTTCAAGGACAAGTTATATCTCTTGCTACCTTCCTTTCTAGATACATTGTTGTTGACACAATCTGCTAGTTCGAGAATCAGGTATTGAAAATTTTCTTTCTACTGTCTTTTCTGTCTCCCAGATTTTCCAACAGGATCTTCACTGTTAGAGATCATGAGGTGACTGGGACCACAACACACTGTTTACTTGTAATAGGATCATTGGATTCAGTCTCTCAATTTATGCATATCATTCATATCACTCTTGGATGGTGTCAAAATTGGGGTTTTATGTGTTTTCCCGCTAATTTAAACACGAAATTCATTTTTATTCTTGTTTTATGTATAAAACCAGGTGGCGACTCCGAGCTTTGTCAATTTAATGTATTCTTTTTGGTTTTTTTCCCACAACCATAGGATCCATTAGATTTCTTGGGATGGGTACAGTAGATTGATGGCTTTACTAGGGAGTTGTGTTTTCCTTTTCATCATCTCATATTTTGTCGATCGATTAAGGTTTCTATTTTATTATTCATTTTTTGTTTCGTTCCTTTTGTTTTTCATAGAAATCAAGAGTTTTCCAAAATTTTTTTTTTATTGCAAATCAGACTAATCCATCGAAGCAACCCCCCACAATTTTTTTTAACCTACAAAAAACTGGCAGAGCACTCTGTTTGGTCAACAAAAAGAAAGTTTTTTTCTTTATCACTACCTTTTGTTTATCTATATCTAAATAATGCCGAGAGAATGACCTCCATAAAAATTTATTGATTGGTGACATGGAATATTATCACACTACATATTTAATAGGAATATAAATCCTAGATTTTACCAAAACCAAAGTGCAATAATGCCACTTGCAAGTAGATAGATCTTATTGCAGTATAGTTAAAGAATTGCATCCCAAGGTATAATTTTTTTTAAGAATTATCTATTCGAAATAAATTAGCAAGAATTGGTATTCATCACAAAAGTTGAGATTGGGTTGATTATTGTAAAATTGCAAGAATGAAAAGAGCTAAGTTAAGGTTCTAGTTATCAATGGATGGAAACACTAGGGTGGAATTGGGTTTCACAACCACTACTCGAATCTGCACAATCATTCAAATCCAAACCTCTATGATGATATAATTGGAGTTATGAAAGTTTTCCCTTTTTGCGTCAAAAACTTGCATGAGTAGAAATCTCTGTAAGCTCAATGTCTTGTTACTTATGGATCCTCTATCCACTACTCCAGAGACTTTCCATCAGAAGTTCTTGTCAGGTTGTCAACTAAAGCTAATCGGTATTTTCTTCACAAAATCGCTTGAGGAATTCTCAGATGGTGTGTACTAGTACTTGTTCCGACCTAGGATAACAAGCTCATGAGCTCAAATCTTAAACATTGAAGTTCTCACGATAAAATATTATAATAAATCACGTAAAGCGGGTAATCAATCCACAAAACATGTAATAAATGATTAGCTAAGAATTAAATGACTTCATACAAGAGTTGGAATATGAATGAAATTGCAAGAACCAGGTAGTTGGGCTAGTCCCCACACCCTAGTGAAAAGACTACTCCCTCAGCTATGAATTAAATGAGTTCATACAAGAGTTGGAATATGAATGAAATTGCAAGAATCGGGTAGTGGGGCTAGTCCCCACACCCTAGTGAAAAGACTACTCCCTCGGCATGGTGAGATTAATATCAAGAAGAGAAAGAGGATGCAATCATGGTCATGATGGTGGCAGAAGTGGCTCAGTATGGTGTGCAATGACAAACTTCCTTTCTTCTTTATCCTTCAAGCATTAACCCTAACTTGCAGCAGAAGCAGATGGAAGAACGATAGCTCAGGGAAGAGATCGATCGCTTGGAGAGAGAGATTGACGGCTTGGAGTTGTTGTTGAAGGAGACCTGTCGATCTATGCTTGAGGTCAATAGGTGTTGACCAACTAGGTCAATACAACTAGATTGGTCGATAGGTCTCATCCTTACTCTGATCTCAGGCAGCAATGTTTCGACATTTCTATCTCTAGAATTTATGAGATGAGTTGTACGACTGCGCTAGGGGCTTATTTATAGGGTCGGGGATATCGACCTCTTTCCATCAATGTCGACCATTTATTGTTGATCAATAGGTATGTTGGTCGATGGATTTTTTACTTCCTATCATCAGTCTGTTGGTCAAAGGAACTGTCGACCTTGAGGGTCGAAAAATCTGATACGCGTGTTGACATGATTGTCAACCGATGGGATGATTTTCTTGTTGGTTGCTTTCCAATGATGTTTTCGAGTAGAGGGGTTGATAGGGCTGTCGACCTTGATTGTCTACTGGTCAATTTTGATGTTGATTGGCATGTCGATCAACATGTCGATTTTTGTCTTGGACACAATTTTTGTGTATCGATCTGCCTTCTGAAAGTGCTGCAGAATGATAGAATTCAAAAATTGCAAAGAGAGTCAAGAAAAGTATCAAATTCCTACAAATTAACAAAAAAACCTAAGTATATCAAAACAAAGCTATTCCTAATGAAAATTAAGCTATATGAATGCTAAATTAGACTAATAATGCAGCCAAAACTAGGATGAATATGCATTCATCACTTTGATTCTCACATCTCTTTGATTTTTGGCCGTAAGACAACTGTCATGTTTTCTATCGATCACCATTTCTAGGGTTAGCCTATTCTTTCCCTTTTTTACCTTTAAAAAGTACTAAAAAATAACAAGGAAATAGAGAAAAGGATGACAGAGATCTTTAGGGTGAGCAAGATCTTCTTTTCTTAATAACTAGATGTTTATTTCTATAGATGTTTATCATTTAACTTTTGTACTTTACTATTGAGATATTGCATCAGAAAATATTAAAATCTTGTACATGCACATTGCACACCTACAAACCCATGTGTCATAGAACGGGTGCCAACACTCATGTTGGATCCTTGAAAGTGGCTTGGAGGTGTTAGTACAGGTACCTGGGTAGCTTTATGTTGGGCGTACAAAGGCCCTGAGGACACCCCCTCCTAGAACTCAGTACTGATTATGGCTGCCATAATCATGAGGTGTATCCGGAGTAGTACCAATATATGTCGAACCCGGATTACCTACATGATGAGCACCATCACACCATCGAGAAGATAATGACCAAACCCTCATATGTAGATCATATTTGAGTGAGGACGTAAATCATTTATAAACTCATGGGATAAAAGGAAGACTTTTTCTTCTACATTTGCATCTTGTGGTTGTTCATTTTACAATTTCCATTATTGTTGCATGTTTTTCTAATTTTAGGATCATTAAAAGATTAATGCTTTAAGATTGTAATCATTATAGATGGATTGTTTTCCATTTTCTAACATCCTCATGTTTAAGACAATCTTATCAAAACAACAATCTGATGTTAACAATCTTTTAATGATCTCCAACAAATGTAAAATAATCTCTATCATTCAACAATCACCAATGATCTAACATTACTTTTAGGTGATCTTCATCATCAACAAATTTTTATCAATGATATTTCCAAAAATGGAATTTTTTAGTGATCTCCAACAATCTCAAATAATATCTCTCATTCAACAATCTTCATTAATCAATCTTTAAAAAGATGACTCTTTTTTCCTTTAAGAAAAGAAGAATAACTTTCTGGAAAAACCAACATTGTTTCTAAAACCAAAGAAAGAATGAAAACTCATTTAAAAAAGCACTATTTTCAAAAGAAATGTCTTTTCCAAAAAACAGAAGAAGAAAAGTCTTTTCAAAGAAAAAAAATAAAATCTTTTCAAAACACACAGAAAAAGAAGAAAAGTCTTTACAAGAAATAGAAAAAATTCCTTTCAAAGTAAAGTTCTTCCTAAAATAAAAATATTTTCATAACTCTTTTTAGAAAAAAATAGAAATATTAAAAGAGAACAATCTTTTTCTAAAAGAACAATCTTTTTCCAAAAGAACAATCTTTTTAGATCCATAGGTTTTGCCATTAAGAAAGGACTGGAAGCACAATTTGTTGCCCGTGCTTCTGTTAATGCATTTTAGTAATTGATGGATGGGACACACCATTATATCATAAAAAGAACACATCTTTTCAAAGGAAAAATATTTTCACAGAAGAACAATCTTTTAATGAAGAAGACAATCTTAAATCTTTCAAAACTCAACAAAGTTGAACTACCTACCAAAAAAGTTGAAAAAATTCTCTAAACTCAAAAAAAGAAAGGAAACTATTTTCAATGTTGGAAAACCTTTTAAAAAATCTTCCGACTTGATGAATGCCAAAAGGCTGTCTGATTGTGGTGTTTTCTCATGAGGAACCACTCATACCTCAAACATTTGATATTAGCCAAAAGGCTACTGAAACCTCAAATCTTGGATAAACCTCCCAAAGCTTGACTGAAATATCGACTCATTCACCGAGCATGCCAACTCCATTTGTTTTGAAGGATTTTCTAGCTTGACTGAGATGTCACCCAACAACATGTGGTCCTCCCATATTTTCTTACACAAGCAACCATCCTAGGCCACGACCTGAAATTGGGCCATTAATACACTTTCACTTTCACATCTTTTGATTGTCCTAACCACGACCTAATACTGGGCCATTTTCCATGGCTTCACGCCCATATCTATACATCTCAGACCATGACCTAAAACTGGACCAACACACCCCCACTTTTTCCTCGTGTGTATTTCTCTCATAAAACCCCCTAAGACGATAGGAATCTCACACACCTGTTTATAACCATAGTCTCTGGCCCTGAGTGGGTCACCTTGTCCTCGGATACCGCCTTACCATGTGAGTATTTCTCTCATAAAACACCCATGAGGGGAGAGGAGCTCCCACACCCCATATTTAGCCACAATCTCTGGCCCTGAGTGGGTCACCTTGTGCCTGGATATCCCTTTACCTTGTCAGTATTTCTCTCATGAAACATCCCTTTGGAGAGAGGAATATCCCACACCCCATATCCAGCCACAGTCTCTGGCCCTAAGTGGGTCACCTTGTTCTTGGATATCCCTTTACCTTGTGAGTATTTCTCTCATAAAACACCCATGAGGAGAGAGTAATCTCACTCACCCATATCCAGCCACAATTCTGGCTTGAGTGAGTCACCTTGTCTGTAGATCCTCTTTTACCTTGTGAGTATTCCTCTCATAAGATTTCTCCTAAGGAGAGAGGAATATCACACACCTATATCCACCCACAGTCTCTATCCCAAAGAGGATCACCTTGTACATCAATATGCATTTCTTTATGAGTGTTTCTCTTGTAAAATATCCCTTGAGGGAAGAGAAACCTCACACATTGATTCCCAGCTAAAGTCTCTAACCCTGACTGGTTCATCTTGTACATGAGAACCACCACATCCACATGCTTTATCACGATGCTACTGGGCATATCTCATGAGAAGAATAGAAAATATCCTTCAATATCATTCACATGTCCCTCTCTTCATATATTTGGATCTAAGAACCATGTTGATACATGGCCATTCCCTTTCTACAAAAGGGTAAAATTCCAATTTTTACGTGATCTTTGCCCCCTTCACGATGTAATGGGAAGGATGCCTTTTTCTATCATGATTTTTGGTACCCTGTTCCCTGCAAGGGAAAGTTTCTATTGAATCCTACATGGAGTGTTGGGGACACATAAAACTTAAATGCCATATGTTGAATCCTCTTGCCAAATGCAAGGGTAGTTTGTTTGCAACCATGTTTCTTACCTTTTCAACTCCTTTCTACATAAGGAGTAGATTCCCAAGCCTAAGAATCAATCATTCTACCTTCAGAGCAATGGAGGAGATCACAAAGGTCTCATGTAGCAAACACTTATTGAAGGTTTTGAAAAGAGATTCTTGAGATGACAAGAACCAATCAAAGTCTAACATTGGTGAAGTGATGAAGATACTATTTGAAGACCCTCATGACGAACTAAATACTTAGGTCGACACAAGATCCATTCAGCAGTCATGATGGGATAATGAATCATAGAACACAGAGGCACTTGAGTTCACTGGCAAGTAGACAGTCCAATCTAACATGGGTCAGACAGAGCCACAGACACATGTATTCCCCTTTACAATCCATGCAAAACTATCATCACCATAGAACCTATAGGGTGAACAACTACACCATCTTGTACTACTCCTTGCAAGGGTACACAAGTACATGAATGTTACATTTAAGCATCAACAATAGGAGACATTTATGACACACATTGTCACTTCACTGGACTGACAAGAAAATGATCATATAGAAGAATCCACTAACCAATCAAAAGTCCTTGTTTATCAAGGTAGAAAGACAAAAGCTACAAAGGGTCATAAGGATACAACTCTAGCTTAGAAGAAGAGATCTTATACTATAGTTCTAGGATCATACGAGTACCCACCTCATCCAAGTTCGATCACAACATTGACAACCATAGTCTGCTCAGAGATCTGATGTGTTGTGCATCAAAATTTGATAGAAATCATGTAGAAACTAGGTGATCTAGAGGTCAAGATAGCCAAAATTTATACCTTTAGAGGTCACCAGCAGAAGATCACAAAGCCTAATTGCTAAAGCATGACAAAAGGATATAAATTTTCAGAAGCTACTATTGCTCCCGCTATTGTCAAAGAAGAGATGTCGATGCAAAAACCATAGAGAAGATTCACACACTTAGGGGTCTCTATCAATAAGGCTCTCCCATTAGTCAAGCATTTTTTGAACTTTCCAACCATAAAGGAGCCCCGTAATCCTCTACTAAGGAGCTATAATCCTAAAACATAGTGTGACTATCACTGCATCACAGGAAACCAACCAGAATGATGTATAGTATCTCAAGAACAATATTTAAGACCTAATCACTACTACAGTAATGGTCTATAGGTTCGTTTTTTTAAAGTCTGTAGCTTCACTTTATAATCGACTTCTAAGTGCCCGTCGCTATAGAATTTGATCTATAGGGTCGGTTTTTTTAGCCAAAAAAAGCTGACCTTATATAGTAAAAACCGACCCAATAGGATGTAAAAAACTGACATCTAGCCAGAAAAGAAACTGCACCCGAGGCTGTAAGGTCAGTTATTCATACAAAAACCAACCCTACAGAGGACCTGTTAGGTCGTTTATTTCAAAAATCTGACCCAATAGGTGAGCTGATCCCAGTGTTTTTAAGGTCGGTTGTTAACTAAAAACCGACCCAACAAACATATTGTAAGGTCGGCTTTAAGAAAAAAAGCGACCCAAAAGACTAGCTTGCTTGATGAACAACATTTCTAAGGTCGGTTAATCCTAAAAAACTGACCCTATTATTTATCTGCAAGGACGGTTATCTTCAAAAAATAGATCCAAGAGGTTACAAAAAATAAGCTACTAATCCCAGATCCTATAAGGTCGATTTTTTTTCTTAAAACCCGACCCTAGAGATCTAAAAGGTCAGTTATTTAAAATAACTGACCCTATAGGTTAAATCGACCCAAAATAATCCAACAGAACTTCTAAGGTCGGTTATTCCTTAAAAACCGACACTATAATTTATCTATAAGGACGGTTATCCTAAAAAAATTGACCCAAGAAGTTACAAAAAATAAGTTGTTGATCCTAGATCCTATAAGGTCGATTTTTTCTTAAAACCCGACCCTAGAGATCTACAAAGTCAGTTATTTAAAATAACGGACCCTAGAGGTTGTAATTTAAAAAAAAAATCTACAGAACAGAACAAAAATCTTCAGAACAGAAATCTACAGATCAAAACCTAATATAGAAAGTAGACTTGCAAATGATGCAAGCGAGAAATTCATTCCAAAGACACATTTGCTAGCTTTTATGTCCATTAGAATTATCAATTTTGAAACCACACATTCATAACAAAAATGAATCATATATATATTCAGTTGAGACATTCATATACATAACACATCATAATATTGACAAAATGATAGATTGCAAGTCTGAGATGATATTAAAAATTAATTTCAGATACAAAAGTAAATTTAAAAGAGTTCCAAAACCACATACATAAATGGAGCTACCACATGCATTCAATCCAATGCTATATTGACTTCATTTAGAAAAGCATTTGACCACTCTTCTCGGAATTCATTTAAGTCCTCAGGTGTGTAAGGCTGAGTTGTAAAGATCTACAACAGAAAATGCACATGCTAATATTTTATAAAATGACTACAACTCACTTGTAAATGTATGATGCTATTATTTATTACCTGATCTATAGTCTGAATGTCATGTGATGCTTGTTTGACAATAGATTTCATATAAATCATTACATAGTAGCCATAAGGCCAACCATTATTTTGTATTGGACACTACAAATAATGAATTATACTTAATGTTAGTAAACTACTATAAACAAAGTTGAGATAAGACTATAAGAGTTGACATATAAGAGTTGAAAATTAATACATATAAGACTAAGCAGTTGTCAAAGTAGCTACCTTGACATTTTTCAAAGTCAATGTCTTTAATTTTGTGGGTATTTGTCCTCCAGCTTCACAAAAAGCCTTTATATCCATATCAATTAAACGATAGTTAGTAAAATAGAAATTCTAAATAGAAATATCATGTTGAAGCATACCAAATGACTAAATTTATGCTTACTCCATAGTTGGCACTTTCAGTTTGTGGCCCCTTGTTATTTTCCCCATTGGGTTAAGATAATAAAGAGTCATAAATTTTGGGACAACCACCAATAATTCCCAATGTCTAGATCTAAGTAAGAATAAAACAAACATTAAAAAAAATAAAAAATTTCATTATTAAAATTTTATTGAATAATAATACTTACTGGACATTAAAATGAATTAGAATAATTTCCTTTCCCGCACTAGCAAAATATTTGAATGCAGTAGAGAAGTACTCATTCACATCCTCAATATGTGTCTCCACTTGACTAGTGACTGAAGGAACTAAGAATCCAACATTCTATATATCAAGTTTATGACCTCGGTATATAAATGGATGTGTAACATTTGTAATCATTTCATTATATAGAAATAAGTTTAAAATGTGTATTGGAATTTTCTATATTAATGGATCCTTATCTTATCCATACTTCTAATATCGAAGTATTTATCCAATCATACCGGAACAACTCTAAAATATCATCAAGAAGAATATAATTCTCAAAGTACCTCCCAGTTGCATCTTCTATTAAATTGATCAACATTTGTGATCCCGAGCTTTGGTTGGCTAAGTATCGACACAAACATTTACATTTACTTCCCAACTCGTCGAATGTGGATTCTGGAATAAAAGATGGCTTGGGCATAGGAGGACGACTAGTAGAAAATTTTACTTTTTGGTTTGCAAACCTATTAATTAAATTACATACTTATATTACACGAGTTCATATATGTAGTCAAATATGAAAAACATGGTAAAATTCAGGTATACCCTGTCATTGATAACCAAGTGTCTAGGCTAACCCACCATAGCAACATCTACTTCTTCAACTGTACTATATTCAAGATTAGGTATGGGTAGTGGTTTGCCCCCCATTCCATCATACACAAGATGGATGGACACACGACAAATGTCATCAGTAATTGGTTGGCAATGCAATATATCACCAAGGTTGTATACCTTGCCCGCTGCCACAACATTATATTGTGGAACCTCCACTACAAGTTTACAGTTCATACCAACCTAGAATTGAAATAATATAAGTTATATATGAAGTGGTAAACCAGATACCTACTATATATATATATATATATATATATATATATATATATGTATATATATATATATATATATAGGACTTATCTTTAATACCCGGCGGGTAACTAACGGGTAGTTACCCAGCAACACTTCCTGATATTTTTTTTCACACTTCCTGATATATATATTTTTTATTTTTTTTTGCAATTGTAGAGGAACATTTTATCTAGCTCTCCAAAAAATTTGATCAAAAAATAATATCATTTGCCCCCCCAAAATAAAAAAACCCGTCCATATATATTACTGACTGTATATATGTATATATATACACACACATATATATATATATATATATTTTTCACACTTCCTGATATTTTTTTTAAATTTGTTTTTTTTTCAATTGTAGTGGATAAGTTTTTCTAGCTCTCCAAAAAATTTGATCAAAAAATAATATCATTTGCCCCCCCAAAATAAAAAAACCCGTCCATATATATTACTGACTGTATATTTTCTGCGTAGTTACTCTTCTGCAGTCAGAGTTACTCCAGCATACCATATAGTTACTCTTGCTATTCAGACGGGTTACTCCAGCATACCATATAGTTACTCTTTTGACCCGAGTTACTCCAGCGGGTAGCAAAAATTCTGGCTACCCGCCGGGCAATGAATGAACAGCCATATATATATATATATATATATATATATATATATATATATATATATATATATATATATATATATATATATATATATATATATATATATATATATACGGTACAACATTATATTCTAGAACTGCCACTGCAAGTTTACAGTCCATACCAACCTAGAATTGAAATAATATAAGTTATATATGAAGCGGTAAACCAGATACCTACTACAACTATATATATATATATATATATATATATATATATATATATATATATATATATATATATATATATATCATACTAATAACACAACATATAGAACAAACTTATTGCAGATTGTTTTGGTGGGTCATTGGGAGTGCTCCCACGACCTTCTACAACTGGAGCATGGGCTTGTACCTCATCATATGAGAGACACACAGTTTGAATAGGTTGAGAAGGTTGAGTAGGCTGAAATGAAGACATTATTTCTTTTACTTTATATGCTACTAATGCTTCAACTTCCTCTTATGTAAGACCTCCTGTACGTCTTTTAGATTGTGAAGGGCCAAAATAAGACTTGATTCCTATGCCAACTCCTAATTCCCTAGCACGGCCAGGATTCTCCTTCGTACTAAGAGTAACTGACAGTTCATCCATGCGTCCAGTTGGGATGAACTTTCCTTCCTTTCTTTGCTCATGGATATCAATCTATTCATAGTTAATAAAAATATTAAATCACAATATCAATTAGATATAAATAAATCAACATTTGTGAGAGTTAGTCTTTACTTAGTTGGGATAAACCTACCATCTTTTATGCCACCTCGTTAGTTGTAGGGTTGACAATTTTACCTGCTCGATTCTTTCTAGCATCAATCCACTGTAAGTGTCGAGGTGGATGCTCAGCTTAAGTTGTACTAGACTCTTCTCCAGAAGTGAGTTTCTTCTCTTGTAGTTGGCAACGGAAGGCATAACCACTGGGCCCCAAGCGATGGTCATGCACATTTTTGGCTCGTCTTTCCTTTTGGGCCTCGTGAATAGCTTGATCATTTAAATGAGGTATTGCAATTTAGACTTGGCAAACATATATAAAAATATTCACCTCCTTAATTGTATAAAAAGATTCATACAATACATCACAATCTTTATTACCTGAAACTCTTCCGATTTCCTAGATGCAACAAATCTTTCCCACACCTCAGGATCTATAAAAATATATATATTTGTTGCTTTCATCTTTTGTTTAGGATTATCTATAAATTCCCTTTTGAGATATGTCTTAAAATCCCTCCATCGTACACCACAACGTTGTAGCACTTTTTTCTTGTGATCTTTTTCATTTAGATGAAAAACACCCTATACATACAATAGAAGCAATAATGTTATTTTAACAAGGGTATGTCTTTCCAAGCAAACTAAATTAGAATCAATAAAAAAAAACATATTAAAATAATATCACTTCAACTCACAAATATATCTTTCCATAGGAGGTCTTTTAAGGCATTAGAAACATCATGCCAATTTTCTATATCTATTGCCACCTTACTACATGCGGTCGCCCCTACGTTATGCTTGAAAGCACTAGCATGTTCCCCAATAGGTGCTCCTGTGACATCAAATTGGATTGGCAATTTCTCCCCTTTGGCCCTCAGCTCCTACATCCTACGCATCAGTGTGGGACCTCTACATTTTTTAGCATCACCACTACCATCCTCACGGTGCTCATGCTTAGAATGTTCATCTTCACTTGCCATTTTAAAACAACCTGCAAGTATACATGATAAAAGAAACATAAGACTGATAATAAAAGCACAAGTGGTTGAATGATATATGATGTATATTTAAAAGATTACATGATTGAATGATAATAAAATAAATAATTCAAAGAATACATTCCTCTAGTATTAGTTGAGTTGTTAGTCAAGTAAAATTTCTTCAGCATGGTCTTGATGTTTATAGTATTCATTGGTGTTAACTTCAACATTTACACTTGGAAAACCAACTGAGAATGGGCTGGAATCATCATACTTTTCGTAGTATTCTTCTTCATTTATAGGATCTATAGTAAACTGCCTTTTTCCATGAAGAATGACATACCAATTTTTATTTGCCGGGTCATCAATATAGAATACTTGTTTTGCTTGGTCTGCCATGATGAATGGTTTATCTTTCTCACCAATCTTTTCAAAATTCACAAATGCAAAACCCAACTCATCTACTAAAACTCCTTTGCTGTTATCAACCCAATTACACATAAAGATAGGAACTATGGAATTTGTATAGTCCAATTCCCATATGTCCTCAATGACGCCGTAATACGACATCTCAGCTTTGCGTGGTCTTTTATCTTTGGCACTAGCAAAATATAATGAACAAGCTTGCACAGTGACCCCACTATTTTGGACTACACTACTTTCATTTTGACGCTTTGTGTAGTATGAAAATCTATTTATGTCATAACCTTCATATGACATGACATCCATTTTTGGCTTAAAGGAGAGCCATTTTATGTTCTCAGCAACATTATTCGGTGATTCAGATAGTTGATTAAAGACTTTCTCTTAAACCACCTAATAAATGTTCGATTGTGCTCTCTTGTTAGCCACATTGAATTGGATCACAGATGAATTCTCTTGATAAGATCATTATGTTCTATGATGTAGCTACTAACTTCATCGATGTTGTGTAAAATACAGAAATGTGCTTTTTCCCACAACTCATGACTAATTCCTTTCACTCGTGCTCCCATAGTTCCTTTTCCACAATAATATTTAGTGTGATGGGAATTTTTTATATCGCTAGAACATTCATTGCAATTCAAAAAATCATTGCAAAAGTCCATCACCACCCTGGCCACATAACTCTCAATAATACTCCCTTCAGGACGGTAACGATTTTGAACATCACCTTTAAAAACACTCATGTAGCGTTCAAATGGATACATCCAATGTAAGCAAATTGGACCCAACATCTTCACCTCCCTTGTAATATGTACTACAAGATGAACCATGATATCAAAAAATGAAAGAGGAAAGTACATTTCAAGCTGACACATGGTAACAATTACATGTTTCTGTAATTTATCCAGAGTATCAGGATGTATCACTTTGTTGCATATTTCATTGAAGAAGAAATAGAGTCTTGTGATTACAAACCTTACATGCTTCGGCAATATAGATCGAATAGCCACAGGTAAAATTTGTTGCATAAAGTGTGACAATCATGAGATTTGAGACGTATCAACTTCAGATCCTTCTTTGATACCAATCTATGAATATTAGAAGCGTATCTTTGCGGAACCTTAATATTATACAAGCACTCGCAGAAAGTCTTTTTCTCCTGCTTTGAAGTGTAACAAGCTGGTGGTAAATATGTGCAGCGACCCCTGATCTCCACTGATAATTCTTTTCTTATACCCATTAATTCTAAATCTTTTCTAGATTTGATGTCGTCTTTAGACTTTCCTGGTATGTTCAATAGCGTACCAATGATGCTATCACAAACATTTTTTTCAACATGAATTACATCAATACAATGTCTAATTGCCAAAAATCTCCAATAAGGAAGATCCCAGAATGTTGACCTCTTCTTGTATAGAGATTTGTCACATGCGAGAGTATGACTACTTGAACTCTTTCCAAATTCATTGACAATATGTTTCATCCTATCATATAATATTTCCTGGTATATGTTTAGGAGCACTTTGTTCCTCAGTTGACCCATTAAAGGTTTTGCATTGCCTTTGATAAGGATGCACTAGTGGGAGAAATCTCCGATGACCAAGATATATGATTTTACCACCATGTTTCAGTTGAATTGAATCAGTATTTTCCTCACAATCAGGACATGCTTTGTATCCTTTTATGCTATATCCAGACAAATTTCCATAAGATGGAAAGTCATTAATCATGCTAAACAACATAGCACGCAAAGTAAAGATCTCTTCACGTGAAGCATCATATGTCATAACACCTTCTTCCCATAGTTTCATTAGGTCATCAATTAGAGGTTGAAGGTAAACATCAATATCATTTCTAGGTTGCTTGGGCCCTAATATCAATATTAACAACATGACATACTTATCTTTCATACACAACCAAGGAGGAAGATTGTATATAACAATCATAACATGCGACATGCTATGTTGGCTGCTTAATGTACCATAGGGATTCATTCCATCTGTACAGAGTCCAAGTCTTAAGTTCCTTGTTTCTTTACCAAATTGAGGGTATAATAAATCAATTTTCTTCCATTGTGGTGAATCAGATGCATGTCGTAGGACACCATCATCATTGGACTTTAACTCCCCATGCCAAGACAAAATTTGCGCATCTTATGTATTAGCAAATAAGCATTGAAATTGTGGTATTATTAGTAGATACCACATCAACTAGGAAGGAGAGCCATTTTTAGCCTTAGCTAAATTTGTGGTCTTATACCTTGACGCACCACATTTTGGACAATTTATCAAATTACTATAGTCCTTCTAAAATAACACACAATCATTTGGACATGCATGAATCTTCTTAGCCTCCATTCCCATTGGGCACATTATTTTCATTGCTTGATATGTTGAAATTGGAAGCTTGTTGCTTTCAGGAAGAATTTCCTTTAACAAAGACAACAATGAACTAAAACTCTTATCACTCCATTGGTTTTGAGCTTTAAGAGTGTATAATCACATCACAACACTCAACCTCGTGAACTTAGTACAACCCTTATATAATGATTTTTCAGCATCATGGACAATGTTTGCAAATAAAGAAGGTGGATCAATGACATTGTCCCAACAACTACGTAGCATCTCATCAACCATATCATCCTGAATCAGGTCATCCTGAATTAGTTCATCATTGACATTATCATCATTATCTATATCTTCTATGCCACAACTATTAGTATCGACATTTTCTGATCCATAATCAAATTTCTCTCCATGCCAATACCATTCATGATAACCTTGTATGATCCCATTGCATATGACATGATTCTTAATTTCCTCTATAGTATCAACTTTCAAATTGTTACCACAATTTCTACATGGACAATAGAACCTATCTGTAGGTAGTTTCCTATGTTCCTCAGTAAATTTGATAAATTCATCAAGACCTTTGGCAAACTCTGGATTGCAATGGTTCTTGATAGACATACAACTTCGATCCATTTTCTAGATCACATTAAAATTAATTATAAAACTAAGCATTTAATATTGATACTATAAGCTGTAAGTTTTATTGATAGGAAGTTAATTACTTTTATACTAAAGTGTACCACCTATCCTATTTTTGAATATTTAATCTCACTAGTAACAATATAATGTATGTTTAGTTTTGAAGAAAATTTCAAAAACATTTCCCCTAAGTTCTCCAAGTACACCGATGTAAATGGCAAATAACCACTCACATATGTACCCAGAGAACAAATGAGGAAATCCTACTGAAATTTTCTTTAAAACTAAACATACATTATACAGTTACATCCTAAGTGAGATTAAATATCCAAAAAATTCCCAGATCGGGGGCTATCTAAAGTTTACTCCTAATGAGTAAATTTTGAACGAGTTTCTAAGTTAACATATAAATGTATTATTTTCATATTTATATATTAAGTTATACATCATGCATCGATGATCTCATCTGTAAACCCTAAAGTGTCATCTCGGGAGTACACATGTATAATCCGAAACAGAGAGAAGAAAGAATTCTAATGAACTACAAAGCATACAACACCAGTCACTGCAGTCACGATAATATTAGTCTATCTATCTATATGTTCTACTCTACTGAACCATATCAGTCTTAAAATTTCATTATTTATTGCATCAAAGGGAAATGTAAGTGGCACTTGTAATCTTAAACAAAGAGAAGAAAGAATTCTAATGAACAAAAAAGCATACAACACCAGTCACTGCAGTCGCAATAATATCAGTCCCCATATATAATCTGGGAGTACACATGTATAATCTGGGAGTACACATGTATGAGCAGGGCTTCAGTAGCTTTCGTCCCCAGGAGGTGGCGGCCACACAACAAATTTAGGGCAAAGTAAAGGCATTACCTTCGGGGGGGGGGGGGACAGCGGGGCTCCTCGGACACCACGACTGGAGAACGGCAGCGAAGCGGCTTCGGGACTCTTTGGACACGACGACGGTAGCGAAGCGGCGGCAAAAGCATGG
Organism: Alisma plantago-aquatica; assembly: GCA_963693085.1. Taxonomy (NCBI): domain Eukaryota; kingdom Viridiplantae; phylum Streptophyta; class Magnoliopsida; order Alismatales; family Alismataceae; genus Alisma; species Alisma plantago-aquatica. Next base: position 941,233,399 of record OY856413.1, read on the forward strand.
AAGCGGCGATGACCTTCAGGGCAGAGGCGACGACCTTTGTTCCTTAGCTTTGGTGGCGTAGAAGTGAGGTCTTTGGTCTCTGGATTTGGCGGCGCAGGAGTGAGGCAGCGAGGTCTTCTCTTCACCTGACCAAAGTGATGATATTGTTCGCTAGTGCGCTATATATTAACTGACCTGTAAGGTCAGTTATTAGCAAACAACTGACCCAACAGGGAACCTGTGCCCACACAAAACCCTTTAAGGATGGTTTTTTTAAAAGGTTGACGCTATAGTCAACAACCTCTAACGTCGGATAACTGGTGAAAATTGACCCAACAACTTAAGTGGTGCGTGAACCACCTATAAGGTCGGGTAAGTTAACAAACTGACCCTATAGAAATACACTACAAGGTCAGTTATTTTAAGAAAACTGACCCAAGAGGTCTTAAGTGATGCCCGCATTTTTTGTAGACATATAAGGTCGGTTATTTGAAAAAATAGACCATATAGATTGAGGCGCGAAGCCAAAATCGAGTAAATGTTTGCCTCAGGAAACTTAATGGGTCAGTTTTTATGATAAAAATGATGCAATAGTGTATTAGGTCGGTTATTCTAGTAAAAATGATGCTATGGGCAGTGAAGTTATTGGCCAAAAATGTAGTAGTGAATTGATGTTGGTTTTATCCAAGTCGACACTCTCACAAAAGTCACTCTAGAGCCTGTCACCTAAGAGCCAGGTGTAATCACAAAGTTGATTGATCCCTGCTTGAGCTAGAGCACAACAGGAACACACCAGCAAATGTAGTCACAAAGTTGATTAAGCATCCACTTGAGCCATAGCTCCACAAAGAGCATCAAGAAACACATCTATAATAAGATCTAAATCATTTGGTGATCGTTAGGGATTTATCTTTCTATTTTTCTTTATAAAAATAACATCAAAATGAAAAAAAACTCAAAATGAAAAAAAAACAACATTTTCAAAATTTCAAAATAAAATAACTCAATCAAAATGAAAAAAATCATCATAAAAATCAACAAAAATCCACTTCCTCTACTTAGGTACCTGGAAGCGTCCCCTCATGCTTCCTAAAGTAGAAGGGTCAAATTAGAACCATAGGGCCTAGGTCGGAAGGAGCATGACCATTATCTTGAGGTCCAAATGGTTCACAAACCTACTCTCACCCATAAAAATGACTCGATCGATGAAATCATATAAATCTTCAATTTTAGGATGACACAACATTTTAAAATAAAAAATGTCCTCTTCTACGTCTTCTTAAGCTGAGAACCCCATCGACGCATTGGAAAAGACCCACAATGTCAAGACATCCTGAAAATAAAACTATGGTCACTCTCTACATGAACTTTAATGTTTAAACATGACAAAAATCCCACTCACAGGGCACAAGAAGATAGGTGGACTAGATGATAAGGAGATTTGGATACCTTGTGGCATTGTCTATGTTTCACTATTTTCCATGTAATCTAGCTTGGGGACCACGAATGGGGATCCTTCACTAGTAAACTCCCATTATCCTCTATTCGAGTTCCCATCCTAAGGCTTTGAGCATCAATGTCCACAATTCCAAAATGATTAAGTGAATATACACCAATTGTGAAGCCTAAAGGACACCTGAATGTGGCCATATGCTTGTAATAATTTGCTTATGAGAATAAATGTCAAGGATAGAGCCCATAGGAGTGTCTCAGATGCATGGTGCCTTAACCCAACTCGTTGAGGAGTTTCCACTTAAATACTTTCTACACGACATGTCTAAGCACAAAAAGAATGACATCTAGGACCAATGGAGCATGAAAACTTTCTTCTGGGAGTGAAAACCTCCCATCCTAAGGTTTTGAGCATCAATGCCCTTGGACTTAAATGCAAAAAAGTAAAAAATGAAAATTTTAGTCCAAAGGACGCCTGACAATGTGGATACATGCTTGTGATAATTGCATACACCAGTAAATTTTGAGAATAGAGTCAATATGGGTGTCTTCAATTCCTAGCACCTTAACCAAACTAGGTAGGAAATTGTCACTCAAATACTCACTACATGCAACAACTTGAGTCATACAAGCATGAAATCAAGATCTACTGGAGCATCAAAACCACCCTAAAAGAATCTTCCCCTTGTGGTACATCTGGCTATGCTAATCTAGAGTGAAGAACCGATCGATTTGTAGAGGATTTTGGGCAACCTTAAACATGCTTGGGGGTCTCAAATCACCTTAAACTCCAATACTAGAAAGTGGAAATTAGGGTGAGCAAGGTAGATTTCATTTTCCACCAAATTAGCTACACTAATTGCATGACCATCCCTCACATTTCATGACAGGCCTTGTGGATGACAAGAGTTTCCACCAACTCGCTAAAGGGGTCTCCGTTCCTAATATCTTGATGTTGACCAACATCCTAAGCTAAAAAACCCTTCGAGGTTCATATAGTGATATCTTCCATGGTGAATAAAAACATAAAAAGTCACAAACCATGTTCTGTGAAATAAAAAAATTGAATCAATAATCAGCTTCAAAAAAACTTCTTCCCGAGTAACATAATCACATTAATGTCAAAACAAGAACTCAAAACCTTTGACATAAAACAAGGGGAAAAATACTACTACAACAATTCAAATAATGACAATCCCTTGCCTTGACAAAGATGAGTGAAGAAGAGAAAACCCAGACAATAGTGGCTCACATTGCATCATCATCACAAATCACTTCAACATCAACAAGGTCTACTTTAACAATAACAATATATATCCACCATTAGATTCCATCAGGGAACCAATTACAAAAGATTATAGGAAACAAAACATGATGAATGTTTCAATGCATGGACATAGTTTGATCCGAATCAATCTCCAATAATGATTTCATGCATCTTTAGAGAAAGAGTTTGACAAGACACATCATCTCCCAAGATACTAAACCATACATGGATCCCATGGATGAGGGTTATTTATTGATGGAAGACAAAAAGCAGCTTCAAGCCTCTATCTTCCAAGCAGGATGCATTGATTAGTGTTCACATGCCCACTAGAGTCCCGTCAAAAGTGTGACATTAGTGCCACATCAACAAAGTAGAATGAATTATAGGATGAACTCTGACTCCATAATACCAACTCTTTCACAATGACATTCCTTAAATCCAAAATAATGGAAACTAAGAAATTCAACAATCAATACTACCCGCATTAGACTTGACCTAGAATCATCATCCATGTTATTAGTGGAAGCACACATTCTTGATATTTTTCTTCAATTTAAAAGATCTACGCTCTATTAGGCATCCTCAATCATTTCCAGTCCTATGGATGGTCACTTCCAATCATTTTGGATCTTGGACCAAGCCCTTAAACTACAATACTTGACCTATCCTAAACATGATCCTCTCATCTCTCTTTGTGACAACCAATTATGTGTCCTAGATTATGACCTTAATGCTGGTATGTATGCCCTGAGAGCCAATCATGGGATGATTGGTGGGATACATTAAGATTGATTTGATAAACATCAAAGGAAAGCTTCCAATTCTTTCTGGTTCAGTCATATGAGATAGTGATATAACAGATTGAATGTCTAGAGAATGACAGTACTCAATGACGTATGCTTTCAGGTTAAGGACCTGAACGATGAGATCATACGGATGCTAAGAGTTTGTACATTCTTGTTATGTCCCTAGTCGGATGTCATTGTGGAAGGTAGATAGACAACAATGACACACAAGACTAGATTGTGGTGTTGGTTGATGACAGAATCTCATTAGTCATGATATAGAGATATCAAACCAAACACATAGGTACTTGTTAGAGAACAAGGTACCGGACAGACCCACCGTGAGTTTGACACATGGAACCATGAGATGGTAGTCACAGTCAGTACTCACAGTGATGGTGGTGAGTGTGATTCTTAGACCTGAAATCACTGCACTCAACACATGTCGTTGGGCACACTTTGACATCATCAAACGCAGCCCTGAAACATGGGTTGTTATAAAGGTGATGATTGGGTGGCTTTGACACATGGGGCTTTTGAGGGGTGAGTGATAGATATGGGATTTGTCCCTCCTGAGGGAGTTTGATATCCAAGGCCACTTGATGAGTAGGATTGAGATAGGTATGCGCACGCATGTGTGAATCAGTATGTGATATTGATGTCATACATATCTCCTTCAATATGCTCTGAGATCAAGAAACTGATACCCTATCATGGGTGGTTGCCCGACACACTTAGGGTTAACCAATATCCTATGGTGAAACCCTAATTTGATGCCTTGTGGTGGTGTTTATGATACACCATGTTGATGTTAAGGTCACATGATAAGATGTGATACCATTTGGGGTGGCCACATATATAATGTTGAGGGCTATGTTTCTATTCCTCATGAAATGTTTTATAATTATAATTAGAACCATCTTTCTTCTTTTCATAACACACCTCACGATGATGATGAAAGTAATAAGCTAAGAGTGGTTGTTAATCCAACATTATAAACCCTAATCTAGTACAGAGAAGCCCTAAACCTAAGATGTAACGTGATTGGAATGAATTCTATGAAATGGTAGTGTTAATGATGTACTTCTTTCCTATTATCAGTTTCTAACCATGCAGGTAATATCAGTGATATACATAGCCAGGTATGAGCTATGGTGGTTATGATATGTTTGAATATGCCTTGTGAGGCACATGTGATGTGGTAACACAGAAAAGGAGGAAATGGTCTTATGACCCTATGATGGCTTGATGCCTTGTATAACGATTTCCTCATTGATGAGAAGAGGGGTTGTCACCCCAAGATATGTAGTCCTTGTGATGGAAACATGTTAAAAGATAGGCAGGAAGTGATGATGTGATGTGGTCCTTATATGTTTCAGTATGTTTGGTGATGTATCCTGCCCTTATTTATGTAGAGTTTCTTTAGAGGTTGTACGTTGTAACTTGATTGATGCTGAAAGATGCTTAAACTAGTCTAATTAATCAAGTGGATCTAGTAGTATAGTTTCCCCTATTCCATATATCCATTTAGTGACATCACTTGTTGAATGGTGAAACGAGTTTAACTTAGAGTGCATGTTGTTGAATATGTGGGGTGCAAGTTGAGGTATCTCCTTGTGTCCTAAATATATATATATATATATATATATATATATATATATATATATATATATATATATATATATATATATATATATATATATATGTATTAGGGATTGGCTGCGTTCATACCCCAATAAGAGCACAATTGCGGTTGTAGCTCAATTTGAGATAAAAGAATGGTTGCGTTCATATCCTAATAAAGAGTACGGTTGCGGTCATAACTCACTAGTGTCATGACCTGCACCAAGGTGGGATAGATATGTACAATTGGACTATAAGTCATTGATAGTAGTTTGACTAATGATGTCACTGCCAATGTTATTGTACTAACTGAGAGGATGAGTTCATGGATTCTCGATCTTCCACTAGACCTTGAATGGCACTGATTTTGACTTATCAAGTGGTTGGTTGGATTTGGGTGGCATGACTCAAATCCTCGGGGCATAATAAAATAAGTAATCATCCATGTAGTATAATTGTATAGGATCAAAATATGTAAAACATTGGATGAGGTCTTTCTTGATCTTTATACAATGTTGTTGATAGGAAATATACATGGTCTTTATATTCCTTTAAAATTTTTAAGATGTTTCATATATTCAAACGATAATTACTCTTCCTGTTAATAATAACTACCTATTTCACATAGTTGTAATTATATTGTTGTTTAGTTTATCTTATTTGTGATAATAATCGAGTTGGTGGTGATTTATACCTCCCGCTGTGATTTGGAATCTCACCCCGTGGGTTTCCCACACCCTTTTTAGGTAAACAAGCACGAAGAGGTAGAGATCGTGCAGTGGAGGCTGGGGAGCAGTGGAGGACCAGTAGCTGACAAGGTTGGCAGTGCTGCTGGATGTCTTTTTGTTGATAGATTCCTAGAGTCATCCCTATACAATCAGGTCTTTGGGAACATTTGGTAGATGTTTTTCGAACGTGCTTTCTTTATGTGGATGGAGTGTATACCTGTTATGTACAAATGTGGTGGAATCATGTATATATATTTTGGAACATTTCTTTGGTTACAGGTTGACAACATGCTTTGTACATACTTTGAGGCATGAAAGAACTTATATGTGAAGGTTCTTGTTGTTTGGTTGTTTTACAAAAAAGGTTTTAATTTATAGTGTTTTCTAATAATACACTTGTTAATCCCTCTTCTACTATTTTGTTTTGAGAAATATCGCTTTGTGTGGCAATGGGTGTCATAGAAAGGATTAAATATGGCAATGGTAGCATATGTGTCATATGCAATCTCCTATTAGATGTAGGAATTGGAAATCATTATATGTTCAGGACATGATTGGTGTAATCTTAGGTTATGATCTAGGATCTTGAAAGTTTTGGAAATATGAGCATAGGGTTGGTTTAGTTTTAGGTCTTGATTTGGGATCATAATTGATTTGGAGGTGTAAGCACAATTATTTCAGTTTCAGGTCATGTGATAGGACCATTGATAAGAGTATCAAGACAGAATATCTAGATTTAAAGTGTTTCCATTTTTTAAAAGCATCAAGATAGATAAAGTAGATCCTTAGGAAACTGTCCAGATGTAAGGTAGCCTTTACAATCAGTTACTGTATCTGTCAATTGTATAATTCTTAGAGCATCATCTAGACATTTTAAAAGTTCCAAGTTTCTTGTTAGGATCTTTATAAGCATATCATTTGGCTTCTCTATACGAGTGCTCAAGATATATATGTTATTTATCAGACAAGTTTCCAAATTTTAGGTGACCTTCATGGCCAGTGATTGTATCAGTCATTTGTCTACTCCTCAGAGCATCTTCTTGTATTGATAATATTGATAGTTTGATAAGATTTATATGATTGGGTTCCAGACAAATTTCTCAATTTAAGGTGTCCTCCATGACCACTGTATGTGTCGATCAATTGTATGTTCCCCTGAGCCTTTCTTATTTTTCAAAAATGTGCTCAAGATAGATAAGGTTGGATGCCATACTAGTTTCTAGATTTAAGGTGGCATTTATAACTAGTGATTGTATTAGATAGTTATCTTCTCCCTAGACCATATCTTGAATATAATATGGTTCGGTGTGAAAAGAGTGGTATTAGCATTCTATATTAAGGCTTCTACAAGGAGTGACCACTCAAGTGTAGGTTTCTATCGAGTGCACCTACCTGAATGTAGGGCTCGTGGGATGTGCCTACTTCAATGTAGGTATGGAGTTCCAGGGGACACCAATTTAGGATAAGACTTGAATGTGGATACATATTTAGGATAGGACTTGGTTCATGAAGAAAGCCTATTCAAGATAGAACACATTAGAGTCTGATGATGTATGCCAATTCAGAGTAGGGATTTAGCATAGATGTCTGTCTGAGTATAGGGCTTTGATCAAATACCTACAAGAATATAGGGATTTTGATCAAGAGAGATGCCTATTCACGACAGGAATTAAAATCACATGTCTACTTGAGTGTAGCTCTTAAAATATAGTAAATACTTATTCATGATAGGCTTGGACAAGGGAGCCTACTAAATGTAGGGCTAACTGGAGGAAAATTCTATTCAGGATAGGGCTTTGAGATATGCCAACCAAAATGTAGGTATTGAATTGGAGGGAGTCCCTATTAAGAATAGGGTTTGGAGAGATGCATGCCTAAATGTCGGACTTTTAAAGGGAGGGAATGCCTATTTGGGATAGAGTCAGGAGAGATTCCTACCTTCATGTAGGGCTTTTAAAGGGTACCTGTCATGCTATAGGACTTTGTTGGGAGTGCCTATATAATATAGGGCTTGCGGTGATGCCTACATGAATGTAGGGCTTTTAACATAGAGTAGGACTTTTAAAGTTAGGTTCCTACATATGATATGTCTTTGAAGAGCTTTTCCAACTCAGGGTAGGACTTCAATTTTGAGTTCCTATTAGGGATAGGTCTTTGAAAAAAGAAGTTCCCATTGCCGATAGGTCTTTGAAAATGTCAAGTGCCTACCCCAAGTAGGGATCTTGAAAGTAAGGTGCCTACTCATGGTAGAACTTTTAAAAGTGAGGTTCCTACTTGGGTAGGACTTTTGAAAGTGAGGTGCTTGCTCAAGATAGGGATTTTGAAAATGAGGTGCCTACTTAGGGTAAGGCTTTTGAAAGAGTAAAGTGACTATTCAAGATGGGGCTTGTGAAAGCAAGATTCCTACTCATGGTAGGCATTTTGAAAGCAAGTTGCCTAGTCAGGGTAGAGATTTTGAAAGCAGGGTGCCTACTCAGGGTATGACTTTCTAGGGGTATGCCTACCTCGTTATAGGGATTAAAATCAGAAAAAGGTGCCTATTTGGGATGGGGCATTGTAGCATATTGCCTACTCAAGGTAGGGATCAAGAAGGTGAGTGCCTATCTGGGATAGGGATTTGACATGTAAAATGCCTACTGAGGGAAGGTCTTAATAGTGACAAGTCACATAAAGAAAGATGCCAATTCAATATAGGTCTTTAAATGAAGATGCCTATTCAGGATAGGAGTCAGAAACAAGAGGTGCCTATTTAGTGTAGGGCTTTGGAAAGGATTTCCCAGTTAGGGTAGGCTTTAAAGTTTAGGTGAATCCATTAAGGATAATGATTTGAGGACGTCAGGTTCCACATAGGGTAGGACTTAAAAACACATGGAGCCTCCTTAGGGTAAGGATTTTAAAATGGTATAGTGCTTACTCAGTGTAGGGCTTGAACCGAAGAGAGTCTATTTGGAATAGGTCTTTGAGAAAAAAGTTGGGTTCCTACTCAGGGTAGGGCTTGAATGTGGGTTGGTAAAGTTTAAGTGTTGGGTTTTAGGGGAGACAAAGAAGGCAGCGGAAACAAAACAGTTTTCTCCCCAACCCATACCGAGGAAACGCGTCAACGTCTATATAATAGGAAAGGATGGTTTGTGGAATCATACCTTGTCCCGAGGCTTGCTCGGCGACAATACCTCGTGCAATGCGCGGTCTTCAACTCCGGTCTTGGACGGTGTCTATGCAGCTCCTGGTCGCACCGGGACTGACGACTCCTCCTCCTACCAGACTATCGGATGACAGTTGTCCTCCTAAGCGGAAGTGTCCTCCCACCTCTGTAGTAGTCCACACGGACCACCTGGAACTCCACTCTCCTTGTCCCACAAGGAAGTGGAAGGAGTCGCACCCTCCTGTTGACGTATTAGTCGCCAACACACTCTCCTGCTACCAGTTGCAACTGCAGTTGTCCTTCCCTTGCTGCACCTCCCTTTTGTGGGAAGCACTTGCTCGGGATCTCTCATGGTTACCAAAACTAGAGAGAACGACAACTTCGCAAAGCAACCAGCTTGCATTGAGTTGTACTTTGAGAAGCCCCCAATACCCCTATATATATAGGTGGGTCATGGGACATGGATCTTTGTGCCCGGCAATATGGGACTAAAGCAGGAGTAGAAGGGTTCGAGAATTTTCCACAAAAAGCAACCAACTCGCAACCTGAACCGATCGGTTCACAAGTGAACCGGTCGGTTGGGGACCTGAACCGGTCGGTTGGAGCACCAACCGATCGGTTGGGACCCATGAGCCGATCGGTTCACTTCTGAACCGGTCAGTTTGCGGTCCTAGTCGATTCCCGATTGACTTTCCTTCTTTCGTTTCTAATTGGTATCGAATACCAATCCTATTCCCAATCAAATTGGGCAAGTGAAACGCAAGGAAAATTCTCACCGACCTGACTTTCCCAACTTGCTCGGTTGCACCAGTTGAACCGATCATTTCAACACTTGAACCGATCGTTTCACTCTGACCATGAGCTGATCGACTCAACACTTGAGCTGACCGGTTCAGCAACCTCAGCCGACCGGTTCATCACATGAACCGATCGGTTGGGAGTACAGGTTGTGCAGAATCAGTCAAATGTGATTTCAATCAATCCGATACTCCAATCAATGCGTCCAACACCTTGAACCATACGATATTGAGCCATCGACTGGTTGAGTGTTTAATTGAACTACTAAACTCCTTTAGTAATCAATCTAAACATTGCTTTGTGGACAAAACTCCTCTTCCAGGTTAAATCCTATGTGTGTGACCCTGCAGGTCCATTTCACGTTGGCAGTGAAAGTCCATAACACTTATGACTTCACAAGCAAAGAGCGGTGCCTAGTCACACGTCAGTGCTACCCAAGTGAAAGTAGAAAGTTGGAGAACAACTTTCATCCTACAATCCGTGAATGGTGTTACAGTGAATGTATAATTCCTTTGTCACTGATATCCCGAATGAACTCAAGGCATGGAACAGTCATCCTGTCAACGTTCATTTACTTTCTTGATCTCAGAGCAGATTGAAGGAGATATGTATGACATCAATATCACATACTGATTCACACATGCGTGCCCACGCCTATCTCAATCCTACTCATCAAGTGGCCTTGGATATCAAACTCCCTCAGGAGGGACAAATCCCATATCTATCACTCACCCCTCAAAAGCCCCATGTGTCAAAGCCACCCAATCATCACCTTTATAACAACCCATGTTTCAGGACTGCGTTTGATGATGTCAAAGTGTGCCCAACGACATGTGTTGAGTGCAGTGATTTCAGGTCTAAGAATCACACTTACCACCATCACTGTGAGTACTGACTGTGACTACCATCTCATGGTTCCATGTGTCAAACTCACGGTGGGTCTGTCCGGTACCTTGTTCTCTAACAAGTACCTATGTGTTTGGTTTGATATCTCTATATCATGACTAATGAGATTCTGTCATCAACCAACACCACAATCTAGTCTTGTGTGTCATTGCTGTCTATCTACCTTCCACAATGACATCCGACTAGGGACATAACAAGAATCTACAAACTCTTAGCATCTGTATGATCTCATCGTTCAGGTCCTTAACCTGAAAGCATACGTCATTGAGTACTGTCATTCTCTAGACATTCAATATGTTCTATCACTATCTCATATGACTGAACCAGAAAGAATTGGAAGCTTTCCTTTGATGTTTATCAAATCAATCTTAATGTAACCCACCAATCATCCCATGATTGGCTCTCAGGGCATACATACCAACAGACTCCCACTTGCACTGCGAGCCAATCACCCATGAATCATATTCATAGTGATCTTCAAACATGTCCCACATGTCACTGTGCTCTAGTGCCAACATAGTGAGTAATGGCAACACCTTGCCAAAGTCAGTATAAATTGCATGTCTCTCATCTCTTCGTTGTACGTCGCACGTATGAGATGGAGTTGTCGTAATATGCGATCTAGTATTCCTTTGCTAACCTTTAGCCACATTGCATGATCAAGGATTCCAGACTTGTCATCAATGAGTGGAATATCTATAAGTTCATCTCATGAACTTCCAGATCCATATAGCATCCACTGTTGTTCTCTAACACACGGATACTCGACATTTCCTTTTAAATGGTTTTATTGGAACACTTCCAATTATCAACAAACTTTCACTTTTATACATCCTATGTATATTTTGCGATTAATCTTCTGTCCTTTCGGAAGTTCGCATCAATGTAACTCTTTACATCGAACTCTTCCTTATCTCCATAGAACTAGTACTTCACAAGTACTTATCAAGTTCTCATGGTATTCCAGTAACCCTTACTGGAAGTAGACAGACATCCACTCATCATGTCCCACATACGAGTTATCAGGATGAGCACATCATATTGTCATGTCCTACATACAACATGATGAATGCATTTTGTTCTTTCCATGTCATACATGCAAGACAATGGGATGATTACATACATGATAGATCCATATCTATTCTTAGTGTTCCCATTCTTCATAAGAATTGGACACTTGGCCTTGGGATGCTAACTCCATGTAGCATGGACAAGTTTTCTCCCACTGAATCTGTGCATACTGAACACTTCAGTACAGATTGCCAATGTATGCTCTCTCTTTTTCAGGTCAAGAGGTTTTTCGATAACTATCTCTATAGATATCTATTCCTATCACATAGGAAACTTCTCTATCTTCCTTAAAGATAATTTCCACTTTTGGATTTCCATTTTAGAACATTTCCATTTCACATCAATATGTGGAATGTGAACACGCTCCCACTAAATCACAGATCCTTCTTTATCTTTGACATATCAGTCAAACCCTTTGACTATATCATCAAAGTAAAGATCCAATTTTGAGTTGCTTGTACTCAATCAATCACATTGATTAGTCCATTGTAACTTATAGACTTCATTTGCATTAGTGGATTCATAAACCTTATAGGTTGTGTCACATACACATCCTTGTTTTATTCCTCATAGGAATGCGGTTTTAGTATCCATATGCCAAATGTCTCAGTCATTAAGTTGCAATCAACAAGCATCATCCTTCTCAAAATGTTATCCATGTGTCTTAACACTTAAGACTTATTTGCACTTATGGATATGATCCAATGAGTGATACCATCAAGGTCATACCTTATGGTTCACATGGATGTCATTTAGGATGTAATGGTCTTAAACCATAACTCAAGATTTGGTTCCTCATATTCATCTTGATAGTTGACTCATCATATGAACAACTCATCACATAGATAATTGAGGTGTATCTGTCAAGAATATAAGAATTCACAACTCCTTGTGATTCTTAATGTCCTTTATTAGTGTGGGGTATTCTTTTATTAAGAAGAATTAAGTTATTTGATAATCATTCTCTAACTCCTTAGAGTATGATTCCTTCTTGATTCAGACATCACCATGCCTTAATCATGAGTTCACTATGATACACTATCATAATTACTCATAAGGATCTCAAACATTTGGTCCAAGTATTTTATTCATTGATCTCATCAAGAATTAATACTTTACCAAATTTGTACTTCATTTATGATAATCTTGAACACTTCAAGACATTCATATTGGTATTTCTCTAAACACCATTTGAAGTATTAGCATTTATTCCAATAGGTATGTAAATACATCACATGTATTATACCTTATAGGACAATCATTCTTCCACTACCTTTAGTGAAGATTGATTAATCATGTACAAGAGATTCATGTCTCTTACTGGTTCTCTAACCAAAAGAGTCTAGATTTATCCATCATATGGAAACTAGAAATGAATTTCTCATGATTGATGCTAATTAGATTGTTTGAGTTATCTATAACTTTTAGGTATCATTTTATCTTATGCATATAAAATACCACAAGATAAGCAAGGCATTGCCACAAAGATCATATCTTTAAGATCGAAACATCAACTTTATTAATTGCCATCATTGTCATACAATATGCAATAATAAAGTGTTTCTATCTATTGGCAATATATGAAATATCAGTTCTCAACTCTATTTCGTGCCCTTTTAGGCTGAAATAAACTGAAAGATACTCCTATCTATGGCAGCAACACTTGCTCCAATGATGGGTACTTCTTTCTTGGTCCTTTCACAAAGGCCATCACTTCTTTGTGGATATTGCATATCATATATGACATATCCATATCTTGGTATCATATACCTCAGATAAAGAAGCGGTTCATTTCATGATACCTTAGGTGGAGATTTCCATCCCCTCCTTCATCTTCTTTTGTTCTTCCAGATATAGAGGGCAATCCCTCATACACCCTTTCCCCATGTGCCTTGAGGCTGAAGATGACTTGGATTTCTAGCTAGCATCAGAACACTTCTTAGCTTTGCCCTTGTCCTTGCCCTTAAGAATTACCTATTCTTTGATCACATCAAAGACTATGGTTTGTCTTTCTTCATCTTTGCCTCTACTATCCTCAACATGTCCAACAACTCTGTCAACGCTTGTCAAAGTTGTTCATGTTGTAGCTTATCATGAATTGTATGATTCTCACAACATTTGCAGTATCATACCAATAGCCAACTCTTGGCTCAGAGGGAATCCTTCTTAATCAGGTTTTCCACATACCCAATCACATTGAGTGTGTGAATACCTTACTGGATCTCCTTCTGTCATGACATACTAGGACAGTGTCTTGGAGACATCATATGTCTCATGTAGTCTCTGCAACTCATAGTTCAGAGAACACAACATCAAGCACTCCTCATCAATGTCATCCTCGGTATGCTTCCATAAGCATACTTTCAGCCATTGATGTGGTGGGATTGAGTTCATCTGGTTCTGGTATAACTAGGACTTAGAGCTTTCGCTCTTTGACTGAGAACACTTCTCATCATCCTAACCAGTCGTGGAATTATTCCCATTTAATTTGTTGGTCTCAAAGACCGATCGCATATAAAGTGATTTGTTGATTAACCATTTATTTTAACAAAAGGAAATATATGCAATTTTAGTCCAAAAACTCATTTTTGACTTATTTGATTGATTTGAAAAATTTGACGATATAATTAGGCCTTTAATTAATTATCGCTCCCACTATTTTAGTTCAAATTGATATCCCTCACCATCAATTCGGAAGATTGCAGCGTACAACCTTCTAGTGGGCAAGATCCTGAAATCCTCTAAGTCATGAGTCAGCTAGGGCTGATTGCCCATAACTTAGATCTCTCAGGCATGCAACTCTTGCCAATTGCATCATATGCAACTCTTGATAAGATGTCATATACAACTCTTTGCAATGATCATCTCCATGCCTCAAGGTACTAGATCCCATCTAGATCACCTTGTTAAGTCCGACCCAAAGCAAACACGATGAATATGCACCCTGCTAGGGCAGACCCACACATTCATCCTTCACGCTTCCACGAGATAGACGGTGCACCACGCTAGGGCATGCCCACACTTGGTCGATCAAGCTTTTCACGTGTGTCGCATTTGGAAGGCATCTAAAACTTAATATTTTAATGAGGGATTTGGTTTTATATATATACATATCCAATCACCACAATACATAGTACGTATCATATACATGCTATATCCCACAGAAAACATGCACAAACGATAAAAAGCGATGATTATGGCCATCCTAATGTGATTCCTCGAGCCAAGAGGAATCACGGTCATCTAGGTCTACATCACATGCAACTTGTACAAGATGAACTTCTGTGCCTTGCCTTCCGAGTTGATCAACTCATCACATGAATGATTTGTACTCTCCAGTCGGTCGTCTGGGTGCCACCAGCCGATCGGTTGGCTCCTCCAACCGATTAGTTCACCTGGTCATCGTGCATCTCGTCATGTCCGCCACCCACTCGTCTCGCTCCTCGAACCGGTCATCAACCGATCGGTTCACTCCTTGAACCGACCGTATGGAACGTCAACCGATCGGTTCACTGCTTGAACCGATCGTTTCAGCTGTCGTCTTGATGTCCGCCGGTCTTTGACATAACAGGAAATAAAAATCTATCCTATTATTACATTGCTTAAAAGAAGAAACCCCGAGTTACATTCGGGGGGAGCAAAGGTAGGAAAGAATCTCGAATTATTTCGAGTTACATCAGGAATAAGAGAGGGAAGATCGGTGCGCAGACCGAGATGCAAGCAACCACAAACAACCACACACAGATAGGGGTTTATAGGCCATAATCACGCTACACACATCCACCACAAAACTCGTTTAAGGGCAACGCGTATCGAGTGCATTAATAATACATATCATATATGTAATTAGGGATTTGTGGATTTAGGATTGGACATGCATAAAACCGATATTATTTGCATCGCATGCAATAAATAAAAGCGACAAACCAAAATCGATCATATCGATATTCCTAAAATATAGAGCAGTTGACGTGGCTCTGATACCACTGTTGGGTTTTAGGGGAGACAGAGAAGGCAGCGGAAACAAAAAAATTTTCTCCCCAACCCATACCGAGGAAACGCGTCAACGTCTATATAATAGGAAAGGATGGTTTGTGGAATCATACCTTGTCCCGAGGCTTGCTCAGCGATAATACCTCGCGCAATGCGCGATCTTCAACTCCGGTCTTGGACGGTGTCTGTGCAGCTCCTGGTCGCACCGGGACTGACGACTCCTCCTCCTACCAGACTGTCGGATGACAGTTGTCCTCCTAAGCGGCAGTGTCCTCCCGCCTCTGTAGTAGTCCACACGGACCACCTGGAACTCCACATTCCTTGTCCCACAAGGAAGTGGAAGGAGTCACACCCTCCTGTTGACGTACTAGTCGCCAACACACTCTCCTGCTACCAGTTGTAACTGCAGTTGTCCTTCCCTTGCTGCACCTCCCTTTTGCGGGAAGCACTTGCTCGGGATCTCTCATGGTTACCAAAACCAGAGAGAACGACAACTTCGCAAAGCAACCAGCTTGCATTGAGTTGTACTTTGAGAAGCCCCCAATACCCCTATATATATAGGCGGGTCATGGGACACGGTTCTCTATGCCCGGCAATATGGGACTAAAGCAGGAGTAGAAGGGTTCGAGAATTTTCCACAAAAAGCAACCAACTCGCAACCTGAACCGGTCGGTTGGAGCACCAACCGATCGGTTGGGGCCCATGAGCCGATCGGTTCACTTCTGAACCGGTCGATTCGTGGACCTGGTTGATTCCCGATTGACTTTCCTTCTTTCATTTCTAATTGGTATCGAATACCAATCCTATTCCCAATCAAATTGGGCAAGTGAAACGCAAGGAAAATTCTCACCTACCTGACTTTCCCAACTTGCTCGGTTGCACCAGTTGAACCGATCGTTTCACTCTGACCATGAGCCGATCGACTCAACACTTGAGCCGACCGGTTCAGCAACCTCAGCCGACCGGTTCATCACATGAACCGATCGGTTGGGAGTACAGGTTGTGCAGAATCAGTCAAATGCGATTTCAATCAATCCGATACTCCAATCAATGCGTCCAACACCTTGAACCATACGATATTGAGCCATCGACTGATTGAGTGTTTAATTGAACTACTAAACTCCTTTAGTAATCAATCTAAACATTGCTTTGTGGACAAAACTTCTCTTCCAGGTTAAATCCTATGTGTGTGACCCTGCAGGTCCATTTCACGTTGGCAGTGAAAGTCCATAACACTTATGACTTCACAAGCAAAGAGCGGTGCCTAGTCACACGTCGGTGCTACCCAAGTGAAAGTAGAAAGTTGGAGAAAAACTTTCATCCTACAATCCGTGAATGGTGTTACAGCACTATCTAAGTGTATCAGGCACTACACTTAAGGGAAGGATGTCGGCCAACAAGGTGTATCGGGAAACTTACCCTATCGGGCAATGCCAACACAGGGTGTGATCGTGTTAGGGGTATCAAGAAATACTTGTGTGCTGAGTATCACAAGGTAATATATTTCTTAGGGTTTCAAAAAAACAGTGGTCTCTCCTCATGTCGGAAAACACATCACATATCGACAATGCTTCTCAAGGGTGTGACGACTGTAGGTGTGTCGGACTACAACACCCCCAAGGTAACAAGCTAGCAATGCATTAAGCGATGACAAGCATCAATGCTATCACCAAGATGCATCGACCTCTACCCAATCGAGACGTCACAAATCATGATGGGCAAGCCATAATAAGAAACACGCCTCCCTCAACACCTATTGCTTTTGGTATTATTACCAAGCCATAACGACCATCAGCAAAGCATGTCGTGCTAGGGCTCTCAAAGGTTGTGACAACCACCCAAGCCATATCTGCCTACAAGTCAATCGGCCTAAGCAAACGTATTGGTCTAAATAAGCATATCAATTCACTCTTCCTCAACCTCAAGATGGTGTTATAATCAAGGTAGAAATTTGCAACACAAAGACAACAACCACACAAGGTTCTCCTTCCAAAATAGAACCCACAACCACCATGAAAAAACCACTACAATGCAAAGGATAATGTACCAAAAATAAGAAACAAGATAGCAAGCAAGGGATGTTAAGAAAAATGAGGGTTTAGAGCTATATAACCCTCGTCAAGGATTACTACCAAGCTCCAAGCTTCACAAACTCATGGTAGAAGAAGATCCTCCAAGATTGATCACCACAACACCTTCAAGAGAGAGGATGGAACCATGGTTAAGAGAGCATGAGAGGGAAAAGAAAGAAACCCAGGTCCATGGATGAGAAGAAGAAAGAAAGAGAGAAAGAAAGCTAAGGATCATGGCTTACTAAGGTATAGGATGAAGAGATCACTACAAGCATGGGACTCGTCCTCCAAGCTCTAAGGGAGAAGCTCCTCTAGCTCAAAGTTGTCCACCAAAGAGAGAATGCAAGGATAGCCAAAAGGCTCTTACATGGGGAGAAAGAGGTATATATACAAGAGGGATGAAAGAGAGAGCAAGGGGGAGGTGTCACCACCTTAGATATCTAGGTGACACATGTCAACAAAGAAATAGCCACATGCAACATCATGCAACAAGGTGATAAGATCTATGTCTCATCCACTAGGTCACCTTCCTAGGTCATGACTGATACACATCTCTACCTCTCTTCACAAACCGATAGGGGGTAAACCCTATGTGCCACAAACCAATATGGGGCATCTAAAGACACCACAAAACTGATAGGATGTCCCTCAAGACATCCACAAACTGATAGGATGTCCCTCAAGACACCCGCAAATCCATACAAGGCCTCTCCAAGGCTTTCAAGCCCGAGACAACACCTCTAGGTGTAAGATACACCTCAAACATGTGTCCAAAACACCACCAAGGATGTCACCAATCAACCAAGAACTAAACAAGGTACCCATCTCTTTCTCTTTCCTCTAGATAATGCCAAGAAAGAGAAGGAATACACCAGAGGTGGCAAAGTTGCACATCAACCCCTACTCTGGATAAATTGAAATTTGCACCAAAACCTCTCTACAAAAACACAAGCATCAACCAAACAAGCTCAAACAAGGTACTCAAGCTTCCAACATGCGATAATTATATCTTACATAATTAGAGCAAGGAGCTAAGAAACATACTTAAGCAAAACAAAAAAGGGTTATCCCAAAACGTGGGTTAGGGTCCTTACAAGCCATAAACCCCTAACAAGGATTTTTCCCTCGAATTCCTAAGAGAAATGGGAGGGATACTTCCTTGTCATCTCTTCCTTGAGCTCCCATATGGTTTCCTCAACACCACAGTGATGTCAAAGAACCATCACAAGAACAAGGTCTTCCTCTTCAAATGCTTCACTCTCTGATCAAGGATCAACACTGGACCTTCTACATAGGTCACATCCTTGTCAAGCTCCACCTCCATTGGTTGTAACACTAATTTTGTATCTAGATGACACTTCTCAACATACTGACATGAAACACTGGATGCAACCTATGCAACTTAGGTGGAAACTCCAACTTGAAATCAATCTTCCCAACATGTGCCATCACTGGGTAAGGTCCCATATATCTAGGAGCCAACTTACCCTTCCTTACAAACCTCAAAACACCCTTCTAAGGAGAGACCTTCAAATATACCTTGTCTCCCACTTGGAATTCCAAGGGTCAATGATGATTATCCACATACAAATTTTGTCTGTACTATGCTACTTTCAACGATTGTCGTATCACTTTGATCTTCTCTGTTGTCTGCTGTACAAGCTTAGGACCAAGAAGGTGATATTCACCTATCTCATACCATAACAATAGAGATCTGCAATGTCTCCCATACAACGCCTCATATGGTTCCCTATCAATACTACTATGACAACTGTTGTTCTAGACAAACTCTATCAAACTGAGATGTACATCCCAACTTCCTAAAAATTGAAGGACACATGCCCTCAACAAATCCTCCAAATTATGAATGGTCCTTTTTGATTGACCATCTGTCTACAGGTGGAAAGTGGTGCTAAACTTGAACTGCGTACCCAAAGCGATGTGCAGTCGCTCCCAAAAGTGACTCATGAACTGAGGACCTCTATCAGACATGATAGTTGCTAGAACACCATGCAAGTGCACTATCTCATCAACATAGACTTGGGCAAGATTCTCTACTGTGAACATTGCCTTCATGGGAAGGAAATCTGCTGAGTTAGTCAACATGTCAACGATCACCCAATTGGAATCATAACCCTTGGCTGTCCTAGGAAGGCCAACCAAAAAGTCCATAGTTACATGATCCCACTTCCACTGAGGTATAGGAAAATGTTGAAACATTCATGCAGGCTTCTGATGCTCAACTTTGACTTGTTGACATACTAGACATCTTGCAACAAACTCAACTACATCTTTCTTCAAGCATGGCCACCATTACATATCCTTCATATTGTGGTACATCTTGGTACTACCTGGATGCATAACATACATGGATGAATGAGCCACCTCTAGCACCATATTCCTCAGGTCATCAACATCAGGAACCACTATCCAATTATAATAAAAAACTGTTCCATCATACGACTCATGGAAACCATCACGCTTCTCATTACCAAACTATGATCTAATATATTGTATCACAATATCTATCTATTGTGCCTCTCTGATCTGGTTTCTCAACATAGGCTTCACTTGTAACTGTGCCAACAATCTATCTAACAAGGAGACTTCCAACTTGACATTCATCTGACACAAGGAGACCAACATGTTTGTAACACATCAACGAACTCAACTAGCCTTTATCCATGGATGAGGATGAAGACTTCCTACTTTACACATCAGCTATGATGTTCACCTTCCCTTGATGATAATCAATCATACAGTCCTAATCTTTGATCAATTCCATCCAACGATGTTGTCTAATATTCAACACCTACTGTGAAAATATGTACTTTAGGTTCTTGTGATATGTGAGATCTGACACTTCTCCCCATACAAATAGTGCCTCCAAATTTTCAAATCACGGACTACTAATGCTAATTCCAGATCATGGGACGGGTAATTCTCCTTGTGTTTCTTATGCTATCGGGAAGCAAAAGAAACCACTTGTTTGTCCTGCATCAACATGCATCTTAAACCATTCCTGGATGCATCACAAAAGACAAGATATCCCTTTCCTTGCTTAGGTAGGACCAAAAGTGGTTCACTTGTCAACTTTTCCTTAAATGTCTAAAAAGCATGTTGACATCCGTCGTCCCAAATGAACGAATCATCCTTCCTTGTCAACTTTGTTAGGGGTAGGGTGATAGCACTGAAATCCTTGATGAACCTCCTGTAGTAGCCTGCCAAACCTAGAAAACCATGCACTTCTGTTTGCATCTTAGGCTGCTCCCATTCTATCAAAGACTCTACTTTCTTAGGATTCACTCGCACTCCTTTGGTAGATATAACATGCCCCAAGAAAGCTACCTCCCTCAACCAGAACTCACACTCGCTAAACTTGGCATAGAGCTAGTGTTGTTTTAACATTGTCAATGCCTGATGAATATGTTGACTATCATGACTATATATCAAGATGTCATCTATAAAGACCACCAAAAATTGATCAAGGAACGATCAAAACACTTTGTTTATCAAATCCACGAACATTGTTGGTGCATTGGCCAGCCCAAACGACGTAACCACGAACTCATAGTGACAATACCTTATCCTAAAGGCAGCCTTGGGTATATCATCCTCCTTGATCCTTAATTGATGATATCCTGATCTTAGATCTATCTTTGAGAACACTATTATGCCACACAACTAGTCAAAAAGAACATCTATCCTCAGTAAATGGTATTTCTTCTTGATTGTGACCTTATTCAGCTGTCTATAGTCTATGCACAACCTCATAGACCCATCCTTATTCTTCACGAACAACACTGGAGCACCCCAAGGTGATGTACTCAACCTGATGAAACCTTTGTCTAGAAATTCTTGCAACTGTCTCTTCCACTCTGCCATCTCTGTCGGAGCCATCCTATATGGTGTCTGAGCTATCAGTTACGTGTCAGGGATCAGATTGATCTCAAAATCAATCTCTCAGGGTGGGGTAACACCTAGAAACTCCTCAGGAAACATGCTCTCAAACTCTCTAACAATCGGCACCTCATGAATACTAAGACTCCTTGCCTCAATATCCATCATGTGTGCTAAAACTGCCTCACAAACTTGTCTCAGAAGCTTCCTTGCTACCATGGCTGATACAAGACACATCGTAAGATTCTTCCTATCTCTTTGGATGATCGACGTCTCACTACCATCTACAAATGTCGCTTTCATGGAACTACAATCCAAGAGCACTCTATACTTCTCCTGGGCATCCATTCCAAGGATCACATCAAATCCATGCATGTCAAGTGGTATGAGGTCCACTTGAATGTTGTGCCCCGAAAAAGAGAGAACACAGGAAAGACACACATCCTGCAATACTACAGAACCAACCAATGGGGTTTCTATCAATAAACTATTCTTCTTATGACTAATAGGCAAAGGACAACTACTAAGCACTTCACGTGTGATAAAAGAGTGTGTAGCACCCGGGTCAACCAAAATAGATATAAAGCAAGAAGAAGACAAATCAGAATGAAATAACTCCATCTGACCTGTCACCACTCGTGGGTTGGCCAATGCCTCCACCTGACTCATAGTGTAGAATCTAGTGTTTGCCTAATGTCACCCCCATCCCCTGCTTTCCTGAGTAGATGATCCAGCTTGTGATGCTTGGCCACGTCCTCATCCTCCTGCTTCATTGTTCTGTTGTCTCTATGAACCCTACTGGCTCTGCCTTGGTTTCTAGGTCACTTCATCCTCTCTCATTGGACACTCCCACTTTAAATGCCCTACCTGTCCACACTTGTGACAAGCTTGGGTCTCGATCCATGACTTAGATGGCCCCATCACCGATATTGATGCTCTATGACCTCCTGTAGGTGGAATGCTACAGACTCTCCTCTTACTCGGTGACCACTTTGTCGAAGCACTGAACTTCTATGAAACTGGTGGTACATAATGCCTCTGCTTTTTGAAGCCACCTGACGACTGCCCTTGAAACTATACAGACAACTTCTTGTCACTCATCTCCCACTTCTCCTTCACATATCGTTCTATCCTTTGAATAGAATCCACAAACACAACAAACCTCTCTCAATTCTCTAAAGCAGCAACTGGGGTAGACAACTCCGTGTTCAACCCCTTCTCAAAATGATGAATCCTCTCATCCTCCATCACAGCCATGTGAGGACAAAACCTCAACAACTCCATAAACCTTGTATCATACTCATTGATCATCATGGATCTCTATCAAATCCTCTCAAACTGACTGATCTTCTTGTCAAGATATGTCCAAGAAAATTATGACTAAAGAACTAGTGTCGGAAATCCTCCCAACCAACCACAACACCAGGTCTCTTCTCCTCTACGGCCCACCAATGGCTAGCACTCCCTGTCAAAAGGTACACTGCATGCTTCACGTTATCCCCTTTAGGAATACTCAGGATCTTAGAGGCCTTCTCAAGCTCAGTCAACGATAGATCTACATCCGTCGAGTCAACTATTCTTGCATATTCAACCGCCCCAACATGGTGAAGCTACTCGAAAGTCTTCCTAGTACCCGAAGATTCAGTATTGGGAACATGTGCCCTAAGTTGAGGTGTAGGCATCCTATCCGCCATATGAGTCATTGTTTCCATAAACTACCCAAAAAGTGAATTGAAAGGCAGGGTTTTCTATCATGACTGGGTCAAACTGGGGGACTTCAGGAACCCAATCTTCTCATGCTTGGTTCCTTACACCACCACCTGGTGCTACAACACTACTCTCGGTAGCATGTTCTTTGTGTTCTCCAGACATCTTTAAGATTTCTCTTCTTCTTCTGCATAATAAGAAGTGACTATAAGATAGACTGGAGGACACTAGAACTGACATAAACCCTAGTCCTAGGTCCTTGTAGACTCAGTGAACCTAAAGCTCTGATACCACTAAATGTGACACCCATTGCCACACAAAGTGAGATTTCTCTAAACAAAATCATGAAATAGGGATTGACAAGTGTATTATCGGAAACACTATAAAATAAAACCTTTTTCATAAAATAGCCAAACAACAAGAACCTTCACATATAAGTCCCTTCATGTTTCAAAGCATGTACAAAGCATGATGTCAACCTGTAACTGAATAACTATTCTATAACATATATACATGATTCCACCACATCTGTACATAACAGGTATACACGCCAGCAACATAAAGAAAGAATGCTCACGAAACATCTACAAAATGTTCACAAAGAACAGAGTGTACCTGGACGACTCTATGACTCTATCAACAAAAAGACATCCAGCAACACTGCAAACCTTGTCAGCTACTAGTCCTCCTGCTACTCTACAACCTCCACTACACAATATCTACCTCTTTGTGCTTGTCCACCTAACAAGGGTGTGGGAAACCCACGGGGTGAGATTCTAAATCTCAATGGGAAATATACCTCACTACCAACTCTATTATTATCACATATTAGATAAACTAAGCAGCAATATAATTACAACTATGTGAAACAAGTAGTTATTATTAATAGGAAGAGTATTTACTATTTGAATATATGAAAAATCTTGATAATTTTAAAGTAATATGAAGAACATGTATATTTCCTATCAACAACATTGTATAAAGATCAAGCAAGGCCTCATCCAAAGTTCTGATATTTTGATCCTATACAATTATACTACATGGCTGATTACTTATTTTATTATGCCTTGAGGATTTGATTCATACCACCCAAATCCAACTGACCTCTTGATAATTTGAAATCGGTGCCATACAAGGTGTAGTAGACGTTCCAGAATCCACAACCTCATCCCCTTGGTCAGTATGAGAACATTGGTAGTGACATCATTAGTCAGACTTCTTTCAGCGACTTATAGTCCAGTTGTACATATCTAGCCCGCCTTGGTACAGGTCACGACGCCAGTGAGTTACGACCGCAGACATACTCTTTATTAGGATATTACTATAGCTATTCTTGTATCTCAAATTGAGCTACAACCGTAGATGTACTCTTATTGGGGTATAACCACAGTCAATCCCCCCCCACACACACACATATATATATATATATATATATATATATATATATATATATATATATATATATATATATATATATATATATATAAATATATAGGACATAAGGAGATACCTCAACTTGCACCCCCCATATTCAACAATATGCACTTCGAGTTAATCTCGTTTCACCATTCAGCAAGTGCTAACACTGAATGGATCTTTGGCATAGGGAAAACTATACTATTAAATTCCACTTGATTAATTAGACTAATTTAAGCATCTTTCAGCATTAATCAAGTAACAACATACAACCTCTAAACAAACTCTACATAAACAAGGGTAGGACACATCACCAGAATATATTGAAACATATAAGGACCACATCACATCATCACTTCCTACCTATCTTTTAACATGTATCCATCACAAGGACGACATATCTTGGGGTGATAAACCCTCCTCTCATTACTTGATAAAATCATTATATAAGGCATCAGGTCATCATCGGGTCATAAGACCATTTCCTCCTATGTTACCACATCACGTGTGCCTCACAAGGCTTATTCAAACATATCATAACCACCATAACTCATATATGGTTATGTATATCATTGATATTACCTGCATGGTTAGAAACCGATAACAAGAAAGCAGAACATCATTAACATTACCATTTCATAGAATTCATGGCAATCATATTACATCATAGGTTTAGGGTTTGTCTGTACTCAATTAGGATTTACAAGCATGGATCAACAATCACTCACAAATCATTTCTTTCATCATCATCGTGAGGTATGTTATGAAATGAAGGAACATGGTTCTCATTATAATTATAAAATATGTCATGAGGTATAGTAACATAGCCCTCAACATTATATATACATCCACCCCAAAGGGTATCACATCTTATCATGTGACCCTAACATCAACATGGTGTATCATAAACACCACCACAATGCATCAAATTAGGGTTTCACCATAGGATATCGATTCAACCTAAGTGTGTCAGACAACCAAATAAGGTAGGGTATCAGTTAAGCATCACTATCTAAGTGTATCACACTACACTTAAGGAAAGGATGTCGGCCAACAAGGTGCATCGGGAAACTTACCCTATCGTGCAATGCCAACATAGAGTGTGATGGCGTCAGGGGTATCAGGTAACACTTGTGTGTCGAGTATCACAAGTTAACAGATTGCTTAGGGTTTCAACAACACATTGATCTCTCCTCATGATGGGAAATGCATCGCATACCGGCAATGCTTCTCAAGGGTGTGATAGTTGTAGGTGTGTCAGACTGCAACACCCTAAAGGCAGCATACTAGCAACACATCAAGTCATGATGGGCATCAATGCTATCACCGAGATGCATCAACCTTTGCTCAATTGAGACGTCATAAATCGTGACAGACAAGCCATAACAGGAAACACGTCTCCATCAATGCCTATTGCTTTAGGTATTATTAGCAAGCTATAATGGCCATCAACAAAGCATGTTGTACTAGGCCTCTCAAAGTTCATGATGACCACCCAAGGCATATCGGCCTACATGCCTATCGGCCTAAGAAAATGTATCGGTCTAGAAAATCATATCGGTTCACTCTTCTTCAACCTCAAGATGGCATTATAAGCAAGGTAGAAAGGTACAACACAAAGACAACAACTATGCAAGGTTCTCGTTCCAAAGTAGAACCCAAAACCACCAAGAAAGAACCACTAGAGCTCAAAGGATAATGTACCAAAGATAAGGAACAAGATAGCAAGCAAGGAGTGCTAATAACAAATAGGGTTTAGAGTTATATAACCCGCCTCAAGAATCACCATCAAGCTCCAAGCTTCATGAACTCTAGGTAGAATAAGATTCTCCAAGCTTGATCACCACAACACCTCTAAGTGAGAAGATGGAACCATGGTTAAGAGAGCGTGAGAGGGAAAAGAAAGAAACCCAGGTTCATGGCCGAGAAGAAGAAAGAAAGAGATAAAGAAAGCTAAGGATCATGACTTACCAAGGAAGAGGATGAAGAGAGCACTACAAGCATGGGACTCATCCTCCAAGCACCAAGGGAGAAGCTCCTCTAGCTCAAGGTCGTCCACCAAAGAGAGAATGCAAGGATAGCCAAAAGGGTTCTCTTGCATGGGGAGAAAGAGGTATATATACAAGTGGGATGAAAGAGAGAGCAAGGGGGAGGTTTCACCACCTTTGAACCCTAGGTGACACATGTCCACAAAGAAAGAGACACATGCAACACCATGCAACAAGGTGGTAAGATCTATGCCTCGCCCACTAGGTCACCATCCTAGGCCATGGCCGATACACATCTCTACCTCTCTTAACAAATCAATAGGAGTAAACCCTAGGTGCCACAAACTGATATGGTGCATCTAGATACACCACAAAACTGATAGGATGTCCCTCAAGACATCCACAAACCGATAGGATGTCCCTCAAGACACCCACATATTGATACAAGGTCTCTCCAAGTCTTTCATGCCCGAGACAACACCTCTAGGGGTAAGATACACCTCAAACATGTGTCCAAAACACCACCAAATATGTCACCACTCAACCAAGAACCAAACAAGTTGCCCATCTCTTTGTCTTTCCTCTAGATGATGCCTAGAGAGAGAAGGAACACACTAGAGGAGGCAAAGTTGCACATCGACCCCTACTCTGGGTAAATTGTAATTTGCACCAAAATCTCTCCGTAAAACACACTATACAGAAATAACCTTTGGCGCGGTTATTTAAGGCCTAAGGCATCAGTTTCCAAGCGACACCCAAGTGGGTGTCGCTAAAAGTTGACACCTTCAGCATCGGTCCCCAACCGATGCCATAAACCTTCCTGCCTCCAAAAATGTGCTAGCAAGAGGACTATCAACATCGGTTCTTAAAGAAAACTGACACGATAACCTTATTAAAAACGTCGATTATTAATTAACAACTGACGCCATACCCCTTCCTGCCACTAAAAAGGTGCCAGCAAGGGCATCATCAACATAGACTTTATATAGGTAACTGACGCCATATCCACAGCCACAACGGCCGTGCTACCCAACACGGTCGTGGTACCTGGCCAGAATCTACTAATAATAAACACCATCAGCGTCAGTTTTTATACAAATAACCGATGCCATATCCCCTGCCACCACGTCCGTGTGTCGGTTTCATGGATAACCGACGCCAGAAGGGGATAAAAACGTCAGTTTTACACTAACAACTGACACCTATGTGTTTTGTTGTTAGTTTTACACAAATAACCGATGCGTATGTTCTTATTTTTTTTTTCTGATCAGTTTGTAGGCATGTTGGATGGCTGCTCAGCAAGATGCAGAACCTGCAATTCAATTTTAAATTGTAGGTTTATAGCATCCATTGATATCAGCCAACAACAGGCCACAAACCTGCAAAATTTACAAGATAGACAATATTATATATTTATCATGTGATTCACACACATGTATAAGCACATTTAATTCATATTATTTTTCATCACACACATGTAGAAACCAGTAGTTCCATTTCAATTTTCCTCCATTTTCACACACATTTAGCAACCTGCAGTTCCATTCATTTCATCTCTTTTCACATTCAGACACATGTAGAAACATTCATGTATTGATCATCTTCACATTCACACAAAAATAATTATGAGAACAAAGTTTAAAAATATCATTCTTTATTCATCATCATCATTATCCCAATTATATTTAAAAATTCCCACTACTTGTAGGGCTTCTGCCCATTGTTCTCTTACATCATTTAACTCATCCATCGTATAGGGAGTATGCATCTAATAAATTTTCACCTGTAGTGAAGTCAGTTTTAAACACCTGGAAAGAGAATGATGTATATATACAATTAATAATATATAATAAAATTGATATATTTCATATTATCTAATGAGACTACATATAATTCCTGATGTATGGTGTCGATTTCCATTGTGGCATGTTTGATAATTATGCTCATAAATCGCATCACATAGTATCCACATGGCTAGTAGTTGTCTTGTATAGCAAACTATAAATTGAAACATATAAAATATTCAAAAATACAAATAAGCACAGTTCACATAAATAATATATACATTGGAGTCGGGAAATTACTTTCACATTCTGCCAAGTTAGTGGCTGGTTCTTTTTCTTGGGAAGATTTCCTCCAGCTTTTACATACTCTTAGAAAGCCCTACATGTTAATGTAACACATTAAATTACATAATTAAATAGTAATGTAATAATAGATGTTAACGGATATAAAAATATGAAATATTTCTGACGGGAATAATGGCCTTTTCATTGCGTGTCCGTATATATTCAATTCCTTCCCCGTAGGATCTACATAATAGACAGTGAACGTCTCGAGGACAATAACTAGTAACTCCCAATGCTTACCACTATAGATAAGAAAGTTATAAATTAATAACTCAAAAGTCACAATAAAAATATAATTTTCTTAAGTCCAAATTATAAGCAAAGTAAACTTACCCAACATTGAATGGAGCTATTATCACCATCTTCTTGTTTTTACCAAAATATTTAAAAACATCACAACATTATGAAGTAGCTGACCTAGGGTTTTTACCTACAAGACTAATCAAAGATGGAACCAAAAATCCCACATGGAAAAATGAAAAATATGTACATATGATGTGTAAGTGGCTGCAAAACATGTATTACGTATGCATTAATATATAAGAAACCAGATCACCATATATAAAACAAGGTATATGGATGTATAAACAAGATCTCTCCATATCCACAACTCTATCATAGATGTGTTCAACCAATCATAATGAAACAACTCCAAAATATCTTGTATAAATATCTTGTTATCGTATGATTGACCTGCATTAATACGTATGCAAAACTTGTATTACGCATGCATTAATACATATGCAAAACTTGTATAAATAGTTTGTTATCGTATGATTGACCTGCAGCTTCTTCTGGAATAGTAACATTTATAGGGCAATTTGGATCATGTTCGCCTATCCAATCTGCCATACCCCTACAATTAGGACCTAACGAGGCGTGTAGGTCCCTTGGATGCCAACTTGGTACTTCAGGAGGTGGAGGCAGAGGCTGAGATGTAGTGGGTGTCTTCCTTTTGACATATATATATAATTTCATATCAATTGACTCATATATACATACACACTAACAAATTAACGTAATGTAAATTTAGCATACAATATTAGTATAGACGACATCCACTTTGGGCCATAATATCACTCTGCCTTCTGCCTCACCAAGCGTTTCAGAATCTGAGTGGACATATGGCAATGTAAGATCCCTCCATTTGGGGGCTACACTAATCGGGCTCAAACGAACCAGACCATCTGGTACTAGAGTCCCATGAAACATTTTCCATGGAAGGGGTGGGTAAGCCGACGCCTCTGCAATGACATATTCTTGACTTTTTAGAGGGCATGGCTTCAACCCTTCAAATTTATGTAAAGAATGTTATATGCATATATACACAAACTCCCAACCTCTGCAAAGACTAGCTATTATGTCATAAAAATATTTACAGAGGATGTGCTAGGAGGTGGGCCTATAGGATTACTCCCAACCTCTGCAGTAGGAGTAATAGAAGCACGTCACGTCACATGTACTGTCTGAGTGGCCGTCTGAGACACATGCCACTTCACCATTGCTTCTTGGACTTTCCTCTCAATTAATTCATCTACCTATACATGGATAAAAAAATGCTAGCTATCGATTATTGAATTCCCTTTTGCAATAACATTCTAAAAAAAGAATAAGTTACCTCAACTTGTGAAAGTCCCTCTTTTAGGACATGTTTGCGCTGGGATGGCCCAAAGAATGCTTTGATTCCCACACCAGTGCCTACACCCATAACACATATAGGATGCTCTGGGTTACCCAGAGCAACTATCAATTCATCCATTGTGCCCTCATGGATGAACTTGCCTTCCTTCCTCTGCTCATGCATCTCCCGCTAATCGCCATCAACAGAAATTGATAAGTAAACATAACAATAATCAATATTGATCGATTACTCTAAGAGTTGAATTTTACCATTTTTGTAGCCGCCTCAGTAGTTGCGGGCTTCGTTATATCTCCCTTCTTATTTTGTCTCCCAGATATCCACATAGCATGGCGAGGCAAAGATGCGGGATCAATAGTAGAGGACTCCTGAGTAGCAGCAGACTGAGCAGTATACTCAGCCTGTAGTCTTTGGTGAATGCCTGCATAGCCTCTTGGACCCATTGTGTGGTCATGCACATTCAATGCACGCCTTGCTCTTTGAACATCGCTGATAGCCTTGTTAGTAAGCACATTGATTTGGTTAGTAACACTAAAGGTTAATCTTGAATAGGTGAATACATAAGAACGTATATTAATTAAATTGGGAGTGGCACTTAATACCTTGAATTCATCCATTTTTCTTTGGGTAACAAACTCCTCCCAGTCTTTGGGGTCCAGGTAGTTCTATTGATCAGGGGCTGCCTTCTTCCTAAATTTATTTTTTAAAGAGAATACAAACAAAAATTATTAGTGTAGAGTTAGTCAAAAAGTGATCAATGTCTAGAATTGGAAATCAATCAAGAACCTCTTCTCAGCATCACGTATGTAATCTTGGGCAAGATTTGTCCTATAGTTCCTTAGGACCCTCCCACAGCGTTGCATCATGCATTTACAATGCAGCTTTTCATCCAGATCAAATATACTCTACAAAATAGAATTGCTATTAACTAGTATCCTAAAAATTAGTAATATAAAAAAATAGAATTGCAAATAATGATAACTCACACATAGTTCCTTCCAGATTAAGTCTTTCTTCCCCTTAGGAACTTTATGCCAGGATTCAAAAATAGGACTACAATGGCTGCGAGTAAGAACCCCAAGATAAGAAATAAATGAGTTCCAGTTCACTCCAATTGGATTTCCTGCATGATCGAAATCCACAACCAGTTTGGGTCCATTGCCCCTTTGCTGTAGTAACTTGTTCATCATTGTGATGCCCCTCACTTTCTCAATTTTTTTGCTACTCATCAAGTGCCCCAATTTCTTCAGGGGGTACACCACCAACCTAAAATTTGACAAAAAAAACACACTTACAGGATATGACTATAAATGTGAGGCGGGATATATTTTTAAAACTTACATTGTGAGGTGGCGCATTGACGTCCTCACCCTCACAGTAATCATCAGCATGGTCAACATATGAATGCTCAGCCATTGGAAAGTTCACATTCAGATTGTAAAGTTCACATTGTAAAGTAATTCACATTGTAAAGTTCACATTGTAAAGTTCACATTCACATTGTGAAGTAATTTGCATTGTAAAGTTCACATTCACATTGTAAAGTTCACATTCAAAAAAATAAATCATATAAAAAATATAAACATGCATGCCTCTAATATTGTGATCTTTTATCAATTAACAATCCTTCATTGTGATCTCTGCGCACATACAAGTCATCATTAGCTTCAATATTTGGTGGTGTTGGAAACCCAACTGAGAATGGACTGGAGTCATCATACTTATCATAGTACTGTTCTTCATCTATAGGATCTTCAATGAACTGTCCCAAACCGGGGACTATCCAAGATTTACTCATAATGAGTAAATCTTTGACAAGTTTCTAGCCAACAAATACATGTGTTGTCATTCGTATATATAATAATTGTGCATCACCTATCCCATTCTTGAACACCTAATCTCACTCGTAAGTGTATAATGTGTATTGGGGTTTCAAGAAAATTTCGGCAACATTTCCCTGTTGTTCTCTAAGTACATATGTACTTAGAGAACAAACGGGGAAATGCGACTGAAATTTTCTTGAAAACCCAATACACATTATACACTTACATCCTAAGTGAGATTAGGTGTTCAAGAATAGTCCCAAACCAGGGACTATCCAAGATTTACTCCTAATGAGTAAATCTTGGATGGGTTTCTAGGCCAACAAATACATGTGTTATCATTCTTATACCTACAATCCTAGTTTCATCATTCATATCCTAGTTCTTCAAGTTAGGGTGATTATTGATGTATTTAGAAACATGATTGGCAATCTAGGGAAATGTTCATCATTTACATTCCAAGCATGTCATGTGTGTGCATTACAGTTCATCATTTAGCAAGAAGGGTGATTTGGATTCTCAATATACTCAACAAGAAAACAAGTTACCAATTTCATAGTAAGGATGGTAGAGATACCCTAAGATCTAAATCTAATGGTTCATAATGAGCCTGTGATAAAGTTACATCACTAGATGATTATATAATTTCAAAAGCAATACACAAATAAATTCAAATGAGTAGATAACTAAATAAAAAACAATAGACAAAAAATACAAATCTGTTGATAAACTAATATAAATCAGTAGATGATCAATTAATTCCTGAATCAGTACATAACTAAATACAAACAGTAGATGAATAAATACAGATCAATTGATCAATAAAGTTAAATCAGTTGATAAAAAAGTTAAGTAAGTAGATGATTAAATAATAACAAAATCAGTACATAAATAAACAAAAATAAGTAAATAACTTAATTAAAAAAAATGCCCAACAACAGCCTAGGCATGCCTTGGCACCGCCCAAGCGTCCGCCTAGTCTGCCCAGAGGCCTAACTAGGCTGGGCGCCTGGGTTTGGGACCCTAGGTGAATGCATGGGCTGCCTGGGCGAGGGCGAGTGCCCGTACCACTCAGGCCGGCGGCGGAGGAGGGATACACAAGCGGATAAGGAGGGGTTAAGCTTAGAAAAGGAGGGGTATAGCTTACTTGCTAAGGTCAACGGTAGAGGAGAAAAGGAAAGAAGCAACGGGCGGTAGTAGGTGAGAAGTGGTGGGCGGCAGTAGCGGCGGCGGAGCAACAACGACAGTGATGGTAGCAGAGCAGCAGCGGAAGCAACGATACCAGAGCAGTGGTGACAGAGCGGCGGTGGTTGGAATTGCTAGAGGAAGAAACAGTTGAAATCAGAAATGAAACAGAGAAAGGGGAAGAGTCTGTCTTGCGTGGGTGCTATTAAGTTAACAATCGACATCAGTTATTAAAACCAACTGACATTTAAAACTTTAGGCATCGGTTATCAAACAAAAACCGACACCTATGTTCAATGATAGTCGTCGGTTTGAACTAGAAAAACCGACGTCTATCTACATACGCTGACAAAAAAAAGTTCTCAAATTATAACCATAGTTGTCGACGTAGAAGAATTGACACCAAAGGGGGTTGAAATTTTGGCGGGGACAGCGCGTGAAAACACATCAACATCGGTAATTTCAAGATAACCAACGATATAAGTGGGCCAATTTTCTGTCTCGCGAAAAACCTTTAGTCGTTGGTTGATTTGTTCACAACTGACGTCGTATGTTAAATTTTGGAGGTAATTTTTTCACTGGAAAATTTGGATTTGGCAGTATATTTTAGGCGTCGGTTGCTTATTGAGGAACCGATGCTAACTAAAAAGCGATACCCGTGTCTGGCCTCTCTTCATAGATAGATGTCAGTTTTTGTATTTAACCGACATTGTAGGGTTTAGGCGTCGGTGTCTTGGATACAAACGACGCCTGTAAATGTGACGTTATAAGCCATTTCTGTAGTAGTGACACAAGCATCAACCAATCAAGATCAAACAAGGAACTCAAGCCTCCATCATGCCCTAATTACATCTCAGATGATTAGAGCAAGGAGATAAGTAACATACTTTAGCAAAACAAATAGTGTTATCCCAAAATGTGGGTCAGGGTCCTTACACTTTCACAGTAGTGATGAAGTTCACAAGAAGGTTATGAAAACAAGTGTTAAATAAAAAGTTAGGGATAATTGTTCATCCAAAATCTATGGGAACAAATGATGGACCAATGGAGAACACATCGTGGAGGCTACCTTAACGTTGGAGGATTACCTGATATCAAATATCAACTTTTTAACACTCTTCCTATGAACTTATCCAATAGATCACACCTGCTCTATGGAGTAGACAATTAACCAACATAGCCCGTACAAGTCACCTTAAATGGGGAACTTGTCTGACGCCCCAACATTTAATCTTGAGTGATTAAAGCACTACTTACTCATAGGAAAACTTGCCCTATTTTTCCTCTTTAGGTTCATGATCCAAAATCTAATTTGGTGCAATACTCTAAGAAAATAAAAATTAAATTTATAGAAAGAGAAGAGAGATGATGTTTCTTTAAGATCATTTTATAACAGGGTAGTTTCCATGACTCTCACTATTTCAGACTCCTAATCTTAATATCTCTAAAAAACCAGAAACCTACATTCACTTTTCCACATACAACTTTTTATCACTAAGGCATGAGTTAGTGGGACAATGAAATATGCACAAGTTTAAGAACGGAAGTTATAATGGGAGACACTAATCAAAATATCATAGGATTGAATGATTGATCAAATACAAGAATTTGCCTAAGTCATAAGTTGCCCTTACTATGGGGAAATCACTACTCCCAATATTTTTCTCACTAATTCAACTTTATAAGGAAGAGACATCACACACACTTTCCACCCTCCACTAGGTTTATCAGAACATCTTTGATGAGTCCAATTTTGGCTGTTTGTGACCAAAAATGAGGGTAAAACTCGACTCAAGCCTATGATTCTAGATTTATCTCAAACCTTGCCTTGAAAGGGGCAAACTATTGACACCCCATTTTTACTCAGTCAGTAGAAAATCATTCTTAAATTTTAATTCTATGGCTAATGATGGAGTTCATCCCATTTTCTACATTTTATCTTTTTCTACATTTCCCACATTTTCTGCCTATTAAATCCATCAATTTTCACCCGCTTTAACCCTGTTTCAGGCTTTCTGCAAAGAAACCTTTTTTAGATCGAAGGTACAACTTTTCTTTTATTCCACCTTAAATTGGTTTTTTTTCACAAATTGCCTAGTCAAATTGTCTAGAATTAAATATTTCCTTTCCAACTGCCTTTCCCACGAAAATCCTAGAGATAACTCTGACTTATCTTTTTGTGTGCAATTATCCTTCAATTCTGCTTTAAATAGGCTATTCTTCACAAATTGCACAATTGAATTATTTAAAAAAATATTTCCTTTTTACGCTTCTTTTCTATAAAAAATTGAAACATTACTCCAACTCATCATTCTGCACGAGTTTTCCATGATTTTCTCCAAGACATTCCTAAAATATCCATAAATTGGGAAAATCAACTTTATCCTATCCAGGCCACTGGGCGGATCACAACAATCCGCTGGTGGCGGATTGCCTAGATCCATGGACCATGCCTCACACACATCAATGTGATCTTCTACCTCTCCATAATCTTCCAATTGGAAACCCCGAACCCTAAAATCCAACTATAAATAAACCTCCATACCAAATGTGTTCATGGCCCCTCTCATCTCTCCTGAAGCTAGAGAAATGACTACTCTCTCTTTTATTTCTGGCATATGATCAGAGGATCCTTCCTCTGAGACCAACTACTCTACTAACATTGCTAGGTTACGTAGCAATAACTATTGCTTTTTCTAATATATCTATATCAATAATTACTAATTTCTCTAATTCATTCATAACTATTCATATATGCGTGCTCTTTCGAAAAATCCTAATCTTGCACTACTAAATCTATCCCTCTCACCTCTCTCTCTCTCTCTCTCTCTCTCTCTCTCTTTCTACACATCGGTCCTGGCCGCCAATGATGGATCTCTGTCGTGGGAGGTTTTGAGGTGATTGGGACCATAACACATCTAAAAGCTAGGACCTTTAGTATCGTTATGAGAAAGCCATGCCCATCTCTAGCCTCAAAGGTCCACCAACACAAAAAATCAAAATTTCATCATTTTCCCACCATTTTCTTGATAACAACCTCGATCTCTTTTAGTTTTTATCATAGATGAATAAAAAGGTTAAAATACCATTTATTGGGCAAGATGGGGGTGTTAATCCTTTCCCTCTCATAACAAGATCGTCATATCTGATCTCAAAATTTATGCATACCTTTCTATTTGCCCTTGGTTGGAGTAAAAATCAGCTTTATGTGTTTTCCAATAATTTAAATGCCAACTTCCTTTCTTACTTATTTTACATATAAAATCGGGTAATGACTATGACCTGTATCGATTTAAGGTTTTAATTTTGCTTTTTTCGTTGTTCCCATGTTCATAGAATCCATTGGATTTTTCAGGCCAAGTACATCATGATCACATCAGATCTAGGAAGGAACTTGGCGTACCCATCATCCATAATAGAATCAACAAGACTACTCAAACCAGCATACATGACTTAACATAAAGTTCAAAATTAGTAGTTGGTTTGTGCCCAACTATCATTAGTAGGAAGGATCATCCTTGTCCAGGCCACCCTTCAAGCTATAAATGCCTACACTATACAAACAATTCTCTCTCATCCACCCTTTATGATGAGACATACGACATGTGTAAAAATTTATCTGACGAGGAACTAGGGACCAAAAGAAGTTGTCACTAGTCTCATGGAAGAAAGTTTTATCAAACAAGGACGTTAGTGGACTCAATATCAAAGATTATAGAGACTTGAATTGCACCCTTATGCTCAAGAATGTATATGAGTTTATAAGCTGCCAAGAGGAATTAGCGGTCAAAGTTATGTGAGCAATATATTCAAGGAATGAAGAGGTAAATACTGGCCCTAGCTATTCTATCTAGGAAATTATCAGAAACAATATCCAAGAATTACTAAAAATAGAAGAAACATCATAAACAATTGCCTCAACACTAATATTTGGTAAGACAATTAGTTTACATAGTTCAGTATTATCAAGAAGTACCTAAAATTTCAAATACCAACTGACCTAGAGTACCTGACAGTAGGATATATGGATACCCTAGACGATGGATGTCACTGGGACTTCATACAACAATTACTACTAGACCATACATGGATAAGAGTGGTGGCATCCAACCACCAACTCTAAATTCAGGACATGACCTACTGGTTTGGAAGCATGAAACACATGGCATCATCACTTCCAAGTGCAAATATAGATGGCGATAAAGAAGCACAAGTCATGGGAAATTAGGAGGTCCTATGGAAACTAAAAATCCTAGAGAGGATTAAAATCTTTCTATGGCTAATGTCTCATAAAGCCATCTTCATAGACATGGAGAAAATACAAACACACATAGATGTATCATATATTTGCCCCTAATGTAACAACTCATAGGAGACCCTCCTTCAATACCTATGAGATTGTGACATCAATATATTAGTCTAGGAAGCAATTGACTACCCCATCCACTTGTTCAACCTAAATGAAGATGATTGGATACACATAGTCATCAAAATGGCACAACACTCCTTGGCCTTTGCAGTTGCTTGTCAACACATTTGAACTGTATGTAATGAGATCACCCACTCAAGAACAAGACACCCTATAAAAACCGTAATCATGTTCATTAAGGATGAACCCATACTATTATCTCTCTCCAAGACTTATACTCTAACCCTACAAAGCGCACGCCTCTAACCCACACTGCTGAAATACCCTGTCTTGGTCACTCCTACCTTATTTTTTTTTGGTGCGACATTCAACCAAAGCTCATGAACTAGTATTCCAAGAATCTACATAGTTGACAACAATGGGAAATGCATTATAGGCATGGGACATCTGAGATTTTCCACTTGTACTCTAGAAGCAGAAATTCAAGACATCATTCATGCTACACAAGCATGCATCAAAATGCACCTCGACAACCCACTCATCCTCTCTAACTCCATAAAAGAAGTTGAACTGTTCTCCTGTGCATTAAACATTTCACAAAAATTCTTACCTCATCAAAGGATGATAAGTAATGCAAAGTATAACATCTCTCGGTCCAACATTGCATATATACCACATACACTTAATTTGGTGGCAGATGCAATAGCAAAGCATATTCTAAGGAGTGCTTTTGCAGTTGATTTTGTTTTCAAACCTCCATGGATTAACTAGAAAATAAACTTTTGTATGAACAATCTAACAAGATTGTGACAATATTTTTAATAAAGTATATTGAATTTGAAAAATATAGTAATTAAAATAAGTTTGGAAATGGAAACTTTGTGTTGCAAGTCCATAATCTAGCGCCAAAATCACTATGAGAACCAAGTGAACAATTTTACAACATTTCAACCAATATTAACTATTATATTACTTCAATTCACTAAGAAATTATATCACTTCAAGCAACTTGAAGGGCATATCGAAAATCTTCTCTATCACATAGCATGGGAAAAGAGAACATTGTTCTTATATTGTCAACTCTTATCAGACACCTAAAGAAAGAGATTTGGATAAATCTATATTATGGAAACTCTATGTTGTAGGCATGGTCTGCCAAACCCATATGAAGTTAGTTTAGGTTAACTCCTAATAACCTAGAACTTAATATGTTCCACAAGGATTTGTAGCTAAGCATTGTCATGGTTGATACAACCACCATTGAGATCATACTTGAAGGGGCACCTAAAAGGAGAGTTAAGGTTGAAATTAGGTTTCACCTAATTGAGGCTATAGAATGTAGTCTAAAACCAATATTTGTTGGAATTTCTTTTCATTAAATCCATGGATTGGAGCTAATCATCAAAAGTGTCATCTCATACATAGGTAAAGTTCTATCCATCAATGATAGGGCAGGGTTAGTAGAGGTTCAGTCACAATCACATAAGTGGTTTTAGAAACATGAGGGACAAAGTTAAGTAGGGATTTAAAATTTAATAAGTATCTCATTATTCAGATGTGAAAACCATAACAACCTGCACATGTCATCTAAGTACCTACACAGGGCATAGGTATATGGATAAATTACAATACTTGAAATAGTTTGATTCACTGACTAAAAATGTTGATATCATCTTTTACAATGTGGGACCAGAGAGGGGATCCAGAATCCTTACTTAATTGAGGAATAATTTGATCCAAACTAAACACACAAACATGTATCAGGGATTAGTTGTATTTACATTTCTCAAAATAGTGACAGACAAACAACATGAATACATATCAACATAAGAATCACTACTATTACATTACCTCAAAAATAATCAAGTTACATTGTTCCTCACCCATTAAGGGTTTCATCACATATAGGAGAAACTACAAACTAAACCATACAAAATAACTCAGTTAAAGAAGTAACCTTGTTCATCTTAAGCCATCCTCAAAGTTATACTTCCTAGTAGTCTATTATCCACTAACACGCCTATATCTGAGTTGGTATCATCACCCCAAAAGAGGGAAAAAATAAAGTATGTTTCAGTATAAAGAGAGTATATGTAGAATAGAAACATTTGTACATTTAATAGAAAGTGGTAAAATAAATAGAAAGTTTCCAATCTAAAAAGGGTTCATATATATATATATATATATATATATATATATATATATATATATATATATGTAGGTTAAGAGGAAATTCATTTAAGAAATTAACTAGGTCAAAAGATGGGGAATTTAATGTATTAAGAAAAGATCATCATTTAAAAAAAGACCAACTTTAAAACATTTCAATCAAATTACAATAATAAAACATTTATGTAAACAAAACATATACGAGAATGATTTAAGAAAAACTGAGACACCATATGATCTCATGCCAATGTGTTGGTGGGAAAATCACACCCTAGGTCGAAATGTGTGTCTCCTATGTTAATGAGTGAAAAAGCATTCTACACGAGTAAATAGCATGCCCTAATTTTAGGTTGTAAAAATGTATTATTGTGATCGAGAGTGGAGAGCTAGTCATAAACTTATCTAATTGTAAAACACAAAGAAATGTTAATTATAACTTGCTTAAGAGTATATGACATTATAAATAGACACAAAGTAATTGAACAATGAAAGAAAATGAACAAAATATAACATGTAGAATGGTTCCATCAAAAGACATCAATCCACTACCCATCTGTTTCCAACTTGGATTTCTCAACCTTGTATTTTATTAGCTTTTCTATACTGATACAAATACAACAAAATTATTGATGTCTTTTGTGGGTCAAGAAAACCCTTCTTTTCTATGTCAAGAACTTGCGCAACGAAGTATATTTCAATCAACCTCTTGCCTTGGTCGCATCCTTCTCTCATAAAGTTGCTCCGAGAAGCTTCCCAACAACCTTCTCACAAGAATTAGTTGGAGGCAACAAGAACAAGTAAAGAGAACAAGAGAGGAAGAAGAAATTACAATTCTCACAAGATATACAATTTGTATCTCTCTATGCACAATCGGTGATTGACTCTCCATAAGGATTAGGTAAGTCTATATTTGGTGGAGTAGTACACTACTATTGAGCCAAGGATTAGACAAGCTTGAGGGCAGCTAAAGATAGAGATACAAAATTCTAATCTCTAGTGTGATAACATCTAGTAGGTTTCTCAGGTTGAATTCTAAATGTCCAAAAACCACTTATTTGTATAGGAAACTCTAAGGAATAGTTAAGAACATAGTTGAGGGTGTTTAGATGAGATTGATGTTAAACAAATCGTCAAAAAGTCAAAAGTCAAGTTCATAACAACTAGTAAACCACTATAAATCTTGTATGTAGAACATTCTTGATCAAACCACACTCTAACCGAACTCCATCTCAGTCTAAGTGTAGTTCGACTGAGAGGCATACATTTGTCAAATTTTGCAATAATTATATCTCGGTCAAGAAATGATTTGACTGAATGTATTTTGGTTAAGAGAGAGTTTGGCAGAAAATATTCTGTTAATGCACTACTAAATTTTTGGAAAACATATTAAATGATTTTTCTAATGACATCTAACTATCCTAAAGACTTGATCTAAATGTGTAGCAGGGTTTAGGAGAAGATTGTGTCATTCATCACTTGTTCTTACATCATTCCTATCAAGTTGTACAAATGACACTTGTACAAACACATATATATGGTACAACTTGACCTACAAGCAACTAAACACATATAATATTATATATTCCTTATTGTTGGATCTTGTCTAAGTTCTTAG
Organism: Alisma plantago-aquatica; assembly: GCA_963693085.1. NCBI lineage: Eukaryota > Viridiplantae > Streptophyta > Magnoliopsida > Alismatales > Alismataceae > Alisma > Alisma plantago-aquatica. The sequence goes on from OY856413.1 coordinate 941,275,155, forward strand.
ATCACCTAAAACACTGAATGCACATATTAGTGACACAAATGGGAAATATTTCCATCATCAAAATAAGGGTGTGGTATATCCAAAAGGCCAACTATCTCCCACTTTTTTGAGAAGACAAATATTTATATAAAATAATTTGAAAGTAGAAAATTTAGATATCATACCTCTTAAATTTTTGTAGATAGACAAATTCCTCAGCATGGATTTTTATACCCCTTTTTGTAAGTCAAAGAGGATTACACTTACCAGTACTCTCCCTCAAGGAGACACTCCCCCTCAACAAAATCGTCAGTTTGGAGAAGGAATATATATACCCAACAAAAAAGGAATGCATCAATTGAAATGAGAAGTCAATGTGAATACACCAACTGAAAATGGATACATTTCATAATAGGGTATATAGAAAAGACTATACTTGATCAAGGAACAAAATATTATGTAATTAACAATGAAAGGAATGATAAGTCCTTCAAGATAAAAAGATCCCATTGAGCTAAAAAAAAGAAACTCTATCTAATAAGATGTTATCCATTTAAGAACTAAAATTCTATTTGCAACATGTAAAAGAAGTCATTTAAGACCCAGAAAACAAATGAAACATGTAGGAAAAAAATTGAAAACCAATTTTAAGATTACTAGGAAAATCTTGTTACAGTCGGGTTTTCATCCAACTTTAGAGGTGTAAACGGTGTGGGTACAGTGCAGGTCTGGCCATACCCATCTAATTTAGCGGGTCTAGTTCCAGTTCTAGACCAACATAATGCAAAATGTGGACCTGCACCATACCCGTACCCGCAATAATAGAGGGTATGTGGGTAAGCGGTTCTATAAAACATTATATGGTTTATGTAAGAGAAATGACTATGTTTTATATATTTTAATACAACAAGATATTGTTATTATATAATATAGTAACATACAATAATTATATTAGATAATGCAATATTTTATACATTAACATTAATTGAGTTAATTGTTTACATATTTGTAGTCATCATCATAACGTTTAACTTATGTAGAAAGTAAGGTAAATTAGTATACATTTTGATTTGAAGATTACATATGATGTTCATTATTGTAACTAGAATAGTTTATTCTTAATTATATGACTAGGCTCAACCTTATTGTTGTTAGAGTAGGATATAATCTAAAAAATTATATTAGTTAGACTAGTAAAGTATGATATATATAACATATTATTTAAGTTGTTACTTATGTATAAAGGGTACATGGGTATAGAGGGTTTGGGTTCATGCATACCCATTATTGGACCCACTTATATGCGGGTCCAAGGATATGTGGGTATAAACAGTTAGACCCGTGATGGATTTTTAAAGTTCCAAATTTGTGGGTCTGTGGGTCTACTCATACCCATTTACAACCCTAGCAAACTTGTACTTCGACCGAAACCCCAATCAAACTATACTTTAATCGAAAGGTAGTTTGCTGGAAAATTTTATCCAACAAGAAACCTTTACCTATATTAAAGGATTTTTAAAAAATGCACAAGTAAAAACTTGTCAAAACTCAACTTATATACAATCAAGATCAAAAGGATATCTGTTTGAGATTATGATCTTTCAAAACTCATCTAAATGGAGGTTTTATGGACCCAAACCATATTGTTGTCCTTTTTCTTTTCAAACAGACATAAAAATGCATAATCCCCAAATTTACCAAACCATAGCAATTAACATGATTAATAGGAATGTAAGAACTGGATTTATATTTAACAAAAATAAATTCTTGATTTTTCTTTCTTTTTACATTTTTTAGATATAACTATGTCGATGAGTACCAACGAGAGAATGAAAAATGTTATTCAACATATTTCTACTATTTGGAAATTATTAAAAGACTTCTTGAGATATTCATTTTCCTTGGTAAGCAATAGAGAGTCTTAGTAGAAGAAATTAGGCATCTTCTAGTGCTAGCAATATTTTCTTCAAGCATAGAAATTTATTGTTCAAATCATTGTTTTCTTGAAGAATAATGTTATGATCGACATCAGAACAAAAAGGAGGTAGTTTCTACATGTAATTCAAATTTTTAAAAGAGTGAAAACTTGATCTTACAAAGAACAATTTTGAGAAATAAGATCGTCTATTCTTTATTTTCACTACCATATAGATCTTTTAGCTCACTAAGATCTATATTCAAGGAATCAAAAATATTTGTTAATTTATTTGTCTTTTTCTGGTGCTTTCCAATTTTATCTATTTCATCTCTAGAGAAATATGAAATATGTACCTCATCATTGTTGTGTTCTCATTCATCATTTTCTTCGTGTTCATCACCTTGTGCATATTCTTTTTCATGTTTTGTCATTGTCTTCATGTTTGGCAATGAGGCATTAAACTACATAATGACATATTTCTTCATCACCTCTGAGTTTAAAGAATCATCCCAAGTAGCACGATGAGCTTTTTTCTTCGCCTTTCCATTTTTCTTCTTATTCAATTCGGGGCACTCGGATTCCAATTTCCTTTTTCTATGCATATGAGACATCTAGTAGAATATCTAACATTTTGCTTGAAGAATATATATATATATATATATATATATAATCTTTATAATGTATTTATTCTTCACTACTAGATTAGTCACTAGCAGAAGATGACTTTAAAGATCTTATTTGAAGGGGAAGTCCATTTTCTCAACAAGGTTTTTCTTGTTTTTCTTCTTTTTCTTCTTCTACTACTGCAGCTTTAGAATCTTCTTGAAGCTTCACTTCCTACATCTCCAAGTTTTGAATGAGTTGCTCCATCAACAATTTAGAACGCTCTCTAGACTCTTGTATATAAGTTACCTTTTATTTGAACTTAGGTGGAAAGGACCTCACAATATTGGAGACTTGTTCCTCCTCGGATATGTATCTCCCTAAATTACTTAACAATAGTAGAAAATATAGCATAAATTTCAACAATGTTTTATTTTTCCACATACAAAATAATTTTAATATATGCTTGAACATATTAATTTTACTACTTTAACTTGTTAGGTTCCATAATGTGTAACTGAGTGTTTCCTACATATATAATAGTTGATTTTATAAGAGTAAACACTATTAAACTCACTAGAGAGGAAAATAATGATATAAGATGCTTACAACTTTTGCATTTAGAGTAACCTTTTTACTGTATCTGGACATCAATCCTCCATCTCCATTTTTTATGTTCATATTGTATGACAACCATCTTTCAAAGATCAAAACTCAAACCTTCGAATAAGAATTTGATGCACCTCTTCCAATGTGTAGTTAGAACCAACATAGAGTCTTGACCAAGTGACTTGGGTTCCTCTAAGGTTGAGTTGGCCCAAGAAATTTACCCTCATCTAGAAGACTAGTTAAAGATCCTTGAGTCCTACTTTGATACCAATTGTTGTGCTCTAGAGGAGTTATCTAATAATAAACTTATGAAATTTCAAAACACAAAGGAAGTTTAATTACAACTTGCTTAAGAATGTATGGTAGAGAAAATATAAATCAACTAATTAGACAATGCAAGAAACCACATAAAATACAAAATGAATAGTGGTTGCGTCAAAAGATGTCAGTCCACTACCTAGTTATTTCCAACAAAGATTTCTCCACGTTGCATTTATTAGATTTTCTATACTGATAGAAATACAACAAAATACTAGTGTCTTTTGTGGCTCAAGACAACCCCTTTTTCTAGATCAAGGATAACTTGCACAAGGGAGTAGGTCACAATCATCCCCTTACCTTGGTAGTAACCTTATCACAAGTAGTAGCTCCTAGACACAACATTCTCAGAAGTAGTATTTGAAAGAAATAAGAACAAGTAAAGAGAACAACATGTATATAATAAATTACAACTATCAAAAGATATATAATTTTTTTCTCTTAATGAACAAGTGGTGATTGAATCTCCACAAGGATTATGAAAGGATATATTTGATGGAATAGGGCACTACTATTGAAATAAGCCTAAGACTAGCTTGAGGGTAGCTGAAAATAGCAATGTAGAATTGTAAGCTTTAATGCGTAACATGTAGTAGGTTGCTCAAGTGTGTGTTATAAGTGTCCATAAGGAACTCCTATATATAGGAAACACTTTGGAATAGTTAAGAACATTGTTGGGAGTATTTAGGATGAGATTAATGTTACACTAGCCGTTAGAATGTGAAAATTGAATTTACAATGGCTAGTAGACCACTATGGAATTTGTCTGCAAAACATTCTCAATCGAACTGTACTTCAACTGAACTCCATGTTAGTCAAAGTATTGACTGAACAAGAGGTAGACTACTACCAAATTTTACAACAATTATATCTTGGTCGAGAAGTGGTTTGTCTGAATGCATTTTGGTCGAGAAATTATTCGATCAAAAATATCCCTATAAATGCACTACTAAATTTTTGAAGAACATATCAACTAGTTTTTCTAATGACATTTGTCTATCCTAAAGACAAGATATAAGTGTGAAATAGAGTTTATGATAGGATTGTCCAGTTCATCACTATTTCTTATATCATTTCTATCAAGTTGTACAAATTGCACATGTAAAAACACATATACATGGTAAAACTTGACCTACAAAAATCCAAACACGCATAATATTGCATATTCTTTAGTGTTAGATCTTGTCTAAGTTCCTCGATCATCTAAAATACTAAATGCACATGTTTGTGACACAAATGAAAAATATATGAATCCTCAATATAAGAGTGTCATATCCAAAAAACCCAACATGTACCACTACTATAAATTATATTAGTCTAATCCATGCACATTTGGGAAGGCAAGTATAAGTGCATAATATCATTTCAGTTCAAGTATAGAGGATGAGAACGTCCATATAACCCATATATTGGTCAAACACTATCAGTAGTTGAATTAATAATTTCAATAAACAACTATGGATATAATCTTAAAATAAGAGAATTTTTAAGATGGTCATAACAATTACGTGAGGGATAAACATATTTTGACATATGCCTCATATGGGAAACTAGGGTTTTTGTTGTAATACTCGAAAAATAAATTAAGTGGATTCCCATATCATAAATATATATTTTAAAAATCCTAGGGTCAAAGCCTAGGACAACATCATGGTCTCAAGGAACCTAATACAATACATAAAAGAATTGGGGCTAATGTCTCATTCAGTATTTTGAAACCTTAAGATGACCTTTCTATTATTATTATTTATTTAGACCACAACATTTATACCATGTTGTAGAAAAAAATTGTAACATTTCAAAATCATATTTTATATGATTTTCTCACCTCCCAATGAATTTCTATGATTTTCCTAAGTTAATAATTATAACTCATTTACAAAATCTGAAAATGAGCAAAAAGATGAAGCTTCCCCCACATACATGCTACCGATGTACCTGAATGACAATGACGAACTTGCGTTGCTCAAAACAATTAGGGAGATAAGAAAAGTTTTAATTCCCTTTGGGCGCGTGACATATATAACTGAAATGTAGGGTAGAAAAGTTAGTCTTGCTACATCAGTTCATTAATCTTCTGTAATGAAGTAGTAAAGCTCTATGAAGCGCATATTTAAGATTTCCAAACTCACAAGTCACTAAGAAAAATTATGGGGGGTGTTACCAAGAACATTGTGGTTGTGAGCTGACCTCAAGGACCCCAAGAAGCAACCCCACTATGGCCGTAAACCCTCAACATAGTCCCACCTTGGGATCTATGATAAGAGAAAGTAAAACCATCATAAGAAGGAAATCCATACCAGTGATACAGTACATCATGTATATGGATCCGTGACGAAGCAAAAGAGACCCTACTATGGAAGAACTAATGTGTACATAGTGGTATCAACATGTATGAAGCTTTACCGCGACTTAGGGAAGGCCAGAAGTAGGAGAAAAATCAGAAGTCTCCTTTGAACTAAACTGATTCTTTTGGGTATGTAATGAGGGTTTCATGAGACTCATACACACATAGATTAAATGAGAACGTCAGGGTGGTGTCCATTAGTCTGTTGGGTACAATGATGAGGGGCTATGACCCAACGAGCATCTTCATGAACCTCTAGAGATAGATTAGGAAGTAACAATCAGGCTGAGGTAATGGCAAGCACTACTTAAAACTTAGGAGGTCAATGAAAGAAGACCAAGTTTGGTGGAGCTTTGGGGAAACAATTGAGCACAATATATTTTCTATAAGGGAATATAAGGGACCGAGATGTATTTGATGCCCTTAGGTTTGACTAAGGATAGATACACAGGAAACTATAAACTGAGGTAGAGAGATGACCAGAAAGTGGATATTATGGATTTCCTTATCAAGGAGATATAGTGTTCCTATATCTAGGGCTGATATATGCGGAATCACTTATGGAGTTGTAAAGCAAAAATATGTTGATAAACAAAGAAAATTGTGTGGGAAAATCAACAACTACAAAACTTTAGATGCCATACTCCTATGTGGGGTAGGAGACAATCTCATATTGGTATGATAGGGGGGGGTCTATTAGCTAAAACTCATACTTAATTTGGTCCATTCATGGGGAAAGAGGATGAGGAGCACGATGATTTTTTTTTAGGAAAAAAATTAGATACAAACCCCTTTCCCCTCTTTGTTTCACATTATATCCATACTTTTTCATAATTCATATAAGGTTCATGGAACTATCCAACTAAAGTGAAAGTTGAAAACAACACTAATTAGGGCCCAAGAATCCAAAATCACATTAGTTTCATTACTAGTATTAATTGTTTCTTGTAATGAATGTCAATCCCTTTAGCATTATTTAAGTAATTTCTGTTATATTGTATAGTAGGTTATTACATATGGATGTTATATTTTAATTGATAGTATTCACAATTGAGGTGTTGTTCTAATTACCTTATTCACATGAATGTAGTCAAAAGTAAACCAACCACTAATATTCCGATTTATTCATATCAACTATTCATGAATGACTATTGATGTACTGTTTATGGTGGCTTTATGTAATTATACTTGTTTCATGGATTTAAAAAATAGATATTTTAGGAATTTATGTATCCAATTATCCTTTTTGAAGAACTGAAGAGGATACAAGTATGTTTATTAAACAAAATAACATAAACAAGATGGTTATCATTTCATACTTGTAAAATATTGATCAATTACATATGTATAAGGATTTTCTGATTATTTCCATTTAACTGACAAAAAGAGTTAAAGATTTTATATCCTTTATTTGGGGGTATGGAGATGGAGGTATCCAATACAATATTTTAGATAAGAACATAGAGAAAATAGTTTCTTGACTAGACCATGTGGTCATCTTTTTCTTATCTATTATCTTTGAGTTATTTTCTCATTCCAATTTATGTTAGTGTACACTATATCTAATCTAGAAATAGAAATTAACTGATTTTGATATATACTATTGTGAATATATTTTTTATACTTACCAATTATATTTTTTGTTCTTGTAACTTAAAGCATGCCTTTCTTCTTTAAGTTTTCACCTTAACAGGAGAAATATAAATTATCCAACTTAGTTTGAGGAATTGCAAATGGCATACTTCTATGCAGTAGAAATATTTCACCTACTTAGCAATATGAAATCATATTCAACCATATCTGTAATATTAGTTTATTAAGGAAATTAGATGCATATTATAAAGCAATTGGGTTAACATTTATCTCTTAGACTTAATTTGACTCAAATCCGAGTGTTAAGGCCACATAGATAACTTTATTCCAATTTTAAAATGTTACAAAGCCTTCATAAAAGTTCATTCTTGAGATTTTAGAGTATGTGTATCTTTACATTTCTATAATGAACAACCATGCCAAGTTATAGTTTATAAACTCCCTTAACATGAGGGATATATAATTAGAATAATACCATGCATAAAAATTGCACTTTAATATATTAACATGTAAGTAATGAAATTTCCACATTATAATAGCTAGGAAAACCTAGTACATACATGTTAGATGGACATGTAAATAGAATTAAATTTATGAATTAGATTTCCCCCAACATGTAGCCCAACAGATGATACATTTTCATTATTCGAGCAAAAACATGTATATTTTAAAATTTTAGCATTATGGCAATAAGAAAGCTTAACATTCCTACCTTAGATCATCATGATGGGGTGAAGAGGGTAAAAACAAGAGACTGGACATTATCTATCCAAACAGTCCATAAAAATTTCACCTTTAGGCATACATAACATGTATTTAACATCATTACGGGTTGGCATATAGGTTGTTAAGAAAACCAAGCAAAACAATTGTCATGTCAGTCAAGTTTCATGATTAACCCGAGCTCCAACATGGATGAGCACGAAACAGGCTCTAAAACACCATAAAAATTTCCCTCAACATCTCAGTGACGTCAAAGCAAGAAAGATCAACTTCAACTATGCCAAAGATGGTTGAAAAGAGAGATTTTTAGCTTGAATAAGTTAGATGTACCGTCTTTACCCAATAACAACAGACAACAAAGTTAGAAGATAGGAAAAATAACAAGAAAAGATGATAACTAGTCAAGGCCTTACATGTTCTAGGGTCAAAATGTGATCTTTAGCCTTAGATTCTCTACAACAAAATAGATCACCACCAACCTATCTCAAAATGAACAACCTTTAATGGTATCGACCTCTCTTTGCTCCAACATAATCCAAGAAGCTATAGGATTTTCCAATAAACCCAATGCTCAATGGGGCTATGTACTTATAAACTCTGGTAGGTAGAAATGTCAAAACATCCTGGATATAAAAAGTTGATTGACCCCTCTTTCTAGGAAACCCATTGGACCTAATGCCAGAAAGGGTGTCAACCCCATAGTCTGACAGGCCATCAAACCATCTCATAAAAGCAATTGAACCTCTATTGTTACAAGCCATCAACCCATTTCATACAAGTCATTGATCCTGTATTTATAATAGTCCTCAATGTCATTCAAAAAGGCCATCAACCTTCTAGCAAGAAGAGCCCTCGTACACACTCAGAAGATCCATTGACCTCAAGTTGTCATGGTCCATCAACTTCACTCTTAAGTATGTCGCCGACCTTACTCAAAAGTGATCCTTCAACGTTACTTAGAAGTGAGTCATCAACCTCACTCATAATTGAGTCATGGCCTCACTTGGAAGTGGGAATTTTACGTGATTCACTAAACAATCAAACCCAGGATCGATTGATGCAAGAGAACAAGGGTAAAATAGTTTGGAATCAAAGATATGAGTATACCATTATATTATTATTTCAAGCATGCATATGTGACATAGCATGATCTTAATTTTTTTAATAATTTATATAAATCCATATTAATTCAATGAATCTTCAAATTATGGAACAAAGTGTGTAAAGAAAATTTAAGGTAAATATAAGGAGGGGTTATTACAATATAAAAGTAAATATTGTACTTGAAATTAGGTATAGTGATACTAGGAATAGGTTCACTTGTTAACTTTACTTGATTTGTCATACTAGTACTATTTTACGGTGACTATTAAGGCCATGCTCATGAAGCATGAGGAATCTCCCGAGTTTTCTGTAGTAACCTTGAGTTTATTTTCCTTCAAGGATCATTACTTAGTAAATTTCAATTTACTACATATTATTTAATTATAATTATAATCAATATAAGTATATTTGTTAGGCTTTTATACTCAAATTGATAGATAAACCTCGTGTTTAAACATATTTGAATGTAAGGTAATTCTAGTTACATTTATGTAAATGAAATGAAGAAAACAAACCAGCTAAAACTTATGAACTTATAATTACAACAAGAGATTTGGTCATATCTAAGATGAGATACAAAGCTTCATAAAATTTTTGAGCATTAGATATTTTTATTAAGATGGATTCTCCTCAAAGGAAGTCCATTAAATGAAGATGTCAACTTAGGACATTGAGTAAGCTAGACTTCCCTCGAGTCTATTTAGGAGCAAAAACTTGTGTTGTACATGCCTATAAGTTAGATGAACTCTTCACTTAGAAATGAAACCAACCAAATAGGTTCTTGGGTAAACTACATGGTCATATAGACTCCCTTCATGGATGCCAAGTTGACTAACTATTAAAAATTTAATTTTGTAAAGAAAAAGGTATATGTAACCAACTTAGCCACCCATATATACAAACAAAAATATCATCTTATTTACTTCATCAAACCCTATAGATCTCAACGTTTGGTCTAGGAGAAGGATATATGACAGTTTTGAAAGATTTTACCTGATGGGAATAAGAACACGCCTAATTGTTAAGTCATGGTGTAGTGTGGTAAGTAGTATGAGATTATGATGAGTTTTTGATAGACATTGACATTAACATTAGGTTCACCATCTACACACTACTTTGACTTGAATGATTGTAAGTGTTGGTTACCTTGTGACTTTATATGTAATCCAATATTGTAGATTTTTAAATCCTTATTAACAAAGGATTCAATCAATCATATGATTTATGGTATCTTGAATTGGAATTGTTCTCAACTTGAAAGTTCCTTCTTCGTAATTTGAGAAAATTAGGTTCATTTTTTGAGGATTACTATTGAAGTTAGTTTAATATAATAAGTTCTATCCTAATTTGGAAGACTTAAATCTCTTAAGTTTTGGAATAATTGATTATCTCGTACAAATGTGATTAACAAAGTCAATTGTTTCACACTACATGAACAAATTATCATACTTATTTCTGAGTTTTGTTTTCATAAAACCCTATATATGTTAAAGTTTACTAAAAAATAATTTTTGAGGTTATTGATTGATACAAAAGTATTATAAAGAAGGATGATGAGTTATTGATTTAAATTTGGTATGATAAAATGTAATATAAAATATAGAACATATTAATATACACTCAAAGGTTGTTTTGATTCTTGTATACTTAATTATGATAGTTAGTAATTGAAAATCATAATTTTTTATATTTTTTCAACATACACATAATTCATACATATGTCACCATATTATTATTAAATGATGATTTAGACTGAAAATGAATGATACACTTACATATTTAGTGTAATCAAGTAATCATCTGTAGGGTTGTTGTAAACATTACGAGTTCCTAACGATGTAAACACTTTACAATATAAAGATGATCTTTGTAGTAGTTGTAGAAGATAATGAAAAGACATCTTGAGTCTAGTTGTTTTTTAAGACTAGACCATTGTGAATTATCAAGTGAGTAAATACATCACTCTAAACATTTCAGTTGTTAATATGTTTTTATATTGATTGACAACAACAAATTTTGTTGTGGAATAGCTTATTCTTTAGGGACCGATAGATATAGGTGTTTTCTAGTTCCTTGTAAGTGATTTTCATTGTGATTGTCATTGTTGTTGACCCATCCCTTATACCCTAGACAAGGAATTGTTAGTAGAGAGTCCTATTTCCTTACCCTACTTTATTTAGGAAGAAAAGGAAAACCAATTTCTTTGTTTCTCATTCATGTACTAATTTATTTCAATTTTTGTGTTACCTACTATGTGTTATATTATCAAGTAAATATTGATGTGTATATAATATGCATGCATTTTTATTACAATAACATACATGGAGTCTAAACTTTCTTATAATACTAAGTAGATGTTATGACACATTTTGGCTTAAGTACTTATTATATTTTTATAGAACACCAAATCTCACTTTATAGATCTGAAGTTATTTTTATAGTATTTTCCCAATTAGTGATTTATTTTATCATGATTTTTAATTTACTTATTTTAGGAAATATGTTATATATATATAAGTTAAACTTAAAAGAAGGTAAAGATGATGTAGAAAAAGTTTCCACATGCATGTCGGAGTTTTTTTTAATACATAAAAATAAAAATTATATCTTTGACATATGTGAAGGTCGCATTAATGGATTTGTTTATCACATCAATTATAATGATAGATTGAAGGATGCATTGAGTGAAGCATGGCCACATTAACCTTCCATTTAAATTGAAATAGTGGTATTTGTCTATTTGTATGAAGTGACACCATACTACATTAATTTCTTACAACATCTCTTAAAGGTGATTTGAGCTCTAACGGCCAAAGGGCAATTTTTGAGAAAAAATTAGAATACAAAAGAACATACCAAGAATAATAAAACATTAACTATAATCAACTAAGTAAACCAATTTTATGATTTCTGCTTCTCATACCTCGATTATCCATAAGATAATTTCATCCTAGGGTCTGATTCAAGTTATCCTCTATTCTTTCCTTCCATCTTTCTTACTCCAGTAGGAGACCTATGTGTGGTTGGAAGTTTATAGCATGCTAGATTTTAAGTTTCCTTTTAAAATTCAGGTCCAGTTGGCTTGGATTCAAGATAACAATAAGAATTCAACTAGATGAGAATGAAAAATCACAAATTTACCAATTTTATATTATCTAATTAAAACATGAAGAACTAATCTAATATCATGTTTTTCCTATGGTTATTCTAAGATAGTAAAGCTTATAATTAGATTTCTACAAAAATGATTAATTGAATACCAACATATTTAAATTAAATTTCTTGAATTTATATTGATTATAGTTGGGTTATACTTCAGAAAGACTATATCAAAATATTCTAAGATATTCAAATCTAGATGTACATGTGTACCCAAATTTGTTAAAAAAAATTGTTATTCATATAAGATGATTGTTTATTCCTAGTTGTAATTTTGAATCAGAAATGTATAAGTTCCCTCTATATTCACATATATATTTTGTTTATATAGTCCAAGAAAGATATAAAATGAAACTAAACATGTTCATTTTAGTATATGTCTTTTTAGGGATTTATATTATCCTTGTATGAGAAGTATACATCTCTAAAGTTCATATCAAATATAGACTCTTTCATGTATTTTAGTCCCTTCATTACAAAATATTTAAAAATGTTTTTTTGTATCCTAGAACATATATGAGATGAAGACACTTATATTTAGGCACACATTAAAAACTTTTATAGATCTTCTTCTCTGAAGTGGTGGTTTCTATATCTAGCTTTTCTATATAATCTCATATTCTATGTTTTTTAGAGACTATTGGTTCAAGATTCAACTAAATCATATGAGTCATGGTATTTTGAAATTTTGAACTAGGATGAGCTCAAGTTAAAAGTTCCTTCTTCCTAAGTGGAGACAATTAGGTTCATTTTCTAGAATTTATACTGAATTTCATTCAATACAACTTGTTTTATCCTAATTTGGAATTTCATCTCTCTTTACATTTTAGGAAAATTGATTAACTATTCTATACATGATCCATAAAGTCAATAGTTTAATACTACATGAATACATTTTGTATTAGAACTTTGAGTTTTGTTAGTTTATGTGTTTGTTGTATGGAATCCTAGTTATGATCAACTTAGCTAAAACATTGGCAATTTAAGTTGTTAATACATGATATCTTGAAAATTATTAAGAAAAACAATTATGAATTGATTTAAATAATTTTATAGGATAAAAATAATTATAAATATAAAACATATAACATATTATATACCCACAAAAGTTAATTTTATGCTTATATATTATATTAAGCTAGTTAAAAAAAACCTTAACTTTCTAAACTTTACTACAATAAACAAATTTTTTATAGATACTATAATGTTAAGCTTTAATTATCCTTGGAATTTTTATGATGTCTAATATAATAGTATAGCTATATATTTATGTTATTATATTATAATCATGTCAATATTAAATGATCCTTGAAATTTTGATCTACTTACCCAATGGAATTTTTGTGCTAAATTGGATTTTATCCAAGTAGACTTGGTTAAACAAAAACGTGTGTATACTATTACTTCTATAACATGGTCATGCTAAGCTTCTACATAGACTGGCCCTTATCATGGCTCTACACATACATTCACTAAACATGATTCATCTATCTAGATGTTATCCTATCACCAGTAGAGACCAAAATGTCATTCAATAATCCCCGTGCACATATTCTTTATTGTAGTACTCAAGGAGAATGATTTTTAGAGAAAGTATTTCAACTCAAAGTTCTCATTTTTCTATATTACATGCTTATAAGTTGTGTATGTCTTCATGCTTATCTTTTACTAGGTTAGTGTACAAAGCGACTTCAATGTAGTTTTATCCAAAACTTTCAAAATGTTGGTATTTTTATACTTGTCTCTCATTTAATTTTTATTTTCTTTAGGAATATATTATCCATTGATTTCCTTGAACATGATTATTCTTCGACTTCTATCCATATTATTGCTTACTAATTTCTCAGAAAGATCTAAATACCCCATCACATATTCCTTCATAACCCTAAGGTATGTCACCACCACAAGCAATATCATCAACCTCATCACTAGTGTGAGTCTTAGAAGTTAGAACTAGATACTTAAAGGTTAACAAAGATGGCCTATGAAGTTAGCATTTCTTCTTTCTTCTTTAAGTACATAAGCATACCTATCCAATAGTCAACACTTATATACCAAGATTTCCATCGTCCTACCCCATGGCGAGGCTTTTTGAACTACTTCTTGTTTATCACCTATATTAGTAGGGCATATATCTATACTAGCGGGCATGTCATTGACTATGTCCATGATAATATTGAAAATGATGTTATTGGATATATACACATTTTTCTACCACAATTGAGCTTCTCCTTGTATCCTATTAATGACATTGGTCTCTCCCTTCTCCTTGGGTATTCCTCTAATGTTAAAGGCATGATCTAGTGATGAGATCCAATCTCTAAAGAGGACTAGGCTAAATTTTTATTAACACAAGGATAGTGGATCCTTATTTAGGATTAAAGGTGGTAAAACTCACTACAACTCATTTTACATAGTGCTATGCTTGCACCAATTTAGGTACCACCTTTTATTATTCTTCCTAATGTCCCATGATTAAGGTTTCCTTCTTATTTCTTATAGACTGATTAGGTTGTCATGCCCATCCCTATATTCCTATTATTTTATATGGTTTCTTATTGTGGGAGAATTAAACATTATAACAAGTATGTTTCATTTTATTTAATCTTTAATTCGCAATATACATGTTTTCAGTGGCTAAGTATGCCATAACATTCATTTTTATTGAAACCCTAATTTTGATTAAAATATAAATGAATCCTAGGGTTTATATGGAACTTCAAGTTAAGAAAGGAAGGAGATAACAAGAGGATGGATTTTAGATAAGAAAAGTATAAGGTATATAAAATGATCAAACAAAGTATCAGGTATATAATTATGGGAAACCCTTAGGATTTTGTCTAGGTAGGATTCAAGTGGCTTGTGAGCCCTTGCAAACCAACTAGTGGTGCAGAGGAAAGTACTGACAACCTATTTATTGTGACCCAACCTTATAAATCATCACTTTTATGGAAACCCTAATAACTACCTATGTCTATATAGAGTTTTCAATAGTGAGTCATTATTGACAATTCATGAAAACATTGGCTTTGTACAAATTATAATGACCCCTACCTCAATAATTCCTATAAAATGAGAACAATGGAAAGGACAATTACTCACATTTCCTAGATCATATTTTCAAATTTTATCCAAATAATAAAATGTTTATTTGAATATAAGATAAATGTTTGACATAGTAATAAAAATGAAATATTCTTATCTAGTTAGATGAAGAGAGTTGTTAAAGTAACTCAATATATATATTTTTGGACTAAAATGAAGTAAAAGAAGAGCTATCTAAATCCTCCATAGGTAATTAGATATATCTTTATTCTTATTTTAACATCCCTTTGTTATGGATTCTTCTTTTAATGTAAGATATTGAAAATCTGGGAATAAATATTTTGCTCTATAGGAAATGTGGGTACAACCAAATATTTTTTACATATAAAATAAATTATAAATGGTATTCCCTAAGACAATACTTCCCAAATGTTAAAAATAATAATTTAGATCATTATTAAGTCTTTTTCCAAAAATCCATTTTAGTGAACCAACTAGGTAAACCAAATGTTCCTTTACTAATATCACAATTTTCCCTATCATTTATCTTGGTAGATTTCTTTGTATACACTGATGCGACTCACACTAAGGTGTTTAACCCACCATATTAACAAATATTTATAGTTAATCAATTTAGACACACTCTTGTATAATCAATCTACAAGTGCATGAGATCAATATCTAGTACAGAGAATGTGGTATGTCAGAGTCAATCCCACATGAAAAGATGGGGGAACTAGATATATGCACATTTAACTAGGTTCCTAGTGTATAGTGTGTGTTTATAAATTTTTAATTGCACTAACTTGAACTAGCAATGGAGATGAGAAATAATCAATCCTAAGTTAACCCTACTCAAATGATGCTATATAACTAACCAAGAAAGGGAACTACACTAGATTCACCTTGAAATCAACACTATACTAACAAAATATATCCTAATTAGCAATCTAGAGAGAAACTAAGTAAACAATGGAATAAGAGGAAACTATTCATACTAAGCTAGAAATTACACTAAAAAGTTAATTAGAGGAATAAACTAGCAATTTATTTACAAAATATAGAACAAGAACCAAATCCAAGAGCTAATTACTTGACTAAAATCTAAATAGCATGAGTAAGGAAATTGACTAAGTGACAACAAGGAATATAAGTAAGATGGCACTATAAAGAATATTAGCAATTAAGTTTTCAAGTAATTAAGTAGGGAACTAGGTTGTTTGGTGTAAATGTGACTATCAACCTATCTAAGATCATATCATGCTAAACATTGAATCAAACAATGTTATCAAACCAAATAACAAGGTGGGATGATAAATAGTCATACATTACTACTAGTTTGCCATGGGTGGTATAGGGTGTACATAGAGGAGCTAGTCTCCATTATCCCCATACCTAACCTTACAAGGTTCAATTTACAATGTTATATGTATAAATGTATCAAGTGCACAATAGTTTAGGTTTCTAGGAGTGATTCTCCTAATGTAATTAGTGGTAAGGGGTGACATATAATATAGGATAAGGATATCTCACCTTCCATTACCATCCATTGAACCTCCAGTCATGCTCTTTTCTAAGCGCATTGAGTACTAGCTACTTAGATTGCACACTTGATAAAACGATGGATTATCCAGATCAAGAAAATAATGAACCTTGAAATGAAACCATGTATGTTTAGATATTAGTTTTTCTTATTTTTAGTTATCAAGAAATGTTATGTTTAAATTTCAATCTTCCAATTTCCTAATTATGTACCTTCCTTTGGTCCACAATCTTGTTAAACATCATCTTATACCTCTTTGACGGAATTATTCAACATTAGTTGTTATTTTATGAATGTGGTTTCAGAAATGTTTATTAAATTCCCTTACTTCTTTGGTTCTCATTTATGTGGATAATGGGAGGAGGGGGTCAATACACACCCATTGGACCTGATTGGGGTGATTACCATGTAATGTTTAAGTAAAAAATTACTCAACGATCCTGACTTATTTTTGGAAAAGCAATAGTTTGATTATGAATATTTATTCATTGTTAACTCACATACCTTATTTATGATGCATGATTATCCAAGCAATTTTAAACAACAATTTCCAATATACAATTAACAAATAAATGATTATATTACTAATATGTATCAAAACACAATTAGGATTTGGGTAAAGTATTGGTGCCAAGGGTCTTGGGTTTGGATAGATCTGGGGTTCATGATAAATCCTTAGGTTTCCATGTATTTCATCAATCTTTCTGAGGGAAACTACATTTTTTTCAAACAAAATGGTTTATGTTCAACGAAAAGTACTAAAAATATCATTATGTTAAGGTAAAATTGATTTTACTAACTACTATATCATCTTAATTATCAACCTAGACTTAAATAACCAAAAAAATTTAAAGCGAAGTAAACTTTTTCACAATTTTAAACCCAATTTCTAACCTTGATCTAGTATGTTTATTTTTATCAACATGAATTGAGGCATATTAGTTACCTATTTGAACTTGGATCCAGGACATTCTTTGAGACTATTTTTAGTGATTTGCACACATTTTTGTGATAAATTCATATATATACACACACACACTTTAAATATATATATATATATAGTTTTGATCACATGACTATTTTCTAGATTGTATATTAACCATAAATAGACCAGTCATGGAGTTCTACATCAGTCGATATGGGTTAATAAGAAAATACTAGGCTGGAAAATAATATTGGGGGGAAAGACGTGGATGCCCTTGTGTAGTGACATGATTGTTTGTGGTTGTTAGGTAACATGGTTCATCTACCATGGGGATCATTATCCCTTTTTGTGCCATTTCTAGAGTAACCATTGAGGTATACTCCTTAGTTGACTCTCTCTTTTATGTCGCGTTGTGGCTTGAGGGGCTTCAATCGTCATAGTCAAGCCCAATCAAACTCGACAAGTTCTTTTGAGCTATGGTGGATGGAGTTGGAATGGGGGCTTGTCAGACATATCTAGTTTACAGTGGAGGTATACACATAGATATAAGGGGGAAGGACCTAACCTCAACACCCTAAGAGTGTCAATTAATAATCATGCTGTAAGGAGTGGGATCCCAGAGGGGAACCACTCCCTACTAAAAATTTGAACAATAAAACCTCCAGTCCAAACACACCTAATAGTTATGATGGAGTGGGTGTAAAATTTTCAAATATTATTTATGGTATACAAAACAACCAAAGTGTAGCAGCGGAATAAAAATATTTATTATATTCAATTTCTCATAAGATTATAAAAGAACATCTTAAACTTACATGTAAAGGTACATCATAAGGATCCACGTAGAGGGAAATCTAAACCACCTCAAGATTATCTCCAAGATTTAACATCTTAAGCTAAGTCCATATTTTATGCCATCTCCTCCATATCCTTCACCTAGGGTTGGAAGCATACCCCAGTAAGAAGAGAAAAATAGAAGACATCAAAAAAGGCTGGTATGTGCATACTAAATAGAAAATTGAGCAATATATTTAGAATAAAGGTCAAAAAATAAATGGAATCTTCCCATAGAAAAGAAAAGTACCACCCAAGTGGGTATCAAGAGAAAAGAATCTCAATAAAATGATACTTGTCATTAAAATAAATAAAATATTGTGCCATATATGCATCCACTACCATGGTGGGAAATGAAGGAGAAGTAGGGAACACACCCCGCAATCATCATCAATATCTTGCATGCATGTGAGATAAACATAGCCCTAGAACAATATAAAGACAAAGGCGGTCAAGTCTTCACATCCTTGAAACTTGAAAGAGAATGACGCACTACCAAACTCCCAATATATAAAAGTTGAGCCAAGGCTTCACATCCTTGAAACTCGGGTATGGGGCACCACCACCTCCATCCCAAAAATAGGGGCACACGCCCAAAAACCAATGCAATTACACTCCTTTAGTGCTACTGAATCACATAGCATGTAAAATATAGAGGCAAGTAAAAAGTATAGTTAGAATTATACAATGTTTCCATCACACAATGGACAACACATACATCCATATGCAAGTGGGAACAAGATATCACTTATCCACAAATAAACATCCACATCATAGTGGACACATATCATCAAAAGTACAACATGCACCAAGGCACAAGATAAGAGTCCAAGAGAATATCCATGATTACAAAATCGGTAACAAAGAAAAGTGGTTCACATGAACCTAAATTTCTAAAAGAAAAGATATATGTGTAGGATATTGTCCATAGGAACAAGAGAAAGAAGAAAGTCAAATAATTTCTCAATAAGAATAATCATGGATGCAAACATACCTCAAACCAGGGTCCTAGAAACTCTCTTCACCAAACTAGTTGTTTCCAAGATCAATCTTGCCTAAATACAAATTGTTCACATGTATTAGGGTTTGAGATTCATATAAATGTAATGAAACCCTAATTCTAGACCTTCATACAAAACATAAGATTTTGGACTCCAAACCTAGACCAATCGACTTATTAGATTTTTTATAAGAAAACATATTTATTTACTAAATTTGGAGTTTATATGAATTAGCTACCAATTTTAGGACTTTTTATGTTAATTAATTAGATCCTTGAAAATACATTGTTGAAAACATGGAAATAAGGCTTTGAAACTATTTTTATTAGAAATAAAACATTTTTCCAATTCCAAAACATATTTTATTTTAATTTTTGGACAAGCAAATTAAAAGATATGAATTTTATAAAATCGGCCAATCTCAAAATTAGAAAAAGCCAAATCAGTAGGGAATTTGCAAGAGAGGAAGAGAGGTCATATGGGCAAGGACAAACTTATCCGAGTGTTTGAGGAAAAACTTTGTTCATAGTTTGTTCATGAAACTAACTAACCGGTCATGAAGAACAAGTGCTAGAGTTGTTTACTTGAGGTCCAACTAAGCTCTGAAAATAAACATGATGTCAGGGAGCAGTGTCGCAAACTCAAACCAAGAACACATTCGGCTTTTGGGTGAAATGACGATGCAAGGTCAAATAAAAGAATGACCATCAGAATCCATAAACTCAAGAAAGGATGAAATTGGGATGAGTGGAGGTTTCTAAAACAACCGAGGAAGAATGGGGTAGAGGTATTTATAAGTGGGGGTGTGTGAGAAGTTATTTAATAAGGTGTGAAGAAAGAGTTTAGGCGTTTCTCGAATTTTGAATGTTAGGCTTCGAATAGGTAATGGATAGATGCACAAAATAAATTTGCAATCCAACACAAGTTCTTTTGTAAAATTTTGTTAAGAAATGAGGAAGTTATGCCAAAAATACCAGACCTTGGTCCGCGATTACTGTTTATGCGGGTTGATGCTTCCTAATCCGAATTTTGTAAAGTGTTGATTAAATTAGTTTTCTTTTTCTCTCTCTTCAATTGAAGGTACAAACAAGGTCTAAATTAAATGAAATTTTATACCTTGCCTAATTAGGACATGTAGAATCTAATTTTGACATTAGTTTTCACTTTTGGTTATTTTATTTAATTTTTTAAAGTATATTACTTTTTCTCTTTCCTAATGCATTAGAGACCTATAAAATTATCCAAAATTGATGAAACTTCACCTACAAATCATTATAAGTGAATTAGACACGAATTTTACATTATTTCTATTTTTTGTATCGTTTATTATTTTAATTAATATTCTGAACGTTCTACTCACTTTCTCTCTCTTGATTTCACCTTTTAATCAAACATCTTCCAAATTGGATGAAAATTCACCCAATGGCTATATTTATTACGTAGATTACAAATCCAAGATTATTGCCTCTTTTGGAGTCATTTATTATTCTATTTGATATTTTGGGGAAAATATAGAACTTCTCTTTCCAAATTGAATTAGATTAATTATTATGTGAATAATGTGAAGCTTGAGTCCCAAGGTAATTGACACCCAAGGAATACGATTTTCAACTTAGATTCCACTTTTGGGATTCCTTTTCATGATTTTTGCCATAATTAATATTTGTGGCCATTAACATCACATTATTACTTAGGTTATCATATTATCATTATTTCTCATCCATTTATGTTAACATTATCATCAAAAGGATTATGTGTGATTATATAATTCATGTGACATATTTTATGTGTCCATTATTGGCCTAAGACTAATATGAAAACATTAGGTTCATGCATTAGCTTATAAGGGTTATACTATGAATCTTTTACTCTAACCTTATTCGGTTAAGTCCAAAAGGTCAAAGTTCTAGGGTAGGGTATAATATCTAGTATGTTAAAGCACTCCACCCCTTAAAAGGATTTCGTCCTTGAAATATATTAATCCAAACATCAACAACCAACTACTCTCCACCCCTTAAAAGACTCAACCTAACAAGTCAACTAAACAATCATCAAGGTAATAGGGCTACCCACATATCTATTAGTTGTGAATATTTTAGAGATTTTATGTTGTTCATGTATCCAACTAATAAGTCATACCACCTATGGCTGAGTTATAGGTACTTGTGTCACAAACCTAACAGCTCTAAGATCCAAAAAAGTCATAGGGTACAAAGGGTAGGTACACTACACCTTAATATTATCTCACATATTCCTAGTCACTTCTTCATAACTAGGGTTAGGATTCTATGCCAACTAAATATATGGCTTCTCCAGAAAACTTCACATACCCCTTTATTGTGACTTAGTTCAAGAAATCACTGTCAAATCAGAGAAAGAATTTTTTTACATTAAGTAGTATAATGAAAATAATTTTTTTGATAAGAAATATTGGGGGTAAAACAAAGATGTACCAAAATCAATGTAATAAACTAAGTCACAATTTCCAAAGTAAGATCTCTTCATCCTACTAGTATCTCATCCTCTAAACATGTCTCCTTCCTCAAGCATAAACCTTTTTAACTTTATAGATATCATCATTAACCTATATGGCATGGTAAGATCTTATGAATAACTTGAGCCAGATCTAAGGAAAACATCTCACCTAGAGGTCACTAGCCAAGTCAAGGATTCTAATAAGGGAGACAAAATTGAAATAGTTAGATTTTGACTACGATGGGCTCTGATACCATGTTGTAAGGAGTGGGATCCCAGAGGAGAACCACTCCCTACTAAAAGTTTGAACAATAAAGCCTCCAGTCCAAACACACCTAATAGGTATGATGGAGTGGGTGTAAAATTTTCAAATCTTATTTATGGTATACAAAACAACCAAAGTGTAGCAGCGGAATAAAAATATTGACTATATTCAATTTATCATATGATTATAAAAGAACATCTTAAACTTAAGTGTAAAGGTACATCATAAGGATCCATGTAGAGGGAAATCTAAACCACCTCAAGATTGTCTCCAAGCTTTAACATCTTAAGCTAAGTCCATATCTTTATGCCATCTCCTCCATATCCTTCACCTAGGGTTGGAAGCATACCCCTCTTAGAAGAGAAAAATAGAAGACATCAACAAAGGCTGATATGTGCATACTCAATAGAAAATTGAGCAATATATTTGGAACAAAGGTCAACAAACAAATGGAATCTTCTCATAGAAAGAAAATTACCTCCCAAGTGGGTATCAAGAGAAAAGAATCTCAATAAAATGACACTTGCCATTAAAACAAATACAAGATTGTGCCATATATACATCCACTACCATGGTGGGAAATGAAGCACAAGTAGGGCACACACCTCACAACCATCATCAATATCTTTCATGCATTGAGATGAACATATCCCTAGAACAATATAAAGACAAAGGTAGTCAAGGCTTCACATCCTTAAAACCTGATAGAGAATGATGCACTTCCAAACTCCCAATATATAAAAGTTGAGCCAAGGCTTCACATCCTTGAAACTCGGGTATGGGGCACCACCACCTCCATCCCAAAAATAGAGGCACACACCCAAAAACCAATGCAATTACACTACTCTAGTGCTACTAAATTAGATATCATGTAAAATGTTGAGGCAAGTAGAAAGTATAGTTAGAATTATACAATGTTTCCATCACACAATGGACAACACATACATCCATATGCAAGTGGGAACAAGGTATCAATTATCTACAAATAAACATCCACATCATAGTAGACACATATCATCAAAAATCCAACATGCATTAAGGCACAAGTTAAGAGTCCAAGAGAATATCCATGATTACACAATCAGTAACTAAGTAAAGTGGTTCACATGAACCAAGATTTCCAAAAGAAAAGATATATGTGTAGGATATTGCCCATATGACCAAGAGAAAGAATAAAGTAGGATAATTTCTCAATAAGAATAATTATGGATGCAAACATACTCAAACTAGGGTCCTAGAAACTCTCTTCACCAAACTAGTTGTTTCCAAGATCAACCTTGCCTAAATACAAATTTTTCACATGTATTAGGGTTTGAGATTCATATATATGTAATGAAACCCTAATTCTAGAACTTTCTAAAAGACATCAGATTTTGGACTCCAAACCTGGACCAATCGACTTATTAGGTTTTTCTGATTAAGAAAACATATTTATTTACTAAATTTGGAGTTTATATGGATTTAGCTAACAATTTTAGGGATTTGTATATTAATTAATTTGATTATTAAAAATCCATCATGGAAAACATGGAAATAAGTCTTTGAAATCATTTTTATTAGAAAGAACATATTTTTCTGATTCCAAAAAATATTTTATTTTAATTTTTAGACAAGCAACTTACAAGATATGAATTTTATAAAATCGGCCAATCAAAAAATTAGAAAAAGCCAAATTAGTAGGGAATTTGCGAGAGAGGAAGAGAGGTCGTATGGGCATGGAGAAAATTATCTGAGAGTTTGAGGAAAAACTTGGTTCATCGTTCATTCGTGAAACTAACTAACCGATCAAGTAGAAGAAGTTCCAGAGTTGTTTACCTGAGGTCCAATTAAGCTCCAAAAATGAACATGACGTCGGGGAGGGGTGCTGCAAACTCAAAGTAAGAACCACGTTCGGCTTTTGGGTGAAACGACGATGCAAGGTGAAATCAAAGAATGACCACCATCATCCACACACTCAAGAAATGATGAAATTGAGATGAGACAAGGTTCATAAAACAACTGAGGAAGAACGGAGTAGAGGTATTTATAAGTGGGGGTGAGTGAGAAGTTGTTTCAGTAGACTTGAAGAAAAAGTTTGGATGTTTCTTGAATTTTGCACATTAGGCTTCAAATAGATAATGGATAGATTTAGAATTAAATTTTCAATCCAATGCAAGTTATTTTTTAAAACTTTATTAAGAAATGAGGAAGTTATGCCCAAAATACTGGACCGTGGTTTGCAGGTACTATTAATGCAGACTGGTATTTCCTAATCCGAATTTTGTAAAGTGTTGATTAAATTATTTTTCTGTCTCTCTCTTCAATTGAAGGTAGAAATAAGGTCTAAATTAAATTAAATTTTATACCTAGCCTAATTAGGATATGTAGAATCTAATTTTGGAATTAGTTTTCACTTTTGGAGACTTTTGCTATTTATTTAATTCTTTTAAAGTAAATCACTTTTTCTCTTTCCTAATGCATTAGAGACGTATAAAATTATCCAAAATTGATGAAACTTCACCCGCAAGTCACTTTAAGCGAATTGGACACAAATTTTCCATTATTTCTATTTTTTATGTCATTTGATATTTTATTTAATATTTTGAAGGTTCTACTCACTTTTTCTCTCTTGTTTTTACCTTTTAATCAAGCATCTTCAAAATTGGATGAAAATTCACCCAAAGGCTATATTTATTATGTAGATTATGAATCCAATATTATTTTCCTCTTTTGGATTCATTTATTATTTTATTTTATATCTTGGGGAAAATATAGATCTTCTCTTTCCAAATTGAATTAGATTAATTATTATTATGTGAATAATGTGAAGCTTGTCTCCCTAGGTAATTGAGACCCAAGGAATATGATTTTGAACTTAGATTCCACTTTGGGGATTCCTTTTCATGAGTTTTGTCATAATTAATATTTGTGGCCATTAACATCACATTATTACTTAGGTTATCATATTTTCATTATTTCTCATCCATTTAGGTTAGCATTATCACCAAAAGGATTATGTGTGATTATATAATTCATGTGACATATTTTATGTGCTCATTATTGGCCTAAGACTAATATGAGAACATTAGGTTCATGCATTAGCTTATAAGGGTTATACTATGCATCTTTTACTCGAACCTTCTTTGGTTAAGTTCAAAAGGTCAAAGTTATTGGCTAGGGTATAAGATCTAGTATGTTACACGTTCATCCTTAGGAAGCTTGAATTCCTCTCGTTGTGTTGGTTCTCTCCATACGTAAGGTGAATGGGGTTTAAGGGATTGGTTCAGACCTCCTCGAATTCAACCTAAGCTTGTATCACCTATACCAACTCCTCGAAGTGATCCATGCCAATTTAATTAGCCGGCGAGGTTATGACTTCCCAACCGGAGGTCTGATCTCAGAGTAAAATGCCTAGTTGGGGGAATTAGGTTTTGGATAGAAGCGGAGGAATGGTCTCTAGAAATACTTATAGGAGCCTTGGAGGTGCTCCTTACTTCCTAATGTATGCATTAAGTGGTGGAGTTTGATTTTTTCTAGGTTTCTAGAGATCTAGTTAACCTTTAGTTTGGGTGTAATCCCAATTTTCAAAGATAAGAGGCAATATTTTGGTTTGTTGGGGAGTCCTAGACCCCTCCTAACCTTGTGAAAGGTTTATTGCATGATTTAGTTGTTGTAGAGAGCGGATGAGAAATGAGATCTAAGCTTCTTTTGTTCCCTAATTTTATGGGATACGGTTGCTGAGGGAGAAGGCCTCCTTGCTCTCAGCTTTTTCATTTGTTAGATTTATTTCTTGTAAGTACCTTTCTAGTTTGTGTTTCTACTTCACTGTTGTAAATTTAAATTATTTATAATACTACATCCTTATTTCTTAGTAAGCAAACACAAAAATATCTACTGAAGTCGTCAATTAAAATAATGAAGTAGCTTTGGCCATATCTAGTGGTTATACAATGGAACTCACAAATCGTTCATTTGCACTAAATTTAATATATTATATATTTTATCAACCAAAAAATGTTTCTAAGATTGCTTTATACATAAAAAAACATTTCATTTATATAAAAGATAATTCCATGCATAAGATTGAATTGCAGTTTTTATAAAATTACAATTAACATGTCCCAGCTTTTCATGTTAAGTGTGAGATGATGAAAAATACATAGCAAAGGAATCATTGTTCTTAATCTGTAAGAAAAAACAAATATATACAACAACAATCTTAAATACATGTTCTAAATCACATGAAAAACCTTTTTCACTAAGAAACTGTAACACCCCAATCTTTTATGCAAATTTTCAAAATATTTTATTCTTTGCATGCTCTTTTTCTAATAGTATAAATGTTGAGGACCTTTATGAAATTTGCCCATATTATCTTTACAATTTCATCTCATGTGAAGAAAAATTATGTTCACTTACTTTATTTCCCATGGTTTACCTTTAGAAAGTATTTCCTTGCGCATTTATGCACTCTTGTTTAGAAAATAGAAATGGATGTTTTTATATCATTTTTTCTCTCTCTTATTATCATTAGTGGTTTTTATGTATAAGAGCTTGCTTAATGTTCTTCAAAATGTTTATTGTTGATATTTGGACGAATTATCTGAATTATCTCCATTTAGTCATTAATGAATAGCTCTATA
Source organism: Alisma plantago-aquatica (assembly GCA_963693085.1). NCBI lineage: Eukaryota > Viridiplantae > Streptophyta > Magnoliopsida > Alismatales > Alismataceae > Alisma > Alisma plantago-aquatica. Next base: position 941,302,218 of record OY856413.1, read on the forward strand.
TGCTTTAATATATTCACTTAAGTGTATTGAATGCTTTTTTCCTAATTAGTAGTGATGGTGAGCTAAAATACGAAATTAATTGAGCCATTGTGTTGTAATGCACCTCTTTAACCTTTGGGTGAAATTTTAGGTCATTTGGACTTCAAATGACCCTCCAAATGCTAATTATACATTTTATATGATTTATAGTATATGAATCAATGTATTATTTGTCACACTTTAATCGATTTACTTTATTACACGGCTATTTCAACCGTTCCTTTTCTCCGCGTGCGTCCGTGACCGTGGGATCATGATCCAATGGTTTGCAGCTTGTCTTCCACCTCTCGACGCTTCGTCAGTCCTGCGGTCAGCCCGACAGTCTCCTTCGTTGGTCTCTCTCTCCCTCATTACGGGACCGTTTCACGAGATCTCTTCGCCTCCGAGTCTGGCTCGTCTCCCCAAATCTAACAAGCCCCAGCTCGCTCCCTCTCACTCTCTGTAGGCAAAATGCCCATTTTAGGGCTCACAACTAGCTCTCCCCGACGCTCCCCTAGCCTCTCGAACCTCCACCTAAGTAGCCCGCAAGCACAACCGGACCTCAAGCGGCGCTCCTACCCACTCAATTCGACCTCTGACGCCCTCAGGAGCCCCGACCTGCTCGACCTGCAACTCCGACGACTCCGACGTTGTTCAGCCTTCTCCGACCACCCCAGCCCGATTCCGATCGCGGTGAGCATCCTCAGCACCTCAGCTTCGGTTCCACGTTTTCAGTTTTCCGCGAGATCTCCCTGATCGTCGTGTCCTATAGGACCAGTAGGAGTGCTCGCTGGCACCCTAGCTCCAGACCACACCAGTGGCCCTCCGACCATGGAAGTGCCGGCTGTAGCTTCGCCTTCACTTCATGAACCTTTTCTGACTCTCATATCGTCGATTCACGCATTCCTTCACCGGTGTTGAACCGCCGCCCCCCTGCCCCTATTCTTCCCCGGTTTTCTCTGTTCCTTGACCACGCTCGCTCTTCCGCGTGCCTTTGCTTCTGGCGACCGTGCCTTCACTTTCAGTTCGACTTCGCGAGCCTCTTGTCATTATTTCTTTAGCCCCTTGTGATTTCTCTTCTCAGCTTCCATTCTTCGATGGCCATGGCGGTGCCCTGTGGTCATGGTTGTGCCATGGGGACCAGTGCTCAGACGCACAACAGGGCTCGATTCCAGGTTCTTTAGAGTCGCCTTGGTGCTGCGAGGGTGATGGATGCTGTTATGCCACCAACATTTTTCTTCCTCCTCAGGTTCTGATCGGAGGTGAACCTCCTGGTGCTTCTCTCGCGATGGAGCAAGCAAGGAGCAATCGAGGTCCTGGAATGACCTTAGTGCCCCTATCTTTTTTTTGGTGTTTTCCACCCGCAAGGGTATTTTTGGGTTTCCACACCTTGTTTCTTTGATCGCTCAAGCAAGCATAGCGGCCTAGTTGGCCAAGCCCGATTGGGCCAGGTCAGATGTGGGCCCCAATTTCCTGGATTTGGATATATCTATATATACGTGGATTTTTCTTGATTTCTGATTGGTCCAAAGTGCAAAATTCATAACTTTTGCATACAACCTCAGAAAAATATAAGCAAATATGTTCTGGAAAGGATTTTCAATAAGGATTCCAATTTTCTAGTTTTTATCGCCTGATTTCTCTGTTTTCACATCTCAAATTTTATATGAACAAATTAGGGTTTAATGTTGTGTAATGAAGGGCAATAATGTTAATTTCAGGTATTTAAGAGGATCCAACTAGTCAAATCAGGTTTGACTTAGGTGTTTTAGCTCAAGGTAAGCGGGCCATGCCTTTGGCATAGTAAATTTGATTTATTGAATGATTATGATATGTTTATGCTCTTTATACTCAAGTCATGATAAATGTCATGTTTTTCCTCAATGTATATGATTATTGTATGTTGATTGTTATAATCTAAGTCTAAGAGTAGAAATCACATTAAGATTATGATTTATGATTAAGATACATGAAACCAAGATTAAGAGGGAAGAGATTCCCATCCATGCTTAAGAGGGAGAAATCCCATTATGTTCAAGAGGGAGAAATCCCAATTAAGATCAAGTTTAGGTTATTAAGAAGATAAGTCAAGTCTAAGAAAGATCATGATTAAGGGAAATTGAGTTGGATTTATATGCACCTTGTTATGGGCTTTCCGAGCATTATGGGCTCCTTATGGGGCATTAAGAGAGGAGCATATACTCCTAATCAATTTCTTTTTGTAAAATATGGCAAGAAATTATTAATGTTAATGCATGTTCATGTTTATGTTAAATTACTTTATATGTTATTTTATGTGTTATAACATGCCAATGTCGCTTACTTATCATGAATGTTTTCCTTTGCATGGCTGGGGATGAGATGTCCGCAGAAGTTGGAGCTACAGAGAAGGAATCATCTTGAGAATACAAAGGACCCAAAGATATAAGGAGTTGTTTCCTGGTGGGACGTCCATCTATGAAGATCCTATCTTTCATATGTTATCTAGAATATGTGTAGCTTTAGAATTATGATGTAGTTTTCTTTCTAAGAACTTATGTATGAATCTATGTTTCAATAAGGCCATGTGTTATTTGTTTCTTGATATGAGATAATGCATGTGATAATCCCTCCATGATATGCCAAGTACCCCACATTATGGATAATGTTGGGGATTAGGCTGTTCTTCCGCTGGTTACGTAAGAAACCCTAGGGAGGGGTGTTACATTAATGGTATCAGAGCAAGGAATAGATGGCCACTAAGGCAACATTAGAGATTCATATTATGTTCTAATATCATGTTATGTTTACCCTTTCAGATGGCCCCTAAGAGGAAGGAGAAGGTTGGTGAGTCAAGGCACTCACAAGGATCCTCTAGTGGTGATAAGACTGAAGACATGAACCATGCCCCTCCACCAGTCACCCTAGATGCCTTAGTAGCAGCCTTGACCAATGTCCTCCAACCTAGATCTCCACCTAGGGCACATGAGATCTCCCTCATAGATTTCCTGAAGATTAAACCCGATGCTTTCCATGGTGAAGATGAGGTTGATGTAGTAACCAAGGCTGAGGAGTGGCTGAGCAACATGGACCATTGCTTTAGAGACCTAGAGTGTCCCCCACGTAGTAGGGTTAGATTTTCCACCCATATGCTCTAGGGTGTAGCCCGTACTTGGTGGGAAAACCTCTTAGCCTCCAGGGAAGATGATGACCCTCCTTTCTCTTGGGATGATTTTGTAGGTGTCTTTAATGACCATTATGTATCCGAGGCCATGTTAGAAAGGAAGGAAGGTGAGTTCATCAACCTTAAGCAAGTGGGTGACATGACTGTCACTGAGTATGCCATGAAGTTTCATAAGCTCCAAAAGTATGGTCTTGAGTACAGTGAGCAAAAGAGAGCTAAGAAGTTCATTAGGGGGCTTAAACCTGACCTAAGTTATGCCTTGTCTGGTAGACGACATAGGACCATGCAATCAGCCTTGGATGCAGCCCTACAACTGGAGGAGCACCCTGGGAGGAACCATAAGAAGGAGGTACCCCAAAACAATCGTCACCATAAACCCCCTCCACCCTCCAACCATAAGAGAAAAGCCCCTGAGCCTTCCCATGAGAATGGGAGAACCCCATGCCCCAAATGTAAGAGAAACCATGGTGGTCCTTGTAGATTTGGGAGTTCTGTTTGCTACTATTGTGGTGAGGAAGGGCATATCAAGCCCAATTGCCCTAAGCTTGCAAAGAAGGATCCCAACCATAACCAAGCTAAGAACCCTAACCCTCCACCCAAGCTCAAACCAAGGCTCTTCACCATGCAAATGTCAGATGGAGAAGAGGAAAATGATCAAGGTAAGGGTAGTCAAGTAATTTATGTTGAATCATAATGCTTTGTTTATGAATGCTTCTTTGATAAAAAAAAATTGTATGAAAAAATTGCGAGTTTATGTGAAACCCTTAAGGTGGATAGAAATCCTAGGAAATTTCGAGGATGAAATTTATTTAAGGTGGGTAGTATTGTAACACCCCAATCTTTTATGCAAATTTTCAAAATATTTTATTCTTTGCATGCTCTTTTTCTAATAGTATAAATTTTGAGGACCTTTATGCAATTTTCCCATATTAGCTTTACAATTTCATCTCATGTGAAGAAAAATTATGTTCACTTACTTTATTTCCCATGGTTTACCTTTAGAAAGTATTTCCTTGCGCATTTATGCACTCTTGTTTAGAAAATAGAAATGGATGTTTTTATATCATTTTTTCTCTCTCTTATTATCATTAGTGGTTTGTATGCATAAGAGCTTACTTAATGTTCTTCAAAATGTTTATTGTTGATATTTGGACGAATTATCTGAATTATCTCCATTTAGTCATTAATGAATATCTCTATATGCTTTAATATATTCACTTAAGTGTATTGAATACTTTTTGCCTAATTAGTAGTGATGGTGAGCTAAAATACGAAATTAATTGAGCCATTGTGTTGTAATGCACCTCTTTAACCTTTGGGTGAAATTTGAGGTCATTTGGACTTCAAATGACCTTCCAAATGCTAATTATACGTTTTATATGATTTATAGTATATGAATCAATGTATTATTTGTCACACTTTAATCGATTTACTTTATTACACGGCTATTTCAACCGTTCCTTTTCTCCGCGTGCGTCCATGACCGTGGGATCAGGATCCAACGGTTCGCATCTTGTCTTCCACCTCTCGACACTTCGTCAGTCCTGCGGTCAGCCTGACAATCTCCTTCGTTGGTCTCTCTCTCCCTCATTACGGGACCGTTTCACGAGATCTCTTCGCCTCCGAGTCCGGCTCGTCTCCCCGAATCTAACAAGCCCCAGCTCGCTCCCTCTCACTCTCTGTAGGCAAAACGCCCATTTTAGGGCTCACAGCTAGCTCTCCCCGACGCTCGCCTAGCCTCTCGAACCTCCACCTAAGTAGCCCGCAAGAACAAACAGACCTCAAGTGGTGCTCTTCCCCACTCAATTCGACCTCCGACGCCCTCAGGAGCCCCGTCCTGCTCGACCTGCAACTCCGATGACTCCGACATTGTTCAGCCTTCTCCGACCACCCCAGCCCGATTCCGATCGCGGTGAGCATCCTCGGCACCTCAGCTTCGGTTCCACGTTTTCAGTTTTCCGCGAGATCTCCCTGATCGTCGTGTCCTATAGGACCAGTAGGAGTGCTCGCCGACACCCTAGCTCCAGACCACACCAGTGGCCCTCCGACCACAGAAGTGTCGGTTGTAGCTTCGCCTTCACTTCGTGAACCTTTTCCGACTCTCATATCGTCAATAAACGCATTCCTTCACCGGTGTTGAACCGCCGCCCGCCGCCCCTGTTCTTCCCCAGAGTTCTCTGTTCCTTGACCACGCTTGCTCTTCCACGTGCCTTTGCTTCTGGCGACCGTGCCTTCACCTTCAGTTCGACTTCGCGAGGCTCTTGTCGTTATTTCTTTCGCCCCTCGTGATTTCTCTTCTCAGCTTCCATTCTTCGATGGCCATGGCGGTGCCCTGTGGTCATGGTTGTGCCATGGGGACCAGTGCTCAGACGCACAACAGGGCTCGATTCCAAGTTCTTTAGAGTCGCCTTGGTGCTGCGAGGGTGATGGATGTTGTTATGCCACCAACATTTTTCTGCCTCCTCAGGTTCTGATCGGAGGTGAACCTCCTGGTGCTGCTCTCGCCATGGAGCAAGCAGGGAGCAATCGAGGTCCTGGAATGACCTTAGTGCCCCTGTCTTTTTTTTGGTGTTTTCCACCCGCAAGGGTATTTTTGGGTTTCCACACCCTGTTTCTTTGATCGCTGAAGCAAGTATCGCAGCCTAGTTGGCCAAGCCGGATTGGGCCAGGTCAGATGAGGGCCCCGATTTCCTGGATTTGGATATATCTATATATACGTGGATTTTTCTTGATTTCGGATTGGTCCAAAGTGCAAAATTCATAACTTTTGCATACAACCTCAGAAAAATATAAGCAAATATGTTCTGGAAAGGATTTTCAATAAGGAATCTGATTTTCTAGTTTTTATCGCCTGATTTCTCTGTTTTCACATCTCAAATTTTATATGAACAAATTAGGTTTAATTTTGTGTAATGAAGGGTAATTATGTTAATTTCAGGTATTTAAGAGGATCCAACTAGTCAAATCAGGTTTGACTTAGGTGTCTTAGCTCAAGGTAAGAGGGCCATGCCTTTGGCATAGTAAATTTGATTTATTGAATGATTATGATATGTTTATGCTCTTTATACTCAAGTCATGATAAATGTCATTTTTTCCTCAATGTATATGGTTATTGGATGTTGATTGTTATAATCTAAGTCTAAGAGTAGAAATCACATTAAGATTATGATTTATGATTAAGATACATGAAACCAAGATTACGAGGGAAGACAATCCCATCCATGCTTAAGAGGGAGAAATCCCATTATGTTCAAGCGGGAGAAATCCCAATTAAGATCAAGTTTAGGTTATTAAGAAGATAAGTCAAGTCTAAGAAAGATCATGATTAAGGGAAATTGAGTTGGATTTATATGCACCTTGTTATGGGCTTTTCAAGCATTATGGGCTTTCCGAGAAATTATGGGCTTTCCGAGCATTATGGGCTCCTTATGGGGCATTAAGAGAGGAGCATATACTTCTAATCAATTTATTTATGTAAAAGATGCCAAGAAATTATTAATGTTAATGCATGTTCATGTTTATGTTAAATTACTTTATATGTTATTGTATGTGTTATAACATGTCAATGCCTCTTACTTATCATGAATGTTTTCCTTTGCATGGCTGGGGACGAGATGTCCGCAGAAGTTGGAGCTACAGAGAAGGAATCATCTTGATAATACAAAGGACCCAAATATCTAAGGAGTTGTTGCCTGGTGGGACGTCCATCTATGAAGATCCTATCTTTCATATGTTATCTAGAATATGTGTAGCTTTAGAATTATGATATAGTTTTCTTTCCAAGAACTTATGTATGAATCTATGTTTCAATAAGGCCATGTGTTATTTGTTTCTTGATATGAGATCATGCATGTGACAATCCCTCCCTGATATGCCAAGTACCCCACATTATGGATAATTTTGGGGATTAGGCTGTGCTTCCGCTGGTTAGGTAAGAAACCCTAGGGAGGGGTGTTACAGAAACCCATCACATATATGAGTTGCAAAAACTTTATTACATTTTAATTATTCACTCGTTTTAGGTCTTCTCTCAACAATTGATAAGAAATATATATTTTTTGAATTCTTGAAGGGACATTTTTCTGGCCAAGAATCAACTTGACCACAAATCCAAAATGGCTAAGTTTTCATTTCCTTTTGATTTTGGGTTCCACATATATAAGGAAACCTACTATGATATAAGCAATTTAGGAACAAAAGTTCACATAATGTTACAACCCGTACAATGCTTAACTGGTAATCATAGAGTTAATGTTAATCACAATACTCACATTTGTTTTCTAATATCTTAACCACGTTGTGAGTTAATTTATCTTTAATATTTAAAGCAAGTTGTGGCACATAAATGTAGAGAATTTAATTATGGGTCCATAGAAACAACAGTGAACCATATCGGATTTGAAATGGAGAAGTTACACAGTTTTTAGCCTTCAATAGAATTTCCATTGGTTGACAATTGATGGATCAAGATTGAAGGTTTTTGCATGAACTTAGACTACAATTTTGTCAAGTGTTGAAGTTGACAGATTCATGGAACTCAAATTGATGGTTTTGGATATAAAATGATGGGTTACTGGAAGTACCTTATGATGGATTTGAGGAGGATCTTTCAATGGTCGGTAGGTAGTCGCCTATCAATGGTTTTTCTACTAAGTGTCAACTAACAGTTTGCTAGCTGAATGATTCACTAGAAAACATGAATAGAAGGTTTCCAGTCAAAGGAAAAAATCAAATAAGCATCAACTAAAGATTTTACCTCCGGAAGGTTTTGCTATATGGTGGTTCTAATTGAATGGTGGATAGGCAAGCGTCCACCAAAGGCTAGACGTGTGTATATCTATTGATAGTTTGACAAATGAGAATCAACTAATGGAAGAGAAAACTGATGGCTCTAGAAACTAATGGCCGCACTAAACAACCTCCAACTAAAGGCTCAATGGTCAAAGGTGAAATCCAGTCATTGCTCATATCAAAGGTAGAGCAACTAATGATTGCATAGACCATCAAAAGAGTCCACCAATGCCTCACCTATGAAGGAAAGAAATTGAAGGATCGTTAACTGAAGCTTTTTCCCTTCCAATGGTTTTTTAGGTGTCTCCCTGCTCTTCTAATCACAAGATCCATAAATCTATATAAGAATCAAGTATGATAATTTTGGATTTAGGTCTTTATCTACCTAAGAACCTTAAACCAATGGTGAGTGGTGATTGTTGAGGCAAATCAAGGAGTGACAACGAGGAAGACAATTGATTGGAAATAACTAAAGGTTTCTTGATAATTATAGTTTGTTAAGAATTTTTATCCATAGATCTTCTCTTCTCTTTGTGTCTCCGTGCTAAAAGATATCTTCTCCATCAACCAAAGGTTTCAGTAAACCTTTGTTATTCATCTTCTACCTCTATCCAGTTTTCTTTGAGGTTAGTGAACCTACTAATAGGACGTTTAGATGAGTTTTAGGGGTTGAATCCTAGATCATACCTGAGCGAAATAGATTTTGGGCTTGGCTAAGATTTAAGGAGGGATCAGTACGTTATATCATGTGAAAGTGAGTGGAAAATCACCTTCTAGCCTTTCTTTACATTATACAAGTCTAGAACACTATTATTTTTGTACTAATTCTTGCTCAGTATTGGGTTAGTTTGAGATTATTTTGTATGCAATAGTTTTCAACAGAAAAAAGTGCATTGTTTAGTATATCATTTGCTATAGTGTTGAAATGTTCAAGTAATGTGTGGGATATTTGCTACATGGAAATGGAGCGGTGAATTTAGAGGCACCAGTAATCCCAGGTTGGCCCTAATTTTGGATCGAAGGAATGAAATTGTGATTTGAGAGAATTACTAAAATTTCCTATTTATTGATGACCATAATGATTTAAAGTCACCAAACCAAGCAAGAAAGTTAAGTAATAATCAGCTTCCAAAGACTCTCTCTCTTTTGTATATGCTCTGCTTTCTCTCTTCGTCACAACGAGTGAGCCTCCTTGGTGGGAGGAGGAGTGTGTCTCCTTCATGCCTCCTCCCCTTCCCTAATCCACCCTCATTCTAGGGTTTCCACTGATGGATGGTTACATGAAACTGCTACCATGGAGTATGTCTGATGTGCTTCTCCCTATTTCACACTAGGAGGATGGAGACAAAGCACTTCACTATCCCAAATGCTCATAAATCTAGTCTCTCTTGTTCTTGGTGTGATCTCTCAGCCTTGTAGTTGATGCCATAGGGGCATGCATCCTACATCTCCTTAGATCTGGGTTGTAATGCTCTACCCTATGCCTTCTTGCACCAATGGACACATTCCATCCACAGGTTTCTGCTTTGTACCTTGGTGCGTACCCAATGGATTTCACACACCTTCAATGTCGCAAGCCTGAATGTGGATTCCAACCTTACATGGAGCATGAACATTGTAGTTGATGCAGCCCTATTTTAGGGCTCCATCTTGTGCGATTTTGTACATTATTCACATATAAACATAGTAGAATACAAGTTAAATCCCCCAGTATGAGTATTACTATCAAATGTACTCATGGGCGTTCTTTGCATTATTTTTGCTTACTTGGACCATGCTTTGGATGGATGAGAGAGAAGGAAGGAGTTCTAGGGTTCCTCCTCTCATGGAGGGGTCCAACAAAGGCCGCAAAGATCCCTCAACCTACCCATAATGGCCAAGATTTGACATCAAGTAAATAAGTCTATTGATGATGAAGATTGAAGCTATTTTAGCCACTAAAGACCCCTGTACAGCTGTGGGCATCCACCACGATCGTATGAATTATGTCTAAGAACCAATAGGGAAGTCAGCATTTTTGCACCAAACGCACCACGACCATGGCCCATTGAAGACACAACGACTGTGGCCATCAACATGGTCGTGGCCAACAAAAGACATCACGGTTGTGGCCTCACGCAATGGCCATTATAATTATGCACAATGCCCCCCCAAATCAATAGGGAGGTGACCCATTTTATGCTTGGATGACCACGGTGGTGTCCACTCACCATGGCCATACCCCTTAAAGACTGCCTCACCCATGGCACTCCCCATGCCCATGACCTCCTCTTCCAACATAGCCATGGTACACGGCCTTGGCACCCCGACACAGTCATGGCCACGACCTATACTTAGCCTTTAGACTCCCTTTCACACTTGGTCATGTCCATACCCCCACAACCGTTCCATGCTACCACCACCACATCCATGGCACATCAACACGGCCATGGTGACCAACTAACCCTACCCATTTTCGACATTGCTTTTCCTATTCTACCCCTACTTACCCTAGTGCTTCCCCACAACCTATATATACATAGATGGTGGCTGGAGCACGAAGGTTACACCCCCCTTAGCTTCCATTACTACTCTCCACCCACTCCTTGAGCATTCATTGCACTTCCCTTGCATTCATGCTCTCCATCCACCATTTCTGCCTCATTTCCACCTTGGAAACCTAGATTTCTAGGTTTTCCTCCATAACACCCTCAATTCTCATGTCCATCTACACCAATGGAGGAGAGAGGTCGGCCCCAAGCTGCTAGTATGTGAAAAAGGAAGATCTACTTCGATCTATATGGAGTCTTATCCCCTTCTTCCCCTTTCTTTTGTCATTTCTTTGATTATGTCTAGCTAAGCCCCTAGTGGTGGGTTGTTTAGAGTGAAAATGTGACTTTGATACCATGTTGAGGTAGAATAATTTGTAATGAACATAATTTTGTTCTATGATGATTTCCTTTGCTTCTATCTCATTTCCCATTATCTTTCATGTGATATTTGCTCTTAAACTTAAATTGCTTGCTTTGTGATGTTTGATGACACTTAGATTCTAGGAGGAATTGGAGTGTATGTATCAATCTTAGGAATGTCTCCTAGGTCCAATTAGTGGATCCCTAGCTAGCCCCTTTGTTCCTACATACATATCACTCCTTCTACAAGTGAGTGTGATATCTAAGTGACTTGTGTAAGTGTGATTGGTGCAATTTCCTAGAGCTTTCTAAAGGCTAGATGGCTAGTAGTATGAGGTGAAAAACCCTCATCCCTACTCCCATTCCTACCCTTGGCTCTCAATTACCCTAATACCTCTTACCCTAGAGACCTAGACTTGACAAGCCCTATTAGAATTAAACCGAACCCTAGTTCTCTAACTAGTACTATAGGGTACATTCTAGTAGCACTTGACTTATTGTTTGGTTTGGCAATCTAGAGCGAATTGTGATAATTGCATTCCATGTTGACACCCCCCAACTATGATCAAATCATATTCCCGAATGGCCCACCTACCTAATCTCATTTCTTAAAACCAATCTTGCCTTCTTAGCTTGTTTATGCTAATCTAGTTTAGTAACTTTCCTTTCTTCTAGTTAATTGCTTAGTCTTGTTCTTTAGGGTTAACTTAGGTTCTTCCTCTCTCTAGCGGTTAACTTAGCTCTTAGTTGCTAATTTCTCTACTAGTGTAGTGTAGTTAACCTTTGTTCCTATTTAGCTAATTGTTTAATCTATCTCCTTAGACTTTCTTTCTTAGGATAATTTAAGGTTTGTGATAACTTAGATTTCATATTGCTTTTACTTGCCTATTCATTTAGTTTAATAATCAAAACAACCTTTTAAACCATAAAACCCTAGTCTCCTCTCTAGCAACGTAGCCAATACTAACCTAGCTCTAGTATCCCCTCTATCCCTGAGGATCAACCCCTATTTTTTCCTATCACCTATACTACAATAGTACCCCGTGCACTTGCGGGTAACCTATTTAGTGTTGTGACCAAGTCTTGATAGGGTTTTTATAAATATCGAAAGATCCACATGTGAGTTCAAGTCCCATGGAGTGCATGTAGTCACCTCTTGTTGGCTAGTATGTGCACCTCTAGCTCAGAAGCACCAACTTTTTTGGCGTCGTTGCTGGGGATAGAGGTGCTTGGCATTGCTAGTTAGTGTAGCTTAGCCTTTCCTATTGCCCTCATCATTGATATTCTTTATTATTTATTCACTTTTGCATATTGACATTCTAACCTAGTCTCTTATTGTTTGTTTGTGTATTGTGCATGCAACATATATGCATGCACCATATGCATTCTACTTGTACCGACTTGGTGTTGTATGACCTCGAGATAGGTAGGACGAGATGCCAAAGTTTCCGCAAGCAGTACCAAGTAACCGACATGGCAGAAAACAATCCCCATGGAAATGCTTAGCCACCTCCACCACATCCCAACTGCCCCCTCCCTGAGTATTTCACCCCGGGGAACTATAATTCTCCCATTTCCACCCTAGTTGACCAAATTTCGGGTCAAGAGTTTTCCATTCCACCCGCACTCCTTGGACTCCTCCCTACCTACTATGGGATGGAGAATGAAAATCCCTACCATCACATTGACACATTCCTTGAGACTTGTTCCACCTTCTGTACCCCAACTACTACTGATGACTCCATCCAGAGGACTCTCTTCCCTTTCTCTTTAAAGGAAAAAGCTAAAGAATGGTACATTTTGAAATTGGAGTTGGTGACTTGGAATGAGGTCAAAAATGAGTTTCTCAAAAAGTTCTTTCTAATTGCCAAGCTGACTCACATGAGAAGATGTATCACCACCTTTGCCCAAAAGGAAAATGAGCCTTTCCATGAGGTGTGGGAAAGGTTCCAAAAGCTCCTTCGCAACTGCCCCCACCACGAAGTACCATTGTGGCAGCTAGTTCAAACCTTCTACACCAAGCTTGAAGAGTTGAGCCAGAACAATATTGACTCATCATGTGGAGGCACATTCATGGAAAAGCCACCCGAGGAGTCATGGCCATTGTTTGAACACCTTACTGAAAATTCCCGCCATTGAGTTTCTACTAAAGGGGAACATTGCATCTAGAACTACGTCACTCCACCTCCTTTTGTAGCTCTAGCCTACAACATTGCCAACCCTGACATGATGAAGATGATGGCGGACATGATGAATATGATGAAGAGCCAAGTTGGTGGTTCTTCTAGTCAATCCACCATGGCGGTTGAAGCCGAAGAAGAGGAAATTCATGCCTTGCACTTGTTTGGAAAATGGAAAAATCAAGGTCCCATGTCCAACACTTACACTCTTGAGTGGAGGAACCATCCCATTTTTTCATGAAAACAAAAAAATGAAGATGGTCAAGGACAAGGGAAGCCAAGGCCATGATATAGCTCCAAGTTGGAAGATGAAGTGCTGGGAAGATTGAGAAGTTTGGATGAGGTGAAGAAGGATGTATCCTCACATGGGCAGTCCATTAGCCATCTTGAGAAAATATTGGATCAAATCTCTCTCTCACTTGCTAGGAGGGAGGAAGGAAGACTCATCTCAATGAATGCCAAATCCAAACAATGATGGAACTTTCCTAGAAAACACTCAAAATTCATATTCTCCACCTTCATACCAAGTACCGCCAAATCCCTATGCTCCACCACCTCCTCAAGCACCTCTCAACGATCAATATGCTCCACCTTCACCTCATTCATACCAACAACCACCTCTGCAATACCACCCAATCCACAAAAACCACAACCACCACAGCCACAATTCATCCTCCAAAGCCCAAATTCACCTCACCAAAGACCACCTCCACAAGCCTCTTCTTCTACTACCCATGAGCATGTGAAGGCAGTGATGGTTTTGAGGAGTGGTCGAACTTTGGAGTAGCCCCATGATACTATTGTTGTTGATAGAGCAGCCAGTGAGGACATAGGTGATACTATGATTGGACATGTTGATACTGAGATACAACTTTATGATACTATGATGACAACTAGAGTTGATTCTGTTACACCAGGTACTGATACTATGATACTGAGCAATGATATTGTGATTCCAGTTGATAATACTATTGATCTGAGCCGTTTGGGAGCCCAAATCCCCCCATTTCTGGATGCTCTTAAGGAGCCTTCTATTGAGAGGAGAAGAAAGAAACATACTAAAGACATCCTAGAGACTTTCAAACAAGTGAAAATCAACATTCCTTTGCTTGATGTGGTCAAGAAAATTCCTTCTTATGCTTAGTTCCTGAAAGATTTGTGCACCTTTAAGAGAAAGACAATGGGGAGAAACCCAAAGAAAGTCAAGCTCACTGAGCAAGTGAGCTCAATTCTACAACACACCATGCCAAAAAAAAGAGGAAAGACCCTGATGCTCCCATCATTTCATGCTACATTAGGGCACATCGCATAGACCAAGCCCTTCTAGACTTGGGTTCTATCATTAACCTAATTTCGTATGATGTGTTTGTTGAGCTCCAAATGGGGTAATTGAGTCCGGCTCACTGTACTTTGTAGTTGGTCGACCAATTAGTGAAGACGCCTAAAGGGCGTGTTGATGATGTGCTTGTGAGACTTGATGATGAGATTTCTGCTTTCTTTCCTGCTAATTTCATTATCTTAGACATGGAAAAAGATACAAGAAGGGTACCTATCATCTTGGGAAGGCCATTCCTAGTTACAGTTGATGCAGTGATTCATGTGAGAACTGGGACAATGTATGTGACATTCATGCACATGATGATCTGATTGAACATCTTTAAATCTTCAGCCACAACCGAGGTGATAGGGGCCACTGAAGAAGATTGCTATTTTGTTGAATGCCTCGATGAGATTGTGGAGGAATGCCTACCTCTGTGGATTTAGTCTACCACTCATGGTAGAGGTTTAGAGCCAATAGTTGTGTTCCCAGATGATGATGAGGAAGAGAATGAAGTGAATGAGCTAGCCTTGGTGGCTGCAAGTGAAGACCTCCCTTCAATTTTTGAACCATTAAAGAACTCTCTTGAAGAACCTCCCACTCTTAAGATAAAGTCACTCCTAGAAGGATTGAAGTATGATTTTCTATGTTCAAATGATACCTCCTGATGATCATTTCTTCCATTCTCTCACCATAATAAGAGGAAGCATTGATGAAAGTCTTGAAGAAGAACATCCAGGCCATTGGATGGTCTATTACTGATTTGAGGGGTATTGACCCCTCCATCTGTGTGCACATGATCTATTTGGAGGAGGATGCAAGGCCGACACGCCAAATGAAAAGGCGGTTGAATCCAAACATTAAAGAAGTTGTAACTCAAGAGGTGTGGAGTTGCTAGATGCTGGGATCATTTATCCAATTTATGATAGTATGTGGGTGAGTCTAATCTAGGTTGTATCTAAAAAGGGTGGGATCTCTGTGGTAGAGAATGTGGATGGTGAGCTCATGTTGGTTAGAGAACAATCAAAATGGAGAATGTGTGTTGACTACATGAAGCTCAATGAAAAGACCAAAAAGAACCACTACCATCTCCCATTTCTTGACAGATTCTAGAGAGGCTGGTGGGGTAAAGCTTCTATTGTTTTCTTTATGGATAATCTGGATACTTCCAAATTGTTGTGCATCAAGAAAACCAGGAAAAGAGGACATTCACTTTCCCAAGTGGTACATTTACCTACTGGAAAATGCAATTTGGCCTGTGTAATGCCCCTTCTACATTTCAGAGATGTGTGACCTCAATCTTTGTCGATATGCTTGATTCATCGTTGGAAGTATTCATGGATGATCTCTCGATTTTTGGTAAAACATTTAATGAGTGCTTACTCCATTTGGCTACTGTTCTTGAGAGATGCATCAAGGTTCGGCTAGTGCTATCTTGGGAGAAGAGTCATTTCATGGTACCTGAAGGCATTGTTTTGGGCCACCGGGTTTTAATGGATGGGATTGAAGTTGATATGGCCAAGGTGGGCCTCATTTCTACACTTACCATTCCTTCCACCGTAAGACATGTCTGATATTTATTGGGACATGCAGGCTTCTACCGCCGCTTCATCAAAGATTTTAGTAAGATCTTGAAACCTCTATGTCACTTGCTGGAGAAAGATGTTGAGTTTCATTTTGATGACAAGTGTGTTGAAACCTTCAATGACATGAAGGAAAAGCTAGTTTCTGCTCCTATAATGTAGCCCCCAGACTTTTCTTTGCCATTTGAGATCATGACAGATGCATCTAACATGGCAGTGGGGGCTGTGTTGGGCCAAAGAGTTGGCTGAATTCCACATGCTATCAACTATGCAAGCAAGACTCTAGATGAAGCCCAAAGAAACTACACAACTACCGAGAAAGAGTTTCTTGCGGTTATCTTTGCCCTTGACAAGTTTATATCTTATCCTCTACAAAGCAAGGTGATTATATACACAGACCATGATGCTTTGAAATATCTAATAGCGAAGAAAGACTCCAAGTCGAGGTTCATCTGTTGGATATTTTTGCTTCAAGAGTTTGATGTTGAGATTGTAGACAAAAAGGGAGTAGAGAATTCTACCGCTGATCATCTCTCTCAAATTGAAGCATCTTTTGATGACACAAGTAGAATCAAAGAGACAATGTTGCATGAGCAGTTGTTCCTAATCTCATGTACTTAGAAGCCTTGGTATAAACACATAGCTTACTTCTTAGCTATTGGAAGGATACCAAGCACATGGATGAGGGAGGAAAACAAAAGGTTATTTTCTATGGTCAAGAATTATGTTTGGGATGATCCTCATGTATTCAAGTATTTCCCCTACCAACTTATTCAGAGATGTGTTCTGGAGATGGAGCAATAAGAAATTCTATCTATGTTCCATTCTAGAGTTTGTGGAGGTCACTTTGGTGGAAAATGTACTGCTGCTAAGATTCTCCAAAGCATATTCTATTGGCCCTCCTTGTTCAAAGGTGCTCATGAATTTTATAAGTGTTGTTTGAAGTACCAAAAAGTGGGCACTATCTCTAAGAGGGGCATGATGCCTTTATCACCCATTCTAGTGGTGGAGGTATTTGATGTTTGAGGGATTGACTTTATGGTCCCTTTTCCCCCCTCATTTGGATATGTCCATATTTTGGTTGTCATTGATCATATCAAAGTGGATCAAAGTTGTTGCAACAAGGACAAATGATCACAAGGTGGTGTGTGACTTTGTGAAATCCAACATCTTTAGCCATTTTAGTGTTCCAAGAGCTATGATTAGTGATGGGGGAAGTCACTTCATCCACCACACCTTCAAAGGCTTGCTTCAGAAACACAGAGTGAACCATCGTGTGACTACTCCTTACCACCCCCAAACAAGTGGTCAAGTTGAGTTGGTCAATCAGGAGATAAAGCTCATTTTAGAAAAGACGGTGAGACCGGACCACAAGGATTGGTCACTACGTCTCAATGAAGCTTTATGGGCATATAGGATTGCATACAAAGCCCCGATTGGAACCACACCATTCAAGCTTGTATATCGAAAAAGCTGCCATATGCTGGTTGAGATGCAACACAAGGCACTATGGGATTTGAAGGCCATGGACTTTGATGGAGAGAATGTCGGAATGAAAAGAAAGTTTCAGCTGAATGATCTAGAGGAGATGCGTAATGAAGTGTATGAAATGTCCAAGTGCTATAAAGAGAGGACAAAGTTTCTACATGATAAGATGATCAAGAAGAAAGACTTTGAGTCGGGAAAGTGGGTATGGCTGTATAACTCAAGGATGAAGTTCTTTCCCAAAAAACTCTAGTCTAGATGGGAAGGGCCTTATCTCATCAAAAAGGTTTATCCATCTGTAGCTGTTTTGATTTGTGAGAAAGAAGGAGCTAGAGAATTCACCGTGAATGGTCAAAGATTGAAATCAGTTATGGAAGTAGGCCTGAACAAGGCAAATCAAAGTTTTGATATAGTGATGCTAGTGGAAGAACATCAATTTGATGAGGAGACATTCTTGAATGCACATGAGAGAGACATTTACTTCAAAGATGCTTTGGGATCCCCATAGAGTTGAATGAAGTCAAGAATCAATAATCCCAGTTGAAGGCATAAAATTTAGTGCTAATGGGAGGAAACCCATCTAGGTTTGGGAGCTTTTTCAACCAGCCCTCTCTTTTTTGATACTTTTGCTTTCTTTTCTAAAAAATACATACACATGTGTTTAATAGTTTTCTTTGAGTTTTGATGACATGGCAGGTGTTAAGAACTAAAGAGAGAGGAACCAGAGGTGAATCATGGCCACTAAAATTAATTTGTGGCAAAATATCGAAGAAAAATAAAGTTCTTGATTTTGAGTTAAAAAGGTTGAAGAAATGAACCCACCACAGCCATGGAGCTTGACCACATCTGTGTCAGCAGTAGTCCAACATGACCATGGCCTCCCACCATGGCCATTGTAATTGTTGCAGAATTCAAAGAAGTCAGGTTGTTTGGCCAAGTTTGTGCATAAATGGCCACAGTTGTGGCCTCCCACCACAACCATATCAAGAGAGGATGGCCACGACCGTGGCCTCCCACCACAGTTGTTGTAATTGTTTATTGAAGGAGCCAAAGAAGTCAGGTTTTTTGGCCAAGTTTGTGCATGAATGGCCTTGGATGTGGCCTCCCTCCACAACTGTGTCAAGGACGGATTGCCACGACTGTGGCAAGGTCGGGTGGGTGCACTCTTCATTGACAACATGACCATGGTTCCAACCACGACTGTGTTATCAAGCCCTCACCATGATTGTGGCCACTCGCCATGGCCATGGCACACCCCGACCCCACAAAAAATATAACTTAAACTCCTCTCAAACCTAATCCTCCCCCCATTCTACCATTCTTCTTCACTAATGCATGATCGTGGTGGTGCCCCCCCAGCCTCTAGCTCCTCCAAGCTCCACCTCCAAGCCCCCAAATTGCCTCCAAACCACCACCAATCACCACCTAATTATCCCTATACCATTCCCCTTCTATTTCCACACCAAATCATCCATCAATCCACCCTCCACCACCACTTTCTCCTCCATTCTACCCTACAACAGTCCCTACCCAAAATCTCCACCAAAACCTCCATTTCTCACCCAAACAAAAACCTAATCATTCACCCACCATCTAAACCTTAATATCCTTCCATTCTACCCTTGACCCACCTCCATCTCATCATCTATCCTAAAATCTGATTTTCACAGCCCTACCACCTCCTCCACATCCAAAAAATGAAGGGGATCACCAAGGCAGTGAAGAAAGGGACTCAAAAGAGCCTTGTTGTGATCACCAGAGGCAAGGAGCAAACCAAGAAAGCCTCCTCCCAGGTCTCCATGCGTTCACACACCCCTTCACCATCCAACTCTATCACCCAATCACTCTATTGCTCGATGTACATGAGTGCATCCCACACACAGTCATCCGACAACCACCACATTACTGATGAGACATATAGGGGAGAGGAGAGGAGGCATCCAAGGAGAAAATTGACGACTTAATCAATGAGGTCGAGACGGTGGTTGCAAAGAGAAGCGAAAGATCCAAAGCAGACACATCCTCATCAATGCATCCACCAAAGCCCACTCCACCCCACCATTCAACACCTTCCATGGTAGAGGAGCATGGGGAGAATCTGCAAACATGGCAGCAATTGCATCCAGAGGATGAGCAGTTTGCATAGTGGTATCCCGAACAATGGGTACCACTCAATCTTGATACTAGTTTGGGGTTCCAATCATACCGGTTGGATGAAGAAGAGGAATACAGTGAAGATGAGGAGATGGAGTTGCCAACTGAAGTAGAGGATATTCTAGCACAATTGCAGGATGATAGGTTGAAGGCCTTAGGAATGGCCCCCTTTGGAGTGTCCATTGGAAGAGGACATAGGCAAAGGAAAATTTCCCTCACATACCCAGAATTCATGACAAGGAGAGTTGTCTCCACTAGGTATGGATGTGAGAAGATCATTGATGAGATGGGAATCAAGGTGGCTGTGGAGGGTAGCTTTAATAAAATGGGGTTGTGGAACATTCTTTTCACACCCCAAACAACTTACACAATGCTGACTCGAGAATTCTTCACCACACTTGAAAAGACGAAGGTGAGAGGTAACGAAACTATTAAATTTTCCATTATGGGCAACATGCACACTCTCATGATAGCTGGATTGAATTGCGTATTTGCTGCCAATCCTAAAGGCTATGAAAATGGATGATGGCCTACTTGAAAGAGAGGTAGATTTCAATTATGCACATTTCTGGTACTTCTTGACAGGAAGCAAGGACTACTATGTAGGGAGGTCAAAAACTTCATCTATAAGCAATCCCCTATTCCGTTATGTGCAAAAGGTTTTGGCCAATACCATTGTGGGAAGATATGATAATCAAGACTCAATTTCTCAGAAAGACATATTTGTCTTGATAGCAATGCACCACAGATGGTATATTGACCTTGGAGTGCATTTGATTCATCATATGAGGTCCATACCCTCCAAAAATAAAACACCTTTTGTCATGGGAAAGTTTGTAACCTCAATTGCACTAGCTTTGGGGTATGGTCTTTCTGGGTTTGAAGACACAGATGAAGCTCAATTCGTTGACTTGAACTATCTTACTCGCTCCCACACTATCACGATCAAGGACCAAAAAATGATATATCATGAGAGTAGTGTGTCAAAGATCGAGCTTGAGCTTATGAACCATGCTGAGCCACTTCTCTCTATGTTGCGAATCCCCCATAAATTGGAGGCCAAATTGTTGGAATGGCAACAAAACAACCCAATGGAGACACATACCAGGGGAGCCACTGCCGCATAAGAAGATATTGATGAATCTAATGTGCAAGGGTAGGAGCAAGAAACTGAAGGACAAAGGCATCCCTAAAAATCAAGAAGAAGGGATGAAGGAACATCCTAGCTGCAGCAACCTTCAACAAATGCCTATGATATGTTCACCATCTAGGCACAACTTGAGAGCATTCACAAGACATAACGTTACATGCAGCTAATCAAGCAGTACATGTGGCTAGACCAACAACAGATTCACCACTAGGTCAACCACATGTACCATTACCACCATGCCCAAGCAGCAAGAAACCCTGAATGGGGTGGAGACTTTTGGGCTGGTATTGCTGGATATTCAGATACATACCTTCCACCCCAAGACTACTACTAGGGACACTACTACCAGCATCCTCCTTCAGGTTCATATCCTCCTCAAGATTCTCCTCACTCATTCGACCAGCCGCCGTATTAGCCATGACACTTCCCCTATCTACCCTAAGCTATAGTTTCATGTTGAGGACAACATGATTCAAAAGTTTGGAGTGGGTAGGGTAGTATGTACCACCCTTTCTCTCTTGTTGTGATTTTTGTTCCACCTATGCCATGCCATGAGAATCTATCTTAGTTTTTCTTGTTCTTATTTTTGCTTGCATCCATGCATAACATGTAGTTACTTTCATAAATTTTTGCGTAATTTAAAAAAAATGCTCTTTTTACCATGTATTTCATGTCATGTAGATTTTTTGTAATTTTTGCATGCTTTAGCTAGGATTTTCTTATTTACTATTTTAAGTTCAATAATGTAGGTTTAGATGTGATTGAAGGCAAATTGGCACCATTTTGGCCAATTCATCCCAAACTTGAATTTCTTGCCTAAAACATGTTTTGTCTTAATCTCCACTGTTTGAAATGAAATTTTGGTCTTTTGAAAAATGCATGTCATTTTCTTAGATTTATTGCTATATGGTCTTGATTGTTGACTTTTAACATGTGAACCACTTCTCTCAAGTTTGTGAATGTTTCGGTTGAATTATGAATTGAGCAAGCTACAAACGCTTAGATCCTATGGAATCGCTTGATATAAATGTGAATCTCATGTTGTTCGATCATGTGGTGTGATATCATTTGATGAAGTGTTGGATTAGCTTTCATGCAGGAAATCTTATGTTGAAAACTTCACTAATGACCCCTCTTTGACCTGACTCTTCTTTCACCATCTTCATACCTCTATGCCTCATGAAAGGATGCCCTAGTGCACATAATCAGCCTTGTCCACCTCCAAAAGTTTGGGGTGGCCATACCTACATCTCCCCGCTTCACTCTATCCACCATATGACCTATCTACACCAAGGGAAAAGAAAAAAAAGGATGCTCCTATTTCATAGCATTCAAATAAAGAAAAGATGAGTGCTCTATGTACTATCACTCCAAAAATCTTTCTGCAACCCTTTCTTCTATTTTCATGCCCATTGAGCTTGAAAACATCAAATCTATCTCACTTTACCCTTTTCTACAGCCATGTGGATCATTTGGTGTGGTTTGAGGTGTAAGATTGAATGCATGAAAGTAAAACAACACTCCTGGTCATCTTTGATTAACGCCAACATGAAATAGTTTACCTGGAATGATATGAAGGACATATGGAAAGCTTGTGTATTCTATGCTTTATATTTGAAGTTTGTATGCTCAGTGCTCATTTCATGATTGGTATGTGAAATAGGAGAGGCGAGAGGTGGAAAACATGCACTTAGTCACTTCTAAGACCATTTCGTCAATAATATTTTGTTATTATGCATTTGTCACTCTTGTTTATTGAAAGAAAACTAAAAAGAGAAATTAAGTTGGAGCATACTTGAGGACAAGTATGCTTTAAGTTTGGGGTGTTGATGCAACCCTATTTTAGGGCTCCATCTTGTACCATTTTGTACTTTATTTACATCTAAACATAGTAGAATGCAAGTTAAATCCCCCAATATGAGTATTACTATCAAATGCACTTATGGGTGTTCTTTGCATTATTTTTAGGTACTTGGACCATGCTTTGGATTGATGAGAGAGAAGGAAGGAGTTCTAGGGTTCCTCTGCTCATGGAGGGTTCCAAAGAAGGCCCCAAAGCTCCCTCAACCTACTCCTAATGGCCAACATTTGACATCAAGAAAAGAAGTCCATTGATGATGAAGATTGAAGCTATTTAAGCCACTAAAGATCCCAGTACGGCCATGGTTATCCACCACAGTCATGTGAATTATGTCGAAGAATCAACAGGGAAGTCTGCATTTTTGCACCAAACACACCACGGCCATGGCCAATAGAAGACATCACAGTCATGGCCTCCCGCAACGACCATTGTAATTATGCACAATGTCCCCCCAAAATCAATAGGGAGGCAGCTCATTTTATGCTTGGATGACCATGGTCGTGGCCATTCACCACGACCATGGACCTTCAAGACCTCCTCGCCTGTGGAATGCCCCACGCCCATGAGCTCCTCCTCCAACACGACTGTGGCACCCCTTACCCAGGACGACTATGGCACCCCGCAACGGTCGTGGACACAACATATACTTAGCCTTTCCACTCCCTTTCACACCATGGTCATGTCCACACCCCCACGACCATTCCATACTACCCCACCATGGCTGTGGCACATCAATACAACTGTGGTGACCAACTAACCCTACCCATTTTCTACACTACTTTTCCTATTCTACCCCAATTTACCCTAGTGCTTCCCCACCACCTATATATACATAGGTGGTGGCTAGAGCACGAAGGTTATACCCCCCTTAGCTGCCATTACTCCTCTCCACCCACTCATTGAGAATTCATTGCACTTCCCTTGCGTTCATGCTCTCCATCCACCATTTCCACCTCATTTCCACCTTGGAAACCTAGATTTCTAGGTTTTCCTCCATAACCCCCTCCATTCTCATGTTCATCTGCACCATTGAAGGAGAGAGGTCATCCCCAAGCTTCTAGGAGGTGAAGAAGGAAGACATAGTTTGAGCTCCATGGAGTCTTATCCCCTTCTTCCCCTTTCTTTTGCCATTTCTTTGATTATGTCTAGCTAAGTCCCTAGTGGTGGGCTGTTTGGGGTGAAAATGTGACTTTGATACCATATTAGGGGAGAATAATTTGCAATGAACATAATTTCATTCCATGATTATTGCCTTTGCTTCTATCTCATTTCCCATTATCTTGCATGTGATTTTTTCTCTTAAACTTAAATTGCTTGCTTTGTGATGTTTGATGACACTTAGCTTCTAGGAAGAATTGGAGTGTATTTAGCAATCTTAGGAATGGCTCCTAGGTCTAATTAGTGGATTCCTAGCTAGCCCCCTTTGTTCCTACATACATATCCCTCCTTCTACAAGTGAGTGTGAGATCTAAGTGACTAGTGTAAGTGTGATTAGTGCAATTTCCTAGAGCTTTCTAAAGGCTAGATGGCTAGTAGCATGAGCTGAAAAATCCTCATCCCTACTCCCATTCCTACCCTTGGCTCTCAATTAACTTAATACCACTTACCCTAGAGACCTAAACTTGGCACGCCCTACTAGAATTGTGCCTAACCCTAGTTCTCTAACTAGTAGTATAGGGTACATTCTAGTAGCACTTTCCTTGTTGTTTGGTTTGGCAATCTAGAGTGAATTGTGATAATTGCATGCCATGTTGACACCCCCCAACTAAGATGAAATCATATTCCCAAATAGTCTACCTACCTAACCTCATTTCTTAAAACAAATCTTTCCTTCTTAGCTTGTTTATGCTAATCTAGTTTAGTTACTTTTGTTTCTTCTAGTTAATTTCTTAGTCGTGTTGTTTAGGGTTAACTTAGGTTCTTGTCATCTCTAGCGGTTAACTTAGCTCTTAGTTTCTAATTTCTCTACTAGTTTAGTGTAGTTAACCCTTGCTCCAATTTAGCTAATTACTTATTCTAGTTCCTTAGACTTGCTTGCTTAGGATAATTTAAGGTTTGTGATAACTTAGATTTCATATTGCTTTTACTTGTATGTTCATTTATTTTAACAATCAAAACAACCTTTTCAATCCTAAAACCCTAGTCTCCACTCTAGGAATGTAGCCAATGCTAACCTATCTCTAGTGCCCCCTCTATCCCTGAGGATCGACCCCTATTCTTGCCTATCACCTATACTACAATAGTATCATGTGAGGTTGCGGGTGACCTATTTAGTGTTGTGATCGAGTTTTGTTAGGGTTTTTATAAATATCAAAAGATCCACATGAGCATTCGAGTCCCATGGAGTGCATCTAGTCACCTCTTGTTGGCTAGTGTGCACACCTCTGGCTCGGAAGTACTGGTAGTTCAAGCTCCTTCAATCCTTCTTTCATGTGGTAGCCTAAGATCCTCTTGGTCATGACCACTTGCGAATGGATTCATCTTTGGACTTGGGAATCTTGCTCTTTCTAGAGCATGGTAAATCTAGTGGGCTTTCTAGTAGTGCTGATGGTAGGATGTTTCTCATATGGGTGTTGTTTATCAAGGTAAACTAGCATCTTTTCAAGATGCATCCCTCTATGGCCAAGGAACATATCTAGAGGTGATTTAGGATTTTTGCAGCGGTTCATACTAGGGTCCATGGTAGTAGAAAATGACATCCACTTCCTCTTCTTCTCTCTTGTGTCCAGTTCCTTTGTGCTCTGATCTGAGGTTCTCATATTTTCTGCTCCTGAGTAGGACAACACTCATAAGATCTGAGGCACATAATATTGTTGGCCCTTAGTAACAAGATGTGTTTCAATCAGTTTGGAAGTGATTCTTTGATCATTATTGATGTTTCTAAGAGCCTTTGTTGTGGTCAATGTGCCAATTTTTAGTTGCTCTTGGTTTGATCTAGGTTCCTAGTATGGATTTGGATCATTGGGAGTGATGCTTAACATCATATATTGGTTTTTTTTTGTCTTTGTTCCATATAATATGATCAAGATTTTGTGCGTTGAATATGATCTCTGGTTGATGATTGCATCAATATGTGTTGTGTGTGGCCTATGTGACATTGGTATTTTTATCTCTATCTATACTTAGAAAAGGATATGTGGGACTGGAGTTATGCCCTGCAAGGAACATTGTGTTTGATGTTTTAGGTTCCCAAGACCATTATAAGATGGGGGGCATCATATTATGTACTTAAACTTTAGTTAATAATAAATTCTCACACTTGCTTGACTAAGAAAAGACTACGATGATTAATATCAAATCCTCAATTCTCATATATAGGGTAATAATTATCACTAGTAAAGATATTATCTAGACATATTAAATAACAACATGTGATATATGCCTTGAACACCGTAGAATCCTTCACAAGAGGCATGTGTTGTGGGGAGGAAACATGATTCTTTCTAGAGGATAACTCCAAACCAAGATATCTAGATCATACTAGATCAGGGTATGTTGGTTGAGTCCAGTGAGGGAAAACTCTTTATGATAATGTGATACCCAAAAATAACCAAAGATGTCGGTGGTACCTATGATGGTATTCAGTTGGGTAGCCATAGTGGAACCACTGAGATAGAATGAGCTAGTGTTCTTTGACTCTCTACCTTAGAACACAGGTTTAGAGGAGGTGTCCAAATTCCGAACACTTCCATTAGCCACTGAGATCTGGACATGGCGATGCCTAGTGGAGATATGGTAGTTGATATAACAAAGTTAGGATCCCAAGAATGATTCTAAGTCATGTATAGTGATATCATAACTTTTTGTGATGCTTCCACATGTTGTGGTACACCTCATGTGGGTCTAGGGCATAATAAATGGACTAAGATATGTGAAAGAATTAGTTAATTTATTCACTATAATCTTTATCTCATCAACTGCCATGTTGAATGACTTATAGTTTATAACTTCCTAGCTTGCATGTTTTTGTTTTTAATTCTTTTAATAATATCCCTCTAATTTATCATCATTCCATGTTGATTTTTTACTCACTAAGCCAATACCTCATCCACCTACTGAAGCATTTTTAAATAAAGGACAAACTCCTCTAGAAGAGACAAAATCCATGTTTTACCAAGAGTAGAATAAATGTCTTTTGAAGGAGTATCTAGATTAGATAGTCAGTCTCTTATCCTTCCTCTTAATCTTGGGAATGAGAGAATGAGAAATGAAAGTAGTTTCTAATAAGTCACACTTGATGTAGGTTATGAAAGAACTCTTTCTTTTATGTAAAGTTGAACTCTATTGTGACTTACATATTTGTTTAAACAATATGTAATCCTAGAGTTATCATGATGTTTCATAAATACTATATATTTTAAAAGGAAAGAAAAAGTTAATGCCAATTTTAAGTAAGGGGTTACAAGTTATTGGTTATTCTAAACCCTTCTTTATGGTCCCTAACTCTGGTTTGTGGATTTGGTTTGCGTCAAATCAGAGCATAGGTTGAACTTAAGATAAGTTCAATTTTGGAGAGAGGCAATGAGAGACCAATTGTGACAACCCCAATTTTTGGGCTTATATGGTTTGAAATGCAATTTCTCCAATACAATGTATGATTATTAAAATTGTATGATTTATGTGTAATGAATGGATTTCTTTGATAATATTTCCTTTAAATATATGATTACGTGGACCCTAATGAGTTAGTGAGCCCAATGTGATAAAAAGGAAAGAAAAGATGAAGGAAATCTAATAATGCATAAAAAGGAAAATAAATTAAGATAAATATGAGAATCATGTGGAATTCTCTAGAAAGTGGTGTGAATTACCTTCATGGATTAGGTTTCAAATCCACTTGGTTAATGATGGTAAAAGGAACCCAAATAAAAGAAATAGAAGGGAAAGACAGAGAAAATATGAATAGAATATGCCTTTTTAAGTGATAACTTGCATATGAATAAAATTTTCTCATACTTTCAAATGTGAGTCCCAAACTTGTCACACAATTAGTTTAAGTCATTATGGACTTTCCTTTAAAATTTGGAATCAAATGGATAAGAATATAAGGAGATATGATTTTTGAAAGATTTCCTAAAGTGTGAAGGACATCATTAAATGTCACGATTTTGATTCCTTTTGGAGATATTTTTTCAACCCTTTTATTTAGCACACACGTCTGCAACTGTCAGATCAAAATTGAATGATTTTCTTTTATCTCCTACCTTCAATCAGATTTGGAAATGAGTACAGTAGAAAGGCATCCTTCTAATAGTTCTCTCTCTATAGCTATGGATTTGGAAAGATAGCACTCCCATGAGTTGTAGGGGATGATTCCGATCCCAGCGAGCCCTAGGAGGATGACGTTTTGGAGCTTTTAGGAGATGCCTGAATCCCTATTGAACTGGACAACCAGGAAAACACTGAAGACCTTGCTTGTTGAGATCTATTCCTATATAAGGCCACACAAGCATTTGAATCCAGAGACGAGATCATATCCAAGCTTCCTTTACCTTCAATTGGGATGGGTGACACTACAGTTGTAGTTCTTTTCATCTTGTTCTAGGCATGAGGGCGGTCTTGCGAGAGGGTTAACCCCGAATGCCACTGGAGGCGAAGGAGGTCTGTTGGAGTTGTCCGAGGACCAACGAAGCTAGGGTCTGAGGACCAACGAGGCTAGGGACCAGTTTCCAATGGAATAAGAGAATGGGAGGTAGGAGTCAACCCTCCAGTGGACCGTCCTCGACAGTGGTTCATGGGGTAGAGTGAGTCGGGGGTTGAAGAAAGGAACAGGCCGAATTACGTCCCTATCCTCAAGTTGCGAAATAAAGGGAAGGGGTAAAGTCATCTTTTGATCCCATTTTCTAATTCAATGTTGTTGGGACGTGTTGCTGAGATGGAAACGTGACATTGGCTGCATAATACTTGCATGGAAAAGGAACCCAGTTAGCTGACGTGGCGCTCTACTATTGGCCCAGAGATAATTTACTTTGTGAAAATCATAACTAATGATTGGAAATTCGTATCAAGGCATGCTATATATGAAAATTTATCAGACAAATGCAAGGAACTCAATAAAAATACAATAGGATCTAGATATGCTTGAAATTCGAGAAGTATATAAAGTTATCATTTTTAATGGTTCTATTAATTAAAAACCCTAGATTTTGATTATTATTGAATTTAATGTAGTTCTTTCAATAATTTATGCAAATATTTACCTGTTGTTAATAAAAGGAAGTTTTAGATCCAAAAGGATAATCTTTGCTCTTGATTGGCTCGATTAAGGGTTTCTTGTACAAGAATATGTATTAATTGGCCTACAAACCCTAATTTAGGTGAATATGACGTTTAATGGTTTATATTTTGGAAATCCATGTATAAAATAGAGATATGATGATCCTTAAACAAATTGAGAATAAAGGAACTTTAATGTGGATAATTTGAGTAACTAGGGTTTAAAGGCATAGAAAAGTTGTTTTAGTGTTTTTTGACCTAATAAGGTAAAGATTGAGAAATAAGATCTAAGAAACCCTAATGAATTCTAAAAAGTCTTAGAAACCTTAGAAAGGAGTACCAAGTCAATAATGAATTGTTTGGGATATGATTGTGACAATTAGGCATTATACATGTTTTCAGGAGTAAGATTTGTTTGATTGGTTGCTTGACTTGCTTGATTGGACATATTGATTAGATTGGATATCTTGATTATATTTGAGATTTCAAACTAGTTATGTGGTTACTTTATGGTTACACTATTTAGTTTCACGGTGATTTCTAAGGTTTTACCGATTGCTTGAAAGTAAATGTTTGGATGACTTTAGTTCCTATAACCTATAAAGTGACTATGACTATCACAATATAATTGGTTATGACTTGCCCAAACCTGCATACCATCTATGGATTTATGATTTAAGATTTATGAGGACCAAGCCCTGGAGGGAAGGTCATAAGTGGTCAAGCCCTAGATGGGAAGACTACATGACACTTAGAGAGGTGACCCACAAGGTACCAAGCTCAGGATGGAGAAGGTAGCCTAAAGTCCATTGCAAGGACTAAACCCTAAGAGAGGGTGAACCAGAGGATGAGTAAAAATGGTTGAGAAGTTGTAATGAAAATGTAATCTTTGATTGTTAACAAATATTTGATGTGAATAGATTGTTATGAAATATGTGCGAGATATTGATTGTTACCACATCGCAGTATAATCTTTATATTGACCAACGTTTTGTTTATCGGCATGTTAGGATTTCATGAAAGTGTATGAATGATTAAAGTGACAATTGAAGAATAAAGTTAAATAAAGATTGGGGCATTTAGCTAGATAGAACTCTACATCGGGTAAAGTTCTACACTCCTGTTTTTGAAAGGTATGTGAAAAGTAAATTTTTATCCTACTTTAAGCTTAATCTCTGGTAGAATTTATTATTTATTTTTGATTATTTGTAAAACCATTGATCCTGGTTTAAGATAGTGGCTCTGGCTTCTTGGTGTTCCATAATTGGGGGTTATCGAGGAGTGGGGTTGTTACAATTGGTATCAGTGCATGGTTTTCCATTTAATATCTAATAATTATTAAATTTTACAAATTCTTTAGAGTCCAAGGGAGTTATTAGAGGATTGCCCAAAGATGGAGGTGTATAGAAAAGGATCATAATCTGGGGGTTGGCAAGATTTTCCTCCACCCCGCTAATCGGTCTATGAGGACTCCCGAAATATGTGTGACTGTCTGGCCGAAATCAAAGGATTTGACTCAAAATAAGATACCTCTAGGTCTCCTCTCATCTATCTTCTTCCCTTCTTTACCCCATTTCATCGAATAACTCTAAGTGCCTAGGGTTTCTCTCTCTCCACCTCCCCCCTCCCGAGTCTAAGGGTTAAGAATACTAAGGATTAAGGAATCCTCCACCAAATAATAAAAAGTATGAAGAAAGATGTCATGGACAAAAGTCTAAATGATGAAACCTAGACTAAGATTAGTACATGCTTAGGTTGCATGGATTGTGTTGCCATGCCCTCATGAGAACATTGAGGTTAGACCATCTTGTAGGTAGATGAGGAGGGGGATATCCTTGGAAGAACAAGCTTCCAGGAAGAGGAAGAGACCTAACACATCCTCATTGGATGATTCTTAACCCAAAAACTTAAGCGGTGCGTAGAGAAAGAGAAGACACGATGAGTTGGATATCATAGTTGATCAGACATGTATGTATGTGGGTTAAACATGCATGATTTACATAGAGGTTTTGAGTACGCATGAGAAACGTAGACTACGTGTGGTTGTTTGACCCCTAGTGCCTTGTGATGACCTGACCTTGGGTGGGTCGTACCTGTTGAGGGTGAGGGATGGCTCTCTCATTGAGAAGGTTAGTGGTGACCATATAGGAACCCTAAGGGACATATATGAGTAGAAAAGATGCATGCACCTACATAGAAGTGAGGGGAAACAAGGTTGGAAGCAAGTTTTAGACCTAAGCTAGAAGTGTTATGCTTAATAGTTTATGAGATAGGCATGTGGAGCTTTGGATGATCTTGGCCAGAAATAAGTTTTGATAGTAAGTTTCACCCAGGTAGGGATCGACATGTATCCTTAAGAGCTTGACCCATCTTTTGAAAGAGAACATCCAGTGGTAAGACCAATTATAGGGTTAGCTCTAGAGAGAGGGTGAGACCCCGATGAAGAAGGTTGGAGACCTAGACTCTGAGACATGAGGAATCATGAGAAGTTTGGTATGGTATGGACTAGAATAGATGACCTTGAGTAGATGTATGGAGTTGCTTCATGCATGATCTATAGAAGCTGTCATACCTTAGGTACCTTTTGAGGAACCAAACCCTAGAAGAGAGAAATGGACTTCCTGAACAAACATATAGATAATTTGAATGCATACCTTTTAGGTGCAAGAAGGAGAGTCTCAAAGACCCTTGAGAGGTATGGTATGGTAACAAGTGGTGAGGCCTTGCACCCAGTTGGTTGTCCTGGTGTAGGACTCTAAGGGTTTTCGACATGGAAGAGGAAGTATATTCCCTATCTTGTATAGGTTTGATTCATGTTTGAATAGTTGAGCATGCAGTTAGATAGCTGATGCCTAAGAGGTGAACCTGGAGTTCTTGGACCCAAGAGGGGAGGTAGCAGTGCCTGGTACACATGATGCTCACGAGGATGATTGAGTTCATAGAGATTGAGCATCATACCCCATCATGTATTAAAGCAAAAGGAAACCCCACTTGAACTGAAACATATGTTTGATAAACCACTCACACAGGTTGGTGACATATGCATGTATGATATTGGTCCAACCTTGAGGAGCGATGAACAAGTATGTTATACCAAGGAACTTAGAATAGTTTACTAAGTTTCCTTCTTGCTATCCATGTGCATTGGTATCCAAATAGGAGCTATGCATATACATGATGTTACAAGTTTTGGATGCAAGGTCGTTTTGTGACCTCTGTTACTATCAAATGATAGTTTTCTCCTATCCTGGGAAGGGACCTTCAGGTTGGGGTGAGCACCCACTCTTGTTTAGGTTTGAGGTAACCTTAAGAGGTCACTTATAAGAGCTTGATGAGATAAGTGTAAGAGCCCATAGTATGAGCATGAATCTATAGAACCATGTGTGACCATCTCTAAGGAGCATGAGGATATGTTGCCATGGAGGTAGCCTGTATGGGGCCAGACTAAGTTAGGTAGGTCTCCATGATTCCTATGAAGGGATGCAAGGTTAACCATGAGTGCCCAGAGAGATGATAGAGATTTAAGTGGGGATTCAAGGATGAGATTTGCTTGAGTATCAACAAAGGAGATATGAGCTAGGATAGAATCCTAAGTCAATACTAGGTCAAGGAGGGATAAAATCGATGGAAGTAGGAGTTGACTATTCCCTACATGCACAAGACCATAGGGTCAGGGAAGTAACAACTACCTTTGCTTGAGTCCCATTTGGTGAGGAGGTTGACTCCCTTCATGAGTTCATGGGGTCTAAGGAGTAAATGTGAGATGCACTCCCTAGATGCATAAGGGCAAGGTCACCCCAAAAGTATTGACACCCTAGATACCTTGAGGAAATGACTAAGGATAATATATATATGTAATATGAAGACCCAAAAGTGTTTGGGAACAACCTTTCCATGGATGTAAACATATAATTGAGATATTCATGGTGTGGAGAAATGTGAAGTATATTTCAACTTAGACTGGAAAGTGTAATGGTGATGTGTGATGCACCATCTCTACTCTTGGAACGGGATGAACTATGTATTTCGACTGCATCCAAATGCTTATTTCATCTTGTTATGGGTGTGAAAGACAAGACAGAACACATGTCATACTAAGGATAAAAGTGATATGAGAGGTAAATACTTGAGTTGAAACCTTTTTATCATAATGGAGGATCAGAGGAAGTACCACACCCTTTGGAGAATATATTGGATAGATGGTTTAAAAGAGCAAAGGTGATATGAGGACGTACCTAACTAGAGTATCTTGAAATCTATGAGTTATAGATTTGGGATTTGGTAACTGAGATAAGGGAAGCAACAACTTGAAGTTTTCCTGACTCTGACAGACCTAAACTCCAGACAAAGACGATGAGTACAATATATGAAGGTTTATGTCTCCACCATCACCGAGAACATGAGTAAGCTAATGTGGTAACATATGTCCTCAGCTGGAAGCTTCTCGGGTGTGCAACTGTCTTGCCTAACCAATGGAGATGGTGGGGAGAGGTTGCTAGTTGGACCTTGCAACCAATGGAAAAGCTAATTTGGGGTGGCTAACATCCAGGTATAACCAGACCGATAGACCAACATTGGTAACTACCCAGTTATCCAACCCAGAGCTCGATGAGATGGAAAGTTTGTTAGAGAAACCTCAGATGCCCCTCTCAAGAAGAGTGGGTGGTGAGATCTACTACTAGAGTGTTTTAAGGTTTCTGAGGAATCACCCTGGAAGGATCATGTCGTGCAAGAAGCTCATGATTCCAAGTACACCGCACACCCTAGATGAAGGTTGAACACCAGTAAACTAGTGGACTACTATAGATGGTTGGGAGTTCCCAAGTAGAATGGGAGAAGATTACCAAAGACCTTATGGTAAGTCTCCCTAAGACCAAGAGAGGTCATGTTGCAATATGGGTTCTGGTAGATCACCTGACCAAGTCAGTACATGTCCTTACCTTAGGGACCACTACCAATGCAGAAGATTCGGTTGAACTATATATATGAGAGAAATAGTTTGACTACAAACAAATCTGAGTTCAAATATTCTTGGGTATGGAGTTAAGTTCGCTTCCATGTTATGGAAGTAGGTACATGAAAAATTCAATACTAGATTGAAGTTTAGCACAACATATCACCCCTAGACTGATGGAAAGTCAAGAAAGTATGATCCAGACTTTAGAGGGTCTGATGAGTGTATATGTGCTCGTTTGGGGTGGATCATGGGAGAAGTAGCTTCCCTAGTGAGTTTGGTTATTATGATAGCTACCATGACCAGTACTGGGATGTATGAAGCTCTTTATGGGAGGACATGTCGGTCACCACTTCACTAGGATGATGTCGATGAGAAGACCTTATAGAGGTAAGAGAAACCACAGTTGTACATTCAGAAAGTTGCTTCGATCGAGCAATGGCTGAGAAAGCCCAGGATCGACATGAGTCACATGCCGATGCAAAGTGGATTGACTCGCACTTCCCTATGGGTGAACATGTGCTTTGAAAATTTGATTGCTCTGAGCTATCTCTAATAATAGAGGAAAGTTGAGTGCCTGGTACACAGGCCCATTTGGAATTTTGGAATGGATTAGTGAAGTTGCTTTTGTTTATCCTTACCTTACATGATAATATGATGTATGATGTGTTCCATGTGTCCAATCTAGAGAACTATGTGAGGTACCTGAGCCATGTGCTGAGTATTGAACCTATTGAACTCTAAGTGAGGCTAACTTACCCTGAGATACCTATGAGGGTATGAGATACTAAGGTGAGAGAGAGCTCAAGAGTAAGGGATAGAGATGGTAAAGGTTCTATGGAAGCACCATGGAGAGGATGAAGCCACATGGGAGATGATGATGGACATGGAAAATTCTTACCCTGAATTGTTTGTATGTTTGGTAGAATTTTGAAGGAAAAATTCCTATAAGAGGGGAAGGATGTCACAACCCCAATTTTTGGGCTTACATGGTTTGAAATGCAATTTCTCCAATAAAATGTATGATTATGAAAATTTTATGATTTATGTGTAATCAATGAATTTCTTTGATAATATTTCCTTTAAATATATGATTTCGTGGACCCTAATGAGTTAGTAAAACCAATGTGATAAAAAGGAAAGAAAAGATGAAGGAAATCTAATAATGCATAAAAAGGAAAAGAAATTAAGATAATGATGAGAATCATGTCGAATTCTCTAGAAAGTGGTGTTAATGACCTTCATGAATAATGGTAAAAGGAATCGAAATAAAGGAAATAGAAGGGAAAGAGAGAGAAAATATGAATATAATATACCTTTTTTAGTGATAACTTACATATGAAGAAAAATCTATTATACTTTCAAATTTGAGTCCAAACACACAAGTAGTTTAAGTCATTATGAACTTTCCTTTAAAATTTGGGATCAAACGGATAAGCAGTTAAGGAGATATGATTTTTGAAAGATTTCCTAAAGTGTGAAAGACATCATTAAATGTCATGATTTTGATTCCTTTTGGAGATATATTTTCAACCCTTTTATTTGGTGTGTGCATCTAAAACCGTCAAAATGAAATCCAACGGTTTTCTTTTATCTCCTACCTTCAGTCTGATTTGGAAACGAGTACAGTAGAAAGGCATTCTTCTTGTAGTTCTCTCTCTCTATAGCTATGGATTTGGAAATATAGCACTCCCATCGGATGTAGAAGATGATTCTGATCCCAACGAACCCTAGGAGGATGACGTTTCTGGAGCTTTTAGGAGATATCCAAATCCCTGTTGAACCAGACATCTAGGAAAATACTGAATACCTTAGTTGTTGAGATCTATGCCTATATAAGGCCACACAAGCCTTCGAATCCAGAGACCAAATCATATCCAAGCTTCCTTTACCTTCAGTTGGGATGGGATGATGCCATAGTTGTAGTTCTTTTCATCCTGTTCCAGGCACGTGGGCAGGCTTGCGAGAGGGTCAACCCCGACCGTCACTGGAGGCGACGGAGGTCTGCTGGAATTGTCTGAGGACCAATCAAGCCAGTGACCGATTGATGATGCAATCAGAGAATGGGAGGCATGAGTCAACCATCTAGTTGGTTGACCACAACACTGGTTCACGGGGTAGAGCGAGTCGGCGGTTGAAGAAAGGGAACGTGCCAAATTGCATCCCTGTCCTGAAACTGTGAAATAAAGGGAAAGGGCAAAGTCATCTTTTGATCCTATTTTCTAACTCAATCTCACTGGGATGAGTTGTTGAGATGTCCATATGCCATTGGCTACATAATACTGGCATGGAAAAGGAAAAGGAGCCCGATTAGATGACGTGGCGCTCTGCTATTGGCCCAAAGGTAATTTACTTTGGGAAAATCATAACTAATGACTGGAAACTCGTATCAAGGCATGCTATATATGCAAATAAATTAGAAAAATGAAAGGTACTCAATAAAAATATAATAGGAGTCTAGATCTATTTGCAATTCGAAAAGTGTATAAAGTTGTCACTTTTAATGGTTCTATTAATGAAAAACCCTATATTTTGATGATTATTGAATTTAATGAAGTTCTTTGAATAATTTAAGCCAATATTAACCTATTTTTAATAAAAGGAAGTTTTAGATCGAAAAAGATAATCTTTGTGCTTGATTAGAATGATTTAGGGTTTCATGTAGATGAATAATTATCAATGGGCCTATAAAAAAACCCTAATTTGGGTGAACATGATTTTTAATAGTTTTTATTTCAAAAATCCATGTATAAGATAGAGATATGATGATCCTAAGAAAAAATGGGAATAAAGGAACTTTAGTGGGGATAATTTGAGTAATTAAGGTTTAAAGGAATAGAAAAGTTGTCTTAAGGTTTGTAGACCTAAGAAGATAAAGATTGAGAAATAAGATCTAAGAAACCCAAAGGAATTCTAAAAAGGCTTAGAAACCTTAAAAAGGAGTCCCAAGTCAATAATGAATTGTTAGGGATATGATTGTTACAATTAGGCATTATATATGTCATTAGGAGCAAGATTTGCTTGATTGGTTTCTTGACTTTCTTGATAAGACATATTGATTAGATTGGATATCTTGATTATATTTGAGACTTAAATCCAGTTATCTTGTTACTTTATGGTTACGCACTTTAGTTTCATGATGATTTCTGAGGTTTTGCCGTTTCTTGAAAGTAAATGTTTGGATGACTTTATTTCCTACAATCTATAAAGTGACTATGATTATCAAAATATAATTTCTTATGACTTGCCCGAACCTGCATACCATCTTTGGATTTATGATTTAAGATTTATGTGGATCAAGCACTGGAGGGAAGTTCATAAGTGGTCAAGCCCTGGATGGGAAACCCACATGTCACTTAGAGAGGTGACCTACAAGATACCAAACTCAGGATGGAGAAGGTAGCCTAAAGTTCATTACAAGAACTAAATCCTAAGAGAGGGTGAACCAGAGGATGAGAAAAAATGGTTGGGAAGTGGTAGTGAAAACTTAATCTTTGAATCTTAACAAATATTTGATGTGAATAGATTGTTATGAAGTATGTTTGAGATATTGATTGTCACCACATACCAGTATAATCTTTATATTGACCGAAATTTTGTTTGTCAATGTTTTAGGATTTCATGAAAGTGGATGAACCATTAAAGTGACATTTGAAGAATAAAGTTAAATAAAGATTGGAGGATTTAGTTAGATATAACTCTACATCGGGTAAAGTTCCAAACTCCTATTTTTGAAAGGTATGTGAAAAGTAAATTTTTATCTTGCTTTAAGCTTAGTCTCTGGTAGAATTTATTAATTATTTTTTATTATTTGCAAAACCATTGATCCTATTTTGGGATAGCGGATTTGGATTCTTGGTCTTCGTTAATTTGGGGTTACCGAGGAGTGGGGTCCTTACACCAATAGGTTAGGAAGTTTTCCTCTTTAAGATAAAATTTTCTAACATATGTGTTCTATTATGGATTATGCAAATGGAAGGAAGAGGACGTTTCTTGGTGAGATAAAAGATGAGAGACATTATGGAACTTACCCTTGAGAAATGTCTCAAACAAAAGAAGATACATATGAGGTAGAAAGAATGTATAGTGTCTCTAAATAAGTCAGACATGAGGTCCACATCTTCTAGTAAGGAGAAGATACAGAGAAAATGTGGGATAATTCATGGAAGAATTAGTTAATGTTGATAAGCACTCTGAGAGTAAGAAAAGATCTAGAGATTTCAGTAGAGGAGGACATAGTTGTGGTAGATACAAAGGAGGTGGTGATTTCTTTTCCAGTGTGGATTGGGGTCTTCTTTGTTTTGGAAGACAAGGATCTTGTTCTTCACATAGTGGAGGAAGGGCTAGTTCCAATATATGGAATACACCACCAATGCGGGCACCTTCATCAAAGCCTTCATGGTCATCATCATCAATGACAGGTCCATAAATACATAATACAGATATGTGGTAGGACACATTCTAGTTAGTGTTAAAGAGTTAGTACTGAAGCAAGCTATTACTGTGAACAAATGGAACATAATAAGAGACACTGCCCAAAGCTTTGATTTATAACTAAACAGAGTTTATAGTCACAATTTTAGACTTCTCAGAGACAAACTCCAGTTGTAGTGGCAAGTTCTTCAGTAGCTTTAGGATCTAGAGGGAGAGAATCTATTACTAATAGTGACAGAGGGAGATCTACATGATGTTCTTTTTCTATGACTTGATTTGAAGGATTAGTCTCACCCAGAGTCATTATAGGTGAGATGATTCTCTTTAATAGTATAACTTTAATAGATCCTAGTGTGACACATTCTTTTATCTAGAATCATTAGTTAGTGTATTATACATTTTAACTCATGATTTGTCTTATCAATTGTTGTTATGAGTGTCGTTAAGTAAATCAATAGTTTTGATAGAAGTTTCTCCTAAATGTTTTCTGCATTTTAGTGTGTATACCATAGTAGTTCTTATCATACCCCAAGACATTAATTCCTTTCAAATAATATTAGTTATGGATTGCTTCAAGACATACCATGTCCAATTGGATTGGTAAAAAGAGAACCTATCTTTCAACAAGGTGGATTTTCATGTATCCTTTCAACAAGGTGGATTTTCATGTGTCTTTACTAGAGATCAAAAAGTGTTACCCACATGTATAGTATCAACTTTGGTAGCTGATGTGATGATGACACAAGGGTGTTAGGCCTTTTTAGCACATCTGGTAGATGCAAAGGCAAAGAAAAGAATAGTTAATATAGAGGATGTTCCCATACTATGTGAGTTCCCATATGTCTTTCTTGATGAGTTACCAAGTTTACCTCGTAGGAGAGATGTTGACTTAGAGATACAAATTCTACCTAGTAGCCACCCAATAGCGTGAACAGTCTATAGAATGAAACCTATAGAATTTAAGGAGTTCTAAATTAGTTACAAGATTTAATGGACTAATGTTTCATTCAACTAGTACATAACCATGGGGAGATCCAATTCTTTTTGTGGAGTATAAGGATGAAACTATGTGGTTATGCATAGAATATAGGAAACTGAATAAGATAAACATTCAGAATAAATATCCTTTTCCTAGGTCACAAAGTGTATCATTATACAAATGATTCTCCCATAAAAGGTGGTAATTATAAAATATAAACTTGAATTATCTACAAGTAAGGCCTATAGTAGAGGGTAAACCAGCTACTCCATGCCATCCTCATGTTCATAACCATTCACACAATTTTACTATGTCCTGGTTCTTTGTGGTACCTACACTTGGGTGGTTTGGGAAAAATGCCCAGAAAGAGATCATAAAAGAGATGAGTAAGTAACACTAAGTATGTGCATAATAAATCTATTTGAGCATTATTAGGTATATAAGAAGAAAGAGGGAAGTTTCGAAAGCAATTAGGGGTACATCAAGTAGGAAAGTTCAAGAGGATACAGTTCAAAGATATATAACAAATGAATGAGGCAGTAAAATTTATGAGATCAACATTATCATTTCAAAGATCTTGCCCAATTACTTACAATAATAATAAACACGTGCAAGCAGGTTAGACTTGATTAGTATATTGTAGGGACAATACTTTATAGGATTCCATGCCAGGTAGCAAGGGGGAGTAAAACCCCGATACTCCAAGGATATGGGGGAGTCAAACCCCTATCACTCAAGGGCAAGGGGCGTAAAACCGTGATACCCAATATATAAAAAATGTGTGGTTGTACAAAAGTACTGCTAATCTAGATTACTAGTCTAATAAGCATGAAATATAATACGACAAGACAACCAATGAATAAATATTGAACAATGTATAGATGGGAAAATGGGTAAGAAACCCAACATTTGAGGATAGTTCCACAACTAAGAATCAATCAAAAAATATTACTCATCAGGTATAGAAATGGTATCAAGAGGAGAAATGCTCAAATATGTTGCATTATGGAAAGTGGGTCATAGTCAATTCATGCTCAATTGTAAATAGGGATTGCACATACTTTTCACAACTAAACCTATCTCTAGAGTTCAACTTCATGTCTATCCTTCTCAATCTAAGATTTTTTTATGCACAAATTAGTCCAAAATTACTGATTCATGATTTAGTCTACATCTAGTTTGGTCACCTAACGTCAAGTTAGGGTTTTGGAATACTAATATTTATATGCCATTATTATAGAAGGTTGTATATATTGATTGTTTGAATTATTATTATTATATAAGGTTATAAATATTGATGGTTTGTGTTATTCTTAGTCAACATTCAAGTTCCATCATTGATGTTCTCTCCCCAATAACCATTTTTATGATAACCTATATATTCAATTTCTAGCATTATCTTTCTCTATATAAGTTTAACAATCTCAAAGTCATTCATTTATCCTCTGATTATGGTGTATATATTACCATATGGAACCATTCATGTGTTTTGAAAAGAAGTCTTACATATCAAAATGTATGCATAATATGAAGCAAGGTATTCTTTTCTAATCATTTTAATAAGAATCCACTTGGTTTCAATAGACTCGTTTATTTTTATTAGGTTGTAAAAACATTTTCTTGATCCATGTTTAGGAATTTATTTTCTCAATGATAAACTAGAGCCATTTCCATTTTAACTCATCCATATATATATATATATATATATATATATATATTCTTTTTATATATTCTCTCTTTTTAACACTTATATTAGAATGGGATAGCCTAGACAATGCATTTTGTTGATACATTTGTATTAATAAATACATTTGCATATATGTATGCATATATGAATCTATTGTTTCCAAATATGGGTTCTTATTTTGGAAATTCTCAATTAATAGTTAGTGGAGTTACAACTCTATATTGTTAAATGTTAATACATCAACTTGTATGATGAATACTAGAGAAGTTTATCATTGATATAGGGCATTACCAGATATATGTTCTAACATGAATATTCATATTACTTTCTCATATATTTATCTATTAATTTTCTATGAAAAGAAGAATTTGAACAAAAGGGTAAATTTACCTTCAGTTCATATGGTATGAAAACAACCCTTTGATGTCTTGTTATCCCTTCATGTTTCTTGTTTAGGATAGACTTGTGGGATACGTCTTCAAATTGGGATACTGAATACATGAATATTTCTTCCTAGTATCCAAGCTTGCAGAATGTACGTTATCCAAAGATGAAGGCCCTACTTTCAGCTTGGAGAAGGAGAATGTTGGTTGTTTACACTAACGAGTTTCAATCCTAACAAGGAAAGTTTACCCAACTTAGCCAATCTCTGCAAGTATACAGAGGTAGTGTAGTCGAGGTCGAACACAAGGAGCTTAAGTAATTAATAGAGCAAAACAACACTAAAGTTCAACAATCTAGATCGGTTTAAAAAGGATGGTAATGTTTATCTAATTGCAGAAATTCAGTTTTAAACAAGCAATGAAAAGATCACTAAAAGGGTTTAGATTCAGAAATTAATGGATCTTGGACATTAGAATTTCACTCACATATCATAGCACATCATAGGAACACAAAAATCTAAACATACATAAGCACTTGTTTTAAAGGAAAAGTTGTGTTGCACTTCACCTCCAGGTATAAGTGCAATGATCTCAACTCAAAGTCGCATTCTCATGCATAAATTTCATTTTTTATCACAACATATTCCTAAACTCATTTATCTCCATTCTCATGGTAGAAAAAGAGTTGCCAAGAAGAGCACCTCCATACATTCCTACGTATCTTCTCAGATCAAGTAAGAAAGCAGAACACAAGCATATAAAGTGGCCAGTAATACATGCAAGAGATGATAAAACTGATACTTTCATGGTAGAAAAACAAGCTACATAGTATTTAGTACGAAATTAACTTGTTCCATACATGCTATGACATGGAAGCTACTCTCCCATGCCCAAGAAAAGGAAATTACTCATCCATAATCATGCTTTGCAGATTTGCTATAGAAAATTCAGGTTTTAACATGATCTAGAGGAGGAAAAACAAAGAGATCTGAAAATGTAACCACAAGAAGGAGGAATTATGACTATGGGACAAAATTTTCTTCCTATAGCTGCTCCAAAACGAACTAACTCCTCTCTCGAGAAGCTGTACGAAGTTGGGGAAGCTTGACTGCACCTTGGAGAAGATAATGGAGAAGAAGAGAAGAAGAGATGGTGTTACAACCCCAATTTTTGGGTTCTTTTGGTGAGAAATGTAATTTATCCTATTAAAGATATTCAAACAAATAATGATATAATTTGTTTTGAATAAATAGATTTCGTTTACAATAGCCTTGTTGGTTGTTTTGTGGGCTTTATTGTCTATTGGGCACAATAACATGGAAAAGACAAAGGAAACTCCATTAATAAATGAGTAAATAAGAAAATGGAGAAAAGAAAGATGTAGAAACCTCTAGAAGGAAAAAGAATGTTATCCAAAGTTGGATTTCGTGCCTCTTGGGTTCCTTGGGTCCCAAGGAGTCCAAAGTTGCAAAGATAATGCAACAGGAAAAGAAAAGATCAATTAAATATTTCTTTATTAAGAAAGAAATTGAAAATAATGATAAAATGTGGGAAATAAGTGGAAATAGGTATAATTGAGTTATCTTTGATGGATTTTCGTATCCATAAGGTTTCTAATGTTAAAAGGAATTCCAATAAGGAAAATAAGAGGAGAGATAAAGAGAAATCATCAAAAAGAGATATTTTAATAAAGAAATAAATAAGATAATGGGAAATAATGAATATAAATGCATCTAGAAGGATACTAAGTATCCACTAAAAAGGATTTCGAAATATTAGTTTTTCTTGGGGTCCAAGAGCCCCAATGAATAGAAACAAAGAGAAAATACCATTAATACAAAATAAGAGAATAATGTGATGCATAATGAATGAATTTTGTGGTATTGTTAAAAAGGAGGTGTTTTCTACTAAAGGAAAATATAATTATCGTGCCAATAAATTAAAGGGCAAGTATAAAGAGAATAAAAGAGGTTATTTTCAAAATCCTAATATCTAAAGAATAAAGAATATTAAAGAGATAATTATGAGAGAGAAGATTGCTTCTCCATGAAGGAATAGGGTTCCTTTTTAGAGTTGGACTTGTTTCCTCATGGATGGACCCCTTAGGGCATGGATACCCTCCCCTATATAAGGAGTAGAATCCCTAGTTCAAGTTCAAGAGAGATCCCACACTCTTCTTCTTATTCTTTTCGTGCAAACCCTAGTCGAGGGTATAGATCTATACTGAGGGAAACAAGGAGCGTTGTTGAAGTCTTGATGGAAGTAGGACGCTCCCACGACAACCGAGGAGTGATCAGCCATCATCTTCTTACACTCGACCTCACACAAACCACCTGCAACAGGCTGTACGACCAGCCGAATGGCGTAGGTCGAGCGCTCTTGAAATGGCTGCCTTGGCCATGAACTAGAGGCGCCCCGTGGGCACCAGAGCACGGTGGAGGTAGGGCAACAAGTTCCAGTGAGGTTCGTGGCCCAAGGAGGAGAGGATAGCCCCGCACAGGGCTACAAACGACGACCAAGTAGGCCGTCGGGAACTTGAAGAAGACCCAATGGTCATTGGACTGTTTTGCCCCTCCACGGGCTGAAGCACCAACAACTTAAAGAAGGGAAAATACATAAATTTGTTATATTTCCAAACCGGCAAGCTACATTGCATGGATGGGGTGACGTGGCGCTCAGGGATTGGTCCAAGTAAGTTTATTTTACAAAAATTATATCTTTTTATTGGTAGCTCGGATGAATGTGTATAAAATATGAAAGTTGCTCAGAATAATGAGAGTAATCCATTAAAAATAGTTTTAGAAGCTAATTCCTCTTACAAATTGAAAAGTAGTGGAAGTTATCAACTTTAATGCTTTAATGATTAAGAAACCCTAAATTGAGATGATTAATGTACTTAAGAAGGGTTTTATGGATGATTAGATTAATATTAGCCTATTAATCATAAAAAGATACATTAAGATTGAAAAGGAT
The DNA here is from genome assembly GCA_963693085.1 of Alisma plantago-aquatica. Lineage (NCBI taxonomy): Eukaryota > Viridiplantae > Streptophyta > Magnoliopsida > Alismatales > Alismataceae > Alisma > Alisma plantago-aquatica. The sequence goes on from OY856413.1 coordinate 941,346,438, forward strand.
GATCTTTGCACGTAATTGGTTTAATTTAGAGTTCCATGTTCTAAAACGCGCTTTAATGGGCCTTGAAACCTTAATGTTAGTAATTGCGACTCCTAATGGCTTTAATTATTCAAATTCATGAATAATTTGAGATATGATAGTTCTAAGCTATTCGAGTATAAAGGTTCCTAATTGTGGATAAAAACCCTCAAAATAGTAATTAGGGTTTTCTAATGGATAAAAGTGGAATTAACGATAAAAAGAGTTCATATGTGAATTAGATCATAATGAACTATGAGTTGTTAATCTGGAATGAACCAAAGATGATAATTAGGCCTAATGATCTTGTCATGAATTAAAAGGATAAAAATGATAGTTTTAATATAAAAGAGGCATAATAGACTTAATGGACATTTAATTGTGCCTTTTATCTGAAATTAAGGTAATATGTTGTTAAAAGGTAACCTTAACATCTTTCGTGAAGAATAGATGAGATAATTAGGGTTTGTGAGTAATTGTATAAAATTAGGGTTTAAAATATTAAAAATGAAGTGAAACCCTAATTGCAATGGAAACCCTAAAAGTGGACTAGAAACCCTAGTAAGCGAGCTAGGTTTAATAGATATTGAATGGCATGATCAATGATGGGAAATTGTATGCATATTTCAGGATCTATTTGTGTGCATGCTTGCCTATTGGATTTCTTGCATTGATTTGTTTAATTTTATCTCAAATCAGCCTGATAGGTATGTGGTTAATTATGGTTAATCACATTAGTTTCCCGAAGAGTTTCCCGGATGATTCATCGCATTGAATGCAACTTAACAGTTTGGATGTTCATACTTGCAAAATCATAAAGTCACTATGATTATCATAATAATTATAGAAGTGTGTATTCTCACACCTACATGCTACCCTGATGGATGATGCCAAAGATCAAGCCCAAGAGGGAAGACCAATTGGCACCATGAGTGGTGACCCCAGACACCAAGCTCAAGATTGAGAAGGTGGTCTTTGTAGAATGACTAATGGGTACTATGAGAGGTGACTCCAGGCACCAAGCTCGGGATTGAGAAGGTGGCCTTAAGTCTTTGGCAAAGAGAAACCCGAAAGGGGTATGCCAGGATTAGGGAAAAAGCGTTGGTGAATGTCACATTGAAAGTGTAAATTGGCTTGTTAATTAACTTGATTGTGATATTTATATTGTTAGCCACATCTGTGAAATTTTGGTTGTCCCCACATACCAACATATTTCGATATGCTGACCGACGTTTTGTTTGTCAGCATTTTAGGTGCAAGATTGAAAAGGACAAACAATAAAGTGGCATATGTGGAATTAAATAAGAATTAAAGTACAAAGGAGGATTAGTTAGAATAGACTCCAGATGTGGATAGCAGTAGACATCCAAGTTTTTGAGAAAGGTATGCAAAGTTTTATTTTATACAAGATTTCAGTTTAGTTCAGTAGAATTTTATAATTATTACTGATTAATTGTTGAACCTTTGATCTTGTTAATTCGGATAACGACATTGACCTTTTGGTCTTCCTTAATTGGGGGTTACCGAGAGGTGGGGTTGTTACATTTGGTATCAGAACATAGGTTCCTCATTTAATCTTTAATAATTACTGAATTTTACAAACTCTATAGAACCCAAGGGAGTTATTAGAGGATTTTTCGAAAGACATAGGTGTCTAGAAAAGGATCAGGTCTGGGGGCTGGCAAGATTTTCCTCCGCACCACTAGTCGGAATACGAGGACTCCCATATTAGTGTGATTGCCTGGCCAATGTCTCAGGATTTGACTTGAAATAAGATACCTTTAGGACCCTCTCATCTTGTTCATCCCTTCTCAACTCAAATGCTATTAAGGACCTTAAGGATTATGGTTTTCTCTCTTTTCCTCACCCTCTCGAGGTATGGGTAAGGTTGATAAGGTTTAAGGAATCATCCACCAAATTAATGAAAAGCATGTAAATAAGATGTCATGGACATAAGCTTAATAGATTAAGCATAAACTAAAGGATAGATACATGCTTAGGTCGTATGACATATGTTGTCATGCCCTCAGGGAGACCTAAGGCTAGACCTCCTTTTTAGGAGGATGAGTGGAGAAAGTTAGTCTTGGAGGTAGAGACCTCCATTATAAGTAGAGACCTGGCACATCCTCTGAGGATGATGCTAACCCTAACCCTAAGTGGTGGTTAGAGAGAGATGGCATGATGAGTTAGATGTCATAATAGACCAAGTGTGTAGGTGGACATGCCTTTGGGATGTCCATGACGATATGAGCCATGTGAGGTTGGATGACCTAGTACCTTTGGCAACCCAACCCTGGGAAGGGTCGTGCATGTTTGAGTGAAGGATAGCTCCTTCATTGATGAGGTTAGTAAAGAACCTATAGAAACCCTATGGGCTTATGCAAGTAGGGCATAGTATCCACCAAGAGTACGTCAGTAGTGCTGATAGTAGGCTAAAACCCTGTCCAGGAGAGTATGTTGGATAGCTTATGAGACAAGCATAAAGGGTTATGGATAATCTTGAGCGAACATAAGTTTGAACATAGGGTTCACCCATGTAGGGGTATGCTTGTGAGCTTGATCCTTCATGGAGATAGGACATCTAATAGTAAGGCTGTTTGTAGGGTTATCTCTAGAGAGAGAGAAGGACGCAAGCAAAAGGTTGGAAGCTTAGACTCTGAGATATGAGAAACAATGGGGAGTTGAGGATGATGTGACCTAAGTGGATGATAGCGGTTGCCTCATGCTAGAACCCTAGAAGTTGATGATATCTTGGTTTCCTTTAGAGGAACCAAACCCTAGAGAGAAGATGAGGCTGCTGGTACCTATGTGTCTATGATATAGGTGTTTACCTTCTGAGTTAGGAAAAAGAGTTCCTTAGACCCTGAAGAGGTTTAGTAACAGGTTGTGAAGCCTTACACCTACTTGGTTGTCCTTGAGGAGGACTCAACTCTGAGGTGTTGTTCAAGTAGAAGGATCATGGGAAGGGCATGTCATGCCTTATACATGCTTGACTCGTGGATAGAATGTTGAACATGCAGTTGGATAGCTGTTGCATAAAGAGGTGAACCTAGGGTTCCTAAGCCTAAGAGGGGAAGAGGTGTACCCGATGCTCATGATGAAATTTGAGTTTCCATTGTTTGAGAATGCCACTCCTCATGTTTAGGGGAAAGGGAAACCCCTTAAGTTTAAAGTATGTTTGATGAACCCCTCACAGCTAAGTTGGAGACATGGGAAGGGTTGTTCTTGATCCAATGTTGAGGAATGAGAACAAATATGACATAGCGTGGTTTAGTAGATGGTTTGTGTGTGCCTTAGTAGCTTTCTAGGGTTAAGAATTCTCATGTGGATGTAAACCCTAGACATAAGCACGTTTGTGACCTTTGTTATCAAGGTGTAGTTTCCTCCCATCCTGGGAGAGGGACACTTTTGTAGGGTGTATTCCAGTTTTTTTGGTTTTGAGGTAACATATAGAGGTCTCATAGGATATTAAGAAGCTAAGTGAAAAGTACATAGTATGAGAATGAACCTGTAGACCCATACATAACCATCTCTAAGTGCATATGGATGTGTTACCCTAGAGGTAACCGGTATGGGGCCTGACCAAGGTAGGCAGTTCGCCATGACCCCTTTGAAAGGATGACAGACAGCCCATGGATGCAAAGAGCGATGATGGAGACTTAGGTAAGGTTATAAGTTGGACATGTACTATGTTAGAATCCTAAGTCTATCCTAGGGTCAGGTATGGATAAGACTGATGGAAGTGGGAGTTTCCTAATTCTCTAGTTGCACATGACCATAGGGTCGAGAGGTAACAACTATCATTGTCAGAGGGCCATGGGTTAGGAGATTGATCACCTTCATGAACTCATGGGACCCAAAGGGAAGATGAGTAGGGCACTCTCTGGATGCATTAGGGATGAGGGATGACCCCAAAAGTGTCGGCACCCTATAGGCCTAGAGGAGATGACCAAGGAATATGTGTGGACCCTAGTAGGTTCGAGACCAATTTTCCATGGAAGTAACTTTGATATCAAGATGATTGTGATGAAGAGACATAAGTTGCACGTTTCAACTTAGATTTGAAGGTGTATTGGAAATGTGGGATGTACCATCTCTACTCTTGGAACAGGAAGAACTTTGTGTTTGGATGGCCACCAAATGCTTATTTCCTCTTGTTATGGGAGTGAGAGATAGGACAGTACGCATGCCATACACCAAGGATAAAGATGATGTGAGTTGGAACGTTGCTAAGAGGTATGAGGACATAGATGATAACATACCCTTGTGGAGTACACGATATGTAGATGATTTACAAACATCAAGAGAAATAAGGTAGTCATCTTATGAGGATGTTATGAGCTATGAGTTATACAGGGTTGAGTTCGAAAACCAAGAGGATGAGCTCAAAGTTTTCTTTATGAAGATAGACTTAGAGTTTGAGCTGAGAGAATAATTGAAGGTGTATGTCTTCAACATTACCTAACACCTAAGGATGTGAAGTGGTAATGGATGCTCTGGTTGAGATGCTGCTACCTAGTTTAGCTAGAGGCTGGAAGAGGCTGTTAGGTTAGCCCTAAGTTTGAGAAAGGGGATATGTTTGACTAAACACTTAGATGTAATGAGATATGTTGAACAAGTTAGTACTTGTTTGGTTAGCCAGAATAGGCCTTAATGCAATAACAAGACGGTTGTAGAACCTCAGATGCACTACTCTAGAAAGGAAGGTGATGAAACCCCGACAAGAGTGGTTTAGGGTTTCCGAGGAATCAATCTAGAGGAATCATGACAATAGTACTTTGGATGCTTAAGATCATGTTGCACGGGGCTTGTCGCCATGCAAGCCAAGAGGTGAAGGACGAACACAGTAACCTAATGAGTTGATATAGGGGAGAAAGAATACCTGAGAGGGAATGGGAGTTCATTACTATGGATGTTGTGATAAGTCTCCCCTAGACCAAGGAAGGTCAAGATGTAATATGGGTTATGGTAGATCACCTTACCTAGATGACATGAGAAAGAAAGAATGATGTCATGGGATGGATCTAGTTGAACTACATATGAGAAAGAGATGGTTCAACTACACCATGATGTGAGTTCAAAAGTTCATGAGAATAACCTAAAGATTTTCTTCCATGTGGTGGAAGTAGATACATGAAGAACTCGATGCTAGTACAGTTTATCACCCCTAACTAATGGTTAGTTTGATCCAGACTAGAGGGTCTGATGAGAGCATGTGTGCTCGTTCAGGGTGATACATGGAGACAATTCTTGTCTTCTGTAAGATGTGATGATAACCACCATAGCCAGTGTCATGATGTAAAGAAGCTCTATAAGGGAGGTTGTGTTGGTCACTACTTCATTAAGATGATGTTGGTGAAGGGGTCTCACGAAGGTCAGAAAATAACCACAGGGTGTGCAGATGAAGTCACTTTGATCATGCAATGGCTAAGAGAGAGCCCACAGGTGACATGAGTCATGAGTTGATGCAAAGCAGACTGACATGCAGCTCACTGTGGGAGAATATCTGATGTGAAATCTGACCCCTCTAAGTTATAGCTAAAGAGAGATGAGTCCCGACTGCATGGTCCATTTGAGATGGAATGGTAGAGATGGTTGTGTTTAGCCTTACCCCTCAAGATAACCCAATGTATAATGTGTTCCATGAGTCCGATCTAGAGCACTATGTGAGGTACCCAAGCCATGTGCTGAGCCCTAAACCTATTCAGCTTTATGAGAGGTTGAAATGTCTGGAGACACCTATGAGGGTACGATATGCCAAGGTGAGAGAGAACTCAGATGAAAGAATATGAGACGATGAAGGTTCTTGGGAAGAACCATGGAAAGGTTGAGACCACATGGGAGCCATGATGGACAAAGGAAAGACTTATCCTGTTTGTTTGTGTGCCTGGTGGAATTTTGGGGGCAAAATTCCTATAAGAGGGGAAGGATGTTACAACCCCAATTTTTGGGTTCTTTTGGTGAGAAATGTAATTTCTCCTATTAAAGATATTCGAACAAATAATGATATAATTTGTTTTGAATAAATGGATTTCGTTTACAATAGCCTTGTTGGTTGTTATGTGGGCTTTATTGGCTATTGGGCCCAATAACAAGGAAAAGACAAAGGAAACTCCATTAATAAATGAGTAAATAAGAAAATGGAGAAAAGAAAGATGTAGAAACCTCTAGAAGTCAAAAGAATGTTACCCAAAGTTGGATTTCGTGCCTCTTAGGTTGCTTGGGTCTCAAGGAATCCAAAGTTGCAAAGATAATGCAACAAGAAAAGAAAACATAAATTAAATATTTCTTTATTAAGAAAGAAATTGAAAATAATGATAAAATGTCGGAAATAAGTGAAAAGAGGTATAATTGAGTTATCTTTGATGGATTTTCGTATCCATAAGTTTTCTAATATTAAAAGGAATTCCAATAAGGAAAATAAGAGGAGAGATAAAGAGAAATCCTCAAAAAGAGATATTTTAATAAAGAAATAAATAAGATAATGAGAAATAATGAATATAGATGCATCTAGAAGGATACTAAGTATCCACTAAAAAGGATTTCGAAATATTAGAGTTTCTTGGGGTCCAAGGAGCCCCAATGGAGAGAACGAAAGAGAAAATAAATTAATACAAAATAAGAGAATAATGTGATGCATAATGAATGAATTTTGTGGTATTGTTAAAAATGAGGTGTTTTCTACTAAAGGAAAATATAATTATCGTGCCAATAAATTAAAAGGCAAGTACAAAGAGATAAAAGAGGTTATTTTCGAAATCCTAATATCTAAAGAATAAAGAATATTAAAGAGATAATTAGGAGAGAGAATATTGCTTCTCCATGAAGGAATAGGGTTCCTTTTTAGAGTTGGACTTGTTTCCTTGTGGATGGACCCCTTAGGGCTTGGATACCCTCCCCTATATAAGGGGTAGAATCCCTGGTTCAAGTTCAAGAGATATCCCACGCTCTTCTTATTGTTCTTTCTGTGCAAACCCTAGTCGAGGGTATAGATCTATACCGAGGGAACTAAGGAGCGGTGTTGAAGTCTTGATGGAAGCAGGATGCTCCCACAACAACCGAGTGATCGGCCATCATATTTTCCCACTCGACCTCGTACAAAGCACCTACAACAGGCTACACAACCAACCGAATGGCACAGATCAAGAACGCTTGAAATGGCCACCTTGGCCACGAACTAGAGGCACCCCATGGGCACCAGAGCATGGCGGAGGTAGGGCAGCAAGTTCCGGTGAGGTTCGTGGCCCAGGGAGGAGAGGATAGCCCCACGCAGGGCTGCAAACGACGACCAAGTAGGGCATCTGGAGCTTGAAGATGACCCATCGGTCGTTGGACCGTTTTTCCCTTCTGCGGGCTGAAGCACCAACAACTTAAACAAGGGCAAGAAAATAAATCCATTATATTTCCAAACCGGCAAGCTACGTTGCATGGACAGGGTGACGTGGCACTTACGGATTGGTCCAAGTAAGTTTATTTTACAAAAATCGTATCTTTTTATTGGTAGCTCGGATGAATGCATGTAAAATATGAAAGTTGCTCAAAAAAATGAGAGGAATCCATTAAAAATATTTTTAGAAGCTAATTCCTTTTGCAATTCGAAAAGCAATGGAAGTTATCAACTTTAATGCTTTAATGATTAAGAAACCCTAAATTGAGATGATTAATGTACTTAAGAAGGGTTTTATGGATGACTAGAGTTGATATTAGCATGTTAATCATAAAAAGATACATTAAGATCGAAAAGGATGAACTTTGCATGTAAATAGTTTAATTTAGAGTTCCATGTGCTAAAACGAGCTTTAATGGGCCTTGAAACCCTAATGTTAGTAATTGTGACTCGTAATGGCTTTAATTATTCAAATTCATAAATAAGCTGAGATATGATGGTTCTAAGCTAATTTGAGTATAAAGGTTCCTAATTTTGGATAAAAATCCTTAAAATAGTAATTAGGGTTATCTAATGGATAAAGGTGGAATTAATGATAAAAAGAGTTCATATGTGAATTAGATCATAATGAACTATGAGTTGTTAATCCGGAAGGAACCAAATATGATAATTAGGCCTAATGATCTTGTCATGAATTAAAAGGATAAAAATGGTTATTTTAATATAAAAGAGGCATAACAAACTTAATGGACATTTAATTGTTCCTTTTATCTGAAATTAAGGTAATGTGTTGTTAAAAGGTAACCTTAACATCTTTCATGAAGAATAGATGAGATAATTAGGGTTTGTGAGTAATTGTATAAAATTAGGGTTTAAAATAGTAAAAATGAAGTGAAACCCTAATTGTAACGGAAACCCTAAAAGTGGACTAGAAACCCTAGGAAGCGAGCTAGGTCTAATAGATCTTGAATGGCATGATCAATGATGGGAAATTGTATGCATATTTCAGGATCTCTTTGTGTGCTAGCTTGCCTATTGGATTTCTTGCATTGATTGGATTAATTTTATCTCAAATTTGCCTGACAGGTATGTGGTTAATTATGGTTAATCACATTAGTTTCCCGAAGAGTTTCTCGGATTATTCATCGCATTGAATGCAACTTAACAGTTTGGATGTTCATACTTGCAAAATCATAAAGTCACTATGATTATCACAATAATAATAGAAGTGTGTATTCTCGCACCTACATGCCACCTTGATGGATGATATGCCAAAGTTCAAGCCCCGGAGGGAAGACCAAAGGGCACCATGAGTGGTGACCCCAGACACCAAGCTCGGGATTGAGAAGGTGATCTTTATAGAATGACTACTGGGCACTATGAGAGGTGACCCCAGGCACCAAGATCGGGATTGAGAAGGTTGCCTTAAGTTATTGTCAAAGAGAAACCCGAAAGGGGTATGCTAGGGTTAGGGCAAAAGTGGTGGATAATGTCACATTGAAAGTGTAAGTTGGCTTGTTAATTAACTTGATTGTGATGTTTAGATTGTTAGCCATATCTGTGAAATTTTGGTTGTGCCCACATACTGGCATATTTTGATATGCTGACCGACGTTTTGTTTGTCGGCGTTTTAGGTGCAAGATTGAAAAGGACAAACAATAAAGTGACATATGTGGAATTAAATAAGAATTAAAGTACAAAGGAGGATTAGTTAGAATAGACTCCAGATGTGGATAGTAGTAGATATCCAAGTTTTTGAGAAATGTATGCAAAGTTTTATTTTATACCAGATTTCAGTTTAGTTAAGTAGAATTTTATAATTATTACTGATTAATTGTTGAACCTTTGATCTTGTTAATTGGGATAACGACACTGACATTTTGGTCTCCCTTAATTGGGGGTTATCGGGAGGCGGGGTCATTATAGATGGGCTCCTTTGGCAAGAAACCACCTCCTTTCTCCTCAAAATTGCCCTCCTCCACTCAAGACTTGCTCTGGGACAAGAGAACTTTGAATTATGACCAGTGATAACCGCCCATTAAGTCCCCCCCCTTCATTTTAAACAAAAGTTCGCAACTTTCAAATTTTTGAAACAGACAGCGACACGACGTGTGTTGCAAATGCACGCCATGCAAGGCCTCCGACAGTTTCTCCAGAAAGCATTGTGCACGGTGTGCGCTGAAGTAATGCACGTCGTGCAACTTTCCAGAAACTTTCAATCTGCTCCAGAATGCACTGCTCATAGTGTGTGCTGAAGTAATGCACATTGTGCGACTTTCTAGAAGATTTTTGGTTAGCTTGATGCTCCAGGTGCACACTGTGCATTTGCTTTTTTGCACTTTTATGAAAACTTGCACGCCGTGCTCAAGGCTCGAACATGATGTGCATTTAGCTGTCTGGGTGAAATGGAAATTCTTCTAAAATCTTGCACGTCATGCATTCTTCCTGTACGCCGTGCGTTATGCTATTTCAACAGAATTAAACTCTACAATTCAGTCTTATTTGGAGCATATCTGCAATGCAAGTTATGCGATAAGTAAAGTAACAAAAAGATGGAAAAAGTAATATGAAAAAAGGCTAAATAATATCAGAATGAACCAAATGTGTGTGTGATAGCATGTGAAAAGATGATGTAGAAATCACACAATAGAGAACAAGATCCAAGTAGTGCTTTTGAGTTGCACGTCCATTAGGTAGTAGACCTTGGTGTGTTTATATGGAGTTGGAGAGAAGGCAACATTAGACGTGGTGGTAATGGACTCAGATGGGAGGTAGAGAACCATAGAAAAAGTAAGAAGGTGGATATTGTGGTGTTTTTGACCTATACGATCTCCATCTTTCAAATGGACTGGTGGAGACAGTCCTCCTAAACATGGAAGGTTGCAGGTAGGAGAAGGTGTAGTTTTGAAAGTAACAATCATGGTGAAAACTTCTAGAGGGGGGGTGAATAGAGTTTTATAAATAATTTAACAATTATTGAACTCAAACAACCACAATGAAGATATTGGACAAGGAGACACAGAGTTTAGAGTGGTTCTAACTATAGCAAATACTATAGCCGTCAGTCCACTACCCGGTTGCTTACCCAACCGGGATTTGAAAAGAAATTTTTTTTATTACCTCGCAAGGACTTTACATAAAATACAATTTCTTTTCCCAAACCCTTCAAGCAGCCTTCACCTAGAAGTAATCGCCCAACCTTGAAGCAGCCTTCCCTTGAAGTAGGTGCACCAACTCCCGTTGCACCAGCCTTCTGAAGTAGCTTCCCGTGCGATAGCCTTCTTGAAGTAGCTTGAAGTCCCCTTCTCTACCTGAGAAGTCAATCCTCTCCAATCCGCAGCCTCCAACCCTAGGAGTAGCAAGGAGAGTACAAAGGATAAAAAGGAACAAGAAGGAAAATAGAAATTACAATACCGTTGTAAGCACAAGGCTTGATTTGCCTATATCAAGCGTATAGATCTCCTAACCAATGTGTATGACAATGTGATTGTAGTGGATAGGAGATACTAGCCTATAGGACACGAAATGGGAGCAATAGGTATGAATAGCAAGTGTAGAAATTGCTCTATTGCTCTAAAACAGATTGCAAGTGAGTATTCAAGCTCAAGTATAGCACAAGTATATCTTGGGTGTATTTTGGTGTCCTAAGGCATGTCCTATTTATAGGAATGGCCTATGGATACTTAAGGACGTTCTAGACAACTTCTAGGGGTTTCTAAGTGCTTAACTAGCCGTTAGATATAAGTTAGGTGCATTAGTAACGGCTAGTTACTTTATTCTGCAGTTGCTGTCAGAGACCATCTCGGTCGACAATTTGTCGACCGAGATACCTTCTCGGTCGAAGTTTTGTCGACCGACAGGCTCTCTGGATCAACGTTCATTTGCAACTGCCAACTACTTTGTTAGCTGTGTCTAACGGCTACTTGGGTCAATCTCGGTCGAGAAGTTTGTCGACCGAGAGTGTCTCGGTCGAGGAGTGTGGTCGACCAAGATTGACTCTGTTTTCAATCTTTTAATTAAACCACTAAGCATGTGTATGAGTGTGCATATGTGATCCTATTTGAAGGGGATGACCTATCTAAGTGTGGTGATTGGCTAGGAGGATCCAACGCTTGATTTACATGCAATCTAAGTACTTGTACATTATATATTTGTACAAGTTTTTACAACAGTGATTACATTGCATGGAAATATAAATATGTAAGCTCTTGGATTTTCCCTAGTTGCTTTGTCATCCACCTTAATCCTGCACACTCAAGTAGCTCGTTAGATTAATAAGAATGAAATGTTTGTCATCATCGAAACAAAGGGATTTATCATAATGTCCAATTTATCCAACAATCTCCCCCTTTTTGAAGATGACAAACATTTCCTAAAATATGAAATAAGGAAATATAAAGCATGTGAGTTTCATACCTGAAGATTACCTTTTGTAGCCATTCTTGTTTTACAAGTGAGTGCTGGTCATCAAGATGAAACTCATTTATATTTTTGATTTTATATTCTTTCTCCCCCTTTGTCATTTCAAAAAGATATCCAGGTTAAACATTTTATTTCTTCTCCCCCGTAATTTTATATTAAGCTCCCCCTTAAATAGATATCCTATTAGGAACATGGATTTATGTCTAATTTATCCACAATTTGTTTCTCAATCATTTGCAAAGGATGTTAAGCCTTGAAATGATATGAGATTCCCTTAAGCTTATGATGAATGTATATTTATTTCTCATCTATCAAGGGATGTTAAGCCCTAAATTAAATGAGAGTCCTTTTAATCTTAGAGTACATAAAAAAATGTCTCCAACCAAAACAAGGGATGTTAAGCCCTGATTTGTTTAGAGAGTTCCTTTAAGAGCAAGATATATCATTTTGATGAAATTCTTTTTCATACAAATTACTTTTAAGAATCCGAAGGTCATAACAAACTCCAAATGATTTTTATAAGCTTCATAATCAAATTTGTTTTTATAAGCTCCCCCTTAATCTTACAATTTAAGCAATTTAAGGCTTTTAAGGTCACAAATGGTAAATTTTTGATTTTGACCTTTAGCAAAAGTATACTAAGATTAAGTTCAATAAATTGATGTCCAAATAAGCATTTTGTCAAAGCTTATTTTAGGTCGCCCTTGACTACGACCATGGCGCCCCTTGGTCATTTTAATTTTAACCAAGAGGCAAATTCTGCAGATTTCCAAGATAAACATTCATATGTGAAGTATAAATTCTGCAGATAGCTATAAATATCAATTTGAAGCATATTAAGATATACCTATTATGAAGACTTAATATTACATTCATTGTGAATGAGGTTTCATATGCTTTGCTATGGGTATTTAAATATCAATTCCCATTTCTTCTTATACCCTTATCATAAGATTCTTTAGAAACATATATTTTGAATGCAGGATTAATATCTTAAAGTCAAGATTTTTGCTTTTGATTTCTTAGAACAAGCAAATAGATAAAAACATTAATATTTTGTTCTAAGAGGCACCGTTTGGCTTGTCATAGCAACATCATCATCACAAGCTGTGTCCATAAGCATTATCTATTATGTCAAGATGACATTTGCAATTATCTAAATCACAATGATCATTCATGATTTGAACATATGAATCAAAGCCTATTTTAAACCAATGAATCCATAATGATCATGATGAAGCATGTTAAGTGATTCTCAATATGAAAACATTTTATTAAAAATGAATGCATGATTAATATCTCAAGTCTTTTTAAAGATATCAATTTGAGCAATTTTATAACATTTTGTTCTTTGCAAGCATTTTTAATAGTCATATCACCAATGAATTATTTTGCTTGCTTATCATCAAGAATTATGCATGCAATTATCATTATCTATTTGTGTTAACACAACATCATGCTTAATGATGAAATAGTTAAAGCATGTCCATGATGTAATGATAGAACAATAGAATGATGAAATGCAGTGATTGTAATCATTTAAACACATGATTTCTATCTAGATAGATGCTTTAAAGAAAATCATGTAAAAACATTGTACAATAGGGATTTCTAAACTTGATTTTTAATTTTATCTTATTTAGAGAATGATGTCATTTATATTCAAAAAGATCTTCAACTTGTTTTGTAAAACAGTCATTAACAATAGATAGATAGCCATTGATCAATCAGTTGTTCAATAATTTCAATGCAGACTGAAATCAGTGACCAGTTCGGTCGACGATTTCTCAACCGACTGACTGCTCGGTCGACGATTTCTCGACCGACAAGAACTATTTATTGATTTCAAGTAAAATGTAGACTATGTCTAAATCAATTATGCAGTTTAAGAATCAGTTTTAGTTGAGATAAAACATGTGAATATCAAAGTAACATTTAGATCAAATCTCAACTAATCATATTCAAAATGTTAAGTTTTGAGGACCTTAATTGAGATAAATTTTCAAGTTAGAGATTTTAGTTACTTAAATCATTTTGTTATTCCTTTATGTTAAGTTGAGATAGACATAAGGATGTGCAATTTAAAGTCTTCGGTCATATCTCAACTTAGTCTAATCAATTCAATTTGGGGGTTTTGGAACCCATACTAACTCAACATTCCTTTTCTTATATGGGCATGAAAAAGAGTAATGTCCAAGACGTGAGCAATAATGGCAACATATAAAATCAACCTCAAGTCTATTTCTATGGTTTTGTTCTAGGTTGTTCTTTTGTACAAATGTGGCTTGATGTGCTCGTGTCTTTCTCCAACTAGGTTGTTGATGAGATTTCCCTTTGGGCTTGTAACCTAGTCCTCTTCTCCCAATTTGATGATAGGAGTCATCCAATATTCTATCAAGGATTCCATTGTTGCTTAGCCTAGTAACTTCTTGTTGCAACTTAGTGATCTCATCCATTCTTTTCTTAATGTCTAGTTTTGCTTGATCTAGATTAGATGATAAAGAATTCCTTTCTTTCACTATATTATCATAATCTAGATGTGTACACAAAACAGGTTGTTTTTGAAAATCATTTAATCTTGCAAGTAATTCAACCTTTTCTTGGGATAGAATATCATAATTTGTTTCTAGAGAAAAAAGCTTTACATCACTATTACGTAGAGATGATTTCAAAGTATGATTTTCAGAAATAATGCTATCTTTTTCAAAACTAAGATCATTCAATTTAGCATATAGATCTTCTTTTTCGGATGTAAGAGCAAGAAGTCTAGCATTTAACTCATCGTTTGTTTTATTAGACTTCTTTAATTTCTTCTTGCACTCAATATACTTATTGTGTGTTTCTTCAAGACTAGAAATTAGCTCTTCTTTTGATAAATCAAGAAGGCTTACCTCTTCTTCTTCTTCCTCATTGGTTGTAGCAATGAAACAATTCTTATGGACCTCTTTCTTCTTTTCTTTCCATGGACAGCTGATTGTTGTATGGTTCGTTCCTAAACACCAATTGCAGCTTGTTGAAAGTTGGTCCAAGTTTCTCCTTTGCCTGCGGTTGTAGTCACCTCCAACCTTCATTCTTCAAGACCTGGTTAGGGTTCCTTGAAGCCTGCTCTGATACCAATTGAAAACTTCTAGAGGGGGGGGTGAATAGAGTTTTATAAATAATTTAACAATTATTGAACTCAAACAACCACAATGAAGATATTGGACAAGGAGACACAGAGTTTAGAGTGGTTCCAACTATAGCAAATACTATAGCCGTCAGTCCACTACCCGGTTGCTTACCCAACCGGGATTTGAAAAGAAATTTTTTTATTACCTCGCAAGGACTTTACATAAAATACAATTTCTTTTCCCAAACCCTTCAAGCAGTCTTCACCTAGAAGTAATCGCCCAACCTTGAAGCAGCCTTCCCTTGAAGTAGGTGCACCAACTCCCGTTGCACCAGCCTTCTGAAGTAGCTTCCCGTGCGATAGCCTTCTTGAAGTAGCTTGAAGTCCCCTTCTCTACCTGAGAAGTCAATCCTCTCCAATCCGCAGCCTCCAACCCTAGGAGTAGCAAGGAGAGTACAAAGGATAAAAAGGAACAAGAAGGAAAATAGAAATTACAATACCGTTGTAAGCACAAGGCTTGATTTGCCTATATCAAGCGTATAGATCTCCTAACCAATGTGTATGACAATGTGATTGTAGTGGATAGGAGATACTAGCCTATAGGACACGAAATGGGAGCAATAGGAATGAATAGCAAGTGTAGGAATTGCTCTATTGCTCTAAAACAGATTGCAAGTGAGTATTCAAGCTCAAGTATAGCACAAGTATATCTTGGGTGTATTTTGGTGTCCTAAGGCATGTCCTATTTATAGGAATGGCCTATGGATACTTAAGGACGTTCTAGACAACTTCTAGGGGTTTCTAAGTGCTTAACTAGCCGTTAGATATAAGTTAGGTGCATTAGTAACGGCTAGTTACTTTATTCTGCAGTTGCTGTCAGAGACCATCTCGGTCGACAATTTGTCGACCGAGATACCTTCTCGGTCGAAGTTTTGTCGACCGACAGGCTCTCTGGATCAACGTTCATTTGCAACTGCCAACTACTTTGTTAGCTGTGTCTAACGGCTACTTGGGTCAATCTCGGTCGAGAAGTTTGTCGACCGAGAGTGTCTCGGTCGAGGAGTGTGGTCGACCAAGATTGACTCTGTTTTCAATCTTTTAATTAAACCACTAAGCATGTGTATGAGTGTGCATATGTGATCCTATTTGAAGGGGATGACCTATCTAAGTGTGGTGATTGGCTAGGAGGATCCAACGCTTGATTTACATGCAATCTAAGTACTTGTACATTATATATTTGTACAAGTTTTTACAACAGTGATTACATTGCATGGAAATATAAATATGTAAGCTCTTGGATTTTCCCTAGTTGCTTTGTCATCCACCTTAATCCTGCACACTCAAGTAGCTCGTTAGATTAATAAGAATGAAATGTTTGTCATCATCGAAACAAAGGGATTTATCATAATGTCCAATTTATCCAACACATGGTTGCTAACATAAAGAAGAGGAGAAGTAGGGGATGGAGAAACATTAGTTTTTGGTGGCAATAGAGTCGGAGGAAGGCACCTTTGCGGACTTGGTGATGGCCCATAGTGAGTTCTTCAGATGGAAGCAATGATGATAAACAACCCATCCGATTGGCACAAGGTGAAGATTGGGAGGCTAGGGCTTGATGCTATGAATTTGAAAAGGAATAAGAAGAGAAAAAGTGAATAGTCGACAATCTACAATGATAATTCTATTGTTCACTCGACTGCTTGGAGAATTTAAGAGAAGATAGGGTTGAGAGGATATGAGAAAAGAGAATATAAGGAGAAGTAGGTGGGGAGAGAGACTGGGAGAGGAGGAGAAGGAAGGAGGAAATAAATAAGGGAGAAAACTGAAGAGGAAGGTGGAGGGGAAATGACTCTCGGCTCCCAGTCATTCAATGTGCATTCTACAAGATAAGGGGAGAGTGAATGCATCAATTGCAAGGAGGGAGATTGTAAGGACCCTGACCTTCGTTTAGGGTTTACCCTGTTTGCTTTTCTTAACCTTGATGCCTTGGTGCTTGCTAATCACCTTTAGTGGTGATTAGGGTTTGGTTGTGCTTTGTTGAGAGTTGAAGGGGCTACTTGCAAATAACCCAAGTCTAGGGTTTTGTGGGCAAGTTTGTCACCTTGAGAGGTGTTCTTCTCTCTCTCTGCTTCCTCTAGGGTAGAGAGGAAGGTTTGGGCTTGTTGCTTGAGTTCTTTTGGGCTTGGTTGAGCTTGTTGGGCCTTGAGGTGCCTTGTTTTGGTTTGGTAGAGCCTTGTATCGGCCTAGAGGAGAGTGTATCGACCAAGGAGGAAGTGTGTCGCCCATGGGGATGGGGTGTGTCGCTCATGGTGCTGGTGGTGTGTCATCCTAGAGCCTTGACCAAGCTTTGACCTCGTTTGTGTCACCACTAGTGGACACTTGGTACATACCTTGGACATGTGTATAGAGCTTGCTAGAGTGGTGGCTCGTGTACTAGGACACGTTTCCCTAAGTAGGCGACACCTTGCTTGGTTCCACCTTGTTTTCTCCTCCCTTTCCTTCTATATAGGCGGTTCCCTTCTTTTGCTAGGAGTTCCTTTGGTTCCTTTATTCCTCTTCCACCTTGGTGTGCACGACACACTCTTCTTCTTTGCAAGTGTTGGCTGATATCCCTTGGAGAAGCAAGCTTGGTGGCCGATATCTTTGGTGTCTCCTTCTTCCTTGCTTTGTGGTGCTTGGAGCTAGGAGCTTGGAGCTTGCTTGAGGTGGGTTACATAACTCCTAACCCTAACTACACTACTCTCTTTCCATGTTCTTATATGTTGCTATGTCCATGATCGGATATGCATGTTAGTAGTTTAGTTTTTCCTTGTTGGCCGATCTTTGTGGTTTAGGGTTCCTTGGTAAGCAATACTCCTTTCTCGCCTTGGTCTAGAGGAGTGAGCTTGAGTTCCTAGTGGCATGAGTTCCACCCCTCATTCTTAGCCGATTGAGGTGAGCTTGTGTTCTAGTTGCTTAAGCAACACTCTCCTCTCACCATGGGCTAGAAGGGTGAGCTTGGTTTTGGTGGTGGTTGATGTGCAAGACCCCTCTTTCTTAGTTGATTGAGGTGAGCCATCTTCCTAGGGTTTCGAGTGCCTTTGTGTTGAGGTAGAAGATGACTTTGTGAGTGTTACCTTGGTTGTTGTGGGCATGGGGAGGTGCTGCCCGACAACCCTCTTAACCTCTTGGGCGATATGCCTGTTGTGATGGGCATCATGCTTCTATCTTATCCGGTGACGGCCGTTAGGCCTTGGTCCAGTGGGTTGCACGATACATGGATGAGTTACCTCCCTTGGTCGTTATCTTTTGTGGGTTGACCTGGATGATAGCTTCCTTGAGACGGGCATTGTTGGGAAAGCCTGAGACGGGCGTCACATGCCTAATAGATGGCTTTGTATCGTCCAATAACACCCTGTTGTGATCGGCATTGCCAATACGCTGAAATGCCCGACACCCCTAACGCGCGATATCCCTCTTGTGACACAGTGTTGCGCTGCTGCACGCCGATTGCCTTGGTGGCAAAACAGCATTGTGTGTTGGTCGTTAGGTGATGAGCTTTGGGTGAGGGCATGTTACACGACACAACCTCTCATGAGGGTTTCTAGTACTTGTAGTAAGGGTTTTATGTATCATGAAAAGTAGATTAGTTGTTTATGTCCTTGGTTAAAACGATGGTGACTCCTCGCTTATTGAATGGTAATGGTAATGGAAATGGTAACGTTTGTCCTTTATATCTATCATGACTATATGCATGAAGTGATCACCTCGAATATCTATATAATGCTGAGATGAAGATAAACACATAAATAATTGTTTAATGATGTGTCTTATGCACATGATCATCAGTTGATGTATGATTGATAAGTATAGAATCTTGAATATCATCTCATGATGGTAAGCATAGTCCTTATGTTGAAACTAAGATTATTGTGTACATTGACCATGCAAGTGATGATTAGCCATGAAAAGGCTATGAGAGATATGTGATGAGTAACATCACCTTGATAATTACTCTTGTTGATGAGATTGCATATATGATGTGTTTGTCCCATGATGATGATGTGAGCCTTGAAAGGCAGTGGCAATATATGATGAGGGATTGAGATCCCATGGTATGTGATGATCCTTGAGATCTGGATGATTGGCAAGAGGCCAAGTGATAACATGTGATGTTGGATCCGTGAGATGGATCAGGTTGATGTGATTACAATAAAAGCATAATGTTGAGCTTATGTTGTTTATTTCCTTTTATAGTTTGCATGTTATACAACTTGGTTGAATCTTGCAATACATATAAAAGATACTAATTAATCATAGTGGAATATATCATGTAGTTGCCCTAGCCATAGATCCATCATCGTCAGGAATTGGTGATGGTGAAACGGGTTCTCCTGTGGGTTAACCCGTAGCACATATTGTTGAGTATGCGAGGTTTCTCCTAGCCTAAAGTGAGGAGGTAAGAGTGCAACTTCAGTTGTAGACTCCAGGGTGCGGACTCAGGCATGTAGCATAATTGTGATAAAGAGCATGGTGAACAGGCCCATTGCTCATGATATGTGATACGAGGAGCATGAATGCGTTCATGGCTAAAGCACGGTGAACAGGCCTGTGGCTCAGTTTCACTAGCGCCAAGACCTGTACTGAGGCGGGCTAGGCAGAGGGTAGCCTGACCCTCTGGCTAAGACCACTTCAGCATGAGACTGTGGTCCTGCTTGTGTTGTACTCATGCACTGACCATGAGGCGGATAGGTCGTGGAGTCCGGCTCTTCCATTGACCTTGTATGGCACCGGCTTGGGTTTCACAACCGAAGGTTGGATTTGAGCGGTACAGCTCACTTACTCAGGGCATAATAATAATACATAATTCAGCTGAATAGTACTACTGCTTAAGACAAACACGAAACATTGGTTGAGGCCTTGTTTGTGTAGTTACTCTCATCATATCTTGCAATTGCTTATATGTTCCTCATATGTAGTAGGACTTATATATCTTGTCTTGTTAATCATATTCCACAAAGTAATACTTGAGTACATCTGGTAAGCCTGCTAAAGTATGGACAACTCTAATCTATAACTACTCTTGTTATACTTTTTATCAGTTAGTTGCTTTATATATATACCTGAGGTTTTGTAGTTTCGGCGGGGAGTTATGTTTCTCGCTAGGACAATGTTCAATTGTCTCACCCCGCTGGTTTATAACCTTTTTAGGTGGTCGAGCTAGGCATGGTGGTGGTCGCGGAGTTGTGGCCGAGCAGGTAGATGTTTTGGATGTTTTGTTGTAGAGTCTAGAGTCATCCCTGTACTCTTAGGTCCTTGGCGGTGTTTTGACGTTGTTTCACAATGTACAACTGTAGAAGTTTTGTATACCCTGTTGCTGGCCAGATGTGGGCCTTTATGTATGTATAAATAGGAGATGAACTCTTGTGGTGACAAGATAGCTGTTGCTCGAAGCTGTGAACATGTATCAAGGCTTGTATATATATATATATCCTATCTTCTTGCAGGATGTGGACTGGAATGTAATAATTCCTCAGTTTATCAGCTTTCCGCAAACTGTTTTAATTAACCTGTGTTTTTGATGATCTGTGGTTATGGTGATTTCTGCACGTTTTCGCGGAACACCTCGCTGTCTATGTGATAGCGGGATGTGTTGCCACAATTTTTGCTATCAGAGCTCTAGGTTCACTGAGTCTACAGGGATTTAGGACTAGGTTGTGTCTGTTCTTATGAGTTTTCCAAATTTTCTCACAATCATCTTCTGCTCTCAGCGGAAGAAAAGCCAAGATGTCTGGAAACCATGAAGAACAAGCTGATGAGCACAATGATGCTGCATCAGTCGATGGAGCTTTTGAGCAGGTACATGGAGATCGGGTGCCTGAGGTCCCCCAACCTAACCCAGCTATTCTTGAACACCCTGCCTATCAATAGCTTATGGAACAGATAATGGCTACGATGAATCTCATGGTTCAGCGATTGCCAGTGCCTCCTCCATGAGCACATGCTCCCCATGGAGAAGCATCGGGTATTGGGAAGACCTTCGAGTAGCTTCGCTGAGTCGGAGCTTTGGATTATGCTGGAACAGCTGATCCAGCGGATGCAAATCTGTGGCTGACAAGTCTTGAGAAGGCTTTCCGGATCCTCGACATCCCAGAAGCAGACAAAGTAAAGCACGCTGTCTACCTTCTGAAAGGTAGTGCTGGTCACTGGTGGACCATCGAGGAAGAGAAGCGGCCTGGTGAAGTGATATGTTGGGAAGTTTTCCAGCGTGAGTTCGTCACCAGATACTTTCTGAAGACGTATCTGGATGAGAAGAACCGTCAGTTTGTGCGGTTGCGACAAGGAACGATGAACATCACCGAGTATGAAGCCAAGTTCATGGATATGTTGAGGTTTTGTCCTCAAATGGCAGCGACAGATGAGGAACGAATCAGACATTTCAAGAAGGGTCTGAGCTCTGAGCTGACAACACCTGTATCTGCATTGGAGAATCGAGAGCGGTTTTCTACGTTTGTGGAGTCTGTCCGGAGGATCAAACGTTCAGTAAGGGAGAAGAGAGAGTCTATGTCTAAGAAGAGACCTGCTCAGTTTCAGGGCCAGAGGTCTGGTGGCTTCAAGAAGCCCAAGTTTTCAGCACCGTCAGTGATGAAAGGTTCTGGTGGACCGTCTCAGTGGTCTCTGAGTAAGGGAAGAGGTTATGTTTCTTCGCCATCTAAGGCACATAGTACAACATCGATGGTAGTGATAGGGCCATCTAGGCCACGGGTTGACAATAGAGCATGCCATCTGTGTGGTGAGATAGGGCATTGGAGGTTCAATTGCCCGAATAGAGATGTTGAAGTGACACAGCAGCCGAGGCAGAATCAGTAAGGATCGGATAAACAACAGCCCAGTGGTAGCAGAGGACGAGGACGCGGTTCAGCGTCTCAAGCTGGATCGTCTGCTCAAGGGAGCAGAGGACGTGGACAGCAAGCAACGGCTCGATTCTATGCTATGAGTCAGCCGGAGGCGATAGTCAACCCGCGAGTGGTGACAAGTCATATGGAGTTATTTCATTCTGATATGTCTTCTTCTTGCTTTATATCTGTTATGGTTGACCTGGGTGCTACACACTCTTTTATCACCTATAGTATGCTTGAAAATTGTCATTTACCTGTTAGCTGTAAGAAGGATAGCTTGTTGTTAGAAACCCCTCTTGATGGTTCCTCGTTGCTTTGAGAAGAGTGTCCATCTTGTGTCTTATCTTTCTCGGGACACATCATTCAAGTGGATCTTATAACACTTGATATGCATGGTTTCGATGTTATCCTAGGGATGGATACCTTAGAGAAGTATAAGGTGGTTTTGGATTGTGGTTCCAAGAAGACGGTGTTTGATGATGCCGGAGGGAAGTGGGTCTTCCAGGGAGATAGGAAGATTCTTCCGACATGTCTAGTATCAGCTTTGGTGGCAGAGAAGTTGTTACGACAAGGATGTGAGGCGTTCTTAGCTCACGTGGTAGATACCGTTGTGGTTACCAAGGCGAAAGGTCCTAGCCTTGAAGAGGTGTCAGTTGTCCAGGAGTTCGCAGACGTGTTTCCTGAAGAGTTCCCTGGTGTTCCTCCACCACGAGAAATTGACTTTGAGATCAATCTGGTGCCAAGAACACAGCCCGTTGCACAGACACCGTATAGGATGGCTCCAGTGGAGATGGAAGAGCTTAAGAAGCAGTTGCAAGAGTTGTTGGACAAAGGTTTCATCCGATCGAGTATGTCGCCTTGGGGTGCTCCCGTATTGTTTGTCAAGAAGAAGGATGGTTCGATGTGGTTGTGTATATACTACCGACAGTTGAACAAGGTCACGATCAAGAACAAGTACCCATTGTCGAGGATAGATGATCTGTTTGATTAGTTGCGTGGTGCCACAGTGTTCTCCAAGATCGATCTACGGTCCGAATATCATCAGTTGAGGATTAAGGCGGATGACATACCAAAGTCATCTTTTCGGACGAGGTATGGCCACTTTGAGTTTGTGGTTATGCCGTTTGGGCTAACCAATGCACCTGCTGCTTTCATGGACCTGATGAACAGAGTGTTCCATCCGTTACTAGATCAGTTTTTTGTAGTCTTTATAGATGACATCTTGATCTATAGTCGGGACAGGCAAGAGCATGAGCAACATCTTCGTCGAGCGTTGAGTCTTCTTCGCCAACATTAGTTGTATGCCAAGTTCAGTAAGTGTGAGTTCTGGTTGGAAGAAGTGACTTTCTTGGGTCATGTAATATCTACTGAAGGAGTCAAAGTAGACCCAAGAAAGGCGGAATCCATTTCTGAATGGGAACAACCGAAGACGCGGACAGAAATTCGTTGTTTTCTGGGTTTAGCAGGATACTACTGGAGGTTTATCAAGGACTTCAGTACGATTGCACTGCCAATGACAAAGTTGACCCAAAAGGACGTACCTTTTATCTGGGATGATCGATGTCAGCAAGCTTTCCAGAGTTTGAAGGAGTAGCTGACCAGTGCTCCAGTGTTGATCTTGCCAGAGCCTGGAAAGGGCTATGTGGTTTTCTGTGATGCTTCCAAGAAAGGATTAGGTTGTGTGCTGATGCAGGATGATCACGTGGTTTCTTTTTCTTCGTGACATCTTAAGAAACACGAGGAGAACTATCCGACTCATGACTTGGAGCTGGCAGTAGTGGTTCATGCGTTAAAAACTTGGAGACACTATATGTATGGGGAAGTGTGTCAAATCTTTACGGATCATAAGAATCTAAAGTACATCTTTACGCAGCACGAGTTAAACATGCGACAGCGGCGATGGATGGAGTTGATCAATGACACGACTGCACTATCGAGTATCATCCTGGTAAGGCGAATGTGGTAGCTGATGTGCTTAGCAAAAAGTCTTCTTCTTCTTCGAGGAAGGCACAATTGAATTCCCTGGTACGCCATAGGTGGGATATGTTTGTTTCTTTGCGGCAGATGAATGTGCAGATGGAGGTTTCCTCGTTAATTGGAAAATTAACTCAGATGCAAGTCAAGCCTATGTTGAGACAGCAGATCAAAGATGCACAACAGACAGATGATGTGGTACAGTTGATCAGATCAGAGTTCAGAAGCGAAAGGCGTGATGCGTTTCATGAGTCCGAGGATGGGCTAGTTTGCTATCGTAATAGGATGGTAGTTCTAGATGTTGATGATCTGAGGAAGCTGGTGCTTGAGGAAGCACACACGTTGATGTATGCTATGCATCCAGGTGTCACCAAGATGTATCATAGTCTGAAGGGCTTATATTGGTGGCCCGGCTTGAAGAAAGATGTAGCTGAGTTCGTGGCTAAGTGTGCAGTGTGTCAACAAGTCAAGGTTGAACATCAAAAGCCGGCAGGTACGTTGCAACCTTTGCCGATACCGCAATGGAAATGGGATCATATAACTATGGATTTCATAGTTGGTCTACCCAGGACAACTAGGAATCATGATTCCATTTGGGTGATAGTGGACAGATTGATGAAGTCTGCCCATTTCCTACCAGTGAAGACGATGTATACAACTGAGAAACTCGCTCGAGTATATGTGGATGAGATAGTACATCTGCATGGTGTGCCAGCAACGATAGTTTCTGAAAGAGGTCCTCAGTTTACAAGTCGTTTCTGGGAGCAGTTACACAGAGCGTTGGGAACACAGTTGAGGTTTAGTACCGCCTTCCATCCACAGACAGATGGACAGTCTGAGAGGACTATTTAGACTCTGGAAGATCTCCTTTGATCTTGTGCTTTGCAGTTTCTAGGAAACTGGGATGTGCACCTTAGTTTTATATAGTTTGCCTACAACAATAATTATCAGTGGAGCATTGATATGGCTCCTTATGAGGTTTTGTATGGCAGGAAGTGCAGATCTCCTTTGTGTTGGTATGAGTCTGGTGAGTATCAGTTGTTGGGTCCTGAGTTAGTACAGCAGACAATAGAAAAGATCAATGTGATACAGCAACAGCTGAAAGCGGCACAGGACAGGCATAAGTCTTATGCAGACAATCGTCGATGACCTTTGGAATTCCAGGTAGGAGACAAAGTGTATCTTAAAGTCTCACCATGGAAATGTGTGCTGAGGTTTTTCCGGAAGGGTAAGTTAGCACCCAGGTTTATGGGGCCTTACCCAGTCATAGCTCGAGTTGGTAAGGTAGCCTATGAGATAAAGTTGCCTCCAGAATTGCACCAGTTACATCCAGTGTTCCATGTCTGTATGCTGAAGAAAAGTCATCCGGATTCAGGAATAGTGATACTGCCAGTTGAGGTTGAGCTTGATGAAGATGTGACCTACAAGGAAGGTCCTGTGGCGATCCTTGACAAAAGAGTTAAGAAGCTGAAGAGTAAGGACCTGGTTCTTGTGAAGGTTCTTTGGCATCATCGCAGCGTTGAGGAAGCCACATGGGAGCTTGAGGAAGAGATGAGGAGGAAGTATCCCTTGCTTTTCTCTTCGGATTTCGGGGACGAAATCCTTTGAAGGGGGTTAGTTTGTAAGGACCCTGACCTTCATTTAGGGTTTACCATGTTTGCTTTGCTTAACCTTGATGCCTTGGTGCTTGCTAATCACCTTTAGTGGTGATTAGGGTTTGGTTGTGCTTTGTTGAGAGTTGAAGGGGCTACTTGCAAATAACCCAAGTCTAGGGTTTTGTGGGCAAGTTTGTCACCTTGAGAGGTGTTCCTCTCTCTCTCTCTCTCTGCTTCCTCTAGGGTAGAGAGGAAGGTTTGGGCTTATTGCTTGAGTTCTTTTGGGTTTGGTTGAGCTTGTTGGGCCTTGAGGTGCCTTGTTTTGGTTTGGTAGAGCCTTGTATCGGCCTAGAGGAGAGTGTATCGGCCAAGGAGGAAGTGTGTCGCCCATGGGGATGGGGTGTGTCACCCATGGTGCTGGTGGTGTGTCACCCTAGAGCCTTGACCAAGCTTTGACCTCATTTGTGTCATCACTAGTGGACACTTGGTACATACCTTGGACATGTGTATAGAGCTTGATAGAGTGGTGGCTCGTGCACTAGGACAAGTGTCCCTAAGTAGGCGACACCTTGCTTGGTTCCACCTTGTTTTCTCCTCCCTTTCCTTCTATATAGGCGGTTCCCTTCTTTTCTAGGAGTTCCTTTGGTTCCTTTATTTCTCTTCCACCTTGGTGTGCACGACACACTCTTCTTCTTTGCAAGTGTTGGTCGATATCCCTTGGAGAAGCAAGCTTGGTGGCTGATATCTTTGGTGTCTCCTTCTTCCTTGCTTGGTGGTGCTTGGAGCTAGGAGCTTGGAGCTTGCTTGAGGCGGGTTACATAACTCCTAACCCTAACTACACTACTCTCTTTCCATGTTCTTATATGTTGCTATGTCCATGATCGGCTATGCATGTTAGTAGTTTAGTTCTTGCTTTGTTTTTCCTTGTTGGCCGATCTTTGTGGTTTAGGGTTCCTTGGTAAGCAATACTCCTTTCTCCCCTTGGTCTAGAGGAGTGAGCTTGAGTTCCTAGTGGCATGAGCAACTCCCCTCATTCTTAGCTGATTGAGGTGAGCTTGTGTTCTAGTTGCTTAAGCAACACTCTCCTCTCACCATGGGCTAGAAGGGTGAGCTTGGTTTTGGTGTTGGTTGATGTGCAAGACCCCTCTTTCTTAGTTGATTGAGGTGAGCCATCTTCCTACGGTTTTGGGTGCCTTTGTGTTGAGGTAGAAGATGACTTTGTGAGTGGTACCTTGGTTGTTGTGGGCATGGGGAGGTGCTTCCTGAAAACCCTCTTAACCTCTTGGGCGATAGGCCTGTTGTGACGGGCGTCATGCTTCTATCTTATCCGGTGACGACCGTTAGGCCTTGGTCCAGTGGGTTGCACGATACATGGATGAGTTACCTCCCTTGGTCGTTATCTTTTGTGGGTTGACCTGGCCGATAGCTGCCTTGAGACGGGCGTTGTTGGGCAAGCCTGAGATAGGCGCCACATGCCTGATAGATGGCTTTGTATCGGCCGATAACACCCTATTGTGACGGGCGTTGCCGATATGCTGAAATGCCTGATACCCCTAATGCGTGATATCCCTCTTGTGACATAGCGTTGCGCTGCTGCACGTTGGTTGCCTTGGTGGCAATGCAGCATTGTGTGTTAGCCGTTAGGTGATGAGCTTTGGGTGAGGGCAGGTTACACGACACAACCTCTCATGAGGGTTTCTAGTACTTGTAGTAAGGGTTTTATGTATCATGAAAAGCAGACTAGTTTTTTATGTCCTTGCTTAAAACGATGGTGACTCCTCGCTTATTGAATGGTAATGGTAACTTTTGTCCTTTATATCTATCATGACTATATGCATGAAGTGATCACCTCAAATATCTATATAATGCTGAGATGAATATAAACACATAAATAGTTGTTTAATGATGTGTCTTATGCACATGATCATCAGTTGATGTATGATTGATAAGTATAGAATCTTGAATATCATCTCATGATGGTAAGCATAGTCCTTATGTTGAAACTATGATTATTGTGTACACTGACCATGCATGTGATGATTAACCATGAAAAGGCTATGAGAGATATGTGATGAGTAACATCACCTTGATAATTACTCTTGTTGATGAGATTGCATATATGATGTGTTTGTCCCATGATGATGATGTGAGCCTTGAAAGGCAGTGGCAATATATAATGAGCGATTGAGATCCCATGGTATGTGATGATCCTTGAGATGGATCTGGATGATTGGCAAGAGGCCAAGTGATAACATGTGATGTTGGATCCGTGAGATGGATCAGGTTGATGTGATTACAATAAAAGCATAATGTTGAGCTTATGTTGTTTATTTCCTGTTATAGTTTGCATGTTATACAACTTGGTTGAATCTTGCAATCCATATTAACGATACTAATTCATCATAGTAAAATATATCATGTAATTGCCCTGGCCATAGATCCATCATCGTCAGGAATTGGTGATGGTGAAACGGGTTCTCCTGCGGGTTAATCGGGAGCACATATTGTTGAGTATGTGAGGTTTCTCCTAGCCTAAAGTGAGGAGGTAAGAGTGCAACTTCAGTTGTAGACTCCAGGGTGCGGACTCAGGCCCGTAGCATAATTGTGATAAAGAGCATGGTGAACAGGCCCATGGCTCAGGATATTGGATACGAGGAGCATGAATGCGTTCATGGCTCAGAGCACGGTGAACAGGCCCATGGTTCAGTTTCACTAGCGCCAAGACTTGTACCGAGGCGGGCTAGGCAGAGGGTAGCCTGACCCTGTGGCTAAGACCACTTCAGCATGAGACTGCGGTCATGCTTGTGTTGTACTCATGCACTGACCATGAGGCGGAGAGGTCATGGAGTCTGGCTCTTCCATTGACCTTGTATGGCATCGGCTTGGGTTTCGCAACCGAAGGTTGGATTTGAGCGGTACGACTCACTTCCTCAGGGCATAATAATAATACGTAATTCAGTCAAATAGTACTACTGCTTAAGACAAACACAAAACATTGGTTGAGGTCTTGTTTGTGTAGTTACTCTCATCATATCTTGCAGTTGCTTATATGTTCCTCATATGTAGTAGGACTTATATATCTTGTCTTGTTAATCATATTCCACAAAGTAATACTTGAGTACATCTGGTAAGCCTGCTAAAGTATGGACAGCTCTATTCTATAACTACTCTTGTTATACTTTTTATCAGTTAATTGCTTTATATATACCTGAGGTTTTGTAGTTTCGGCGGGGAGTTATCTTTCTCGCTGGGAAAATGTTCAATTGTCTCACCCTGCTGGTTTATAACCTTTTTAGGTGGTCGAGATAGGTGTGGTGGTGGTCGCGGAGTTGTGGCCGAGCAGCTAGACGAGCAGTAGAAGGCAAGCAATGGATATGCTGCTATTTTGGATGTTTTGTTGTAGAGTCTAGAGTCATCCTTATACTCTTAGGTCCTTGGCGGTGTTTTGACGTTGTTTCACAATGTACAGCTGTAGAAGTTTTGTATACCCTACTGTTGGCCGGATGTGGGCCTTTATGTATGTATAAACAGGAGATGAACTCTTGTGGCGACAAGACAGTTGTTGCTCTAAGCTGTGAACATGTATCAAGTCTTGTATATATATATCCTATCTTCTTGCATGATGTGGACTGGAATGTAATAATTCCTCAGTTTATCAGCTTTCCACAAACGGTTTTAATTAACTCGTGTTTTTGATGATCTGTGGTTATGGTGATTTCCGCACATTTTCGCGTAACACCTCGTTGTCTGTGTGATAGCGGGATGTGTTGCCACAGAGATGTTGTATGTATTAATGCCTTGACTTAGGGTAAAAGTAAACTAATATAGTCAAGGCATATAAATACAATGTAACTTGTATCAATAAATGGGTGGTCTATATCTCCAATTAGTATGAAACTTTATACAGAGGTAGACTAGGGGTAGGATTACCTATATAAATTACTAATTTATATTTTTGGTCTGATAAGGATATTCAACTGTGTAAGTGTAATATGGAAAATTTACAGCTTTAGATGGATATAAGAGCCAATTTGCAATAATTGAAAGGAATAATATATATTCCTTCCCAATCTAGTATGTTCTACAAAGTTTATATATATATATATATATAATATGTGTGTGTATATATATATATATATGTATGTATATTATTTTAACTTTTTACAAAAATGGTAAGGAATTTTATTGATTGAATGAATGTAGATGTCATACATTCATGAAAAGTGTATATATATAAGCTATTTAATTTTCATTCAATGCATCGGGAAGATAAATAATGGCTAACTGACTTAAAACTTGGCATGTTCTCTAAATAAGATGCGAGGAGTCAATATTTTGTTATAAATTTCTTTTATTGAAAATGTTACACATTTTATATCATTATTTGTCTATTAAGAAATCATTTAATGCATTTCTTGATCAATAACACTATTTTATATTTATTTAAATTTTTTCATTGACAAATTTATAATGCTTTTAGACTAACAAATTACTATCAACTTTAATTAATTAGTGAATTTATATAATTAACTTTGAATTGATGACTTAACTAATTAAATAGTTATTAAATTATATAGTAGGTTATTTGTCATTATATTTTTTGGAATTCAATTACTCCTATTTAATCTAATCTATAGCAAAAGAATTTAGTACTCATATAATTCAAGTGTACCTAAGGAAATGGAAAGTTAATCTTTACACATAGATTCGATTATGTTACAATGCTCCACCCCTTAAAGATGACTTCATCCCCACAATCCATGTAGTCAATCCTGGAGTACCATTATGAGTAGCACAACCAATTAGGCTCTCTCCACCTAGAAACTTACTTACATTGATTGGTACGACTTTTGTATTGATTCACTTTAGGCTATCCAATTAATGTGTACTTCATTTATCTAAGCAAGGTTTAATTTCCCTCATTTAGCGAGTAGTTGTACTTCAGTGACATCAATTGAGGAATTTTCCCAAGGATTACCAAGTTTCTTTCTTATTTAGTCGAACAATACTAAAATTAAATTACTCTCTTGAACTACTCACGTATAAGGCTCCACCCCTTAAAAGGATTAACCTATCATATAAGTAACATATTGAAGGGGTAAAATGAGGTGGATTGATTTACCCATAAAATCCAAATTTCTAATACACCTCTCTCTTAGGACTAGGGTTTTAGGGTTGGCCTACCTTGTTAAGGGTGTCTCACTGAGGGGTGCCTTACTAGTTCAACTTCATGTAGTGTTGACTTTGTTCATGAAATTATCGATAAAATCTAGAATTTTAACCTTTTTCTACATATATAGTATAATAATGAATATATTTTCTTACAATGAAACTCTTGAGATGGAAAGCTAAAAAATGGTGCCAAAATCAAAATGAGAAACAAATCAATCACTTTTCACCATAACTCATTCTACCAAAAATGTTTAAACCTCCAAAGGTCTATATGGGTATACTCGTTAACATGATGTCAACTTCTACTAGATATGTATTGGTCAATTCACATGTCATTTACCACTTCACCTTATACATACTCGATCCTGTCACTTAATACATAACCTCAACATGGGACATTTGGAAGTCCTCAAGTCGCCCAACAATTCCAATAACAGATGAGGGTTCATCAACCAAGGAAAACTATATGAACATCCAACACTTAGTCTCTTCAGGTAGTTATGTATCTAGATACCCTAAGGAAAATATGTAGGAATCTTATCAACATTGTGAAGGTATTATAGATGAAAGTCCTAAGGATCTTCCATGAAAACTTAAAACCTTTCCAAAATAATCCCAAAGGTATGGGAGAATTGGGAAAAGAGGGAAATGGTATCCTATTCCAAATAGTTTTAGGAAAAACTCTTATGAAGTAACTCTATTTTGAAGGCAAGGTATTACTAACCATAATGGATTTATATCATAATTCTAAAACTCATATCCAGGTGGAACACTTGTCATCCTTGCATAATCAGTCCTCAAGATAGATGTAGACAACTTGAAAGTCAAAAAGGAAAAGGGCTCAAGGAGGAACTAGGGTAAATCCTATCTAAGAGAGTATAAGCTATTCTACATTCTATATTAGTTGAGACAATTCTTTTGTAAGGGAAATTTTTCCATAAAAGTATAGGGATTGAAACCCTAGTCTGTGTTCCACATCTCAGTGAAGGTGTTGTAGGGAAATTGGGTAGTCGATAAGGCAGTAGATATTAAAACAATTTGCATGCATCCCAAACAAGAAAATTACATCAACAATGATATATTTAGGAAAGAGGGTTTACAAGGTATATGCATGGTCTTGGAGCAAGTTTAGAGAAAATCCTTTCAGCACGGTGCTTCTAGTTCTGACAATACCTAGACGGCAGTCGGGGCGGTCTCCAAGGGTGACTCCATAGACAACAATTGGTGTCGTCCTATGAGGGTGTTGGCGATGACCTCCATTCCTCTATGGTAGTCTATGTAGACCACGTAGAACTCCTTCTAGCTCTTACTAGAGCCAACAGGAAGGAGTTTGACCCTTCAATTTCAATATGCTAGCACTGACTTGTTTTCCCTTGTTGTCTCTCCCTTTTACGGGTAAGACTTTCTTTGATCTCTCACATTACCACAACTGTGAGAGAATAATGTTTGCCAACATTAATTGTGTCTAGTAAAAGAATTGACTATCCCTCTATTTATAGGAGGGTTTGGGTTAGGGTTTCCATATCAACTAGGATTCAAAGATACAAATTTTCACGATATAGTTGTTGTTTTAAATCTCCACTTAATCGATTGGTGCTCTAGTCATTCGATTGGATATTCTAGACAGTCGATTGGAATACCTTCCAATTCACAAAAGTAATAACTTTTGATGTGATGATTAGTGTACATCATTACGTCTATATCATTGCTTGACCATTCGCTCGATTGGACAATTCCAATCAGTTGATTGGTTTAATTTGACAATTGATTGGTAATATGTCTACTTACCCAATTGAACATTCTAATCAGTCGATTGACTGTTTCCATTGGCAATGTCTGTATACCTCAGTTGGTTGACTGGACACTCCAGTCAGCCGACTCATTTACCAGTGCCTAAACCCTTTAATAATCAAATGAAACCTCATTCATGATTAATCTCCAATTCCAGGTGTGCAACATCCCAAATTATGAATAAATTAAGTATGGGGTCTTAAATGTAATTCTTCAACCATAAACTAAAAAAGTTATATGTTGATGAAAGTTACCCAAATATAAAGAACTTTTCTCTCAACCTCAAATTTTTGGGCTCAAAACCTAACATTCTAAGTAAAAGATGTTTCACCTTATCATACCTTTTAAATATATATTAAGACAATGGATTATGAGAGTTTTATGGATAAAAATTAATCAAAACTTAAATCTAACTGGATAAGGAGAATGTAGACTCCTTAGATAACCTATGGTTAAACTTTGTATTCAATCCAACCTTGTTTGACCCTTCAAATCCATATAGGGAGTTTGCATATGGTTTTATTGAAAAAAATCAATCAAATATTTGATTTACATTTTAATTAAGCCTAAGTTCCCTTTTTTATGTGTCACGGTCCTTTAGTCTATTTCAGGTTAGATTGGGATGTGAACTCATCTGCTTGTGGGGAAGTTATATGCCCTACCTAAGTCCCAGTCTCATCTAGACTCCACAGTAGCCTGCCTCCCCCTTCTTTCATGATTTCTCTCTTTGTGACTCTTTGGCCCAATCTAGTTCTCTCTCCACAATATTCACATGTAGCCGAGGACACACATATCATATATGATAGGGTTTCATTCCCTATAGATCCCATACAAGGAAGGGAATTTGTTCCCTCCTCTATTTCATATTCCAATTGCTTCACAGCTTACCTCCATTCTAAAACCTATAATTAGAACCTTGAAATCAATATTTGAACCTCCACAAACCCTGATGCACCCTCACATCACCCTATGCTACTCCTTCCCTTCATACCTATGAGAATTGTGTACAACAGTCAGAGCTGACTCATCGACCCTGCTTCTCCAACCACCAAAATGCCAGGCGAGGCATCCATTTGGTTCCTAAGGTTCCCCTGAAGCTTATTTTGCACACAATTTCACATGTATCCTTGTTTCCCCCTTTATCATTGTTTTGAGTCCTAGGTATTTTCTCACAGAGCCTGATGGTCTTATCGTGTGTTACCTATGTACCAAGATTTAGTTTTGAGTGACAAAGCCCCTAGTTTGCTTGGTTTGTTGTGCGATCTAGTGTTTCACAATCTTCATGCCCTCACCTCCTCACAGCCATGGCGGGAGTAGGTTTCGGAGGAGCAGGCCACTACTTGCCCGTGTTCTTCAGTTGTCTAGAATCGAGGTCGAAATCAATTCCATGGTCCCACATCCAGGAAGACCATTGGTCCACAATATGGAGTCTTGAAATTGAACTTGCTGCACCATGTTTTGTCATTCGTCTTCCTCCAGGAAAACAATGATACCAGGGGATGTTTTCCTAGTTATGCCCCTCTCTTGGCTTGTATCTGTGTCACGTCCATAGGGGTAGTCTCGGCCTTTGACTAAGTCTTAAGTGCACCCATCATTGTGTTGGGCCCGTGCTAGGTGTCTAGAAGCTATAGGGCCAACTCAGAGCACGACCCTACCACCCGATTGGATTTTGTTTCAGCTTGTGTGGTTTTCTTTAAATATATGATTGGATGATTCTTTGTAAATTCATAGTAATTAATGGGATGGTCATAAAAATAAGTATACATATTTATTGGAAATGATTTTGAATGAGGAAGCCAATTTCTAGGTTTTCAAACCCTAATTTAATAATATCAAAGCTTTTTTTTTCTTATAAGACCTAAATCAAGGCTTAGATGATTATCAAGATAATGATTGATGGAAGGGATACAATTTTAGGACATTAGGGTTTCTATAAACCTCAGGAGATCTAAGAAGACTTATTATCTATCTATAAGTGGATTCAAGCACTCTGAGTTAACAAGTATGGGTAATGGGCTTTATACTCGCATATATTCATGGAATTCAAGCACATATTTTTATGAATGCCTACAAGAAAATTGATTGGATTATAGTTTTAAGTAATGCCCTCTTATATGATGATGACAATGACATGTACATCCTTCTTAAGTAAGATTTAATATTTCAAGTTGTTATGCTCAAGAATAATGTTAAGAATAAGATAATTGATTAATGTTGTTCCATCCTAAGTATTTCTCCTTTTGGGCACAAATCAAGATCTTGAGAGCAACGTTACAGATCTAGCTCTTGAGAGAAATGTTATATATCAAGCTCTTAAGAGCAATGAGCACTTTAGTGCATGTATATTCAAGCTCTTGAGAGCAATGCTCTATATCAAGCTCCTGAGAGCAATGTATTTTTATCAAGCTCTAGAGAGAAAGGTTATAGAATAAAGACAATATCGTCAACTTAAGATAGTAATGTCAATCATTAAGAGAAATATAGACAAAGATAGATGGCTAGAAAAGTATTTCATGTTTAAAATGTTTAATTCACATTTTCTCAAATGTATAGTTTATTTTCAGTTCTTATAATGCTTCTCAGTGTCACTTACTCTAATGTGTTTCCATTTTGCTTTGCATGGCTGGGGGCACGATACCTGCAGGTGAGGAGCAAATAAGGACTAAAGAAGAGAAAGCTCAAGGATTAGAAGACCTCAGGTGAAACCTGGTGGGGTGTCATCTACCTAGATGATCAAATTATATGATTAGAGTTTCCTTCATGTTATAAGTCATGCTTAGATGTTAGATGATATATTCAAGAACTCGACTGCACTAGTTTTTCTTTTGAAAAATGTAAGAATCAATATTTCCAATAAATGCATCATGTTTCATTTTTCTTGTTTTTATGTATATCATGTTTTGTAATGTTCCTCCAAGCCAAGTGACCCATGTTATGGACAACATAGGGTTTTCTTCCATTGGTATATATGTGGTTGGAAGGGCGTTTCAATATGGTATCAGAGCAAATAAGTAGATGGCCACTAGGAAAAAGATAGATTGATTGTTCTAAACCCTAGGTAGAGAAGAAGTAGGTGAAAGATATTAGAATACAAAGTAAATGTCTAGATAGAAGAAAAAAGTTTAGATAAGGATTAGGGTTATGTGCCTAGAAGTTTTGAACTTTTATGTTAACTCTATAATTGTATATAACATGCTCTCTCTCTTTTTCACACATGTTTGTGGTATGGGACACATGCTCTTGGGGTTTTGTAGAGAAAATGTTATATGCATAATCATACTTGTCTTATCCTTTCAACTGCATGTGGTTCGGGACATGTGCATGAGGGAGGAGCTAAGATAAGTGTGATAAAATATGTCACCTTTGCATATATGAGCGGCCGACATGTATCCAAAGGCAACAAAGAAAATAAGAGTTGCATTAAGAGTTTGAAACATATAGTCACCTAAACCTAATCAAATACATAGTAAGACCAAGCATGCATACAAAGAGTAGATATTTGATAAGCAAGTAAGATCTAGGGTAGAATCAAAACCCCTAAAGAATGAGGTAGAAATGTCCTTTTTCATGATAATAATGATGAATAGATTCATTAGTGGTGTACCCACATGTTGGTTTTGATAAGGTCAAGGTAGTGTTTTACCATGAAAATGAGACTTTAAGATGATATTATAAATTAGTATACATAGAATGTGTAAAACCCTAAGGTGGATAGTATGAGAAAATTTTGAGGACAAAATTTATTTAAGGTGGATAGAATTGTAACATCCCAAATTATGAATAAATTAAGTATAGGGTCTTTAATGCAATTTTCAACCATAAAGTACGAAAGTTAGATCTTGATGAAAGTTACCCAATTATAATGAACTTTTTTCTCAACCTCAAATTTGTGGCTCAAAACCTAACTCGCTAAGTAAAAGATGTTACACCTTATCTCACCTTTAAATATATATTAAGACAATGAATTATGAGAGTTTGATGGATAAAAAGTAATCAAAACTTAAATCTATCTACATAAGGAGAATCTAGACTCCTTAGATAACCTATGGTTAAACTTTGAAGTCAATCCAACATTGTTTGACCCTTCAAATCCATATAGGGAGCCTGCACATAGTTTTATTGAACAAAATTAATCAAATATTTGAATTACATTTGATTAAGCCTAAGTTATATTTTTTTTATGTGTCACCATCCTTTAGTTCATTTTGGGTCAGACTGGGATGTGGAATCGCTCATTGGTGGGGAGGTTATCTCCCCTTCTAGAGTCCCAGTCTCATCTGGACTCCACAGTTGCCTGCCTCCCCCTTCTTTCACGATCTCTTTCTTCATTACTCCTCATCCCAATCTGGCCCACTCTCTGCAATCTTTACATCTAGTCGAGCACACACATATCAGATATGATAGGGTTTCATTCCCTAGCAATTCTAGATGAGGAAGGGACTCCATTCCCTCCTCTGTTTTAGAGTCCAGTTGCTCCACGACTTACCTCCATCCAAAAATCTATAACTAGACCCTCACAATCAATCTTTGAACATCCACAAACCTTGATGCACCCTCGCATTGCCCTCTGCTACCCCCTGCCTTCATAATTGTGAGATCTATGTACGACAGTCAAAGATGACTCATTAACCCAGCTTCTCCAACCACCAAAACGCTAGGTGAGGCTGCCATTTGGTTCTTGAGGTTCCCCTGAAGCTTATTTTGCTCCCAATTTCACCACTTTCTCAGGTATCCTCTTTTACCACTTTCTCGATGTTTTGAGTCCTATCTCTTTTCTTGTCGATCCTGATGGTCTTATCATGTATTTCCATCGTACCTAGCTTCAGTTTTGAGTAACGAAGCCCTTGGTTTGCTTGGCTTGATGTGCAATCTAATGTTTTTCCATCTTCATGCCCTCACCTCCTCACAGCCATGGTAGGAACAAGTTTTGGAAGAGTAGGCCGTTATTTTCCTGTGTTCTTTAGCTCTCTAGAATTGGCATCATTCAAGGAATTCAATATCTTAGTCCCACATGCAAGAAGACCATTGGTCCGCAATCTGGAGTCTTGAAATCAAACTTGCAACATCATGTTTTGTCATTTGTGTTCCTCTAGGAAAATGATGATACCAGGGGATGTATTCCAAATCATGCCTCTCTCATATTTTATCCATGTCATGCCCATAGGGGTAGTCTTGGCCTTTGACTAAGTCTTGAGCATTTTGTTGGGCCTATGCTAGATGGACAGTATCTATAGGGCCATCTCAGAGCACGACCCTACTACCCGATTGGATTTTGTTTCTGCTTGTGTGATTTTCCCCAAATTTTTGATTGGATGATTCTTTGTAAATTCATAGTAATTCATGGTATGGCCATAAAAATAAGTATAACTTTTCATTGGAAAGGATTTTTAATAAGGAAGCTAATTTCTAGGTTTTCAAATCCTAATTCAGTAATATCAAAGCTTGTTTTCTTATAAGACCTAAATTAAGGTTTAGATGATTATCAAGATAATGATTGATGGAAGGTATACAATTTTAGGACATTAGGGTTTCTATAAACCTCAAAATATCTAAGAAGACTTCTTATCTAATATGTAAGTGGATTCATGCACTCTGAGTTAACAAGTATGTGTAATGGGCTTTATACTCGCATATATTTATGAAATTTAAGTACATATATTTACGAATGCTTATAAGAAAATTGATTATGAATCAGATTATAGTTTTTAGTAATGTTCTCATATATGATGATGACAATGACATGTAAATCCTTCTTAAGTAAGATTTAATGTCTCAAGTTGTTAATCTCAAGAATAATGTTACGAATAAGATAGTTGATTAATGTTGTTCCGTCCTAAGTATTTTGCCTTTTAGGCACATATCAAGCTCTTGAGAGTAATGTTACAGATCAACCTTTTGAGAGTAATGGTATATATCAAGATCTTGAGATTAATGGGAACTTACTCTAACATGTTTCTATTTTTCTTTGCACGTCTGGGGGCATGATGCCCGCATGTGAAGAGCAAAGAAGGACTAAACAAGAGAAAGCTCATGGATTAGAAGACCTCAAGTGAAACCTGGTGGGATGCCATCTACTTAGATGATCAAAATATATGATTAGAGTTTCCTTCATGTTATAAGTCATGTTTAGATGTTAGATGATATATTCAAGAACTCAACTGTACTAGTTTTTCTTTTGAACAATGTATGAGTCAAAATTTCCAATAAATGCATGGTGTTTCATTTATCTTGTTGTTATGTATATCATGTTTTTTAATGTTCCTCCAAGCCAAGTGACCCATGTTATGGACAATATAGGGTTTGCTTCCACTGGTATATATAGTTCTTGGAGGGGCATTACAAGGTGTGTCCTATGCATGTGATCCTATAGTCCCAAGTTATGTTGGCAGTGAATGTCCATAACTGATTTGTGACATCACAAGCAATGAGTAGTATCTAGTATCACAACATTTCTACCCAAATAATTGGAAAGTTGGAGAGAAACTTCAACCTAGATCCATGTCAATGTTAATGTGATTGTATAATTCATTTGTCTTTGAAATCCAGATTGAACTCAAGGAATGAGCTCAATATTATATATTCATCATCCTCTTAATCATTCAATCCATGTTCCTTGAACCAGAGCAAACTATAGAGATGCAATGAGCTCAAGATTATATATTGATTCACATAAGTATGGCCATATATTTTTTTAGTCTCACTTATCAAGTGGCCGTGATATCAACTCCAATAGTAGGGAAAAATCTCATCTACATCACTCATAGTCAATCCTCATGTGTTACAACGTACCCAAGCATAACCTTTATGACAACCCTTATTCAAGATCACATTGGACGATGCTAAATTACAAAAAATCAACATGTGATGAGTGTAGTGAGTTCAGGTTTAAGAATCACAATCACCACTATCACATTGAGATGTGATTATGATTGTTATCCATGTATCACTTCTCAGGGAGGGTCTGTCCAGTACACTATTATCTAACAGATACATATATGTTTTGTTTGATATCACATATCATGACTAATGAGATTCAGTCATTAACCAACACATGCTCTAGTGCTATGAATTATTGATGTCTATTAGCTTAAAAAATATATTGAATGATTAATCATTCACATAATTTCTTTTAC
Organism: Alisma plantago-aquatica; assembly: GCA_963693085.1. Taxonomy (NCBI): domain Eukaryota; kingdom Viridiplantae; phylum Streptophyta; class Magnoliopsida; order Alismatales; family Alismataceae; genus Alisma; species Alisma plantago-aquatica. Next base: position 941,385,917 of record OY856413.1, read on the forward strand.
ATAATGATCTCTAGTTCATAATTGAATAAATATATTGACATAATTTCTTCTATGATTAATCAGATCAATTACAAGATATTCCATCACAATAATAATCATCTGAATGTCTCTCTGGGAATACATATTGGCAGGTGTATGATTCTATGTAGGGTCATCTAACAGCCTAAATTAGGGTATAATTATAGAAATAATAGAGAATAACTTGAAATAGTCATATTCACCAACTACATTGCCTCTGATACCATATTGTAAAGAGTGAGACCCAAGAGGGATCCAATCAAATGGTATAATACAAGGAGACATGTATAGTTGAAGCAGTGTAAAAATAACTTTTGCAAGGTTAAAATGTGTATCATTGTACAAATGATTCTCACCAAAAAAGGTGGTATTTACAAAATATATACTTGAACCATCTACAAGTAAGCCCAATAGCATAGGGTAACCCAGATTCTCCAAGATTTCTTGATGTTCATAATCATTCACACGATCTTCCATAGTCATGGTTATCTAAGGTACCTACAAATGGGTGGTTTGGGAACAACACCCACAAAAAGATAAATAAAAGTCATGGGTCAGTAACATTGATTAAATGCATAATAAAAATATTTGAGCATTGTGAGGTATCTAAAAATAAAATGGGAAGTTCCCAAAGCATTAAGGGGTACATCTAGTAGGTAAGTTCAAGAGGATATAGTTCAAATGTATATAACAACAGAATGAGGCAATAAAATCTATTAGATCAACATAATCATTTCAAAGATCTTGCCAAATAAATAACAACAATAATAAACATGTGCATTCATGTTAGACTAAGTTAATCTATTGTAAGGCCAAGACACCATAGGATCCCGATATATATAAAATGTATGGTTGTACAAAAGTACCACTACTCTAGATTACTAGTGTAATAAGCATGCTTTATAATATGACAAGATGAGATGATTCCATGACAAAATATTAAACAATGTATAGATAGAAAAATGGGTAATAAACCCAACATCTGAGGATAGTTCGACAATGAGGAAATAAGAAAAGAAATATATCTCATGTAGTATATAAATGTTATCAAGAAGGAGAAATGTTCGTATATATATATATATATATATATATATATATATATATATATATATATATATATATATATATATATATATGTATGTATGTATGTATGTATGTATGTATGTATATATATATAACAATAATAATAATAATAATAATAATAATAATAATAATATAATATATACATATATATCTTCTCTTTTTAACACTTAAATCAGAATGGGACAACCTAGATCAATGCATTTTAGAGATTCATATGTATTACTATATACATCTGTATATATGAATGTATATATGAATCTAGGGTTCTCAAAGCTATTCACATTTATGATATGATCAATTAATATTTAGTGAAGTTACAACTCGCTATTGCTAAACATTGATACATCAACTTGTAGGATGAATATTAGATAAGTTTATCATTGATATAGGACATTACCACATATGTGTTATATAATGAATATTCATACTAATTTGTCATATCTTTATCTATCAATTTTCTACTTAAAGAAGAATTTTGAATAAAGGGATAAACTTATGTTCAGTTCATAAGGTTTGAAACAACCCTTTTATTTTTTGTTATCCCTTCATGTTGCTTATTTAGGACAGACTTGTAGGATTTGTCTTCAATTTTTGGTACTAGAGACATGAAGATTTCTTCCCAATTTCCAAGCTTCCTGAATGTGGGGTATCCGTGGATGAAGGCCCTTCTTTTAGCTTGAAAGGAGAACATGATCGAAGTAGTTCTTTTAGTTGTAGGTCCATTAGGTAGCAAACCTTGGTGTGTTCATGTGCAGTTGGAGAGAACATAACCTTAGATGTAGCGATAATGGATTCAGATGGGAGAAGAGGACCATAGGAAAAGACATGAGGTGTACATGATGGCGGTTTCTGACGTGGTCTATTATCACACTAAAAAACTCACTTAGGGTTCAAATCCCTAAGCTTTTACCAAAACCTTCTTCAATAATACCACCCGCAAGCAGACGGGTCTTATCGCGGTATAGTTAAGGATTGAATCCCAAGGGATAATGTTTTTAAGAATCTTTTACTAGTCGAATCTAGTTGAATCAAGACTAATATTTAGTACAAAGGTTGGATGATTTGAGTTTAATAAAACTAAATGCGAGGAAAGTAAAGAGTAGGATTAAAAGTTGATTAAAGATTAATGATATGGAATCTCTAGGATGGTCCCGGGTTTCGCCACCACTACACATGCAAACATATCCAATCACAAACATCCAGGAAAGATATGACCATCTGAATAGAGCTACTGCAAGACCCCCCATACGGGCGTCAGGTTCACGTAAGCATCACCTTAGGTATCATATGTCTCGTCACCATCCAGATCACATACTTACAGCTCCGAAGATACATATATCCAACTGAAGTTGCGGGCCCCCCTTAGCAGGCGTTAGGCACTGACGCAATTTTACTGTGCGTATAAATGCAAGTGAACACGTCGAGTAGTACATGCCTTTGTGAGGCCCGAGTCGAACTCAGGGATACGTGCAATCGTCGGGGACTCCTACTAACTATTTGCGATCAGCTAAGCCGATTAACAAGTTGAGAGTTGTTGTTAAATATAAAAGAAAAATAAAAACAAAACAAAAGAAGCAATCGATTAAATGTTGGTTTAATCAATTCAAAAAGGTATCTTTAGGATTGTGGTTTCACCGCGGGTTTTCATTGTATTAGATTTTATATAATTCCTCAATTTCATCTCTCTATCCGGGTAGTGGCCTGAAAACAGAATTGCCCACTGTCATGGTGCAATTCACTACCTAAGCTTAGGTAGGTTCCACCGTCGTAGTAACCAATACCCTAAACTAGGTGCATTATGAATGATCTCTCAGTTTCCACCATTAATTTTACACTGCCTTGTTCAAGGGATTTATCGATTAATGTAGATTTTGTCTCTTTTCAACCGTTAATCCTTCTTTCAAAGCGATTAAGGGCATTAGGTTATTATTATGGTGATTAAGCATAACAATATATTGAGAACACGAAACTATACCACGAATTTAAGAGATAATATATGAATTACTAATATAAAATCGTCATATAATGAATTCCCGGGCTACTCCCGGTCCTAAAGATGAAGGGGATTAGCCCCGCATGTTCATCTCACACAAGTACATGGTAGAAATGGGGGAAAACATGTGAAAAACGTGGAATGAAAGGGAAAACCCCTGAACGGAGAAGAACCGGTTGATCCTCAGTGTAGAACGTGATCTCTACCGCCTCTCGGTGGTGGAATCTGTCTCGTTCGGCCTCCGGATCAACAAGTATGAGCTTCTAGCCTCCGTTCTCCTTTCTACCGCTCCTCGGTACTCGTGCAATAGCTAATGAGATGATCCCCACGTCTGGGCGGCCGTCATTAGGTATATCTCGGTCATTAGGTCGCTAATTAACCGTATCCGTCCGATTGAGATCATTAGAAAGTAAACTCATATCCTACGGTGTCACGTCGATGGTATCGACCCGCTACAGTAGCGGCCGGCTACAAACCCTTCCTTTGTCGCGCCCGACATCATCTCGATACCATCGACGCGGGTCGATGGTATCGACTTCCTGTAGGCGTCAGTTTTTGTCGTTTTGCGTCGCTGTAGCCTCCATGCGTCGATGGTATCGATTGCTTCCTCGCCAGCAAGCTGATGGTATCTCGATACCATCGACATCCCTGTCGATAGTATCGACACCTTGCTGCTCCTTTCGGCTGGCAACCTGTGATCATGTCGATGGTATCAACTTCCGTCGATGGTATCGATGGAAGCAAATACTCGTTTGTCCTGAAATTCAAACACACGATCACATAAATTCACACAAATAATAATATTTTGACAATTAATGCTCAAAACGATGAAATAAAGGGGATTTGGCATAAAATAATAGCATAGACCAAAGTGGATGAATTATGCCACATTAACCATAAAAAAAGACTAATAAAAGCATAAAACACATATGAAATAGGTCTATAAATGCAACTCAAAATCATCGCATCAAACTCCCCTAAGCTTGAACGTTGCTTGCCCTCGAGCAACTAATCCTTAGAATAGAATTGCTCATGTCAACTGAAGAACAACACACCACAACCAACATCCCATATGGATCCCACCAGACATTCACATATCGGCCCTCTCTAACCACGTAACGGTAATTACCCTGAAGGCGACAGTAATCATCCATCAAAGAAATTGACCTCAAAACCGATGAACACTATCACATAAGGCAGTTAACCTAATAAAATTTGCCGGTTCAGACTTGGTGCATCTTGTGATCTCCTATACTACGTTGCTCGCCCTAACTACCATATACATGGAAGCAGTTCTCCTAATATACTTTAGTGAGGAGAAATTCACGGTGGCCTACCAATCCGAGCAACGGGTGGATGAAGATGGGTGGTTCATGGAAGAAAGTGAAAGTATTACACAGTTTCAACATGCATAAAACAAAAATGTCCTAAATGATGCAAATGCACATGAAAAATGCCCTAATGCCTAAAATTGGGTGGAATGATGCATGTACTAACCATCCATCTCAATACAAAATGGACATCTATTTAAGCTACATCATGTACTCAATTATCTCGAAATGCAGGTGATATTATGTTCCTTTCTCCTTCTTATTCTTGTTGCTTCTACATAACTTTTTTTCATTATGCAGATTTTCTTTCAGATTTTTTTTCTTTTTCTTTCTTTTTCAACCCTTTATATCCATAATTGATGATGAATATTTTATCTGGCTTATTTTTCTTCCTAATTCAGAAATTTGCACTATTTAGAAGGTATGGAACAATTTAATTCACCATTGGAGAAAAAATTGAGATACATGATATACTTTATGCATGAAAATTATGAATGCAACTACATGGCATGCACCTAAGGGTAATGTGCATGTATCACTATTCTAATTTTTTTTTCTTTTTATGCAAAACATATGGAAATGAATTCAATGCAAGACCTATCTATATAAAATGTTGTCAAAGAAGTTAAAACTGTAAAGTACTTCCAATTCTTACGGTGGATTGTGAAAAGTAAAGAGGTGGAAAGATCACAAGACTAGATGACTGAACCTTAGAAAGATATTATGTGTCCCTCCTTACTGACCTTTGTAGTGGTTAAGAGATTTCTCTCTCTTACATCCAATTAGAGTCTCATTACCATTTGGTCAGTTTAGGCTCAAACAATCATTTCCGTTCACTTTCATGAATCATTAGGAGTACAGTTGTGAAATTTTGTTTTAAAGTTGACAAAACGAATCATTTTCGTAGGATATGTGCCCAAGGCTAAACAAGAAAAGCTTTCCAAACACACAAAAATTTTAAATTTCCCTTGATTTTCCCATGCACCATTAATAAGATGACACAAACTTTATGACATCCACGATTACACTAGATAGCATGTGGATCCTACAAAAAACTAAAAATGCAAGAAACAAATAACAAGAACAAAAACAATAAAGTTAAAAACTAAAAACAGTAAAAGATAAAGATGTTCCAACTACCCCCCTAAGCTTGAATCTGACTATGGCCTCATAGTCAAAAACAAACTTAAAGATTGGAACAGTGATACCGAATCACTCCTGTGGTGGTGGAGGCGGGTACTGCGGAGCCGTAGGGTCCCACGAAGGATACTCCCCCTGGAAGCTTGGATCAAACTGGGCCCTGGGTGGAGGTTGTGGATAACCTCCAAAATAATTTTGGCTCCAATAGTGGTCGTAGAAGGGCTCCTGCTGCGTCTCCATCCGATACAACCGATCATGTATTTGTTGTTGGTTGTCAAGGAGAAGACGCTCATTCTCGAACATCGCCCTTTGGTTATCAAGTATCTGGTTCGTAGTGTCTTGAATACCGGTATACATCGCCATGTGCTGCTGCTGCGACTGCTGTATATTGTGCAGCATAGTGTACATGCCCTGCATGGAATAGACATCCTCGCTTGGCTGCGAGGGCGGTGGTGGCGGCGGAGTAGGCTGAGATGATGAAGATGCACCCAGATGCATCCGAGGATGCTTCCGTGGTGCCACTCGTGCTCGAAGAGGTGTAAATGCCTCCTCTTCCTCCTCAGCCGTGTCATCATTTTCGCCGTTGCCACCTTCTTCATCGGAGTCTGCGATGGCTATGATTGGGCATCGGAAATGTTGTGCACCTTCGATGTTGAAAACAGGATCGGGAAGAGAACATTCTTGATATGCTTGATTTACGTGGCAATGTGCAAACGCCACGCCATCTCAGAGAAGTAGCAGATTGGACCTGTGCAAATGCTGCAAGTTTACCTTGCTTCTTGTAGAGAGAGGAGTGAGGGTTTGGAAATTCAAGCCGAGGTATGAAGCCAGCTTGGTGATGAGCCCACCGAAGTGAATCGGCGCTTTCCTCGTACTCCTCTTCACGTCCAATACTCGTTGCAGAAAGAAAGCACCCCAGTTGCATTCTTGCTTCTTCAGGAGTTTATACAGAAAGAATAGGTCTGACCCCTGAAATTTGCTGAGGGCGAGATCACCCCGAGAAAAAATTGTGGAACTCAGCATCCGGTGCAAGACCCGGACAAAAGGGTGCTCGAAATCGGCAACCGCAACATTGTGGTAGCTCACTGACTTTCCTTGCGACACCGTCACCAGCTCGGAGAAGATGGCGTCGTAGTCGGTGTGGTTGTCCGCCCGCCGGTAGTCGTACTGCAAATGGTTCCAGTTGAAAATCCTGTTGAACTACTTCAGCGTGAGGGTGTAGTCGTGGTTGTACAGCCGGAAAGACACCCGGCCCTTGATCCACTCACGATCGGTAGCTACTATGTCGTTGGGCACGACGCAGACGTCCAACGACACCATAAACTCGGCCACCAACTCTTTGTACGTCGGCCAGTCATTGAAGAACGGCTAGCCATCAGCATGATATTGCAATTCATCAGCCCATCTACTGGTGTGTCGGGCTTTCCCCTGCAGAACATAGGCCAAGTTGGCCTCAAATCCGAGATCTCGGATCATCTCCCGGTCCACATATCGGGTGGGCTCTATCTTCCTCCGCATGATCTCCTCGTAGATCTTCTGGACCTCCAAAGAAGGATGGACAAGTCGAGGACGTACAATCGACGATGACGGTGGTGGCACGAACTCCGGAATGTCCATCGGATTCGCGTGCGAGGATGAAGTTCAAGCCACATGCACCATATTGGCGACAAGAAATGGGGATCAGAAAGAGAGCTCGGTGAAGAATGGAGAGTTGAATCTCCGCTCGATGAAGACCTTCACTCGTTGATGCTCTTCTTTGGGCTTGGACGGCTCGGGGGAATGCTCAGTGCAAAGGGAGGAGATCGCTCTGAAGGTGTGACGTCAACTGACGTAATGAATCTCCTTAAATAGACTTGGTCGGCGCCACTAGTGACATCTCGATACCATCAACACGAGTCGATTTTATCGACACTAGTCGATGCTATCCGCCCCCATCGCGAGTATCGACGGTTGTCGATGGCTGGATCTTGAAACCCGGATCGTTGTCGTGTCGATACCATCGACGCTTCACCCGGATCGATGATGTGGCTACCGCGATCGCCGTTGATTTGTTCGCGTGGATCGGTGACGTGGATGGTCGATACCATCGACGAGAGTCGATAGTATCGACTATCCTGATTAGGGTAAATCCTTGCGAGACCGGCCGCCACCTTTTTCACTTGAAAGTGTCGATACCATCGACACACCCGTCGATGGTATCGACTTCACTGAGTCGATTTCTTCTGTAAATCTTCAGAGATCTCGATGGTATCGACTGGCATGTCGATACCATCGACCTTGATTTTTTGATCTGCCTGTAGGTCTGTCGATACCATCGACGAGGCCGTCGATGGTATCGATGCAGTGCGAAATCTACAGTCGTCTACCTGTTCCATCGTCGATACCATCAACCAGTGCGTCGATAGTATCCACCCTACCTCAGCCTGCACATCAAACAAAACGATCAAGGTATCTTTTTTACACTAAAAATCAAGACAAAATAAATCAACCTACGAATGTACATGAACTATCCTAATGTACCGGTGGGTGGGTTGCCTCCCAACAAGCGCCCTTATTTAACGTCTTAGGCTAGACGGCTTTCGGCACCTCACACATCCGGAACAGAAATGAGTTTGACCTCATTCGCCTTCCTCTTGTAGTTCTCACCAAAATAGAGCTTCAACCATTGTCCATTTACCAAGAACGTGGTATCACCATCACACACTAAGATCGCGTCGTGTGGTTTTACCTCCTCTACCATGAACGGTCCACTCCACCGGGATTTTAGCTTCCCGGGATGCAACTTGAGTCGTGAATTGAACAACACAACACTATCTCCCTTTTTGAACGTGTGCAACTGGATGTGGCGGTCGTGGATCAGCTTTGTGCGCTCCTTGTATATCTGTGCGTTCTCATACGCCGTCATCCGTAGCTCATCCAACTCATTCAATTCCAACAATCTCTTCCTTCCCACTTCATTGTAACTCAGGTTTAGCCTTCTTAGCGCCCAATGCGCCTTGTGCTCCAACTCTACCGGTAGGTGACAAGCCCGGCCATACGCCAACCTAACAGGCGTGGTGCCTATAGGTGTTTTTTAAGCCGTCCTGTATGCCCACAAAGCATCCGGCAGTAGGGCACTCCAGTTCTTCCTCGCGGACGCCACCGTACGCTCTAAAATCTTCTTAATTTCACGGTTGGAGACCTCCACCTGGCCTTGAGTTTGCGGATGATATGGGGTACCTATGTTGTGCTTAACCCCATATTTCTTCAATAATGTAGAGAATTTTTGATTCCTAAAATGCGTACCCCCATCACTGATTATCATTCGGGGCACCCCAAACCTGCAGAAAATATTTTCTTTCACGAATCTGCACACTATAGTGGAATCGTTAGTCCTTGTGGGTATTGCTTCCACCCACTTCGACACATAATCAACTGCTAACATGATATATAAATTGGAATTTGAGGACACAAAGGGTCCCATAAAATCTATTCCCCACAAATCAAATACCTCCACTTCCTGAAACACATTCAGGGGCATTTCCTGTCTCTTTGAGATGTTACCGGCTCGTTGGTAGGAATCACATTGCCTTACAAATTTGTAGGCATCTCAGAACAAGGTTGGCCAATAAAGACCGCTTTCCAAAACTTTAGCTTCCGTACAAGAGCTGGCGTGGTGTCCTCCCGTAGGTGATGCGTGGCAATGACGTAAAACGCTCTCATACTCCACTTCAGGCACACACCTGCACAAGATACCGTCCATGCATTGCTTAAGAAGAATTGGGTCATCCCAAAAATAATATCGCAAAGAATGGAAGAATCTCTTCTTCTCCTGATATGACCAATGCTCCGGGATGATCCCGCAAGCCAAATAGTTTACAATCTCAGTGAACCAAGGATCCTTAGAGTTAATTTTCAAAATCTTTTCATCCGGAAACGTCTCGGTTATGGGTATATGTAAATCTTTTTCATCCACCCTTTCTAACCTAGACAAATGATCAGCAACAACATTTTCAATCCCAGATTTATCCTTGATTTCAATGTCAAATTCTTGTAAGAGCAAAATCCACATGATGAGTCTAGGCTTTGCGTCTTTTTTCTCCATTAAGTATTTAATTGCGGCATGGTCAGTCCATACAACTACTTTAGATCCAACTAAGTACTGCCGGAATTTTTCAAACGCAAAAACAAAAGTGAGTAATTCTTTCTCAGTGGTTGTATAATTTAGTTGGGCATCATTTAAGGTTTTCGAAGCGTAGAAAATCACGACTGGTTTATTGTCCACCCACTGCCCCAACACAGCTCCTACCACAAAGTCCGAAGCATCACACATTAGTTCGAACGGTTTTGTCCAATCCGACGTTTGAACAACCGGTGCAGAAATCAATTTTTCCTTCAACACATCGAACGCATGTAAACACTTGTCATTGAAATCAAAAACTGTGTCTTTCTCTAAAAGCTCGGATAGAGGTTTTGCAATTTTAGAAAAATCTTTTATAAATCGACGATAGAACCCGGCATGTCCCAAGAAACTTCTTACCCCTTTAATAGAATTTGGTGGGGGCAACTTGGAAATGACTTCAATTTTTACCGGATCTACCTCTAAACCTTTGCTAGACACCTTGTGTCCTAGCACTATCCCCTCAGTCACCATCATGTGACATTTCTCCCAGTTCAGGACCAGATGTGTGTCCTCCCAGCGCTGTAAAACTTTGTCCAAATTATAGAGACATTCATCAAACGATGCACCATACACCAAAAAGTCATCCATAAAAACCTCGAGATAGCGCTCTACCATGTCAGAAAATATGGCGAGCATACAAAGCTGAAACGTCACAGGTGCATTGCATAAACCAAAAGGCATTCGGCGGTACGCGAAAGTCCCATAAGAGCAAGTAAAGGTAGATTTCTCTTAATCCAAAGGATCAATCGAGATCTGGTTGTACCCCGAATACCCGTCTAGAAAATAGAAATGTGATCGGCCGGCAAGACGCTCTAGGATTTGATCAATGAAAGGTAAAGGAAAGTGATCCTTTAGCGTGGCGGCATTCAAACGGCGGTAATCAATACAAACTTGCCACCCGGTTACCAATCGGGTGGTGACAGGTTCATTCAATATATTTTGGGTGACAGTAATTCCCCCCTTCTTAGGGACTACCTGTGTGGGACTCACCCATGTCGAGTCTGATACGACATAAATAATACCTGCAGCAAGAAGTTTAATAACCTCCTTCTTCACAACCTCCATCATGCTTGGATTGAGAAGTCGTTGAGGTTGAATCACGGGCTTGGCTCCCTCCTCGAGCCAAATCTTGTGCTGACATAGAGTAGGGGAAATCCCCTTAATATCTACAACATACCACCCAAAAGCTCCCAGGTGGTTCTTTAGCACTATCAACAGTTGGTCTTCCTCTTCCGCACTCAAATAAGCAGATATGATCACTGATAACTTGCCCTCCTTAGTTAGGAAGACATATTTGAGATGCGGTGGTAGCGGCTTTAATTCTCGATCTGGCGGACTTATCAAAGATGATTGAAGTGGCGAGGGAAGTTCACCTAGATCTTCATAATGCTTCGCATAGAAGCATGGAAGCATTTGGAGCATCTTGGCGCACTCCTTGAGTGATTTGCTCCTCATCCAATCATGTGTAATATTTACCAAACAAGCCTCCAATGGTAATTTCGGATATGCGTCAAGAACAGAAATAGCAATAACATCATCTTCCATGGAAGGCGGAATGTCCTCCTCATCATCATTCGGGAATCCTACAACTTTGCACAGAGAAACTACTTTGGTCTGCTCCATGATATCCACATCCAAAGTTCCATTGTCCACCTTGCTCATCACATGAGCCATGTCCAGAAATGGCTTCCCAAGACAAAGTGAGATGTTACTATCCAGATGTTTTACCATCTTGCATTGTTCCTTTGCTTTAGATGACACAGTACTAGAAGGCATGACCATCTCAAAGCGGTCATCGGCTATGCCCAAGGTCAAACGACCTCTTCCCATCTCTAAGATCATGTCGGCTGTAGCTTGGAAAGGACGTCCAAGTTACATCTCATTGCCTTGTTCATCCTGCATCTCCATGACTAAAAAATATGCCGGAAAGACAAACCTATCCACCTTTACTAACACATCTTCACAGATTCCATAAGGCTTTACCACAGAGTTATCTGCCAATTGAATAGTCATATTGCTTGGCCGTGACTCCTTCAATCCCAGCTTTTTGAATGTAGAAAGGGGCATCAAGTTGATGTTGCCCCTGAGTCACATAACGCTTCACCAAATTTAACCTTCCCAATAAAACAGGAAATGTTGAAGCACCCTGGATCTTGCCTCTTTGGCGGAAAAGTTCCCATGATGAAGGCACTCACTTGTTCCTTAAGCACGACAACCTCTGTATCTGGAATTCTCCTCTTCTTCGTGATAATGTCCTTTAGAAATTTCCCGTATGAAGGAATTTGCTCAATGGCTTCCAGTAAAGGGATATTGACTAAAAGCTTCCTGAAACTGTCTAAGAATTTCTTAAATTGTGCATCTGCCTTCCTTGCCTTCACACTATTTGGATACGGGACCGGAACAGCTTGTGCCCTTTGGTGAGGTGGCACATAAGATGTCTTTTTCTGAGGTTCCTCCTCTGCAACCTGTTCTTCAGTATCCTCCACGGCTGTGTCATTGACTGATTCTGTGACCTTTGCGGGCTGCTCCTCATTGGCTTCACCTTCTTCTTCCGCTTTTGGTGTACTTGTCTCCTCGGCCCTTGGATTTAACAATTTCTTGCCGCTTCTGAACAAGATGTCTTTTGCCTGCTGGTTTCCCCCTGGAACATTGGTATTTCCCGAAAAACCTTGAATTGCCAGTTTCTTCAAACTGGCTATCTCAGCTGCCATCTGTGCCATAGATGTCTCAATAGTCCTCATTTGCGCCCCATGGCTCTGCAGTGTTTGCCCAAACTGATTCATGAACTCTCCTTGTTGCTTTATTTGCTGGCCAAAAGTAGCCATGAGTTCTTGATTCTACTTTATAACTTGATTGAGCAGCTCTGTGCTCTTGTCCTCCACAGCTGGCTGGGGTTTGGCATCCGGATCCTGCAGAAAATTGTTTGGGTCCTTCCACGAGAACTTCTTGTCTTTTCTCCATGAATAATCGTTGTTCCTGTAACCTGGCTGCTGCCTCATAAATTTGACTTGAGCCTCATCCTCGGACTCATTATCCTCCTTTTCCAGTAGCTTCTTTGTGAGAAGATCCATCTTCTCATTCAGCTCTTTCATTGCCTTGGACTCACCTGCTACTCGAACTTGCTCTACCGGGCCTCTTTCTCTCTCACCCCATGACTGCTTTCTAGCCATATTCTTTAGTATCTCCCAGCATCTGGTGTCTGTATTGTTCAGAAAGAATCCTGACCCAACTGAATCCAGATTACTCCTATCATGCTCGGAGAGAGCAAAATAGAAGCTCTTCACCTGCGTCTCTTTATCCAACCCATGATGTGGACACCTCCTCAGCATGACCTGAAATCTCTCCCAGGTCTCAGAATATGTCTCACCGGCCTGTTGGGTAAAGTTATGAATCTTTCGGATCATGTCGTTAGTTTTCTCAGGAGGGAAGAACCTCTCAAAGAAAACCTCCACCATATGGTTCCAGGACTCAACAAACTCATCATCCAAATTATGTAACCATTCTCACGCAGCTCCCGCCAATGAACTCGGGAAAAGCTTAAGATACAGTGCCTCTTGTGGAAACCTATCGATTTTTACCATGTCATAGTTCTCAACAAACTGGCTGATGTGCGTGACGGGGTCCTCATTCTTGAGCCCATGGAAAGCATTCGACTTTACCAGATTTATCAACGCCGGATCAATCTTATAAGTAGGTATGTTAACTGCCTGCTTCTTTATAGGCCCTTTTGAAGCTGATGAGGAAGATTCCTTGATCTTCTCCCATATAGTCTGTGGCTCGGCCATCTCTTCCTGTTCAAGTTCGGAATCTACCTCTTCTTGTTGCTCTTGCTCGTGATAATCCTCGTCCTCAGGTCCCGTCAGCGAAACCTCGGGTGCGCGACCTACGTAGTCAGTACTACGCGTCTGCACCATGCACAGTACCTGAAATAAGAAAATTCGAGTTCAGTACAGTGCTATGACGAGTATAAAAATTATCGAACAATTTAGAAATATTTGAAGTTGTTTCAAACTAAAGTAAAAAAAAAATAATGTGGCCCAAAATGGCCGTTCGTAGCACTCAAAGTGCCAACAAATTGTCGTATCCCCGGCAACGGCGCTAAAAACTTGACGCAATTTTACCGTGCGTATAAACGCAAGTGAACGCATCGAGTAGTACAGGCCTTTGTGAGGCCCGAGTCAAACTCAGGGATACGTGCAATCGTCGGGGACTCCTACTAACTATTTGCGATCAGCTAAGCCGATTAACAAGTTGAGAGTTGTTGTTATAAATAAAAGAACAATAAAAATAAAAACAAAACAAAAGAAGCAATCGATTAAATGTTGGTTTAATCAATTCAAAAAGGTATCTTTAGGATTGCGGTTTCACCGTGGGTTTTCATTGTATTAGATTTTATATAATTCCTCAATTTCATCTCTCTATCCGGGTAGTGGCCTGAAAATAGAATTGCCCACTATCGTGGTGCAATTCACTACCTAAGCTTAGGTAGGTTCCACCGTCGTAGTAACCTATACCCTAAACTAGGTGCATTATGAACTATCTCTCAGTTTCCACCATTAATTTTACACCGCCTTGTTCAAGGGATTTATCGATTAATGTAGATTTCGTCTCTTTTCAACCGTTAATCCTTCTTTCAAAGCGATTAAGGGCATTAGGTTATTATTATGGTGATCAAGCATAACAATATATTGAGAACACGAAACTATACCACGGATTTAAGAGATAAGATATGAATTACTAATATAAAATCATCATACAATGAATTCTCGGGCTACTCCCAGTCCTAAAGATGAAAGGGATTAGCCCCGCATGTTCATCTCACACAAGTACATGGTAGAAATGGGGGAAAACATGTGAAAAACGTGGAATGAAAGGGAAAACCCCTGAACGGAGAAGAACTGGTTGATCCTCGGTGTAGAATGCGTGCTCTACCGCCTCTCGGTGGTGGAATCCGTCTCCTTCGGCCTCCGGATCAACAAGTATGAGCTTCTAGCCTCTGTTCTCCTTTCTACCGCTCCTCGATACTCGTGCAATGGCTAATGAGATGATCCCCATGTCTGGGCGGACGTCATTAGGTATATCTCAGTCATTAGGTCGCTAATTAACCGTAGCTGTCCGATTGAGATCATTAGAAAGCAAACTCATATCCTACGGTGTCGATACCATCGACGCGAGTCGATGGTATCGACCCGCTACAGTAGCGTCCGGCTGCAAACCCTTCCTTTGTCGCGCCCGACATCATCTCGATACCATCGACGCGGGTCGATGGTATCGACTTCATGTAGGCGTCAATTTTTGTCGTTTTGCATCGTTGTAGCCTCCATGCGTCGATGCTATCGACTTGGTGTCGATACTATCGACTGCTTCCTCGCCAGCAAGCTGATGGTATCTCGATACCATCGACATCCCTGTCGATAGTATCGACACCTTGCTGCTTCTTTCGGCTGGCAACCTGTGATCACATCGATGGTATCGACTTCCGTCGATGGTATCGACAGAAGCAAATACTCATTTGTCCTAAAATTCAAACACACGATCACATAAATTCACACAAATAATAATATTTTGACAATTAATGCTCAAAACGTTGAAATAAAGGGGATTTGACATAAAATAATAGCACAGACTAAAGTGGATGAATTATGCCACATTAACCATAAAAAAGACTAATACAAGCATAAAACACATATGAAATAGGTCTATAAATGCGACTCAAAATCATCGCATCAGGCACATAGAAGCGTCACTGTGGGCTAGATGTCTCGTCACCTCACGGATCACACACTTATGACTTTAGGGAATCCCATCTGATTTCTCATCAGGGAGTCAACTGCGTTAATCGACATTCAACTCCTACATATTGAAGTTCTCACAACATAGGAAAAGAACAAGATAAATGCAAGCAGGTGTTCTATCTACAAGCACACATCAACGATTAACAACGAAATGGAAAGTTATATACATGCCATGGAGTGTTTTATAAAAGGACATGTAAGCATGGACAGCGGGGCTAGTCCCCACACCCCAGTGAAAGGAAACTACTCGCTCATGGTGAGAGAAACAAGAAGAATAAGAGCGAGAGAAGATTCTGCCATGATCATGGTGGAGAAGATGATCATAGCTCGGTGGAGAAACGGTCTTCTACACAATGTTGGGGCAGATCTGGACGAGGAGGGAAGAACACCACAGTAGATGGGGCAGATCTTCTATTTCCACCTTCTCTTTCTTCTCGTAGTCCTCGCTCGCAGTAAGAGGAGCATCTTGTGGACGTGATGGTAGTGTAGGCACGGTGTGGATGCAACAGATCTAGATCTGGATGGGGTGGCTTGCAGATCTGAGTTTCCACTTTAGATTTGGGTGAATAGGGTCCAAGACCACCACGGAGGCAGGCTCTTGGCTGTAGAGATCATCTCCGTAGGTTCAGGGAAGACCTGCAGCCTAACGACATCTGGAGATCCCCCCTAAATGGTTGGGGGTCATGTTCTATTTATAGGCAGGCTGGCATTGACTTAATTTCACGACCTTGGTAATTTGCAGCAGGTTGCGGCTTTTTCCGCGGTCGCGGTTTTTGAACTTTCACTGATCTTGGTCGCGATTTATTTTGGTTGCGGTCTTTGGTCGTGATCTTTAGTCACGATTCTTTGGTCGTGATCTTCTCCATCTTGGCCAGCAGAGGAGGTCGTGGTTAGTTGATACCGCATCACAGTTAGCACTAATCACGATCGCAGTTTTCATGTCGCGGTCGCGGTTCTTCTCTTTTTGACTTCGGTCGCGATTCTCATGATGCGGTCATGGTTCTTCTCTCCTTGACTACGGTTGCAGATCTCATGGATCAAACGCACCACCATGAGGGGAGGAGGTATTGGTGAGGGTCATATGGCCTGCATCGATGAATCCTCTGATTGATGAGGATGCTTTCTGATGAAGGATCTGGCCATCAAAAAAGGGTATACAATATTGAAAGTTTCTTGGGCCCGCTAGTCGATTAGCGGGACCACCATCTCCTACACCTTCCACACTGGCACACATAGCGCGATGTTCAATCCTGCAATGGAGACGAAATAGATTTGATCAATACTCTATATAATGATATGGAACTGAGGAAAATTATATATGAGCATATTCAAGGGGTGAATGTGAGGTTTCAGTGCAAAATTGGGCCAAAAGTGGTGACTAAAACTAAGATGAAAATGCATTCATCAAAACACCCCAAACATAAACGTTTCTCGTCCTCGAGTAACACAAAATATGAAACAGTCACCAAACAAATACTTTTAACTCGTGCGGTTGCCTCATCTTCACATCATGATTGTTTCTTTGCTGCTCGGTATGACTAAGCATCTCAACATCCTGAGATCACATAACACATCTTACAATATCTTCATTCCTGAGTTTTTTTCCCAAACACACTTCCTCCACCTTTTCCAACATCAAGCGTGTCTAAGAATTTTGTAAGAGTCCAAAGACACCCGCAGAACAACAAGTGTGCACCTAATCTGACACTGGTGTTTTTGGGAATTTGGTAAGTGTAGGCATTCATTGTGGCTTTAGGTGGAAAAGGGAGTGAAGGGTGGTATGGAAGGAATAAATAAATCTCTCCTCTATTCGACTCGAGATTTTTATTATATGGTTGCAATTTCATTGATTGCATTTTTTTTGTGAATCTCTCCTCTATTCGACTCGAGATTGCATTTTTTGTGTGTGCACATTGGCATCTTTTCTTGGTGGTACACCCCTATTACATAGTGAGGGTTATGGAAAAAGTGAATAAATAGGGAGGAGGTGTGCCACCCCGAACTTAGGGTTTGGCACTATTTTGGATGTTTTTGTTTCTTTTTGATGGACAGAGGGGTAAGAAGATGATGGAAGAAGTGTAGAAGAGAGTTCAGATTAGAATGCAACTTGATTTACAATTCAGTGCACCGGGTTGTTCTCCTTATCATACTCTGCTCAAATAATGACTTGATGTGGATCCGGTGGATATTCCATGCTATTGTTCCACTAGTCAGTTAGGAAGAACAATGTGTTTGACCCCTCTCGATTCGACAGATACTTGCCATTTTTACTGATCATGATGTTGGGATTCATAAGCTTCACACGGTGATTTCTAACCATTGGCTAGTTTTAGAAATTGTCCCCCACGAGGCCTCGCTTCGAATAAGCAGGGTATAATGATTCAAAACTGCATGGAAAAATGGGATAGCCGGCTAGGTAATGGCTTAGATTGAAACAAAAGTGTCAAAACTGCAACAAGTTTCTATACATCTTCTTTGAGAACTTAAAAAAATTGATTTTTTTTTAAATTGGCTCAAAATTGCAACGATGAAATCTTAAGTCTGAAATAGATAGGAGTGGGTGGAAAGTAAAGTACGTACCACCCACCCTCCACCCCGAACTTAGAAATTTTCTCGTCTTGAGAAAACTCTAAATCTGAGATGGCGGGGAAAATTCATGCTGGTTGGACCATCAGATGTGGTTGCATTCCGATCAGCGTGTGTCCTCCATCTGAAATCTCAAAAATAAAAAGTATCAGAACGTAAGATTGCATCTTGCGATGCATTGTCTACCATGTGCAAAATTGTCTAATTTAAAACTGAAAATAAAAACTAAGCTAAGGATCGGGTTGCTTCCCGACAAGCGCCTTTGTTTTACGTCGATGGCTCAATGTGGTTTCTTTAGTTTTCTGGTAGATATGGCAGTTTGGACAAATTCTTCAATTCGTTAGTTCTAGTATCAGTTATGGTGAAATATCTCTTCAAGCATTGGCCATTTGCCACAAAATCGCCTGACTTCTCACTCCATAAAGTAAATGCACCATGTGGATAGATATACTTAACAATGTATGGTCCAGACCATTGAGAACGGAGTTTCCCTGGGAAGAACCTCAGTCTCGAGTTGAACATCAGAACTTGGTCTCCCACTTGAATGGCCTTCCTCTTCAGATGACCATCATGCCAAAGTTTTGTGTGTTAGTTGTAGATTTGTGCATTCTCATAAGCTGTCATCCAGAGTTCTTCTAACTCTTGAAGTTGTGAATCCTAGATTTGCTAGCTTTCTTAATGTCAAAATTCAACTATTTTATTGTCCACCATGCTTTATGTTCTAGTTCCATGGGTAGGTGACATGATTTTCCATATATGAGTCTGAAGGGTGTTGTTCCAAGAGGAGTTTTGAACGCGGTTCAGTAAGCCCATAAAGCGTCATTGATTTTCACTGACCAATCCTTTTGGTTGCATCCTACTATCTTTTCCAGGATATCTTTGAGTTGACAGTTTGAAACCTCTACCTATCCACTTGTTTGTGGGTGGTAGGGGGAATCTACCTTGTGCATTACACCATATTTTCTTAACAACACTTCAAAACTTCTTTCTAAGAAATGAGAACCTCCGTCGGATATCACAGTGCGTGGGACTCCAAAATGGGGAAATATAATGTCTTTGAACATCTTGATAACTGGTTTGGAATCACTAGTGACATTTGGTATGGCCTCTACCCATTTAGAGACATAATCAACTGCGACTAGGATGTAGGAAAATCCATGTGAGGATGGGAATGGACCCATGTAGTCCACTCCCCAAACATCAAAAATCTCGACTTCTTGCCAAAGCTTGAGTGGCATTTCATCTCTTTTCGTAATGTTTCCCGTTCTCTGACACTTGTAACGTGACAAAACAAAGTTGTAAGCATCTCTGGATATGGTTAATAGGGATAGTTTCAGTGTCCAGGGTGTGGGTATGACTCAAGTGGTATGCTACAACATTCTCTGTACCTTTCTTATCTCTTATCTCTAGATCAAATTCTTGGAAGAGGAGAATCCATCTTATCAGCCTAGGCTTTGCATCTTTCTTTTTAAGGAGGTAACGAATAGCAGCATGATCTGTATAGACAATGACCTTCAAACCAATGAGGTAGGATCTAAACTTGTCAAAGGCATACACAACTGCTAGGAGTTCCTTCTCAGTAGTTTCATAATTCCTCTAGGCTTCGTCAAGTGTCTTCGATGCATAGTAAATGACATGATGTTTCTTCTCTATACAGTGGCCTAAAATGACACCCACAGCATAATCACTGGAATCACACATAATTTCAAATGGGTGATCCCAATATGGGGCTCGAATGATAGTTGTTGTTGTAAGGGAATGCTTTAGATTGTTGAAACTCTTGATACATTCTTCATCAAAATAGAAGTCAGCGTCGTTCAACAACAAGTTTGTCATGGGCTTGGTTATCTTGGAGAAATCCTTGATAAACCTTCTGTAGAAGCCCGCATGACTAAGGAATGTGCGGACTTCTCTTACATTGGTTGGGGTAGTGAGTTTAGAAATTACTTCAGTCTTTTCTTTGTCTACTTCGATTCCTCAATTGCTAACCCTATGGCCAAGGACAATGCCTTCTTTTACCATAAAGTGACACTTCTCTTAATTTAGCACTAGATGTGCTTCTTCACATCGTTTGAGGATGAGGGAGAGGTGCTTGAGGCATGAATCATATGAATCCCCATATATAGAGAAATCATCCATAAAAACTTCCATAATGGTTTTGATTAAGCCAACAAATATGGCTTCCATGCAGCGTTGGAAGGTTACAGGCGCATTACAAAGTCCAAATGGCATCCTTCTGAACGCATATGTTCTGATTGGGCAAGTAAATGTTGTTTTCTCTTGGTCATCTGGATGTATAGGTATTTGATAGAATCCAGAGTAACCATCGAGATAGCAGAAATATTCCTGGTTAGCCAATCGTTCTAAGACTTGATCTAGGAAAGGCATCGGGAAATGATCCTTGCGTATGGCCTTGTTCAACTTCCTATAATCGATGCACATCCTCTACCTAGTTACTGTTCGAGTGGGGATGAGTTCATTATCTTCATTCTATATCACAGTAGTGCCACCTTTCTTTGGAACAACATGTACAGGACTCACCCAAGGTGAGTCGGATATCGAATAGATGATTCCAGTAGTGAGCAACTTGATGACTTCACGGCGGACTACTTCCTTCATATTAGGATTCAATTCCCGTTGATGCTCAATAGTCGACTTGTGGTATTCCACCATAGGGATTTTGTGCATGCAAAGCGCTTGACTGACCCCGGTGAGATCACTCATCTTGTAGCTAATAGCTTTCTTTCTTTCCTTTAATTCTTTTAGGAGTTTATCTTCTTGTTCGGTCGTTAGATCAGAATTTATAATAACTGGACAAACCTTCAGATCATCCAAAAACACGTACTTCAGTCCCTCAGGTAGGAGCTTCATTTCAGGGGCTTCTGGCTTCTCGCATGGCTCTTCAATTACATTCAAAGCTTTGAGTTCCTTGAACCTAGCTTCAGGATCTTCTTCTACAGAGTTGAGGTGAAGCATACAATCCTTAACTTGTTTGCTGATGGAATTATCAACAGATGGGTTTGTTAGAGCCACTTCTAAAGGATCTTCTTGTTCATATTCCTCTTGTGTGAGGAGTGACATTTGCTCAATGCAATCAATCAAATAGACTTCTTTGTGCATGCTCGGCCTTCACATGCTTTCAAAAACTTTAAACTCTAGGGTTTCTTTACCTAGTTGGAGCATCAATGTTCTTGCTTCCACATCTATCAGAGCTCTTGTAGTGGCAAGGAACGGACGGCCAATGATAAGAGGGTATCTGGATTCCTCTTTTTTGTCCATGATGATAAAGTCGCAAGGGACATAAGAGTCTTTGCCTACCTTGATTGGGACATCTTCAATGATTCCCAAGGGAAGAGTCATAGAATTGTCTGCAAGTTGTATGGTCATGCCAGTTGGAAGTAGTTATGCAAACCCTAGCCTCTTGGAAAGGCTAAGTGACATGCTAGAGATGCTAGCACCAAGATCGGCCAATCCCTTCTTACATGAAGAGTCGCCTATATGGCACAAAATCCCAAAGGATCCCAGATCTTTCTGCTTCTTGGGCATCTTGCTCTGAATGATATTGGAAGTGGTTGTTGCTAACTTGACTATCTCATATTCTTCAGTTATGTACTTCCTTGTGAGGAGAGACTTTAAGTATTTAGTCCAGGCTGGTATCTCAGCCAGTGCATCTAGAAAGGGTATATCAACATGAAGCTTCTTCATAGCTTCCTTGAACTTGTTGAATCGAGTATCGAGCCTTGTCTGCTTCAAACGAGCAGGGAAAGGAGGACGAGGCTTGTACACTGGCACATCCAGCTCAGGTGTTGCTTCGGCTTCAGTAACAACGGGTTCCTCCAAACTTGCTTTTTCTATCTTATCAGTGGTTGGTGGTTCCTTCAGTTGAGACTCAAGTATTGTAGAGTCTTGGATATTCACAAAGTCATCATCATTTGTTGTCGCTATTGGTATCTTAGTAGGGGGGTCAGAATAGTCTTTCTCGGACCTGGTGGTGACAGCCTTCAGTTGCTCTGGATGTTTAGGATTGTTTTTGGGTTGGCCTGCGAAAGCTCCAGCAGGTGGCTTCATGCTACCTACGAGTTGAGCTAGTTGAGATTCAATAGCCTTCTAGTGGGCTTGCTGGTTTGCAATCATGGTTTGTTGTGACTGCAACATCTTCTCAATAGCTGACAATTTGTCATCAGGAGAGATGGGACCGGCTTGTTGCCCTTGTTGTTATTGTTGATAGGGGACTTGGTTGGGGTTCTAGAACTGAGAATTGTTCTGATAATTGTTGTAGTTTCTATTCTGGTAATTTCCTCTAAAGTTCCCTTGATTCCCAAAATTTGGTTGTTGGTTATACTGGAATCCTGGTGGGCCTCGTTGTTGATTATTTGAACCAAGTTGTTGCGAGTTTTCCGCACAATAAGGATTTCCATACTGAAAACCGGGATGGTTCCTAGTCTGATTCAGATTATAGTATCCTTGACCAGGGATGGTGTTGATGGCGTTCAAACTTTCCATCTGACCATTATCTCCTTGGGCACATGTATTTCTCAAAACAACATCATAGAGAATGTTACAGGCTAGAGTAGAATGACCAGTTCCTTTACATGCTTCACAGAAGAGTGAAGCTGACTTAACTTATTCTTGTTGTCGAGGGGGTGAGCGTCTTCTTTCATAGGCAAAAAAAGATTATTCAAGTTGGTCTTGATTGGCAACAAGAAGCGTTAGGGATTCAGTGATAGACTTGTACTCGGGAGTAGCTTCTGCCATAGCTTCCTTCAACACTCCTTTACTTACGATTCTATCCCAGTTGGCTTGATTTTTTGCTCCAAGGGTGACAACCTTCCATGCACTGTCATAACTTTGATGCATGAAGTTTTTCCCAGATGTGGAGTATAAAAACTTCTTGATGTCATCAGCCACACCCCTATAAAAGATTTTGATGAGTTGATTCTTAGGAATACCATGATTTGGGCACTTGCGTAGAAGCTCTTTGTATCTTTCCATTGCTTCAACAAGGGATTCTCTAGGGACCTGAGTGAATTGAGTTATTCGGCCCCTAATTTCATAGGTGAGAGAAGGAGGATAGAATTTTTCTAGAAAAACATTTTGAAGTTGTTCCCAAGTGGTGATGGGTTCGCATTGCAAGGAATTGTACCAACTCATGGCTCTATCGGAAAGAGAATATTTAAAGAGACGGAGTCTGATGGCATCATCTGTGACTCCATTTTGCTTTGTCATAGCACACAAATCTATGAACCTTAGAAGATGTTCTTTACTATCTTCTCCTTGCTTACCATAGAAAGGGCTATTCTGAAGCAATGTAATCCAATGTGCCCGTATCTCAAAATTAGGAGCATTGATGGGAGGAGGTTGAATTGGGTGATGAAGGTCAACAACTTTAGGGATCGAGAATTCTCTAACGTCCTTTTGTAACTCATCTTGTTGAGCTGTTGCTTGGATTTCCTCTTGAACTTAAGCTCGGGCTTCTTGCATAAGCATGTCTCTTTGCACATTAAGGAATTGAGCTACCGTTCAAGCAAATGCCTCCTCTTGAGCCATTCTTGCTTGGTTCTCTCTGTACTGACGACGAAAGGTTATGTCTATCTCAGGGTCAAAGCTAGTAGAGAGTCTGGGACTATCCGAACGGTGCATACACTAGACTTTAAGGGTACTTAGGATGGAAAGATCTTTCAGTAGTAAGATGGATAGAGTAGAATCGAATTCAAGGATATATGATTGATAGTATCAAAAGGTAAAAGAAAAATCCTAGATTAGCCTTAATAGAACTAGATTTAACTAGATGTTTCTGTTGTCCCTAGCAACGGTGCTAGAATTTGACGTGGTCTATTATCGCACTAACAAACTCACTTAGGGTTGAAATCCCTAAGCTTTTACCAAAACCTTGTGCAATAATACCACCCACAAGCAGACGGGTCTTATCGTAGTATAGTAAAGGATCGAATCCCCAGGGACAACATTTTTAAGAATCTTTTACTAGTCGAATATAGTTGAATCAAGATTAATATTTAGAATAAATGTTGGTTGATTTTAGTTTAATAAAACTAAATGCGAGGAAAGTAAAGAGCAAGATTAAAAGTTGATTAAAGATTAATGATATGGAATCACTGGGATGGTCCCAGGTTTTTCCACCACTACACATGCAAACACATCCAATCACAAACATCCAGGCAAGATATGACCATCCAAATAGAGATGCTGCAAACCCCCCCATACATGCGTCAGGTTCGCATAAGCATCACCTTAGGTATCAGATGTATCGTCACCATCCAGATCACATACTTACAGCTCCGAAGATACATATATCCAACTGAATCTGTGGGCCCCCCTTAGCAGGCGTTAGGAACAGAGAAGCCTCATCGTGGGCTAGATGTCTCGTCACCTCACAGATCACACACTTACGACTTCATGGAATCCCATCTGATTTCTCATCAGGGATTCAACTGCCTTAATCGACATTCAACTCCTAAGTATTGAAGTTCTCACAACATAGGAAAACAACAAGATAAATGCAAGCAGGTGATCAATCCACAAGCACATATCGATGATTAACAACGACATGGAAAGTTATATACATGCCATGAAATATTTAATAAAAGGACATGTAAGCATGGGAATCAGGGCTAGTCCCTGCACACCAGCGAAAAGAAACTACTTGCTCATGGTGAGAGAAACAAGAAGAACAAGAGAGAGAGAAGATTCTGCCATGAGCATGGTGGAGAAGATGATTGCAGCTCAGTGGAGAAACAGTCTTCTACACAACATCGGGGCAGATCTGGACGAGGAGGGAAGAACACCATGGTAGACAGAGCAGATCTTCTCTTTCCACCTTCTCTTTCTTCTCATAGTCCTCACTCGCAACAGGAGAATGTGCTTATACCAGGAGTGATCGCTCTAGGAGGAGACACTCGGAGGACGTGAGACATGCTGGCTACGTTGATTATAGCAATGAGGATGAATGGAGGTTTAGTCACTGACTTGACAGTGACTGGGATGAGAAGAGTAGTTTATTATCTTATGGAAAGTAAGTTAATTTTCTGGAATATTAGAGGGGCTGCTAACAACCCTACAAGGAGTGTGCTGAGGAGAATTTGTAGTAAGTTCAAACCGGGCATTTTTTGCCTCTTTGAACCTTTCTTACATGCTGAATAGGTTGCGGAGCTGTTAGATGTGGTACGACTAGACTGGGTGGCTGACAACCATATAGAGGAAGGAAAGATATGGGTATATGCAGACCTGAACCTAAAGCCAGTGATTTTTAGAAGACATAGACAACACCTTACTGTTAGATGTGAGGCCTCAGATGGTCCATTCTTCTTTGTTATGGTTGTGTATGCAAGTTGTGATTTTTCCCACAAGAGAGATATCTGGGAAGAGATTATCATCATGGATGCTGAAATAGGTGATATGAAATGGATCATAGAAGGTGATTTTAATGTTGTACGAGAGGCCCAGGAGAAACGTGGGGGAAATGCTCAACTTATCAGGAAATGTTTGATTTCAATTCCCTTATTGTTGATGCTCTCTTGAAGGAGGTGCCTTTTGAAGGAAACCAGTTTACTTGGGTTAACAAATAGATACTCATGCCTATTGTTTGGGAGAGTTTAGATAGGGTTATTAGGAATGGAGCATGGTTTGCAGAGAAACCCATGACTTGCTCTATACACCTTACTAGATCTTGGGTGTCAGATCACTACCCTATTATAACTATCTCGGGTGCACAGGCTATTACTGATAGGAAAGCTCACTTCTCATTCATGTCGACATGGCTAAGGGAGGCTGAATGTTTGAAGATTCTTGAGAAGATCTGGGAAGAGAGAGTTGTGGGAAATTCATCGTTCGTTTTCTATCATAAATTGAAGAAAGTAAGAGGTGCTCTCAGGGCCTGGAGTAAGATAAAGTTGGGAGACAATAATCAACGTATCAAATATTTAGAGGACGTAGTGTTCACTACACATGCTGCGTTTGATGAAAATCCCACTCCACTCAATGAGTCAAACTTAAAGACTGCAGAGAATGAGCTTGAGCAGCTTCTAGATGTGGAAGAGGCTATTTGGAGGGAGAAGGCCAGAATTAGTTGGCTACAAGATGGTGAGCGCAACACTCAGTTTTATCACTCGGTGGTCAAAACCAGGCAACGACATGGAAGGCTAAATGCATTGATACTGCCTGATGGTACTGTGATAACGAACCCGGCTGAGATGGCTGAGAAGGAGGTGACACATTACCATCAACAATACAATGAGGAAGTTGAGATAGATAGCATTGTCTTAGAACAGTTTCTACAGGACATCCCAGAGACTATCTCGAAAGATGATAGCTGCTCACTGACGGCCACCCCTCATGGGGACGAGATTCTGAAGACATTGAAGGAAATGGACCCAAATACAGCCCCTGGACCAGATGGATTTACCCTACCTTTCTTTTTAGCTGCGTGGCATATTATTAGAGATGATTTCCTCACTCTGGAAGAGGGTTTCTTTAGAGGACAGATGTGTCATAGAGGTTTGTTCTGCTGTAGAATCCTCCTTATTCCGAAGGTCGACTCTCCCAAGAAGTTATCCGCTGATTTCAAACCTATCTCGATTGAGAATCTGACCCTAAGAATCCTTGCGAGAATCTTTAGTAACAGGTTGGCTCCATTGATGACCCAGATGATATCCCGTCCACAGGGAGCTTTCTTGAAAGGGAATGATATTACTCATCATGTCAGGCTGGCTAGAGAGTTGATGCATGATATCAATCAAGGTCGGGAATGTCCTAATGTTGTGGTGAAGCTCGATATGTCAAGAGCATATGACAGAGTAAATTGGCAGGTGATGTGTAAATGTCTTGCTGCTTTTGGGTTTCTACCTAAGGTGATCGATCTATGTATGAGTTTCTTTAAACACACCTGGGCTACGGTTACTATTGGTGGGGATACAGTTGGGTTTTTTCAGATTGGAAGAGGCTTAAAGCAAGGTAATGCCATATCACCATTCATGTTCATTATCTTTGAGGAACTTCTTTGCAGAATGATTAGTAGATTGGCTAGTGATCGGTTCATTACCAATTTCTTTACAAGAGGATATGGGGTGGCGCCTCCAATGCTTCTTTATGTTGATGATCTTATGATGTTCTTCAATGTGGACCAACAGACAATCAATACAGTTAGAAGCGGATTTGATTTATATGAAAAGGCAACTGGTCAGAGAATCAATAGACAAAAGTCTGTTTGTGTGATTGGGGAGTATGATCAAGCAAAGGCAGATGACATAGTAAAGGACTTTGGAGTGGAGAAGGTGACTCAATCTTTTAATTACCTGGGCATAACGATTTCTAAAGGAAGGACAAAATTAGTTGACTACTAGTGTCTTGTTAGAAAAGTGAACTCTAAAGTGACTGCATGGAAATCTAGATTGCTATCTTTTGCAGGATGAAGGTTACTGGTGGCTCATGTGTTGTCGTCCATTACTGTCTACATGGCAACGGCAGTGGGAATTCTAGCAGGTATCATCCAGCGTCTAGAGAACAAACTTTCGAGCTTTCTATGGGCAGATAGGGAGAATCACCAGAGAAAAGCATGGATCGGATGGGAAAGAGTTGCTACTCCGTTGATAGATGGGGGACTTGGCCTCACTTCCTTGAATATGATCAATGATGCCTTTGTTGCTAAGGCATGTTGGAAAATTCTCAATACTGAGACTTTGTGGGCATCCTTTTGTAGAGATAAGTATGCAAACCTTGCAACAGGCAGATCCGGAAACTATCCTAATCACTTAAAGATTAGTAGTTGTCCATCCCCTTTCTGGAAGAAGATATGGGACATGTTCCCTAGAATGTTTCCTTTTTATAGATGGTCGATTGGGAGAGGTAATATCCCTTTATGGGACTCATGGTGGTGTGATGAGAGACTCACAAACCATGCCATCTTTGCTAGTGATAGAAGGCAGCCGTTCTTGGTTAGAGATTTCTGGAATGAAGAAGTTGGATGGGATTGGGAGATGATCCAACGGGTGGTTGATGACTAGGGTGTGGAGCTGATAAAAAAGGCAGGTGGTTGGATAATGAACGCAGATGATGAATTGGTGTGGGGTGTTGACCAAAAGGGTCGCTTCACTATGAAATCAGTGAAGAAGATTTTGATGCAACCAAGAGCGGGAGGACCGAATGCTCTAGCAAAATTATGGGGCCTGGATGCCCCTAAGGCGAGTGCTATCATATGGAAGTTGACTAAAAAAGCTATTCCTACAGATGTTAATGTTCAATATAGATGTTGCATCCCCCTTGTATCGAGGTGTAACTGTTGTGATGATCTGAGAGTAGAAGATGCTGATCACCTTTTCTTCCATGGACAGGTTGACATGTTCTTCTGGAACAGATTTTCCCATTTGACGCAGATGCAGGAACCTCATGATATACAAACACTTCTTGATACTTGTAAGAAAGGTTACTCCAGAAGGATCTCAGATTGGATTGCAGGAAGGTTAGCAGTTAACATACCCCATATCATTTGGAGGATACGTTGTGCATCTAGATTTGGGGACAAACTACGGGGTTGGGAGTTTGAATGGAACATAATCATCTCTTCTGTGAACAACACGATTTAGTATAGATCCTTCTCCGTTGAACATGGATCGAGCATTTACAATAGGATGAGAGATGGTGGGATTATTGAGCCTAAGATGAAAATGAGAGAGATTCAACTGATAAGGTGCATGAATCCTGACTTGCATAACTTGAAAATGAACTTGACTATAGGAAGAAATAAGGGAGAAGATGGGGTATGTAGGAGGTGGGCGGCAGGCCTGATATGAAATCAAAATGCAGATATATGCATGGTGTTCCATGCCTGGCTCAAGGCACCGGACTTCGTCCTGGCATATGTACAGGCAGGCATTGTTGGACTGAAACTGGCAGATGACCATATGCTACGAGTTTCATGTATTGAGATTGATGACCAGGAAGTCTATGATATTCTGTGGAAGGATGCTATCGAACCATGGAGGACCAAGCCATTTGTTAGAGAGCTGAGGTCCGAGTTGGTTAGATCTAGTATTACTGGTTCAATGGTTCACAAAGTTGCTAACTCTATACCTAGAGAGATTGGAAGATGGGGGAAAAGATTTTCAAAGATGACAGTTATTACGGATAGAAGGATGATACTGAATAGAATTCGAGGCATGGCAACTTTGGAGAAAAGGTGAATCCCCTACGTGCACCTGAAGATGATCGACGCTTGATGAATCATGGGTGTTTTTTTAGCTGTTTCTTTGTCTGGGTTGTGATGGTTTTTTTTGTTACCTGGTCTTCTGGGGGAACAAACCTGCGGACATATAAGCAGAAGTTGTATGCTGTTGATGTTTTCGCCCACAAGAGAGGGGTGGCATGAATAGAGAACCCCCTGGCTTAATTTTAAAAAAAAGGAGGAGGAGCTCGTGGACGTGATGGCGGCGTAGGCACGGTGTGGATACAATAGATCAAGATCTGGATCTAGATCTAGATCTAGTTCTGGACGGGGTGGCTTGCAGATCTGAGTTTCCACTTCAGATCTGTGTGAACGGAGCACAAGACCACCATGGAGGCAGGCTCTTGGCCGAGGATATCATCTCCTTAGGCTCAGGGCAGACCTGCAGCCTAACGGCGTCTGGAGATCCCCCCTAAATGGTTGGGGGTCATGTTCTATTTATAGGTAGGCTGGCACCGACTTACTTTCGTGACCTTGGTAATTTGCAGCAGGTCGTGACTTTTGTCGCGGTCGTGGTTTTTTAACTTTTACTAATCTTAGTCGTGATTTCTTTTGGTCGTGGTCTTTGGTCGTGATTCTTTGGTCACAATCTTCTCCATCATGGCCAGTAGAGGAGGTCACAGTTAGTTGATACCGCCATCGCGGTTAGCATTAATTGTGTTCGCAGTTTTCATGTCGTGGTCACAGTTCTTCTCTTTTTGACTGTGGTCACGATTCTCATGTCGCAGTCACGGTTCTTCTCTCCTTGACTGCGGTCGTGGATGTCATGGATCAAACCCACCACCGCGAGGGGGGGGAGGTATTGGTGAGGGTCGAATGGCCTGCATCGATGAATCCTATACCTGATGAGGATGCTTTCTGATGAAGGATCTGGCCATCGAAAAAGGGTACAATATATTGAAAGTTTCTTGAGCCCGCTAGTCGGTTAGCGGGACCACCGTCTCCTACACTTCCCACACTGGCACACATAGCACGATATTCAATACTACAATGGGGACAAAATAGATTTGATCAATACTGTAGATAATGATATGGAACTGAGGAAAATTATATATGAGCATATTCAAGGGGTGAATGTGAGGTTTCAGTGCAAAACTGGGCCAAAAGTGGTGACTAAAACTAAGATGAAAATGCGTCCATCAGTTTCAACCTGTATGAACATGGTGTCAGCAATCCTCTCAAACATGGTAGGTCACATGTTGGAGAAGGTGTAGTTATGAAGGTATCAATCATGTTCACCAGTAGGAAGAGGAGGAGAAGTAGGGGAGTGAGAAACGTTAATCATTGGTGGCACTAGGCTGGGGGTAGGAACCTTTGAGAACTTGGTGATGGCCTATAGTGTGCTCTTAAGATGGTAGCACCGATCCTAAACAACCCAGCCGAATGGCGCAAGGTGAAAGTCGGGTGGCTATGGCTTGGTGTTATGAGACAGAAAAGGAAGAAGAAGAAGAATAAAAAGAAGATGAAGAAGAAGAAGAGAAGAGAATAACTGATGATAGGCAATGATAATGTTGTTGTTCCCTCGACTGCTTGGAGAATTGAATGGTAGCTAGGATTGAGGGGATCTGAGAAAAGAGAAGATAAAAAAAAGTAGGCAGGGAGAAAGACTGGAGAGGAGGAGAAAGATGGAGGAAAGAAAAAAGGGAGGAGGAGAAAATCAAAGAGGGAGGTGGAGGAGAAATGATTGTTGACTCCCAACCAAGGGGAGCATAGACACATCTATTCGGAGGAAGGTGTTAAATGTATTAATGCCTTGATTATGAGAAAAAGTAAATGAATATAGTAAATGCATATAAATGCAAAGTCACCTATATCAATTAAATGAGTGTACTCTTAAATTCCAACTAGTATGAAACTTTATACATATGTAGGTTATGGGTAGGACTTCCTTATCAATTACTAATTTTACATTATGGGTTTGATATGGATATAAAATTGTGTAAGTGAATATGGTGAATTTCAAGTTTTAGATGGGTATAAGACTCCATTTTCTTTCTAGTATTTTACACAAAGTTAAAATATATATAATCCTCTAACTATTTGTAATATTTCTAATGAATTTTGTTGAGTTAATAAATGTGGATGTCATATTTTCATAAAAAGCACATATATAAGAGATTATTCTTCATACAATTAATTAGAAGGATAAACAATGACTGACTGACTTAAAATTTGGCATGTTTTCTAAATAGGATGTGAGGAGTAAATATTTTAATATAAATTTCTTATCTTGGAAACTTTATGCATTTTATTTCATTATCTATATATTAAGCAATCATTTAATGCATTTCTTGATCAATTAATACATTATTTTACATTTATTTAGTTTCTTTAATCGATTAAACTTATGGCACTTCTAGAGACAAATTAGGGTCAACTCTAATTAATTAGTGAATTTATATAATCAAAATTAAATTGATGACTCAATTAATTAGTTAGTTATTCACATTGTATAATAGATTATTTATCAATGTATATATTTTGGATTAAGTTTGTCATGTTTAATATAATTTAAAGATAAAGGATTTAATACTTTTATAATTAAAGTGGACCTAGGGAAAGGAAACATTAACCTATATACCTAGATTTGAGTATGTTATAGTGTCAATGTTGACCCTAATAAAGTATAATCTGTTCTACACTAGGAGCAGCCTATAACTTCTATTGGGATTATACATTTTCTTGGGTAAGTAGGATATTATAGAAGGTTCATAAACATTTAAATGTTTTAGAAGCACCACTTATATGTTTAACAAGAAAGGATGTGCCTTTTTTTGGGTCTAATAATTGTCAAAAAAGATTTCAGACATTAAAGAAAAGACTAACCTCATCACCAATTTTGATCCTACCAGAAGCAGATAATGCTTTAGTGTTATGTGATGCATCCAAGAGAGGTTTCAAATGTGTTTGTATGCAAAGAGGTAAAGTGGTAGTTATGCTTATAGATAGAAAAAGAAAAATGAAGAGAGCTATCATATGCATGATCTTGAGTTGGCAGTAGTAGTACATTCTTTAAAGATATGGCGTCATTATCTTTATGGTGAAGCATGTCAGGTATCTACATATCACAATAGTTTAAATTATATTTTCACATAGAAGGATCTTACCCTGAGATAGAGAAGGTGGATAGAGCTTATAAAGGACTATGATATTACCATTGATTGCCACCCTAGGAAGGACAATATTGTAGCAGATTATCTGAGTAGAAAGTCAACATTCTCTGTAGAAATGTCCTTTATGTCATGTGTAGAAAGAGACTTACTAGATAGGATAAGAGAGATTAGTTTAGATTTGAGTGTGTTTGAACACGATGCACTGATTGCACTGATGCAAGTTAGACCTACATTCAATGATCAAATCAAGGAGCTTTAAAAAAGTGATAGTGAATTGAAGAAAGTTATGTGTGAGATGACAAAAGATAAGAGAACAAAATTAAGATCTTCATATGATGGGTTGTTGTATTAGTAAGACAGATTATGTATATGAGATGATGTTGAATTAAATAAGCATATTCTTGAGAAAGCTCACTCTTCTCTGTATGTTATGCATTTAGGCAGTTCCAAGATGTACATAAACCTCAAGGAACTATATTGGGGATCCTTTATGAAGAAAGATGTGGCTAAGTATTTAGCCAAGTGTGGTGCATGTCAGCAAGTTAAGGTTGAACATCAAAAGCTGGCATGTACTCCACAACCACTCCCTATTCCTATGTGGAAGTGGGAATGTATCAATATGGAGTTTATAGTTGGATTACCTAGAATACCACATGAATTTGATATTATATGGGTAATAGTAGATAGATTAACTAAGTCTTCTCACTTTCTACCGATTTAGACAATCTGTGATACCCCAAATCTAGCAAAATTTTATATAGATGAGATAATCACATTATGTGAATATCAGTTTCTGTAATATCAAATAGAGGCCCATAGTTTACAAGTAGATTATATAATCATTTGCATCATTCATCAGAAACGAGATTAAAATTTAGTACAACTTTTCATCCTCAATCAGAAGAACAGTTAGAATGAAAAAAATCAAACCATAGAAGACATGATGAAGGCATGTGTTTTATAGTTTAGTGACTATTGAAAAAATTATCTTAGTATGGTGGAATTTTCTTATAGAAATAGTTACCATTACATTTGAAGTATGGCCCCATATGAAGCATTGCATGGAATAAAGTGCATATCACTTATTTGTTTGGGAGAAAGACAAATTCTAGGTTCGAAGTTGGTGGAGCAGACAATAGAAAAGATATTCTTGATTAGAAAATAGTTGAAAGTTGCATAGGACAAACAAAAAATCTAGGTAGAGAAATATTGTAGACCACTTTAGTTTAAGGTTGAAGATGAGGTTTACCTGAAATTATTACATTGGAAGGTTGCACCGAGGCTTGCAAAGCAAAGAAGCTTAACTCCTAGATATATGGTCCTTATCCAATCATTCAGATAATTGGCCCATTGGCATATAAGCTTGAGTTGCCTCCTGAGCTAGCCAAGTTACATGATGTGTTTCATGTATTTATTATGAAGCAGTACCATCCAGGAAGAGAGAAGATCATAGAACTTGAACCAATATAGTTTAGAGAAGGTGTCTCCATTTTTGAAGGTCCTATATAGATAGTGGATTGTAGAACACAAAAGCTTAAGAAGAGAGAGATACCTCTAGTGAAAGTCATTTGGAGAATTCATGGTATGAAAGAAGCTACATGGGAGTTAGAATAAAAAATGTGTAGCAAGTATCCTTTTCTCTTCTAGAAATTTTTAGATGAAATTTTTATTAGAGGGAGAGATTGTTACAACTAGTAGCAGGCTTAATTGGTAATCATGAAGTTAAAGTTAACCATAGTACTAACTTGGATTTTCTAATATCTTAGTTACCTTGTGAATTAATTTATCTTTAATATTTTATGCAAGTTGTGCCACAATAATGTAGGGTAATTAGATATGAATCCATACAAATAAGAATGAGATATATTAGAGTTGAAATGGATAAGTTACATCCTTTTAAGCCTCTAGAGTTTTCACCGGTTCACAATTGATGGATCAAGATCAAAGGTTTTTGCATGACCTTAGACTGAAGGTTTTGCTGAGTGTTGAAGTCCACAATTTCACAACACCCTCAGATTGAAGCATTTTGATGTAGACTGATGGGTTAGTGGGAGTACCTTCTGATGGATTGGGAGGGGCATCTTCCAATGCTTGGCAGGTTGAAGTATATCGATGGTTTTTCTACTGAGAATTAACGGAAAGTTTTCTAGTTGAAGGATTCACTTGAAACTTCAATCAAAGGTTGCCAATCAAAGGCAAGAATCAAAAGAGTGCCAACCAAAGGTTTTACCTCCAGAACGTTTTTCTAGTTGGTGCTACCAACCAAAGGGTGGACTAGTGAGCATCAACTAAAGGCTAGACTGGTGAATGTCTATCGATGGTTTGACTGATGAATGTCAACTGAAGGAAGAGTAGACTGACGAATCTAGAAACCAATGGTCATGTTGAACAACCATCAACGGAAGGCTCAACGGTCTAAGGTGAAAACCAGTGGTTGTCTAGGCCAATGATTGGTGCCTACTGAAGGTCGAGCAACCAACGGTTGCAAGACCATTCGTAGAGCCTACCGATGGCTAGCATGTTGAATGTATAAAATAGAAGGAGCATCAACAGAAGGTTTTTTTTTCCTTCTGATGATTTCCATTTATGCCGCCCAACTCTGCCAAATGCAAGATTCATGGATATCTATATATAGTCAATGAAAATTAATGATATTGAGTATGCTAACTTCAGATTTAAATTTTTCTCTTCTTGAGAACCTTAAATCGAAGGTGAGGAGTGATAGCAGGAGGCGAACAAAAGGACGTCAAAGAGGAAGAAAATTTGATCTGAAGAAATCTAAGGTTTTTCTAATAGTTGAAATTTGGTAAAGAAGTTTTATCTATAGTTATTCTCTTCTTTTCACTTCTCCATGCTCAGAGATCTCTCCTCCAACAACCAAATGTTTCAGTTAAACTTTGTTCTTTATATTCTAACTCTAGTCACTTTTCTTTGAGGTCAGTAAACCTACTGACATGCTGTCTGGACAAGTTTTGGAGGTTTGAAGCTTGGATCAAACATGAACAAGATAGATTTTCGGATTGGCTAAGATCGAAGGCGGGATCAGTAGTCTATATCACTTGTAAGTGAGTGACAACAATACCATCTAACCTTGATTTATAGTATACAAGTCTAAACTATTGTTGTGTTGTACTCATTCTTGCTTAGTATTGGTTACTTTGAAATTATTGTGTATGCATAGTAGTTTTTAGTATAGAAAACATATTATTCAGTATATCATGTGCTATAATGTTTACATGTTCAATTATTGTGTTAGTTGTTTACTATATGATAAATGGGGCGATGAAATTAGAGGCATCGATATTTGAGGTTGACCCTTGTTGCCAATCTAAAATATGAAATCGTGGTTTGAGAAAAAATTTGGAATTTGCTATTTGTCAGATGACTATGATGATTTATGCTAAACCCTCAGTATTCATAAATAGGTAATATTAGAAATTATAAAGATACTATATAGACAAATTAAATATCACTCGATGATAGACAACCTAAACACTATAGAATCCTTCAGAGGAGGTCTACATTGTGGGGAAGAAATATGCTTCTGACTAGAAGATAAGTCCAGATTGAGATAGCCATATCATGCCAGATCAGAGTCTGTGGGTCGAGGCTGGTGAGGGGAGAATCTTTAAGATAGTGTGATATCCAACAATAACCAGAGATGTTGGTAGTACCTATGATGTTGGTCAGTTGGGTAGCCATGGTGGAACCACTGAGGCAGAATAAGTTAGTGTTCTTTGACTCTTCGCTTGAGTATCCAAGTTTAGATGAGGAGTCCAAATATTTGCTCTCTCCCATTAGTCGCCGAGAGCCAGACGTGGTGATGCCCAGTGCAGACGGGGTAGTTGATATTTTAGAATTAGGATGTCAATCATGCTTCTAAGTCTTTAACAATGAGATTTTAGCTTGATGTGATGCTTCCACATGTTGTGATCTACCTCGTATGGGTCTATGACATAATAAACGGACAAAATGATTTGATAATAGAATTAGTTTATTTATTTACTTTAATCTTTATCTGGTCAACTGCCATGATGGATGACATACAATTTATAACTGCCAAGATTGCATGTTTTTATATTTAATTATATTAATAATATCCATCTGATTTATCATGGTTACATTTTGATTTTCTACTCATTGAGGCAATAGCTCATTAACCTACTGAAATATTTTACAGGTAAAAGACCAGTTCCTCCAAAAGAGATAGAAGTTATCTTTTACAAAGAGTAGAGAAAATATCTTATGAAGAAGTTGCTAGATTAGATAGTCGGTCTCTTATCCTTTTTCTAGATCCCGAAATGAGAAAGTGAGAAATGAATTTGTAATCAGTCACATTTAATGTACATCATGCAAGAACTCTTTCTTTTATATAAAAGTCGAACTTTGTGTAACCTTTTACCTTTGTTTAAACAAGATGTTATCTTTTAATTATCATGATGTTTCAATTAATCTTATAGATTTAAAAAAGAAAAAAATTAAGGTTGATTTTAAATTATTGTTTAAAAGTAATTGGTTAGTTTAATTCCTTTTTGACGGATCCGTCCTGATTTGTGTGTTCGGGTGTAGCATGCTAAACAAACTTATACTACAATATGGTTGCTACTATCAGACTACATGGACCAGGTGAAACATGTGGTAGTGTTTTAAAGGTGATGTTTCATTTATCTTCAGCTTTGACTATTTGAAACTAAAATTTCTTACTAAACATAAATCGGTTTACCGAAAAAAATGTCACTGCTTGATAAGTATCTTACCAATTTGGTTGGAGAATATTTTCTGGCTCTAGTTACTGATTCGTAATTAAACAAGTGGAGATCTAAACATGCTAGGAAAAAACTGTTTTAGAGTGATAAATCCACATGTTGCCAATGTAGAGAGCAGTTCGACGCTCACTCCATCTGCAGCCAACAGAGGTACCAGTCTGATGAATGACGTAGACCAACATTGGATTTTACCTTTTCTTTATGCATCTGATACTTGCAGACACTCAACTGCAAAGGCTGCCTTGCAACGGTACTCAAAACATAATCAGGCGACAGCACAAACATATATGTATGTCACAATTAAACATTACACGCCCATCCTCTTTGAGTCGACCGTGCGTTTCTCGTAATTGCTGTCCGCTCCTTCCCTGCTGGCGATGCTCAATCATCTGAGAATGCATGCGTCATTATCATGAACCCCAAATCCTTCAGCTACAGCTGGTGCGGTCATCAATAACGCTCGATCATGTGGGTTAGGTATTGGCGTACGGGAAATAAATGCTCTAATCCTTTCCGGTTGATGTAGACGGGGTTCCTACTTCCTCTAACCTTCGAGCCTTTGGGGAGACGAAATGTATTCCCACCGACGGGGTTCCTACTTCCTCTAACCTTCGAGCCTTTAGAGATCGATGTATTAGGTGTGACGCAGAATATGTACATGCACATATTCCTATCTACGTTTACTAGTAGATTCGCATTAGGAGTAGATATAACGAATCACCAACCAAACACGTCATCAATTGTTGGCACAGCCAGTTTGGCATGTATGTGCGTGAAGATGCCCAGCGAGTAGTGGAACGGACAGATCCAGTCGGCAGTCAGACGTCCTCTCCGAAGAGGGCCTGTTTAATTGGATATGTTTGTGATTCACGCTCTTCGGCTTTGATCCTATAATCCTATTTCACATAAAGGAAGATAATATGCTTTCAGAAAGGCAACAGCTCATCTCGTGAGCCATGCAGAGTTCTAGTTTGGAACTAATGTACTTGTATCACTTAGCACACATATACCACTCATATCACACGCACGATCCAGTTTGTAAGCAAGTTTTTGTTTGGATCAACTTTGCTAGCGGTACTTTCGCAGACGCAGCTCTCATAAAACAAAATAATTCAGAAATCAAAATAATATACTGGCTCAGCTTTGTCCAAAGACAATAAATCACTACGGTAAAAAATGAAAAACGCAAGTTTTATAATCTATATTACTATATAAAAAAAAATGAGTTTGATGCAGAGCTCTCCCTTTAATTCACTCTCTTCTCTCCTGTTTTTAAGAAATTTTGCTCATACAAATATTTATTATCACACTCTCTTACTAACTTTTATTATCTTTAATTTTGTATTTCTCTCTCCATCCCACGGAAACAGTTCATTGATTCTCTCCTTTCAAACAACCAACACAAATATCTTTTCCGTAAAAACCTTTCACGGACGAGTCATTTCCCCGTACATTTCCAACAAATTTTATATGTCACGTACATGTACACGTGCGTGTTCACTAGTATATTAAATAAATAGTTTTTCCTTTACAAAAATAACAAATTTTTAGGATGAATGCAGCACCCGCCTTCGTGGAATAAAATACACCTGGGTGTTCAGATTTAATTGAATATAGCTAACATTCAGAACCATATATTTTGAAAACGAAAAAAATATTTTTTGAACATGGTATCAAAGTCTGCAAAGTACCTTTTTTACTGCATAAATTAGGATTATTTTTAGAATAATATATTTCAATGCGTATTTAGTTTTTCTAAAGAATTGTCATAATTACGCTTCTTTTAAATCATTCATGTATCTATACGTGTATGTTCATATATTTTGACATGAGAATTTTTTTTTACAAAGTGTATTCGACGTATATACATAATTATATGTATACATGTACACCACACAAACATATCATAAATAAGTATCGATCGTTACAAACATTCATAAACTTAGACACACACACAATTTATAAAATGAATGTTTACCTTAATAAATAGATATTAATTTATATAAATATGAATATTGTATTAAGTATTAGTATATATGTGTATGACAACAATTTAACATTATGTACATCTAACGACAACAACAACAACAACAACAATAACAACAACATAATAATATTTATTATTATTATTATTATTATTATTATTATTATTATTATTATTATTATTATCATTATTTTTAAATATACATTATTATTATAAAATAACAAAATAATGCTTCTTTTACCAAGTTCTAAAATTTTACCAAAGTCAATAAAATGTCCTCCCACTATTATTATCATTTATGTCACATTTCCATCAATTTCAAAAACCAAGGTGTCGATGACGATCAAAATTTCTACGAGGAGCCTCATTGTCTTCTTCCTCCTATATATTAAATCTAAAAGTTTAATGGTTTGACCTAATATTTTATTTCTATTTTTATAAAGTGGAAGTACATTTACATAAATAGATATTGATGTCTATAAATACGGATATGTGTTTTTCCCCACAAGACACATATGATTTACTATAACTCTAAAAGTTTTGTCTGTTCTATAATTCAAACAATTCTCCTCTTTTGTGATCTATATTCTAGCAAAGCTCTTCTTCGGTTAACTCAATTACTTTCCCATCAACTCCCTCCTATTATCATCATCCCATATATAAAATGGTATTTTATTTTTTTCAATCCCACGTGTTGTAACTTAGAGCTAGCAATAACACATGTTAAATATTGTGTTGAACTAAATCAATGATGTAACCAATACTACAAATTGTATATTTAAGAAAAGTTTAATGTTGAAGTCGTCTATAATACAACCATACAATTATATACAAAGTATCTGATGTTTAAGATTTTGAGTTTCACTGAAAGTTATACTTTTGAAAATATGTTTATTCTTATGATTGAGTCGTAAACTCAAGTTTGAGTTAGTTTTGGGTCTATTTTGATATTAGTTTCTAAATAGGTAGATCAAATTTTTCCAGTAAGAACCAGCTTCCAATTGGATTTTTTGTAAGTGATAAACTTAGAATTGAACCCATTGTTAAAATATATGGTTTAGAATGTAATTTTTTTTTAATTATATCACTTTTAAAATTGTTACTTCTATTATTCAAGGAATTACACCCAACATCGAGTCACAAAGTGGCCCACTCTAACATTGTAAACCCTTAGAGCCCAAGCATCCCCCAACTTGGAAATTATGTAAGCTGCACAGTTGTTGGGCCTTGGTGACATGTAGCAACCCCAAAAAATAGCTCTAATCCAGAGTCAAATAGGGAGTGTCTAATTGGGTTTATTATAATAAAACACCTGAGCTACTCTATAGTGGCAAAAAATGGTATTTTAAAATACATATTGTCAGAATTATGTTTGTTTACTTTGTTGTGTTATTTGAGCCTAACGATCTAGCCCATTAAGGTTAAGTTTTATTTCCTTATACTTTTCTCATGTCTTATATATGGGAGAGGAGATTGTCATCTACCAATAAAATATATCTCATGAGCCTCTCATATGATCTTTCACATGGTATCCAAGTATTAACCGTAACCTTAGTGATAAAAAGAGAGAGCTTCCTCTTATAGGCAGTCGCCGTCTCTTCTTGACTTGGTCGTCTACTATGCATCATTTTGGCTTCCATTTCTATCTCTTATCTTCTTATTTCATAAAATCCAAATCTCTTTACTAATACTCTCATCACCTACATTTATCTTCCTCTCCTGAGTCATATCTAGCCATCCCTTCCTGGGTCCTCCCCTTTACTCACCCACATCAGATCCATATCCACACCATCATCGTATCCATGGTGGTGGCCAGAGAAGAGGTCAAGAAGATCATGTTCAAGTGCTCACTATCTCATTTGCATCTACTAGGACAGGCCAAAAGACATCTTGGGCTTGATGTTTATTTGCATTTGTAGGGTCAAGGCTTTGTTCCAATGTGTTTGGTTGGCTATAGGCCCATGAGATAGGCATGTGATGATCTAGGAAAATGCATGTCTTGTTAGTTTGGGAACCAATCTCTATGAAATCTTTGGGCCACCATCACTTAGGAGTTATCTAGAATCAAATCCCCTCGATCAAATGCATGGATTGGTATGTTTTTTGAGGAGTGCCCTACAGAAGGAGTGTTGTCATCACCCATATCTCGGGTTCTGGTTCCAATAAATCAACACCTTAATCAAGTTATCTGGTCCAGATTCATTGCCCCACTCCTTCCATTATCTGTGTATCAACAGAGAAGGTGCTCCTCATCATTTGAAAATTTCTTGACACTATCTACATAGATTCTTTTGTAACTACGTCATGAACAAAATGCCTTTTGATAATCAGATCTTTATTCAGACAAA
Source organism: Alisma plantago-aquatica (assembly GCA_963693085.1). Classification (NCBI taxonomy): domain Eukaryota; kingdom Viridiplantae; phylum Streptophyta; class Magnoliopsida; order Alismatales; family Alismataceae; genus Alisma; species Alisma plantago-aquatica. The sequence goes on from OY856413.1 coordinate 941,427,469, forward strand.
TCTTCTTTTTTGGTCACACATAGATCCTTTTTTTATTCGGACATGTTTAATCAAGTCATGTATCTCATCAAATTGTGCTATTAATGTTATGTATATGTCACACTATAAAATAAAAGACCCCGTTCTAGTTTATAAATTACAAAAAAAGGACAGTGTAGTTACCTATTTTCAAATTAGTCATCCGATTAGGGTTTACTTGATTGATTGCATGCTTAACCGGGATGATCATTGTTTAAAGCTCAATTAATGATGGTATTTTAATCATGATTCTTTGAAACATATGAAACAATATAAATATGATTTTGTTTCACATAATTAGGGTTTGAGAATTTAAAACCTGAATCGGACAAATTTTGGGTTTTGATGGCATATGAATACAGAATTTGATAAGTATAGTGGTGTACTAAATGATTTTTTATCTATAACTCTGATTTAGTAAAATGTAGATTTAACGTGGATAACTTAAATACTAATAATCTTGAAAAATATCAAGAAAATTTAATAATTTTATGTCCTATTTGTCTATCGAGTTTTTCCAGGACAAACTCATCCAATCATGTATTCAGATTGAAATATAGCAATGTGGTAATTGAATTTTATATTTTTATTGGTAGATCCAATTGATGTAAAAGTTTAATGGTAGTTGGTAAACCCTATTATAGACATAATTTTCAATTTGTTAAATTTTGGGATGATCTTTGATCTATATAGAGAAGGGTGTTGGTTGAGTATGTAACTCGACTGACCATGTTGCATACTGCAATATAGCAATGTAGTATATGATTTTTATTTATTCATTGGTAACTCTTAATAGATTCTCTTAAACCTGATGATAAACTCCACGATAATTGTTCATAATTTTTGGAGGGATTTTGACATCTGAAATAAATGATTTATAGTAACATTTTGATGACAGAAAATTCAGATGAAATAAGAGAAAGTATAGTGAGGGCCCAATGTACAAATTACCCAAGCACATCAATTAGTTTATATGATCAAACCTAACATACTAGGATCTCTCATTATTTGTGATTCAATCTAGAGAAATGAAATCCTAGAGAGGGAGGGAAAGTTAGGGTTTGAGAGGAGAGAGTGGTGGAATTGTTGATCTAGGGTTTTACTATCCGAGATATGATCAAATCAAGTAAGTTTAGCTTCTTTGCAAAACCTTTCTTGGTGATTCTTCTCTCACATGCCAATATTCCTTCCTTTCTATGATTTGATTCAAAAACACATAAAATCATCCCCTTTTATCACTCTTTCTCTTCTAATCTCTATTTCTAGGTTTTTCGAGTTGAGAGGAGAAAGAAATGGATTCTGCTGTTAGAGTTTGATTGGTTTTATGAAAACTCAGAGTTTGACCTATGTTTTTGAGGTGATTTTCACATTAGGTGAGTGTCTTTGTCCCTCCTAAGTTCTATATTCATGTTGAAAGCCTAACTCTATCCGTCTAAAATAATCAGAAACCTCACTTGTATTTGTATGTAATTGGGTATTGATTTGGAAAGAAATTAGGGAATAAATTTCTACTGATTTTGATTATTTCTCATTCATTAGAACTTGCTTAGTTCCTGATATATTGATTGAGGACCCATGGACAATCCTATTTATAGATGACTATGCTATTTCATGTGAATACTGCCTAAATCACCCCAACAGCCGATAGCTTGGGAATTGGATTGACATGTATAGAATCATAATTGAATTGTATTGGAATGAATTATACAAGTTTTTTTTAGTAATACTGAAATTAAATATGATATATACATAAGAATCAGTATGAGGTGGTGCTATTTCCTATTTAAGGTTTGTGTTGAAGGATTGAATCAAATGAGCCAGTTAATCAATGTATACTTATGACTGATGAATGAATTATGTGAAAATGGAAACTAGGGTTTCCATGTGTTTGAATATCCCTAATGAACCCTTTTGCACCATGATGAGATTACTAAATTATATGATTCTTATGATATGTTGATCTAAGAATGACTTCTTAAAAACCCTAGAACTTTAGTTTTAAAATGACTATGAGTGATAAAGTTAGATCTTGTATATAATGTTATAAATGGGAAATACTAGTGTAAGTATTAATAATTTAATTGAATATGATGAGTCTAACTAATATGATCTAATCCTAATGCATTTGTTTTAGTATGACTTTTGAAATGATGAGTAAGCCCTAACATGAATGTGGATCCTTTTATACAAGTTACATAACAATGAATTGCAAAGGATGATTATAGATTATGGTGTAAGAAGGGGTAACCCTAATTTACTCGTTTACCTAAAGTGAGTAGTGTAATAAGGAATGACCATAGTTGAAAAAGGGAATTCCATTAGAATTCCGTGGTATGGTACACTTATCTAAATATAAGATACAATATAAACAAAATGTATTGAACGTTGATGGCAAGTTAAAGATGAAATAATGAAGTTATTATGATGAAGTCTTTAATATTTAATTTTGTTTACATGTGGCTTCACCCAAATTGAATGAAACACACTAAAACTAGACTTTGATGGACATAAATGAGAAGAGAAGCATTTGTATATCAAGTCAATTAAGAGTGATTGGTTCTAATAATGTAATGAACATGACATGAAAGAAGTTTCGACTAATGAATATGAAATGAAGAAAAAATATGAGAATTAGTAGATGAATCTAAGAGCCTAATCTAACCATAAAATGACAAGTTAGATGATTCTAATGAATGATGATCTCAAATGAGAGATTAAGGAATGCACATAATTGTAGTTCAATTCAACTAAAAGATGAGGTTCAAGCATCTGAATTGATTTGTAAGAATGTATTCTTGGATTGTGACTGTTTGATAGAATAGTTTTACTCTGAGAATGGAATATTTCGATGGAATTCATATGATATTCAACATGTGGTGATGAGTAACCCTAACTGAAGAATGTGAAATAAAAGAAGAAGAAAACTAGGTGTGTTACACATGTATATGCATGAAATTTATTTGCACCTATTGAAATTGGATGGAATAAGTATATGTTGTATGAAAAATCTATTCTGAGTATGACAAATGATACGAGATATCTACATACTTTTGCTATTGTTAGATCTAGTGTTTCTATGAATATTTGTTGAGAAATGTGATATAAAATTAAGTGATAAGAAATATGTTGAGATTGAACTTAACATGAACTGTTTATATTTGAGAAACCCTGATGAGGGTAAATGCTAGACAATGAGATTATGTCTCGAGATGAAAGCCCACTGATGATTACTACTATGAGATGATGTAGAAAATGAAAAGAATCATTTGTGTTGCAAACTACAGATTTGTTGTGCTTCTTGCTTTAATCATTGCCTTTTTGATGAGCTAATATGTTTCATGTTACTCTAGTTACACGAGAATATACATATATGATATATGATGTTTTGAATTCTTTTAAGATGAGTAAAAGAGAGTAATAACAAGTCAAATGATAAAAAATCTAGTTAGGTGCCCTGAACACCGTGAGTTTCCCCCGTAGACAACATTGGGGAAACAAAATGAATCTCCTTGTAGTAGTTGATGAATTATGAGAAGGATTTCTAGAGTGTGGATTGAGACCTTAAATGTTAGATCACCAAGATTAAGGAGTGACTTTTAGACGTAGCTCTGGCCCTAAATCCTTGCTATGAAAGTCTATGTTCGTGAGGAATATACTATGATGAAATAAAATATGTGAAATGTGAAAATATGTGAAATGTTGTGGATATATGAAATACTATTTTGTTGGTTCCTATCTCGTGTGCCCAAGATGAGGACATAAGAATCTTTAGGCAACCTCGAGGTGGTCAGGCTCAGATGTTGATATCTTAGGGTGGTCGGCTAAACCCTGAGATAGTGATGGTGAGTCATTGACACGAGAATCTGGTGTGGCGAGTTCTACTTGGTGAGGTACAAGCCAAGTAGTTTCAGGCTAAATGAATAAAAAATAACAAGTCGTGTAGAACATGATTTGAATGTTTCTTACATTCCTTGTACTACTAGTTGATGATTTACCATTGTTGATTATACTTCTTGTTGTGAAAAATAATCATGTTATTGTAGAGATTATCTGTAACATATTCTGATCTGTCTTGTTGACAAATAGAAAATACTGGGATTTAAATATCCACTCTGAATATGGTTTGGATTGCTTGCTATTTGATAAGTACTATTTAGTAGACATGCCTTATGTGTGTTTCAACTTCAAAGATTGCAGTATGTGTTCCTGGTCCAGCTGGTGGAGTGTCACAAAGGTAAGGTTATTGTTATGTTTTGATTCAAAATGCTTAGAACCTGACGTATTACTCCTATAGAAGGATTGTTAATCTGAACTAAGAAGTATTTACTGATTTGTTCATAGACATGCTCTAAAAGATGTTTTAAAGTTATAATTGATTTAAGTAATTACCTTATCTATTTGATTAGATTACCATTTTAAACTAGATTTGCCTTATGCTAGAATTATCTGCTCGACTTTTCAATATCTACAAGTTTCTTTTAAGCTCATTATACTTAATCTTATGTTGTTACATGTACTCAACTTGAGTGGGAGGTATCCATTCACTAACAGTCTATATGAGTCTCATGAGGTTGCTTCAAATATTTTAGGTATAATGCTATGTAGTGGAGAGATCCTGACAAAGAAGATATAAATAGATAATCTAGATAGATTAGATTGTCCTGTATAGTCTATTCTGGGATGGGTAGTATATTGAGTTTGTTGTTTTGTGTACATGTAACAAATGTAAATTGAACTTCATGTGAGCAGTAAGATTTGATTTTAGATTTGATAGAATTGAATATAATTTTTGATATTTGAATGTGAAGTCCGTGATGTGGCATTGTTTTAGAAGGCTTTATGAGAAAGAAAAAGGAAAAATTTACATGTGATTTTTGTATAATGTTTAATCGCCTTTGTGGAGAATTAGTTGTTTTTGTTTCATAATTTGGGTTTAGATTTAGAGATTATCTCTAATGTTGGCATTTATGCTAATCAAGAGAGAGGTCATGATAGAAAATGTGCTATTTTTTATTTCCTTTCTTTTGACAATTTTATTCCCTCCAACTAACCCCCATGTGAGCATCCATTTTGATGTGTATGTGGGTATTGTTTATTTTATAATTGGTGTGCTAGAAGGATACATAGGAGAGAGAGAATGTATGAAGAGGGAGTATGAGGAGAAAGAGTATGAAAGTGATATATGTATCAGTCTAGACTATTTAGATTTCTATGGAGGTTCTTTTTCTTCAACACATCTATCTTCATATGTATTTTTGGTGCTTTATTGTCACTAAGCATCATGTTCCCAGTTCGTCATTGGTGTGTCTCTTTCCCAAAGATATTATGATTCTTCATACTTCCAGTCCATCACTTACTTACCTCTTTTCCAATGACAATGTGCTACTTCATGTGGATATTTGCGCTTCATTTAATCTATTTAGCCACCACTTGCATGCAAGCTAAGGATCTCGGCTAAATCATTGATACGCATTGGGGCATAGCATTTTGGGCTTATTCTGGCCTCTTGTTCTCTTTGGTGCTAGTCTATGATGATCCTATTGCATCTCATAAGGTGGATGATTACTTTTCAGAAACTTATCAATTTCTTATCTACAACACAACATACAAGATTTAATGTGTCTAGAGCTATTTCAATCATGTCTTGTTGAAGTTGCATTTGTAGTATCTCAAGGCCAAGATGGTTATTATGGTGATCTAGATGGAATTTCATTGATGGTGTCTGTGATTCCCGTCAAACCCTCGAGTGTCACACTCTAGATGGTTCCAATTTGACATTCTTCATAATCACCTGAGCATATATGCATTTGAAGTTATCTATACCACTACATCATTAGATATGTTCATTGTGCTTATTCTAATCACACATTCCTTTCCATGAAGATGGGTAGTCATGGTGTTTTAATTGTATTCTCTAGATTGATGGTGGTGGTCTTCATTCCATATGCTCTTTAAAAGATCTTCTTCAAAGCTCGAGTATTTCTATCCTGAAGAATATAACTTCAATGATTGCATCATCAAAATATGTGTTGGGGAGTCATGTTTAAGGAGTGAAAATATTATATGGAAACTGACATACTTTTTTTATTTCTCGTATCATCTAATTGAATCTTATAAGTCCAAGTTAGATATGTGTTTCATCCAAACTCCATTTTGAGAAAAAGGGTTAGAATTATTGTTATTTAGTTTATCGTGATATATGTTCCTAGTAATCTTGGCCCATTAGAATTAAGTTATGCTTCTTTATATCTATCAAAAAAAATATACTCATAAGCATCCTGTATTATTTGTCACACTTATTATCTAGTGGGTAGCATGCCATTATAGATGACTCTTATAGTTATATATATAGGGAGAATACCCGCTCGGGTACTTTGGTTTGGCTACCCGTGCTTGAAAACATGGTGGCACATTTGTAAATATCAAACCAATATCATTGTCCGTCCAATCTCTACAATTTGACTCCATTGAGTAAGGGAGGTTTGACCTCCGTAGCAGCCCCATCCATCCATAAGGGCCTCAGGACTCAGATCCAGAGCAGCAACATTTCTTCCCATTGTCACAACTGTCATAAAATCATGATCTCCACTAGTCCTTTTGTTCCCAGAGTCATCAGTGCCAAGAGTCATAGCTTCACTGATCCTCTTATCGAGGATGAGTAGAGTCGCCTCTCTGCCACCTTTCCGGTTGGGACAATTTGTCAACTGAGACTTTCTTTACAAGGGAGACATGGCAGTGCTCCTCTGCCTCACCCAGCCATAGTACATTGCCATGTGCGTCAAGCACTTGTACGAGTCCCATGTCACGAGACGTTGAGTTTGCTGAAGGGATTGAGGCATCAATGAAGAGGACTAGATTGGGTGCCCCTGGTTGTAAGGTTGTGCAACAATGAGCAACTTTGTTAATTTTCAATCCATCTCTCAAAAATCAGCGACCTTTCTTTTCTCAATCGTACTATCATTCACAATATAGGAGACGATTATGTGTCACTTACATTATGATGTTGAGGTGTTTTCTTAAATGTTAGTATGAATTGTTCACAAATATATAGGATCGCCTCAATGATGCTGGGTGCTGGTGACAAAATAAAGGATACAATTCCTCTCAGTGTTGATGTTTATGAAGGTCAAGTGCCATCTATTGGAACGTTCAAACATGATATCAATAATCTAATGACTTAAATTGTCTAGTTTGTTAATTAACTTTGTAAATGTTGATGGGTTTACCGGTGGCAAAATCCTTCTTGTATTTCTTTTTATCTCAACAGGACATGTAGATAATTAGGGTAGGTTTATTTTATAGACAAATAATTACAAAAGTTACAAAGTTAGTTTTATACATGATGACATCTTTTGCATGGAACGAGAGAAGGCTTTAATTTGTTTAGTAATTATAGTGATACCTCTATAGAATCCCTATGTTGCCTCACGGGTTGCACAACGACCAATTTGAGATGGAATCCTCGTGTGATGGAAAGAAAGATGTGGTTTAATAAGCCTACAAAGAATGACTAAACATAAATGACATGAGGAGAAAAAGGCAAATACATTATGTCATGTTTCTATCATTTACATTGTTTAATACTTGTTGAAATTGAAGTCTATCAGCTTTTTTGAATGATACAATATATATGACAAAATGGTAGTGATATGAAAAGTAATCATTTGTCCCAAAAAGTAATTATATGGTATATAAAGTGACTATTTGACACAAAAAGTAACTATGTGACACAAAAAGTAACATAGGGTCGTTAAAGTGGTAAAAAATTAATAAAACTAAGAACATGCATGGATTGTAATGTCGAGCTACATCCATGTTAAATGTAATGTAATAAGCATAGATCAATTTCATAGGTTCAGACACATATCATTGGAAGCCCTACGGAAATATGACTCAACCTCTAGAAGATCATGGTTTGGCAGAGGCAGAGGCTAGAGTGTAGAGTGTCAGAGTGTAGAGTGGTACATAAATTTGTCTAGGCCAGTGGAATGGATGACCATCATGTTCAGTCTTGAATTGACCTAAAGCAAATAATGTATATAATTGACATTACTACAAAAATGAACAAAAAGAGTTCACCAAAAAGTAACTATTTATTTAAAACAAAATAGTAATTGGTAAGGAAAATAATTATCTGACATATATAGTAACATTGAGTCATCAAAAGTAACAAATTCGTTACTAAAAGTAAAAAAATCAAAGGAAAATGAAGTAACTAGAAAAACGAACGAATAAGCTCACTAGAAAAAATATATGGGGCATAAAAAGTAACCATTTGGTTTGAAAAGTAGCTATTTGTCATAAAAAGTAATTATGTGTTATATAAAGTAACTGTGTAGTAAGAGAAGTAACAATATTGTGTGAAAAGTAACTACTAGTTATCATAAGTCAGAGATGATGAACTAATGAAAGATCATATTGCCCATGTAGATGAGTCTCATTGAAGTCCATATACAATAAAATTGATGTGTAACAATCAAATATGATTACTTGACCCATACAGTGACATTGACTCATAAAATGTATCTATGTGGTACAAAAAGTAACTATTTGACTCATATAGTAACATTGAGTTACAAAAACTAACAAATTGACTACCAAAAGTAGTAAAATTGATGTGTTACAACTAAATCTAATTGTATGATCCATAAAGTAATACTCACTCATAAAAAGTAACTATGTGGTACAAAAAGTAACCATTTAACCCATGTAGTAACATTGAGTCATAAAAAGTAGCAAATTGACTACCAAAAGTAATAAATTTGTTGTGTAAAACCAAATCTGACTATTTGACCCATAAAGTATCACTCACTCACAAAAAGTAACTATGAAGTATAAAAAGTAATTATTTGACCTATAGTATTATTGAGTCATAAAAATTAACAAATCGACTACCAAAAGTAATAAAACTATAGCCTACATACTAAAAATACATTTATCAATAATTATGATGTTATAGACATAGATCGTAATATTATGGTTATGTAATTGTAATGATAAATACAAATAAGAAATCATACAATATCAAATTGACGGGACAACCTATATCTATACACAAGCAATTGGGAAAGGATCTCCACTACTACCCATATGATTATGCATGACAGTGTATCTATAATTCCAATCTAAACCCCATCAATACTGCAAGTAACTCTAAACTGAATAGATCCTCAACAAGAAGTCACTGGCCTATTGTGGTCATTCATCATATTTATTGCTATGCACACTTACTAGTTTTTTTCACCAAAAGTAACAAATGACTACATTTCTTAGAAGTCATCCTGAACAACTCGGTTCAATTTTTTAATGAAACGCTACCCACTGTAACATGTGAATTCATGATTTGGTGATGTTGCGTGATATAAATTTATAAAACAATACCCATTGTAAAATGTGAATTCATGGTTTGGTGGTGTGTAGTTTGCACAAAATGTAACTATGAGACACTAAAAGTAACTAGACCACTGATAACATCTCATTTTATGCACTTTTTGCATATGATTTATGCTTCTCCTAACATACCTTTTATAAATTGATTCTACTTATTTTATTGCTTTATATCAAAAATCTCAAATTGCATACATCTTTAACCTCTTGCAGAACCGTGCTAAGACACAACCACGATCAACACCTCGACCACAGCTATATCGTCCACTAAGGACCCTACCGCGGTCGATGCCCCTGTCACCATCGCTACACCCCGCAACTGAGGTCCTACCGTGACCAAAATCATGTCATGATCGAGACTTCCCCTCATTCGTGGCATACTACCCACACACCATGACCATGATGAGAGTATCAAATGAGGCTAAGCCACAGCCTAAGCAATGCCCCGACCTAGGACATGCCTCGATTGTGGCTTACATTCAAGTCTGGACCATGGCTCATATCCAAGTCTCGACCATAGCCCAAATCGTTAAGTCAGTGGGCAGCACCTAAAAATAGGCCACCCACCTCAACTTATCACATCATCAGATCATCAAGGACCACAAAGTGCTATCAAATTCTAGATTCACTCACATCCACACAATCAGTCTTGGATCTCTAAAGGCAGAAGTTGGAAGAGAGAGAAGATTAATCACCCTCTTCTTCGAAGGAAGGAGTCTCCTCTGCATCGACCACTCTAGATCTAGATCTGAAGAAGTATAGTGGTGTATTTCCATTTTCTCTCTCTATCTAGATGTATCATATTCATCACATTGTACCCTCCCTCTTCATGGTATTTGATTTATCCATCATTTTGTAACGCCATTATGTTTCTCGTCAACATGTGTGGCTAAAAATCTAACTTGGGTTGGGAGTAGCCACTAAGGCTCTCCCAACATGTATATTCTTTCTCCCCTTTGAATATATATATATATATATATATATATATATATATATATATATATATATATATATATATATATATATATATATATATGTATATATATATATATAGGGCCGATCCTATGAGAGTCGTCCTACTGCGAGAGCATGAGAGCCTTTTTGATAACTGTAAATTTAGAAGGTTTTTTGAAAATCTAACCGTATGGATGTGAAAAGAAACATTGCCATTAGCTTCACACAAAAAATTATCATGATCGAACATTGTTTTCTCATCCATATATACAATTTACATATATTGCATCTAACGGCCAGTCCAGAATTCAGTATGGAACGTTAAAAACTTTTCTATTACCATAGACAATCCATAACTCTGATGTATATGGAATTTTTTGGGTAGGTAAATACAATGATATATTTTCAATCTATATGGTTGGCTCTTAAAAAATGGATCATCGTTGGGAGTCATTCAAAGGTATCTCATGCTCTCACCATCTTAGGGCTCTTATATATATATATATATATATATATATATATAATATTATATGTATATATATTCTCTTATCAAGATTATCTCCATACACTTGTTCTTAATGCTTCACTTGTATTCTTAGCTGCCATCTTGTGATGTTTGATTGTTTGTACCTCAAAAGAGTAGTACCATCCTTATCTAGTGTTATGGAGTAGTATGAATGCATGAAAGTGTTGGAATATGAAAGCTAACGATCATATGGTTTGTTTTATGGTTGTTGGGTCGTTATATCAAGAGAGAGGCCACCTTAGAGCATAGATCTATCCCTATCTGAGAGAGGAGGGAATAGATGTTCTGATGACCGATTGTAATCTTGATAGGGGTATACAAAGGGGTGTGAGTTTTACATGTTGGTGAGAGATCTTAGTAGATGAAACCTGATCTAAGTTTCCTTCCATATCTTTGTTTCCTACCGCTTGTTATCATTTTTTTCTCTGGTTATTATTTTCTTTCATTTAGCTTTCTTTGTTTTGACTAGAGTGCCATTGTTCCTTAGGAAACACCCTTTTTAACCCATCTACTTGTTTGGAGTGTAAGAGTGGGAGACTCTGTGTACTTAACACTTGTCGACCTTATCCCTATAGTTCGATTCCGATTACTACATCAGACTCTGTATAATAGTTGCGGGGGCTTGAGTGTCGGGTTATAATCTTGAAAGTCTGACTACTCTGGATCCGCTCCATTTTGGACGTGTGATTTAGGCCAGTCAAGTTTTTGGCGTCATTGTCGGGGACAAGGCAAAATGGCATTGTTAAGAACTTGAGTCCACTCACTATACTCCCGTTCCTCAAGCTTAGTGATAGGCTTGACTGTATAGAAACTTTAAATTTGCTTCCCTATGATTACGTAGAATGGATCATTTTAACACTTCCAGTTCCTAACTCAACTATGCGATCTATTCAGGGAACCCAGAGGGAAGCAGATCTGTTTGATTTTTCACCTTAACCTCAAATCACCATGTCACCTTGTGTTGATGGTAGTCTTACTGGGGATGATCGAAATGCAAGAGTGCAACACGACCCACCGCTGAATCAGACAGATGAAGAAAGAGATGACCGTCACTCAGATGGTCATCACCATGAGGAAGAACAACGTGAGGAAGTACGATGTCACAATCACTGTAGAAGGCATCATCACAATCATCGCGAAAATGAACATGAACGTGATGACTTGAACAGTGAGAGTGAAGGTGATGAAGAAGGAAAAACTCTTAGAGAGTTGGCCACAACTAGGGCCAACGAATCCATATGCCCAATTATCATCCCGTACTTCAATGTCAAGAATTTTGAGTTGAAATCAGATGTAATCTCGATGATTCAGAACAAGCCTTTCCATGGAAATTTAAGGAGTGAAAATTAGTAACATCATCCTGATGCCTTCAAAAATATCTGTGATACTATCAAGATGAGGGGAGTGCCCCATGAAGTGATATATTGCAAAGAGATTCAATTTCTCCCTTGAAGATAAAGCTCTATCATGGTACCTCAACTTGCCCCACTGGTCCATAGATGGATGGAGACCCCTTGCAGATACTTTTATCACTAAATTTTATCCCACTAAGAGAACTATTCGTAATATGTAAAAGATCACTTCTTTCACACAAAAACCAAGAGAGAACCTTCACGAGGCATGGGAATGCTTTTTAGGAATACTAGAGAGATTTCCCCCACCATAATTATTGTAACGGATTCTTGGGGACCACTTTTTACAATGGTCTAACTCCCACCGAAAGAACTTCGCTAAATGCAGCTACCGAAAGTAACTTTCTTGGTAAGAAAATGAGCAGAACCATGATGATAATCGATAACATGGCTGCATTGCAAGCAGGCATGGATTATGACAGAAACAATAGAGGATCAACCAAGAAGGTAGGATCTAAAGGACCGTCAATCAAAGTCAAAGCTTTGGAGACTATTACAACTCAAATTCAGAAAATTGCCACCAATGTCAAACAATTAAAAGACACTAAGGGCAAGGGCAAAAAACACATGGAGAATGTTATGAAATGTGTTACATGCAGAGAAGGAGGGCATGGAGTTGACAAATGTATCTATACACGACCATACAAGAGTGAGGAAAGAGAAAGGAAGAAGAAACAGAGAACGTCTCTTACGTCAATTTCAAACGACCAGATCATCATGGGTTTAACTACGACAATAAAGAAGTTGCTGAAAATGCTCATCAACTAAGTAATTCATCTAAACTGCCTCCAGGATTTGAGAAGAAAGGAGGACCAACTCAATATACTAGAACTACTAATTATCAGACAAATAAAAATAGCTACCAGAGTCAAAATAAAAACGTGAGTTGACAGGGCTAAGGACAAGGCCAAGGGTCGAGCTAAGCCAAAGATAGCAACAAAACTGACATGATTGCTCAACTGTTCGACTTTGTGAAAAGGTAAGCTTTGGTAAATGACCAACTTGCTCAAAGTGCTATCACCAATTCAGGAGTGTTAATTATAATGCAAACTCAGATGGCAGACATGCAAACCCACCAAAGGCAGATTGACCAACAACTTGCATAAGTGGCTGAACTTATAAATAACCCCTCGGGAAAGATCCCATCAAATATAGAGAATGCAAAAATAGCCACTCTCTGATCAAGGAGAATGTTGGAAGGCCCTATCACTAACAACACCAAAGAAGGAGGAAGTCGTGGTAAGCAACAATCTAAAAAGGATATTGAAATAGAATAGTCTAAGGGGTAAGAGCCAGCAGTAAATGGTAAAGAAGAAGGGAATAAAAAAAAAGAAGCATGAAGAGGAAAAGAACTCACATCCTATAGAAGAAGTCCTTTCAAATAAAAATCCCTATGCTCTAAGAGTACCCTTTCCCTACAAACTAATCAAGGCACATTTAAAGATAAGGTACGAAAGGTTTATGGAAGCAGCAAAGAAACTACACTTGGATATCCCATTTGTCGATGCAATTGAATAAATGTTAACATATGCAGAATTCTTTAAGGACCTAATCACGAATAGAAGGAGAGGAGACCATATCTAAATCGTGTAATTGGTGAAAATGTCAAGCACCTTTGTTCAAGCTGAGTTACCAACAAAGAAGAGGGATCCCAGAGCATTCAACATACCCTTCTGTGTCAGAGACAATGTGGAAAGGAAGGGATTAACTGATTTGGGAGTGAGCATTAGTGTAATTCCCTTAACTTTAGCACAAATGTTCAGGTTGACAAATATGGTGAAATTAGGCATGAGAATCGAATTAGTTGGCCACACTTTACGATACCCATTGGAATAGTAGAGGATGTTCTGATACGAGTCAGGTTATTCTTCATACCATGCGACATAGTAGTGATCAACACGGTCGAGGACTATAAATGTCCAATGATATTTGGGAGTCCTTTTCTCACAATTAGAAGAGCCCTAATAGATGTAGCAGAAGGAATCATTACCTTACACGTAGGGGATGATCACCTCGATTTTGGAGTATGAGACGCTATGAGGGGCCCCTCTCTCTGAAAATCAGTCTACTTCATGGATAGCTACAATCAATATTGTGAAGAGGTGCAAGAGGACAAGGAAATTGTTGATCCCCTCATACGAGCATTGAATAGTCAAGACCCTACAATGGAAGATCGAGAGCTCATAGAGATCTTTGATTACCTGAATCAACCTGAAGAAGAATTCAACGATGATGAAGAGGCAGTCGAAACCGCAAAGTATGCTTCACTTGAGCAAACACCTGAGGAGAAGAGAGAACCAAAACTAAAGCCAGAATTGAAACCATTTCCGGAGGGGTCGAAGTACAAATTCTTGGACAAAGAAGAGAGGAATCATGTGATTGTTTATGCCAACTTGAAGGATGACCAGCTAGAAAGGTTGCTTAAGGAGCTTAGGCTGCATAGAAAGGCTATAGGGTATTCTGTAGAAGACAATAGAGGCCTCAACCCTACCCTATGCAGGCACAAGATACATCTTGAGGAAACATCTAAGCCTTTAGCTCAACCACAGAGAAAGTTGAACCAAATGCTAAAGGAAGTAGTAAAGAAAGAAGTTATAAGGTTGAGAGATGCCAGAATCATTTACCCAATAAGTGACAATAAATGGGTAAGCCCTATCTATGTGGTACCTAAGAAGGGTGGAATGATTGTGATAAGAGGAGAGGATGGAGATGAAGTCACAACAAGAATGGTAACGGATTGGCGTATGTGTAGTGACTATCGCAAGCTAAATGTTGCTACCAAAAAGGATCACTTACCTCTACCATTTATAGACCAAGTTCTAGAAAGATTAGCCCACCATGATTACTTCTATTTTTTGATGGGTATTCGAGATTTTATCAAGTACTGATTCATCATGATGATCAGGAAAAAACAACTTTCACCTGCATCTATGACACCTATGCCTTCAGAAGGATGTCATTTGGATTGTGTAATGCACCAATAGCTTACCAGCACTACATGATATCTATGTTTTTAGATTTCTTGGAAGACATTGTAGAAGTCTTCATGGACGACTTCTTTATATATGAAACGAATTTTGAGGCATGTCTAAGAAACCTATGTTTAGTGCTACAACATTGTGAAGAAAACATCATCCTGAACTAGGAGAAATGCCATTTTATGGTCCCATACGGTATCATCCTAGGCCATAAGGTTTCCAAGAAAGGAATTGAAGTAGACCTAAGTAAGATCAAAGCCATATCCAAGCTTCCGCCACCTAAATTTGTTATCGGAGTATGAAGTTTCTTAGGGCATGTGGGGTATTATAAAAGATTTACAAAAGAATTCTCTAAGATTACCAAACCCCTTTCAAATATCCTGATTAAAGATGTTGAGTTTGAATTCACCAGTGAATGTTTAGATGCCCTCCATACCCTTAAAAGGGCATTAACAACAACACTGATTCTACAAGAACCAGATTGGGAGCTACATTTCAACATCATGTGCGATGCCAGTAGTTTTGCCATGGGGGTAATCCTTGGAAAAAAGAAGGATAAGAGACACCATGTGATTTTCTATGCAAGTCGAACATTAGATGAAGCCCAAGTGAACTATACCACCACTGAAAAATAAATGCTAGATATCTTGTTCTCTTTTGATAAGTTCAGATCATATCTAGTAGGGTCAAAAGTAAAAGTGCACACTGATCATCAAGCTATAAAATATCTTATGCAGAAGAAGGATACAAATCCAAGACTTTTGTGATGGGCTTTGTTACTGCAAGAGTTTGACAATGATATCATTGATAAAAAGGAAAAAGAAAATGTGATTGTGGACCACCTGTCAAGGATAATTTTTGATGAAGAAAATCAATTGTCAGTAAACGACAACTATGTTGATGAAGCTCTTTTGATGGCTCAATTAGAGGGGCAGAGTCTGCCTTGGTTTGCAGACATTTGTAATTATCTAGCCTGTGGACAACTTCCACTTGAGATCACTTATAATCAAAAGAAGAAATTATTCTCTGAGATGAAAAATTACTATTGGGATGATCTGTTGTTGTTCAAAAGGTGCTCTAACAACTTATATCGTTGATGCATACCAGATGAAGAAGTACCCTTAATCCTCAAGGAATGCCACTCCTCACCTTATGGGGGACACCACAGAGGAGAAAGGATAGTTGCAAAAGTTTTACAATCAATATTTTATTGGACAACTCTTTTTAAGGATGATGCATCATTGGTCAAAACATGTAAGGAATGTCAGCTTACAGGAAACATCAGCAGAAGGAACGAGATGTCGATGGTAAATTGGGTTGAAGATGAAATTTTTGATGTTCAGAGGATTGATTACATGGGACATTTTCCATCATCAAAAGGGAACCAGTATATACTCGTTGTTGTCGACTACGTCTTTAAATGGGTAGAGGTTTTTGCCACCCAAACCTATGACTCCAAGGCAGTAATCAAGTTGTTCAAGAATACTATCTTTCCACGGTTCAGAGTACCACACACTATTATAAGCGACAAAGGGTCGCACTTCAGTGAAAAGTAATTTGAATCTCTATTGAGAAAGTATGGGGTAAAACATAAGGTTGCAACGCCATATCACCCCCAAATGTCGAGGCAGGTCAAAGTGTCAAACATGCCGATTAAACAAATACTAGAGAAAATTGTTAGTCATACAAGGAAGGATTGGTCCATGAAACTTGACGATGCACTATGGGCTTACCTCACAACATATAAGACACATATAGGTACGACACCCTATAGGTTAATTTATGGGATGTCATGTCATCTGCCTGTCGAACTAGAGAACAAAGCCCCGTGGGCTATCAAATTTTTGAACATGGACCTCGATAAGGTTGGGAAAAAAAAATTTCTCCAAGTCCATGAACTTGAAGAGTTGAGGCTGCACGCTTATGAGAACACAAGGATTTATAAGTAGAGAATAAAGGTATGGCATGATGACCATCTAAAGAAAAAGGATGTTCATGAAGGAGACAAGGTCCTTTTATTCAACTCAAGTATCAGGTTGTTCCCCGGAAAGCTGAGAACAAGATGGTCTGGCCCCTTTTCTGTCATAAAATATACTCATCAGGAATGATGGAGATAGTTGGTGACAAGACAGGTACCTTTAAAGTGAATGGGTAGAGGGTGAAAAGATATTATGAAGACAAAGCTTTTGTGAGAAGGAAGAAAAAAAGTTTGGAGGAACCCAATCCTCTAGCAGAAGAAACGAATGACGAAGTATCGGTGGCACCAGTTGAAGGAAAATGAAGTCGGATGAGAGAGAAAGTCAAGCTAAAAGACTTTAAACAAGCGCTTCTTGGGAGGTAACTCAAGTTTTTGTTGTGTTCTTTAATTTATGTTTTCTTTATCTCGTGCTTTAGTCTATGAGCTATGTACCTCTCTACCTTTTTAATGTTTTGGGTTTTCGTACCTAGTAGAGGTATAAATGCAGTATGTATATTAATCTATTTTAACAAAAAGTTTTAATGAAAATTAAGAGTTTTAATTTTAGTTAGTTGATTTTGTTAACATAATTTTGAAAGAACCGCGGTCACGGTATGGAATGTTGTCGCCGCATCTATCGTGATCGCTACACCTTCTTTATGCACCTTAGAACCGCAGCCGCGACAAGTGTGAGAGAGCACCCAACTATGGTCACGGCAGTCTATCCTGCCGCAGTCATAGTCATTCAATGGTATATATGCTACACCCTTCCGACATCAGGGTTCTTCTTTCTCTTCTGGCTCTCTATGATTCCCGAACAATTGAAAGGAACTGAACAATCTTGCAAGGCACGAGTCAATTAAATGAAGAACGAATAAGCGATGGACCCTCACCGTAGGATTCACACCCTCTCCGTGACAACACTCCTCTGTCGTTGCCTCTTTCACTACTATTTCAAATCACTACTCTAGCTGAGGTACCTATTAGACATTTCCTTTTGATCACCGTCATTCTGATTCCTTGAAATTCCTAAGTTTCATTGCCTCTTTCGAGTATACAAGATCCTTCCGACTTATTTAGTTCCTCGATGACCCCCACAATCCTACCTTTCCTATTTTATGGAGTTCATCAACACTTTCCCTCTTGTTTATGCCTACTCTGACATTTTTTCAACATAGGTTTTAGGCTTAATGCGACGCTTTTACTTGCATGCTCCCAGTGATTTTGCCATTAATCAGTCAATCTTCGAGAAGGGACACCACTGCGACCACCATGGTTGTGGTCAAGTAGTTGCCTTCTTGGCCGCAGTCACGACATCATGGGTATGTTTGACCACGGTCACGACCCTCTTTTGTGAGAAGTTTGCTTAGCATGGTCAAGCAACGACTGTGGTCATGGCGTGTGGCGTAGTTGTGGCATGGTTTTGCTGGCTAGTCACCCGCCACAGTCACGTCATGCCTCTTACTTGCTAATCTCTTAATATTGTGGTGCCGCAGTCATGACATCCTCCTCGACCGTTGTACTACTTTATGTCTAGGCCACGGTCATAGCACTTTGTGCATCACAAATATATATATATATATATATATATATATATATATATATATATATATATATATATATATTTGTGATGCACAAATTATATATATATATATATATATATATATTTGTGATGCACAAAGTATATATATATATATAAACTTTGTGCATCACAAATATATATATATATATATATATATATATATATATATATATATGATGAATTAAATGCTAAAGCATTAAATAAATATAAAATATAATTATGCTAACAACTAGTTTAATGTTGAAACTTTTAGAATGTCGACTTCGACTGAAAATACATTGATGAAGAAGGCAACATCATTGAAGGGTGTAAAGGAAATCTTAGATAAGATAACTAACGCACTGAGGGATAATCCAAACCTCTCCCAAATAAAAAGGCTTCAGTTGCAACTCATGAAGAAGAAGTATGATTATATTTTGGCCCATAAGACACCAGAAGAGTCTGAGGAGTCTTAGGTGACATCACAAATAGAAACTTCTGAGTACCAGCCTCCTGATATCGAGCTAAAGAAGCTAGAGAAGAGGAAATCTGAAGCCAAAGAGGCAAAAAGTGGTAAGAAGATGAAAGTGATAGTCATGGAAAAGTTAAAGGAGCAGGAAAAAGAAGCAGCCCCTTAGGGAGCCTATGAGGATGAACAGGTTGCCCTTAGCAAGTCAGTGTCGACATTCATACCTAGAGATCAAACACACCGGTCACAATTTGACTAGGTACTAAAAATAAAGGGGTTCAAACCTACGAGATATTTGGACGTCGAGGACTTCAAGAAGATGGGGATCTATGACAGGGTGATCAACTTCTTGGAAGGTGAAAATTTGTGCACGCTGTGTACCTCAAAAGCTCCCTCCCTAACTCAGTTGAGGACAACGTTCATGTCATCATTAGAGAAGCTCCCTGTCAGTGACGGTGAACACAAGAGGGGTGGTGGCGACTTCAAATTGAAGTGAGAATAGGAGGGAAGTCTCACATGATCACTGAGGCAATGATAAACATGATATTCACTAGAACGACCAAAGAAGCACAAGCCTACTCCACCGCGCCAGGTGAAAAAGATGCCATCGGATACATCAGCCATAGGATGTGGGAGAAGATGAATGAAGAACAAGAGTACAACTCAAAGAACTCAAAGGTGATTCTCATCACCTCCTGCTTCATCTGAGTGATGCAAAAAATAATAGCTAACATCATTTTTACAAGATCAAAAACCAGAGGAGTAACTAAAGGGGACCTATTTCTAATATGGTTCATTCTCAATAAGAAGTCAGTGAAGGAGGGGAGGCAAAGCAAATGAAAGAGTTCTGCATGGGAAGCTAGATTACTAAAATAGCCTACCACTTCATGGATGTAGACCTATTAATGAAGTACAAGAAAACCAAGGGACATATAAAGATTGACATAAAGGCCCTCATCAACACGGGGATTCTGGCACAGAAAGTCAGCAAACGTTTCTACAAACAAAGTTTCTCCAAGACACTTCTTCCCCTCCTAGAGATGGCATACTATGATGCCCAGAAGCTGCGGCCCACCCAATAAGACATAGATAAGATGTACTCAGGGGCCATCAGCACTGCCAGAGGCCCATTGTCAACTACTGGCAAGAAGGAAGTGAGGACAAGACTCAATAAATGGAGATGAAGAAGCCAAAAGAAAGAAACAAATTGGCAATAAGGAAGAAAAAGAAGAAACCACCAGACAAGTCTACCGCCCTGAATCTCCCCTCACCGCACGCTCCAGTGGAGATGACAGTAAATGAGGGAGACCAACATGAGGTGTAAATCATTGAAGTGGGTGAACTGGAAAACCTCAAAGCCACTGTAGAGGAACGACACTTAGAGGTCGAGCAAGAAACCCATAAAACATGTAAGGACCCTAAGGTTGTATCCGATTCCGTAATCCTAGAAGTGATACTACAAATACTAGAGCACCCAGAGGTGAGCACTTCTGCTCCAGCAACGCATGTCGTATCTATGCAAAATGGGCCAGCTCCACAACTCAAGGAGCCCCTAACATCCACAACACCGTCAACCACGCCTGCAGAGAAGCAATACCAACAACCACAAACATTTGGTGATGTATTAGGAAACAAGTTTGATGTCATGTGGTTACACATGCAGCATAGCTCTACACTTAATATAAACATTACCTCTAGCCTATGTACACTAACAATGTAGGTACAAGGTTTAAACATGAGAACTGAAGCACTCCCCCAGTTCATACAAGGGGTAATCAACACCCAAAATGCGATCATGGGAGCTTTACAGACTCTAACTAAGGAACGAGATGTCATGAGAGCAGACAAAGAGCTGATGTGAAAGGGGTACGAGGAAGTGTTAGATGGCCTAAAGAAGGAACGTCAATGTTTAGATGAGGAAGGCCGACAACTGGATGTTGAATGCCAGTAAATAGACAGTTGGTGGAAGAGAAAGAAGGTGAAGCATCTAACCAACCCTTCCACATCTCAAGCTTCCTCAACCCCCTCGAGCCCAGACAAATACGATAATGACATGGAAGGGATAGGTGTAGGAACAACCTCAAAGCATGAAAGTGTCAACGTAAAGAACTCTCCAAGGGCAATACCATCAGCAAAAGAAGCACCACCACATTCAGAAACTCGTCAGGACACTAAGACAAAGAAAACAAATACATTGTCAAAGATGTTTGACTTAAACATCAACCCAGAAGAGGATAAGGCTCCATCTGAAGAACCTCAACAAGTCGTCGTCGCCATAGATGAAAGAAATGTGATTGAAGATCTCACATCATGATAAATAAGAGATCTCAACAAATCTTAGATGACATGACATTCGTGATGGATATCTGCAATGACTTTTTCAAAGACCCAACGCTGTACAAACAAGTTAATTTACTTTATGACGGGAAAATGTCTACGACGTTAGCCACACTGAACTATGCAGAATTAGAAAATTATCTGAAGAGAACCAACTAATAAAAGACGTAACTATCGAGATATCCATGAATGATGAAAGTAAGGCGACAACCCAAACACTGATGGGAATAAGGGTACAACCTCCATCTATAGAAGAACCACCCATATCAACACAGATAGAAGGAGATGGCATCTCAAAAGATGAAGAAGGTGGGCTCACCTTTTTCTTCATTAATGAGCCAGTCCGAAAGCAGAGCAAACTAGTCCATGAAGTACAATTAGGTGTTGCTCCTCCTCTACTCTGCAAGATGGCAGGCATGGACATGACCACATTATCAAGAATTACATGCATAGATGTCCATATCCTAGAAGATATACTAGACAACAACTTTTTGGGCACTGATATTCTCTATCACAACAAGGGCAGATCACTTAACAGGGAGCATTTTAGAGGGATCTTTCTGAAACAAGAATGAGTACATAAGAATCTATTCAAAGTACTATGTGCAACACTACTTGAAGAATTTCTACATCCTAACAAAATGCAACCCATATTCAATGGCACCACGCATCTAGAAAGTCTTCCATTCGATAACAATGATAAAGCTGTTGATGTGAGAGAGCTATGTGCAGTGAGTAAGGAAGAGACAAAATTCGTAGTCCTTCCCATAAGGAATGTAAATCACCGAGCATTGATTGTCATTAATTTATACGAGAGATGGACAAAAATGTTCAATTATTGCACAGTTGAATTGGACAACACCTCCCTGATGTACAAAAATAAGGAGGCAAGGGATATCTTAAAGGTGCCACTGTGTCAGTAATGGGATATACAGATGATAGACAAAAGACATAAAGGGATGTGGAAGCAATTTTCTATCTGTAAAAAGGTCTCTCAAGAAAAGGCTGAAACAGGGAACTATGCCTTCATAGTTCTCAGATTGATGAAAACCATCAATAAGGAAGTCCCGCTGGAAGACCTCTGCAGAAAAGATCTACATGGGTTATGTGATGAATATGCAATGGAGGTTATTTATGACTGCCACTTCTTCAACGACCCAGCGATGCCTTCAGATGTAGTACCATGATAGTTTCACCAAGAAATACCTCTCCCTAAAAAGAAAACTTAGAGGGAGGAACTTAAAACCCTATGGATCGATCCTAAAGAGCCTGCTAGAGCGTCTGCTTAGAAGGAGGGCTAGGCAACTGACACACCCAACAGAGTAGAGAGAAAACCTGAGAGCAAGTTAGAATAGCCACTATCTAACCATCCAGAAGAAGGAGAAATAGAGGAAGAAGATATGCCAGAAGTTAAACCAGATGGGCCGGCAGGAGAAATAATACCAACCTTCAAGGATTTTGACAGGTGAAGCTGCGAGAGCTTGTCACTAGAATCCCTACATATAATAATGAATTCCTTAAAGGAAGATGACACTATGACAGAGGAAATCTTCCAAAGGGATGACATATGCGTGTTAAGGGACGACCTCTGGGATACATTGAAAATAGGAGGGTACCACTCAGTCAGCACTATGTCAGCTTATCAAGAACTATTGAATGACAACATGTTGAATGTGCATATGGCCTACATCCTCCTGGTAGATGACATCTTGAAGGATAAAAGGTCGAGCAAAAAAGACCGTCTGTTGTAACGCCTGGTGACATCTCTACCAGATTACATATTCCTACCTATTCTACTTGATAGTCATTGGACTTTGTTAGTAGTCAGTGTTATAACAAGGATTGCAGTACTTTACAATAGCTCAGATGTAGCCTTTGCACTCAACAAAAGAATGAACATGACTACTGTAAAGACACCTACAGAAGAAAAGGTAGTCACATGCTTTGAAGAAATTGTAGGGATGCTCAAAAATCATATAAATGGGTACAACCATAAAGAAGGCAAAGACTTCAAGAAGATGTAGGTCTGCCATAGAAGTCCTCAACAAGTGCCTTTGTCAAACGATTGCAACTTATATTGTCTAGCTTGTATGATGGCCCTAGCTACGATGAATATGAAGGTGGAGGGAATGCAATATGAGCAATACCACCCACTATGCAGAGTGTACGTCAGCATGCTCCTTGAGTTAAAGTGGGCCATCAAAACCAACTAATAGAAATAAAGAAAGCCCATGTATACATCCAACTCAAATTTTCACAACCCCGGGTCAGGATGAATGATAAGTTTGGAGGAGGAGTCATGAATGGGTGTAAGAGGTACAATTTTACCCCAAATTTTCAAAATTTTACTTGTACATATTCTCATTTCTGCTACTAGCAAACATGAGAAACAAATTTTGCAAAAATTTACTTTCAGAAATTTTGCTATAAGTTGTAGTTTTGTTTAGCCGCTTCTTGGATTTGTCAGTCCCCCTACTAAATTTTGTAGTGCTATCATTTCTAGAGAGGAGAAAATGAGAAACTAACACATATAACAATAAAAACAAGAAGCATAACAATACAATTTTATCTCATTCTTATGGTAAAATGTTGTGTGTGAAAAAATCTAAGTCTATGGAATTCCTAGAAACTGGAGGACTTCACCGAGCCATACTCCCGACCAATCACCCTAATCTGACAGTTCTAGCTAGAAAATTCTCACCTCCATCAAGAAGGAAACAACTACCCCTTTCAATTTCAATTATCCCTATTTTGGGATGAAAAGAGGTTTGGCCGCCCAGAAAATCATGTAAAACCCCCACACCCAAACCTGAGAGGAGATATGAAAATCCAAAAAGAAAAAAGAAAAATATAAATAATGAGATTTGTGCACAAAAGATGATGAAGGGTCGCACACGGCTGGTTTATTGTTGCACTCATGAATGTAGATATGTCGTGCATGTAAGTGAAATCCTAAAGCCAAATTTATCCACCTACAATCCCAAACGACCTCACGCAACCACCTAACTTAACATCAGGAGCCCTTGGGGCAACACTATCCTTACAATAACTTGTGGGTGAGCGAAATTGAGGAGAGTAGGAAAATACTTAAAGCCTAAAACCTACCCGAGCACACTAGCATAGGGCCAACTAAAAAAATAAATAAAGGAAGGGTGTTAAAGCCACCCCTCAAGGGGGTGTCGTACCGGTATGGCTAGCAACCTAACGCAGAAAGGGGTAAGTCATTGAGACAGAGATCCCTTTACTACCAAAAGGCATTAGCAAGGATTTGAAGGCATGCAACTCTAGTTACAAAGGGGAAGAAATAGGATTTTAGGATTGAACAAACATACCACAAGAGGTTCTGCTGTAAGAATGAGATAACTCAGTAATCTTAAACTTTTACAAAATTTTTATCACACTTTGCTCATCTCTCTATGATTTTGGGCCTACCCTTAGCCTGAGGACAGACTCGATCCTAAGTTTGGGGGACTTGACAACATCTCATTTTATGCACTTTTTACATATGATTTATTCTTCTCCTAACTTACCTTTTATAGACTTTTTCAACTTATTTTATTGTTTTAGATCAAAAATCTCAAATTACATACATCTTTTACCTTTTACATAGCCATGCCAAGACATGGCCGCAGTCAGTACCTCGACCGAGGCTATATCGTCCACTAAGGACCCTACACCTTGCGAATGAGGTCCTTCCATGACCAAGGTCATGACACGATCAAAACTTCCCCTCCGTCGCGGCATACAACCCTCACACCACGACCATGATGAGAGTATCTATTGAGGTTAAGTCCCGACCTAGGTAATGCCCCGACCTAGGTCATTCCTCAATCGTGTCTTACAATCAAGTCTCGACCGTGGCTCATATCCAAGTCTCGACTGTGGCCCAGATAGTTAAGTCGGTGGGCAACACTTATAAAAAGACCACCCACCTCGACTTGTCACATCATCAGATCATCAAGGACCACGAAGTGCTGCCAAATTCTAGAGCCACTCACATCCACACTATCAGTCTTGGATCTCTGAAGGCAGAAGCTAGAAGAGAGAGACAATTGATCATCCTCTTCTTCATTGGAAGGAGCCGCCTCCGCATCGACTACTCCAAATATAGATCTGAAGAAGTATAGTGGTGTATCGCCATTTTCTCTCTCTATCTAGATCTATCATCTTCATCACATTGTACCCTCCCTCTTCGTGGTATTTTATGTATCTATTATTTTATAACGCCATTATGCTGCCCGTCAACATGTGTGGCTAAACATCTAACTTGTTTTTGGAGTAGCCACTTAGGCTCTCCCAACATCTATTCTTATGGATGTAAGGTATACACCTTAGATAAGTTGTATATAAGAAATCACTACAATTGAATATGCATAGATCATCTAATCAAAGAATATATGTATCTTCTAACCAACTCTAAGTTGTAGAAATTGTAAAAGTTGTTGGATGATATATTATTATATCTCAAGATCCATATGAGATATGGTTATGATTTTTTAAACACACGTCATCTATATATTTTTTAATTAATCTATAAGATTGGATTTTATAAACATACTACACATGTGTCATTTTAATGGCTGGTACATATAATTTGCATATATCAAATGATACACACTTTCTAACCTCTCTCTCAGTATCTATCTATCTATCTTTCTATCTATATAAATATGTGTGTGTATATGTAAATATGTATGTATGAGTGTATATACTTATATGTACATGTATATATATATATTTATTTATGTATATGTATGGGATTAAGAGAGAAAGATTTCTCCCCCCTCTCCCATAACCCGTGGAGGAGGCCGAACGCCCGGGAGGGTGATAAATCAAGAGATCCTTCTCCGTGTAGTTTCGAACCTGAGTCCCTTCATTGGGGACCAGTAGAATTCACCAACCGGACTATTTATGTATATATATATATGTATATATATGTATGTATATGTACATGTATATGTATATGTATATGATAAAGAGAGGCAATCTCTCCCTCTCTACCACGTTCGTGGAAGAATACATATATTTATGTGGCTAATATAAAAATAATTTTAAAAAATATATAATTTGTAGCCTAGTAATCTGAAGGCTTCAATTTGATGTAGATTGGTTTACCTTTTTTGTAGCTTTATGCCACGAAAAGTGCAAATCAAAAAAAATAAAGAGTCGTTTTTTTATATGGGCACATAAGGGAGTTGACGGAGAACAAAAAGTTCTAATGGAAGATTGGGGCTTGATGGAATATGGCTAATGAAGGAGGGGGGTTGATGGAATTACTGAGAGTATAGGGGACAATTAGGAATTATACCAGATATTAGGTTTTTTGAAGAAAAATCTATAAATATTTGTTGAGAATATGTAAATATTTGTGTAATAACCTAATAATATGTATATGTTAGGCTGTAATAATAATAGTTAGTTTATATTATAATATTTATACAATATTTTGATGGGGTATTATAGTCTAAACCTTTATAGTGAACACTTTAAACATCCAAATTTTAGACTTATTCACCTGATCATTGGCACATGTGCATGAGGTTGTGTATTCGTGTAGAAATGTGTTATATTACACTTTTATGGCTAGTTTTATTTAGAACATAAAATTGTGTTTGTTTTTTATCATAATAATTCTCTTTTCAATTTTTGATTTTTAATTTTTTTATTGGTATGTTTCTTTTATAACAAAATGGTTTTAGCCTATTTGAAAATGATGTTTCAAACTACAAGTAGTTACTTAGTTGCTGGTGTACCACTAATTCACGGCCAATAGCTACTTTGTTTCAAGTCAGTCGTTTGCTCTTCCTACTTTACGACAAAGTTATATTAATTACCATTTTTCTCTAGCTATCCTACCATTAAAAACTAGTAGCACAAAATTAGTAGGATGAAGCCCATGGTCTCTGTGTAGACTTTCATGGCATCTGGTTATAACTAAGACTTCGTATTACCAATTATAATTAATCCCAAATAGTATTTAGTATTGCACATAAGGAGTTATCTAATCAGTGGCAGAGCCAGGATCGGACAATGGGTGAGGCACAAATGTGCATGACTATTCTTAAATTGTAACCTCTAACGATATATAAAGTAACACATATACATATTCAAATGTCATCAAGAATATATTACATAGAAGTAGAATTGCCGCATCACTGTCATCATTGTTATTTAACCTACTACAATGCTCGTTGAACCAACATGGTGTACATCTACATCGTTAAGATGTAAAATTAGTCCATAAGAATTATTTTTAGTGTACTATGTATCATGTATGTTCTTTTGAACATATCCTTGACATTTTGATATGAATGTAAAATAAATCTCCAACTTCAAGATCAAATGTTATTTAAAAACAAGTCACGCAACTTTGAGAACTTGTTATCAAAACTTGACCAAACAAATTGCCCACTTTTCTAAGAGAGCAACTTTTTCTTATTAACCAATTAATGGTTTAATAAAATGTGTTCCTGTAATTTATGTATATCTCTATGCGAATATTAAAAACAACTAAAGGCCAAAAGTTGATTTGATCATGTAATATAAGACAAAAATAATTAAGTATGTGCATTAAAGATGTGACTAGTAAGCATACATGTTTTGAACTTGAATGAGAACTATAAATACCTTCACATATTTGTGAAGAGGGACAAAGCAAAGAGAAATGACAGTAGAAGATGTTACCACATAGATAGTGCATGCATGGCTAATACCATTATTTTTTGTCTAAACAATTATGCAATTATAAACAAACAAAAATAATATCAATAATACTTCATGAATGATATTTGGTTGGGAACAATGACAAAATAGACAAAATAAAGCAAAGATAGCAATTGGTGTCTTCCAAGGTGGCCAAGAAAAGGAAATAACAAAAGCAAAACAACACAATGCCACATAATAAAATGTTGTGGTTGCTGATGTATTTCAAAGCAAAAGCCTTTAGTCCCACATTGCTTGCTTTGGAGAGTTCCTTCCTATTCACATATGGCTGCTAGTCCATGTAATATTTGAGGAATTCAATTGGATGTGGGCTTCGTATGCACATGGTGGGGCAGTCCAAATGGGTTTAAATCAAACAAGGTTATTCTCACCAAGTCTGGGGACTACCTAGGCATGGGTTGTTTCTGCTGAATGTACCAAACTCTTCTTCTAATGAAATAAGTCCTTCTGCTTATATCATTGATTCTTTTGATATATGACATAATAGATTAGGACATGTCAATTTTAGATATTTACAGCGTATGAAATCTTTAGGTTTACTAAAGGATATCAATGGTGTTGTTAATTTAAATAATAAATGTCAAATATGTGCTGAAACTAAATCTACCAAGAAACCGTGTCCTCAAATTTCACATAGAAATTCTGAATTGCTAGATTTAATTCACACTAATCTTGGAGATTTAAAAGAAAATCTATCTAGAGGTGGGAAGTGTTTCTACATCATTTTTGTAGATTATTTCTGACGATATACAAAATTATATTTATTACATTCAAAGGATGAAGCTTTTGGAATGTTTGTTAAATACAAAACAGAAGTAGAGAATCAACTTAATAAGAAAATAAAACATCTTTGCTCAGATAGGGGTGGTGAATATGATTGTTCTCCTTTTAATGATTTTTGTGTAAACTATGGTATTATACATGAATACACACCTCCATATTCACCTCAATCAAATGGAATTGCTGAATGTAAAAATAGAACTCTAAAAGAAATGATGAATTTTATTTTAATCAATTCAGGCGCACCCAACAATTTGTGGGGGGAAGCAATTTTGTCATCTTGTTTTCTTCAAAATTGCATCCCCAGTAGGAAGACAAATAAGACACCATATGAATTATGGAAAGGATATCCTCCTAATTTGAAATACCTCAAAGTGTTGGGGTGTCTTGTTGGGTTTTAGAGGAGGCAGAGAAGCAGCGGAAACAAAAATTTTCTCCCCAAAACCCAAAACAAAAGGAATCGTATCAACGTCTATACAATAGGAAAGATGGTTTGTGGATGCATACCTTGTCCTGAGGCTTGCTCGGCGACAGTACCTCGTGCCTTGCGCGGTCTTCACCTCTGGTCTTGGACGGTGTCTGTGCAGCTCCTGGTCACAGCGGGACTGAAGACTCCTGGTCTCACCGGGACTGTCGGGATTGACAGTTGTCCTCCGAGCGACAGAGGTCTCCCGCCTCTATAGTCGTCCACACGGACTGCCTGGAACTCCGATCTCCTTGTCCCACAAGGAATCAGAAGGTGTTGCACCCTCCTATCCACGTACTAGTCGCCGACACCCTCTCCTGTCACCAGTCACTTTCTGCAGTTGTCTTTCCCTTGTTGTGCCTCCCTTATCGAGTAGCACTTGCTCGGGCTCTCTCAGTTACCAAAACCAGAGAGAACGACAACTTTACAGAGCAACTGGTTGCACTGAGTTGTACATTGAGAAGCCCCCAATACCCCTATATATAGGAAGCTAATGGGACAAGGTTCTCTATCCCGGGCAATGCGAGACTAAAGCAGGAGTAGAAGGGTTTGAGATTTTCCCAAAAAAACAACCATCTGCATAACCTGAACTGATCGTTTCACAACTAAAACGGTCGGTTGGGGATCTGAGCCGGTCGGTTGACACCTCAACCGATCAGTTGGGACCCATGAAATGGTCAGTTCATGGTCCTGATCAGTTCCCAATTGACTTTTCCTCTTTTGTTTCGAATTGGTATCAAATACCAATCCTTGTTCCAATCAAAATGGGTAAGTGAAACGAAAAGAAATTTCTCACCAATCTTACTTTCCCAACTTACTCAGTTGGACCAGTTGAACCGATTGTTTCAACACTTCAAGTGATCATTTCACCCTGTCCATGAGCCGATCGACTCACTAGTTGATCCGATCGGTTCACCAAGCTCAACCGATCGGTTCATCACATGAGCCAATCGGTTGGGAGTGCAGATTGTGCAGAATCAGTCAATCACAATTTCAATCAATCAGATACTCTAATCAATTAGTCCAACACCTTGAACACTGTGATACTGAGCTATCAATTGATTGAGTGTTCAATTGAACTACTAAACTCCTTTAGTAATCAATCTAAACATTGTTTGTGGACAAACTCCTATTCCAGGTTAAATCCTATGTGTGTGACCCTGCAGGTCCATTTCACGTTGGCAGTGAAAGTCCATAACACTTATGACTTCACAAGAAAAGAGTGATGCCTAGTCACACATCAGTGCTACCCAAGTGAAATAGAAAGTTGGAGAATAACTTTCAATCCTACAATCTGTGAATGGTGTTATAGTGAATGTATAATTCCTTTGTCACTGATATCCTGAACGAACTCGAGGCATGAAATAATCATCTTGTCAATGTTCATTCATTTTCTTGATCTCAGAGCAGACTGGGTGAGATGTGTGTGACATAAATATCACATATTGATTCACACGTGCATGCTCATGCCTTTCTCAATCCTACTCATCAAGTGGCCAAGGACATCAAACTCCCTCAGGAGGGACAAATCCCATATCTATCACTCACCCCTCAAAAGCCCCATGTGTCAAAGCCACCCAATCATCACCTTTATAACAACCCATGTTTCAGGACTGTGTTTGATGATGTCAAAGTGTACCCAACGACATGTGTTGAGTGTAGTGATTTCAGGTCTAAGAATCACACTCACCACCATCACTATGAGAGCTGACTGTGATTACCAAGTCATGGTTCCATGTGTCACTCTCACGGTGGGTCTGTCTGGTATCGTGTTCTCTAACAGGTACCTATGTGCTTGGTTTGATATCACTATATCATGACTAATGAGATTCTATCATCAACCAACACACAATCTAGTCTTCAATGTTATTGATGTCTATGGTTATTTCCACAATAACAACCGACTAGGGACTTAACAAGAATGTATACTCTTAACATCCGTATGATCTCATCGTTTAGGTCCTCAACCCAAAAGCATACGTCATTGAGTAAAACAATTCTTTAGACATCTATCATGTTACACCATCATCTCAGAAATAGTTTAAACATATAGATCGGAAATTTCCTTTATTATTATTCAAATCATTTACACAGTATCCCATTACAATCATCATATGACTTGCTCTATGGGCATACATACCAACAGACTCCCACTTGCACTTAGAGCCAATCACCAAGGAACCTCAGTCCTTGTGACCTAGCATGACCATCATGCTTCTGCTAAGAAAGGGCCTTAGTCAGTGGATCGACTATGTTGTCTTCAGTTGGTACTTTGCAAATCTTCACATCTCCTCCCTGTATGATCTCTCGTATGAGATGGAAGCACCACAGTATGTGCTTGGACCGCTGATGTGATCTAGGTTCCTTAGCTTGTGCAATAGCTCCATTATTGTCACAATAAAGCTCAATTGCATCACAGCTATTGGGGACTACACCAAGTTCAGAAATGAACTTCCTGATACACACAACCTCCTTTGCTGCATGTGAAGCAACAATATACTCGGCTTCTGTAGTAAAATCAGCAACTGTTTCTTGCTTGGAACTCTTCCAGCTCACAACTCCATTATTAAGGCAAAATATAAATCCTGACTGCGATCTATAATCATCTTTATCAGTTTGGAAGCTTGCATCGGTGTAACCCTTTACAACCAACTCTTCCTCGCTGCCGTAAATAAGAAACTGATCCTTAGTCCTTTGCAAGTACTTGAGGATGTTCTTTACGGCTGTCCAGTGAGCATCCCTGGGATCTGACTGGTACCTTCTCATCATGCTTAGAGCATACGAGACATCTGGGCGTGTGCACAACATAGCGTACATGATGGATCTGATGGCTGATGCATATGGGATCCCATTCATATGCTCCCTCTCTTCACAAGATTGGGGACATTGAGCTCTAGAGACGGTGACTCCATGTAGCATGAAGATGTTGCCTCTCTTTGAGTTCTCCATGATGAACCGCTTCAGCACTTTATCAATGTACGTGCTCTGACTTAGTCTGAGAAGCCTTCTATATCTATCTCTATAGATCTTATTTCCTAGAATGTAGGATGCTTCTCCTAAGTCCTTCATTGAGAAAGTATTCCCAAGCCAAGTCTTTACCTTATCTAAGCCTAAGACATCATTCCCCATCAAAAGTATGGCATCCACATACAATATGAGGAATGTGGTTGAGCTCCCACTAACCTTCTTGTACACACAAGGTTCATCTTCATTTTGAATAAAGCCAAACACTTTGACTTCCTCATCAAATCGAAGATTCCAACTCCGAGATGCTTGCTTCAATCCATAGATTGACATTTGTAGCTTACATACTTTATTGGCATTCTTTGGATCTATAAAACCTTTAGGCTGTGTCATGTACACATCCTCATTTATATTCCCATTAAGGAATGCAGTTTTAACATCCATCTGCCAAATCTCATAGTCATAATAAGCTGCAATAGAAAGCATGATCCTGATGGACTTAATCATGGCAACTGGAGAAAAGGTTTCGTCATAGTCAACACCTTGAACTTGTCGAAATCCCTTCGCAACCAATCTGCCTTTATAAGTTTGCACATTGCCATCCATGTCGGTCTTTTTCTTGAAGACCCACTTGCACCCTATGGTTTTTACCCCTTCGGGTGGTTCCACCAAAGTCCATACTTTGTTGGAGTACATGGATTCCATCTTGGATCTCATGGCTTCAAGGTATTTCTCAGAATCTGGTCCTTCCATAGCCTCTACGTAGGTAGTTGGATCATCATCTATGATCAACTCTCCACCTTCCTGAGTCACAAGGTATCCAAACCTCTCAGGTTGAAGGCGGGTCCTACTAGATCTACGAGGTCCTTGTGTTACCTGAGGAGAATGAGATTCTACAACACCTTGTGAATCTTCATATTCCTCTCGTACATCTACTGGTTCAATGTTTTCTTGTTGGGCTTGAACCTCTTCAAGAACTATTTTCCTCCCACTGCTTCCTTTGGAAATAAATTCCTTCTCTAGGAATACATCATCCCTGGCAACAAACACTTTGTTGTCAGTAGGGTGGTATAAGTAATATCCCCTTATTTCCTTGGGGTATCCAACAAGATAACATTTATCGGATTTGGGGCCAAGCTTATCAGGAAACATTTTCTTGACGTAAGCCTCACAACCCCAAATCTTCATAAAAGACAATTTGGGACGCTTCCCATACCATATCTCATATGGTGTCTTTTGAACCGATTTAGATGGTACTCGGTTAAGTGTAAACGCGGCGGATTCAAAAGCATAACCCCAGAAAGAAATTGGAATATCAGCAAAACTCATCATTGATCGCACCATATCCAACAATGTGTGATTCCTTCTTTCAGACACACCATTATGTTGTGGTGTTCCAGGCGGAGTCCATTGTGATACAATACCACGTGCTCGTAGAAGGTCCTCAAACTCTTGGCTTAAGTATTCTCCACCTCGATCGGATCGAAGTGCCTTAATACTTTTACCAAGTTAGTTTTGTACTTCATTCATGAAATCCTTGAACCTTTCAGAGGTTTCTGACTTATGTTTCATCAGGTACACATAGCCATACCTACTGAAGTCATCAGTAAAGGTAATGAAGTATTGATACCCACCTCTGGCATTAGTTCTAAAAGGCCCACATACATTAGTATGTATGAGTAGTAATAGATTACTAGCTCTATCACCTTTACTTGAAAAGGGAGTCTTGGTCATCTTTCCCAACAAACAAGATTCACATGTCTCTATTGATTCATAATCAAAAGAGTCTAGATAACCATCTCTATGGAGTCTAGAAATGCACTTCTCATTTATGTGCCCTAGACGACAATGCCAAAGATATGTTTTGTTTGAGTTGTTGAGTTTTTTCCTTTTGGTGTTTACGTTGTATACACTTGTCTCTAGATCTATCAAGTATAGACCATAAGACATTGGGGCACTTCCATAAAAGATCCCATCTTTAGAAATGGAACATTTTCCATTCTTAATAAGAAATTCAAATCCATCTTTGTCCAAATAAGAGACGGAAATGATATTCCTATTTATGGCAGGTACATAATAGCAGTTCTTCAACTCTATTATTAGCCCACTTGGTAGAGTTATCTCATAGGTTCCTACGGCACTGGCGGCAACTCTTTCCCCATTGGCAACACATAGTTCAACCTCGCCTTTCCCCAAAGGCCTACTTCTCTTAAGATCCTTCACATTTGAACAAATGTGAGATCCGCATCCGGTATCAAGTACCCATGACGAAGAAGTAGTAAAGTTAATTTCTATCACGTATACATTTAAGTAGAGATCTCTATCTCTGACTTTTTCTTCCATCGTTCCTTCCATCCTCTCCATGTAGAAGAAATTGGTTTGGCGAGAGAACCCTTCTCTCCCTTACCTATCGTTCCATTGATCTCTATCAATGAACTTTCTTTCTTCTTCACTAACGCTTTAAGTGTACATAGAGTGGATTCAAAGGATCCTGGTATATCTGGATTGTGCAGAACACTTCTCACAGTCCTCAACTAGTTATGGAATTTGTTCTCAATTAATTTGCCCATTTTAAAAGATGATTCTTTTGCCATTCTACAAGAGAAAATTGCATTTGTCAAAACTCCTTTTGATTTGATTTGAATAAAATTTGACAATAGTTAATTAGGCCTTTAATTAATTACCGCTCCCACTATTTTGACTCAAATTGACAGCCCTCACCATCAATTCGGAAGATTGCAGTGCACAATCTTCTAGTGGGTCAAGATCCTGAAATCCTCTGAGCCATGGACTAGCTAGGGCTGTCACCCACAACTCAGATTTCCCAGGTAGGCAACTCTTGCCAATTGCATCATATGCAACTCTTGAAAGATGTTATATGCAACTCTTTGTCATGATCATCTCCATGCCTCAAGGTACTAGATCCCATCTAGATCACCTTGTTAATTCCGACCCAAAGCCAACACGATGAATATGCACCCTGCTAGGGCAAACCCACACATTCATCCTTCACGCTTCCACGAGATAGACGATGCACCACGCTAGGGCATGCCCACACTTGGTCGATCAAGCTTTTCATGTGTGTCGCATTTGGAAGGCATCTAAAACTTTAATATTTAATGAGGGATTTGGTTTTTATATACATATACATATCCAATCACCACTATATATAGTACATATCATATACATGTTATATCCCATAGAAAACATGAAAAACAATAAAAGCAATGATTATGGCCATCCTATTGTGATCTCTCAAGCCAAGAGGAATCACAGTCATCTAGGTCTACATCACATGCAACCTGTACAACATGAAATATGTGTCTGCCTTTCTGGGTTTGATCAGCTCATCTACATGACTGATCGGCTCGCCATCAAGTTGGTTGTTCGGGTGCCACCAGCCGGTTGACTGGTGCCTCCAGCCGATCGGTTCACTAGACGTCGTGCATCTCCTCAGATCGCCACCTGCATGTCTTGCTCCTCGAACCGGTCATCTGGAACGTCAACCGATCGGTTCTTGCCTTGAACCGATCATCTTAGTTGTCGTCAGGTCATTCGTCGTTCTTTGACATAACAGGAAATAAAATCTATCCTATTTACAATTGAATTGTGAAACCCCGAGTTACATTCGGGGGGAGAAAAGGTAGGAAAGACGTTTCAAATTATTTTGAGTTACATCAGGAATAGGAGAAAGGGAATCGATGCGTAGACCGAGATGCAAGAAACCACATACAACCACACACAAATATAGGGTTTATAGGACATAACCATGCTACACATCCACCACAAAACACGTTTAAGGGCGACACATATTGAGTGCATTAATATTACATATCATATATGCATATTTCGGATTTGTGGATTGGACATGCATAAACCCAATTTTATTCGCATCGTATGAAATAAATAAAGGCGACAAACCAAAATCGATCATATCCATAATCCTAAAATATAGAGCAGTTGACGTGGCTCTAATACCACTGTTGGGTTTTAGAGAAGGTAGAGAAGCAGCGGAAACAAAAAATTTCTCCCCAAAACCCAGAACAAAAGGAATCGTGTCAACGTCTATACAATAGGAAAGATGGTTTGTGGATGCATACCTTATCCCGAGGCTTGCTCGATGACAGTACCTCGCCCCTTGCACAGTCTTCACCTCCGGTCTTAGACGGTGTCTATGTAGCTCCTGGTCACAGCGGGACTGAAGACTCCTGGTCTCACTGGGACTGTCGGGATTGATAGTTATCCTCTAAGCAACAGAGGTCTCCCGCCTCTGCAGTCGTCCACATGGACTGCCTGGAACTCCGATCTCCTTGTCCCACAAGGAATCAGAAGGAGTCACATCCTCCTGTCGACGTACTAGTCGCCGACGCACTCTCCTGCCACCAGTCACTTTCTGCAGTTGTCTTTCCCTTGTTGTGCCTCCCTTATCGGGTAGCACTTGCTCGGGCTCTCTCACTTACCAAAACCAGAGAGAACGACAACTTTACAGAGCAACTGGTTGCACTGAGTTGTACTTTGAGAATCCCCCAATACCCCTATATATAGGAAGGTCGTGGGACAGGGTTCTCTATCTCGGGCAATACGAGACTAAAGCAGGAGTAGAAGGGTTTGAGATTTTCTACAAAAACAACCAACTGTGTAACCTGAACCAATCATTTCACAACTGAAATGGTCGGTTGGGGATCTGAGTCTGTCGGTTGACACCTCAACCGATCGGTTGGGACCCATGAAATGACCGGTTCACTTCTGAACCGGTCGGTTCGTGGTCCTGATCAGTTTCCAATTGACTTTTCCTCTTTTGTTTCGAATTGGTATCAAATACCAATCCTTGTTCCAATCAAATTGGGCAAGTGAAACGAAAAGAAATTTCTCACCAATCTTACTTTCCCAACTTGCTTGGTTGGACCAGTTGAACCGATCATTTCAACATTTGAAGTGATCATTTCACCCTATCCATGAGCCGATCGACTCACCAGTTGAGCCGATCAGTTCACCAAGCTCAGCCGATCGGTTCATCACATGAGCCAATCGGTTGGGAGTGCAGATTGTGTAGAATCAGTCAATCGTAGTTTCAATCAACCTGATACTATAATCAATCAGTCCATCAACTTGAACACTATGATACTGAGTTATCAATTGATTGAGTGTTTAATTGAACTACTAAACTCCTTTAGTGATCAATCTAAACATTGTTTGTGGACAAACTCCTATTCTAGGTTAAATCCTATGTGTGTGACCCTGCAGGTCCATTTCACATTGGCAGTGAAAGTCCATAACACTTATGACTTCACAAGAAAAGAGTGATCCCTAGTCACACATCATTGCTACCCAAGTGAAATAGAAAGTTGGAGAACAACTTTCAATCCTACAATCCGTGAATGGTGTTACAATGAATGTATAATTCCTTTGTCACTGATATCCTGAATGAACTCGAGGCATGGAACAATCATCCTGTCAATGTTCATTCATTTCCTTGATCTCAGAGAAGACTGGGTGAGATGTGTGTGACATCAATATCACATGTTGATTCACATGTGCATGCGCATGCCTTTTTCAATCCTACTCATCAAGTGGCCAAGGACATCAAACTCCCTCAGGAGGGACAAATCCCATATCTATCACTCACCCCTCAAAAGCCCCATGTGTTAAAGCCACCCAATCATCACCTTTATAACAACCCATGTTTTAGGACTGTGTTTGATGATGTCAAAGTGTACCCAACGACATGTGTTGAATGTAGTGATTTCAGGTCTAAGAATCACACTCACCACCATCACTGTGAGAGCTGACTGTGATTACCAAGTCATGGTTCCATGTGTCACTCTCACAGTGGGTCTGTCCGGTACCTTGTTCTCTAACAAGTACCTATGTGCTTGGTTTGATATCACTATATCATGACTAATGAGATTTCGTCATCAACCAAGACACAATCTAGTCTTCAGTGTTATTGATGTCTATGGTTATTTCCACAATAACAACCGACTAGGGACTTAACAAGAATGTATACTCTTAACATCTGTATGATCTCATCATTTAGGTCCTCAACCCAAAAGCATACGTCATTGAGTAAATAATTCTTTAGACATCTATCATGTTACACCATCATCTCAGAAACAGTTTAAACATATAGGTCAGAAATTGCCTTTATTATTATTCAAATCATTTACAAAGTATCCCATTACAATCATCATATGACTTGCTCTATGGGCATACATACCAACATGTCTAGCTAAAGTCTTATTAACTGAGCCTAAAAAATGAAAATTGGGATCTAGAACCCTAGATGGTGTTTTTATAGGTTATGCTCAAAATAGTGCCACATTTAGATTCTTGGTTATTAGAAGTGGCAGCAATGTTGTAGAACCTAATACAATTGTTGAATCTAAAAATGTTGAATTTTTTTAGCATATCTTTCCTATGAAAACTCACTTAGAAAACTTATCTAATCCTTCAAATAAAATTTTAGGGAATATCCCAAGTACATCCAATTCTAATGATGTTTTAGAACCTGGTGATATAGAACCTGAAAGATCCACTAGGATGAGGAAGGAAAAGAATCTTGGTTATGATTTCTATTCCTTTATAGTGGATAATGACCCTCAATATTATAATGATGCTATTAGTTCAACTGATTCATCTTTATGGAAGGAAGCAATTAATAGTGAGATTGAATCTATATTATCTAATAATACATGGAAACTAGTGGAACTTCCACCAGGTATTAAACCCATAGGATGTAAATGGATATTTAAAAGAAAATTGAAAACAGATGGGGTTGTAGATAAATACAAAGCTCGTTTGGTTGCCAAAGGATATAAACAACAAAAGGATATTGACTATTTTGATACTTTTGCTCATGTAACTAGAATCTCTTCAATCATGATTTTAATTGCTTTGGCATCTATTAAGAAATTAATCATACATCAATTGGATGTTAAAACTGCTTTCTTGAATGGAGATTTAGATGAATAAATTTATATGGATCAACCCGAAGGTTATGTAGTTTCGGGAAAAGAACATATGGTATGTAGACTAATCAAATCTCTCGATGGCTTAAAACAAGCACCTAAATAGTGGCATGAGAAATTTGATAAGGTAATTGTATCATATGGATTCCATATAAATGAAGGAGATAAATGTATATATTCTAAAGTCGATAACCAAGGTTGTGTTATTATATGTCTCTATGTAGATGACATGCTTATTTTTGGCACTAATATTGATATTATAAATAGTACAAAAGGCTTCTTGGCTTCTAATTTTGACATGAAAGATATGGGTGAGGCAGATGAAATTTTAGGAATTAAACTCCTTAAAAATGATGATTGCATCATGCTATCCCAAGAACACTATGTTGAGAAAATCCTCAAAAGGTTTTTAATGTCTGATTGTAAACCAGTAAGTACACATTTTAATTGCAGTCTTAAGAAAAATAAAAGTACTAGTGTTCAACAAGTCAAATATGCACAAGTAATTGGAAGCCTAATATACTTAATGAATTGCACTCATCTGGATCTAGCATATGCAGTGGGGAGATTAAGTAGATATACCCAAATTACTAACAAGGATCATTGGGATGCTCTACATAGGGTTTTAAGATACCTTAAAGGCACAATTAATCATGGATTGATTTTTTGTGGATCTCCAACTGTGCTAGAAGGATATTGTGATGCCAATTGGATTTCTGATTCAGATGAATTGAAATCTACAAGTGGTTACATCTTCACTATGGGTGGAGGTGTTGTGTCTTGGAAATCTTCCAAGAAAACTTGTATAGCTCCTTCCACTATGGAATCTGAGTTTATTGCCTTAGAAAAGGCTAGAACTGAAGCTGAATGGCTAAGACATGTTCTAATAGATCTTCTCATTTGGGAGAAACCTTCTCCACTAGTGTTTATACACTGTGATAATCAAGCTTCCATAGCAAGGGCTAAAAACAAAATTTACAATGGGAAGAATAGACATATTCGTCTATGTCATAATATTGTGAGGCATCTTGTATGTGATAGCATAATCTCCATGGATTATGTAAAGTTAGAATTAAATTTGGTTGATCCTCTGACAAAGCCATTAAGTCAAAGACTAGTGAGCGATACATCGAAGTGATGGATACCCAACC
The DNA here is from genome assembly GCA_963693085.1 of Alisma plantago-aquatica. Lineage (NCBI taxonomy): Eukaryota > Viridiplantae > Streptophyta > Magnoliopsida > Alismatales > Alismataceae > Alisma > Alisma plantago-aquatica. Next base: position 941,468,120 of record OY856413.1, read on the forward strand.
TTCATGAACGGTGATCCTGGGAAGAAGGTTCAATGGGAAAAATGAAGTCACTGGATGACTCAATGTGTTGTAATAAATGTATCTCATTCTTATGATGTAAATAATAATTTGCAATGATTCAATTGAATATATTTCTTAATGGATTTCATAGCCATTAATGGTGGTGTATATACTGCCACATATGCTTGATGAAAGTCCAACTATATGAGTGTGGAGTGGGGCCGCTCTTGTTGAGATTTAGGCAGATCTATAGAGCACTCATGAATTTTCCGAGTAGGCGCATGGCCTAAATGTTCCAATCTGTAAGAAAGGTATTTGACTTTATGAATATCATGTGAGTAATGTATCTCTAATTTGACAAGGGAGGAATTGGTTTAAGAACATAGTTCCACCAATCTTCTACAAATTACGTACATCTACTCTATGCTTTATTTCAAAGAACTCAGTTCTACCAAAGCTTATGATTACTATTTTTTTAAGTTCTTCCATTGGTCAACTCAATTTTAGTTTGGTTTTGTTTTGAAATAGTGGGGGATTGTTGTGGCTGTTGTTGTATTTCAAAGAAAAAGACTTTTGTAACATCCCTGACCAGGGTTATGCCTTAACCCTGGGAGTTTTGCTTAAGCAAGTTAATTAGATCCTTAACTTTATCTTGTGAAAAGTAATTAAGGCTCAAGATGAACTTATGTTTCAATTTTTTTCATGTTTGAATAATATTGAAGCAATGTTTGCTTATTTTGGACTAAGTGCAAATTACCCAAAGTGAGGGGTTAAGTAGCAAATGTTACATGACAAAATGTTGCTCATGTGTTGAAACATCATAGTAATGGTTATGATGCAGTGGTATGAATTTCACAAGCATGAATACCAAGAAACAACTGATAAAGCAATGTTTGTGCATTAAAACCTAGTTTTGGTGTAAAGTGCAATTTACCCAAAACCTAGGGTTCAATATGAAAATTACCACTTCAATAAGGTCCCTTATATTTCTTGGCATCATTTAGAGTAAAGAAAATTAGAGGGGCGCCTCATTTGAATTAATTTGGAGGTGAGAGAATCTTGATATTAAATAATCAAGATTTATGCATAATTGAAACCCTAATTCAATTTAATGCAAAAAAATATATATTAATTAAAGAACCCTTCAACCAAAATTTGAAGGATGAATTGGCAAAGAGATTGGACGAGCTTGTGCCTTGCAAAGGCACGAAAATATCCAAAGTAAGTGGTTAACTCACTCACATTATTATAAGAAAAAGAAATATCCACTCACATATGGATATTAGTATAATATGATCTAAGGTGCTTAATTTGCATTTCTTTAAATTGAGGATAATTGAGAGGAATAATAGGAAAATGGGATAGCCTCGTATCCAAGTAATGGAGGGGGAATAGGCGGCACTAATTTTGGAATTAAATGGTTTTTATAAGGCACTTTCTCTCTCATCGAGTTTCTTATAAAAACACCATTTATAAGCCAAATCAAAGGCTTTTTTCGAATCCCTTTCTTCTCCTTGCTTGGAAAACGACCAAGGGAGCTTTGGAGGATCAAGAGGACGACCCACAACTTTTTGGTAAGCTTCTTGATCACTTTCAACCATGATTTCATGGTGGAAATCGAAAATAAATCATTGATTTCTTCTTTTCTTCACTCCATCTTCAACCCTAGCCAATCTTTTCACCCAAAAGCTTGAGGACGAGCCTAGGGGGAGTTGCAAAGGATTCATTCACCATTGTTGACATGAAGCTCCAAGCTTTGAAGCTCAATTGGAGGCGGGTTTTATAACTTCAACCCTTACTATTGTTATTGCATTCAATTCCATATCAATTGATGATCCTTTCTTCATTTCCGAAATTCAATTTCGTTGATTGATACAATCACCATGAAAATCACAGCAAGTTTAGTGGATTTAGAGCTTGATGATGATGACATCATCATAATAACACACCTCCCCAAATATCCCTTGCAAATAGTTTCAACAATTTGGTCCAAACGGTTTCACGAAACCGTTTGGAGACCAAACGGTTTCCAAACCGCTTGGAGGTTTGGACCCCAAACCATTTAGAGGAGTTGACCGTTTGGATGGGTTGACCATTTGAGGTCTTAACCCTAATACATGTTGGATTATGATCTAATGGATCCAATTGATTAATTCAATACATAGACAATCATCAAGTAATAAACCCTAATCAGGTAAGTGCTGATTTTGCAATTGATTGTTTTAGAATTTTGGGTTGATTAACCCAAACGGTTTCAAAACCATTTGGAGATCACCCAAACGGTTTCAAAACCGTTTGAGGGTCAATCAAGACTATTTGGAGGTCATCCAAACGACCTTAAGACCATTTGAGGACAGTTCATATCACAATTTGATGATATTTCATTGGTTTCAATTGAATCAATTCCACAATGTCAACCATTGATAGTTTATCAACTTCAAAATCCTAATTGATGGATTCTTTATTATAAACCTTAGTTTAATTGGGTTCAAAACCCATATTTATGGACTAATTGAAGGGTGATTCAATGGTTCAATTGATGAACAGATCAAGGATCCAATGGATAGTCGATTCATTGATTGAAACCTTGAAATTGGTTATGTGTTGGAGACCTTTTTGGTCCATTCGGTTTTGAGAGGGTTTGGACCAAACGGTATTAAGACCGTTTGAGTCCAAATGGTCTCAAGACCATTTGGGACCAAACGGTCTCAAACCATTTGGAGATCCAAGCCCATTCGGTTTCAAAAGCAAGTTTCCCAAACGGTTTCAAGCCGTTTAGAGATCAAAGGGTCAAGACCGTTTGGTAACTTAAAGTGATCAAATCAATTGATAAATTAATGTGATGAAGGACCAATTGATTACTGATTTATCTTAAAGAAAATCACTAGTGTTGTACCTTTAGGGTACCAAATGATTGGTAATATTAGAAGAGTTAATCCTTGAAGCTTAAATAAGCAATACTATAATATACTATGTCAAATTGAATGTTCTTAATTGAAGGGTTGATTGACCCAATCTAACCAAGTTTGACATAGTTAATATCCTAGAGAGAATGAGAGAGAGAGAGAGGAATCCATACATGTAGAATAATCATGTAATTGATAAGCCTCAATACCTTCAATATGAATAAACTATGAATTTTAGGGAATGATCCATAATAAAGAGATCATGAAACCCTAATCAAGAAGATTGATGAACCTTAACCATAATTTAGGGCAATACTAGGTGTAATCCTAATCTAAGGAAAGGATGTAACCCTAAATAAGAATGATATTATGTGGAACCCTTAATAATGATGTGATGTGAGACTCAAACCCAGGGTGATGCCATGTAATGATATACGAAACCCTAATGAGGGTATAATGGCCAATACACTAAACAAGAGTGTGGCTGACATAATAAAGTAAGATGAGAATGTTACACCATGAAGGGTGAAATTGATAAACCATTTGGATGGTAATGTTGATACTTTAATGAATAAGGATATAAGGGACAAGATGATGCCTATATCATTATATATCTAATTCCATGCATGAGTAACGACCCTATATACCTTACAAAGATGAGAACATGAAATTCTTAGGAATGATATATGCAACACTAAATAATGATGAGGATAACATCCTAAGAGTTGAAATACATAAAGTGGTTGATAATAGTTTATTCTATATCAACAATGCTAAACCATTAAGATAAGTCCATATCATTAAAGATAGTTAGACAAATCTAATGTGTAACCTATGCACTATATAATGAAAGTGATAGGTAAGTGGTTAAAAGTATTAAGAGGGAAATACCTTAATACAAGGTTTATTGATTAACCGAAGTAAGATGAAAATGAGGAGAAAAGAGATACATCAAGACATGATAGATATCACTTTAGCATTTCAGGGTTGATATACCTTGATGCATCTTAATCCAACATACTTGGATAAGAAACACAAGAAGTGTGTGTTATGTAAATTATTATAATAAAGACGTAATGAATTCTATGCACTATGATAAGTATTGGATAAACATTATGAGAAAGGGGTTAAGACAAGATAATGGGTATGATATAAACATACCTTGGTAAGGTTGAGAGATGAACTCATACCTTGAATTGATATTCATAAAAGATATATGATGAAAGTAATGATCATGAGTAAATACTTATAATAGTATTGAATGCTCCTAGAGGGGTGGAGCAATATATTGGGGTTGAACTAATGATGTAAATATGAAACCCTAACTAATGAGAAATGGGAGATCCTAACCCTAAATTTGGTAATGGAATGGAAAATCCTATTTGATAGTAAACCCTAACCCTGATATAGGAATGGTGGTGTTACGATTGTATCACATGATGTGATAAATGAATCATATGACTGTTATCATGTCTATTAACCATACGGATATTATGAGATGGTGATCATAGCCAGATCTGAGCTATGGCTTTTATATAATAAAATATTGATTGGCCTTGTGTGCTTTAATGTTGTTGTTTCTTAGTAAAAGTAACAAAATGTGCATGGACTCTATGAGTCATATGAGTAAGTTGTTGCCTAGTGAAAGGTGACAAGACATTTAATGGGCCTTGGGAGCCATATGAGATGCTTGCGTAACAAGTATCATGTATACCTCGGTCTAAGGACATAGAGGTAATAGTTACCTAACAAGTGGAAACAGTCATAGTGATGAATTGAGGGTATGAATACCCAGTTTTGATAAGTAAGATAATGATGTTTCTGTGAGATGTGAACTTTCAAGTAATGAGATAAGGGATTAAGATCCCAATGCATTATAAGTTCTAGTAAAGCTATAGATAAGAGCTTACATATTTCTTTGTAGCAATTGTCATAATAATTCCTGTTTGAGAACTTGACTGATGCTAAAAAGAATATGCTAATGTACTTAATTAATCATGTGAAATCATATCATGTAGAGCCCTGACCATAGATCCATCATCGTCAGAAATAGGTGATGGTGAAATGGGTGCTCCGCAGAAAAACCCAGAATGCATATTTTGAACATGTGGGGGTAATGGGCGAATGTATCCTGACGTCCTAATGAAAGAATTGAGGAAAGGTAAACATTAAACCTCTCAATCCTTCATTATTTTATCGAGATGGATGTATCATGAATCTCTGATGATTGGGATAGATGCAGTACACATCTCCCAATAATATTAATGCTGGATCGATGGAGATAAATAAGAAATCACACGATTGCGAAGAGAGTTCAACACGCCACTGCAACTCTAATAGCGAAGTTGCCAGTATACCCTGGAAAGCTATCTAGCAGAGACACAAGATGTCCTGCATGTTGTCTCGTACTGACCGAGATGTGAGAGGACTTGGAAGCTGACTCTTCCATTAACCTTGTATGGTACCGATTTCGACTTCGCAATGGTCGGTTGGAGTATGAGCGGTATACCTCATCTCCTCAGGGCATAAGTGTGATTGTAAAATGTAATCAGCCGTATAACATGTTTGCTTAAGGGTTGAATACGGAAATTCATTGGCTGATGTTACATTTCTTTTATGCATCTCTAGTTGATAGATGTTATTCATATCTATTTATACTCATTACAAGTAGATAGATGAATTATGATTCTATCATGGATAAATGCAATGCTCTCCTTAGGAAAGGAGATTATGTTACTCTATTCATTCAATGATTAATACTGTTGTTAATATATAAGAACTTCTACTCAGTTTTATTATAATAAACTGCTATAACAATGTTTTGGCGGAGAGTTATATCTCTCGATGGGGCAATTTACAATTGTCTCACCCACGTGGGATCCAACTTTTTAGGTAAACGCAGAAGAAGAAGTAGGAACCCTATAGCAAGGGAAAAGTATAGAGCAGTAGCAACATGGACATCAGTAATATCTCAAGTGGACATACTTCATGTCAAGTCATATAGATAATAGTCCTATGTGTCGTATCTGTACTCTCAGGTCCTCGGAGTTTATAGTTAGTGTTTTTAATGAATCGGTTTGAGATTTTGGCTTGATGACTTGAGGTTCTTATGTTGTCTGTATATAATGTTAATAGGGCAACTGATGTTGTAATCCTCAAGAAGAGATGATACAAGTTTACTTATGAGCCATGATGTAAATGTATACTTTGGTTCTTGATGAAAGAGTTTTCCTATGCATGGATCTCTTTGCAAAAAGTTTTAATTTGTAGTGATTTTCAGTGATCTGCTGCAAATGATTCACTTCCGCTTAAGTAAATCTTGTTTTTGTGAGTTGGATGCCACAATTTAGTGGTATCAGAGCTCTAGGTTCGTTGAGACTACAGAGACATAGGACTAAGATAGTAGAGTCTATTCTAGTGTCTTCCAGTGTATATGATAGTGTCTTCTGCTCATATAGGAGAAGAAGAACTTGAAGATGACTGGGTCACATGAAGAGTTTGCTGCAGAAAGCAACAATGTTGCACCAAGAAGGGGTGTAGGGGATCAGAGCAGAGAAGAAAAAACACCTGCACATCCCCAGTTTTACCTAGCCATGATGGAGAGCCCTACTTTCCCTCCTCTGCTTGAGCAATTTAGTACTACTATGATACACATAGTAGATCGTGCATTAGCAATGCAACCTAGACTACCATCCCCCAATGATGAAGTGTTGAACTCCAATAGGTTTCCTGCTCAACATCAACCTGTTGGAGCAATGAATAATGATGAAAGGAATAGGATACAATCTGCCTGGTAGTTCCAAAAAGAAGAAGTTTTTGGTACCACCAGTAGAATCAGGGCCTAATGCACCAATGCAATGGCTATCTGGAAAGGGTAAAGAACATCCTAAACCACATCTAGAGCTTAGAACTTGCCACTAGTGTAGACAGGTAGGACATCTGGCAAGAGATTGTACATCCAGAAATGTTATGCTAAATCAACTTCTGAGGCAGAATCAGCCTGAGGCAATGAACAATCCACGAATCATGACATGTTAGATAAAATAATATCATTCTAATATGTCTTTTTATGATTTCCGAGATTAAATGGAGAAAATAATTGATTGATTTTTCCTTGATTAGTCCTATGAGGACTTACATTTTGTACAATAACATTATAAATGCTTCATATTGTTCTTACATCTATGAGAAAAGGATGAGGTATAGAAGAGGTGCCTGGATAAAATTCAGGAAAGCTAAATCTTATGCTTGTGATAATATAAAAAGGAAGAAATATGATAGTATAAAAAGTGCATACTACTTAATCTCAATATTTATATACCCTGGCCAGGTATACAACTATTGATGATAAAGTGAGTATGGAAACTCTTATATTGTCATCTTTTTTATTGCTCTGATCAAGTAGTCATTATGAGACAATCTAATGAGTATCATGAAATTAGAAATATGGAATAAATAAATATATCATATCCTAAGTACAAGAAAGAGGAATCTGAGCTAATCTCAGATGAGTAAGTGTATTTGAGGAAGTAAAAAGTATACTTCTCATTAGACAAGAATGGGAATAAGGGAAATGATTCTTGTCCAATAAAGTTTAATAAAGATCTTTGCCATAGTGTGGAAATGGGAAATGTGATGAGATCACAAGATTCTCATGAACATGTTAGATAATAACAAAGAAAGGAATAATGTTATGCAAACATCCTCAGAAATTCCTATGCTGAGGGCAAGGAACCTAGGACGAGATAAAGAGTAAATTATTCATGAACAGTTGAAAATACATGAAATAATAAGAGGAAAATGATTCCTTGATTTCTTTCCTTTCGAGGACATGGAAATCAAGTGGGTCTTAGGACACTTGATGTGCATAAGGTAAAAATGTTCATGTGATGAATACTTAGATAAGTATCAGTTTATCTTGGACTTTGGTTCCAAGGTGAAGATATATGTAACAAGTGATGTCCCAAGATGAAAGGGAGATAAAAAGTGATGTGTTTTCAACACATGTGATAGATACCAAGGTAAGAGATCCTGGTATCTAAAGAAATATCAGATGGTTTATGTTGACTACCTGGAATGGTCAACCATGAAATCAGATTAATCATGTAAAATAGTATGAACATCACATGTTAGGGGTTTATGCTTTGCATAAACATAATAATTAAAGATATCTTTAAGATAAATTCTTAATTAATAAGTAACTTCTCCTTATGATGATAAAATGTACAAATAATGAGGTAGTTAGTACAAGTAATAAGGAAAGTGTTACCTGACACAGAATTAACTCCACAGTCAATAATAAGAAAGACAGTGAAGTATGTGTCCTGTGTAAAAGATTCTATGAGAATTTTATGTGGAATAACTTGGTGTTGATCAAAGCTTTATGATGTCTCCATAATAAAGAAATGTTATGTGGAGACTATATACTATGATGAATGAATAATATATGTCTCCCTTTATCTGGGATTTCGGGGACGAAATCCTTGTTAGGGGTTTATAATTTGTAACATCCCTGACCTGGGTTATGCCTTAACCATGGGATTTTTCTTAATCAAGTTAATTAGATCCTTAACTTTATCTTGTGAAAAGTAATTAAGGCTCAAGAGGAACTTATGTTTCAATTTTGGTCATGTTTGAATAATATTGAAGCAATGTTTGCTTATTTTGGACTAAAGTGCAAATTACCCAAAGTGAGGGGTTAACTTGCAAATGTTACATGAAAAAATGTTCCCCATGTGTTGAAACATCATAGGAATGATTATGATGCAGTGGTATGACTTTCACAAGCCTGAATACTAAGAAAGAGCTGATAAAGCAATGTTTGTGCATTAAAACCTAGTTTTGGTGTAAAGTACAATTTACCCAAAACCTAGGGTTCAATATACAAATTACCACTTCAATAAGGTCCCTTATGTTTCTTGGCATCATGTAGAGCAAATAAAATGAGAGGGGTGCCTCATTTGAATTAATTTGGAGGAGAGAGAATCTTGATATTAAAATAATCAAGATTTATGCATAATTGAAACCCTAATTCAATTTAATGCAAAAATAAATATATTAATTAAAGAACCCTTCAACTAAAAGTTGAAGGATGAATTGGCAAAGAGGTTGGACGAGCTTGTTCCTTGAAAAGGCACGAAAATATCCAAAGGAAGTGGATAACTCACTCACATTATTATAAGAAAAAGAAATATCCACTCACATATGGATATTAGTATAATATGATCTATGGTGCTTAATTTGCATTTCTTTAAATTGAGGATAATTGAGAGGAACAAGAGGAAAATGAGATATCCTCATATCCAAGGAATGGAGGGGGAAGAGGCGGCACTAATTTTGGAATTAAATGATTTTTATAAGGCACTTTCTCTCTCATCGATTTTCTTATAAAAACACCCTTTACAAGCCAAATCAAAGGCTTTTTTAGAATCCCTTTCTTCTCCTTGCTTGGAAAACGACCAACGGAGATTTGTAGGATTAGGAGGAAGACCCCCAACCTGTTGGTAAGCTTCTTGATCACTTTCAACCATGATTTCATGGTGGAAATCGAAAATAAATCATTGATTTCTTCTTTTCTTCACTCCATCTACTACCCTAACCAATCTTTTCACCCAAAATCTTGAGGATGAGCCTAGGGGGAGTTGCAAAGGCTTCATCCACCATTGTTGACATGAAGCTCCAAGATTTGAATCTCAATTGGAGGCATGCTTTATAACTTAAACCCTTACTATTGTTATTGCATTCAATTCCATATCAATTGATGATCCTTTCTTCATTTCCGAAATTTAATTTGGTTGATTGATACAATCAACATGAAAATCATAGCAAGTTTTGTGTGTTTAGAGGTTTATGATGATGACATCATCATAAGAACACACCTCCCCAAATATCCCTTGCAAACGGTTGCAACAATTTGGTCCAAATGGTTTCACCAAACCGTTTGGAGACCAAACGATGTCCAAACCGTTTGGAGGTTTGGACCCCAAACCATTTAGAGGAGTTGACTGTTTGGATGGGTTGACAATTTGAGGTCAGAACCCTAATACATGTTGTATGATGATCTAATATATCCAATTGATTAATTCAATACATAGACAATCATCAAGTAGTAAACCCTAATTGGGTAAGTGTTGATTTTGCAATTGATTATTTTAGAACTTTGGGTTGATTAACCCAAACGGTTTCAAAACCATTTAGAGATCACCCAAACGGTTTCAAAACCGTTTGAGGGTCAAACAAGACCATTTGGAGGTCATCCAAATGACCTCAAGACCGTTTGAGGATAGGTCATATCACAATTTGATGATAATTCATTGGTTTCAATTGAATCGATTCCACAATGTCAACCATTGATAGTTCATCGACTTCAAAATCCTAATTGATGGATTCTTAATTATAAACCTTAGTTTAATTGGGTTCAAAACCCTAATTTATGGACTAATTGAAGGGTGATTCAATGGTTCAATTGATGAACGGATCAAGGATCCAATGGATAGTCGATTCATTGATTGAAACCTTGAAATTGGTTATGTGTTGGAGACCTTTTTGGTCCATTTGGTTTTGAGAGGGTTTGGACCAAATGGTCTTAAGATAGTTTGAGTCCAAACGGTCTCAAACCGTTTGGAGACCCAAGCCCATTCGGTTTCAAAAGCAAGTTGCCCAAACGGTTTCAAACTGTTTAGAGATTAAAGGGTCAAGATCGTTTGGTAACTTAAAGTGATCAAATCAATTGATAATATAATGTGATGAAGGACCAATTGACCCTATAATTGATTACCGATTTATCTTAAAGAAAATCACTAGGGTTGTACCTTTAGGGTACCAAATGATTGGTAATATTAGAAGGGTTAATCCTTCAAGCTTAAATAAGCAATATTATAATATACTATGTCAAATTGAATGTGCTTAATTGAAGGGTTGATTGACCCAATCTAACCAAGTTTGACATAGTTAATATCCTAGAGAGAATGAGAGAGAGAGAGTAATCCATACATGTAGAATAATCATGTAATGGATAAGACTCAATACCTTCAATATGAATAAACTATGAATTTTACGGAATGATCCATAATAAAGAGATCATGAAACCCTAATCAAGAAGATTGATGAACCTTAACTCTAATTTAGGGAAATACTAGGTGTAATCCTAATCTAAGGCAAGGATGTAACCCTAAATAAGAATGATATTATGTGGAACCCTCAATAATGATGTGATGTGAGACTCAAGCCCAGGGTGATGCCATGTAATGATATATGAAACCCTAATGAGGGTATAATGGACAATACACTAAAGAAGAGTGTGGCTGGCATAATCAAGTAAGATGAGAATGTTACACCATGAAGGGTGAAATTGATAAACCATTTGAATGGTAATGTTGATACTTTAATGAATAAGGATATAAGGGACAAGATGATGCCTAGATCATTATATATCTAATTCCATGCATGAGTAATGACCCTATATACCTTACAAAGATGAGAACATGAAATTCTTTGGAATGATATATGCAACACTAAATAATGATGAGGATAACATCCTAAGATTTGAAATACATAAAGTGGTTGATAATAGTTTATTCTATATCAACAATGCTAAACCATTAAGATAAGTCCATATCATTAAAGATAGTTAGACAAATCTAATGTGTAACCTATGCACTATATAATGAAAGTGATAGGTAAGTGGTTAAAAGTATTAAGAGGGAAATACCTTAATACAAGGTTTATTGATTAACCTAAGTAAGATGGAAATGAGGAGAAAAGTGATACATCAAGACATGATAGATATCACATTTAGCATTTCAGGATTGATATACCTTGATGCATCTTAATCCAACATACTTGGATAAGAAACACAAGAAGTGTGTGTTATGTAAATTATTACAATAAAGATGTAATGAATTCTATGCACTTTGATAAGTATTGGCTAAACATTATGAGAAAGGGGTTATGCCAAGATAATGGGTATGATATAAACATACCACGGTAAGGTTGAGAGATGAACTCATACCTTGAATTGATATTCATAAAAGATATATGATGAAAGTAATGATCATGAGTAAATACTTATGATAGTATTGAATGCTCCTAGAGGGGTGGAGCAATAAATTTGGGGTTGAACTAATGATGTAAATATGAAACCCTAACTAATGAGAAATGGGAGATCCTAACCCTAAATTTGGTAATGGAATGGAAAATCCTATTTGATAGTAAACCCTAACCCTGATATAGGAATGGTGGTGTTACGATTGTATCACATGATGTGATAAATGAATCATATGACTGTTATCATGTCTATTAACCATACGGATATTATGAGATGGTGATCATAGCCAGATCTGAGCTATGGCTTTTATATAATAAAATATTGATTGGCCTTGTGTGCTTTAATGTTGTTGTTTCTTAGTAAAAGTAACAAAATGTGCATGGACTCTATGAGTCATATGAGTAAGTTGTTGCCTAGTGAAAGGTGACAAGACATTTAATGGGCCTTGGGAGCCATATGAGATGCTTGCGTAACAAGTATCATGTATACCTCGGTCTAAGGACATAGAGGTAATAGTTACCTAACAAGTGGAAACAGTCATAGTGATGAATTGAGGGTATGAATACCCAGTTTTGATAAGTAAGATAATGATGTTTCTGTGAGATGTGAACTTTCAAGTAATGAGATAAGGGATTAAGATCCCAATGCATTATAAGTTCTAGTAAAGCTATAGATAAGAGCTTACATATTTCTTTGTAGCAATTGTCATAATAATTCCTATTTGAGAACTTTACTGATGCTAAAAAGAATATGCTAATGTACTTAATTAATCATGTGAAATCATATCATGTAGATCCCTGACCATAGATCCATCATCGTCAGAAATAGGTGATGGTGAAATGGGTGCTCCGCGGAAAAACCCAGAATGCATATTTTGAACATGTGGGGGTAATGGGCGAATGTATCCTGACGTCCTAATGAGGGAATTGAGGAAAGGTAAACATTAAACCTCTCAATCCTTCATTATTTTATCGAGATGGATGTATCATGAATCTCTGATGATTGGGATAGATGCAGTACACATCTCCCAATAATATTAATGCCGGATCGATGGAGATAAATAAGAAATCACACGATTGGGAAGAGAGTGCAACACGCCACTGTAACTCTAATAGAGAAGTTGCCAGTATACCCTGGAAAGCTATCTAGCAGAGACACAAGATGTCCTGCATGTTGTCTCGTACTGACCGAGATGTGAGAGGACTTGGAAGCTGACTCTTCCATTAACCTTGTATGGTACCGATTTCGACTTCGCAATGGTCGGTTGGAGTATGAGCGGTATACCTAATCTCCTCAGGGCATAAGTGTGATTGTAAAATGTAATCAGCCGTATAACATGTTTGCTTAAGGGTTGAATACGGAAATTCATTGGCTGATGTTACATTTCTTTTATGCATCTCTAGTTGATAGATGTTATTCATATCTCTTTATACTCATTACAAGTAGATAGATGAATTATGATTATATCATGGATAGATGCAATGCTCTCCTTAGGAAAGGAGATTACGTTACTCTGTTCATTCAATGATTAATACTACTGTTAATATATAAGAACTCCTACTCAGTTTGATTATAATAAACTGTTTTAACAATGTTTTTGTGGAGAGTTATATCTCCTGCTCGGGCAATTTACAATTGTCTCACCCCCGTGAGATCCAACTTTTTAGGTAAATGCAGAAGAAGAAGCAGGAACCCTATAGCAAGGGAAAAGTAGCAGCAACAGGGACATCAGTACTATATCAGGTGAAGATACTGCCTGTCAAGTCATATAGATAGTAGTCATATGTGTCGTCTCTGTACTCTCAGGTCCTCGGAGTTTATAGTTAGTCTTTTTAATGAATCGATCTGAGATTTTAGCTTGATACCTTGAGGTTCTTATGCTGTCTGTATATAATGTTAATAGGGCAGCTGATGTTGTAATCCTCGAGAAGAGATGATACAGGTTATGTACTTATGAGCCATGATGTAAATGTATACTTTAGTTATTGATGAAAGAGTTTTCCAATGCATGGATCTCTTTGCAAAAAGTTTTAATTTTTAGTGATTTTCAGTAATCCTCTGCAAATGATTCGCTTCCGCTTAAGTAAATCTTGTTTTTGTGAATTAGATGTCACACCTTTAGTCCCACATTGCTTGCTTTGGAGACTTCCCTCCTATTCATATATGGCTGCTAGTCCATGTAATGTTTGAGGAATAAAATAGGATGTGGGCTTCACATTCTCATGGTGGGGCAGCCCAAATGGGTTTGGGCCGGTCCGGTCCAGAAACCCTTTAATCGGGCGTGTCGGCGCACGTCGCATCCCGCGCGTAAGGGGGGTACAAATCCGGCCTCCCGAAGCCCCTTGTGCGGGCGCGACTCCGGCTTAGTTTTGCTCTTCGGTTCACTGAACCAAATTGAGACATGTGCCACAATATTTTTTTGTCGCACCTCTTCGTTTAGATGCTTCCAAACGGCAGCCCGGTTTACAACCGCAACACAACTCTTCACGTGCCTTTTCATTGTTACATATACTTTGTCATTCGCTGACATTCGGTACGGTTGAGAAAACGTCTCTCTCGTTCTCTTCTTCCTCGCTTCTCCGCCTTTAGTTTGTCCACTGGAAGGACGATCGGTTGTCTTTCGCTCGTTGTCGTGACTGCGTGTGCGCGCTTCACGTCGGCAAATGCTGTTGGATCATGGGAGAGTAGCCGTGCAAGAGACTATCGCACAGACGCTCGCCGTCGAGTACCACGGAAATACTCTTAAGGGCAGTGCTCTCTGCACGCCTCAGCGTATCTCTGATAAAAGTTTTACTGTTAACGACTTACACCGCGGTTTGTACCCTATTACAAATCTACATAAAATGAATTGGAAGAAGTCAAAAATACAATGATGGTTGCCAATCTCGTATCTTGAGAAATTGAATAGGCAGGAGTCATTTGCGGTAAACTACGTGAACGACTCTGTCTAACGGGGTGCGAGTGGCCAAATCTCCTTTGATTGCCAGCATTCATCTGGCTAAGGCAACCGTCTACCACCATGATCGGCCTGCAAATATTTGAAGCATAAAAACACAATCCTGATCTTCACTGTCGTTTTATAAACTAAATATAAATTTAAACAATTAGAAACCACAAACTGGGTTGCATCACTGATTTACAAAGGACTTTATTCGTGCCTAAACAATCGCTTTATAAGAAAGATTTTAGTCAAAACTGTTGTTAATATGGTTATTGTCGTTCATGCAACAGTGACAGGTGCAATATAATTAACAGTTCAGGCAGATCCAAAATAAGATTTGAAAAACAAGCAATGCAGGAGAACAAAAACAGGAGTTAGATTCGCAAACCAGATCGTTCGTTGAGAAACGAACGTGTTACTTAAAGAAACCAGTGCCCGGCAATCCTCGCGGATAGGCACCGTTCTCCCAGTCTCGATCCGGCATGAACCTGGAAGTTGCACGTCTTGCTTGCGCACGTCGCACTGCTACCAGTGCAGCACAGCCACGGCAGGCACCACCGCCTGACAGCTGCGTCTGAAGGAAAGGACGAGTCTCGCTTTGCACAGGAGGAAAACTCCGCAAAGCAACTCTGGGGATGACGACTCTCGCACTCGGGATTAGGGCTCACAAAACACACGGCGGCAGAAAACTGTTTTCGGTGTGTTTAACCCTAATGACCGGAGTCATATATATAGTCACGCACGTCCCTAATCCTATTCCCAGTTAGACGCAACAGTCGGTTGCTCTCGTACACAATACAGAATAATCCGTAAAAGAGAAACACTTTCTAATTAGGATTTAAGAAATCCGAATAAGAAAGCAACAATTAATTACACGAGTAATTAATTACGTAGTTGTATCCTAGTGCAAAAAGAAGACGGAAGGCGGAAGACATTCTCCACAATCCACAATCCACAATCCACAAGCCCAAGCCCGAGCCCGGCCCGGCTAGGCCAGGCCAGGCGAGGCGAGGTGTGGCGTGGCGTGCGCGCGTGCGTGCGTTGTGATGTGGCAATCCCACCCACCAAGGAGGTGAGCATACCTCCTTCCTAGGACTCCTTTGGACACTAGTGCCCCATGTGATCCTACATATGAGGACCACAAAAGTTCTAGGTGTGAGCAATATGGGATAAAACTTCTTTGCCATTTGCACTAGAAACAACACTACATTCTCACATGTACTTGCTGCACTACATTGGGCTTAACCCATGCTAAATAAGTCATTACCACAATAGCCTAGCTACAGTAACAAGCTGCTACAGTAACTAACTAATAGCTACAATAGCTACAGTAACTAACAACTACCGTAATCAATTATCTAACAATCCCCCACAAAGTCCAATGTGTAGTGTGCTCTACCATTCAGTCCTCCATACTGTGCTTTCAGCAGATACCTTTCAGTTTGAATCTACCTGAGTTATCCAACTGTGACCCTCGTAGGAACTAGGTGAATAAAAGTCTTGAACCTGAACCTTGGGTACAAGAGTATAGGTTGGTAACAACACAATAAAGACATGGTAGAAAAGAAAACAATGCATTAAGGCCATGCATACAAAATATAAATCATGATTGATAACAGAGAACAACCCAATTCTTCTATTGCGGCCTACACAACATCAATCACTTAGCTGGAGTCTCCAAGGATGTACTGCTAACATCTTGTCCAAAGACTTGACACCATTAAGAGACTACTCTCTTACTAACTTGCAGTCATGACACTAACATGTTTCCCAGGAAATAGACACACAGATGCAAGAAGCATCAAACAAGAATACATAGTGTCATCTGATTTACCCGACAACTTGTTATTACCACATTGAACCCAATTTGTGGGATCTCCACTCTTTTGGGTTGGGTTGCTACTGCCTGCAAATCTATAGGGGTTTCAGTCCCATTCCCAACCTGGATTTTTCCACTAAAGCCAAAGTAAGACCTTTAGTGAAAGGATCAGCTGTATTGTCTTTGGTACCGACGTAGTCCACAGCCACGACCCCATTAGACACTAACTCCCTTACAGATTTCAATCTGACTTGGATGTGTCTACGCTGTTTTTGATTGTACTTGGAACTCTTTATCTTAGCAATAGTTGTAGTGCTGTCACAGTGAACTGAAATTGCAGGAAGCGGCTTCATTACCATAGGTAAACTAGACATAAGTCCATGTAGCCATTCAGCTTCCAATCCAGTTTCATCTAAAGCACATAACTCTGCCTCAAAAGTGGACCGAGACAATATGGTCTGTTTCTTAGACCTCCAGGAAACAACTCCTCCTCCCAACAGGAATACATATCCTGAGACACCATTACTCCCAGAATTCACGGCAATCCAGCTTGCATCACTATATCCTTCGACTACGGAAGGATGTTTCCCATAATGCATCCCAAGGGAACGTGTTCCCTTGATATACCTCAGAACTCTGTCAAGAGCTTCCCAATGGTTCTTGTCGGGACAACTGGTGTATCTACTTAACTTGTTCACGGCAAACGCAATGTCTGGACGTGTACAGTTCATAAGATACATCAAACTTCCGATAATCTGAGAGTATCGTAATTGAGACACTGGAACCCCAGTCTCATTCTTGAACAAGGGCTTGGATGAATCATTTGGAGTCTTAACAGGTTTACGTGATGTGTACTCAAACCTCTCCAATATCTTCTCAACATAGTGAGACTGAGAGAGAGTTATACCATCAGTAGACCTTATGATTTTAAGCCCTAAAATCACATCAGCGGCACCCATATCCTTCATCTCAAACTTGCTACACAAGAATGACTTTGTCTCTTTTACCACTTTCATATCGGAACCAAAAAGCAGGATATCATCGACGTATAAGCATAACAAAATGAATCCATTATCGACAATCTTGCAGTAGAGACACTTATCAAATTCATTAGAAATAAATCCAAACGATGATATCACAGAATCAAACTTCTCATGCCATTGCTTAGGGGCTTGTTTCAAGCCATATAATGACTTAACAAGTTTACACACTTTGGACTCATTCCCATGACCCACAAATCCCTCAGGTTGTTCCATATATATCTCTTCTTGAAGATCACCGTGTAAGAAAGCAGTCTTCACATCCATCTGATGGATATAGAGATTATAAATGGAAGCCAATGGTAGTAGCACTCGGATTGTGGTCATGCGGGAAACAGGTGAATAGGTATCAAAATAATCTATTCCTTCCCTTTGTGTGTAACCCTTAGCAACTAACCTAGCCGTATACTTATTGATTGTCCCGTCTGCATTAAGTTTCTTCTTAAAAATCCATTTACAACCAACTGCAGAACAACTAGGAGGAAAATCCACCAATTACCAAGTTCCATGTGACAGAATTGATTGGATTTCATCATTAACGGCTTCTTTCCAAAACTTAGCTTCTGGAGATTCCATAGCTTGTTTGAAAGTAACAGGATCATCCTCAACATTGTAAGTGAGAAACTCACTTCCAAAGTCCTTTGATATCCTAGGCCGTTTACTTCTCCTTGGTTCAACTATATCTTCAGAATCATCAGATTCAGAAATAGCTTGTTCTGAGTCACCCCCCACATTTGTCATCCTTTCCACGTGCTCAGGAATGGAACCTGTGGTAAATGAATCTTCTTGAGAAACTTCATTGGGCACACCAGTTTTCATAGGAAACACATCCTCAAAGAATGTAGCATCACGTAATTCCACAATTGTATTGACCTCAATGCCAGAGATATCTGATTTTACAATCAGGAATCTATAAGCATACACTACTACAGAAATAGCATTCAGTGTCGCTTTTCTGGGCGTCGGTTATTAAGGAAAACCGACGCTTATCATATAAGGCGTCGGTTGTTTAAGCAAACCGACGTCTATATTCGAAGACCAGCCAGACACGGGTACCGCTTTGTATTAAGTGTCGGTTGTTTATAAAAAACCGACGCTTAAAGTCGCCCGCGAAATCCATTTTTAGATAAAAAAATAGTGTCATTGTCAGCGTCGGTTATATACCTAGAAAACCGACGCCTATGTGCGATGAAAATTTGCGCCGAAAATGTCACTTTCAGCGTCGGTTATCCTTGTATAACCGACGCTGAAGGTGGTTCCCGCCAAACATTTTCATGAAAATATCGTCCAATTGGACGTCGGTTGTTGCAAACAACCGACGCTAAAGATGTTTAGGCGTCGGTTGTTGTAAACAATCGACGCTATTTGGGAACTTCATAACCCTCGATCGCCCGACTCTTCCCCTTTCTTCTGTTTCATTGCTACCCTATTTCCCTGTTGCGGTGATTTCTCCGGCGATTTCTCTGCTGCTGCTGCTAGTTTTTCTCCGGCGTCCCCTCTCCGGCGCCCCTCTCCGGCGCATTTCTTCTCCGCCGCCCCTGCTGCCCGCCCTGCTGCTCCAACCGCCTGCGCCGCCGCCACGCCTAAGAACCGGCGCCGCCGCCACGCCTGGTGCCCACCTGCCTGCCCACCTGCCTGCCCACCACTGCCCTAGCTCCTTTCTTCCTGCTCACGCCCGGCGCCACCCCCTTCTTCCTGCTTCGACCACCACTGCTGGAAAATGTATGTACTACTGGTTTCCTTATATACTAGTAATGCATGATTAGTTTTACTGATTTCCTTGCTGCTTTCAGTGATTAATGATTGGTACTACTGGTTAGTATTACTTTAGTGATTACTTTAATTCAACAATTCATAGTTTGTTATTTACAATTACTGATCTGCTTGCTGATTTTAATGATTAGAGATACTGATTAATAGTAAGTATTGATGAATACTTAGTTAATTACTGATTTGTTGATTAGATATGTATAGAAGTTCCTTATAAATATATTTTTTATATACACATACATGTAATTTTGTATAAAATACATG
This sequence comes from Alisma plantago-aquatica, assembly GCA_963693085.1. Classification (NCBI taxonomy): domain Eukaryota; kingdom Viridiplantae; phylum Streptophyta; class Magnoliopsida; order Alismatales; family Alismataceae; genus Alisma; species Alisma plantago-aquatica. The sequence goes on from OY856413.1 coordinate 941,487,906, forward strand.
ATGTAGTGTGATCTTAAATCCTAGAGTGTACCCCTTTTGTTCTATGATGGTACCTATGACCCTGAATACATCCATAAGGGTCTATTGTATCCTAAAGAAGATTTATTTCTTACTTCTACCCTAATTTTTATATGGATCTTAATCTTATATCGCTTACTCATAAATAAGGAAATATCCTCCCTTATGACCACCTTGATGTGTATGTCCCATATAATCCACATGCTGGACCCTAATGATACAAATTTTTTATGTTGAAAACGAATGTATGTTTCAAGTGTTGAACCTAATGTTGGACAATGTGTTTGTTATAGGTGGTACACATTTATTATATAAGAATGACATCACATGTGTTTGTTGGCCTAGAAAGTCAACAATCATTGTTCTTTATATTACTTGTACATTGGTATAAATTAGAATGAACAATCACTAAATTATATACTGTTTGTATGGAGTCCGGCTTCATTGTAGATATCTATTATTGTGTTTGTTGGCCTAGAAACCCGTCCAAGATTGACTCATTAGGAGTAAATCTTGGATAGTCCCCGGTTTGGGACTGTTCTTGAACACCAAATCTCACTTAGGATGTAAGTGTATAATGTGTATTGGGTTTTCGAGAAAATTTTGGTAGCATTTCCCCGTTTGTTCTCTAAGTACATATGTACTTAGAGAACAGCGGGGAAATGCTGCCAAAATTTTCTCGAAAACCCAATACACATTATACACTTACTAGTGAGATTAGGTGTTCAAGGATGGGATAGGTGGTACACATTTATTATATATAAGAATGACATCACATGTGTTTGTTGGCCTAGAATGTGAACAATCATTGTTTTTTATATTACTTGTACATTGGTATAAATTAGAATGAACAATCACTAAATTATATACTGTTTGTATGGAGTCCGGCTTCATTGTAGATATCTATTATTGTGTTTGTTGGCCTAGAAACCCATCCAAGATTGACTCATTAGGAGTAAATCTTGGATAGTCCCCAGTTTGGGACTGTTCTTGAACACCTAATCTCACTTAGGATGTAAGTGTATAATGTGTATTGGGTTTTCGAGAAAATTTTGGTAGCATTTCCCCGTTTGTTCTCTAAGTACATATGTACTTAGAGAACAACGGGGAAATGCTGCCGAAATTTTCTCGAAAACCCAATACACATTATACACTTACTAGTGAGATTAGGTGTTCAAGGATGGGATAGGTGGTACACATTTATTATATATAAGAATGACATCACATGTGTTTGTTGGCCTAGAATGTGAACAATCATTGTTTTTTATATTACTTGTACATTGGTATAAATTAGAATGAACAATCACTAAATTATATACTGTTTCTATGGAGTCCGGCTTCATTGTAGATATCTATTATTGTGTTTGTTGGCCTAGAAACCCGTCCAAGATTGACTCATTAGGAGTAAATCTTGGATAGTCCCCGGTTTGGGACTGTTCTTGAACACCTAATCTCACTTAGGATGTAAGTGTATAATGTGTATTGGGTTTTCGAGAAAAGTTTGGTAGCATTTCCCCGTTTGTTCTCTAAGTACATATGTACTTAGAGAACAACGGGGAAATGCTGCCGAAATTTTCTTGAAAACCCAATACACATTATACACTTACTAGTGAGATTAGGTGTTCAAGGATGGGATAGGTGGTACACATTTATTATATATAAGAATGACATCACATGTGTTTGTTGGCATTTCCCCATTTGTTCTCTAAGTACATATGTACTTGGAGAACAGCGGGGAAATGCTGCCTAATCTTTTCCTAATATATACTTGTTTCCTAATATATACTTGTTTTCTCTGATCATAGAATGGATAGATCATGGATGTCCATTCGTAATCGTTGCACCCCAGAGTTTATATCTGGTCTTGATCAGTTTATTAGATTTGCCGAGGAACATAGGAAAAAACCTACAGATAGGTTCTACTGTCCATGTAGGCATTGCGGTAACAACTTGAAAGTCAACACTGTTGAGGAAATCAAAAGTTATGTCATGTGCAACGGGATTGTACAAGGCTATACAGAATGGCACTGGCATGGAGAGATTTCAAAATCGAAACCAGTAGATGTCGATAGCAGTGCTTGGGTGGAAGAAGAAATTGCCTCCGATGACGTAAATGTGAACGAACCAGTTCCAGCAGACATCGTTGATGCGATGTTGGATAGTTGTAGGGTAGAGCACACCGATCCACCTCCTATCTTTACAAACATTGTGCATGATGTTGAGATACCGTTATACACAGGCTGTGCTAAGTTTACGAAGCTTAGCGCTGTGTTGAGATTGTATAAGTTGAAAGCTAACAATAGATGGAGCGACAAAAGCTTCACTTCATTGTTGACTTTGTTGAAAGAAATGCTTCCTGAAGGAAACGAGCTTCCAATCTCAACATACCAGGTAAAGAAAATGTTGTGCCCAATGGGAATGGAGGCCAAGAAGATACACGCATGCCCAAATGATTGTGTATTATTTCAAAAGGACTATGTAGATTTGAAAGATTGTCCAAAATGTGGTGCGTCACGGTATAAATTGATGACTTTGGGGGAGTCCAAAACTGGTTCTCCTGCCAAGGTGTTGTGGTATCTATCTATAATATCATGGTTTCAACGCTTGTTTGCAAATCCGAAAGATGCGAAGAATTTGAGGTGGCATGCAGATGTTAAGAAAAATAATGATGGGATCCTACGACATGCGTCTGATTCCCCACAGTGGAAGAAGATTGATCTATTGTACCCTAAATTTGGTGAAGAAGATAGGAATCTAAGACTTGGGCTTTGTACAGATGGGATGAATCCATACGGGACATTGAGCAGCCAACATAGCACTTGGCCAGTCATGCTTGTTATATACAATCTTCCTCCCTGGATGTGTATGAAAAATAAGTACGTTATGTTGTCATTGTTGATATCGGGCCCTAAACAACCCGGAAATGATATCGATGTTTATCTTGAACCTTTGATTGATGACTTAAAGAAACTTTGGGCTGAAGGTGTGATGACCTATGATGCTTCAGCAAGAGAGACATTTCGTTTGCACGCTATGTTGTTTTGCACTATTAATGACTTTCCAGCATATGGGAATTTGTCTGGATATAGTGTCAAAGGAGCTAAAGCGTGTCCTATATGTGAAGAAAACACTGATTCAATAAGACTAAAACATGGCGGCAAGACTGTATATCTTGGTCATCGAAGGTTTCTTTCAAAATTCCATCCGTATCGTAGGAAGCGCAAAGCATTCAATGGATGGAATGATGAACGGAGTGCACCTAAACCTATACCAGGGGATGTTGTTTATGAAAGAGTAAAAGACATTGTCAATGAATTTGGTAAGAAATCACAATGTAGTATGGCCACACGGAGTGACAATTCTTCATTCAAGAAGAAGTCAATATTTTGGGATCTTCCTTATTGGAGTTCTTTGACAGTCAGACATTGTATCGATGTAATGCACGTTGAGAAAAATGTCTGTGATAGCATCATTGGTACTCTATTAAATATACCAGGTAAGACTAAAGATGGGATAAAATCCAGACTGGACCTACGTGAAATGGGAATAAGGTCAGAATTAACAGAATTACGTGAAATGGGTAATAAAAGAACATACTTACCTCCCGCTTGTTACACGTTGTCTAGAAAGGAGAAGAAAACTTTTTGTGAATGCTTGGTAAATGTTAAGGTGCCACATGGTTACTCATCCAACATCCGTAGATTGGTATCAATGAAAGATCTGAAGTTGATAGGTCTTAAATCTCATGATTGTCACACTCTAATGCAACAAATATTGCCCGTGGCAATTCGATCTATATTGCCGAAGCATGTAAGGTTTACAATTACCAGACTTTGTTTCTTTTTCAACAGTCTATGCAGCAAAGTTATTGACCCTGATACTCTCGATAATTTGCAAAGAGAAGTGGTTGTTACCCTATGTCAGCTTGAGATGTATTTCCCTCCTTCGTTCTTTGATATCATGGTACATCTCGTTGTCCACTTGACTAGGGAAGTGAAAATGTTGGGACCAGTTTTCTTGCATTGGATGTATCCCTTTGAACGATACATGAGCATTTTTAAAGGTGATGTTCAAAACCGTTATCGGCCTGAAGGGAGTATTATTGAAGGTTATGTGGCGAGAGAGGTTATGGATTTTTGCAATGACTTTCTCAGTGGTAATGACACTCCTGATAATGACAAGAATATTGAGGAGGGCAAAGGAATTTTGGGATCACGGGTGAAAGTAATCAGCCGTGAGCAGTTGGAACAAGCTCACTTGTATATTTTACACAATATGGACGAAGTGAGTGTTTATATCGAGGAACATACCAATTTCATAAAGAGACAACATCCTCGAGCAAGTTCAATGTGGCTTGCTAGAGAGCATAATAAGACTTTTACTAAGTGGTTTGAAGATAAAGTCTTACATCAACTATCTCAAACACCAAATGATATTACATAAACTATCAAATGCCTCGCCTTTAAACCAAAACCGAATGTTATGTCTTATGAAGGGTTTGACATTAATGGATTCACATATTACATAAAGCGCCAAGATGATAAGAGTGTCGTCCAAAATAGTGGGGTCACTCTTCAAGCGTCGACTATGTACTTTGCAAGTGCAAAGGATAAGAGTCCATGTGAAGCTAAAATGTCATATTACGGTGTCATTGAGGACATTTGGGAGTTTGACTACATAGATTTCAAAATTCCGCTCTTTAAATGTAATTTGGTTGATAACACCAAAGGAGTTATAGTGGATGAATTGGGTTTCACTTTGGTGAATTTTGAAAAGATTGGCGAGAAGGGTGAACCATTCATATTGGCATCACAGGCAAAACAAATATTCTATATCGATGATCCTGAAAATGATAAATGGTCGGTTGTTCTTCATGGTAAAAGACAGTTCATTGAAGATCCTATAGATGAAGAAGAGTACTATGATAAGTATGATGACTCCAGTCCATTCTCAGTTGGGTTGCCCACTCCACAAAATATTGAAGCTAATGATGACTTATATGTGCGCGGAGATCACAATGAAGGATTGTTAATTGATAAAAGATCACAATTTTAGAGACATGTATGTTAATACAAATGCTAAATGTTTGCCTTTTTCTAGTTAATACAAATGCTAAATGTTTGCCTTTTTCTAGTTAATACAAATGCTAAATGTTTGCCTTTTTCTAGTTATTACAAATGCTAAATGCTTGCATTTTAAATGACATTTTCAGATGGCTGACCATGATGAGCATGATGTCCATGATGAGCATGAAGTCCATGATGAGCATGCTGTCCATGACGAGCATGGCGAGGATACTAATGTAAGTTCTAAAAACATATCATGTATTTCTATAAAATTCATTATCTTCTAGTTATGTCATATATCCTATATTTCTATATTGGGCTAATTTAGTGTGTTTTATTTTTGTCAAATTTTAGGTTGATGCACCTGTACCCACTGAAGCACTGGAGCAACTTGATGCGCAGCACCAAACACTTAACAAGAAAAGGGGCATCACTCTGTTGAAGAAGTTATTAGCGCTAAGTGGTAGTGGATCCAAATTGGTGGTGGAGTTTGATAATGGAGGAAATCCAATTGGAGTGAACCACAATAATTTTGTAAACTATCTTGGGTGTACCACTCGGAGCCATTGTGGTGTTAAGTATGACAATTGGCATAAAGTTCCTCAAGGGAAAAAAGACTTGATATGGTAGGATTTATGCGTGAGTTATTATTATTTGCAATTCTATTTTGTAGATTACAAATTCTATTATTTGCAATTCTATTTTGGATACTAGTTAATAACATTTCTATTTTACAGAATCTGTTTGCATTGGATGAGAAGTTGCATCGTAAAAATGTGATGCAACGCGCTGGAAAGATGCTTAGGAATTATAGGACAAATCTGAACAGAGAATACATAAAAGAGGGTGATAAGAAGAAGAAGTCAGCCCTTGAACAATGGAACTTCTTGGACAAAGAAGATTGGGACAATTTTGTTGCTTCAAGAAAATATGAAGAATTCAAGGTATTAGGCGTCACTCCCAATTTAATTAATATACATTGTATTCACCTATTCAAGATTAACATTTAGTGCTACTAACCAAATCTTTAATGTGCATACTAACTAGGCCCTCAGTGACGCACAAAAAGCAAGGCGTGCACTGAATGTGCATGACCACACTATGGGTCCAAAAGGCTATGCAAGCGTTCGCTAAAGACTACAGGCAGAGTCTGCGGCTACTCAGGAGTCTGCTCCTACTCAGGAGTCTTCCACACCCATGCCTCGCCATGATATCTGGATAGCTGGCAGGCAAAACAAGAAGGGTGAAATAAAGAAGCCTGTAACTGCTGAGGCGGCTGCAAAAATGGTAAAATACAACTCTTAGAGAAATCGTTTGAATATTGATTATTTGTGGTGTTAACTTACCAATTTCTATTTATGGTGATTAGCGGGAGCTGCACGAGCAGAGGAAACAAGGCACGTTCATCCCTCAGGGCACAAGGGATGAATTGACAGTTGCTCTGGGTAACCCAGAGCATCCTGGACGTGTTAGAGGTGCCGACGCTGGTGTTGGCATCAAAGCATTCTTTGGTCCATCCCAGCGCAAACCCAGAGCGGGACTTTCTCAAGAAGAGGTAACCTATTCTTTTTTTAGAATGTTACTGCAAAAGGAAATTCATTAATAAGAAGCTAATGTTTCTTTTATCCATGTATAGGAGAATAAGAGAGTTGAGGATTTAGTTGCTAAGAAGGTCAACGATGTAGTTGTTGAGAAGGTCAAGGAAGAATTGCTGCGGTGGCAGGCATCTCAGGCTTCCAATACGCCTATGGCGACCCACTCTTCTCCTGATGCACAGACTGTGAGTAATCCTGGAGACCCATCGCCTAGCACGTCTGCTGTAAGTATTGTTTATGACATTGTAGCTAGTCTTTTCAAGATGATATGTTTTCAAGATTATATGTATATATGTATAACATTCTTTACGTAAATTTGTAGGCATTGAAGCCATGCCGCTTAAGAATACAAGACTATGTTGTTGCAAAGGCGCAAGCTTACCCGTCCCTTCCTGGGGAAAGGTTTCACAGGACTCCAATGCCACAGGGCTATGTTCGTGTGGGCCCATTACGTGTGTTACCCGATTGGAGGGAAGTTGCATTGCCATATGCCCACCCAGATATTGATACACTTGGTGAGGCAGAAGGCAGGGTCATATTGTGGCCCAAAGCAGATGTCGTCTACACGACTGAAATTGTAAGATAAATTTACATTGATTTAGACTGTTAATGTGTATATATTATGTCAACTGATCTGAAATTATATATACAGGTTAAAAAGAAGACACCAGGAGCACCTAGGCCTCCACCTCCACTTCCCGCATTACCAACTTGGGTTCCAACTGACCTAACATACCCGTTAGGTCCTGCTTGTAGGGGAATGGAATGTTGGCTATGTGCACATAATATACATTGCCCTATAATAGTTTCTTTAGATGCAGATTATGCAGGTCAATCATACGATAGCTCTTTATTTATACAAGATATTATTGAGCTGTTTATGTATGATTGGCTGAATACATCAATGATAGAGACATGGATAAGGTGAGATCTTGTTTATACATCCATATACCTTGTGTAAGATCCGGTGATCTGGTTTCTTATATATTAATGCATACGTAATACATGTTTTGCAGCTACTTAGTCGAAGATCATTGCAAACAATTTGCATTTGATCATGTGGGATTTTTGATTCCATCATTGATTAGTATGGTAGCTAAAGACCCTGATAATGTTCAACAATACTGTATATATGCTTTTACAATTTTTGGTCAGCAAAAGAAGACGATAATAATAGCTCCATTCAATGTCAAGTAAGTTTACTTTATTTATAATTTGGACTTAAGAAAATTCCATTTTTATTGTGCATTTTGAGTTATTAATTGTTAACTTTTTACCTCTAGCGGTAAACATTGGGAGTTACTAGTTATTGTCCCCGGGACGTTCACTATTTATTATCTAGATCCCGCGGGAAGTACATTAAACACTAAAATTGGACACGTAATGAGAATGCCATTATTCTGGTGAGAAATATTTCATTTTTATATCTGTTAACATCTTTTATTACATTACTATTTACTTATGCAATTTATTGTGTTATATTAACATGTAGGGGTTTAGATGCATTCAAAAAGGCTGGAGGAACGGTCCCAAGGAAAAAGAACCAGCCAATAAATTGGCAGAACGTACAAGTAAGTTCCCGACTCGAATATATATATTATTGATGTGAATTGTGCTTAGTTGTATTATTTTGTATGTTTCAATTTATAGTGTGCTACACAAGACAATGGCTGGGCATGCGCATACTATGTGATGCGATTTATGCAGATGATTATCAAATATGCCGCATTGGACATCGATACCATACATGAGGTATTATATACAGTCTCATTAGTTAGTATGAAATATATCAATCTTATCTTATTTTTATATTATTACTTATATATATACATCATTCTCTTTGCAGGTGTTTAAAACTGACAACACTACTGGTAAACGCTTAAAAAATATACATGCTCCATATACGATGGAAGCATTAAATGAAGTAAGAGAAGAATGGGCAAAAGCCATACAAGCAGAGGCAACTGTAAGATATAATTGGGATGTTGATAGCGATAATGAATGATACTTTGTAAATGAATATTTCTGAATGTTAATACATGTATTTGAATGTTTCTATATGTGTGAATGTGAGAATTGAATTGATGTCTGAATGTATGTACTTGTGTGAAATTTTCTTTGTGACTTTTGCAGGTTTGCGGCCTGTTTGTAGGCTGATATCAATGGATGTCGTAAACCTACAGTTTAGAAAACTGAACTGCAGGTTCTCATCCTGCTGACCAGCCACAGCAGGCCTGCAAACTGATATGAAAAAAATATATATATAAATAGGCGTCGGTTATTTATAGAAAACCGTCAGCAAAGACATACAGCGTCGGTTATTTATAGATAACCGACGCCTGATGTGGCCAAAGCAGTCCTGGAAATGGCGTCGGATATTCATATCGAACCGACGCCTATTTAAACAACCAGGCGTCGGTCGTTTGGTATATAACCGACGCCAAAAGGGTTCGCGCCACAGAAAACAACGTCATCTAGGACACTTTATGCGTCGGTTATCAACTAAAAGACCGACGCTACATGGAATATAGGCGTCGGTCTTTTAGTAAATCACTGACGCAGAAAGTGCCCTAGATGACGCCGTTTTCTGTGGCGCGAACCATTTTGGCATCGGTTGTCTACTAAAAGACCGACGCCTATAGGTTAAATAGGCTTCGGTTAAAAAACCGACGCCGAAATGTTTGACCTTTAGCGGCGCCCACATAGGCGTCGGTCGGAAACCGACGCCAAATGGGGTTAAAAGACCGATGCCAAATGGGGTTTCTGTAGTAGTGATAGCTTGTCTCTACATAACCTAAGAATATGGCATCAACCGTTTTCGGTCCTAATTTCTTCCTTTTGTGTTTAGGGACAAGTACCTTAGCAAGGCACCCCCACACTTGAAGATATTTAAGACTCGGTTTCCTTCCTCTCCATAACTCAGACGGACTACTTTCTGAATGTTTATGGGGAACTCTATTCAGAATATGGCAAGCCGTATTCAAAGCTTCCCCCCACATAAAGTTGGGTAATCCAGATGTTTGGAGTAAGGTATTTACCATATCTATTAAGGTTCGGTTTTTACGTTCAGCTATCCCATTTGATTGTGGTGAATAAGGAGCAGTTACCTCATGAACTATACCATGTAATTGGCAAAATTCCAAAAACAAATTCGAGGTATACTCTCCTCCCCTATCAGACCTTAATCGCTTAAGTACTTTACCGGTTTGAGTTTCAGCTTCTTTCTTATAAATTTGAAATTTATCCAATGCCTCATCTTTACTTCTAAGTAAAAAGACATAACAATATCTACTCGCATCATCAATAAAAGTTATAAAATAACGTTTTTGATCTCTCGTAGCAACACCATTAAATTCATAGATATCTGTATGAACTAAATCCAAAATTTCCGAATTCCTATTCACAGAATGAAAAGGCTTCCTAGGCAATTTAGCTTGTACACAGATTTCACATTTATTGTTGCTAGTTTCAGATTTAGGGATCAAATCTAGATTCATCATACGCTTCATTGAGGCAACATTAACATGTCCCAAACGTGAATGTCATACATCGAAAGAAACAAGATTCATGCAAACAGAACTATAATCATTCAAATTTAAAACGGAATTTGAAACAGGTTCAACATGAATCTTAAACAAGTTCTCCACATCACATAAGTACCCCTTGCCAAAAAACAAAGAATCACGAAGGCGTGTAATAATAGCCTTATTACATTTACAGTCTACTCTATAACCTTCTCTAACTAATATGACGCCACTAAGGATATTGCGTCGAATGGTTGGAACATGTCTGACCCTGTTAAGAGTCAAAACCTTCCCCGAAGGGAACTTCAAGTCCACCCGTCCTTCGCCTTTGACTTCTGCAGAGCTGGAATCGCCCAAAGTCACAGACCGACCTCGAGAGGCCTGATAAGACACAAACAGGGATTTATCAGCACATACATGTACATTAGCCCCAGTGTAAATTATCCAGTAAAGTGGTTCAAATATAGAAAGAATTTCAGGTTTAATAGATACGTACCCATCATTGAGGTTCAAGGATGTAGTCATCATGTTGACCACAGCCTCCTCAGTTGCAGATGTGGTAGCTTTCTTTGCCTTCTTAGTAGGACAATCCTTGTTCTAGTGGCCAACCTGTCCACAAGTCCAACAAGGTTTGTTCTTCGGTTTCTTTTGGATCTTTGCCTTGGGTTTATGTGCATTCTTAGATTTCTTATCTTTGGTGTTTTTCATAGAAGTAAGATTAACAGTTGGATTCGCATCAGTAGGCACCTTGACCCCTTTCTCCTTTAAGTGTTCTTCTTGTATATTAATATCCATCATTAATTCATCCATGGTGTGTGTCCCTTTGCGATGCTTCAGAGACATACCAAACGATTCCCATGACTTAGGGAATTTTTCTATGATAGACATAACAACGAATTTCTCAGGCAACACCATCTTGGCATCTGAGAGTTCATGAACTAGGAGTTGTAGATCGTGTGTTTGATCAGAAACTGACTTACCCTCAACCATCTGAAACTTAAGAAATTTAGACACACAGTATTTTTCAACACCCTAATTTTCAGTGCTAAAATTCTTAATTAACAATTCACATATTACTTGGATGTAGTGACTGGCGGCTTTGAGTAAGAATCATACAGTTTGTTATTTAAACCAAACAGAATCAACCCGCGGCACGTTTTATCATCCTTCTTCCAGTTAGCAATAATGTTTGCATTATCAGGAATTGTGTCATCAGATACAGGTTCGGTTTCAATTAAATACTGATCATATCCCGCAATATTCAACCAAAGTTTCATACGACTCTGCCAACGGGCAAAGTTCGTACCAGTAAACTTTTCAGGCATATTGGTTGTATCAATCTTACATCCCAAACTACCCTGACCGGCCATGTTAATTAACGACAGAAAATGGTTTCTTTAAGACTATTGTTAATATGGTTATTGTCGTTCATGCAACAACGACAGGTGCAATATAATTAATAGTTCAGGAAGATCCAAAATAAGATTTGAAGAACAAGCAATGCAGGAGAACAAAAACAGGAGTTAGATTCGCAAACCAGATCGTTCGTTAAGAAACGAACGTGTTACTTAAAGAAACCAGTGCCCGGCAATCCTCGCGGATAGGCACCTTTCTCCCAGTCTCGATCCAGCACGAACCTGGAAGTTGCACGTCTTGCTCGCGCACGTCGCACTGCTACCAGTGCAGCACAGCCACCGCAGGTACCACCGCCTGACAGCTGCGTCTGAAGGAAAGGACGAGTCTCGCTTTGCACAGGAGGACAACTCCGCAAAGCAACTCCGGGGACGACGACTCTCGCACTCGGGATTAGGGCTCACAAAACACACGACGGCAGAAAACTGTTTTCGGTGTGTTTAACCCTAATGACCGGAGTCATATATATAGTCACGCACGTCCCTAATCCTATTCCCAGTTAGACGCAACACTCGGTTTCTCTCGTACACAATACGGAATAATCCGTAAAAGATAAACACTTTCTAATTAGGATTAGCCACAAGCCCGAGCCCGAGCCCGAGCCCGAGCCCGAGCCCGACCCGGCCAGGCGAGGTGTGGCGCGCGCGCGTGCGTGCGTGCGTTGTAATGTGGCAATCCCACCCACCAAGGAGGTGAGCATACCTCCTTCCTAGGACTCCTTTGGACACTAGTGCCCCATGTGATCCTACATATGAGGACCACAAAAGTTCTAGGTGTGAGCAATATGGGATAAAACTTCTTTGCCATTTGCACTAGAAACAACACTACATTCTCACATGTACTTGCTGCACTACATTGGGCTTAACCCATGCTAAATAAGTGATTACCACAATAGCCTAGCTACAGTAACAAGCTGCTACAGTAACTAACTAATAGCTACAGCAGCCACAGTAACTAACAACTACCGTAATCAATTATCTAACAAAAACATTGGGTGAGGCATGTGCCTCAGGTGGCCTTAAATGACTCCGCCACTGCATCTACTCTCCTTTAAAATATTGCTCCTACTGGAAATGGAAAAACACGAACCCCATACCTATTAAGTCGTAAGCCATGTGAGAGTGGACTGGATTTCCGCTCATAACCCAACAACAATAGGCTTCCACCCACATCGTCTTTCCACTTAAGTAGTGATTGTTTATATTGTTTGCGTTAACACACTGGTGTCGTAGTCAAGACTTCCAACCGTCTATGACCGTATAAACCCTACAAGTGTTAAATTTAGGCTCATTGATGGAAGACGAGCCCAAGAAGTGCATTGGAATCTTTCATCTATGATGAAATTAGCTCTTCACATTCGCTTGTTGGCCAACGAGGACCTAATTTATCAGATCTAAAAGAATGTTCCTTCTATTCTCCAATCCGGACAGCAGAACCAAGATGTTTTCGGGATAATCAGCCTTAATCTCCTGATATAAATTGAACCTACGACGCTTTAAGAGGCGCCACCAGACCCGATCAATTAGACTGACGACTGCTTGATAGGACCTAGCTTTATCGACTTGCCGCATATCCGACGTTCACCGACTGTTATCATACCGACTATCGATCTTAGAAGTGTACGTGCATAATCCAGTGACCACTGCTTTCAAGTTGCCACTTGCCACCTTACATATTGCTTGCAGGCCAACTCTACTGGCCATAGTTCCTCTATCTAACTGACGATTGGTTAATCCCCACAGAAGAACGTATAGCTTGATGGTTTGGATATAGGCTAGAACGTCCGCTGGACTATCTTTATGGATTGACTATCTAAAGCTTGGCAGCGAACGTGAATTCAGTCAAGAGCCCGTCACATCCAAACGCCTGCACAACTAAGCTGACGGACACATTAATATCCAACTTTGGGAACATGTCATAGAAATGAGACGTACGATCAACACAATTCAATGACAAATCGACCGGTCCATCAGTCCATGTAATGTTAGCAGCGTGAAACGGAAGAAAGTGTGTTGCTCACACATGTAGCTTGGCCGGTTGGCCGCCTCCCAACGAACTGGCATATCAGAGAGAGAGAGAGAGAGAGATCCAAATGGAGTCCACGCTTTTTTGGGAGTAATTAAGCCTATCACGTAAGCAAGGCAAGCAAGCTAGCTAGATACCAGATAAAGCCAAGAGCGGAGAAGGATGCCCCAACAAACACGATTGAAGATTTCGACTATCCTCCACTCCACCTACTATATGACCCGTCTAAGCAACATGCAGCATCAATGGAGTTTATGACGAACAGGGTCCGCGCCTAAACCAGTCACGGACTCACCGACTTTCAAAGTGAAAGTAAGTTAGCAAATGTCACATTAAGTAGGCCCGCTCATCACTCGGTGGGTGGGATAAATTGCAAAGCCTAGTGAGTGATGCCAGGATAGTCAGTGCATTTATTCTAATCAGTGTGTGGGTAGAGGCGGAGACGGCGATGCCTCAAAAAAATTGAGACTGGTTTCGAATCACGATGTTTTTGACATGGTAGAAAAGGGAAAAAGAGTACATAAATTTCCATTGCAGCATATATGAGAAGTTCAGCGGCCACAATGAAGAACGAAAGAAAGGAGTGACACGGAAAATCGGGTAAAAAATAACCAATGTACGGTAAAAATACGGTCAACTATTCAGGAAAAAGTCGACAAAAAAAATAAAAGGTATATACATATATTGCATACATATATTTATAACTATTACTTACATATACATATATATATGTTACATACATAGACACATATATGTGTACATACACACACAAACATATATACATTCAAACTAAGGTAGTGTCTTAATCAGTATAATACGAGAAAAATGTATAAAACAGGAACCAACATTAAACATGATTAATTTATAAAAAATACGGGAACAACACGTAATATTCGGGAATTAGGATTTATTCAGGCGTTTCATACTTTTAGGGAAAAAATCATATTTTAAATATTACTTTTTCAAAATGCAAAGTATATTGTGACTATGTTGATAGGACACTCCAGTTTCCCAAGCAATGTCAAAACAAGAGACCCCGTTCAATGTGGCTGCCAAAGCGAGAACCATCTAAAGCAACTAACATATTTTTTTTCTAATAAGGCAACCATCATCATATAACTAATAAAGATAACTACAAAAAAACTAGATAAAGACAGTAAATGCTGACACATACATTGGTAGTCATATTCTCGCAAAGAGACAAAAGTGTTGAGAACCCCAACTTGTATACTCAGCCAAGGAAAGGGAACCCAAAAACAACCAACTTCAAATATAGTGGGACTCAAAGTGGTTGGTACTAAAAGAGTAAGAGAAAAACCACACCATAATTGAGGAATTGCCCAATGGTTCAAAAAGATGAAGACCATCATCAATTGTTTACAATCGGAATAGGGGAGGTGACTCTTAGAACAAATACACTTTCAACGACCTAAACAGTCAGAGTCTCTTCACATCCAAACATCACACAAAAACTATGTCTAGGAAAAATCGACTGACTGAAGTACCCATTGGATCATCTTGCATAGAGACTAGCTTCACATCATCCAAAAAACTAATAAGACCCACTCGTCTTTCTCAAGTGAGGTTGTGAAGGTAGGTAGATCTGTTTTATCTTGAGCATCCAGGATGCACCACAAATAATCTAATCAATGTTAGATATTGACCTCTAAAATGAACCAATCTGCATGCGTATCACACCCATCAATGGAGTTCATGACGAACAAGGACTCATGGGCTCACTGGCATTGAAAGTGAAAGTAGCTCAGCAAGATGTCACAGTTAGTAGGTTCGTCCACCACTTCATGGTTGGGATCAAATGCAAAGCCTATTTAGTGTCACCTGCATAGTCAATATATGAATACTCTATCTCATTTAGCACACCACTCATTGTTCTAGTAGTGGATTATATGGAGTGTATCTCAGCAATGGGCTCCACAGTGATTGTCCCAACAACATGCTCCATAGTGTTAGCCCCAAAAATGGGCTTTGTTCACCTTATTAGACCGGTTTGGTTACTCCCTTAGTGATCATCAATTACATTCCATGAGTAGAGAGAAAAAGGAAAGACCTACGCTGTCACAATGTAAGATTTACTCGATCATGTGGGGTTTGAAGAAAAAAGGTTGTAGATGCAGGTCTTCCACTAGTGGGGTTTGAAGAAAAAAGGTTGTAGATGCAGGTCTTCCACTTGCTATTTTTAGAATTAGATGAAAGGGATCAAGGGGAAGAGATAATGACTGGGTGAGGGTGTTTGGTGGGTCGATAGGATGGGGAGGTCGATGGGAGGTGGATAGCATGAGAGGTCAATGGGTTGATTGAGGACGATGGAGTGGTGGAGGTCGATGGAGTGATGTAGGTCGATGAGGAGGTGGAAGTTGATGAGGTGGTTGATGGGATGGTGGAGGTCAATGGGTTGGTGGCGGTCGATGAGGAGGTGGAAGTTGATGAGGTGGTTGTGGTCAATGGGGTTTTGGAGGTTGTAGGTGGTGATGTTTGATGGGTTGGTAGAGGTAGATGGGGTGGTGGAGTTTGATTAGTTGGTGGAGGTAGATGAGGGGGTTCAATGGGTGGTGGAGGTCAATTACGGTATGAGCAAAGGGGCATGGTCTAACGAGGGGATGCATAAAGGGTAGGGCAGCTTTAGGATTAAGGGGGATTCAACATGTCTAATATCGTAGTAGAATAAGAAAGCCCTTTATTTGATGTGTTTAAAACAAATACAATGTACTCTCTTTTATAGGATAAGAGAGTAAGTGAGAAATAGAATTAGGCAATATGGGATAAAAAATGACAAAGACAAGACAACTCTAAAGAACCCAACAAAACATATGACATGAAGAACATATACTAATAAGGTTCAAGTATGATTGACTATACAAGAAATGCACATATATTTTCATGAATTGCAAGTACAAACAACCAAGATAATCTTTCATAAATAGTATGAAAACCCTAGGAATCTTCAAAAGCAAATCACGGTTAAGGGTGATTACTCATCAATACAAAAGTGCCTAGTTTAGGGAAAATATATGTCCAAATTAACTCAAGCAAAATCTTGAACTAAATATAATAGAAAATCAACATTTAACAAGAAAGTCTTCCAAATTTCTCAAAATGCCTTACTAGAGTTTATGGTTAGGATGTGGTTTTATGGTTTAGGATTGGTCTAATTAAGGGTTAAGATGGTAAATTAGGTTTTCTCCTAAGAAAAACTAATTTTGGCTTGGAAACCCCAAATATTATAGTAATCTTTGAATTCCATTATTTTCATGATGTTATGTAAACATTTCCAATTGATATAAAGTAACAAACATAGACCAACATTATTTTCTACCACATGATTGACCTCAAGGATCAAGGGTATGTCCAAACTTACATTATCCCAAATTAGTGTTTTGCAAGTTTTAAACTGTATTAAGGAGGTACTTGTTGGTACATATGGCCAGAGAGACAATTATACGATGATTGGAGTGTGGCATTGGATACCTGATTTGATAAAGGTAATTCTGTCTATTATGTTTGTCTCAATCATGAGATGATGATACATACATAGTATATATCTAAAGAATGATGTTACTCATGACATATGTCTTTAGGTTGAGGACCTGAATGATGAGATCATATGTATGACAAGAGTACACACATTCTTATCATGTCCCTAGTCAGATATTATTGTGGAAACAAAATAGACAACATTAATACATAGGACTAGAGTGTGTTTTGACTAATGATAGAATCTCATTAGTCATGATATGTGATATCATGTCAAGCACATAGATACATGTTAGAGAACAATGTATCAGACAAACCCACTATGAGAATGATACATGGAGACCATTGAATGGTAGTCAGAATCATCTCTCATAGTAATAGTGGTGATTGTGGTTCTTAGACCTGAAGTCACTACACCCATCACATGTAATTCATGTACTTTGCCATCATCCAGTGTGATCCTAAACAAGGGTTGGCATAATGGTGATGGTTGGGTGCACTGTGACATATGGGGATAGAGTATGAGTGATGTAGATGGGAATTGTCGCTCCTATAGGAGATTGATATCCAGGGCTTCTCGATAAGTGAGATTGAGAAATATATGGCCATACTCATGTGACTCAATATGAGATATGTGAGCTCACATGCATCTCAGGCAATCTTCTCTAGTTCAAGGAAAATTGATTGAACATAGAGAGAATGGAAATTCCATGCCTTGAGTTCAATTCAGATATCAGAGACAGAGGAACTATACAATCACAGTAACACTACTAGTGGATATTAGGTTGAAGCTGTTCTCTAACTTTCTGAATTACTTAGTTAGAAATGATGTGCTTCTTGACATCACTCTTTTCTTATGATGTTGTTAGTTAGTTATGAATATTCCATGCTAATGTAATTATGGACCTATAGGGTCACACACAAAGGATAAACTTAGATTAAAGGAATTTATTTAAGAATGATATTTAGATTGATTACAAAAGGTGTTTAGGTATTCTATTAAACAATTGAGGTTAAAAAATAACTGATTGGACTCTGAACCGACCGATACACACTCCCAACCGATCAATTGGGAAATGAACTGATCGGTTGGAGTGTAAGGTTAATTGGAATTAACATTGACTGATAAATGACTAAACCAGAGAGTGAAATGACCGGTTCACATAGTGAACCAACCGGTTCATGGAATGAACTACCCAGTTCGATTTCCAATTTGATTAGATCAAGGATTGGGGTTGACGTCATGTTGTGCATTAATCATACATGATTGCCAATTTGATTCAAAATAGGAAACTACACAAACTGACTAGCTTGTACACCAAATGACTAGTTTAGTGTGAGAACCGACGGATTCTTCTTGCACAAGTTCTAGAAAATTTGTGCTTTCAAACCTTTCGGCTCCCATACAGACTAGGAACCCTAACCCTAGCCTCTCCTACAAATAGAGGGGTACCAGGGGCTTCTTAGAACACCACTGTTACTTTGACAATTATTGTCCTTGATGCGATGATTTTGAGTCACATTTATAGACTTGTTTTACTTGTCTTTTATGCTTTTATTAGTCATTTTGGTGGTTAATATTGCATAATTCATTTACTTCAGTCTATGATCTTTCTCAGCATCAATTCTCCTTTATTTTGTTGTTTTGAGCATAAATGATTACAATAATATGTTTTATTTTGGCTTATGTGGTTTTGTGTTGCAATTTCAGGAAAAATGAATATCTGCTGCTGTCGATACCATCGACAGTGGTCGATACCATCGACACAACCACAGGTTGTCATCCGCAAGGAGACGCACAGAGTCGATACCATCGATGGTGAAGTCGATGGTAGTGACTTACCATCAGGTTGCTAGCGACAAGAGAGTCGATACTATCGACTCCAAAGTCGATACTATCGACCCCAGAAGATTCAGCGACAGAAAAGGACAAAAAGAGACGCCTTAGGGTGTCGATACCATCGACCCTCGTCGATGGTATCGAGTCAGCATCAGTCGTGACAAAGAAAAGAAAAGAAGACCAGCTGCTATCGTACAGGGTCGATACCATCGACTCGCGTCGATGGTATCGACACCGTCAGATACAAGTTTGTTTCAGATTGATCTAAATCCGACAGTTGTGATATTTTTGCAACCTAACTCGGTGATTTTACCTAATGACGGTGGCCAAGAGCAAAGGATCACGTCATTAGCCAATGCACACGTCTCGAGAAGGTGTGGAGAGAAGAACAGAGCTCAGAAGCACGCCCCAGCCGTTTCGGGAGCCGAAGAAGATGTTTTCTACTACTGAAAGGCTGTAGATCGCACATTCCACACTGAAGAAATGCTTGCATCTTCTTTGTTCAGGGGTTTCATATCTTAGTCACGTTTTTCTCCATGTTTCCTCTTTTCTCTACCATGTTTTGCTCTGAGATGAACATGCGGGGCTAATCCCCTTTATCTTTAGGACCGGGAGTAGCCCGGGGAAGCATTGTATGACATTTTCATCATTGTAATTCATCATTTATCTCTTAAATCCGTGGTATGATTTCGTTTTCTCAATTATATTGTTATGCTTGATCACCATAATGATAATATACTGCCCTTAATTACTTTGAAAGAAGAATTAACAGTTGAAAAGAGACAAAATTCACATTAATTAACAAATCCCTTGAACAAGGTGATGTACGGTTAATGGTGGAAATCCAGAGGTCGATTCTAATGCACCTAGTTTAGGGTATAGGTTACTACAACGGTGGAACTGACCTAGACTTAGGTAGTGAATTGTACCACGACAGTGGATAATTCTGACTACATGCCACTACCCGGATTGAGAGATGAACCTAAATTATTATATGGAAATTCATATAATGAAAACCCGCGGTGAAACCACAATCCTAAAGGTCTTCACCTGAATTGATTAAATTAAACCTTTAATCGATTGCTTTATTATATTTTATTTTCTTTTTAATTTTACAACAACTCTCAACTCTTTTAATAGGTTTAGCTGATCACGACCAGTTAGTAGTAGTCTACCGATAGTTCAGTGTCCCTGTGTTTGACTCGGGCCTCATAAGGGCCTATACTACATTGACACGTACACTTGCGTTTTACGCACGGAAAAAGCGTGTCAAGTTTTTGGCACCGTTGCCGGGGACACGGCAACTGTCGGCACTACGAGTGCTGCAAGCGGCCATTCTAGGCCATTTTTTAATTTTAATTTTTATTATTCAATAATCATTTTTGAAATTCATAGTTTACCATTCATATTTAGCAATCGTCTATCACGATACTGAACTGAGATTTCCATTTGCTACAGGTACTGTGCATGGTGCAGACGCGTAGCACCGACTACACACAATGAGCACTAGAGGTTCCACTACCGGGACCTGACGATGAGGAGGAGTACAATCAAAACCAACTGGAAGATATAGATTTCGACTCAGAACAAGAAGCCATGGCCGAAGAGCAGACAATATGGGAGAAGATCAAAGCTTCATCCACATCCGCTGCAAAGGGGCCAATCAAGAAGTAGGCAATCAACATTATGACTTATAAGATTGATCCTGTATTGATCAACTTGGTCAAGTCAAATGCATTCCATGGGTTAAAGAACGAAGACCCGATGACTCATATCAGCCAATTCATGGAGAACTGCGACATGATAAAAATAGACAGGTTTCTGCAGGAGACACTATACCTGAAGTTGTTCCCGAGTTCTTTGGCAGGAAATGCACGAGAATGGTTGCATAATCTTGACGATGAATATGTGGAATCATGGAACCACATGGTGGAAGTGTTCTTTGAAAGGTTCTTTCCGCCTGAGAAGACAAATGATATGATAAGAAAAATCCATAATTTCAGCCAAAAGGCAGGAGAGACTTACTCCAAGACCTGGGAGAGGTTTCAGATCATGCTTAGGAGGTGCCCGCATCATGGGCTTGACAATAAGACACAGGTCAAAATTTTCTATTTTTCTCTCTCCGAGCATGATAGAAGTAACCTGGATTCCACAGGTTCAGGGTTCTTTTTGAACAACATAGACACGAGGTGCTGGGAAATTTTAAAAAACATGGCCAAGAAGCAATCATGGGGCGAAAGAGACTCCGTAGAGCACGTTCGCGTTGTGGGGGAGTCGAAGGCCATCATAGAGCTAAATGAAAAGATGGACCTTCTAGCAAAGAAACTGCTTGTAAAAGAAGATACTAAAATAGATGATGAAGCTCAAGTCAAATTCATGCGCCAGCAGCAGGGGTACAGGAACAACGAGTACTCATGGAGGAAGGATAAGAAATTTTCCTAGAAAGATCTGAATAACTTCTTGCAGGACCCCGATGCAAAACCTCAACCGGCGGCGGAGTATAAGAGCACGGAGTTGCCCAACCAAGTGATAAAGTAGAACCAAGAACTGATGAACACCTTTGGCCAGCAGATCAAGCAACAGGGGGAATTCATGAATCAGTTTGGGAAGACATTGCAGAGCCATGGGGCTTAGATGAGGACGATTGAGACGTCTATGGCGCAAATGGCAGCTGAGATTGCCAATCTAAAGAAGCCAGCGCAACAAGGTTTTCCGGGTAACACAACCATTCCAGGAGGAAATCAACAGGCAAAGGAAATCATGCTAAGGAGATGCAAGAAGATTTTAAACCCCAGGGCCGATGAACCAAGCAAACACCAGTCAGAAACCGAAGGTGAGGCCACAGAGGAGTTGCCAATTCTAGTCACAGAACTGGTTGAGGATATAGTAGAGGAAGTCATAGCTGAACCTGCTACTACTGAAGAGGAGGAGACAAAGAAGAGGACACCATATGTGCCACCACATCAAAGGGTATAGGCTGTCCCGGTCCCATATCTGAATAGTGTGAAAGAAAAGAAAGTGGACGCCCAGTTCAAGAAGTTTCTGGATAGTTTTAGAAAGCTCTCTGTCAACATTCCATTATTAGAGGCAATAGAGCAAATTCCCTCCTACGGGAAGTTCTTGAAAGACATTATCACAAAGAAACGGAAAATCCCTGATACGGAGGTTGTGGTTCTCAAGGAGCAGGTGAGTGCCTTCATCATGGGCATGTTACCACCAAAAAGGCAAGATCCAGGCTGCTTCAATATTTCATGTTACATTGGTAAGGTGAAATTCGGCGAAGCACTGTGTGACTCCAGGGCAAGTATAAACCTGATGCCTCTCTCTACATTTAAGAAATTGGGATTAAAAGAATCAAGGCCGAGTAATATGACAATACAGCTGGCAGATAATTCAGTGGTGAAGTCCTATGACATATGTGAGGACGAGTTGGTGAAAGTGGACCGGTTTGTTTTTCCAGCAGACTTTGTTGTAATGGAAATGTAGGATGAACATGGTAATGAGTTACTTCCGGGACGACCTTTCCAAGCCACTGTTGACATGATACTGGAGATGGGGAGAGGTATGTTGTCCTTGGGTATTTCCGACGATCGATTCGAGATGGTCATGCCTTCCAACACCACGCAATCCAAAGCTAAGGAGCAATGCCACATGGCGAATGATAACCTCCAACTTTGATGATTATCTTAGTCTTTTTCTTTAGTTTTCCGTACTCTTTTTAAATTAAATATATACATAATCCCTAAATTTTCCCTCTTATTATAAATATACTATCATACTAACTTTTCTCATTTATATATGCATAAAAACACAAAAAATATCATAAAAGACTAACTCAGCCTCAAGACCGCATGGACTCAAACGGTCCTCAGACCGCATGAAGCCAAACGGTCCCGAGACCGCATGGAGTCAAACGGTCCCAAGACCGCATGAAGCCAATCGGTCCCGAGACCGCATGGAGTCAAACGGTCCTAAGACTGCATGAAGCCAATCGGTCCCGAGACCACATGGAGTCAAACGGTCTCGAGACCGTTTGAAGTCACACGGTCCTCAGACCGCATGAAGCCAAACGGTCCCGAGACCGCATGGAGTCAAACGGTCCCAAGACTGCATGAAGCCAATCGGTCCCGAGACCACATGAAGTCAAACGGTCCCAAGACCGCATGAAGCCAATCGGTCCCAAGACCGCATGGAGTCAAACGGTCCCGAGACCGTTTGAAGTCGCACGGTCTCAAGACCGCATGAAGCCAATCGGTCCGGGACCACATGGAGTCAAACGGTCCCAAGACCGCATGAAGCCAACCGATCCCGAGACCGCATGGAGTCACACGGTCTGAAGACCACATGGAGTCACACGGTCTCAAGACCGCATGAAGCCAACCGGTCCCGAGACCGCATGGAGTCACACGATCTTGAGACCACATGAATCCAAATGGTCCTGAGGTCCAAACGGTCCTGAAGTCCAAATGGTCCTGAGGTCCAAACGGTCCCGAGGTCCAAACGGTCTTGAGTTCCAAACGGTCTTGAGGTCCAAACGGTCTCCAAACCGTTTGGACTTCACTCAAGGCCTATAAATAAGACCCCAAAGGTCCTCAACCAAGCATCAAGTTTCAGACGTCCAAAGGCTGCCTCAATCACTCCAAAGCAAATCCGACTTCCATCCTCCGCCCAGGGGCTGCCGGTTTGAGACCCACACTCCATCTCGAATCTACTTTCTCTCTCTCTGCCAAAGAAGGTGGGAAGAGGGAGATCTCATCATCAAGCAACCTGTGAAGCTGGTGGATCATTTCTCTCTCTCCAAGGGGTTGACTTTCCTCTTTCCTTTATGGGGATGACACTCTCTCTCTCTCTTCTTGCCTCCTTCTTTGTCCTAGTCATGAGCGAGTAGTCTCTCTCACTAGAGTGCCGGGAGTAGCCCCGCTACCCATGCTTTCATATCATGTAAATGTAATCCATAGTTTGCAATATAGAGTTTTTATCTTCTCAATTCAACATCAAACGTTTAATGAATGCTTGTTGCTTGATCACCAACTTGTGTTATCTTTTATCTTTTAGTATGAATTGTCTACGTTTGTACTATTAGATTTGAAACTCGTTTGTATGTTGGTTGTTGGTGCATGTATCCACCATGCATCTGTTTCGGTATCTAGAAGTGTATCTCAATAAGTGGAGTAAACTCACTATCATTTGTTGCACTTTCATACTATGAAATGAAATCAGCTGACATATGAAAGTGCAACCTTGGTAAGTCGAGGAACACACTTCGCGAGGGGAATGATGCAAAGGAAGTGACCATTTGTTCGGGAATGGCTGGCATTGCAACATTCCCGCACTTCTCGTAGTTAGCTCTCTGAAAGGAAACTAAGTCTACAAAGATACTAACTGACTAGACTCTTTTTGCAGGTTATGTTTTGCTTTCCATGTGTTGATCCATATGTAGTGGCGGTGAAAAACCGATCACACCCTAGTGACTTTTATCATAGTTTAACTCCTTAGATTTACTTGCTTTCTTTACTTTGCATGTTCTTAGTTTAAAACAACAAAACCAAACTTTCGATTTAAGTGCCTACTATTAAGTGACTAAGTGAAATTTCAACATTTTCCATCTTGTTGCTTGCAACAAGACCGTTGTCTTGATGATTCGACCCTTAACTATACTACGATAAGACTTCCACGTATCCTAGCATACGTGGGTGGAGTTCTCTATCTAGTATATGCAAGGCTAAACTGAAAGACTTACTATCTTTAGGATTTTTAGTTGGTGCACGCAATTCCACGTAAGTGGAAGCTCCATTAAAAATTGGGGTCGTTGCCGGGGACAACAGAATGTTTTAATTTCATTTAGTATCTTGCTAGTTGGTTAGGGTTTTACACTTTCTTTTAATCATTAAACCATATCTTCTTAAATTCATTATATCTCTACCATCATCTAAAAGGTGCTTTCTTCTCTCTACTCACGTAGAAAATGTGTATGCAACCAGTGCATAACCTCAGATTCTCCCCTGATCCAGAGTACGACTATGAGGTAGAGAGAAGCTTCCACCGTCGCATTCGACTCAATCGCCAAAGGGCCAGGCAAATGGCTGAAAATCAACGCCAGGATGCTTTGGTGATGGAGAGGGTCAACGCCGCCATCGCCGCTCAAAGGGCACAACTCATCGCTGATACTTGTGCCTAGATTCAAGCGGAGATTCGTGCGGAAGAACATGCCCGCATTAGAGCTGAAAATGAAGCAGCAACCCAAGCTGCTCAGTTGGAATTAAGGAACAAGCAGCTGAGGGAATACGTTGTCCCAAAGAACTATGAGGACAACCATCCGATCCGACCTCCGATCATCAACATCCCCAACTTTGAGATTCGGACCCAATGGATCCAGATCATGCAGGGCATCTCATTCTCTGGAGGCTCTGGAGATGACTGCATGGATCATCTGAAGAGGTTTAAGGCACTTTGCCGCCTGGTCCCGCAAGCCGGAGTCACTTTTGATGCAATAATGCTTCATCTGTTTCACTTCACCCTGTCTGGGAGAGCTCTGAGTTGGTATAACTCACTTTATAGGGAACCTATAATAACCACTTTGGCTCCCCTAGAGGAAAAGTTCTTAGAGAAGTTCTTTCCCCCCTCACTGACTTATGAGATCAGAGGGCAGATCAATCACTTCTCTCAACTACCCGGAGAAACCCTTGCTGAAGCATGGGAAAGGTTTAAAGAACTTTTGCGGAAGTGCCCCCATCACGGAATCTCCCAGAACCAACTGATAGAAACCTTCTATCGGGGAGTGAGTGATGATATTAAATAGTTTTTGGATTCCTCCTCTAGAGGAAACTTCATGAGAAAGAATTATGAGGACGCATGGAAAATTGTTACGCTCGGAGCTGAAAACCAGTCTAACTGGGGACGGTCAGCCGGTAAAGGTGTCCTCAAGGTCTACAAAGCTGAAGAATCAATGGAGATGAAGGACATAGCTGAAGCCCTGAAAACCATAGCTCATAAACAACAAGCTCTCGAGACTTCTCTCGGAGAATTTGATAAGAAGAAAAATCCTCTAGTTCAACAAGTCAAGGCCGCCACAGGGACCTGTGAGGCATGTCATGCTTCTGACCATCCGACCCTTTCCTGCGGTATGCTTTATAATGTGATGATGGATCTGCATCCACCACCACAACCATATGAACCCATCACCGACCAGTCTGAAGAACAACTACCGGAACAAGTCAACTCTATCCATTCTATCTCTAGACAAGTCTATTACAACCCTAATCAGCCAAGGAATCATCCAAGATTTCAGTATGGAAACCCTGTTGGGACCGCTAATCCACAACATCAAATGTAGGGAGGATCCTCTAGTAGGCTACCACCTGGGTTCCCAAACAATTTCAACTAAAATCAAGCGAATTCCAGGACTAACTTCCCTAGGGCTAACTACCCCAGGAACCAATCAGCCTACTACCAGTACACTCATCCTCCGCTCCATCCACAGCTGCATACTCAGCAACCTCAGTTGGCGCTACCACCACAACAACCTCAGCAAGGGCAACAACCAATTCCTTTGAAAAATGCTCCTGGCCAATCGGAAGATGAAATATCATTGATAAGGCAGATGTTACAATTGCAACAAACTATGCTTGCTAACCAACAGGCTCAGCAGAAAGCAGTTGAAGCTCAACTTGCCCAGATCGCTGCACAATTAAAGCCCCCAGCAGGTACGTTTGCTGGGCAGCCTGAATCAAACCCTAAGCATGGTCAGAACAGGCATGAACAGTTGAATGCTATCACCACCAGATATGGACACATTCTTCATGAAACTACCAAGATCAATCTTGTTAATGATGACACACCGGTTTTTATGACGAGTGAAAGCCCGCAACAAGGAATGGAAAAACTCACAGAAGGCACAAAGGGCAAAAATAAAGAACAAGTGTCTGCAGAACCCGAAGTCTCGCAATTTAAACTAAGGATTTTGTATCTGGGTAGACTATGAGAAACAAAGATGGACACCAAGTTTCAAAAGTTCAAGGAGGTGATGAAGAAACTGTACATCGATATCCCGCTCCTTGACGCTGTTTCCGAGGTGCCGACATGGGCAAAATATCTCAAAACCTTGCTATCAAGAAAGTATATCACCGAGGAGCAAGAAACTGTCAAGCTTGCTCAGACCACTTCTGACATCATCCTAAACAAAATGCAAAAAAACGAAGGACCCATGTTCCTTCGGAATCCAATGTTGCATTGGAAATGCATCTACAAAGAAAGGATTAACTGGCCTTGGGGCCAGCATATCCATTATGCCTTACTCAATGTGTAAACGTCTGGGTTTTACCGAATTGTTGCCTACGGCAATGACTATCCAACTAGATGACTCCACCATAACCGCACCTCTGGGAATCATTGAAGACATTACAGTAAGGATAGGAAAGGATGCCTACGTTCCATGCGATTTCGTTATCATGGATATTAAAGAAGACTTGAGATACCCGATCATTTTCGGCAGACCTTTCCTCACTACTGCCAGGGCGCTGATCGACGTCGAAGCTGGCACCATCATTCTTAGGCTCGGAAAAGAAGCAATTCAATTCCGAGTCCTTAATAGCATGAAAGGCCCTAGTATCCAAGAGGAGGTTTTCTTCTTGACGCAATACAACAAATGTCTCAGTTAGTAATATCCGAGCCAGCTGACGAACTAGAAAATGTCCTAATCAATCTGGATGTTGAATTCTCTGCGAACGAACTAGTTCAACAGTGTCTGCAACATTTAGAAAAGGCCGAAGAAGCATCAACGACCACTTTTGAAGAACTTAAAGCTGTTACCATTATAGAAGCAGTTGAGCCACCAAAAGCCCCTGAGATGAAGACTTTACCCACAGGACTTAAACATGTTTTCTTAGATAAGGAAAAACTATGCCCGGTCATCATCAGCTCTACCCTTACAGAAGATCAGGAAGAAAGCTTCTGGATGAGCTGAAGAAGCATAAAAAGGTCATTGGATATAAGATAACTGACCTAACGGGCATAAATCCAGCCCTGTGTATGCACAGACTTCCAATGGTTGAAGAATTCAAGCCATCCCGCGAACATCAAAGAAAACTGAATCCTAATCTCAAGGAGGTGGTTCGCCTGGAGGTCCTTAAATTACTCAAAGCTGGCATAATCTACCCTATCTCTGACTCCTAGTGGGTCACCCCTGTCCAGGTTGTTCCAAAAAAAGGAGGTACTATCGTAGTGCTTAATGACAAAAACGAGTTAGTGCCCACCAGGACTGTAACAGGGTGGCGGATGTGTATTGACTATAGGAAGCTGAACAAAGCCACGAGGAAAGACCACTACCCTCTACCCTTCCTTGATGAAGTCCTGGAACGCCTAGATCATCAGAAATATTTTTGCTATCTCGATGGTTATTCCGGGTTTTACCAAATACCCATACACCCGGAAGACCAGGAAAAAACTACCTTCACATGTCCTTTTGGGACATATACCTTTAGAAGAATGACGTTCAAGTTGTGTAATTCACCCGCTACTTTCCAACGGTGTATGTCTGCCATCTTCGCCGGTTTAACTGAATCCATCACAGAAGTATTTATGGACGATTTCTCAGTTTACGGAGATTCCTTCGATAACTGTTTAATCAATCTTGGATAAGTTCTGCAACGCTGCGAGGAAATGAACCTTATCCTAAATTGGGAGAAATGCCATTTCATGGTAACAGAAGGTGTCGTCCTCGGGCATAGGGTGACTGACAGGGGGATCGAGGTGGATAAAGAAAAAATTGATGTTATTTCAAAACTGTCGCCACTGAAAGATATAAAGGGAGTAAGAGCTTTCTTGGGTCATGCGGGGTTCTACAGAAGATTCATCAAAGATTTTTCGAAGATAGCAAAACCCATGACCCAACTTCTGACTAAAGATATTGAGTTCATATTCAATAAAGAATATATGCAAAGCTTCTCCACCCTCAAGAATACTTTAATCTCCGCGCCTATTCTAAGAGCTCCAGATTGGTCGCAGCCTTTTGAAATCATGTGTGACACAAGTGATTACGCTATAGGGGCTGTTTTAGGACAACGAATTGGTAAGAAACCTTACGTCATCTACTACGCATCCAAAATGCTAGATGAAGCACTGAAAAACTATACTACCACAGAGAACGAGTTTTTGGCTATCATCTATGCGTTCAAAAAATTTCTCTCATATCTGATTGGTTCTAAGGTCATTGTTTATACCGACCACTCCGCCATTCAATATCTGATTCAAAAGCCAGATGCCAAACCCAGGCTCAGCCGCTGGGTGCTGATGCTTCAGGAATTCGACCTGGAAATTAAGGATAAAAGTGGAGTGGAGAACGTTGTAGCTGACATCTCAGTTGTATCGAGGTTGAAGAAGAAGACAAAATCCCTATTCAGGATTCTCTTCCAGACGACCAGCTTATGAAGGCCACCCATGGATTCCCTTGGTACGCGGATATCGTCAATTATCTACCCATAGGGATTATCCACCCCTCTGCTTCCTACCATGACAAAAGGAAGTTCCTTCATGACATAAAACAATATTATTGGGATGAACCCTACCTGTTTCACCTTTGTGCTGACGGACTTTTCCGTCGTTGTTTGCCAGAAGAAGAAATAACCCCGGTCCTTGAGCATTGCCATTCAGGACCCACGGGGCGGCACATGAGTGCTAAGAAAACAGTTATAAAAGTTTTACAATCTGGTTTCTTCTGGCCCACCATATCCAAGGATTCATACGATTTTGTGAAAGCTTGTAACAAATGCCAATTTTCTGGCAACATATCAAAAAGAGATGAAATGCCCCTCACTATGTGGCAGGAAATTGAGCTTTTTGATGTGTGGGGGGTAGACTACATGGGCCCTTTCCCTTCATCCTATGGCTTCTCTTACATCTTATTCGCGGTGGACTACGTCTCAAAGTGGGTTGAAGTTGTACCCACTGTGTCCAGCGATTCCAAGCCTGTTATTAAATTGTTCAAAGATATTATTTTCCCAAGATTTGGAGTTCCGAGAACTGTCATATCAGATGGCAGGACCCATTTCTTGGAACAAAGTTTTGAAGCCTTACTGAAAAAGTATGGAGTCAATCACAAAGTCGCCACGCCTTACCATCCACAGACTAGTGGTCAGGTAGAGGTATCTAATAGACAATTAAAGGCAATTCTTGAAAAAACGGTGAACAGAAACCGCACTGATTGGTCCACCAAACTTCCTGATGCCCTTTGGGCATACCGAACTGCATATAAAACACCAATCGGAACAACCCCGTTCCGTTTGGTGTACGGGAAGTCCTGTCATCTGCCAATAGAGAAGGAACATAAAGCCTGGTGGGCCATCAAACAATTAAATTTCGATCTTAAAAGTGCAGGAGAGAATAGACAACTCCTGTTGCAGGAGTTAGAAGAGCTCCGAATGACTGCCTATCACAGTGCCAGAATCTATAAGGAGCAAACAAAAATGTGGCACGATGGTCATCTCAAGAGAAAAGATATCGCCGTTGGCGACAAAGTGCTCCTTTTCAACTCCAAGCTCAAGTTATTTCCCGGAAAACTTAGAACAAAATGGTTTGGGCCCTTCACTATAAAACATATTTACCCAACTGGAGCTGCCATTATTATAGACAACAACGGAGGAGAAAGGACGGTCAACGGTCACTGTTTAAAAAGATACTACACTCCGGAAGACAAAATGCCAAGAAAAACCATCGAAATCAAAGATGCTATACCAACAACATAACTACATTACAGCTTCGTCGAGCCAGCGACGTTAAACCAAGGCGCTACTTGGGAGGCAACCCAAGATTTCAACTCTTTCCTTTATTTCCCGTTCTTTTATTTACCTTAGTTTTATCTTATAAAAATATAAAAAAAAATCCACATAACCAAAACAAACAAAAAAATAATAATAAACAAAAACAAATAACATAAAAATATATAAATAAAAAAACAAACATAAAAAATATAAAGACCTTTCAACCTTTACCCTTCCAAACGGTCTTGAAACCGTTTGGGACCAAACGGTCCTGAAACTGTTTGGAACCAAACGGTCTTCAAACCCTTTGGAGTCAAACGGTCCTGAAACCGTTTGGAACCAAACCGTCTTCAAACCGTTTGGAGCCAAATGGTCTTGAAACCGTTTGGAGCCAAACGGTCTTCAAACCGTTTGGAATCAAATGGTCTTGAAACTGTTTGGAGCCAAACAGTCTCGAAACCGTTTGGAACCAAACAGTCTCGAAACCGTTTGGAACCAAACGGTCTTCAAACCGTTTGACCTAGGGTTTTTGTCGAAGTCAACCCCGCGTTTCCTATAAATATAAACCCTACCCCTTCGTTTTTCTCTCTTCGACTCTTAAACTTTCTCGTGCTTCTATGCAAAAACTATTCCATTGCTCTTGCATTCCCCTGTTCCCGCGCGTTTCTCCTCTGGCGACTTGGTTCCCGTGCTTCTACACGGCAACCGTGCCTCCGTACCACCGCCCTTCCCTTCCTCTCCATTGACGTTACCACCAACTGCAAGGTAATCCAGCAACCTCGGTAGCACGGACAACCTTTTCCTCTTCCGCAAACCTTCCTCACCGCCATCATCATCTTCGGCGCTGCCGCGACGCTTCCGCTTCTCCGCCGACGAAGCTACCTCATCGTCTTCACCGTCACTTTTATCACCGATGTTCACTGCCGTTTTCACCGTCGTCGCCAACGCATCCGCCGTCTCTGCGCCGCTTCTCCTTCATCTTCGCCTTCACCGGCTGGTTATCTAACGTTCCGCCTTCCAAACGGTTCCCAAACCGTTTGGGACCAAACAGTCTTGAAATCGTTTGGACCAAACGGTCTTGAAACTGTTTGGACCAAAAGGTCTTGAAACCATTTGGAACCAAACGGTCTTCAAACCGTTTGGCCTTCCACATTCCTTTAATTTCCATAAAACCACAAAAACACATAAATACAAATAAAATCTAATTTGTTTCTAAACATATTGTTCTAACTCATGCTTTCCCACTTTGCAGATATGGTATCACCAACAAAGAAGGCCATCGGATCTGGAGCTGTTCCTTCTCAGACAAGGGAGCAGATGATGGAAGAGCTGGCCAGGCTCTAGAAGATCAGGGATGTCTTCAACAAGACTAGGGAGATCCCACCAAAGACCAAGATGATGGATGTCCTGTGCGAGATTGACCGCCTCACCAGATGCCTAGCAGAGGCAAATGACGAAGAAGTGGAAGAAATCTCCTCCTCCGACGACGAAGGCTCGGAGTACACACCAAATCCTGAGGAGGATTCCCCAGCCGAGGAACAAAAGGGGAAACGCAAGGTCCTGGAGACTGCAACTGGGCATCCCTCCAAGAAAAGGGCAAGAAAACAAGTTCGCCCTGCCTCTGCTATGGACCAACCCCTTAAAACATCTACCACCACCATCCCTGTTACCACCCCCACCTTCCCTCCTGTCACCACCACAACACCACCACCAGAAAACCTTTACATCTAGACCATCCAATCCATTGACAAAATCCTCAAACCCACTAAGTACGTTTGCTCCAGCGTACTAATTAATATGGGGATCAATGACCGAATCTTCAACACACTAGACAAAGCCAACCTTGCAAGGCTATGTTTAGTACCTGAGATCTCATACTCTGAGACCACCACTGAATTCTTCACCTTTCTTACAAAAGAACCCATAGATATCATGGATAGATCACGGGATGGAGGTGATAGAAGGCTAGTCACCCAAATCTTTGGCAACAAGATGGTCTTAACGGAAAACATGTTGAATGAAGTTTTTATTGACAATCAATAGCAGCTGCAAAAAGCCAAGGTAGTGGGAACTGAGCACCCTGAGTTCAATAGACACATATTCTGGAAATCTCTAACTGGGCTCCCCACCTATGATGCTAAGACATGCAAAGCATCGAACACACATTCTGGTTTTGTGCGCACCCTACACAAAATTCTTGCTGGCGCACTCTTCCCCAGGACTGAAGGGGGGAATGTTACAATCTCAGATCTTTTTATTCTCTGGTCCATTCTTAATGAAAAGCCACTTAACATTGGATGACAAATGATCCAGAAATTATCAACTTTCGCCCTGGGGAAGGAAATCTGCATGGGGGGTCATGTCACATCCATTATCAAATACCTCAAGATGGACAGACCCCTACCTCGCTGCACGCAACTAAAGGGCGACATCCTTACCAATGAACAAACTCTGAAGAACTCCTTCATCATCAAAGAAAAGGATGGGAAACTACATTATGTCTTCTTCCCTACGGTCAAGTCATCCAGAACACTCCTCTTGCTTCCAGAGCTAGCAAACTACGACACAGAAAAGCTCATCTTCTCTGACGAGGAGCTTACACAACTCCTAGCTTCGGTTAAACCAACCGAAAAGAAAGCAACAGAGGGACAGACGGAGTTGAGCATCACAGCCCCGACAGCTCGTCCATCCAAAATACCTGTCAAACGACCTTCCAGAAGGCAGTTGCAGGCACAACAGTTGTCGGGGACACCAACATCAAAGCCAAATCTAGAGGCTGAGACTCTCCATGAAGATGTCTTAACCACCTCATCAGTCGACTCTTTCATTCAGAGTTTGCATGACCAGATAACCGCCACCACCACTCCACCTTCCACCTTTCCAATATCTACCACTCCTCCTTTCTTCACCACATCCACGCAACCATTCACATCCGCTTCTTCACCCCTTTTTCCTTCGGGCTCTCCCTTCTCCACCCCTATGCCCGAATTTACCACTTTCCTATTCCCCTCCACAGTTTCTACCCCATCTCTATCACTCCCACCGCTTTCACCTGAGATACCACCACCCTTCACATCCACCAGCACCCCAACACCACTGGTGACTCCATCCACAGTGACCACGCAGTTCGGGGCATCATCAGTGTCTCTTCCGCAAGGCACTACCACCCTCCCACATAGACCCCAGCCACCCCACCCTTCCGCCTCTGGGGTCCCTTTTGCCAATATCGGTGAGGAATTCGGCCGTCAATTCGACGTTGTCCGAAACCTCCTCACCGATCCTTCTAACATCTTACATTCTATTTTTTCTTGTGTGCAGGGTTTATCATGACAGGTGGCCACGATCGACAAACAATACCGAGCCTTGCCCACCATCCTCCAAGGCTTCCAGCAATGACAAGATGAGGTGGCTAAGCAAGTTGAGCACATCAACACCCACTACAACAACTTTCCGGACCTGGTTCTCGGAGCGAATCGCCAGCAAGAAGCAACGACAAAGCAAGTCGATGAGATCTCTACGCAGACTCAACCTCTGCCAAAGACTCTCTGCGATCTCCAGCAACAACAAGCACTCCTGAGCACACACTTGGACACCATCAACAGCACCCTCACACAGCTACATAATCGCCAAGAGGAATCAACTAACAATGACATCCAGTAGCTCTGTGCTCAAGTTACAGATCTAACAGCACATCTCCTCTCCGCCGAGGGCTGAAATAATGACCTCAAAGAATCCCACGATGCACTGCTCCAAACACACGAGCATCTGCAAGTGGCTTACGATGAGTTACAAGCCACCCATCGGCGGTGCAACAAGACCGCAAGCAAAAAGCCAACAGACAAGGCGGCGGACGACAAGGATGGTGATAGTGACGAAGATGAAGATGAAGACTCCGACTCATCTGCGGATTCGAACAACGATACCACCTCTTCTGGTGGCAAATCAGATGACAGAGACGACCCAGGAAATGCAGCCGAACCTCCTCACAAAGGCTCCGAAAAAGATCAGCATGACAATGAACATCACCCCAAGTCCCCACACAATGATAATGTTAACATGTCATATGGGGATCAGTTCATTGATTATTCCACTCTAGGGTCAATCGGGGAAACCGCTAAAGATGTGGCTTTCGCTGAGCTCCAACAATGTCTATTAGGAACCAGCGTCAGCCCACCCACAACATCCGCCCCACCTCTCTCCACACCTGGCACATCTGTGCCCTCCCCCCATGACCAAGACGAGGCAGATCGAGTGAGTTTAGATACTGATGAATAACTCGACTCTGCCTCCCATTCCGATGACAACCTGCAGACCTATACTGAAGTCCTGGATCACCCTTCTTCCCCCACTCCTCAGGAACTTCCCCCGCCACCACCTCTACCGCATAAAATGCATGACCTGGACATGGCGGCCATCTCCACACTAGATGCTCAGGACATTTTTATACTAAACACTATTGTGGATGATGCGAAGGCAGGGGAATACATCATCTATAATAACACCAAAACTAGACAAAAGATGACACGAGAAGATTTCCGTACCATCTTGCGACCTCAGTCCACGATACCTATGGCAATCTTCTGTGTCCTTCTTGCCAATAGCATCGAAATATATAGAAGTCATAAGAGGCAACAACCGGTTTTCAACACCTCGCCTGCTCTGTCTGTTGGCCTTTTATACAAAGACATAAGAGCAAAGTCGATCGAGAGGCTGCGTGCTGGTTTAGCACGTCGGGCAGGTTTTCTTACCGTGCCCTTCCAAGTTTCGAACCACTGACTTTTTATGATCGTGGATACCGAGGATCGGGATGCCAAGGTGTATAATTTCTGCGGCACCGAGCTACCAGCCGGCATAATAAACTTCATTGGTGAAGCAGCAGGAGAAGCAAGGTGTATACCCTTCCGGCTGCTTAAGTTAATTTGGGCTGCACCCCCATCTCTCTGCCAAGATTGGAGCCAGCCTTGGTTCAAAATCCTAAACCCTCAAGTTCAAGTCGCCGAGGGATCTGGGGATTGCGCTTTCTGCACCATACGTCACATCCAAGCGATGAACCAGGAAATCCCATTTACTGATCTGGTTGCTGAAGATTTTCATTCCTTGCGCGGGCGTTATGCCATGGAGCTCATCTGTGATAGAAGTTTCTTCAAGGACCCGACTATGGCACCAGATGACGTCCCTCGCTACCTCTTCTCAGCTATCCAGCGACCGCAATGGTGACCCTTCTGAAAAACTCTGAAGGAGTCGGAGAAAACCACATTGCCAGTCGCAGCTACCGAGCAAAGTAAAGGAGACATCGATCCTTTGTCTGCCATAGAACCAAATTTTCCTGACTTCGATCACAGTGCTTGCAAAGGTCTCTCCAACATCGAACTACGTCTCATTATGTCGCGGCTCTCAGCCGAGAAGGATGAACTCATATTCATGTCTAGAGACATTTTAATTATGGCAAACACGCTCCAAGAGACTTTACATGTTAAAGGATCCCTCTCTGTCAGCCTTATGCCTGCTTACCAGTTCCTACTCGGCCAAAATAACCCCACTACATATATGGCGTCCCCATACATGAAGGATGATCTTCTAAAGCTCAAGAACTTCAGCACAACTGACGCGTTGATCTCCTATCTACAACACACAACGCCGACGTTCATCATGTTACCCTTCCTCTATCATGAGCACTGGATGCTCCTGGCCACAAATCTCCCAGAAGGAACAACTACAATATATAACAGTTCCGATAGCCAGTACAATCCACGACAGAAGAACTATGTCGTGACACCAAGGACGCCAACAGAGGTAGTGTCAAAGGAGTGTGCCGACAAGTTAATCGCTTTTCTGAGTCATCATACAAGGGTGTACGACAAAGTGCATTTTCACCGCCCTTCCTTCTACCACAAATGGCCCCAGCAAATCCGGGAATCAAATGACTGCGGCTTCCACGTCCTCTACTAGATGTACACCATCATCGTTCTCCAAAGACCAGTAGAAGAAATGAGTGACATGGATTACCACGCTCTATGAGGATAGTTCGCAGCAAATCTACTTCATTCCCCGGGGGCAAATGAAGAATTTACTTAGCCTGCAGCCCTTGTCCTAATTACTTCTCAACCTATCACTTTGACACTCTGAGGATAGAGTGAGTGATAAGTTACGGGGGTACATTAGACAAGGGAGAGGTACCATTTTCTCCATCCCCTTTTTCTCTCTTCTCTGTTTGTACATATTTTCTTTTCTTCTATTTCCTCTTTAACTTTCTTTTTAAAATAACCCTCTTAACTTTAGAATCTTGTTAGTCCCCAAAAGTAAATAGCACTTAGACATTTTATGGCGATTTAATAATGTCCCTCCACTATTGATTTTCATGCTTTTGCTTCACTTCTTCATCTGACTCTCCACAGGTCAATATCAAGGCAGAAATAAGCCAGGCTCTTAAGGGTGAGAGGGGCATCAGGCAACTTCCAAATCAAGAAGCTCTGCAAGTGGACCACAAACCAAATAAATGCATTTTGAAAAACTCTAAGAACAACTTTCCTCTCTTCAAAATAAAAGAGGCTTGGCCGCCCAAAATAAATTCCCAAACAAAACCCCAAAACCCAAGCCTGCGAGTCTTTGAATAAAATCCAGAGAGTCGAATAAAATTATGAGAGTTGTGCCTTAAATAAGGATCTATATAAAGAACCGATGAAGGTCTCACCCGACCGGCACATTCAGCTGCCCTCACAAAGACAGATGTGTCGTGCCCGGTAGTGAAACCTAAGGTATCCAAATATATGAAAGGCTTATAAAGGACTCACCCGGCTGGTACATTCTGCTGCCCTCACAAAGGCAGATGTGTCGTGCTCGGTAATGAGATCCTAAAAGCATAGACAACCCCTCCCCCACTTGAAGGGGGAGTTACACTTCAAGCCTTTAGCCAACCCTCATACCCTCTCTAGCTTCCGATAGGTCTTTCAGAGAGGTATAAAGCTGATTGGAGTCAACAACATGCACAAAATAAAGGTGGTCCCGATGCGAGCTACGAGATACAGAAGGAACCTGAGACCCAAGCAACTCTCGAAACCTGAAAGAGTCAAGGCAAGCAATAAGACCTGATATGACCTTAGGAGAACTCAGGTTAAGAATTGAAGCAAGAGTATGGAAATTCTAACTAAATAAAATCGCCTCTCCATTACATGTCTCAAGCTCTATCTAACTTGAGGACAAGCTAGACTCTAAGTTAGGGGGGGTGATAACTGTTGGATCCTAGATGGGTGATTAGATGCTCTAGAGGGGGGGTGAATAGAGCTGAAAGCACTTAAACAAAACTCATTAAACCTTCAAAAAATATGACAAGATAAGGTTGCTAAATAGGAAATTTGAGTGCAACTAAAGCATGCATAGCAAGGATAAGAGAGATTGAACATGCACCATTTATACAAGCTATTTAGAGTGGTTCTACACTTCAAACTAGAAGTGTGTCAGTCCACTTGCCTAGAGAGGTCAACCTCTAGGACTTCCAACAATTGCACTCTTATATTCACTTATAAGACTTACAATACATGACCAACAAAGGACTTACCTATCCAATACAAAGAGTCTTCAACTTTACCAAGGACTTACCCACTTTGCAAGAGTCTTCGGCCTTCTCCAAGGACTTACCCACTCTTGCACAAGTCTTCGGCCTTGTAGGAATTACCCACTCTTCTTGGATCTTCCGCCTTTGACTTCACCTTCACTCGGAGAAGCTTTCACCAAGGTCTTACCCACTTGAGCTTGAGTCTTCTGCCTTCTCCAAGGGCTTACCCACTCTAGCTCCAAGTCTTTAGCCTTGATCTTCACCAAGGGATGCCTTCCCTTGTTCTTCTTCACCTCTCTTGGACAAGAGAGAGAACCTTCATCTTCATGATTGCAAATGAGAGAAGTGGAGGTGGTGGAAGTGAGAGCCTCACAAGATATACATGTATGACTAGCTCTCTTACAAATTTCCTACTCACTCTAATGGATGTAGCAAGTGATTAAGCTTAGAGAGAGAGGAGGCTGTAGGAAGCACTCAAATATAGAATAGGAACCTCACAAAGAGTTTGCAATGAATGCTCAACCTTGGAATGAAGCCCAAGGGGTCCTATTTACAGATAGGGATGCCTCTTAGCCTTTGGGAACACTTGTGAACGAAAACTAGCTATTTTGTGGCTTGCAACGGATCTATTTTCACTTGTTGCAACTCCACAACGGCTAGTAGCACTTTTCTGCACTTTTTCGTACAGTGCATTCGATCGAGTTTCCATAAGTGTAACTCGACCGATCAAGTAGCAGGCAAACCGATGTTCAAAGGATCAGTCGAGTTTGTCCTGAGGAAACTCGACCGACCATTTCAACATGAAATGGCCTACTACCCAATCGGTCGAGTTCTTTGAGTGCACAACTCGACCGATGCAATCTTTAGAAAATCGACCAAGGTGGATCGGTTGAGTTTCAGGCTGGGGAAACTCGACCGACCAATTGCCTGTAATTGATTTTCAAAGATGCATCTAAAGTGCTCTAATATTCGATCTAAGTGTTGCTGATATTTTTCTAAGCTTAATTACAAGTCATACAATCATTACAAGTGATTTACAACATGATTCTAATGGATATACATCATATTACAAAAATGTGCACTTGTATGACTTTGACTTGTCTTTTCTCCAATTTGAGATGCACATGTTAGGGAAATTGGAGTGTGTCTATACCTAATCTGAAAACACTCAAGTAGAGGCATTAGACACCAATATGTGGAATGGTTTGTCATCATCAAAACATGGGTTTAGTCAATTTAGACGTGAGTCAACATTGACCTAATTGACCTTGAGTCAACAATAACATCCAACTTTGATGATTATCTTAGTCTTTTTCTTTAGTTTTCCGTACTCTTTTTAAATTAAATATATACATAATCCCTAAATTTTCCCTTTTATTATAAATATACTATCCGACTAACTTTTCTCGTTTATATATGCAGAAAAACACAAAAAAATATCATAAAAGACTAACTCAGCCTCAAGACCGCATGGACTCAAACAATCCTCAGACCGTAAGAAGCCAAACGGTCCCGAGACCGCATGGAGTCAAACGGTCCCAAGACCGCATGAAACCAATCGGTCCCGAGACCACATGGAGTCAAACGGTCCCAAGACCGCATGAAGCCAATCGGTCCCGAGACCGTATGGAGTCAAACGGTCCCGAGACCGTTTGAAGTCACACGGTCCTCAGACCGCATGAAGCCAAACGGTCCCGAGACCGCATGGAGTCAAACGGTCCCAAGACCACATGAAGCCAATCGGTCCCGAGACCGCATGGAGTCAAACGGTCCCGAGACCGTTTGAAGTCACACAGTCTCAAGACCGCATGAAGTCAATCGGTCCCGAGACCGCATGGAGTCAAACGGTCCTGAGACCGCATGGAGTCAAATGGTCCCAAGAACGCATGAAGCCAACCGGTCCCGAGACCGCATGGAGTCACACGGTCTCAAGACCGCATGGAGTCACACGGTCTCAAGACCGCATGAAGCCAACCGGTCCCGAGACCGCATGGAGTCACACGGTCTCGAGACTGCATGAATCCAAACGGTCCTGAGGTCCAAACGGTCCTGAAGTCCAAATGGTCATGAGGTCCAAACGGCCCTGAGGTCCAAACGGTCTTGAGTTCCAAACGGTCTTGAGGTCCAAACGGTCTCCAAACCGTTTGGACTTCACTCAAGGCCTATAAATAAGACCCCAAAGGTCCTCAACCAGGCATCAAGTTTCAGACGTCCAAAGGCTGCCTCAATCACTCCAGAGCAAATCCGACTTCCATCCTCTGCCCAGGGGCTGCCGGTCTGAGACCCACACTCCATCTCAAAGCTGCTTTCTCTCTCTCCGCCAAAGAAGGTTGGAAGAGGGAGATCTCGTCATCAAGAAACCTGTGAAGATGGTGGATCATTTCTCTCTCTCCAAGGGGTTGACTTTCCTTTTTCCTTTGTGGGGATGACGCTCTCTCTCTCTCTTCTTGCCTCCTTCTTTGTCCTAGTCATGAGCAAGTAGTCTCTCTCACTAGGGTGAGGGGAGTAGCCCCGCTACGCATGCTTTCATATCATGTAAATGTAATCCATAGTTTGCAATATAGAGTTTTTAT
Source organism: Alisma plantago-aquatica (assembly GCA_963693085.1). NCBI lineage: Eukaryota > Viridiplantae > Streptophyta > Magnoliopsida > Alismatales > Alismataceae > Alisma > Alisma plantago-aquatica. Next base: position 941,528,757 of record OY856413.1, read on the forward strand.
CTTCTCAGTTCAACATCAAACGTTTAATGAATGCTTGTTGCTTGATCACCAACTTGTGTTATCTTTTATCTTTTAGTATGAATTGTCTACGTTTGTACTATTAGATTTGAAACTCATTTGTATGTTGGTTCTTGGTGCATGTATCCACCATGCATCTGTTTCGGTATCTAGAAGTGTATCTCAAGAAGTGGAGTAAACTCACTATCATTTGTTGCACTATCATACTATGAAATGAAATCAGCTGACGTATGAAAGTGCAACCTTGGTAAGTCGAGGAACACACTTCGCAAGGGGAATGATGCAAAGTAAGTGACCATTTGTTCGGGAATGGCTGGCGTTGCAACATTCCCTCACTTCTCGTAGTTAGCTCTCCGAAAGGAAGCTGTCTACAAAGATACTAACTGACTAGACTCTTTTTGCAGGTTATGTTTTGCTTTGCATGTGTTGATCCATGTGTAGTGGCGGTGAAAAACGGATTACACCCTAGTGACTTTTATCATAGTTTAACTCCTTATATTTACTTGCTTTCTTTACTTTGCATGTTCTTAGTTTAAAACAACAAAACCAAACTTTCGATTTAAGTGCCTACTATTAAGTGACTAAGTGAAATTCCAACGTTTTCCATCTTGTTGCTTGCAACAAGACCATTGTCCTGAGGATTCGACCCTTAACTATACTACGATAAGACTTCCACATATCCTAGCATACGTGGGTGGAGTTCTCTATCTAGTATATGCAAGCCTAAACCTAAAGACTTACTATCTTTAGGATTTTTAGTTGGTGCGTGCAATTCCACGTAAGTGGAAGCTCCATCAGTGAAGCACTTTGATCAGAACATCTCTTTATGTCTAGGGAGGCCATTTTTAGACATGGCTCATGTAATGACAAAAGTGGAGAAGGGGACACTGGCTATAGACATCATGGAGCAGACCAAGTTTGTATCTCTTAAAAAGGCTGTGGGTTTTCCCAATGATGAAGAGGAGGGCATCCCTCCATCTACTGAAGATGAGGCCATAGCAAGCTCTGTTTTCAACGCATATCCAGAATTGCCGCTTGAAGCCTTCCTGGTTAATATAACACATGATTGGATGAGAAGCACGTCACTACAAGAGTGTGCCAAGATGCTTCAGGTGCTTCCATGCTTTTACGCTAGGTACTATGAGGACCTTGGAGAACTTCCACCACCGCTTCAGTGATCCTTGATCAGCCCGCCAGATTTAGAATTGAAGCCATTGCCACCGCACTTGAAATATGCATTTCTAGCCAAGGGTGAGAAGCTGCCTGTGATCATTTCGGCATATCTGAGTGCCGAGGAGGAAGATCAATTACTGATTGTGTTGAAGAACCACCGAGGTGCATTCGGATGGTCGGTTGCAGACATTTAGGAGATGTCCCCTACATTGTGCCAGCACAAGATTCGGCTCGAGGAGGGAGCCAAATCGGTGATTCAGCCACAGCGTCGACTAAATCCGAGCATGATGGAGGTCATCAAGAAGGAGGTGATCAAGCTCCTTTCTGCAGCTATCATCTATGCTATATCTGACTCGACATGGGTGAATCCGACACAGGTAGTCCCTAAAAAGGGGGGGGGAATTACTGTTACACATAATTTGTTAAATGAACCTATCATGACCCGCTTGGTAACTGGGTGGTGTGTATGTATAGATTACCGTAGATTGAATGCAGCTACGCTTAAGGATCATTTCCCTCTCCCATTCATTGATCAGATTTTAGAGCGATTAGCAGGTCGATCACATTTTTGTTTTCTTGATGGTTATTCCGGGTACAATCAGATTTCAATTGATCCTAAGGACCAAGAGAAGTCCACCTTCACTTATCCCTACAGAACTTTTGCATACCGCCGTATGCCATTTGGTCTGTGTAATGCACCGGCAACCTTTCAGCGTTGCATGCTTGCCATTTTCTCCGATATGGTTGAACGCTGTTTGGAGGTTTTTATGGACGATTTCTCTGTCTATGGTGCATCCTTTGACGAATGTTTATACAATTTGGACAGGGTTTTGCAACACTGTGAGGACACACATTTGGTCCTCAATTGGGAGAAATGCCACATGATGGTCAACGAAGGGATTGTGCTTGGACATAAAGTGTCTAGCAAGGGGTTGGAGGTAGACCCGGTGAAGATCGAAGTGATTTCCAAATTGTCCCCACCAAATTCGATTAAAGGGGTACATAGTTTCCTAGGTCACGCCAGTTTTTATCGTCGCTTTATAAAAGATTTCTTTAAAATCGCCAAACCATTATCTGAGTTGTTAGAAAAGGATGTTGTGTTTGATTTTAATGAAAAATGTTTACATGCTTTTAATGTGCCTAAAGAGAAATTGATTTCAGCCCCGGTTGTGCAAACACCGGATTGGACAAAGCCATTCTAATTGATGTGTGATGCGTCGGATTTTGTAGTTGGGGCTGTTTTGGGACAACAGGTGGACAATAAACCCCCTGTGATTTTCTATGCATCCAAAACCTTGAATGAAGAACAACTAAATTACACGACAACCAAAAAAGAACTTCTTGCCGTTGTTTTTTCTTTTAAAAAATTCCGGCAATATCTTGTAGGATCTAAAGTCATGGTATGGACGGACCACGCCGCTATTAAGTACTTGATGGAGAAAAAGGATGCCAAACCTAGACTGATTAGGTGGATCCTACTATTACAAGAATTTGATATTGAAATCAAAGATAAGGTGGGGATTGAAAATGTGGTTGCGGACGATCTTTCTAGGTTGGAAAGGGTAGATGAGAAGGACGTGCATATACCCATTACTGAGACGTTTCCTGATGAGCAACTTTTATCTGTGAAATCTAAAGATCCTTGGTTTTCTTATATAGTTAATTATCTTGCCTGGAAAATTATCCCGGATGACTGGACATACCAGGAGAAAAAGAAAATTTTCCATTCTTTACGGTATTATTTTTGGGATGACCCTATTCTGTTGAAGCAGTGTAGGGATGGTGTATTACGCAGGTGTGTACCAAGGTGGAGTATGAAAGCGTTCTTAGTCATTTCCATACTCTACCGACGGGTGGCCACCATGCAAGTTCTAGAACTGCGGCCAAGGTACTGGAGAGTGGTCTTTATTGGCCTACTTTGTTCAGGGATGCCTATGAGTATGTGAGGCAATGTGATTCCTGCCAAAGGGCAGGTAATATTTCAAAAAGACAGGAGATGCCCCTCAATGGATTTCAAGAGGTCGAGGTGTTCGATCTATGGGGTATTGATTTTATGGGACCCTTTGTGTCCTCCAATTCTAACTTGTACATTCTATTAGATGTGGATTATGTGTCGAAGTGGGTAGAGGCAATACCCACTAGGACTAATGATGCTACCGTAGTGTGCAGGTTTGTCAAAGAATACATTTTCTGCAGGTTTGGTGTACCAAGAATGATCATTAGTGATGGAGGTATGCATTTCTGGAATCAGAAGTTCACAGCACTATTGAGAAAGTACGGGGTAAAGCACAACATTAGTACCCCATACCAACCGCAGACATAGGGGCAAGTGGGGGTTTCTAATCGGGAGATTAAGAAGATCTTGGAGCGCACTGTGGCTTCCACAAGAAAAAACTGGAGCACCCTGCTACCAAACACTTTGTGGGCGTTCAAGACAGCGTTTAAGACACCTATATGCACTACGCCTTTTAGGTTGTCTTACGGTCGGGCTTGCCATTTGCCGGTGGAATTGGAGCATAAAGCGCACTGGGCGCTGAGGAAGCTAAATTTGAGCTATGATGAAGCGGGAAGGAAAAAGTTGCTTGAGTTGAACGAACTTGACGAGCTGAGGATGAATGCATATGAAAGCTTGCGGATCTACAAGGAGCAAACAAAGTTGATTCATGATCTCCATATTCAGATGCACATCTTCAAGAAAGGAGATCGTGTACTCTTGTTCAACTCCAGGTTGAAGATACATCCCGGGAAATTGAAATCCCAATGTAGTGGACCGTTCACCGTAGAGGAGGTCAAGCCACATGGTGCAATCATGGTGCGTGATGGCGAGACAACATTCTTGGTGAATGGAAAATGATTGAAATTGTATTTCGGTGAAGATTACACAAGGAAAGTGAATGAGGTCAAACTCATTGTGCTTCCAGATGCATGAGGAGCTTAATGCCGTCTAGCCTAAGACGTTAAATAAGGGTGCTTGTTGGGAGGCAACCCAACCATCGATAGCTTAGTTTAGTTTCTTTCACATGTGTACTTTCGTTTGATTTGATTTTGTTTTTAGTGTAAAAAAGATACCTTGATCGTTTGTTCAATGTGTAGGACTGAGGCAGAGTCGATACCATCGACCCTTGTGTCGATGGTATCGAGATGGGTACAGGTTGGCGACTACAGAAATCGCTCTGCGTCGATACTATCGACGGCCTCGTCGATGGTATCGACACACCAACAGGTTGATCGCAACAATGAGGTCGATAGTATCGACATGGGCATCGATACTAGTGAGATCTTAGGAGATTTTCAGACGAAACTGTCTCAGTGAAGTCGATACCATTGACGGGCCTATCAATGGTATAGACCCAGTTACAGGTAGAAAGTGGCGGCCGGGCCTCACGAGGGTGTTGCCCTAAGCAGAAGTCGATACTATCAAATTGCGTCGATAGTATCGACGCGACACGTCACCGATCCGCGAGAGGAAATCAACGGAGATCGCTGCATCAGGAACGTTGATCCATGGGAAGGGTCGATACTATCGGCACCCGTCGATAGTATCGACACATCATCAATCCAGGTCCCCACATCGGGCTATCGACAGTCGTCGATAGTAGCGGAATACTGATTGTGCTACGCGAGTCGATACCATCGACTCGCGTCGATGGTATCGACTGGCACACAGCAGCGCAGACCACAGTTATAAAAGGGATGGTTTGTCATCATATGACGTCACACCTTCAGTGATTTCTTCCACCACTTGTGCCGAGCGCCTTATTGAGCAATCAGAGCGCGGTTACGAGCATCGAAGGAGCACATTCTTTGTCGAGCCTTCACCGAGTGGAGATCGTCTTCTCCGACCTTCACCAAGCTCCGTCTTCTACTCTTTCTTCTTTGACAATGGTGCATACTGCCAGTGCATCTTCTTCACACGTGACACCGATGGAGATCCCAGAGTTCATTCCTCCACCGACTGCGTCTATTTCACGACCATGGATTATCCATTCTTTCACGGAAGTCAAGAAGGTTTACGAGGAACTGATGAAGAGAAAGATAGAGCCGACCCGCTACGTTGACTGGACAATGGTCCGTGATCTAGGGTTCGCGGCCAATCTTGCCTACGTGCTCAAGGGACAGGCAAGGCATACAGGAAGGACGCCTGATGAGATGGAATGCCACATCGACGACCAGCCATTTTTCGGTGACTGGCCCACATACAAGGAGCTGGTGGCAGAATTCATGGCGTCGCTGGATATATGCGTCGTGCCAAACGACATCATCGCCACTGATCGGGAATGGATCAAAGGCCGCATTTCTTTCCGGCTGTACAACAATGACTACACTCTCACCCTCAGGCAGTTCAATGAAATCTACAACTGGAATCATGGGAGAGACCAGTACCAGCGATCAGACAACTGAACAAACTATGATGCCATCTTCACTGAGCTAGTGATTGCACCACCCGGCAAATCAGTGAGCTACCACAATGCGGCGGTGGCAGATTTCGAGCATCCGTTCATGCGGGTTCTTCACCGCATGCTTTGCACCACCTTGTTCGCCCGTGGTGATCTGTCTCTCAACACATTTCAAGAGATAGATTTGTTTTTCCTGCACAAGTTGTTGAAGCGCCAAGAGTGTAATTGGGGCGCATTTTTCTTAACGCACGTGTTGTCTGTAAAGAGGAGTACGCGGAAGGCTCCAATTCACTTTGGAGGGCTCATCACACTGATGGCCCACTATCTTGGGTTAAATTTCTCCCAGCTTACTCCTCTCTCCAATAGGAGCAAGGTAAACCTGCAACATCTGCATCGCTCCAACCTCATCCTACTACGTGATGGCTTGGCATATGCACACTACCATGTCAACCAAGCATATCAGGAGTGTTCACTTCCAGACCCCGTCATCCACATCGAGGGCGCTCAGCATTTTCGATGGCCTGTCATCACCATCGAGAGCTCGGATGAAGATGGCGGAAATGATGACAACGATGGCGATGACCATGAAGAGGAAGAGGAGGCTTTCACTCCTCTTTGGGCATGAGTGGCACCCAGGAAGCGTCCCCACATGCATCCGGGTGCATCTTCTTCTTCGCAGCCTCTGCCACCATAGCCCTTGCAGCAAAGTGAGGATGTCTACTCCATGCAGGGGATGTATACAATGTTGCAGGAGATCCAGCACACCCAGCTGCAGCACACAGCTTCATATGCCGGTATTCAGGATATGAAGAACCAGTTGCTAGATAATTAGAGAGCTATTTTTGAAAATGAGCGCCTCATCCTCGACAACCAACAACACATCCACGACAGGTTGCATAGGATGGAGATGCAGCAGCAGCCTTTCTACGATCATTACTAGAGCCAGAATTACTTTGGGGGGTATCCACAACCTCCACCAATGCCTCAGTATGATCCGAGTTTTCAGGGGCAGTACCCATCTTGGGACCCCACGACCCCGCAGTACCCGCCTCCTCCAAAAGAATGATTGGTATCTCTGTTCCACCTTTTAAGGTTGTTTTTGACTATGAGGCCATATTCAGATTCAAGCTTGGGGGGAAGTTGGAACAACTCTATCCTTTAGTTTAGTTTTTATTTACTGTTTTGTCTTTTGTCTTTTATTTCTTGCAATATTTAGTTTGTTTGTAGGATCCACACTCTATCTAGTGTATTCGTGGATGTCTTAAGTCATGTGTCATCTTGTTTGCTTGTACATGGGAATTAGGGGAAAATTTAAAATTTTTTAGTGTTTGCAAGCTTGTGTTGTTCAACTTTGAGCACATAACTTAAGAAAATGATTGGGTTTGTCAACTCTAAAATAGGAAATCACAACTTTGCATGCTTTTGATTCATGAAAGGTGGATGGAACTGGTTGTTTGAGCCTAAACTGATCAAATGATAATGAGACTCTAATTTGAAGTAAGAGAGAGAAACCTCTTAATTACCACACAGGTCAATAAGGAGGGAAACATAATAAATTACAAAGGTTCAGTCAATTAGTCTTTTGATCTATCCACTCCATTGTTTTCATAATCCACCTTAAGAACTGGAAGTACATTACAATTTTAATGTCTTTGATTGCCTCTCATGTAGATAGGACTTGCATTGCAACTATTTTCACATATTTTGCATGAAATGAAAAAAATAGATGAGTCATACATGCACATTATCCTTAGGTGCGTGTCATTTAGTTGCATAATTATCATATTGTAGCTGCAGTCACATTTTTGTGCATACAGTACATCATGTATTTTATTTCTTCTGAAAAAGGGTGATCAACTTGTTCCATACCTTCTGAATGATTTATAAGTCATGCAGTAATAAGTGAGCCAACAAACAATTCGTTGTCAACTATGAAAATAAGGGCTTGAAAAATAAAAAAATAAGAAAATTTAAAAAAAAAGAAAAAAAAAAAAGAGAATTGAGAAGCAGTAATGTGAGGGAGAAAGGAACAAAGTATCACCTGCATATTAAGAAGGATAAGTACATGATGTAGTTTTCTTAGATATTCCATCTCACCTAGAGACAGAATGATAGTGCATGCATCATTCCACCCAAATGTAGGCATTAGGGAATGTTCATTTGCATATGCATCATTTAGGTCATTTTTGCCTTGTGCATGTTAGAATCGTATAATGCTTCCATTTCTTCCATGAGCCACCCATTCCATCCAACCGTTGCTTGAATTGGTAGGCCACTGTGATTTTCTCCTCACTTGTCAATATTAGGAGAGCTGCTTCCATATAGATGGAAGTTAGGGCAAGCAACGTAGAATAGGAGATCACAAGATGCACCGAGCCTGAACCGGAGAATTTCATTATGTTAAGTGCCTTATATGATAGTGTTCATCAATTTTGAGGTAGATATCTTTTATGGATGATTTCTGTCGCCTTTAGGGTAATTATCATTATGTGGTTAGTGAGGGTCGGTTTGTGAATGTCTGGTGGGGATCATTTGGTGATGTTTGTTGTGATGACCTGTTCTTTAGTTGACTTTCGCAATTCTATTCTAAAGTTTAGTTACTCGAGGGCGAGCAATGTTTAAGCTTAGGGGAGTTTGATGCGATGATTTTGAGTCACATTTATAGACTTGTTTTACTTGTATTTTATGCTTTTATTAGTCATTTTGATGGTTAATATTGCATAATTCATTTACTTCAGTCTATGATCTTTCTCAGCATCAATTCTCCTTTATTTTGTTGTTTTGAGCATAAATGATTACAATAATATGTTTTATATCGGCTTATGTGGTTTTGTGTTGCAATTTTAGGAAAAATGAATATCTGCTACTGTCGATACCATCGACAGTGGTCGATACCATCGACATAACCACAAGTTATCAGCCGCAATGAGCCGCACAGAGTCAATACCATCGACAGTGAAGTCGATGGTAGCGACTTACCATCAGGTTGCTGGTAAGAAGAGAGTCGATACTATCGACCCCAGAAGATTCAGCGACAGAAAAGGACAAAAAGTGACGCCTTAGGGTGTCGATACCATCGACCCTCTTCGATGGTATCGAGTCAGCATGAGTCATGACAAAGAAAAGAAAAGAAGACCAGCCGCTATCATGCAGGGTCGATACCATCGACTCGCGTCGATGGTATCGACACAGTCAGATACAAGTTTGTTTTAGATTGATCAAAATCGGATGGCTGTGATATTTTTGCAACCTAACTCGGTGATTATACCTAATGACGGCGGCCAAGAGAAAATGATCACGTCATTAGCCGCTGGACACATCCCGAGAAGGTGTGGAGAGAAGAACGGAGCCCAGAAGCACGCCCCAGCCATTTCGGGAGCCGAAGAAGACATTTTCTGTCGATGAAAGGCCGTAGATCGCGCATTCCACGCCGAAGAAATGCTTGGATCTTCTCCGTTCAGGGGTTTCATATCTTAGTCACGTTTTTCTCCATGTTTCCTCTTTTCTCTACCATGTTTTTCTCTGAGATGAACATGCGGGGCTAATCCCCTTTATCTTTAGGACCGGGAGTAGCCTGGGGAAGCATTGTATGACATTTTTATCATAGTAATTCATCATTTATCTCTTAAATCCATGGTATGATTTTGTTTTCTCAATTATATTGTTATGCTTGATCACCATAATGATAATATAATGCCCTTAATTACTTTAAAAGAAGAATTAACGGTTGAAAAGAAATGAAATTCACATTAATTAACAAATCCCTTGAACAAGGTGATGTACGGTTAATGGTGGAAACCCAGAGGTCGATTCTAATGCACCTAGTTTAGGGTATAGGTTACTACGACGGTGGAATCGACCTAGACTTAGGTAGTGAATTGTACCACGACAGTGGACAATTTTGACTACAGGCCACTACCCTGATTGAGAGATGAACCTGAATTATTATATGGAAATTCATACAATGAAAACCCGCGGTGAAACCACAATCCTAAAGATCTTCACCTGAATTGATTAAATTAAACCTTTAATCGATTGCTTTATTTTATTTTATTTTCTTTTTAATTTTACAACAACTCTCAACTCTTTTAATATGTTTAGCTGATCGCGACCAGTTAGTAGTAGTCTATCGATAGTTCAGTGTCCCTGAGTTCGACTCGGGCCTCACAAGGGCCTATACTACATTGACGCGTACACTTACATTTTACACACGGAAAAAGAGTGTCAGTCCTCTCAGGTTTTAGTAACCAATAAAGATACTGAGAAAGTCCTACCCGGTAAAGGGAGGGATAACAAGGGAGAGACAATTGTGGGAGAGTGTATCAACTATAGCAAGTTGACATTTAAAAGGGAAAACTCCTTCCCATTGGTTCTGACAGCGCAACGTGGAGTTGTCGGTGGTTTGTGTGGACTACTCGAGAGGTAGGAGGTTGTTGTCTTCCACTAGGAGAACACATTCAACCATTTTCTGTGGTGCTACATCAGGAGGCCAATAGAGACGATTGTTCGAGTCATGCTGATGAAGGAGTGATTTGCTTCCTGAAGAAGAAGAAGCACAATGCTATGACAAGGGTAATGTCATTGGACTTGCTCTAGGACTAGGTATAACCTTGCAACCTTTCCTTCCTAGATACATTGTTATTGACGTGATCTTATTGTTCAGGAGAATCAAGTTGTAAATTTTTTGTTTCGACTACCTTATTTGTTACCCCGATTTCTGTACAGTACCAAAAACATTTTTTGTACTAGAGATGAAATTAAATTGTGGACACTAGTTCAGTACGTTATACATGTGTTTCCTGATTAAAAAGTCATATATATTGACTAATTCCTATTTACCAATACTTCTATGGATTTATTGGAAAATAAAGCTGATTAGCCAATCAGAAGTGGCCACATCAACAATCAACATCTTTTCTAGAGGGCGGGTTAATGACCTTGTTACCATTTTCAGTCACTTGGGTTTGTCACATAGTGAGGAATGGCCAATCAAAATGCCATGAAGATTCATCTTCCTCCTTGCGTGTCTAATACTTGTTGATCATACTAGTCAATTAGAGGGATGATTTTGGCTTCTAGAGCTTGGTGACCCCAACTAAGTCCATGGATGGCCTTAACATGTTTCCATAGACTCGATGATCCCTCAAGGGATGCAAGTGGTAACTAAGGGTTGTGTGATGAGGTACCAGCTTTAATAAGAAGTGGTACGGGGCCAAGAGAGGAGGAGGAGAGAATATACCTCACCTTTTAGCACTCTAATAGTGGGTCAAGGTCTGTGGAGGGCTATGGAAGCTTTTTGGCAAGCCATCATTGTTAGAGGTGGTATGATTTAGCACAGTGTTGGGGTTTTCAATAAAGATGGAGTTCTAGTTTGGTTCCATTTGTGGGGTTTGTCCTTTGTCAATTGAAGATCGAAAATACGAGTGAGGGTGAACGGTATGATGCCAATTGACTTATATAGGCTCAGAGATACAAGGAATGCAACCTATAACTCATGTAGGAGGAAGAGATGAGAAGGATGATTGGGCATTTGAGTACTCTCAGAGGGTAGTGCCCAAATCAAGGATCATTTGGTAAGTCTCAATATCCTACACGCAATGGAGAAGAAACAATGACTTTTCATTAATAACAGAGGAAGAGAAAGTAGATCAAACAAGAGAAAGAGTTTCTTTACTTCCTTGGTAGAAGGTTGAAGGTAACCAAGGATCATTTGATCCCTAGCCTGATAATTGTGATGTTGCACCATGTAAAGGGGGTTGGGTTTTGACCCCTAAAGTTCCACATGAAAAATAAATCTCATAGGGTATAACTTTATTACTTAGCCTGAAATTTCAAAATTGTCATCTCATCTATGGCAGCATCGTTTGGCCACAAAATTTTTAGGTTTTCTTCTTTGATTTGTAAACTCCATATTGATCAATTTTCATCAAAACTTGAAATTGTTTGATAGCCAGAGTAATACTCTAAAGTGGCATGTAATTCAACCCCATAAATGGGATTATTATACATCGATCAAACTTAAAAACTAGTCAAAACCCTTGTGTAGTTTTGTGAGATAATAACTACAACAATAAAGATGTTGTTAACCAATATTTAACCCAACAAAAAACTTGATTCATAAATAAATGGTGTTCACACCATTATACCATAACTTCTTGGTTTATTGTCCTGAAAGACTTAATAGTGAATATGTAGCAAACTTTATTTGTTAAGAAGGTTATAATCAATTGTGATTTTCAGTTACGACTTCTATAGACAAAAAGAAAATTACAAGTCCTCACACGTGCTATACTAGAATTTTTACGTAATAAGTGACTGGCACTACCATTTGGATGTTCCAATTTCAAGCAATGTCAAAAACTTACACCCCTATTTGTGGTGGCATTTAGAAGTGAGCACCCTTTTAAAGCTACTAAAGTAAACTTTTCTTTGAATGCAATAGTTTAATCCTACTTACGTGAAATATTTACTATAAGACAACCACCACCATATAACTAGGAAAAGTAGTAAATGATTACACATAAAATGTAACATAGTGTCATTAAGAATTAGATGTCACCCCTAGAGACTAAGTTGTTGTGAACCCCAACGTATACAAACAGACCCATAAAGGAACCCACAATGACCAAACTCAAAACATGGTTGGACCAAAAGTTGTTTCAACTATGAAAGTAAGAGAAAAATCACAATAAAGTTGAGGAATTCAACAAGTCCAAGACCATTATCAAGAACTTGTAACTAGAATTGGGATGGATTCCAGTTAGAGAAAACATATCTTGGACAACCTAGTCATAAGAGAGAGCTTTTTACATCCAAACATCAAAAAAATTATCTACAAGCAACGTCGACTAACTTAGGGAGCCATTGGGTTATTCCATAGAGACACCATATTTCCATCATCCTCAAAACAAATAAGTCCCTTCAGAGTAGAGCCATCTCCATCAAGTGAGATCAAGATGGCATTTATAGAGGTCTTAACCTCTTGTAGTTTGTGGATGTGTCACCTAAGATTATTATTTATCCACTCTACAAAGTATCACACATATCATCAATATATTTATTTTCTAACGACTTATGTTTCTTTTTACTGACTGTGCTCTAACAAAATACTACAAAATTTGCAACAAGCTAAAGTACTAGTATTTTAGTTATCTCATCTTTAATACATGCCTCATAATTGAATATAGTATAAAAGATGTAATCAATGTTGTTTGTATGTCCAGCTATCTCTACGTATTATGAGATCAAATGCGCTTAGAAATAATACAATCATATAGTAAATGAAAATTTCTTTATAGGATTGTCTACGAAGAATAAAAATGTTGAGCCCACTAAAACTTCTTTTGTTGCATTCAACGACAATGAAAACCTTGTTGTTTCCTATCATTCAGATTCATATGTGAACTTTTGAAGGGAATTTAAGGCCCTCAAAATGTTTCCTGCAAAATGATTTATGTCCAGAATGAGACAAAAATATAAGATTTATTTATGACTTCGCTTAGGCCAATAGGAATATAGTTATATATAGGTCGACTAAGGTAGTTTATGAGGTATTTTATGTGGCCACCAATCTTATCTCCAAAATAGTATGCTTAATCCAATTGATCCAGTTGAGCATAGCATTTCATAGAACTTCTCAATCATAATGTGCCTAATGTTTTTGGGAATAATTTAACAACATTTATAGTGGGATATACAATGTAGTTTTGACCAAGAATCTATTAATGACTTCATATTACCCAAATTATGGGTCAAGTAGTTAACTTTATCATGGACAAGGTGTTGGATTTGAATAAGATAATTCCAACAATGTGAACACTTGACTTGGATTTTGAATGTCATGCCATGGTTCTTTTTTATAGTTGTCTTAATATACTCAAGCCAAGAACTATCTTCATTTTACAAAACAACAATTTATATATTTTTTAACATATAGTGAGAATATTATTTGAGTCTAATAATACCACTCCTAACTTTTTTTGTTAGTGTAAGGACCCTGACCTCTGTTTAGGGCTTATACTATTTGCTTTGCTTAACCCTGGTTCTTAGTTTCTTGCTAATCACCTTTAGTGGTGATTAGGATTTGTTTGTGCTTTGTTGAGAGTTGGAGGTGCTACTTGTAATTAACCCAAGTCTAGGGTTGTAGAGCAAGTCTGTCACCTTGAGAAGTGTTTCTCTCTCCTTGCTTCCTCTAGTGTTGAGAGGAAGGGTTGGGCTCATTGCTGGAGTTGTTTTGGGCTTGGATGAGCTTGTTGGGCCTTGGGATGCCTTGCTTGAACCTTGCCCTTGCCTTGTTGGACCTTGTGTCAGGCAGGAGTGCCTTGTATCGGCCTAGGTGTGTCACTCAGGGAGTGATGTCGGGCTTGGTGATGGGGTGTGTCGGCCATGGACCCCCTTTGACCCCTTTTAACCTCGTTTGTGTCACCACTAGTGGACGCTTGGTGCTTGATGCTTGCATGTGGCAATGACCTTAGACATGTGTTTAAGACAAGTTGGAGAGGTGGCATTGCCCATGGACAAGTGTCCCTAAGTGGGCGACACCTTGCCTTGTCCTATCTTGGTTTCTCCTCCATCCTCTCCTATATATGCACCTTCTTTCTCTTGCTAAGGATCCCTTTAGTTCCTTAGTTCCCTTCTCCCTTGGTTGCACGACACCTCTTCCTTTGCAAGCTTGGTGGCCGATCCTTCTCCTTCGAGTCTTTTTCTTCCTCTAGTGGTGGCCGAACCCTAGAGTGCTTTGTTCTCCTTCTTGTGGTGGAGCTTGGAGCTTTCTTAAGGCGGGTTACATAACTCCTAACCCTAACCATACTACCTTCTTCTATGTTCTTGTATGTTTCATATGCTTTTATCAGCAATGTATGTTCTAAGATAACTTCTTGCTTAAGTTACACCTAGTTGGCCGAACCATGTTTTAGGTTTCCTTGTTGAGCAACACTCCTTTCTCTCCTTGGTCTAGAGGAGTGAGCTTGAGTTCTAGTAATATGGACAATACCCCTCTCTCATTCAAGTTGAGAGGTGAGCTTGTGTTCTAGTTGCTTGAGAAACACCCTCCTCTCACCATGGACTTGAAAGGTGAGCTTTTGTGTGGTTTAAGACCTTTTTTAGGGTTGATCCTTGTGGTTTCCCGATTGGTGATAAGAAGTTGTGCAAGACCCCTCTCTCTTAATTGTTGAGAGGTGAGCCATCTTCTTGATCATTTAGGGTTTGGTGCCCTTGTGCTTGAGGTTGAAGACGATCTTGTTGGGTTGTAGCTTGCACGATATGGCCTTGGGATGGTGTTGCCCGATACCTCTCTTGAGCTTGAGTTCTAGGTCATTATGAGGATGATGTGATGGGAGTCACACCTTGGTTCTTTCCTTGTGTGTTGACTGATATGTGAGGCTAGTTTGGTTGGACGATAGGCCTTCCCTTGGTGCCCTTGTCTTGATGGATGATGTGTGGTTTTGTGGTCGTTATAGGGTTGGCCTGGGCACCATGGATCTAGCCGTCATAATAGTTGTCGCCCGTTGCAACCCCTAATACCTAGTGCACGATACACCTAGTGCATGATACACCTAGTGCACAATACCCCTAGTGCACAACACACCTGTTGCAGGACATGCCCCATAGACTTAGCTGCACGTTAGGCTTTGTGGCCATTATACCCTGGTTGCACGACACTCCTTGAGGTGGTAGTCGTTATCCTTGACCGATACATGGCTAGATGCTTGGGAGATATGAGGGAGTCTACCCTGCCCGATACCACATCTAGTGAGAGTGCCCTGCCCGTCACACTTCTTGTGAGGGTAGTGGGCACTTCTAGTGAGGGTCATGTTCCTCCTGAAAAACCTATATGTTAGATCTTTTTCATGCAATCACAGTTGGTTTATGGTTGTGAACCCTTGACACGTTTGATAGTAGTGAGGTAATTGATATAGTAGATCACACCTATGTAAATATGACGTGACATTACATGTGTTTATGATCATCTTGAATCATGTATATATATAATGATAATCTTGGAAGAATATGAGTTGTTTCACATGATGATATGACCTATGTCTATGGTCACAGGGTTGAGGCATGAGTGATAAAGTGTATAATCACCAATGTTGCCCTATATTGACAATACGAGCATTCTATTAATCTATGATGGTTTAAGTTATCTCTATGATTGTGTATACTAACCTTGTAGGTGTTTCATGTGAATGCATAGCTAGGAAAAAGGATATGAGGCATATATGTTTGAATAACACTGCTTTGATGATCACTCTTGATGATGAGATAACATGCATCACCTGTATGATGTGTTCCGGTTTGAGGACCTAAGTTTGGCTAAAGAGCCTAGTTGAGGTGTTATCCTCTGATGATGAGATCAGGAATTGTTATCCCAAGTGATGAGAATGCCTTATGAGGTAGTGGTTTCTTGTGATGAGGGATTGAGATCCCAGAATAACATGATGGTGGTAACAATAATGTAGATTTAGGTTATGCATATGTTATAACATGGTTGCCTCAACAATCCACTTAAAATATACTAACTAATCACAGTGGAACATATCATGTAGTTTGACCTGGCCATAGATCCATCACCATCAGTAGCTGGTGATGGTGAAACGGGTTCTCCTGCGGGTTAACCCGGAGCGCATATTTTTGAATATGTGAGGTTTCTCCAAGCCTAAAATAGAGAGGATTCGAGTGCAGCTACTGTTGTAGACTTGAGATAGATAGAGCATGGTGAACAGGCCCATGGATTAGTGTGATAGAGCATGAATGCGTTCATGGCTCAGAGAGCACGGTGAACTGGCTCGTGGCTCAAACATACTAGCGCCGAGACCTGTACCAAGGCAGGCTAGAGAAAGGGTAGCCTGCAGGAGCTGACCCTGTGGCTGAGGCCACTTAAGCATGAGACTACGGTCCTACTTTGGTTCTCATACACTAACCACGAGGTGGGAGGTCGTGGAGTCCGGATCTTCCACAGACCTTGTATGGCACCGACTCTGGGTTTCACAACCGTCAGTTGGATTTGAGTGGTTCGACTCATTTCCTCAAGGCATAATAACACATAATCCAGACAAATAGTTTTTATTTCTTACGGCAAAACACAGAACATTGGTTGAGGCCTTGCTTGTGTAGTTGATCTCGTTATACATTACAATTACTTATACATTCCTTATGTTATGTGATAAGATCTTATAAATATTATCTCGTCAATCATGTTCCATAAAGAAATACTTGGTTATATGTCTTCCGTACACCATGGTAAGCTCAATGGTAATAACAATCTTGCTCTATAGACTGCTCTTGTTGTACATTTTATCAGTTATCTGTTGTTGCTGCTTTAACCTTTCTGAGGTTTTATGGTTCTGGAGGGGAGTTATGTTTCTCGCTGGGACTGTGTGTCTCACCCTGTTGGTTTAGAACCTTTTTAGGTGTTTGCGCTAGACATGGTGGTGGTCGCAGAGTTGCGGCCAAGCAGTAAGAAGAGCAGTAGAAGGTAAGAGATGGATATGATGTTATTTTGGTTGTTTTTTTGTAGAGTCTTAGAGTCATCCCTGTACTCTCAGGTCCTTGGAGGCGTTTTGACGTTGTTTTATGATGTTTTGCTATTTAAGCTTTGTATATCCTATTGCTGGTCGGATGCGGTCCGTCATGTATATAAACATGTGATGAACTCATGTGATGACAAGACAGCTAGTCCGTTAATCTGTGGACACGTATCAAAACATGTAAATGTTTATATAACCTGTTTTCTTGCAGGTTGAGGATCTGGATGTAATAGTTTCTTGGTTTATCTACTTTCTGAAATCTGTTTTAATTAACTCGTGTTTTTGGTAATAAGTGGTTTATGGTTTTTTCCGCACGTTTTCGCATGGCACCTCGTTGTCTGTGGGATAGCGGGATGTGTTGCCACAAGCTTGGTATCAGAGCCCGAGGTTCACTGAGTCTACAGGGATCTAGGACTAGGTTGCGTCTATTCTTGTGAGTCCTCCATATTTTCTTACGATTATCTTCTGCCCTCAGTGGAAGAAAAAGCCAAGATGTCTGGGAATCATGAAGAATATGCTGCCAAGAGCAGTGATGCTGCATCAGTTGATGGAGCTGAAGGGCAGGCACATGGAGATTGGGTGCCTGAGGTTCCCCAACTTGACCCAGCCATTCTTGAAAACCCTACCAACCAACAACTTATGGGGTAGATGATGGCTATGATGAATCTCATGGAAGAGAGATTGCCAGTGCCTCCACTGAGAGCACAGGCTCCCCATGGTGAAACATCGGGTATTGGGAAGATCTTTGAGCGGCTTCACCGAGTCAGAGCTTCAGACTATGCTGGGATGGCCGATCCAGTAGATGCAGATCTGTGGTTGATAGGTCTTGAGAAGGCCTTCGGAATCCTCGACATCCCCAAAGAAGACAAAGTCAAGCACGTTGTCTACCTTCTGAAGGGTAGTGTTGGTCACTGGTGGAGCATCGAGGAAGAGAAGCGACCCAGTGAGGTGATCGGTTGGGAAGTTTTCCGGTGTGAGTTCGTCAGCAGATACTTTCTAAAGGCATATCTGGATGAGAAGATCAGCCAGTTTGAGTGCATGTGCCAAGGAGCGATGAACATCACCGAGTATGAAGCCAAGTTCATGGACATGTTGAAGTTTTTCCCTCACATGGAAGCGACGGATGATGAGCGAATCAGACGTTTTGAGAAAGGCTTGAGTACTGAGCTGACAACACATGCTTCTACGTTGGAGAACCGAGAGCGGTTTTCCACATTTGTGGAATATGTCTGGAGGATCGAATGGTCAGTTAGGGAGAAAAGAGAATCCATGTCTAAGAAGAGGCTTGTCCCGTTCCAGGGACAGAGGTTTGGTGGCTTCAAGAAGATGAGGTTTCCAGCACCTTCTGGGTTAAGAGGTTCCTGTGCACCGTCATAGTGGTCTCCAAATAAGGGAAGAGGGTATGTTCCTTCACCGTCAAAAGCACATAGGACAACTTCAATAGCAGCGATAGGGCCATCTAGGCCACAGTTTGAGGAAAGGGCATGCTATATCTGTGGACAGACAGGGCATTTCAAGTCGAATTGGCCAAGTAAAGATGTTGAAGTGACCCAACAACTAAGGCAGAATCAACAAGGGTCAGACCGATAGCAACCCAGTAGTAGTAGAGGGCGAGGACACGTCCAAGTGTCACAAGCAAGATCGTCTGCTCAAGGAAGCATAGGACGTGGACAACAAGCAACGGCTTGATTCTATGCTATGAGTCATCCGGAGGAGATAGTCAACCCGCGAGTGGTGGCAGGTCAGATGGAGTTATTTCATTTTGATTTGTCTTCTTCTTTCTTTATATCTGTTTTGGTTGACCCAGGTGCTACACACTCTTTTATCGCACGTCCTATGCTTGATAACTGTCTTTTACCTGTTAGTTGTAAGAAAGATAGCTTGTTGTTAGAAACCCCTCT
Organism: Alisma plantago-aquatica; assembly: GCA_963693085.1. NCBI lineage: Eukaryota > Viridiplantae > Streptophyta > Magnoliopsida > Alismatales > Alismataceae > Alisma > Alisma plantago-aquatica. The sequence goes on from OY856413.1 coordinate 941,547,774, forward strand.
TGATGGTTCCTCGATGCTTCGAGAGGAGTGACCATTGTGTGTTTTATCTTTTTTAGGACACAGTATACAAGTGGATCTTATACCACTTGATATGCATGGATTCGATGTGATCCTTGGGATGGATACCTTAGAAAAGTATAAGGTTGTGTTGGACTATGGTTCCAAGAAGGTAGTGTTTGAGGTTTGTGGAGAGAAGTGGATCTTCCAAGGAGATAGGAAGATTCTTCCGACATGTTTAGTATCCACGATGGTGGCAGAAAAGCTGATACGACAAGGTTGTAAGGCGTTCTTAGCTCACATTGTCGATACCAAGGCAAAAGGTCATAGCCTTGAGGAGGTGACGATTGTCCAAGAGTTTGCATATGTGTTTCATGATGAGTTCCCCGATGTTCCTCCACCTCGAGAGATTGATTTTGAGATCAATCTAGTTCCAGGAACACAACCAGTTGCACAGACACCATACAGGATGGCTCCCGCAGAGATGGCGGAGCTCAAGAAGCAGTTACAAGAGTTTTTGGAGAAAGGTTTCATCCGACCAAGTACATCGCCTTGGGGTGCTCCACTGTTGTTCGTTAAGAAGAAGGACGTATTGATGCGGTTATGCATAGACTACCAGTAGTTGAACAAGGTCACGATCAACAACAAGTACCCGTTGCCAAGGATAGATGATCTGTTCGATCAGTTGCGTGGTGCTACAGTGTTTTCAAAGATCGACCTATGGTCTGGATATCATCAATTGAGGATTAAGGTGGATGACATAACAAAGTCAGCTTTTAGGATGAGGTATAGTCACTTCGAGTTTGTGGTTATGCCGTTTGGGCTAACCAATGCGCCTGCTGATTTCATGGATTTGATGAACATGGTGTTCCGTTCGTTTCTAGATTAGTTTGTTGTAGTCTTTATAGATGACATCTTGATCTACAGTTAGGACAGTCAGAAGCATGAACAACATCTTAGACAAGCGTTGACTCTCCTTTGCCAGCATCAGTTGTATGCCAAGTTTAGTAAGTGCGAGTTTTGGTTGAAAGAAGTAACTTTCTTAGGTCATGTGATATCTGTAGAAGGAGTTAAAGTGGACCCGAAGAAGGTGGAGTCGGTTACAGAATGGGAACAGCTGAAGATGCCGACTGAAGTTCGTAGTTTCCTGGGTTTATCTGGATACTACCGGAGGTTTATAAAGTTTGTCTAGAATGATCTTTGCCATCAAGCTTTCCAAAGTTTGAAGGAGAAGTTGACTGGTGCTCCAGTGCTAGTGCTGCCAGAGCCTGGGAAAGGCTATGTTGTTTTCTGTGATGCTTCTAAGAAGGGCTTAGGATGTCTGCTGATGTAGGAAGATCATGTAGTTTCTTTTGCTTCACGACAGCTTAAGAAACATGAGGAGAACTATACGACTCATGATTTGGAGTTGGCAGTAGTGGTTCATGCGCTAAAGATTTGGAGACACTATCTCTATGGGGAAGTGTGTCAGATCTTTACAGATCATAAGAACTTGAAGTATATCTTCTCATAGAATGAGCTAAACATGCGACAACGTCATTGGATGGAGCTAATCAATGATTATGATTGCACCATCGAGTATCACCCTATTAAGGCGAACGTGCTAGCTGACGTGCTTAGCCGAAAGTCTTCTTGTCTTCCTACAAAAGGAGCACAGTTGAGTTCCTTAGTATGCCATAGATGGGATATGTTTGTCTCCTTGCGGCAGATGAATGTACAGATGGAAGTTTCCTTGTTAGGAGGACTTTTGGCACAGATGCAAGTCAAGCCTACGCTGAGATAGCAAATCAAAGATGCACAACAAACATATGATACAGTGCGGTTGATCAGGTCAGAGCTCGGGAGTGAAGGGCGTATCTCGTTCCATAAGTCTAAAGATGGACTGGTTTGCTATCATGATAGGATGGTGGTCCCCAATGCTGATAATCTGAGGAAGCTAGTGCTCGAGGAAGCACACACATTGATGTATGCTATGCATCCAGGAGTCACCAAGATGTATCACAATCTAAAGGACCTGTATTGGTGGCCTGGATTGAAGAAAGATGTAGACGAGTTTGTGGCTATGTGTGCGGTATGCCAGCAAGTTAAGGCTGAGCATCAGAATTCGGCAGGTATGTTGCTACCCCTGCCAATACCACAGTGGAAATGGGATCATATAACAATGGATTTTGTGGTTGGTCTGCCCAGGACAACTAAGAATCATGATTCCATCTGGGTGATAGTGAACAGATTGATGAAGTCTGCCCATTTCATACCTGTGAAGACAACTTATTCAGCTGAGAAGCTCGCTCATGTATATGTAGATGAGATAGTACGCTTGCACGGCGTACCAGCAATGATAGTTTCTGACAGAGGTCCTCAGTTCACGATTCATTTCTGGGAACAGTTGCACAAAGCGTTGGGAACACAGTTAAGGTTCAACACCACTTTTGACCCACAAATAGATGGACAGTCTGAGAGGACTATTCAGACTTTGGAGGATCTTCTTCGGGCTTGTGTTTTGCAGTTCCTAGGCAGTTGGGATGTGCATCTCAGTTTGATAGAGTTCGCCTACAATAATAGTTATCAGCGGAGCATTGACATGGCTCCTTATGAAGCTTTATATGGTATGAAGTGGAGATCTCCTTTATGTTGGTATGAGTCTGGTGAATATCAGCTTTTGGGTCCTGAGTTAGTACAACAGACAACAGAAAAGTTCAAAGTGAAATAGCAACAGCTGAAGGTGACACACAATAGACAGAAGACTTATGCAGACAATTGCTGGCGACCTTTAGAGTTCGAAGTAGGAGACAAAGTTTACCTCAAGGTCTCACCTTGGAAAGGCGTGCTAAGGTTTGGATGGAAAGGTAAGCTAGCACCCAGGTATATGGGACCATACACAGTAATAGCACGTGTTGGCAAGGTAGCTTACAAGTTAGAGCTGCCACCAGAGTTGCATATGTTACATCCAGGGTTCCACGTCAGCATGTTGAAGAAAAGTCACCCAAATATAGGGACAATGTTACATCTGGTAGAGGTTGACCTTGATGAAGATGTGACCTACGAGGAAGGTCTTGTGATGATCCTTGACAGAAGAGTAAAGAAGCTGAAGAGGAAGGACCTAGTTCTGGTAAAGGTTTTTTGGCATCATCGAGGCATTGAGGAAGCCACGTGGGAGCTTGAGGAAGAGATGAGGAGGAAGTATCCCTTGCTTTACTCTTCGTATTTCGGGGACAAAATCCCTTTGTAGAGGGTTATAGCTTGTAAGGACCCTGACCTCCATTTAGGGCTTATCCTATTTGCTTTGCTTAACCCTGGTGCTTAGTTGCTTGCTAATCACCTTTAGTGGTGATTAGGGTTTGTTTGTGCTTTTTTGAGAGATGGAGGTGCTACTTGCAATTAACCCAAGTATAGGGTTGTAGAGCAGGTCTATCACCTTGAGAAGTGTTTCTCTCTCCTTGCTTCATCTAGTGTTGAGAGGAAGGGTTGGGCTCGTTGATGGAGTTGTTTTGGACTTGGATGAGCTTGTTGAGCCTTGAGATGCCTTGCTTGAACCTTGCCCTTGCCTTGTTGGACCTTGTATCGGACAGGAGTGCCTTGTATCGGCCTAGGTGTGTCGCCCAGGGAGTGATGTCGGGCTTGGTGATGGGGTGTGTCGGCCATGGACCCCCTTTGACCCCTTTTGACCTTGTATGTGTCACCACTAGTGGACACTTGGTGATTGATGCTTGCATGTGGCAATGACCTTGGACATGTGTTTAAGACAAGTTTGAGAGGTGGCATTGCCCATGGACAAGTGTCCCCAAGTGGGCGACACCATGCCTTGTCTTACCTTGGTTTCTCCTCCATCCTCTCCTATATATGCACCTTCTTTCTCTTGCTAAGGATCCCTTTAGTTCCTTAGTTCCCTTCTCCCTTGGTTGCACAACACCTCTTCCTTTGCAAGCTTGGTAGTCGATCCTTCTCCTTGGAGGCTTCTTCTTCCTCTAGTGGTGGCCGAACCTTAGAGTGCTTTGTTCTCCTTCTTGTGGTGGAGCTTGGAGCTTGTTTAAGGCGGGTTACATAACTCCTAACCCTAACCATACTACCTTCTTCTATGTTCTTGTATGTTTCATATGCTCTTATCGGCCATGTATGTTCTAAGATAACTTCTTGCTTAAGTTACACCTAGTTGGCCGAACCATGTTTTAGGTTTCCTTGTTGGGCAACACTCCTTTCTCTCCTTGGTCTAGAGGAGTGAGCTTGAGTTCTAGTAATATGGGCAATACCCCTCTCTCATTTAAGTTGAGAGGTGAGCTTTTGTTCTAGTTGCTTGAGCAACACCCTCCTCTCACCATGGACTTGAAAGGTGAGCTTTTGTGTGGTTTAATACCTTTGTTAGGGTTGATCCTTGTGGTTTCCCGATTGGTGATAAGAAGTTGTGCAAGACCCCTCTCTCTTGATTGTTGAGAGGTGAGCCATCTTCTTGATCATTTAGGGTTTGGTGCCCTTGTGCTTGATGTTGAAGACGATCTTGTTGGGTTGTAGCTTGCACGATATGGCCTTGGGATGGTACTGCCTGATACCTCTCTTGAGCTTGAGTTCTGGGTCATTATGAGGAGGATGTGTTGGGCATCACACCTTGGTTCTTGCCTTGTGTGTTGATAGATAGATGAGGCTAGTTTGGTTAGACGACATGCCTTCCCTTGGTGCCCCTGTCTGGATGGATAATGTGTGGTTTTGTGGGCGTTATAGGGTTGGCCTGGGCACCATGGCTCTAGCCATCAGAATAGTTGTCCCCCGTTGCAACCTCTAACACCTAGTACACGATACACCTAGTGCACGATACACCTAGTGCACGATACCCGTAGTGCATGACACACCGGTTGCACGACATTCCCCATAGACTTAGCTGCACGTTAGGATCTGTGGCTGTTATACCCTGGTTGCACAATACAGTTGGTTGCACGACACTCCTTGAGGTGGTGGCCATTATCCTTGACCAATACATGGCTAGATGCTTGGGCGATATGAGGGAGTCTACCCTGCCCGATATCACTTCTAGTGAGAGTGCCCTGCCCATCACACTTCTTGTGAGGGTAGTGGGCACTTCTAGTGAGGGTCATGTTCCTCCCAAAAAACCTATATGTTAAATATTTTTCATGCAATCATGGTTGGTTTATGGTTGTAAACCCTTGACACATTTGATAGTAGTGAGGTAATTGATATAGTAGATCACACCTATGTAAACATGACATGACATTACATGTGTTTATGATCATCTTGAATCATGTATATATATAATGATAAACTTGGAAGAATAAGAGTCATTTCACATGATGATATGACCTATGTCTATGGTTACAGGGTTGATACATGAGTGATAAAGCATATAATCACCAATGTTGCCCTATATTGACAATACGAGCATTCTATTAATCTATGATGGCTTCAGTTATCTCTATGATTGTGTATACTAACCATGGAGGTGTCATGCGGATGCATAGCCAGGAAAAAGGCTATGAGGCATATATGTTTGAATAGCACTGCTTTGATGATCACTCTTGATGATGAGATAACATGCATCACCTGTATGATGTGTTTCACTCTGAGGACCTGAGTTTGGCTAAAGAGCCTAGTTGAGGTGTTATCCTCTGATGATGAGGTTAGGGATTGTTATCCCAAGTGATGAGAATGCCTTATGAGGCAGTGGTTTCTTGTGATGAGGGATTGAGATCCTAGAATAACATGATGGTGGTAACAATAATGTAGCTTTAGGTTATGCATGTGTTATAACCTAGTTGCCTCAACAATCCACTTAAAATTTACTAACTAATCATAGTGGAACATATCATGTAGTTTGCCCTGGCCATAGATCCATCATCGTCAGTAGCTGGTGATGGTGAAATGAGTTCTCCTACGGGTTAACCCGGAGCGCATATTGTTGAATATGTGAGGTTTCTCCTAGCCTAAAATAGAGAGGATTCGAGTGCAGCTGCGGTTGCAGACTCGATATAGATAGAGCATGGTGAATAGGGTCCTGGATCATTGTGATAGAGCATGAATGTGTTCATGGCTCAGGGAGAACGGTGAACTTGCCCTGTACCAAGGCGGGCTAGAGAAAGGGTAACCTGTGGGAGATGACCCTATGGCTGAGGCCACTTAAGCATGAGACTGCAGTACTACTTTGGTTCTCGTGCACTAACCACGAGGTCGGAGGTCGTGGAATCCAACTCTTCCATTGACCTTGTATGGCACTGGCTCCGGGTTTTGCAACCGTCGGTTGGATTTGAGTGGTGTGACTCACTTCCTCAGGTCATAATAACACATAATCCAACTGAATAGTATTTATTGCTTACGGCAAAACACAGAACATTGGTTGAGGCCTTGCTTATGTAGTTGATCTCGTTATACATTACAGTTACTTATACGTTCCTTATGTTATGTGATAAGATCTTATAAATCTTATCTTGTCAATCATGTTCCATGAAGAAATACTTGGTTATATGTCTTCTGTACACCATGGTAAGCTGAATGGTAATAACAATATTTCCCTACATGCTGCTCTTGTTGTACGTTTTATCAGTTATCTGTTGTTGCTGCTTTAACCTTTCTGAGGTTTTATGGTTCTGGAGGGGAGTTATGTTTCTCACTGGGACTGTGTGTCTCACCCCGTTGGTTTACAACCTTTTTAGGTGTTTGCGCTAGATGTGGTGGTGGTCGCGGAGTTGCGGCCGAGCAGCAAGAAGAGCAGTAGAAGGCAAGAGATGGATATGTTGTTGTTTTGGTTGTTTTGTTGTAGAGTCTGAGTCATCCATATACTCTCAGGTCGTTGGAGGTGTTTTGACGTTGTTTTACGATGCTTTGCTGTTTAAGCTTTGTATATCCTGCTGCTAGATGGATGCAGCCCGTCATTTATATAAACAGGTTATGAACTCATGTGATGACAAGATAGCTGGTCCATTAGGCTGTGGACACATATCAAAACATGTAAATGTTTATATAACCTATTTTCTTGCAGGCTGAGGATCTGGATGTAAAAGTTTCTTGGTTTATCTACCTTTTGAAACCGGTTTTAATTAACCCGTGTTTTTGGTAATAAGTGGTTTATGGTGTTTTTCGCACGTCTTCGCGTGGCACCTCATTGTCTGTGGGATAGCGGGATGTGTCGCCACAGTAATTTATGGGGGATATGTGCAGGCTCAATATCTCATTGGAAAGTATTGAAAATGACATTAGCTCATGATATTATATTTCATCATGTCGATACAAGATTGGTGAGCTCCAAAGAGGGTAGATTTCTAAAAGTTAATTTTTACTACTGAAAGGTGTTAAAATAGACCTAAAATTTGTCGAGAGTTGATATTATTCTAATCATCAGGTTTGATGAAGATGACAGTGGGATAGATATATATTATTATATGACTAACATACAAGTTATCTATTTTTGTTAGGAGGATATTTTTATACCGTAATGAAACATAGAGGCCATGTAGATGTATTCTGAACAAGGAAGGATATATTAGATCTCCTTATTTGAGGTTGTTGGGTCTCTTAAACTATCATAAAGGTGATTTGTTAAATAGTACAAATGAATGCCTTGTGATAATGAATTGATATATTTGGTTGTTGCATCTATCATGGAAACTATAGTCCCTTATACGAATGATATGGAATTGTCAATTTATATTGTCAATAGCCTTTGCAAATTTGGTTTTTAAAATAAGGATAGGTCCTATATTATAAGAGCCTTTTTAGTAATCATATATGAGTTATTTATGATACTATTAGGTCATAACTTACTAATAAGTGATGGATTATCTAACTTTTTATTAGAGCACTATTCACCTACTTAATGGTGGATAGGTCAAAATCATCAGTCACCATCATATTTTTAAACATCTTACATATAAGATCTTGAGAAATTTCTCAATTATGTTAATAGAAGATCATGCCATAATCATATGGGTAGATAAATTTGTACATGTGAAAATTGAAGATAACCACTTAATCTCCTTTTGAGAGAACATAACCATTAGATTATTATGTTGACTTACTTTGTTTGTGCATAATTGGTGCCAACCCTATAAATGTCAGAATAATAAAGGATCGTCCGTTGTCTTAACAAACATGAATGAATATCCTTTTTTTGTTACAAAAATTTGTTTCGCGGCCCCCATAAAAGGGGTATTCAAAGTTTATATGACTGGAAATATTCCTTTTGTTGTTAAAAATGTACTTCAAGTGGTCGATGATATTAGTTATGGTATCCAATATATTGTGTGTGACAATTATATCAGTGCTAAGAGAATGAATGTTTGTTTACACATGTGACTACTTCTCGTTATTTGGAAATTTGGTGTTTGATCCCCTTATTTTTCTTGGATCTTTATTTTGATATAATCTCTTTGTCGATGAGGATTTTTTCACTTTTGGCAATAATGTTTTCAGTAGCTAGTGGACCATGGTTGTTTCTAGTCCCCATATAAATAAGTTACAATTGTCTAACCTTTTGTGAATGTTTCCAAAATTACCTTTCTTTTATAATCTAAGTTAAATTCACATCTCTTTAGGTTGGAAACGATTATTTAAGAGGATTTGTATTGTTTTGAACTTTTCAACAATACAAAAATGTATCACCATATTTGTTGTCCTAGACTAAGAATATTTTTGTTTTGAATGTCTTTGGGACCCATGGTACACACAATGTGTTAACTGTAAAAGGCATATGATACGTAATTATTCATGCTCACACTAGAGAAGGACATAATGAGTACTTGTTATCCCAACTGGTGGTCCTAAAAATTTTATCTATAAGAGCCCATTGACCATGTGAAGTTAGTGTTGTTAACATTAATTTCAACAAGGCATGACTCATATATGAAATCATTGAAATAGTTCATGTTGCTCTGGTTGTATTGTTGTGTGAAGTGTGTGAAACATTTTAGTTATGAATTGAGTACATTTGAAATCACCACTAACGTTACATGATAATTTTCTACATTAAGTATAAAAAATTTATAGCTTATGAAATAATTATTTTTAGTATAACAAACATCACCATAAACCCAAGTGAAGATCTAGAAATTATAGTTTACTATCTATTTTCTTATTTATAAAGTTAATATATGAGATCATTTCTTCCAAAAAGCTATTAAGTCAACTAAAAGGCTTTTATACCTCACATGTAATTTGGTTCCTACCTTTGGACCTCAATTCTTTTGTAGTGATGCATTTACTTTCATTTATTGTTATCATTGGAACTTTCTAAACTTTATCATTCAATAACACACCAATCAACACAAAAGATATCGATATGAAAAAAAGTGAACCATCATTTGGGTGTGAAGCTTCTCTTCTTCTATTTCTTGTGGTCTCCTATTAGACCATCACAAATCATATTAAATCTCACACATATCTTTGTTTGCACTATGTGAATAAAAAAAGACAATTTAATATCTTGAAAAAATTTGTGGATTAATGAAGAGTAGTCAATACAAGAGATATAAACTGTATGGGGGTATAAATAATTTGATTTACAATTACTAGAATAATCATCTATTGTAACATGTTTTGAATTACCTGATTTGTCAATTTTTTTCTGGAGAGATTCATTACTATTGAGCTTCTCAAGTCTCTGATGATCTTTGGATTTTGATATCCCCTCGTATGTCTATATATTTGTTTTTGCATCTAGTCACACTCAAATATTAGAAGCAATATTTTCAATAGTTTGGTTAGTAGTATAATTTCTAGGATTGGACTCTTCTTCAAGAGGAGCCTTGTATTCAGGGGTAGATTGCTTCAACCTAGATTCACAAGCTTTGGGGAATTAGAGTAGTGTTGGTCAAGTGATCATCTATACATGTTTTGGTTGTTGAATCTTGCACACTTGGTGTACTTTGTCAAATTTGTGTCCTTTTAGACCATAATGTGGCCTTTTTGGGGTTGACTACAATCATGTTCCTGATTCAAGCTACTATCTTTGTTATTGGGAAAGGTATCAACTCTTTAGTTATTTTATCAAGGTGACTAGGAAATAAGATGGTGATAAATATTATGAAATGAAGAGGACATCAAAAAAGAATTGTCAATATATATATATGGATAGCATAAAAATGTTTCCCATATGTAGCTTAGAATTTATTTGGCATGTCAGTATAATATGTAACTAATATTTAACAAAAGTCTTCAATTTAGTTTGTAGGTTGTAAATAATTTGGGTGAATGTAATGGAGATTGGTACCTAGCATTCTGATGATGCAATTTAAAATCTCAAGGCCCCATTTTGTTGTTTGACCTAACATGAATGCCTCATTACTTGCAACCATGATAGATAGACCCACTAGATGATCAAAGAGGATATCTTCAAACAAGGTATAAATAAGTTGACTTTGAAATATGATTTTTTTTATTGACAAATATGCCATGGATAAGGAGACCTTTTGCTACCTCTAAGAATTTGGCATAACATTTCTAGACATTTGGAGAAGGTGATGAGCATGCTCTGTGACTCCTACACTTTCATAAACCTCATTCAAGCACTATGTCATCGATATTAATTTCGTACACTACACTATTGGTGGAGGTGTACTCATAGAAGGTCATAACCCTTTCAATTAAGTTAAAGATGAAACTAGAGTTAGGATTTGGCTTGCAAACACCCGAGTATGAGGAGTATGAGTTGTGAACACTAGCCTTTTCCATTATGACTATGTGAAAGGTTACTATAGGAGTATCTCATCCACTCATAAGGTAGATAGTGTCTTCACTTCTTATATGGACCAATGTTATGAGTTTTTTAATGGGAAACACGATCCTATGGGAGCCACTGAGTTTGCATGTTGAAATATTGATGTGTACATGTAGGTGAATGTTTCTACCTCATCCATTTTATATTTATTAGTTTATAGGGTGTAAATTGGTCTTCCTTGGTTTTAGTCTAAGCATGCTATCATCTTTGCCTCCTCAAAATCGAAAGACACAAATATATTTATTTGTCTATGGTGTTTCATTAAACTTGTTGATTCTTTCAAGAAGTATTATTTATGTATGCTTATAGTGTGCATACTAAGGAACTAGATCTCTATAAAGCCAAAAATATTGTTTTGTTGGTTGACATATCATCTAAAAGTCTAAACTATTTTTGTGTCAGGGAACATATATCATAAGTCTTATTGTAACTCATATTTGTATGAAGACAATCATTCAAAAAAAGACCTGAACCAAGACATATAAGGTGCATTTATGGTTTTGACACCCAAAGTGTTTGTGAAAATACTCATGAAAACATACACGAAAGGCATATGTGTTTCCCATTCTTCTTATTTGTATACATCCATTTTTTAATTTAAGACACTTCATTATAATAATGTAAATGTAACATAATTCATAACCAAAGTGTTTTTATCCCCTGGTGTCTCTCTAGAAAGAGAGTTACTTGGGGTAGCCAAACTTCTTGTGGTATCTATCATTATGATTTTCCTTTATTCAATTTTTCATGATTTGCTCTTGTTCTTGTTCAATCATTATTTCTTGTTCTGTTGTTGTTTTGAATATCCCTTTATTACCACTAGGGCCTTTCCTAGTAGAATTGATGTTAGCACTATCCATGGATAGAACTGTTGCAGTCATAGTAGTGAGACAGTGATGTTGAGTCTCTATAATGTTGAATCAATCGATGAATCATTGCTTGATTTGTTTGATTTTCTAAAAGAAATGGTTACAAAACTTGTCTTTATTATTTCTCTAGTAATATAATAAAAAAAAGTCTTACCGTTTATAATGTTCTTGTAGTCTTGACCTTTAAATTCAGGTGAGCCAAGTGTAGACATGTCATCACTAGCCATGTTTTTGGAAGGGCCCTGACAACTTCTGAACTCATTAAATATCATGATATGCTGTTTGGTTTTTCATGTTGGGTGTAAAAAAGCAATCCATCCTTAGGCACGCTATCCTTAAATAGTTATTTCCACCCTCATAGTATCACTACATTCTCATTGGAGTTGCACATGTTTAGCTCACAACAACTATATCCACCTATTTGAATGCCAAACCATCCAAGTCAAACATAAGGGGTATAATTTTGCTAGAGAAACATGTGTTAATATAGTCATCAAGTGACCAAGTGTTTTAATGTGTAGGATATCTCTTGGTCCCCTAAAAAGTGGAGTTTTGTTCATTGTGGTGGGTGGTGGATGTTATTCTTATTGCCTAAGTGTTGAGCTAGCTTGTCTCTAAATGTGGAAGTGTTTTTTCATGAACTCCGTTGGTGTTTTTTTGTGAAACTGATCGGAAATATTTTAGATATTAATATGCATCGGGAATGCTACCCTTTATGTGGCTTAAGACTATTTTTACATCTAGACCTCTATCTTTTTGACTTCCCCGAGTTACAAATACTTAGATATTGGAAAAGTGGTGCATGAGAGAATTTAGAATTACTAATGGTGAATGACAAAATAAGAAGAATTGTTAGGAGGAAGGAGTATTTGAGATAATGGATAATGAATGCATCACATAAATCACTTTAATTAATGGTCATAAATATTAGGTATCCTGCATTCAAATCTAGAGAAGTCATGTCACCTAGAGAACAATCCTAAATGGTGTAGGTTGTATTTCCTAAGAGCCAATCATATGCTATTTGTGATGGAAAATCTTGTATTTTATTTGATTATTAATAAAGAAAATTCTAATTATTATGTTTGCTTCAATATGAGACAATGAATAAATGTAATAATTTACAAAGAATGGATGACTCAATTATTGTGTTTGCTTAAATATGAGATAAAGAATATATATAATATTGTCTTAAGAATGTATGACTCAATGCATGTGATTTTAGATTGAGGACCTGAATATGAGATCATGTGTATGATAAAAGTATTCATTCATGTCTGAGTCTCGGGCTTGATATTATTGTAAAAATTAGGATGACAATAATACATTAAGACTAGCAAGTTTTTGATTGATGACTATATCTCATTAGTCATGATATTGGATATCAAGATATAAATATAGTTATTTGTTATGAACAAGTGCACTCCCTAGACAAACCACTCTGAGTGTGATAAATTGAAGTCAATAAAGATAGTCAGAACCATACCTCAATGTGACAAAGATGATTGTGGTCCTCGCATCGAAGGTCACTACAATGATCACATGATGTTCAGTGTGCTTTAACACTACTCAACAGGACATTAAATAAGGGTTTCTATATAAGTAGTATGTAGGTGCATTATAGCACACGTGGACTACTATGAATGATGTAGATAGAATTTGTCCCTCCTATTGGAGTAATATTCCAACCACTTGATGAGTGAGACTGTGAAATGCATGGCAATCCTCATGTGAGTGAATATATGATATTATAATCATTTATATCTCAAATAGTATACTATATATCAAGTAATAAAGATTGAACATTAAAACAATGACGTTTCCATGCCTCAGATTTAGTTTAAATTTCAAACAAAGGAATGATCAATGTAACATTGGTCACAATACTAGGTTAAAGTTGTTCTCTAACTTCTCTAGTTATATGGGTAGCAACGATATCCTACTATATAGAAATAATTGCCTTTGTAGTCACAATTAAATAATACACATAACTACCAACATAATGTGGAGCCTATAGGGTCACACACATAGGATGCATTGGAATAAAAGTATGATTGGACATGATTGGAAATGTTCCAAGTCAAATTTATAGGTAAAATGTTTAGGTAATAAACCAAAACAATATCAGACTAAAATCCTAGATAGTCAGCTAAAAGGCCTTAGACAAATGGTTGTATTTAAAATTAACAACTCATATATAAATAAACCAGCTAACCCCAAACGACCAGCTATAGTAGTTAGTGGGGTGACTAAAACATTAATCAATAGATTAATGTGATGTACAGATCAATTAATCATGGCATAATTCAATAATGTTTTTAACTTATCCAACAGACAGATTTTCTTTCCCTAAGTGAGCACCTTTAAAAGTCGTATCCGCCTTTTTGTTTCTCATGATTTTAGAAACCATACTTCCCTGCCTCTACTATAATAGGGGTATGGTACTCAAGTCATGGTTATATTCTATTATACATGAGAACCCTAGTCATCATTACATGTAAGGGAGAGAGAGAATCAAGGAGAGTGCATCACTATCACATTGCTAATGGAGAGGTTGCTCCTACTGTTGGCTCAAGAAACATGATGAGGAGTTTATGTTAATCTGTGTGGACCACGTAGATATACAATGTAAAGAAGCAAGATCACCCCCTACTAAAATTTATTAGAAAATATACAACATCCATATATTTCTAGATTATTAAGGATGCATGCATAATGAATTTAAATAAGTATGATCTAGATATAAAAATGTTAATAGTAGGAGCAGCAAGAAAAGACTAAGTTATTACATGGATTTGATCCAAGTTCACTATATGAGTTTCATGATACATAAACTAGAAAAGGAAACTATAGGATCTAGCGGTAGCAACCTAGACATCTCAACAAAGTCTCCTTGAATCTACTCTTGGGCAAGACCTCCTAATTCTTGTTCCACTACTTGTCCTAGGCCTAGTGGTTGGGATCACCCAACAGGAGGAGAAAACAAGGTATGTGTCAAATAAGGAGCAAGATCAAGAATAACAACAACAAGGTTAATAAAGGGTATATAATAGCCAAGAAATAAGGAGGGGCAAAAGTATGAGGAACATATCAAATAAGATTCTTTCCATAATAAATAATAACAAAATTTGAATGAATGATTAAGTTAGACGAAACTAACTAAATAGGATTGAGGCACCTACCAAACCTCAGACAATAGGCGAGGGGAGAGTAAACACATTCCCAGTCACCTTTAAAAGATATATATATGGGGGAGAGTAAACACATTCCCTAGGGAGAAATAACACATGTCCAGTTATGGGTGGTTGTAAAAAGTACCACTACATTAGCTAACAAGTCAAATAAAACATCATGCTAAAATAAATCATATAGCAAGTTTAAATAAAATAAATATAGTGTGGGGTTCAAGTCCCAAGTAAAGATTGAAATAATTGTGGCAAAAAGAGTAATAATAGGAATAATGGTTTTAGTCCATGCCTCATTGGAAAATTAGGGTTTGGTTATAAAAAATGTCCAACTTAAGGGATAAGATGCACATACCTAAATTGAGAGTGCTACTTATCACTTATCACCAACTTAGAAGATTCCAAGATCAGCTTTGCCTAATTTCAAGTTATTCACATGTATTAGGGTTTGTATTGCATATAAGTGTAAAGAAACCCTAATTTTTGACCTATATGGAAAACCTCAGATTTTGGTCATAAAACCTAAACCAATTGATTCCTTATGTTTTTTTTCAGATCAAGACCACATACTTATTTACTTAATTTGGAGATTACATGAATCAGTTATAATTTTTAGGGCTTTTTACATACTTTATTAGATTCTCAAAAATCAACTATCTCAAACATGGAAATCATACTTGAGAAACATTTTTATTAGAAATAACTCATTTTTTTTAATCCAAAACATATTTATTTATAATTTTTCGACAAGCAGAACAAAAGATATGATTTCTACAAGTCTGACCAATTAGAAAATTCTAAAAATCAAAATAAGCAAGAAAATTTGTGCGAGAGAGAGAGAGTCGGCCCGCTAACATGGCCCAATTAGGAGCGACTATGTTGCATGATCAATGACCAACAAGGCCTCACACAAGGCAAAGAGAAACAGGGGAAAAAGTACAAAATTATTTTATCAATATGGCATTTAAGTGGTAAATTTGCATCTTAGACCCTAATTGAAACATTAGGTATTTATGCATAAACCAATATATTGGCATGAATAGAGATATAATATATTCCGAACCACTAATAATTCCACAAATTCAACATTAGTGACAAAAAGGATAGAATGGAAAGGAAAAACTTAGGAAAAAGGGCTAGATTAAGCATGTACCTAGATTTCAGTTCAATATACACAAACACTACATTACTATGTTGAGAGGGGGTATCTGAGAAATGTCTATACACCACCATGAGCAATGCAAACACCACACAAGGATATTGTTAGACTTGTTCCACAACAACTCAAACCTCACACACCCACTTTCTAGATACATCATTGTTGAACAGATCAGTTTGCGCTAGTACAGAGATGACATATAATGTCACCTTTGATGGCATCGATTACACACAAAAAAATTGATGTCAAAGAATAATGATGTGGGTTATATAAGACAACCGTCACCATATGTGAAGTCCTGTTGATTTAGAAAAGACATGGGTATTGCTTTTACTTTAATGCCATTTTCTTTTCAAAGAAACGAATGTCTAAAATTACCTACGAAATACAATTTTTTAAGGAAAAAATTTGCCTCCAAAATTTTCAATACTGCATCGGTTTTTCTTAAATAGACAAAACATGTTTCGCTCCATGTCCATGCAGAAAAATGTATCCCCTCATTAGTCGTCTGCTCTTCAAAAAAGTGACAACTAATCACCCTTCGCAAGACAAACTTTTTTTAAGGGGATAGGTCTATAACGTCAATTTTTTACTAGAAATTGATGACTAGGTGTTTTTGCGCCTTGTCCCCGTAAAAATATTTCTCCCCTAATTTTCTCTTTCGTCATTGGGTTTTATTGGACATCCGATAACTATGGTCCTAACACTAAAACATTTTTTGTATGTATGTAAATAGATGTCAGTTTTTATCTCTAGCAACCGACAACTAAACCCCTAACGAGGTGCAACTTTTTTTGTTTAAATTTACAATTCGTTGTCAGTTTTTCACAAGTAACCAATGCCTATAAGAGTTAGGCGTCATGTGTTTTTAACAACTGACAACTATAGGTAACTTAATAACATCTGTGCAAAATAGACTCTTCCCCGTTCTCTGTTTCATCCCAATTCAGCTAGGTCTCTCTAGTAGTTTTCCCCTCTGTAGCTCTTCCTCCATCCACCGCTGCTCTTCCTCCAGCCATCGCCGCCATCGTTTCTTTCCTTTGCTTGCTTGAGAGGATGTTGTAGCTTGGGAGGATGCTAGAGCCTCCACCGACACTGTCTGCCTCCAGCTGTTGTGTTGGTCGCTGCCGGCGCTCTACCTCCACCACCTCTAGTTGTTGTGTTGGCCGCCGCCTATGTCCAGTGGATAGGAGCTCACCAACACCAATACTACCTTTGCCCTCCCCCTGAAGAGGAGCTCTCTTCTCAACCCTGTCACTCTACTTCTCTCCTTAGATTTAGGTGATTGAATTCCCTCTCACTATCAATGATACTTGCAATGTGTTCTTCACATTTGATTGATGATAAATATGCCTAATGATAAATCAGTTAATTCTTAATGATACATTGACTCCAAATGCTTCTTCATTATATGAGGTCAAAATACTTCTAAAATTGATTGATGAAATGTAACTAGGGTTTTAATTTTGAATTGGAGAAACTATTTGGGTGCATTGTTCAATTTGAATATAAGTTCTTGTATGTTTGGGTGCATTGATCAATTTGAATGTTTTATCAGTAAATAATTGGTGTTTTTAGTATGTTGGATATCAATAAATATGTGATGTTTCTAAGATCTAACATGTCTTAATAAACCTTAACCTTACTTTCCATATTATCTATTGGCCTAGAAACCTGTCTGATATTTACTCATTAGGAGTAAATCTTGGATAGTCCCCGATTTGGGACTATTCTTGAACACTTAATCTCACTTAGGATGTAAGTGTATAATGTAAATTCAGTTTTCAAGATGTTTCGTCAGCACTTCCTTGTTTGTTCTCTAAGTAAATATGTTGGTGGACATTTTCCCATCTACATAGGTTTACTTGAAGAACTGTGGGGAAATACAGTCAAAATTTTCTTAAAAACCAAATACACATTATATACTTACTAGTAAGATTAGGTGTTCTAGAATGGGATAGGTGGTACACACATTCATTATAAGACCCTAAACCCTAATATTTTAACCCTTTAACCCTAAACCCTAATCTTTTAACCCTAAGCCCTAATCTTTTAACCCTAAACACTAATCTTTTAACCCTAAACCCTTATCTTTAAATCCTTAACTTAATATGTAAACCCTAAACCCTAATACTTGTTTTCTTTTTTTATCATAGAATGGATAGATCATGGATGTCCATTGCAAATCATTGCACCCCAGAGTTTATTTCTGGTCTTAAATGATTTATTAGATTGGTAGAGGAGCATAGGAAATAACCTAGAGATAGGTTCTATTTTCCATGTAGGCATTGCGGTAACAACTTGAAAGTCAGCACTAGTGATAAAATCAAAAGTCATGTCATGTGCAAAAGGGATTGTACAAGGGTACAGAATGGTACTGGCATGGAGAGATTTCAAACCTGAGATCAGTAGATGTTAATAGCAGTGCTTGTGTTGAATAAGAAATTGCCGTCGATGATGGAGATGTGGACGAACTGCTTTCGAAAGACATTGTTAATGTGAAGCTGGATAATTATGGGGTAGAGAACACCAATCCACCTTCTTCATTTAGGAACATTGTGCATGATGTTGAGAGACCATTATACATAGGTTGTACTAAGTTTACGAAGTTGAGCATTGTGTTGAGATTGTATAATCTGAAGGCGAACAATAGATGGAGTGACAAAAGCTTCACGTCATTGTTGTCTTTTTTGAAAGAAATTCTTCCTGAAGGAAATGAGCTTCCAAGCTCAACATACAAGTTAAAGAAGATATTATGCCCAATGGGAATGAAGGCTGAGAAGATACATGCATGCCCTAAGGATTGTGTATTTCAAAAGGACTATGCGGATTTGAAAGATTATCCAAAATGTGGAAGGTATAAAATGATGACTTTCGGGAAGTCCAAAATTGGATCTCATGCCAAGGTGATATGGTATCTACCTATAATACCATGGTTTCAACGCTTGTTTCCAAATCAGATAGATACAGAGAAATTAAGGTTTCATGAGAGGTTAAGAAAAATAATGACGGGATCCTACGACATGCGTCTGATTCCCCACAGTGGAAGAAGATTGATTTATTGTACCCTGAATTTGGTGAAGAAGTCAGGAATCTAAGACCTGGACTTTGTACCGATGGGATGAATCTGTATGACACATTAAGAAGCCAACATATCACTTGGCCAATTATGCTTGTTATATACAATCTTCCTCCCTGGTTGTGTATGAAAAATAAGTATGTTATGTTGTCGTCATTGATATCGGGCCCTAAACAACTTAGAAATCACATTGATGTTTATCTTGAACCTTTGATTAATGACTTAAAGAAACTATGGTGTGAAGGTGTGATGACCTATAATGGTTCATGTAGAGAGACATTTTGTTTTCATGATATGCTATTTTGTAGTATTAATGACTTTCCAGCATATGGAAATTTATCTGGATACAGCGTAAAAGGATCCAAAGCATCCCCTATATGTGAAGAGAACACTAATTTAATACAACTAAAATATGGCGGCAAGGCTATATATCTTGGTCATTGAAGGTTTTATCCAAAATTCCATTCGTATTGAAGGTTGCGCAAAGCATTCAATGGAAGGAATGAGGAATAGAGTGCCAAGGAGGTTGTTTATAAAAGAGTAAAAAACTTTGTCAATGAATTTATTAAGAGATCAAAATGTACCATTCCCACACAAAGTGCCAAATCTTTATTCAGGAAGAATCAATATTTTGATATCTTCCTTATTGGAGTTCTTTGGCAGTTAGGCATTGTATCGATGTCATGCACATTGAGAAAAATGTATGTGATAGCATCATTGGTACTATGTTGAATATACCATGTAAGACTAAAGATGGCATCAAATCTAGAATGGACCTATGTGAAATGGGAATAAGGAAAAAATAAACAGAATTAGTTAGTAGTGATCAACGAATATATTTACCTCCTGCTTGTTACACATTGTCTAGAAAGGAGAAGAAAACTTTTCCGAGTACTTGGTTAATGTTAAGGTACCACATGGTTACTCTTCCAACATCTGTATATTGGTATCAATGAAAGATATGAAGCTGATAGGTCTTAAATCTCATGATTGTCACACTCTAATGAAACAAATATTTCCTGTGGCAATTTGATCTATACTACTAAAGCATGTAAGGTTTGCAATCACCAGACTTTGTTTCTTCTTCAACAGTCTATGCGGTGAAGTTATTGATCCTGAGAATCTCGATAAGTTGCAAAGAGAAGTGGTTGTTACCTTATGTCAGCTTGAGATGTATTTTCCTCCTTTATTCTTTGATATGATGGTACATGTTGTTATCTACTTGACTAGGGAAGTGAAAATATTTGGACCAATTTTCTTGGATTAGATGTATCATGTTGAACGATACATGAGCATTTTTAAAGGTGATGCTCAAAACCATTATCGGCCTGAAGGGAGTATTATTGAGGGCTATGTGGTAAGAGAGGTTATGGATTTTTTCAATGACTTTCTAAGTGGTAATGATGCTCCTGTAAATGACAAGAATATTGAGGACTATTTTGGCAAAGGAACTTTAGGAGCACAAATGAAAGTAATCAGTCATGAGCTATGGGAACATGCTCACTTATATATTTTACACAACATCGACGAAGTGAATGTTTATATCACGGAACATACCAATTTCATCAAGAAACAATATCCTCAATCCAATCCAATGTGGCTTGCTAGAGAGAATATCAAGATATTTATTAAGTGGTCTGAAGATAAAGTCTTACATCACTATCTCAAACACCAAATAATATTGCTGAAAATATCATATGTATCGTCTTTAAACCAAAAATGAATGTTATGTCTTATGAAGGGTTTGACATAAATGGGTTCTCATATTACACAAAGTGTCAAGATGATAAAAGCACCATCCAAAACAGTGGGGTCACCCTTCAAGAGTCTTCATTATTTTATTCTAGTGTGAAAGATAAGAGTCTACGTGAAGCTAATTGTCATATTATAGTGTCATTGAAGACATATGGGAGTTTGACTATGTAAATTTCAGAATCCGCTCTTTAAGTGTAATTGGGTTGATAACACCAAAGGAGTTATAGTGGATGAATTGGGTTTAACATTAGTGAATTTTTAAAAGATTGGAGATGAGGGTGAACCATTCATATTGGCATCATAGGTGAAACAAGTATTTTATATCGATGAGCATGCAAATGAAAAATGGTCGGTTGTTCTTCATGGTAAAGGACAGTTCATTGAAGATCCTATAGATGAAGAAGGGTACTATGATAAGTATGATGACTCTAGTCCATTCTTAGTTGGCTTTCCAACACCAAATATTGAAGCTAAAAATGACTTATCTGTGTGTGGAGATCACTCTGAAGGAATGTTAATTGATGAAAGATCTCAATATTAGAGGCATGTTTTTATTTTTTTAAATGTTAATTTTTTTGAATGTTAGATCGATGTGAACTTTACAATGTTACATTAATTTCATTAAATTGTAAATGTTAGATTGTTTTTACATGACACTTTTTCAAATAACTAACCATGAGTATGATGATCGTGATGATGATTTTCATGAGGCTGAGGCTCTGCATCACAATGTAAGTTTTAAAATATATCTTTCTATATGTCCATTTATAAGTTATATCCTATATGTGTTTTTTGTCAATTTTTAGGTTGAGGATGTACCCCCTAAAAATCTTGTCCCACTTTATGAGAAATATAAAATTTTTGAAAAAATCAGGGGCATCACTATGATGAACAAGTTAGTACAACAAAGGGGCAATGAACAAAATTGGTTGTGGATTTTGATCATGTAGGAAATCCAGTTGAAAAGAACCACAACTCATTTGTTTCATATATTGGGGTTCTTACTCGTAGCCATTGTAGTGTAAATGTAGAATCTTAGCATAAAGTTCCTAAAGGGAAGAAAGACTTAGTATTGAAAGAACTATGTGTGAGATATTATCATTTGCAATTCTATTTTTAAAGTTATTTACAATTCTATTTTTTAGAATACTCTATTAAATATATGAAATTTTGCAGAGTATATTTGAACTGGATGAAAATCTACATCATCAAAAGGTGATGCAACATTGTGGGAGGGTCCTAAGGAACTATAGGACAACTCTCAACTGACAATACATACAAGAGGATGATAATAGGAAGAAGTCAGCCCTTGAGCAGTGGAACTACCTAGACCTGACTGAGTGACATGTGTTTGTTGCTAAGAGAAATATCGATGAATCCTAGGCATTAAGCGTCACTCCCAATTTAATTGATATACATTCTTATGAATTCACTATTTACGATTCACCTTGATTGTTACTAACTGATTCTATGTGCTTACTAATAAGGCTATAAGCAATGGTCAAAGAGCAAGGCATGCACTAAATGTGCATGGCCACACTATGGGTCCAAGTGACTATGCAACTCTTCACCAAAAACTACAGGCATCTTCCATTCAGCAGTCTACTGCTCCTACTGCTGAGACTACTGAGTCCTCTACTACTCCCGCACCTCAACATCAACATGATGTGTGGATAGCTGGGAGGCAAAACAAAAAAGGAGATATAACCAACCCCACAACTACTGAGGTGACTGTAAAAATGGTAAAATTCAACTCTCAGAGCAATTAGTATTGATGATTGTGACGTTTACTTACCAATTTCTATTGATGATAATTAGCAGGAGATTCACAAGTAGAGGAAGCAAGGCTCGTTCATCCCTGATGGCACAAGGGATGAATTTGATAGTTGCTCTCGGTAACCTAGAGCATCCTGGACGTGTTAGGACTACGGGCATTGGTGTGGGCCTAAGAGCATTCTTTGGGCCATCATAGCGCAAACATGTACAAAAAAAGGGATTTTCAAAATCTAAGGTAATCTATTCTTTTTCTTAGAATGTTGTTGAAAAGGGAATTAAGGAATCAAAAGGTGTTTCTTTTGGCTATGTATAGGTAGATGAGTTAATTGATAAGAGAGTTCAGGAAGCAATGAGTAAGTGGCAGGTGTCTCAGGCTGTCACTCAGACAGCACATGTGGTGTGTCGCTCTTCCCCTATGATAGAGGTGGTTGGGAGTGATCCTGTAGAGGTGGTTGGGAGTAATCATGTAGACCCACCACCTAGCATGTCTGTTGTAAGTATTTTATGACATAGTAGTTAGTCTTTTCAAGATGATATGTTTATGTATATATAAGATACTCTATATAAATGTGTAGGGGCTTCAGGACATGCCCTCTAAAATTGAAATAATTTGTCATTGTAGAGGGTGAGGTTTACCCACGCCTTCCAGGGCACCCGATTCATGGCACTCCAGTTCCTGATGGTGCAGTTCAAGTGAACCTGAGGCTTTTTTTCCCCACTTGGAGGCAACATCCATTGTCATATACCCACCCAGATGCTAACATGATTGGTGAAGCAGAAGGCAGAGTGGTCTTGTGGCCCAAAGAGGGAGTCATCTATACTGATCATGTATGGTACATTTACATTACGTTAATTGGTATATGTATGTACATGAAAATTGATATGAAATTATATATGCAGGATAAAGGGAAGAAACCCACTAAAGCTCATCCTCCTCCACCTCCACCTCTTCCTCAAGTACCTAGTTGGCTTCCAAAGGACCTATACGACTCGATAGGTCCTCAATGCAGGGGGTATGGCAATATGGATATGTGAACATTCCAAAACTTCACCTATTATTATTTCTATGGAGGAGGATTCTATAGGCCAATCATACAATAATTAATATTTCTACAAGTTATTTTGGAGTTGTTTCATTATGCTTGACTGAGTTCATCTATGATAGAACTATAGATATGGTGACATCTTATTTATATATCTATATACCTCATTTTGTATATGGTGATATGTTTTCTTATATATTAATGCATACATAATATATGTTTTGCAACCACTTACATAGGTTTTGTACAGATTTTTCAAAGACTCATGTGGGATTTCTAGTTCCATCCTTGATCAGTCTTGTAAATGAAGACCATACATCAGTTACTTTATACTTCTCTATCTCTTTGAAATATTTTGGCAAAAAGAAAAATGCAAAAAATATAGGGTTTAGAAATCCTATTATGACTAAGGTGTTATTCACACCCACATTTCCCATAAAATCAATATTTATATACATATCCTCGGGTTCACAATTATTGAAGGTTTGGTTTGGATCATGGAAAAATAATAAACAAATGAGTTCGGGTGTGTGAGTTTTTAGCAAATTAAGATGATTTTGATTTTCTTTTATAATCTCCAAAGGCTCTAATTTTTTAGTTAAACAGCTACGGATCAACTATGGTTGACATTCATTAAAGAGTTTGAAATGAGATACGGGTAGATTTAGATAGGGACAATGGAATTAATTAATAGTGAGCAAGAGATACTTATATTTGAATAAATCAAGAAAGCTATATATATAATAATTCGATTGTGTGCCATGTGATCTAGATATTCAATTGTAATTAAGGAGTAATTACATAAGAAGAGATATTTATAGTTTCATTGATCATGGTAGTTTTTGTTGGATTAGAAGGTATAGAACAAGGCCTAGGTGGTTGAGATCCAACCTAGAGGGTATTTCTATCTCTCGCATGTGGGTTTTATGTGGTTGCATGTTATTTTCTTGAGTAGAAAAGTGTCCTTTTGGGGCCTTCTTTCATTGACACATCATCCCTTGCCCTACCTCTCTCCACCTTTTCTATATAAACCCTCTTCCCTCCATGCAAGTGATCTTTTCCAGACATTCTCTTTCTCCTTAATTGCTTGAACGATCTTGGAGCTTGGTGGAGCAAGAAGGATTTGTTCTTGGTGCTTTGGAGGTGGTCCAACCCTTGCATGTAGTGTTTATGGTGATCCTTGGTCATCTTCAACCTTGGTGAGTGTTTGTCTTCCTTGTTAATGTTTTCTTTGGATCTTCTACCCTATCTTCTCCCTTTTTCTCAGTCCTAGACCATATTTTGACATGGTGGTCATTCTTGATAGTAAGCTCATCATCAAAAGGGTAATAAGCCATGTTTTGACAAGGTGACACCCAAGTGAGAGGGAGTTTCTTCTCTCTTTTTCCCCTTCTTTCTTTCCGTTTGGCCTTGCACTTCTTGCCCTCTTACTTGAGCTATTGTTTGACCTTGGTGTTTCCTCTTTCTTGAAGTGATCTTGTGGTCGAAAGTGGAGTTTTTTCGAAGCTTGATCTTATTTGGTGACCGTGTGCTGGGAATTTTCCTACCTTGGAGTTGATCTTCTGTAAGGCGAGCTATATAACTCCTAATCTCCTCTATCATTGCACTCTTTATTCTTACATGTTACTATTTTCTCTCTCTAAATGTTTCCTTAACATGCTAATGGATGGTGATAGACCTTAGAACTTCGATGATGATGAGATCATTCTTTGTTTGGATGTAATCTGAAATCCTAATTCCTTTGTACCAATTTTTGGTGTTAGTGGTACATGATGGTTTTCCTTCCTTTCTTGACCTTAGTTGAGTTATATGCATGATGGTGTGTTTTAGGGACCTTTGACGTTTTGGTTTGGTTTTGGTCATGATGATCTTGGTTTCTCTCCATTGTTGAGTTTCCTTTTTATGGTGGTTTTATGAAGTTTGTTTTAGGGTTTGATGACAATTTTGCATGAGGTTTTTCCTCTATGGTTATGATGAGTTTCCCATGTTGGATCATCTATTTTAGTCACAAATTTATATCGATTTTGACCTTGGTTTGATTGTGGCACTTGGTCTTCATGGTGGCCTGGCCCTTAATGGTCACCATGCCTTGTTTTATCTTCAGTCATGACATCTCTTAGGCTTCATGTTTTGGTTCATGGTCGTAATGCCACGCTTGACCTAGTTTTCGTCACGATTGTAATGCCACATTTTGGTTTTGGGGTCAAGACAGATCTTCTCTTTGGGTGCTATGATCGCAATATCTTGGTTGGGCGACCCATGAGTTGTATCGGTTGGGATGCCCTAATTGTGTGTCATTCTCCCATGCCTTGACTTATAGGACCTTTCTTCTATTTCAGATGAATACTTGCTCTTGTGTTGAAGAATATCCATGTACTTGTTGCGGTCGCGACATGCATAGGGATGGTGGTCACAACAGTCCTTGTTCTTGGGGTCACGACAAGTGCTTCTTGGGTTGGCTGCAACCTGGTTGCATGGGTGGTCATGGCGTATGTATGATGGGTGGTTGAGATGCATGTTTGATCACATAGTTGATATACTTCCATGAGCAATGTATAAGCCATGTAGAGTGTTGTTTGGATAATGTCTGATCACCCCCAATCATGTTCCTCAACCCTAAGATTCTTCAAGATAGTGGGAGGTGGTTCTCCTAGGTTTTGGTGATTATATCTAGCTTTAAACCCTAGTCGACTATAGTGTTGATCCCTAACCCTAAATGAGAATCTAAAATGTTTGTTTCTGTATCTTGGAATGGTCATTATGATATGATAATGCCTCTCTCTTATTTACAAGCTCTAACCTTGCAAGTGATATGTATGCCATGGCTTGTGTATGCTATGGTGATGATTATGTGATACATTGCGGTGCTTATGTACATCCATGTGGCACAATGCAATGTTAAATATGCAGGGCTTAAAGTGATGGGTCCAATGATCCAGTGATGGCTTAATGCCTATTGAGAGGTGATATCCTCAATTGATGTGATTAAGGGATTGACATCCCATGGTGGTATGTGACTTTGGTGATCTTCTTGTGAACAGCAGAGCAATAAGTATCATGTGGTGGTTGTCTGACTCGTTCACACCTTATATGTTTCATATCTTATGAAGTTGCAATACACCTTATTTCTTGTAGAGTTTATTTTAGCTTTATAAATTGTAATTTGATTGATGCTAAAAGTCACCTAATTGGCTAACTAATCAAGTGAAACATAATCATGTAGTTGTTTTGTGCCATAGATCCAATTCTAGTGTCAGCTTCATTTGTTGCATTGGTGAAACGAGTTTAACTCAGAGCACATATTTTAAAATATGTGGGGGTACAAGTCGAGTATCTCCTTGCGTCCACAATTACAGGTTGTGTGAGATGGCCATGGGTGATCCAATCTCCTTGTGATATGGATGGCTATGAGTGAGATACTCCTTCTTTTAAGAACGATCATGCATGAGCCTATTCTTCTAGCATTGTTACCTCTACCAATGTGGGTAGGTGTTTTATATGGACGACCATGCATGTGTTGATCCTTTTGCAACCATATGTCACTCTTTTATAGTTGACTGGTATGTCTCTATGGTGCTCTCTTATGCTAAGCAAGAGGTGTTGGAAAGGTCATGGATTCTAGATCTTCCATGGACCTTGTATGGCATCGTCAGTTGCCCTTCATAGGGGGTGGTTGGATTTGGGTGGTACAACTCAAATCCTTGGTACATAATAAAAGACATAATACACCCATTTAGTATATGTGCTTAGGGTGACATACATCTCACATTGTGTGAAGCCTTTGCCTTATCCTTCACTGATTTCTTAAATTATAAGACGAAAAGAGAAGTCAATTGTTATACATGTTCTTCATATTCCTTTTAGAATAAAATTTGATATACTATTCAGTAGTAGTTTCCTAGTCTTGATTAATTTTCTTTATTTGTTAAATATATATCACCAACCAGAATCTTCTCAACTTGCTAGCTTATGTCAATTATCTTCTTAGTATTATGTTGTACCTACTTAGTATATCTGTGCTTTAATAGAGTTGGCAGAGAGTTACACCTCTCACTGGGACATTTGATCTCATCCCGTGGGTTTTAGGTGACCATGCATGAAGAGGTAGAGGTCGTGCAACTGAGGAAGAGCAGCAATAAGAGCAGTAGATGACAAGGTTGGGTGTGCTACTAGTCTTTTGGTGTTAGAGTCCTAGAGTCGTCCATGTACACTCGGGTCCTTGGGGTGTTTTTCTTCCAAATGTTTTGCAGATATCTCATCGATACAAAGTTTTGGCCTCTGTGTTGTGTAGTTATAATTGATGTATACATATACATATGTGGAACCAGTATCGAATGTAATAGGATGACAGTAGGTATGTTGACCTACAATGATGTAAGCACCATATCAGCTGATAGGTGATGCATGTGGCAGACTTTGTGGACTCATATGTAATAAGTTTTTGGCTTACGATGCTTTAATGAAAATGATTTTAATTACATGTGTTTTCTAGAAATCTGCTTGCTTAGTGTTGTTTCACAGTTTGGTTTTAGGTAATCTCATTTGTAGCGCGTTGGGGCATCACAGTTTGGTTGGTATCAGAGTTTTAGGTTTGCCGATTCCACATGGATCTAGGACTAGGGTTTGTGTTTGTTTTATTGTCATCTAGTTTGTCTTATAGTGACTTCTATTTATTTAGAAGAAGAAGAAGAGTAGAAAAGATGGTTGAAGAACAAGCTGTAGAGAGTAGTGTTGCTGCCCCCAATGGTGGTGCAAGGGCTCATGTAAGAGAAAATCAGGTGCCTGATGAGCCCCAGTTTAACTCGGTCATGATAGAGAACCCTGCCTTCCAATCTCTATTTGGATAGTTTTTGGCAATGATGATGCACATGGTGGACAGAAAGTCTGCCACTCAGTCCAGGGCTGCTGTCCTCGGTGCCGAATCTTTAGGAGTGGGGAAGACCTTTGAGAGTCTGAGACGTGTTGGTGTTGTGGATTATACCGATACGGATGATCAAACAGATGTTGATCTTTTGCTGACGAAGTTGGAAAAGGCTTTCAAGATCCTTAATATCGTTGAGGCTAACAAGGTGATGCACGCAATGTATCTCCTAAAAGAAAGTGCTAGCTATTGGTGGGCCATTGAAGAGGAGAAATGGCCATGTGTTGACATCGGTCGGGGGGACTTAAGACAAGAGTTTTTTAGTAGGTACTTTCTGTGAACCTATCTAGATGAGAAGATCAATCAGTTTGAGATGATTTGGCAGGGATCTATGTTGATCAACACGTACGAAGAAAGGTTTATGGTGTTGTTGAGGTTTTGTACTCACATGGCATCAATATTTGAGGAAAGGATCAAACATTTTGAGAAAGGTCTGAACGGTGAGCTGACGACGGCAGTGGCAGTGCTGGATAATCATGAGAAGTTTATGATGTTTGTGGAGTCCATTAAGAGAATTTAATGGTTAGTGGTTGAGAAGTGGGAAAAGAGTGCCAAGAATAGGGCGACACAGTTTCAAGAGAAGTCGTGAGGAGGCTTTAAGAAGCCTAGGTTTTTTGCACCGCTAGCACAATAGTTGTCCAGTGCATCGACCCAGTGGTCGCCCAGTAAGGGCAGAGGATGCAATTTTCCACCAGCAGGAGCTCATAATGTAGCATTATCTTCATTGACAGGGTCGTATCGGCCATGATATGAGGGCAAGGCCTGCTACAAGTGTGAGCAGGTTGGGAATACAAAGTTATTCTACCCTATGAAGGATGAAGAAGTCACTGAGCAATCGGGGTAGAGCTAGTAAGGCTTATAGAGATAGAATTTTAGTGGCCAGTTCACATTTGAAATCTTTGGTGTGTCATAAGAGAGATATGTTGGTGTGATAATAGAGACATGTTGGTCTCCTTACATCATATGAACATGAAGCTAAAGGTGTCCATGCTAGCAGGACTGTTGGCAAAGTTGCAGGTGAAGCCAAAGTTGAGACAACAGTCAAAGAGGCACAACATGATGATACTATGATACAGAAGATAAGATCAAAGTTTCATAGCAAGAAGCATGATGGATTCCATGAGGCAGATGACATGATAGTTTGTTACCATGGTAGAGTTATAGTTCTTGATGTGGATAGTATGAGAAAGATGGTTCTGGAAGAGGCTCACTTCTTGATATATGCTATGCACCTAGGTAGCTCCAAGATGTACCATAATCTTACAGATCTGTATTGGTGACCTGGCTTGAGGCGAGACATAGCAGAGTTTGGGGCCAGGTGCATAGTGTGTCACCAAGTCAAGGCAGAGCATCAGAAAGTTGTAGGGACGCTGCATCCATTACTCATACCGTAGTGAAAGTGGGATCATGTCACAATGGACTTTGTGGTTGGTATGCCTAGGACAGACAGTTGAAAAATCTTGCATACTTCTTGCATTGGAAGATGTCATTTTTAGTAGAGAAGCTCGCTCAGATCTACATGGATGAGACAGTGTGTTTGCATGGTGTCCCATCTACCATCATATTAGATAGAGGTCCTTAGTTCACATGTCACTTTTGGGAGTGCTTGCACACAACTTTGGGTACACAGTTTAGGTTCAACACTACTTTACACCCACAAATAGATGATCAACCTGAGAGGACCATACAAACCTTGGAGGACCTATTGAGGGCTTGTATCTTGCAAGTTTTGGGGAGTTGGGACATCCACCTTAGTCTGATAGAGTTTTCCTATAATAATAGTTATCATAGGAGCATCAAAGTGGCACCATATGAGGTGTTGTATGGGAGATGTGGAGGTCTTTGTTTTGTTGATATGAGATAGGTGAATATCAACTTCTTGGTCTTGAGCTGGTGCAACAGACAATAGAGAAGATCAAAGTGACTCAATAGTTGTTGAAAGTATCCCAGGATAGGCAGAAGTCATATGTTAATAACCATCAGATACCCTTGGAGTTTCAAGTGGGGGACATGGTGTATCTCAAAGTCTCTCTTTGGAAGGGTTTTTTAAGGTTTTGAAAGAAGGGTAAGCTATATCCCCATTATATGGGACCTTATCCCATGGTGGCACATGTTGGGAAGGTGGCCTACATGTTGGAGTTGTCGCCTAATTTGCACATGTTGCATCTAATGTTGCATGTGTCTATGCTAAGGAAGGGCCACCCTTATACTGAGTTGGTATTGAAGGCAGTGGAGGTTGAGCTGGATGAGGACATGTCTTATGTTGAAGGGCCTATGTTGATCCTTCACAGGAGGGTGAAGAAGTTGAAGAAGAATGACATAGTTCTTGTAAAGATTCTATGGCATCACTGTGGCATTGAGGAATCCACATGGGAGCTTGAGGAGGAGATGCGGAAGAAGTATCCATCTTTCTTCTCTTTAGCATGCTTGTGATGATGAATTTACCTTGTTGGGTCACCTATTTTTGTGAGAACTCATTCCACTAAACAAGATTACACAAAATACAAACATGGTTACTCAATAATTAATAGAAATCCAGAAAATAGGGTAAAATAAAAATTATTTCAACATTTCTCAATTATTTAGAAACATTTACATAAAATCCCATCAACTTACTTTATTTCATATAATGCTTAAGATCTCTTAAAATTTCTCTATAGCCTCAGCTACAACATAGACTTTACAAAGGAACACTATACACATATTTCACATATACTAGCATCAACATGCTATCAAAATCTCGATTCAATTGAAACATCGTATACAAACTTTTCACCTAGACCTGAGAGTACATGGTCAACTGTAGGACACACTAGACAACTAACAACCACATCTAGGGTTCATCACCTTAGTTTCTCCTTGTTGCTACGGTTCCGTTGTCATTACTTTCGATCACCTAAAAATATGTGGTGACCCACGAGGTGAGACCTAGACCCAACGAGAGATATAACTCTCTCTAACATATATTCATTACAACAGATCATTCCAATAGTAAAGAAATTGAGCAGTTGAAGTATTTAATAGTAAATTGAGTATATTGAACAGTTCAAGCATGCTAAACAAATTAATCACTTAAGTTTAGCAACAAGTATAATTATCACAGTATATGCAGACTATCATCTTGGATGTATAAGATTACATTTACTAACAAAGGTCATCACTAGCCTGACTATCATCTTATGCTTTGCTAACAACACAAGAAATCTAGTAGCATAAGCATCTTAACATCATGAATATGTGTAGCAACATAACATGACTATCAATACTAGCATGTTTAATAAAATAAACAAGTCTACATGATGAGTATAGCTAACATCATAAGCACAACTAAGTGCATAAGAATGATTAGCAGTTTAAGAATTTCTTATTACATGGCATGGCTAGCAGTTTTAAACATAATCAACAACATCATCTTAACTATTAGTGTCAGTATATCAGACAACATAATCATGTTTACAACATGAGCATAATTACATCATAAGCATATATATCATCTCTTATTATACTATATATCATCTCTATGTAAGGAAAGCAAACAAGGTTTATCATCCAATATGAAGCGTTGTGTATAACCCTATACAGATATGTTACATGATTGTATTACATCTTTTATTAATGCCCTGAGGATTTTAATCGTACCACGCAAATCCAACTGACCACTGCTAAGTCAAAATTAGTGCCATACAAGATCTATGGAAGACTCAAACTCCATGATCTCACAAACAACTCTTGGTTAGTACAAGAGACAATACAAAGACACATCAATCAACTGCCAACAATGACATATAGTCAACTGAAAACAACTAGCCCACCTTGGTACAGGTCACGACACTAGAGAACAGATCATGCATGGCCGTTCTATAAGAGGTATCATGCAGTTATATTGCTGCCTTTCACACGTCACAATATCATAATATCTAAGACATGACCGCAGTCATCCTCAATTGCTTCATATTAGGGTACCAAGTTTCCCCGCATATTCAACATTATGCGCTCCGAGTTTCCCATAGAAGTTACTCATTTCACCACCCAAAATGTTCTGACACTAGACTGGATCTATGGCACTGGGAAACTACATTATTAGGGTTTCACTTGATTAGTTTTGCTAATAGAGTGAATTAAGGCTTCATCAGACAAATGGACTTACAAACCCTAATTCAATTCTAGTAAGCATTGATATATAACAACTTTAGAATATATAAAACATATGAATCTTATTGTTCCTCATATCATCATCACATGGTACTATTCACTTGTCGTTCATGAGATTGTACTTGTCATCAAACTATCACAGAGTATGAATCATGATCACAATATCATAGGGTATCAAACCTTGTCAACATAAGAGGATTATACCGCATTTAGGGATCAACCATGCCCAATGGTCATTAAGACCATCATTTCATTCCCTACAAGTTCATCATTATTGTTCCATGCCGTATAACAAGGCTCAACAAACATTACCACTCATGGGATGCATAGGCTCAGCATAATGTTGTGACAAATATCTAAAATATGTTTGCAGGATAACATTACATGGTTATCTTAGCATTAAGAACATTCCTTTATTATATCTACATATACGGAAGCTATATGATTGGTCATCATCACACTAATAGTGTACAAGTTTAGCATAAGAAAGTATAAATTATAAAGCTATTATGACCACTAGTTTACACATTAGAGTTGAAATCATATCACTAGGAAGGATATTCCATCATTATAATTAACCATTGAAGGAAGGGTATCATAACTAACTACCATCATCTATTACATTAGTGCTAGGTTCAACAAGATAGGTTACTTTGATGTTACAAATCAACACTCATACCCAAACCCTAACTCATGGCATCCCCATTGGATCTTGGATGCATGGGTGAAGCATCACCATCACATTCCATACCATCCTGAAGTATGGATCTACACATAACTCAAGATGTAACCATCAATTTATATTGAGAGTACACCATGACTGTATTCCTCATTCAAGGACTATTCATAACCACTTACCAACATTTGGTTATATTGAGACTCCGTATAACAAGCTATACCTCATTAGGGTTACATATCATCACAGTACGGTCATTATCCCTTCTATTCATAGGGTGCAACCTTATTAAGGGCAACACTCCATTGGTTCCATCATCATTCAACCCATATCACCATACGACAACATCACCCAAAACCATTGGATGTTGAAAAGGTAAGACCTTTGGCTATTTACATAAGTGAGAACCTTGAAAAACCATATGTAAAGCCATCATTTTTTGACCTAGAAAGAATCACTGTTAAACTCTAAACATCCCTTATTTCATAACATAAAAGGGGAACCATAGATTGCGGGGTAAAAACCCATCATCAGTTGTATATTTTAAGCAAGTCATCAGGTCAACAATCAAGCTCCTTAAATTGATCTCATGAGGAAAAACATCGAATTCTGATTGTTAAAACTCACATGTAATACTTATAGTTTTCATTCCAAAGCATTGGATTAAGTCCATTATTCAAAACTATTAGATGAAAAAGTGTTATATCCTAACCAAATGATTAGGTTCATAATTTAAAACCATCATTTGGAGTATAGGTTTAACCCTTGAATCATTTGACCCAAGAAACTATTGAGCTAGGAAATAATTGAAGTTACATATAAATCCTTGACTCACCATCAGTTGTAGTGACCTGATCTATTATTGGTTGTGACATCTAAGGTCACCAGTGGTTGATAGGATCAACATTATATTCATTTAACACCATTGGATATTAAGCTAATGTCATCATTGATTAATAACATCATTAGAGAATCAAACCATTGCTCATCGATATTCCAAGAGAGACTAACACTGACCTAAGGTGTTAGTATCAGTTCACACCATTGTTCCTCACCCTTTCTCACCACCTTCGGTTGTCGTGAAGACCACACCATCAGGTCATGTGTTTAGAGAAGAAAACAAACTAGAAACCTTAATATGGACCTTGGGTTGATGGGTTCTTAGCACCATAGATGGTGATACCAGCATGAACTAAGTCATCTACTTACTAAGGAAGAATGTTTACATGATTATAGGTTCATATAGAGCTTGAAACAAAACATGAAATGCCATAAAAATCGAAATCCCAAACAAGTTTTGCTTCTTAATGCTTAAGTCACCATTTTCAAGCAAGAACGTGAAATAACAAGCTTATAGTAAACAATATAAGTAAATAGGGTTATAAAAATTGCCTCTACAGCTAAGAATAGACTTCTAGCAGCAAGAAACTCATGCAAAGAAGGTAATAAAACCCAAGCTTTAGATCTGAACTCAGCCAAGTAGGCACCCTTCTCCACAAGGAAGCAAAACCCTAGAAGAAGTAAGAAAGGTAGATGCTTGAGGTCTGGAGCAACTTCTACTATGGAACAGCAAGGTTCAAACATGTAGAAAGGTAAGAGGAATAAGAAAATATAACAAAATGAAGAAAATATGGGTATGCTTACTTCTATAGGTCAAGATCATCAAGAAGGAGTTTGGAAACCCTAAAGGAAGCAAATTGTAACCCTAGATGCTTCTACCAAGAAGATTAACAACTTCTTCTTCCTAGGGTAGTACCTCTGCCTACTAGTAGGTAAAATATGAGATTTGGAGACATAAGAACAGATAGGGGACCAAAGGTTTCGTTTGGGTGCTTAAGGATAGGTATTTAAAACTTTTAGGATAAAGAACAAGAAAAACTTGAGGTGTCCTAGTAGCTCTCCATGTGTCCATGGCCTTAAACTATAAAGGATATACAAGAAACCATACAAGTAGCTTCCCTACCATTCCTGGAGACCTGCTTAGGAACCGTTTGTTGAATTTCCAAGCCAAACTAATAAATCCTTGGTTGATAGCTCCTAAACGTAGCTCATCCATAAAGGGGTAAACCCTAAAATACTCTTGAAGAAAACACCTCTAAACTAATGTTCAACTAGGCCCCCTGATAACCTCTCATTTTGTGACGTTATCTTATTAGTTATCTTTAGTTTTCCATACTCTTTCTTAGATAAACTAAATAGAATCATTAAACCTTCTTACTTTATTGCAGATACATCAATAAACTAACTTTTCATCTTTTTCGTTACAGAAAACACAAAAAAATTACAAAGACTCCTCATGGTCCCAAGACCGCGAGAAGCCTCACGGTCCCAAGACCGCGACAAGCCTCACGGTCCCAAGACCGCGACAAGCCTCACGGTCCCAAGACCGCGAGAAGCCTCACGGTCCCAAGACCGCGAGAAGCCTCACGGTCCCAAGACCGCGACAAGCCTCACGGTCCCAAGACCGCGACAAGCCTCACGGTCCCAAGACCGCGACAAGCCTCACGGTCCCAAGACCGCGACAAGCCTCACGGTCCCAAGACCGCGAGAAGCCTCACGGTCCCAAGACCGCGAGAAGCCTCACGGTCCCAAGACCGCGAGATGCCTCACGGTCCCAAGACCGCGAGAAGCCTCACGGTCCCAAGACTGCAAGAAGCCTCACAGTCTCAAGACTGTTTGAGACCAAACAGTCTCAAGACCGTTTGGGCTCAACTTGAGCCTATAAATAGGACCTCAAGGGCCACTTCAAAAGGATCGAATTCCAAGACGCCCAAAGGCTGCCTCTGCAGATCCAGAGCACTCTGGTCTTCCGTCCACTGCCCCAAGGCTGCTAGTTTTGAGATCCGTGCTCATCATCAAGCTTCCTTCTCTCTCTTCTTTATCTCTCTTCAACAAAGAAGGTGGGAAGAGAAAATCCTTCATCAAAGCAACCACGAAGTGCGAAGATCGTTGCTCTCTTCACCAAGGGTTCAACCTTCCCTCCTCCGTGGAGATGACGTTCTTTCTCTCTCTTCTCACCTCCTTCTTTGCCATGAGCGAGTAGCTTCATTCACTAGGGTGCGGGAAGTAGCCCCGCTACCCATGTTTTCATTTCATGCGATGTAATTCAATAACTTGTAATAAAGATACTCTTCTTTTCAGTTTGACTTCAATCGCTTAATGAATACTAGTTGCTTGATCATCAACTTGTGTTACATATTGTCTTTTGGTATGAATTGTCTATGTTTGTACCCTTAGATCTAAATATCGATTGAATGTTGGTTATGGATGTATGTAGTCACCATATGTCTGTTTCGGTGTCTAGAAGTGTTTTCATGAGTGGAGTAAACTCACCCCCATCGTTGCACTTTCATACTATGAAATGGAATCAGTTGACGTATGGAAGTGCAACCTTGGTAAGGTCGAGGAACACATTTCATGAAGGAGTAATGCAAAGCATGTGACCATTCATTATGGAATGGCTGGCATTGCAATACTCCACACTTCTCGTAGCTAGTTATCCGAAAGGAAGCTAGGACTACAAGATACTAACTGATTTGACTCTTTTTGCAGGTTGTTTTATTATGTTGCATGACTTGATCCATGTGTAGTGGTGTGAAACCCGATAACATCCTAGTGGTTTTTATCAATTGTTTACAACCTTAATCTTTACTTTCTTGCTTTACTTTCCTCACATTTAGCTTTAAAACCAACATCAAACTTTCGATCTAAATATCAACTGTTAAGTAGTTAAGTAGAACTAAAACGTTTTCCATCTTGACTTCGTCAAGACCGTTGTCCCGAGGATTCAACCCTTAACTATACTACGATAAGACTTCCGCGTGTCTTAGCACACGTGGGTGGAGTTCTTACCATAGTACTAGCAAGGCTAAACCTAAGGATTCATCACCTTAGGATTTTTAGTGGTGTTGCAAAACTCCATCACCCCCATGGCTCAAAAAGCTCAAGAGTGATAAGAGAACATGCAATTACCATAATTCAAGTGACAAATTGCAAAGAAAACCTCTCAATTGGGTAAATTGAATAAAAGTCCAAAATGTGCATAAAATTGCATAACTTGCACAAATAATGTACAAATTAGACAATATTTGAAACATAAGCTTGTCACATGATAACAAAACATATAACCATGTTATATTATGGTTATAAGAATTCAATTATGGTAATTAAGCATGTTCAAAAATTTAGGCAAGGTTAGTGGTCTCACAACCATAAACCCCTAACAGGGATTTTGCCCCCGAAATCTGAGGTACACATATATGGACACTTCTCATGCACGTCATCCTCAATCTTACACATGGTTACTTTCATCGCATGGTGATGTCACATCATTCTCATAGAAGACATATTCTTCTTCCTCA
Source organism: Alisma plantago-aquatica (assembly GCA_963693085.1). Lineage (NCBI taxonomy): Eukaryota > Viridiplantae > Streptophyta > Magnoliopsida > Alismatales > Alismataceae > Alisma > Alisma plantago-aquatica. The sequence goes on from OY856413.1 coordinate 941,585,458, forward strand.
ACTCTTGCATGTGTCACCTTGGTTCAACATAAGAACTATTGTGCCACATGTACAAGTCTAGTAGTACCTTTCAACTTGGGACTCTAACTATCATCCTGGAGTGTATTATTTGTTGTACCACACATCAGAGGTCATACTTGTTAGATCTTACTAAACATATAACATCATGTATCTCTTATCATATGTAACTTTACAAGGTTTCATCTTAATGCTCCTTTAATGATTGTTGTAATTAACAACTCAAACAATCAGGTGGGTATCCCCTAATTGTCAAGAACTATAAGTCATATGTCCTTAGAAGATTCTTCAATCCTACTAATGATGGACTGTCCATCAGTCTTGTTGAAGAATCACACACTTGTACGCAATATTAACAAATATAACTTCACGGTTGACCATGTTAGGGGTAGGGCAACGACATTGTCTTCATCTTACCAGGATTCACACAACCCACTTAGCAGATGTATCATAAGTCCAAGAGAGTACACTAGTTAACCCCCAACCCTTTCTAAACTTGTCACGAATATATAGTTTATTCAACATTCTTAGGATTTTGCAAAGATGTTAACCTTGCTACTGACCATCTCTGAATTACTTTGAGATGTCATCATTCAAAGCTTGTCACAACTTATGAGACATAAACAAGATTACTTTGTTCCTCCTATTTATGAATTCTACTAATACATAGGTTAGTCTAAATGACATAAGCATAAACTCATCATGGTCATGTAACTTATGTCATCCACTCTAACTCTAATCCATTGATACGATGATCCCAAGTTTATTTTAAAGGAACATGGTAACACATGTTTGTTGATCAACAAACCATCTATACTTGATAGTGGTCTTTTCCAACCATCAACAAACCATACACAACATTATAAAATCACTCTTCTTTTCCCAAACAACACTTTAAGGATCAACATCAAATCTCTCTTTCTAATGGAGAGGAACATTGGACATCTCATCTAATATATATCTTAAACTCATATATAACTGGTACACTCTAGATACTAGGATTCCTTACCTTGGTATCCACTATATGTGCTATAAAGAACTCATTCCTTGGTTTCATTCACTTCCTCAACATCAGAACAAGATAAGAACATATAGGAGGAATCCCCCTAACTCTTGGAAGGCTCAAAAAGCATGGTCATTACAAAACATAAAGATTTTGGAACTATAGTCCAAGGCAATCACACATCAAGATATCCATCCCAGGATTATGGTGAATCCACATGTACCAAGTGGCACGAGATCCACTTGGAGGCTATGCATCAAAAAGAAAGGATAAAAAGGGAAACACACTTCTCATATCAAAAGAGCATTGTCCAGGGGTCACTAGCAAAAGGTAACCAATTCTATTTTTTTTCCATGAAGGTTACACTTTTTATGTTTCATTTTACCTCTTACAACTTGGGTTCCTTGCCATTATCATAGTAATTATTAACATTATCACATCTCATTTCTCTTTTCTTATTAACTCTTCATCATTGATTTATATGTCCTTTCATGTTATCACGTTTCTCAACCACTTATCAATGAATAGATCATCATATTTCACATTTTCTTCATTAGTCATGGATCATCTCCCTTAATTTCTTTCATATGTCATGACGATTGTACATTAACACTTCTTACACACATAGGTTGGTCTGATATTAACTAAAGATACACTTTATTCATCTTCCATTGTTCTCATTCATCTTCTCATATTATACTTTTCACATGAGTCCTCTCCATCTTATGTGAATTTCATACATTGAATCACTTTATTAGAACACACTTATCTATCTTTTACTTTATTATCTTCTTGAATTATAACTTCAAGAACTCCTCTTTAGCTTATTTGTATTCAGTTTTAGCTTCCATGATATTGTATCTTTATCTTATAGTTACCGAATATTCAAGTTTTGAGAGGTTAGGATGTAATAATCATCTTCTTTAGGGTAAGTTTGAGATATTTGCACCATGATTTTTTATTTTTTATGCTCTTTAGATTGTTTCAAGGTATCATCACTTAGTACTATTCACTTGCATTCATGAGACTGCACTTGTCATCATACTATCACAGAATATGAATCCTGATCACAATATTATAGGGTATCAACCCTTGTCAACTTAAGAGGATTATACCTCATTTAGGGCTCAACCATGCCCAAATATCATTAAGACCATCATATCATTCCTCACAAGTTCGTAATTATCTTTTCATGCCTTATAACAAGGCTTGACAAACATTACCACTCATGGGATGCACAAGCTCATCATAATGTTGCAATAAATAACTAAAAGAAGTTTACAAGATAACATTGTAGGGTTATCTTAGCATTAAGAACATTCCTTTATTATATCAACAGATAAGGAATCTATATGATTGGTCATCATCACACTAACATTGTACAAGTTTAGCATAAGAAAGCATAAATCATAAAGTTATGATGACCACTGGTTAACACATTAGAATTGAAATCAATCAATAGGAAGGATATTCCATTATTATAATTAACCATTCAAGGAAGGGTGGAATAACTAACTACCATCATCTATTACATTAGGGTTAGGTTCAACAAGATATGTTACTTTGATGTTATAAATCAGCACTCATACCCAAACCCTGACTCATGGCATCCCCATTAGATCGTGGATGCATGGGTGAAGCATCACCATCACATTCCATACCATCCTCAAGTATGGATCTACACATAACTGAAGATGTAACAAACAATTTATAGCATACTACGGTTTAACCACAGAAGAGAGTACTCCATGATTATATTCGTCATTCAAGGACTATTTTTAACCACTTATTAGCATTTGGTTATATTAAGACTAGGTATAACAGACTATACCTCATTAGGGTTACATATCAAGACAATATGGTCATTATCCCTTCTATTCATATGAGTGAAAAGATAAGACTACCTTATTAAGGGTAGCCCTCCTTTGGTTCCATCATCAATCAACCCATACCACCATACCACAACATCACCCAAAACCATTGGATGTTTAAAAGGTAAGACCATTGGTTATTTACATAAGTAAACACCTTAACAAACCATATGTAAAACATAGAGTTGTGACATTGAAAGAGTCACAATAAAACTCTAAACATAGCTTATTTAATAAAATAAAAGGGCACCATAGATTGTGGATTTAAAAGCATCATCAGTTGTATATTTTAAGCAAGTCATTGTATCAACAATAAATCTCTTTAAATTGATAACATGAGGAAGCCATCAAATTCCATTATTAGAGCTCACTTGTAATACTTATAGTTTTCAATACAAACCCTTGGATGTTGAATTATCCCATATAAACCATTGGAATAAGTCCATTATTCAAACTATTAGATGAAGAAGTGTTATATCCTAACAATTGGATCATGTTCATATTTTAAAACCATCAGTTGGAGTAAAGGTCTAACCCTTAAAACATTTGACCAAAGAAACTATTGGGTTAGGGCTTAATTGAAGATACATCTAAAGCCTTGACTCACCATCGACTATGGCAACCTGATCTGTCACTGGTTGTGACATTTGAGGTCACCATCGGTTGACAGGATTAGCATTATATTCATTTAACACCATCAGATATTAAGCTAATTCCATCATTGATTGATAGCATCATTAAAGAATCAAACCATTACTCATCGAGATTCCAAGAGAGCCTAAAAATGACCAAAGGTGTGACTATCACTTCACATCATTGTTCCTCACCCTTGGTTACCACCTTTAGTTGTCATGAAGACCACACAATCGGGTCATGTGTTTAGAGAAGAAAACAACCTAGAAACCCTAATATGGACCATCAGTTGATAGGTTCTTAGCACCATAGGAGGTGATACCAACCTGAATTTAGTCATCTCCTTTCTTGGGAAGAATGTTCACATGATTTAAGGTTCATCTAGAACTGGAAAAAAAAGGAAACTCCATAAAAATTGAAATCCCAAACAAGCTTAGCTTCATATTGCTTAAGTCGCCATTTTCAAGCAAGAACATGAGCTAACAAGCTTATAGTAAACAATATAAGTAAAGAGGGTTATAAAACTGGACTCTACTAAGAAGAATAGACTTCTAGAAGAAAGAAAATTGAGCATATAAGGCAAGAAAACCCAATCTGAACTCGGCAAAGTTGGCACCCTTCTCCACAAGGAAGCAAAACCCTAGAAGAAGAAGCAACAAAGGTAGGTTATTGAGTTCTAGAGCAACTTCTACCATGGAATGACAAGGTTCTGACTTGGAGAAAGGTATGAGGAAGAAGAATAGAGAAATAAACGGAGGAAATAAGGAATTACTTCTTTAGGTCAAGATCATGAACAAGGAGCTTTAGAAACCCTAAAGGAAGGAAATCATAACCCAAGATGCTTCTACTAAGAAGATCCACACCTTATTCTTCCTTGGGAAGAAACTCCAACTACCAAAAGGGAAAAGATGAGATCTGGAAAGATAAGAAATGATAGGAGACCGAAGGTTTCGTTTGGGTGCTTAAGGATAGGTATTTAAAACTTTTAGGATTAAGAAAAAGAAAAACTTGAAGTGTCCTAGTAGCTCTCCTTGTGTCCATGTCCTTAAACTATTAAAGATATACAAGAAAAAACACAAGAAGATGCCCCACCATTCATTGACACCTACTTAGGCACCTTTTGTTTAATTTCCAAGCCAAAAAAATTAACCCTTGGTTGATAGCTCCTAAAGGTAGCTCATCCATAATGGGGTAAACCCTAAAATACCCTTGAAGAAAACACCTCCAAAACAAGTTTCAACTAGGATCCCCATGGATCAAAAAGCTCAAGAATGATAATATAACATTCAAGGACCATAATTCAAGTGACAAATGGCAAAGAAAACCTCTCGATTGGGTAAATTGCATTAAAGTCCAAAATGCGCATGAAATTGCATAACTTGCACAAACAATGTCCACATTGGAAAACAATTGAAATTTAAACTTGTCACATGGTACCAAAACATATCAAAAGGTTATATTATGGTTTTAATATTTTAATTGGGGTAATTAAGCAAGTTCAACCATTGAAGCAAGGTTACGGGTCTCATAGTTTTAGTCACAGATTTATCTCATTTTTTATCTTGGTTTGATGATGGTTCTTGGTATTGGTGGTGGCTTGACCATTAGTGGTCACCATGACTTGTTTTTTCTTGATTCACAACATCTCTTTGGGTTAAGGTTTTGGGTCGCGGTATTAATGCCACATTTACCCTAGTTTTGGTTGCGATCGTAACACCACGTTTTAGTTTTGAAGTCAAGATGGGTCTTCTCTTTGGGTGTCGTGGTCGCCACATCTTGGTTGGTCATGAACCATGAGCTATATCAGTTGGGATGCCCTAGTTTTGTGTTTTCTCTCCTTCCTTGACTTGGTAGGACCTTGCTTTTGTTTCAGATGAATACCTTCTCTTATGTTGAAGATGACCCATGTCCTAGTCATGATCGTGACATGCTTAGGGATGGTGGTCACAACAACCCTTCTTCTTGGGGTTACGACAAGTGCTTCTTGGGGTGGTTGTGTCCTGGTTGCATGTGTGGTCATGGCATATGCATGTTCGGTGATTGAGAGGCATGCTTGATCACATAGTTGATATACTTCCATGAGTAATGTATATGCCATGTAGATTGTTGTTTGGATAATATCTGATCACCCCTAGTCATGTTCCCTAACCCTAAGATGATCCAAGATAGTGGGAGGTGGTGCTCTTAGGGTTTGATGATTATATATATCTTTAAACCCTAATCTACTATAATGTGGATCCCTAACCCTAAATGATAATGTGACATGTTTATTTCTCTATCTTGGAATGATCATTATAGTATGATAATTCTTCTATCTTGTTTATAAGCTCTAACCTTGTAGGTGATAGGTATGTCATGACTTGTGTATGCTATGGTGATGATTATGTGATACAGGGCAATTCTTATGCACATCCATGTGGCACAATGTAGTGTTAAATATGCAGGGCTGAACGTGATGGGTTCTATGAACTAGTAATGGCTTAATGCCTATTGACAGGTGATATCCTTAAGTGATGTGATTAAGGGATTGATATACCATGGTGATATGTGACTTTGGTGATCTCCTTGTGAACATAAAAGCAATGACTATCATGTGGTGGTTGTGTGACATGTTCAAACTGTGTACGTTTTATATCTTCTAAAGTTGCAATACACCCTATTTCTTATAGAGTTTGTTTTCTTTATATGTTGTAACTTGATTGATGTTAAAAGTCACCTAATTGGCTAACTAATCAAGTGAAACCTAATCATGTAATTGCCCTATGCCACAGATCCAATTCCAATGTCAATTTATTTGCTGGATTGGTGAAATAAGTTTAACTCGGAGCACATATTTTTTAATATACAGGGGTGCAAGTTGAATATCTCCTTGTGTCCGCAATTACAAGTTGTGGGAGAAGGACATGCATGAGCTGATCTCCTCTTATTATGGATGGCCATGAGTGAGACACTCCTTCTTTCAAGAACGGTCATGCGTGAGCTTATTCTTCTAGTGTTGTTACATTTACCAAGGTGGGTTAGCTATTTTATATGGATGGTCATGCATGAGCCGATCCTTTTGTGACCATATGTCACTCTTTTGTTGTTGACTAGTACGTCTTTGTGGTGTTCTCTTGTGTTGACCAAGAGGTCTTAGAGAGGTCATGGATTCCAGCTCTTCCATGGACCTTGTATGGCACTGTCGATTTCCCTTCACAGTGGGGCGGTTAGATTTGGGAGGTACGACTCAATTCCTCAGGGCATAATAAAAGATGTAATACAACTGTGTAGTATATGTGCTTAAGGTGACATATGCTCACATTAGGTGAAGCCTTTACCTTATCCTTGTACTGATTTCTTTAATTATAAGATGGTAAGAGAAGTCAACTGTTATACATGCTCTTCATATTCCTTTTAGAATGAAATTTGATATACTATTCAGTAGTAGTTTCCTATCTTGATTAGTTTTCTTTATTCATTGGGTACATATCATTTAGCTAAATCTACTTAACTTGCTAGCTTATGTCAATTATATGCTTAGTATGATGTTGTACTTGCTTAGTATATCTATGCTTTAATAGAGTTGGCAGAGAGTTATATCTCTCACTAGGACATTTGGTCTCACTTTGTGGGTTTCCACATCTTTTAGGTGACCGTGCACAAAGAGGTAGAGGTTGTGTAGCTGAGGAAGAGCAACAACAAGAGCAGTAGCTGATAAGGTAAGGTGCACTACTAGTCTTTTGGTTTTAGAGTCGTCCCTGTACAGTCAGGTCCTTGGGATGTTTTTCTTCAAGATGTTGTGTGGATATGTCATCAATACAAGGTTTTGGCCTATGTGTCATGGTTGTGTAGTTATAACCGATTTACACATATACATATGTGGAACCAGTATCTTATGTAATAGGATGACGACAGGAACACTGACCTACAACGATGTAAGCACCATTTGAGATGATATGTGTTGCATGTTGCAAACTTTGTTGACTCAACTGTAATAATTTTTTGTCTTACAATGCTTTAATGAAAACTATTTTAATTACATGTGTTTTCTGGCACTACGCTTTCTTAGTGTTGTTTCACATTTTGGTTTTGAGTAATCTCGTTTGTAGCTCATTGGGGCGTCACATAAACTAATTCATTTGGCCTTCAAATTATATCAAGTGATAAGGTTTCATATGTGAAATTGAGTGCAACAAAAAATACATAGCAAGGTTGAGAGAGATTGAACAAGTACAAGAACATAAGCTATGTATAGTGGTTTCAAACTCCAAACTACAAGAGTGTACATCCACTACCTAGAGAGGTCAACCTCTTGAATTTTGCAACCATTGCACCTTCCTTATATTCCATTATAAGAGATACAATATGAACTTCCTTTTTTATATTCCATTATAAGAGATACAATACGACCTTCCTTTTTTGGGGCAAGGATACCTAGCCTTTCCTTTGAGGATAAGGGAGAGAATAACCTCAAAAAGGACTTATGTATCCAAGACCAAGAGTCTTCAACCTCACCAAGGGCTTACAAACTTTTGCAATGAGTCTTCTACCTTCACCAAGGACTTTCCTACTCTTGCAACTAATCTTCTGCCTTGAAGAAATTACCCACTCTACTTGAATCTTTTGCCTTTGACTTCACCTTCACTTAGGAGAAGCTATCACCAAAGGACTCCTTGCCTTCTTCTGCTTCACCTCTCTTAGCCTAGAGAGAGAATCTTCATCTTCATGGTAGAAAGAGAGATTTGGAGGTGGAGGAAGTGAGAACCTCACATGATTTACATGTAGGTCTAGATCTCTTACAGTTCACATATTCACTCTAATGGATGTCGCAAGTGAATAAGCTTAAGAGTGGAAGGAGGCACTTGGAGGCAACTATAAAATAGGGACCTTCATAGTGCTTGGCTAAATATGGGATAGAGCCTAAGGGGTCCAATTTATAGTTGAGTATGCCTAGTAGCCAGTAGAAACACTTAAGGATGAATTTTAGCCATTTGGGGTGTTGCAATAGATCTATTTTTTAGATTTGCAACACTCCAATGACTACAAACACTTTTTTCTACACATCTTGTATAGTGCTTCGGTCGAGTTTACTTTTGGGAAACTCAATCGATAATTATGTAACAAATCAATTTTGAATTGTCGATCGAGTTTATCTAGGATGAAGATTGGTCGACTGCTTAAAATTGATTTTCCTGTGTAGCGGTGTCAGTCAAGTTTGTCCTGGGGAACTCGGCCGACTTTGGCATTTTTTGAAGCCCATCACGGGTGTTGGTAAACTTTATCAAGGATGAAACTCATCCGAGAAAAGTCCCTTGAGTGAATTTTGGAAAATTTTATTAGAGTGCTTAAACCTTTGTTTCATGTGCTCCTAATTTTTTTCTAAGCTTAATTACAAGTCATAAAGTCATTACAATTGATTTACAACATAATTTTAATGGATTTGAGGTCTTTTCCAAAAAACTACACTTGTATTGATTTTTACTTGTCTCTCTCCAAGTGGATATGAGCAAGTTAGGGCATTTGGAGTGTCTCTATACTAATTTAAAATCACTCAAGTAGAAGCATTAGACACAAATAAGTAGAAAGGTTAGTCATCATCAAAACAAGTGTTTAGTCAATTTGACTTTCAGAGTCATCAGAATTTGATTCAACAAGAATTTCTAGAAGATATTGATAAGAAGTTCTAGTAGTTCTACATCAATAGTTAAAACAAGTGTCTATGTTGTCTCCTTGCAATATCAATAGCCTTTAGGCGTATGAGATTGAATTTTACTAAAGAAGGATCTTCTGGTCATTATTCAACGCAAATAAAAAAGGCAAGATAAGTATTTTATGTCTTAGGGAAGTTGATATGAGGGTAGTGTAGTAGTTTTGGTTTAGATATTAAGGGTTTAATGTTCTAAGAGAAGTTTCTAGAAGAAGTTCCTTTATATTAGGGGAAAAAATGAAATGAATAGTGATCTTTTTGGCATATGGAGTAAACTTAGTAGAACATTGGATCTGATGACACATGAACATGGTAAAATGTTGGATTCTTCCATTAGGAACCCTGTCATAAAGTTAGATTGTGTTGGGTATCCCAAGTAGGAAACATAGGACATTTTGCATCCAAATTTTTAGATTTTTTTTAAGATTCTATGAATATCTAAAATATAGAGTTTATTAATCATATGATTGACTAATATAAGAATGTAACACAATTAGAATAAAAATGGATGAGATAAAATTTGGTTCCTACTCTTTCATTTTTGTCAAAATATATGGAAAAACGAGAGTCCATTGAGTTTCCCATTGGACTAAAATTGAATAATATATTCATTGTGATTTAACTAGGCAATTTACTGAAGAAGGCTTGTAAATCTCAATTAAAGGACAAATTGCACTTAAGTCTAGAAAAATATACTTTATGTTTGAATGACCTTAACCTATGCCAAGTATATGAAATAATTCGGTTATATAGGCAAAAAAAATGAAAAATACTGAATAAATGGGATGGACTACATCACTTTCTAGGGAGAAGATCTTGTCTTAACCAATAAATGCATGACCAAAATTGGGGTGTCAAAAATGCATCTTGAACTTAAAATTTGGGTTTGTAGGTGTATCATATTTAAGGAAATCGAAATGATATGTAGTGTTGAGAAACAATGGCCATGTATACTTATCCAAAATCCAAAATGACTTAATGTAATTACACATTTCCCATGTTGATTTCTCACAACGTAACATAAACAAACCTAGGTACTAGGATTGTCTCTTCATTTTTTGTATAATTTTTTTGTTTAAATATTATCAGGAACCTTCTTCCTTTATTTATAATATATTAGGATTATTTGAAGCCAAATAATACCGTGTAATAATGATTATCCCTTTGGATGAAGTTTGAGGGTATATTAGCTAGTCAATTTACTAGTAGGGTTATACAAACACATGAGTTGATGATGTTAACCTTAATTTGGTTCTCTAAAAAATTTCTAGGTTTAATGACAAAATAAAATAAAAATTATCATAATTGACTAAACAAAGTAATTAATAACTAACATACAAATAATAAACTATTCTCAAAAGGTGATATTGATATTAAAATAAGATTTCTCATAAAATAAATGGTTTACCTAGAGTTTTCATATCATTTGTTCACTCATTCAATAAAACCAGTAAAGGAAAAAGTTCAAAGACTTAGGTTAAAGTGATCTAATTATGTGTTTTTTTCATTTTACCCTATGATTCTGCTAGTTTATTATTTCAAGAAACCATGTTGCTATTGTAACGTATTGAAACCTACACTACTACAGATATGACATATTGCATCATTTTTCAAGAAAAACCAATGGTGTTATCTTTAGTGGCAGTTATATAAAGAAAACCGCCATGTATTGACCGATTGAGAAAACATGGGTTGAACTTTTTTTGTGATGGTCACTTCTCAAAGAAACTGACGCTATATATCGACCACCAAAATATACTTTTGGGCAAAAAAATTGTGCATTTTATTTGCCTCTAAGAACCCTATGTCATCGGTTCATTTCTAAATATCCGATGAGATAAAGCGGTGCATATACCATCTATACTAAGGAAAATAATTGGAGTTTCTCATCAGTTGTATCTATAATGACCAACGAGAAAGGTGTTCACACCAAATTTCCTATGAAAATTTTCCGATCCCCAATGGTATTTTTCGTTGGTTATTCTAACCATAACCATCGGCATAGGTATCATTTGATTGTGTGGTTAGGCATTGGTTTGTTAAGGATAGGAGACAACAAAGTCATATTTTGGCCAGAGGTTGTTTGACTATAACCATCAACCTAAATGCTAGATTGTAAGTTGTTTTAATAACTGACATGATATGTCCTACTTAACCCAATGAGAAACCATTTCCCCCTCTTTCTCCTACCCGCTTTTCTCTAAAATTAAGCGCTCTGACAATTTCTTCTCCGCCATTTCTTTGGCCATTTCTTCTCTTGGTGGTTCTCTTCTATACCAATCGATGCCAACAATGCTCCGACACCACTCCTCTATCACCTCTGGTCAAGTTTGTGAAGCTTCATCTGCCAGTTCTTCCTCCTCTTCCACTAACAACAGTTCCTCCTCCTCCGCCAGTTCTTCCTCCCCCGTCGTTGATGCTAGTTTCTCCTCCTCCACCACTACTAACTGCTCCTCCTCTTCCTCCTCTACCACTGTAGGTTTCCTCTTCTCCTTCTTCTTCTCTTCCTTGCCCCTCAGTCTCCATGATATCTCCATCTCCCTTCCCCCTTTCCTCCTTCCTCCTCTCCTCTCCTTCCCCTGCCCTAGTATGATTTCTACTCATATTTGAGAAGAAATCATACTAGGGTAGGGGAAGGAGAAAGGAGGAGAGGGGAAAGTGAGATGGAGATAATTAGCTACCCTATTTTGATGAAATTAATAAAAATCATAGTAAGTTGTGATGAAATTAATCAAAATTGTATGAATTTTTAAAGTTGTGATGAATTTGTAGGATTATGATAAAAATTCATATATGTAACCATGTATATGATTAAAATTAAAAACTGTTTATAAACCCTAATATGTCATTGGCCTAGATTAAATTACATTGTGATGAATTGTATGATTGTGATGAGAATGCATATATGTAACTATGCATAAAATTATGGTTCATGCTATAGTATGCAATCAAATTAGTATCTTTATGATGTTTGTGACACCTAACTTCAATTGGGTATCATCTATGATCTAATGATTACTCTTGCATGAAAATTACTCTTAAGTAACATGAATTGACAATATCAATGCTTATGTCAACTATCTTGCTCAAATCATATGATGTCCCCCATTTAATATGTAGATATCTTAATAATTAGATCCCTAATTAAATTGTGATGTGTCACACTAAGTTTAAATGAATTCATGTTGTATTATGTAACATGGTAATGAACATGCCTAACCTAGTTTGAGATATTGAAACTAATATGTGAATAAATCATAATTTGCAAATTCAAATATCTAAATAAAAACTAATTTGTGAATAATCCCTTATATGTAAACACTAATATATAAATGTAATCTATAAAACCTAGATTCTAAACCCTAATTCCTAAACCATGTTGTTGAACTTGAAACCCATTCATGATTTAATCATTAGGAGTAAACCTTAGATAGTCCTCGATTTGGCATTGTTCTTGAGCACTTGCTATCACTTAGGTTGTAAGTGTATAATGTGTGTTCGATTTCAATACATTTCAATACCATTTCCACTTTTGTTCTCTGGGTACATGTGTAGGTGGGTATTTGCCCATGTACATTGATGTACTTGGAGAACTGTAGGGAAATGTTGACAAATTTTATAGAAATTGAACACACATTATACACTTACTAGTGACATGAAGTGCTCAAGAATGGGATAAGTGTTACACTTTCATAAATGTGAATGCTACTAGATGGTTAGGGCTCATTTATTCAAACATATTTTTTCCTAAAATTAACTTACTATCTAGAACCTGATGAGCTACTCTTCCTCCATCTAATCATATAGAAATGGATGGATCATGGATATCTAAACCAAAATGTTGCATTCCATTAATTGTCTCAATAAATTTTTAAGATTTGCAGAGGAACATAGAAAACAACCAGAGATAGGTTCTATTGCCCCTATAGGAATTGTAGCAACAACCTAAAAGTTGACACTATTAACATGATCAAATATCATGTCATGTGCAATGGGATTGTACAAAGCTGAAATACGAAGGTGATGATCTCACGAGTAGTAAAACACAAGGCTACCGCAAAGGCGACTGATCGTCGTTGGCCTAGTTTTGGGGGAAATCTTCAGATCTGGAAGCCAAAGTGTAACGAATAAGAGCACATTGTTCACCCTAGTTCCCCGAAAGACTGGTTGGAAGTATATCAAGTTTCAAGGAAGCTTGTCGTGCCTCTGAATCCTACTAATGTCAAAGTCCAAGAAGGCCAGATCATCTTTCCAAGTACTGAAGCAGTTTAAAATGTATCTAGATGGAACTTTTGCCTTTTAGGTTACATTGTTGACTTCATTCCGGACCCAAAGCTTCTTCATCAAAATCTTCATAATATATGGCATTTGGAGGAGGATGTCGAGATCATTCCTAAGTTATATGGAGTTTTAATTTTCAAGTTCACAAGCTCCCATGATATGAAATCTCCCTTGGAGAACGGGCTATGGTTTGTCAAGCATTTCCCTCTTGTTTTTATGAAGTGGTGCACTAGTTCACCTATTTCCGAACTTCGTCTGAAGAATGCCCTGATATGGGTTAGACTATGTGATATTTTGATTCATTTAAGGGATATTACGATGCTTGGACGGATAGGTTGTTTCCTTGGTTTTCCTTTAAGCATGGACAGATTTACTAAAGAGTGTAGGCAGCTGGACTATGCTCAGGTTCAAGTTCTTTTTTATTCTCATTCTAGTTTTCCAACAAGTGTTGAGTTGCAAGGTGATGATGGTAGTCTTCATCGAATTTCTATTGAATATGAATGGCTGCCAATAGTATGTTGCTGATGTAATTGTGTGGACACGAGGATAAAACTTGTCCTATTTCTTTACCTAAGAAGGTTCGGGATAAACAAGTCCCTAGTGAAATTGATTTAGATTCTATATTCTCTTCTACTGTTAATGTTTTTGACATTGATATCTCTTTGCTATCTACTAAACTGGACAATCCTTTAGGAGAAAGTAGTACGGATTTGGAATCTGAAGTAGAAACAAGGGTTATAGTTAACATTGAGGTGTTTGATTAGAAGAATGAATCTGTTGAACATAGAACTGTTAATGTTGTGACTCTTCGGAGAAAGTAGTACGGATTTGGAATCTGAAGTAGAAACAAGGGTTATAGTTAACATTGAGGTGTTTGATTAGAAGAATGAATCTGTTGAACATAGAACTGTTAATGTTGTGACTCTTCCTGTTAGCTCTCTATCTAGATCCATTCCTTCGACTTTTGTTTCTGTCTTTCCTAGAGAGGATGCTATGCGTGCGTCTAGTCAGGATGTGAATAAGATTGTTACGAGTGATGTGGTTCCTAAAGCCATTAATGGAATCTTACAAAGGCTTATTAATTCCATTTTTCTCAATCTAATCAAAAGGACCTTAATTTGGGAGTCAATGAAGATGATTATGAACCTATGGCTGGCAGTCATCCAGCCAAAGGGAAATGAACTCCTTTCAGATTACCTCCTGGAACATTACATGGCTGAGTTATAATATTGCCAATGTCTGGGTGAATGTAAGGAGAGTTTTTGGACATATTTTGGTTCTTGTTGAGACAAAAATTTGTAGGAAATGTTTAGCTTATTTTATGTCCAAGTTCTTCTCGCAGTATAACTATGTTTCAAATCATGATTCTCATCCTTTAGGAAAAGTTCTGGTATTCTGGGACCCAGGTGTTTGTGATATTCCAAAAATGCATGAGAATGATCAGCTGGTTCACTATGAAGTTAGTATTGATAGTTCTTATTTTTTCCTTTCTACTATATAGGGGCACAATTATGACTGTAATAGGTGCAATCTCCGATCTTCTATATCTATACTCTCAAGTTTTGTTGATTTTCATTGGTTCTTAATTGGAGATTTTAATGTTGTCAGAAGTACAAAGGAGAAAATTGGTAAACAACCTCCATCGAATAAGTCTATGGATGATTTTAATGAATGTGTTGTCAATTTTTCCTTGTTTGATTTAGACTTGAAAGGTCCTTTATACACCTGGGATATTCACCAAGTTGGTGATAGATTTACTACCACAAGAATTGATAGGGTTCTCTATAATTATGAAGCTTTGAATTTTACATTTAAATTCTTTCGCAGTGTGATTTCAAATATCATAAGTGATCATAAGATTATCTCTCTTCATATTGGTCCTTTTAGGAATGGTAAAACTCCTTTCAGGTTTATCAACAATTGGGTTGATGAAATTGGTTTCTTGTCTATTATCCGAGAAGTGTGGAATATAGAAATTGAAGGAATTTTGATGTTGAAGTTGTGCAGAAAGTTCAAATTGTAGAGAAATCACTTTGTTGAAAGGAATCACAATTCTATTAGTAACTATTACTCTGATGCTAAGATAAAAATGAGTTTAGCTATGTCTTCTTAGGAGCTTGCTGATCTAAATCTATTGGATTCTAACCTTGTTTCTTAAGACAATACTCTTAGAAAAGTGGCTCATGAAGCTTCTTCAAAGGAGGAAATTGTTTTGAGACAAAAGTCTCATGTTCAATGGCTTAAGTGTGGTAATTCAAATTCAAAGTTCTTCTACTCATCCTTGAGAACTAAAAGACATAGATAATATTAGAATTTTTAATGTTGATGGAGTAGTTACTAGTGATATCTCAATTGTTTGGGACAATATTTCAAAGCACTTCAATAATATCTTTAATGATTCTTCTGGTGATGATGTTTTTAATGGTCAGTGGTATGGTCCCAAGCTAACTTCTCAAAATAAGAGTATTCTTATGAATCTTGTATGGAAAGTTGAGACTGAAGAGATTGTTATGTCTCTATGTTCAGACAAGGCCCCTGGGCCTGATAATTTTAGTGCTACTTTTTTCTAGAAAATGCAGAGTATTATTAAAGAAGATGTCTTCTGTGCCATTTAGGAATTTTTTGCTAATGGTGAAATGCTTAAAGAAACCAACAGTACTTTCATTTCTCTTAATCCTAAAGGTGATTCTAGTAGCTTGATCAAGAATTGGAGATCTATCTCGTTATGCAATATAGTTTATAAAATCATTTCTAAACTCCTAGAAAATAGGCTTCAAAAGATTCTTTTGGATATTATTTGCTTGTATCAGTGTGCTTTTATTAAAGGGTGGAGCATTAAAGATGCTAATCTTTTGACTAATGAGCTCATCCATGACTTTAATAGAGAAAGTTCTAAAATCAAAATGTGTTTGAAAGTGGATTTATCCAAGGCTTATGATTATGTTAGTTGAAGGTATTTGTTCTCTGTTCTCTACAAAACTAGCTTTCCCTCTAGATGGATTAGATGGATCGAGGAGATTTTCTTATCAACCACTTATTAACTACTTATCAATGGTGAACCTAGTGTAATGTTTCACCCATCTAATGGCATTATACAAGGGGACCCAACTGACCCTTATCTTGTAGAAAATGTTATGTAGGGACTTTTAGAGTTGATTCAAAAGGCGATATCTAACAATTCCTTTGAGAGCTTCATATTCTTTTGATATTTCTCATATTATTTTTACTAATGACCTTATGGTGTTCTTGGAAGCTTTTGAATCTAATGTGAGATCTATCAAGGATATTTTTTACTCTTTTGGTGTTATGTATGGCCTCAGAATCAATGCTCGTAAGAGTTCCTTTCTTTTTAGCAAAAACTCTCATAAACAAGATATTATGAATATCATTGGATTTCTTGAATGCCAACTTCCTTCCAAGTATCTCAGAGTCCCTCTCTTTATTGGCAAGTTGAAAAGGAAAGAATGCGAGCCTCTCATTAATAAAATTAGAACAAAGCTTGAAGGATGGAAGGCTTGTTCTCTCTCTTTAGTAGGTAGATGTAAATTGGTAAAGTCCACTCTATTCAGTTTGCATCTCTACTGAACTGTGGTGTTCCCCCTTCCTTCTTCAGTATGTGAGTTGATTGATAGAATATGTCGAAATTTTCTATTGGCAGTTCTAAAAATAAATCCAGTTTGAATCTGGTTCCCTTGGAGACTATTGCTCTTCCCAAAAGTGAAGGAGGTTTGGGAATTAGAAGTACTAAGGAGGTATCTTGGGCATGTCTATGTTTGAATGCATGAAATCTTGCACCAAAAAAGGATATTTTATGGATAAAATGGATTGGTGAAAGGTATTTCAAGTGTTCATCTTTCTAGTCAGTCACGACTAAATCAAACTGGTTCTGGATGTTAAAGAAAGTGATTAAATGGAGAACTCAGATCATTTCTCATATATGTTTTCTTATTGGATATGGAGTTGATACGAAACTTTGGCAAGACCCTTGGTTGAAAGGCAATGTTTTTAATAATTGATGTCTTGGGAACGGAATCTATGCTAAAGCTTTTCCTACTGATTGCTTTGTTTCTAGTATTATTCATGATTATGAGTGGTGAATTCTGGACAACATGATGAACAAGGAGTTACATATTCTCATTACTTATCAGCCAAAGCTATCTTTGTCTTCTGATCCTATTGAGTTTGATGGTCACTTGTCTCCAAAGTTGAAAGAATTTTGGAATGCTTTTCGTGTTAAAAAGACTTAATCTAGCTTTTATGCTTGGATTTGGAAGAGTGATGTTCCCAGGAGGTGTTCTTTTCATATCTGGAAGGTCACTAGTACAGGAATGGTCTGTAGCGTCGGTTTTTTTAAGCCTATAGTGTCACTTTATAACTGACTCCTAAGTGGCCGTCGCTATAGAATTTGCTCTATAGAGTCGGTTTTTTTTACCAAACAAAATTGACCTTATAGAGTAAACACCGACGCAAAAGGTTGTAAAAAATCTAACCCAGGCGAGAAAAAAGGAGCCTGTAAGGTCGGTTATTACAAAAAAAATCGACCCTGTAAACTCCCTCGGTCGAGAAAATTGTCGACCAAAATATTTTCGATCAACAATTTTCTCAACCGAGAGAATTTACAGGGTCGGTTTTTTTGGAATAACCGACCCTAAAAATTGAATAAACATTTCAGTGTACCCGTCGGTCGAGAAAATTTTCGACCGAAAATATTTTGGTCGACACAATTGTCGACTGAGGGGTACACTGAAATGTTTATTCAATCTTTAGGGTCGGTTATTCCAAAAAAACTGACCCTGTAAACTCTCTCGGTCGAGAAAATTGTCGACCAAAAATATTTCGGTCGACAATTTTCTCGACCGAGGGGTACACTGAAATGTTTATTCTATCTTTAGGGTCAGTTTTATAAATAACCGACCTTATAGAGGACCTTTAGGATCAGTTTTTTAGAAAAACTGACGCTAGAAGTTATATTTCGGTCGAAAATTTTCTCGACCGAGGATTACACTGAAGTGGTTATACAATCTTTAGGGTCGGTTATTTAAAAAACCAACGCTAGAAGTTACATTTTTTTTAATTTCTGCAGAAAATGAAATAGAACAGAAGAAGAAGAAGATTTGTATATTCTGGGAGAGGGGAGCATTGATGCTCAACCGTCACCATTCAAAACCACACATTCATGACAAAAATGATTCATAATCACATCATAATTTAAAAAATGATAGATTGAAAGTCTGAGATGATATTAATCTGATACAAAAGTAAATATGAAAGAGTACTCAAACCACATACACAAATGGAGCTGACATGTTTAATCCAATGCTATATTGACTTCATTTAGAAAAGAATCTGACCACTCTTCTCAGAATTCATTCAAGTCCACAAGTGTTTAAGGCTAAGTTGTAAAGATCTGTAACAGAAAATGCACATGCTAATATTTTATAAAATGACTACAATCACTTGTAAATTTATGATGTTATTCTTTATTACCTGACTTATAGTCTGAATGTCATGTGATGCTTGTTTGACAATAGCTTGCATATATTCCATTACATAGTAGCCACAAGCCCAATAATTATTTTGCATAGGACACTACAAATAACGAATTATACTTAATGTTAGTAAACTACTATAAATAGCAGTTGAGATAAGACTATAAGAGTTGACATATTAGAGTTGAAAATGAATACATATAAGACTAAACAGTTGTTAAAGTAGCTACCTTGACATTTTTCAAAGTCAATGTCTTTAATTTTGTGGATATTTGCCCTCCAGCATCACAAAAAGCCTTTATACCCCTATCAATTAAATGATAGTTGGTAAAATAGAAATTCTAAATAGAAATATCATGTTGAAGCATTGACTAAATTTATGCTTACTCCATAGCTGACAATTTCAATTTGTGACTCCTTGTTTTTTCCCATTGGGTCAAGATAATAAAGAGTCATCAATTTTGGGGCAATCACCACTAATTCCCAATGTATAGCTCTGAGTAAGAATAAAACAAACATTAAAATAAATAATTTTATTCATTATTAAAATTATATTGAATTATAATACTTACTGGACGTTAAAAGGAATTAGGATAATTTCCTTCCCCTCACTAGCAAAATATTTGAATGCAGTAGAGAAGTACTCATTCACATCCTCAAAATTTGTCTCCACTTGACTAGTGATTGAAGGAACTAAGAATCCAACATTCCTTATATCAAGGTTTTTGATCTCAGTATATAAATGGCTGTAAAACATCTGTAATTATTTCCATATATAGAACTAAGCTAAAAATTTGTATTGGAATTATATATATATTGATAGATCCTTACCTTATACATACTTCTATTATCGAAATATTTATCCAATCATACCGGAACAACTCTATAATATCATCAAGAAAAATAAAATTCTCAAAGTCCCTCCCAGTTGCATCTTATGTTAAATTGACCAACATATGTGATCCCGATCTTTGGTTGGCTAAGTATTGACACAAACATTTACATTTGCTTCCAAATTTGTCGAATGTACCTTCATGAATGAAATATGGCTTGGGCATAGGAGGATGACTAGTAGAATTTTTACTTTTTTGTTGACAAACCTGTTAATTAAATTACATACTTATATTACATGAGTTCATATATGTTGTCAAATATGAAAAATATGGTAGAAATAAGGTATACCTTTTCATTGATAACCAAGTGTCTAGGCCAACCCAGCATAGCACCCTCAGCTTCTTCACCTGTACTATATTTAGGATTAGGTATGGGTAGTGGTTTGTCCCCCATTCCATCATACACAAGATGGATGGACACACGGCAAATGTCATCAGTAATTTGTTGGCAATGCAATGTACCACCAAGGTTGTACACCTTGCCTGCTGCCACAACATTATATTCTAGAACCTCCACTACAAGTTTATAGTTCATACCAACCTAGATTAAAATAATATAAGTTATATAAGAAGCAGTAGAATAGATACATGTTACAACTATATATATTATCATATTTATATCATACAAATAACACAACATATAGAACAAAAACTTACTGCATATTGTTGTGGTTGGTAATTGGGAGTGCTCCCATGACCTTCTACAACTGGAGCATGGGCTTGTACCTCATCACTTGAGAGAAGCATAGTATGAATACATTGAGAAGGTTGAGTAGGCTGAAATGAAGACATTATTTCTTTTACTTTTTGTGCTACTAATGCTTCAACATCCTCTTATGTAAGACATCCTGCATGACCTCTTTTAGATTGCGAAGAGCCAAAATAAGACTTGAATCCTATGCCAGCTCCTAATCCCCTAACACGGCCAGGATGCTTCTTCGTACCAAGAGAAACTGATAGATCATCCATGTGGCCAGTTGGGATAAACTTTCCTTCCTTCCTTTGCTCGTGGAGATCAATCTATTCATAGTTAATAAAAATATTAAATCACAATATCAATTAGATATAAATAAATCTAAATTTGTTGGAGTTACTCTTTACTTAGTTGGGATAAACCTACCATCTTTTGTGCCACCTCCTTAGTTGCAGGGTTGACAATTTCACCTGCTCGATTCTTTCTAGCATCAATCCATGTCATGTGTTGGGGTGGATGCTCAACTTGAGTTGTACTAGATTCTTCTCCAGAAGAGGATTGCTTCTCTTATAGTTGGCGGCGGAAGGCATAACCACCGAGCCCCAAGCGATGGTCATGCACATTTTTAGCCTATCTTTCCTTTTGAGCCTGGTGAATAGCCTGATCATTTAAAATGAGGTATTGCAATTTAGACTTGGCAAACATGTATAAAAAGATTTACCTCCTTAACTGTATAAAATTAAAGATTCATACAATACATCACAATCTTCATTACCTGAAACTCTTCTAATCTCCTAGCTGCAACAAATCTTTCCCACACCTCAGGATCTATAAAAATATATACATCTGTTGCTTTCTTCTTTTGTTTAGGATTATTTATAAATTCCCTTGCGAGATATGTCTTAAAACCCCTCCATCGTACACCGCAATGATGTAGCACACTTTTCTTATGATCTTTTTCATTTAGATGAAAAACACACTATACATACAAAAGAAGCAATTAATAATGTTGTTTTGAAAAGGAATTAATTCCAAGCAAACTAAATTAGAATCAATAGTTAAAAAACATATTAAAATAATATCACTTCCACTCACACATATATCTTTTTATATGAGGTCTTTATTGGCATTAGGAACATCAAGCCAATTTTCTATATCTATTGTCACCTTATTGTGCGCGGTCGCCCCTACGTAATACTTGAAAGCACTAGCATGTTCCCCAACAGGTGCGATGAGCTCTCTTCACGGAGAGGAGGCAAGGGCTTTGGTGGCGGGGAGAGGTGGCAAGGGCTTCACAGACACCACGATCCTCTTCGAACACGACGACGAGCTTCTTGGCAAAGGCTTTGGTGGCACAACAACAATAAAAAGTGATGACGCGGGAGAGAAGCAGAGAAGGTATCTGCGGTAGAATGAACCAAGGAGATAAAGAAGAAAAGGTATCGGCGCCGCGGGAGAGAAAAAGAGAATGAATTTTTTGTTTCGCGGGAGAGAAAGACTAGGTTTCAGCCATTTCACAGAGAGACACGACCTGTAGCGTCAGTTACAAGGAAAAAACCGACCCTAGAGGTGCTTATACACGTGAAATCTAGCTCCTTCTTAGTTGACGAATTTGTCGACCGAAAGGTTATCGGTCGACAAATTCGTCGACCGAGGTGAGCTCTAGGGTCAGTTAAAAGTAAAATAACTGACGTTAGAGGTTCTTATACATGCGTGAACTAAACTAGATCCAAAATTCATGTCGGTCGACAATATTGTCGACCGAGGAGCCCTCTAGGGTCGGTTATAATGAAAAAACTGACCCTAGAGGTGCTTATATATGTGAAATCTAGCTCCTTCTCAGTCGATGGATTTGTCGACGAAGAGGTTATCGGTCGACAAATTCGTTGACCGAGGGGAGCTCTAGGGTCGGTTAAAAGTAAAAAAAACCGACGCTAGAGGTGCTTATACATGCGTGAACTAAACTGGATCCAAAGTTCATGTCGGTCCACAATATTTTCGACCGAGGAGCCCTCTAGGGTCGGTTATAAGGAAAAAACCGACCCTAGAGGTAATTATACACGTGAAATCTAGCTCCTTCTCGGTCGAAGAATTTGTTGATCGAGAGGATATCGGTCAACAAATTCATCGACCGAGGGGACCTTTAGGGTCGATTAAAATTAAAAAAATTGATTCTAGAGGTTCTTATACATGTGTGAACTAAATTGGATCCAAAATTCATCTCGGTAGACAATATTGTCGACCGAGGAGCCCTCTAGGGTCAATTACAAGAAAAAACTGACCCTAGAGGTGCTTCTACATGTGAAATCTGGATCCTTCTCAGTCGACAAATTTGTCGACCCAGAAGTTATCGGTCGACAAATTCGTCGACCGAGGGGAGATATAGGGTCAGTTAAAAGTAAAAAAACTGATGCTAGAGGTGCTTATACATGCGTGAACTAAATTAGATCCAAAATTCTCGGTCGACAATATTGTCGACCAAAGGGACTTCTAGGGTCGGTTATAAGGAAAAAACCAACCCTAGAGGTGCTTATACATGCGTGAAGGCAAACTAGATTCAAGATGTCTCCTGCATTTTTTGTAGACATACAAGGTCGGTTATTTGGAAAAAATGACTGTATAGATCGAGGCGCGAAGCCAAAATCGAGAAAATTTTTGCCGTGGGAAACTGTAATTTGCTTTCTAATCCAATTGTCTATAAGGTCGCTTATTTTATGAAAACCAACCCTATAGAGATACACTACAAGGTCGGTTATTTTAAGAAAAGCGACCCAAGTGGTCTTAAGTGGTGCCCGCATTTTTATAGACATATAAGGTCGGTTATTTGGAAAACCGACCATATAGAGTTACACTACAAGGTCGGTTTTTTTAAGAAAACAAACCCAAGAGGTCTTAAGTGGTGCCTGCATTTTTTTAGACATATAAGGTTAGTTATTTGGTAAAACTGACCCTACAGGTAGTGACGTTATAACCCATTTCTGTACTAGTGCGTATTTCTGAACAAGTTGCCTACTGGTGATTATATTAGAAGAATCGACATTGAACTGGCATATATGTGTCCTTTCTATTGTGATAGATATTAGGATATTTTTCATCTAGTTTTTGAATGTTCTTTTGTGAAAAAATTATATAGCAGTGCAAATAGTGATTTGAGGATCCCTTTTTCACACTCAACATAGAAGGATATTGAAGGGTTTTCTGGATATAAAAAGATATATTTCTTCTTATACAATATGTTCTTTATGTGAAAGGAACAAATTTGTACATGATAACAACTATTCTTCTATTGAAGCTCTGTGAATAAAAGGGGACTTCTTATGTCTCAAGGGTTGATTTTTTGTTATGCCTCTAACGGTCTTTTTTGCTGTGATGGATATGAGGATTTCTTCTAGTATTTTTGAATTTTTTTAAGAGATATTATATAAATGTGCAGATAGTGATCTGGGGATCCCTTTTTTGCACTCAACATGGAAGGATGTTGAAGGATCTTCTGGATTTAAAATAAATTTATCTTTTCTTATACAATTTTTTTCCTTTGGAGTGAAAGGAACAGACATGTACATGGATACAATTTTTCTTCTATTGAAGCTCTCTAGATGCATGTCAAAGGGGATTTCTTATATCTCAAGAGTTCTTGTTCTTGATAGAACTTATCCTTCTTTTCATTCCCCCTTTTGCTGGGAATGTTTTCTCTCAGATTATTCTTATACAATATTTTTATATGAGTTTTTTTAGACAAAAAAGGAGATTCCTAGTATGAGATCAACATATGTTGGTAGTGATAGTTGTATCCAAGAAGAAATGGTTGGCGATGTTGATTAGAATGAACCAATTCCAATAGACATGGTTGGTGCAATGCTAGATAGTTGTGGGGTAAATGTTACAGACCCACCTCCCATATTTAGAAACATTATGCACAATACTAAGAAATCATTATACTTAGATTATACTAAGTTTTGAAGTTGAGCTTTGTGTTGAGATTGTATATACTGAAGGCTAACAATAGATTGATCGATAAAAGCTTCACTTCTCTATTTTTTGTGTTGAAAGAAATTCTCCCTGAAGGCAACGAGCTTCCAATCTCAACATACAAAATGAAAAAGATGTAGTGTCCAATGGGAATGGAGGCTAAGAAGATACATGCATGCCCAAATGACTGTGTGTTGTTTCAAAAGTAATATATCAATCTGAAAGAATGTTTGAAATGTAGGGCTTCTAGGTATAAAAGGACAACATCAAGTAAGACCAAAACCAAGTATCCTGTTAAGGTGATGTAATATCTTCCTATAATACCCCAATTTCAATGCTTGTTTGCTAATACCTTAGATGCACAAAATTTAACTTGTCATACTGAGGTAAAGAAAAACAATGATGGTATGCTACCATTTGTGTCTGATTTCCCACAATAGAACAAGATTGATTTATTGTATCCTGAATCTAGGGAAGTAGCAAGGAATTTAAGACTTGGACTTTGTACTGATGAGATGAATCCATATGGAACATTAACCATCCAACATAGTACTTGTCTTGTCGTTATTTTTGTATACAATCTTCCTTCGTGGTTGGGTATGAGAAATGAAAATGTCATGTTGTCTTTGTTGATATCGGGCCCCAAACAACTTGACAATGATATTGATATTTACCTTGAAACTATGATTGATGACCTAAAGAAACTATGGGGAGAAGGTGTGACGACTTATGATGCTTTGGATGAAGAGATGTTTAATTTGTATGCTATGTTGTTTTACACTATTAATAACTTTCATGCTTATGAGAACTTATCTGGCTACAACGTCAAAGAAACCAAGACATGTCTTATATGTGAGGAAAATATATATTCTATCAAACTAAAACATGGTGGTAATACTATATATCTTAGTCATCAAAGATTTCTACCAAAGGTGCATCCTTATCAAAAGTTGCATAAAACATTCAATGGCTCAATTGAGGAATAGAGTGCCCCTACACCTATGTTACGGGAAGATGTTTATGCAAGAGTAAAGAACATTGTAAATCATTTTGGTAAAAGATTGTGTATTACTCTCATAGCTGAAAAGTATTTATTCAAAAAGAGTTTGATATTGTGGGATCTTTCATATTGGAGTCCTTTAATAGTTTGACATTGTAATGATGTCATGCATGTTGAGAAAAATGTTTGTAATATCATTATGGTCACTATGTGAATATACCAGTAAAACTAAAGATGGCATCAAATATAGAATGGACCTACGTGAAATGGGCATAAGGAAAGAATTAACAAAATAAGTTACCAAAGGTCACCACACATATCTACCTCCTGCTTGTTACACCTTGTTTGTAAAGGAGTAAAAAAAATTGCTAGTGCTTGCGTAATGTTAATGTACCACATGGATATTCAACCAATTTCTAAACGATTGGTATCAATAAAGGATTTGAAGCTGATAGGTCTTAAATATCATGATTGCCACACTCTAATGCAACATATATTGCATGTGGCTATTTTGTCTACCCTTCCTAAGCATGTAGGTCTGCAATCACTAGGCTTTGCTTCTTCAACACTCTATGCAGAAAATTATTATTTCTGAGATTCTAGATAAGTTGCAAAGAGAAGTGGTTGTTACCCTGTGTCAACTTATGCAGTATTTCCCCCCTTCATTATTTTATATCATGGTACACCTGGTTTTCTATTTGACTAGTGAAGTGAAAATGTTGGGTCCAATTTTCTTGCATTGAATGTATCCTTTTAGGCGGTACATGAGTGTTTTTAAAGGTGATGATCGAAACCATTGTCACCCTGAAGGGAGTATCACTGAGGGCTATCTTTATAGGGAGGTTATGGAATTTTCCAATAAATTTTTGAGTTGCAACAAAACTTCTGCTAAAATTTTAAACCCTAATGTTTATTCCAGAAAAGGTATTTTTTTAGAACAATAGATAAATATCATCCATGAGTAGTGGGAACAAGTGCACTTGTATATTTTACACAACATTGACAATGTGGGTACTTATAAGTGGCCCAAATGACTCGTTGTATTTCTTCATGTATGAAAAATGTATATTGAAACTTATATACATGATCGAAAGCTAATATGATAATACATTTATGTAGCTTATAATAGCTAAGAAGCCCCCTATGGTTCTGAAGACTCTGCCCCCACATTTTATTCTACAAGAGTTGTATGACTCCTTAGGCCCAAAATGCAAGATGCTGACAAGATGGATAGACAATATAGACCAAATAGATACCATTGTGATCAGCCTTGGGGAGGAGATCATAGGTACAATATCATAGTATTAGCATATGTTTCTAAGCTATTTCAGTATGATGGGTTGAACAACATCAATAATAAAACTTTGGATACAGTGATTGTGAATACAGGTCTTTGAATACCCTGTCATATGTGAAAAATTATTTAATAGTTTTCAATATATTAACTAAGCATTGTATATATATATATATACAAATATATATATATATATATATATATATATATATATATATATATATATATTGTTTCAGTCATTTGTACTCCACGGATCGAGACTATGGAATAGAAAATGTGGGATTTCTAATGCCATCATTGTTAATGATGTACTTAGAGATCCGAGTGAAGTCAAAGATTATGTGACTATTGTGATATAATTTTTGACGCTACCAAGAACATGATCTTAGCTCCCTTCAATGTTAGGTAAGTTTTTGCCTTGTTGTTTATGTGTCTAACCTAAGAATATAATTTGTTGTGGAATTTTTTTTTATTTTCCTTGTATTCACTCGGAAATAAGCACTGGCAGTTTTTAGTGATTGCTCCTGATACTTGGACTGTATATTTCTCTAATCCTTTGGGTGAAAGTCTGACACCAAATGAGGGACACCCAATGAAATTTTTGATTCATGCGTATGTATAATTTTTCAGTTCCCAACATATTTGTTAATGTTTGCATCATATGATAGTTTAATAATGCAACATATTTGTCAATTTAACTTTTAACGATGTGAAAGCATTCTATATCGGTAGAGGGAAAGTTGATAAAAAAGAAATAAGTGACTTGGAAGGAGTGTCTATTTATATAGTCTTATCAATCTAATTCTATAATATATGACTGACTCTACTTAATTACATTTAATAACATAATTGTAAATCTATAGGGCCCTATACAAAATAGATCAAATGTATAGAGAATGTAAGTTATTAGTCTTTGAGAATATTAATAAAGTCTCATTTAATAATGCAAACAATCAAATCTAATTAGAAGTTTAATTATCTTTGCAGTTTTTTGAGAATACTAAACCCTATACATTGGAGAGGATGAATGACCTATGTGAATAGTGGGAAGACTACTTCATCAAAAATGTGAACTTGAATGAAAAATTTGATGGTTTATTGATATTTTATTATAGTTCAAATCTTGATGTCATATTTTTTATATGTATTGGTGTGTGATTATTATTATACATTGTGACTTAAAATCTAAGATGGCAGTTGATCTTATGTATTTGTGTGTTTGAATGGAATGTGAAGTGCATATGTGTTTGTGAATTTAATGTTAAGGCATGAGGAAGAGAATGATGTGTATTTGTTCATATTATGTATGAAATTGAAGGTTGACTGAGAAATGAAAGAATTGATTTGAGATTTCATGGATGTGTGTGCATTTGAAGTAAAAAATGATAGAATGTGTGGCATGTGTGTGCCTATTTTATATATATATTTTTCTTGTAGATGTGTCAATCTGTTGTTAAGTTGTGATGCTTGCAGAGATTTGACTATTCTTTTGAACATTCAGATCGGAAGAACAACAGTCTCCAGAGAGGCTAGCATGGTGGACAATGGGTCTACATACCTGCTATATAAAAAAGTACACATTTCTCATTGGTGATTTGTAATTAACTGACTACACATTAATTCTACATTGGTTATTTACATATAAACATTGGGATATACCTACATGTTCATTGTTCAATCATTTTTAATACCAACATCAACTTATTAGGCGGTGGTTATTTGTCATCACCGAACCGACAAAAAACATTAACGATGGTGGGTTTTTTTCCTGCAACTAGTGAGCAACGGTCAAAGCAGATCACAAATATGTTCACCCATTGTGTGTTAATTCATCAGTTCTACTATAATTAAGAACTGGCGACAAAAGTATTGTCGACAGTTTCCCGAACCGACAAAATTGATCAACTTTTAGTGTCGCTCACTTGTTCTCGGTAAGTAACCAACACTGAATGACTAAAATAATTGACGTTATATCCCCATTATGTAGTAGTGATAGATATATTATCTAACACTTTTTTTTCAAGATTGGTTTTAATCCCCTTTGATATTAATTAGATGGTGATATGTGTCTTCATACTAACCTAGATGCCATATAGTGTCTACCGTTCATCACTATACACATATTATTCTAGATTGGATAATAATACATGTAGATACTCCAATAATTTTTTAAACATGCCTACAAAATATAGGTATATAGATTATTTTAACAGAAAGATGGGCATAAGTCCCTTTAACCATTTCCTTTTTGTGTTAACCTACCACATAAACTAATACTACTCAAAACCAAAACATCGTTCAAGCACTAATTAAACTTGTCACCATAAAGGTAAAAAGTTAAAATCAAATAACATTGCCAAAAGAAATATTGAGACAAAGGTCCTACCTCACATGCATATTCATACTAGGTAACTTTACATAAGTTCCATGGCCTCTGCCATAACTTGTAGAAAAAATATGATGTGCATATATTTATAATATTTACATGTTCCACATGCATTCAACCAAAATCTCAAGTTGATATACATCATATAAAAAGAATCATGGCCAGACCTGAGAGAACAGGGACGAGTCTGGAACTCTACACAACCAAACCAACCTCTCAGGCTCTATTGATCTTCAAACTATGCTTCCTTGACACCACAGTCTTGGCCGTGCTGCTGATCACCTAAAAGGGTTTGGAAGCCCATGAGGTGAGACCCATGTCACATAAATTTGATATAATCTCTAATAACATTTATTGATTATTAGTAGATTGTATGATTAAAGAAGTTAAGGCAGGTAGTATAACAAGTGTGAAAGACTAAGTAGTGTATATAAGATGATCAAGAATCATTAAAGTAGCATGTACAGTTTGTTACACCTGACAAGGCATGAGTCACATATAATGCTAATAAGAAGAGAAAGACAAAGCTTGTTACACCTGACAACACATGAGTCACATATAATGCTAATAAGAAGACAAAGGCAAGCATTATCATTCAATGTGATTCACGAAAGAAACCTAACAGGTATACTAATTAGTTTATTACATATATTATTAATACATGGTTAGTTTGAGGCGTTAGACTTACTAGTTGACCACTACAAAGTTACAATCATCCTCATATAAGATCTAAGATTACTAGAATCTTAATGATCTCTTTCTCTCAATTAGTACGAGTATAATTGTTGTGGCACACTAACCCAACTACTAAAACAACCTACTTTGTCTTGAGTACACATGACACAACACTAGAACTAGGGTATGAATTCTCAAATATGAGTTACAGTTTCATCCTCTCTGAGACACTGCCTCAACAGATGTCTAATACCTTGGAATATGGATGACATGGATATACCCTCCCTACACCTACACATACTAAAAATTATATGGCTTTGAGATCCTCTCAGATTACTCATATCTCTATGTAGCAAGTTCTAGCATGAGATAATTCTATGATCATAGGGCACTACATGATTAAGGTTACACTTGATTTCTTTAGTCAATTAAATATTTTTGTATGCATCAATCAAGTTACTTACAAACACCTAAAATATTCTTACTAAAGAATCTAGATATTGTAACTTTAGAAGATATAAAATATATTAAAACATTTTCATATCACACCATCAATATATATGTATCCATCC
This sequence comes from Alisma plantago-aquatica, assembly GCA_963693085.1. NCBI lineage: Eukaryota > Viridiplantae > Streptophyta > Magnoliopsida > Alismatales > Alismataceae > Alisma > Alisma plantago-aquatica. The sequence continues at coordinate 941,615,922 of OY856413.1, forward strand.
TTGACCATGATGAGACTCAAGCCATACATTTAGGTATGTAAAGTCTGTTACGACACTTTGACCAAAATAGTAATAGCATCATGTAGGAGTATGACCAATATCCAAAATTTTGTAAAGGGCTTAAAGATTCCTAACCAATACATCAACCACAATTTCATCATAAACATCCAACAAATGTAAGAGTTATGGTATTTATGAGAAATAGACAATCAGATACTTAAAGCCTATTATAGACGAGCTACCTTTAGTACTAGGATTTTGTCCAACCATCATTACAACACCATAATAATGATTGTAGGTTCTAAAATTTGTATAGAATAACCATCATACAGCAAGGAATAATGCATGGGTGGGATTCCCTTTTTATTGGGTACTAAAACTTCATAAGAATAACATTTTTAGGAGTCATTACACTTATATTTTAGATTTTAGATCTTGCATATTCAAAGAAATTTTCAATTTATAGTAGAAAACGTTCATAGATGCTTTATAATAATGAAGAGCTCATATAGTCATATACTACATAAACCAGTGCTTAAAAAGATCAACTTTTATCATGTTACAAATTTCTTAGAGCAAGATTTAAGATATGAATGTAGAAAGTAGGTGAGAAATATTTTTAACATTATACCACTTTCCATGGTAGAGAAGAAACTGAAGTACAGTAATAGAAACTCCAAAATCAGCAACAAAACTCCTAGCTTGGCCCACCAAAGCTCCAAGAACACCTCCTATGTCCACCAATAGGGTGAATCTAAGGAAAAGGGAAGGAATATAGAGTGTTATTAAACCTTAAGAACATGTTTCTAGTAAGAAGCACCATAAAAATTGATCATGATAGATAAGTGGGTGAATAAAAATAAGAAAAATTGGTTAAGAAGCAACAATCTTACATGTATGGAGTGAGAAATAAGATCAAAAGCCTTTAATCAGTCCAAGGAAAGATTGATCTTGAGCATGCATCCATGAACCACAAGACCATTGATCCCAATGGGTTCTCATTGCTCTCTGGTCTACAGTAAAGGATTTACAAAAGATGAGAGGAGAGAGAGAAAAGGGGATATTTATATAGGTAGGGTAGTTGGTGGGACTAAGAATTATTCTTCCATTAGTCAGAAAGTCTATCGATAAAAGGTAAGGAAACTTGTCTGTCTCTTGTTATAGAATGTTGTACACCTAGGGTTTTGTTAGGCTCAAGGGTAAGTTGCCTACCTATTGACCTAAAACACTTCTTACAACCAAACTCATTGACTTGTGACTTAATCATTAGTTCTTGTTGAACTTTCTATCTCCAAGATCGTCGGTCCTCAAGATGAAAATAGTAGGGAACAACTCTATTGGTCTGTTAGTGATAAAGGGCCTAGTCGACTAGATCTCATCAATCAATCCCATCCATCTACCCGATAAGGTAGAAGAAATTTTCGACCATCAAGTTGTATACCGAATAAAACACAACACTACTACTACCCAACTTATACATATATCATGGATTCAAAGTTTAAAAGCATCCAAAGGATAAGAAATTTTGCAAGGTTTTAAATAACATCATGAAATAACTTAAGCAAGTGTTGAAATTAGTTTTAGACTCTAGGAAAAAAGGTAATTCTCATAAGGGTCCATGGGTTATTTAAAATTGTATAAATTGATCAAACAAAGTTTGATTTGATTCAAATTTTAAACTTAACATTATAAACTAATTTTAAATGTAAGACAAGGTTAAATTTCCAAAATCAAGCATCCAATTGAGTGAACTAATTATATTTATGTATTAAGCAAGGCTACGGGCCTTACAAACATAAACCCTTAATAAGGATTTCACCCTCAAATTTCTAGGAAAACAAAGAAGGGTACTTCCTACACATTTCATCCTCCAACTTCCATGTGGCTTCCTCTACCCCACAATGATGGCATAAAATCTTCACTAAAACTATGTCCTTCTCCCTCAACTTCTACACATGCTTATCTATGATCAACACTAGACCCTCTACATATAAAACATCCACCTAAGGATCCACCTTCGAATGTTGTCTGGTGTGCTTTATATCTGGATGGCACTTCCTCAACATAGAAATGTAGAACATGTCATTAAACCTATACAACTATCATGGAAACTCCAACTTTTATGCCACTTTTCCTATTTGAGCTAACATAGGGTAAGGTCCCATGAACCTAGGACCCAACTAACCCTTCTTACCATACCTCAGAAAATCCTTCTAAATGGAGAACTTTGTGATATACACAGTATCCAACTTGGAACTCTGACAGTCTATGATGATTATCTACATATGAATTCTACCTATCTTGTGATGCCTTTAATTGTTGTTGGATTACCTTGATCTTCTTGATATTCTACTGAACTAATTCGAGATCAAACAATTAAATATCACCTACCTCGTACTAACAAAGAGGAGACCTACAACGTCTACCGTACAAAGCCTCATACAGGTCCATGTATATACTCCTCTCATAATTGTTGTTGTAGGAAATTTTAATGAGGCACGTGTGTATGTCCCAAGTTCCAAGAAATTGAAGTACACATGCTCTCAAAAGATCCACCAACGTCTGAATGGTCCTTTGTGACTAACCATCTTGTCTGCGGGTTGAAGGCTATATTGAACCTCATTGTGTCCTCAAAGCCATGTGTAGGCATTCCCAAAACCTGCTAATAAACTAAGGATCTCTATCTAATACTATGGTAGTTGTTATGCCTTGTAGATGAACTATCTCATCATCATATATTTGTGCCAACTTCTCTGTAGTTTAGGTGGTCTTGACCAATAAAAGGTGAGCTGACTTTGTTAGCTGGCCAACACCCACCCGAATTGAATCATGAAACTTGTCTATCTTAGGTATAACAACCAAAAAGTCCATGGTTGTGTGATCCCATTTCATTATGGAATTGGAAAAGGTTGTAACGTCCCTATAGGGTTCTGATGCTCTACTTTGACCTATTGACAAACTGGACACTTGGCAAAAAACTCGACATCACACTTCAGACTTAGCCACCAATACAAGTCCTTGAGATTTTCATACATCTTTTTATTTCTAGGACGCATCACATACATTGAGGAATGAGCTTCCTCAAGTATCATCTCCCTTAGACCGCCTACCTTATAACCACCATCCTATTGTGAAAAAACATTGTCCCATCATTTGTCTCATGAATCCCATCATGTTTTTCACTTCCAAACTAAGATCTCATATTCTAAATCATAACATCATCCTTCTGAGCATCATTAATATGTTGTTTCAACATTGGCTTGGACCTGTATGTGCTAAAAACCCTACCAACAAGGACACTTCTAACTATACATTCATTTATCTAAGCGACATCATGTCCTATATATGACAAACCATGGACTGTGACTACTCTTGATCTACATACAATGATTAAGATAACTTCCTATTCAATGCATCAACCACTACAACCTTTCCTATATTATAGTCTATTGTACAATTGTAGTCCTTGATCAGCTCCATCCACCTCCTCCACCTCCTCTACCTCATGAAAATATATATTGAAGATTCTTGTGATCTATGAATATTTGACACTTCTCTCCATATGGAGGTAGTGTCTCCAAATATTTAAGCCAAGAACCACAACTTATAACTCTAGATCATGAGTTGGGTAGTTCTTTGCATATTTCTTAAGATATCGAGAAACAAAAGAAATCATGTTCATGACATGCATCAATACACATCCCAACCCATTCTTCGAAGCATCATGGAAGACAACGTAGCCTTTGCCAGCATCTGGCAACACCAATACTAGAGCACTTGTCAACTTCTCCTTCAACAATTGGAAAGAGTTCTAGCATTTGCCATACCATACAAAAGGAACACCCTTCTTAGTCATTCGGGTTAAAGGTAGAGCTACATCACTCAAGTTTTTTATGAATCTCTTATAGTAACAAGATAAACCTAGGAAGCTCCAAACCTCAGTTGGTGTCATGGGCTTCTCCCACCCCAACATGGACTCTAGTTTCTTAGGGTCTACACAAAAAAAAAATAGATTTGACATGAGCAAGAAAAGACACTTCAGTCAGCCAAAATTCGCACTTACGAAACTTAGCATATAACCAATGCTTCCTCAAAAACTCCAAAGCCTAGCGAAGATATTTCTCATGTTACTGGTTGTCCTTGGAGTATATCAAGATGTCATTTATGAACATCACTACAAACTGATCTAAGTATTATCAAGAAAACTTTGTTCATCAGATCCATAAATGTTGTTGGTGCATTAATTAGTCCAACAATATAACTATGATCTCATAATGACCATACCTAGTCCTAAAAGTTGTCTTAGGTACATTATCTACCTTGATCCTCAACTGATGATACCCAGACCTTAGATATATCTTGGAAAACACTAAAGAACCTATAATTGGTCAAATAGATCATATATCCTTGGCAATGAGTATTTGTTCTTCTATGACCTCGTTCAACTAGAGGTAGCCTATGCAAATCCTCATAGAGACATCCTTCTTTTTCACAAACAACACTGGAGAACCCCAAGGAGAAGGGTTTGACCATATAAATCTCTTCTCTAACAACTCTTGCAACTACTTGTTCAGATCCTTCATCTTAGCTAGAGCCATCCAATATGGTGCATGTGTTATGGGTTGTGTGCCATGGACCATATTGATTTCAAAATCAATCATTCTCAAGGATGGAATACCTAGAAACTCATCTGGGGAAACATCCTGAAACTCACACACCACAAGTACATCCCAGATACTAGAACTTCTCACCTTGATATCCACCACGTGTGCCAAGAAAGATTAACAACCTTGTCTCATCAACTTCTGTACTATCACTGCCAACGCAAGATAGGTGGGAAGAATTTTCATATCTCCTTGGAAAGTCCCAAGGAATATCCCCTTCACAAAAAATCATAAATTTGGAACCATAGTCCTAAACAACCCTTTACTTATCTAACGTATCCATCCCTAGGATCACATGGAATTCATGCATAACAAGTGGCATGAGATTCACTTGAATGTTGCATTTTGAGAAAAAAAGAACAAAAGATGAACACACTACCAGAAACATGGAGGAACTAACCAAAGGGATTTATAACTAAATATTACCGTCTTTATTATAAAAAAGACAGTTAGTACTATTTATCACCTCCTTGGTGATAAACAAGTGTGTATCACCTGGGTAAACCAAAATAGATATAAATGTAGATGTAGATAAGATAGAATGAAAAAAAATCCATCTAAGCTATCACAACCCACGAGTTAACCACTCCTTTTGGCTGACTCATGGCATAAAATCTAGTCATTGCATGTTGTTGTCCTTGACCTCTACAAGCCAATGTTGAAGATGCTATCTATGATATCTAGATGCACCATCTGTTGCCACCACTACTATGATGTTGCTACTATGAGCCATGTTGGCTCTGCCTTGACTACTACATAACCTCATGGTTCTTCATGGGGTCAGACCATCTCATATGCCCAACCTAGCCACACTTGAAGCATGTTCTTGTATCATACTATGGTCTAGACAGACCTGTTACAAAAACTAAACCAAAACTATTCACCCTAGTTGGTGGGAAGCTATGACCTCTCCCCTTTGCTAGGAGACAACTACAACTGCACTTGTATCCTTGGTTCTGCAAATGTTGATCATTGTTGATATTGAGGGTGAAGAGAACCTAATCTTCCTGAAATTTCCAGATGATTTTTCTTGGAATTGGGCTAATCTTTTTCTTGTATTAGCTTCTCACAAGTTGGCAATTGTCCTCTCTATTCTCCTAACAAACTTCACAAAGATGGAAAACTTCTTGCGATACTCCAAGGCAGATGTCATTTTTGCTAATTCATTATTCAAGCATTTCTTAAACCTTCTAAACCTCTCCTTCTTTGTCATTTTCATGTGAGGAAAAAACCTCAACAACTTCATAAAATTTTCCTCATAATCATCTAAAAACCACGATCCTTGATGCAGGTGCTCAAACTGAGCCATCTTCTCCACAAGATATGTCTCGGGAAAGTAGCGGCTCACAAACTCCAACCAAAAATCTTCCCATGTGGCCACCTCACCTAGTCTTTTCTCTTCCTCTATGGCCCACCAGTGGCCAACTCTACCCTTCAGAAGGTAGATTGCATGCTTTACCTTATCCTCCTCAGAGATATTTAGGGACCCTGAATGCCTTCCAAAACTCTGTCACCACATATGTTGTGCCCACATACACTATGGTTCCCACACTCTTTAACCTCTCAAAGGTCTTCCCTGGACCCTAAGATTCAACATTTAGGGTAGGTACCCTCGATTGAGGTGTCAGTTCCCTATCATCCAGATGTGTAGTCATCTCTATTAGCTATCCAAAACCAAACTAAAAATTTGGATCAACATTTAGGGCAGGTACCCTCGATTGTAGGGTTGAAAGGGTGCGGGATGGGCTATTTTGTCCCACTCTTAGGTAGTCTTCCATATAGTACCCATCTCATACTGCCACCTCCTGGTGAAACACAACTATGCTTGGCATGTTTTTCAGGTTCTCTAGACATATATACATAACCATAAACCATGATTAGATACGTTGGAAATGTAAGAATAGACTCAACAACCTAAGTCCTATATCCCTATAGAATTAGTGAACCTAACGCTTTAATACCAACCAAACGTGGCAACCCACCACATAAAATAATATTACTCAAAGCAAAATGATGTTCAAACACTAATTAAACACATCATCAAAAAGGTACAAAATTAAAACCAAAGAAAGATTTTGTAAGAAACATTTTCACAAAGGTCCCATTTCACATCCATATTCATACCAGGTTACTTCACATGAATTCCATGGCCTCTTCTAGAACTTTTATACAAAATATTTTGTTCATATATTTACAACATTCACATGTTCTACAAGCATTCAACCAAAATATCAAGTCGATATAAATCATACATAAAAGCCCATGCCCGGATTTCAGAGTACAAGGACGACTCTAGGACTCTACACAACCAAAACAACCTCATAGGATCTACTAATCTTCAAATTATGCCTCCTCACCACCATAGGTCTGACCATGCTGCTAATCACCTAAAATGGTGTGAAAACCTATGAGGTGAGACCCATGTCTCAGTGATATGATATAATCTCTAGTAACATTTATTGCTTACCAGCATATTATATAATTAAAGAAAGGTGGACAGTATAACATGTGTGAAGGACAAAGAAATGTATATATGATGATAAAGATTTATTGAACTTACACATACAATTAGTTATAGTGACAAGGATATAGGGAAATTATGGCACATATATGGCAGCAGAGACAAAAAATTTACTGTCGTATTCCCAAAAACAACAAGATTGTGTCAATAACTATGTATTGAGAAGGATGGTTTAACGAGTTCATAACTAGTCTTGGAGTAAGTCCATCGACTATAACTGATTGTAGTAGTGCAACACTCCCAGTTGCATTGGGACTCATATATAGCGGCTCCTAGATGGACAAAAAATTCGAATGGAATCTATAGTAGCTTCTGGTCTCACCATGGAATATAGGCTGATGTTGTCCTCCTAGTGGTAGACAACAACCTCCTCACCTCTAGAGTAGTCCACACTTACCACCTATAACTCCTGTCATTCTATTAAAACACACGGGAAGGATTTGTCCCTCCCCTTGGTGTATTAGTCACCCACTTTCTCTCGCACAATTGTTTATCCCTTGCTATCCCTCCCTTTAGCGGGTAGGACTTGTGTAACATCCCAAGATTTGAGGCCTCAGATAACAGGATCTTAAAAGAAATGATTGGACTATCCATATCACCAAGGTGCACCTCCTTTTTAGGAACCCATCACTAAAGAACTCCATAGTTAAGCATGCTTATCTTGGAGTAGTACTGGGATGGGTGACCTATCGGGAAGTTGATCATGGCATACACGTGAGTGAGGAAAAAGCATACAGTTAAGGCTAGTGGTGGTCAGTGGGGCCAGTCATCATTCCTGAAACCTTGTTAGATCCTTGGGCAGTGGCCCCAGACGTTACAAATGGTATCAAAGCCATAACCCCTCTAGTAGGTGGGGCTCACATGGACATGGCATGCCAGTCTTGATCCATGCGGTCCAGGCATGTAGGAAAGGACTGTCCATGGTTGACGTAGCCACCCTTGCCCTAGTATTCTGTGATCGAGATCTGGGTGTCCATGGGCCATTGTGGGTCTGCACTGAAATGGGGAATAGATTATGAGGCTTTGTAGTTGATCCTTGACAAGGACGTTAAGAGCCTAAGTGGGGGAGATTGTAACATCCCAGGATTTGAGGCCTCGGATAACATGATCTTAAAATGAATGATTGGACTACCCATATCACTAGCCTCAACTGCATGCTTTTTCCTCACTCACGCGCATGCCAGGATCAACTTCCCGACAGGTCACCCATCCCAGTACTACTCCAAGCTGAGCACACTTAACTATGAAATTATTTAGTGATGGGTTCCCGAAAAAGGAGGTACACCTTGGTGATATGGGTAGTCCAATCATTCCATTTAAGATCATGTTATTTGAGGCCTCAAATCCTGGGATGTTACAATCTCCCCCACTTAGGCTCTTGACGTACTCATCAAGGCTCAACTATAAGGCCTCATAATCTCTTCCCCATTTCAGTGCAGACCCACAATGGCCCATGGAAACCCAACTCCCGATCACAGAATACCAGTACAAGCGTGGCTACATCAACCATGGACAACCCTTTCCTACATTCCTGGAACACACGGCTCAAGACTGGCATGCCATGTCTATGTGGGCCCCGCCTACTGGAGGGGTTATGGCTCTGATACCATTTTTAATGCCTGGGCCCACTGTCCAAGGCTCTAGTAGAGTTTCAGGAATGACGAATGGCCCCATAGACCACCACTAGCCTTAACTGCGTGTTTTGTCCTCACTCACGTGCAAGCCAGGGTCAACTTCCCAACTGGTCACCCATCCTAGTACTACTCCAAGCCGAGCATGCTTAACTATGGAGTTATTTAGTGATGGGCTCCCGGAAAAGGAGGTGCACCTTGGTGATATGGGTAGTCCAATCATTCCTTTTAAGATCATGTTATCTGAGGCCTCAAATCCTAGGATGTTACAACTTTCTAGGGCTCTCTATTGGTTACCACAACTACAGAGGATGATAATTCTCAGACGCGATTGACTTGTGTTTTGAGAAGCCCCCAATACCCCACTATTTATAGGAGGGGTTAGGGTCTGGTTTCCCAATTTTTGAGTGCCAAACTAGATGGTTTGCAATGGAACTAGTCAGTTCATATGTGATTCAATCGGTTCATTCAGTGAACTGATCATTTTTTCCATGTTTCCCAATTGCACATGAATTAGCAATTTGAATCCAATTAATACTCAACATGATGTCAACACAAATCCTGGATGCAATCAAATTTCTCCACCGACTTGGTGTCTCACTCACATGAGTTGGTCGTCTCACAACCCCAACCAGTCGGTTGGTGAGCCAAGCCGATCGGTTCACTAAGTGAATAGATTGGTTCACTCCCCTATTTAGACAAAACACGTCCAAATGAATTTCTAATCAACCTGACACTCAAACTGGTCATTTCATCACATGAGCCGATCAATTGGGAGTCCAATCAGTTGATTTTTTACTCAAATTGAATACCCAAACTCTTTGGTAATCAATTTAATTATCATTCATGATTAAACTCCTCTTCTAGATGAATTCCTGTATGAGTGACCCTATAGGTCCCATATCACATTTGCAGTGGATGTTCATAACTAGCTTATGACACCGTAAGAAAAAAGTGGTGCCTAATTCGCACATCAGTGCTACCTAAGTGAATGGAAAGTTGAATAACAACTTCAACCTACAATATGTGTAAAATGTTACAGTGATTGTTTAATTCCTTTGATCTAATATCCATAATGAACTTGAGGTATGGAATCATCATCCTCTCAATGTTCAATCCATGTTTCTTGAATTAGATAATATAGCTAAGATATATGGGACCTTGATATCATATGTTGATCCACATGTGCATGCACATGCATTTCTCAGTCACACTTATCAAGTGGCCAGGATATCGAACTCCAGTAGAAGGGACAAATCCCATCTACATCACTCACAGTCAGTCCCCATGTTTCACAGTCACCTAATCATCACCGTTATGGAAATCCTTATTCAGTTTTACGTTAGATGATGTCAAAGTATACCAAATGACATGTGATGAATGTAGTCACTTCAGATCTAAGAACCACAATCACCGCCTTCACTATGAGAGATCACTATGACCACCAATTCTGGTTTCCATGTGTCATTCTCAATGTGGGTATGTTTAATACATTGTTCCCAACAAGTATCTATGTGCTTGGTTTGATATTACATATCATGACTGATGAAATTCTTTCATCAACCAATGCTCACTCTAGTCTTAAGTGTTACTACTATCTATCAGCCCTCCATAATAACAACTGACTAGGGACATAATAAGAATGTACATACTCTTAACATATGTATGATCTCATTATTCAAGTCCCATGCTTGAAGACATACATCATTGAGTAATATAATTATCTAGACATTTATCAAGTTTCCTCATTATCTCATAATTGAGTGAAACAGAATGAACTTGAAGTTTTCCTTTATTATTATCAATCAAATCCTTTACGTAAATATGCCATTACAATTATCACATGTTTGTCTCTCTGGGCATACCATACCAACATACTTCCATTTGCACTAAGAGTCAATCACCCATGCATCTCATTCTAAGTGATCTAATTATTTCCACCATGTTTCTAATGCAAAAGTGCTAATCGAGCAGGTTAGAAACACTTTGATGTAGTAGGTATATTACATGTTTCACATCACTTGGTTATACAATCTCTTATATGAGATGAAATTTTTGTAATATGGTATCTGATGTCTGTTGTCTAACCAGTAGCTCCATTGTTGTCAAAGTATATCTACTGTGTCATCAATGGTTGGAACATCATTAAGTTCATCCATATGAACTTCTAGATCCATATAGTATCTTATCCTATGTTCATAACACTAAGATACTCAACTTCTACTGTTGAATAGAATTAATGTTCTGTAGTTTGAAACCCTTCCAACTTATAACTTTTTTTTCTTAAAATTGAACATATATGATATCATGATCATTTTGTTGTCATTTAGGAAGCCTGCATTTGTGTAACCCTTACACCCAACTCTTCCTTGTTGTCATAATCTAGAAACTAATCCTTAGTGCTTCTCAAGTACTAATGGATTTCTTTTAATGGCATTCCAATGACCCTCATTGGAAACTTATATCATCTTGTCATGTCCAATACATATAAGATTTATGGGATGAGTACATTATAAAGCATACATGATAGATCCAATTGCTGGTGCATATGGGATCTCACTCATTTCTTTCCATTCTTCACAAGAATTGAAACATAAGTTTCATGAGAGACGAATCATAGATTCTCTCTCATTGAATCCTTCATGTTGAACACTTCCAACATCTTTCTATTGTATGTGCTCATACTTATGTTATGAAACTTTCAAGAACTATCTCTATAGATGGCAGTCCCTATCACACATGACGTTTCACCTAATCCTTGAAGGTGTCTTCCATGCTAGGTTTCAATACTTATAGTATTGAGATATTATTCCTCATCAATATGTGGAATATTTATATAAGCTCCCTCTAAAACTTTTTTAATCATAGATTTCATCATTTGTCTTGGCTCAAGTCAAACTCTTTGAGTATCTTGTAAAAACAAATATTTTAGTCATGAGATGCTTTTTTCAATCTTAAGATCAAACTTTGTAGCTTATAGAATTTATTAGGACTCATGAAGATATAAACCTTTAGACTGTGTCACGTAAACATCTTGTCAAAAATTCCTTTAATAAATGTTGTTTTAAGCTTCATATGCCAAATCTCAGAGTCTATTCTAGCTGAAACAACAAGCACGTCGATTTGTGAAGGAATTTCATCATTCTCAAACACTTTGAACTTATTTTAAAACCATTGCAACCAATTTTTCATTTTGGTTATCCATGTTGGTCTTCTGATGAAAACCCAACTACACCTTTTGGGTCTTATCCCTTTAGGTGGTACTAGCACGGTCATACTTGGTTGGTGTACATAGATTCCATATGATCCTTAAGACATTTCTCAGATTCTAGTTCTCAATAGATTCTAGTTGATTTTTTGTCTCATCATCTTATGATCAACCCATCTGAGTAGTTGGATTCACAATCTTTCAATCTTAATTGCATTCTACTAGAACTACCTTAATTTTTGTTTCATAAGGAACTTGAGATTCCACAACAATTTGTGACCCAATGGACCTCCTTGTTGACCTTGAACCTTTTGAGTTCTACTTTTACTCCCACTGATTATTTTGGAACTTAGTTATCCTAACAACAAACATTTTGTTGTTGGATCGGGATAAATGGTGGTATTCAACAAACATGGTTTTGTGGATAAACTTTTCAAGAAACTACTTTTTTTGTATAAGTTTTAATCCTTAAGACATGTCAGGACATTTGCATATCATATCACATATGATGTCTTTTAGACCATTTTATAAGGAACTTTGTATTAGTGTAAAGCATGTATCCATGAGGAGATTGGAAGATTAGATTAGATGATAATTACATCATGACCCATCAGGATGTAATTCCTCCCTTCTAAAACATCATTATGTTTTAGGTGAAGTTGACATTTGATACATTACCACGGTCCTTCCAGAAGGTCCTCAAACTATTGATGTAAATTATTTCAACATTTGATCATATCAAAGTTCCTTAATGCTTTTATCAAAGTTATACTTCATTTATAATCTCCTTGAACTCTTCAAGAGATTCATGTTTGTATTTCATCAAATACAAACCCTATATCATCTGAGATCATCAATGAATATAATGAAGTACAAACAACTCTCTCTAGAATTTATTCTATGAAATATTCATACATCAACATGTATAAGCATTAATGCAATACTTATCCTCCAACTACATCTAGTGAAGGGTATTTTTTCATATTGCTCATAATTAAGACTTACATGTCTCTTATTGGCTCAATAGACAAAAGATTCTAGATAAGTATCAATGTGGATTCTAGAAATGTATTTCTCATATATGTTCTTTTGATAGCATCTCTATAGATTGTTTGAGTTATCGACTATAATCTTTTGGTATTCACATTATGAACAATCATCTTTAGGTCTTTTCATATAAAGATCACCAAATATTTGGGCATTTCCATGTAAGATCACATCTTTGAAATAGAAGCATTAACAACTCTTTTTATTGAACATCCTTGTCATACAAGATGCATACAATAAAAAATTTCTATTGGCATAATGAATCAGTAGTTTAAATAACTCTATTACATGTCCAATGGGTTAAGATAAATTTAATTATAGACTGAAGTTCTAGCAACTCTTGCTTCATCACAGTCCATCCTTGCCCTTTCATAAAGGATTTACTTCTTATCAGTTCCTACCCATCAACGTACGTCAGATCTACATCTGGTATCTCATACCACGATGAAGAAGTAATCCAATTTATCGTATAACCTTTACACCTCAAGTAGAGGCCTCTTCCCCTTCCTTCTTCTTCTTTAATTCCTCCTGAACAATAGGGCATTTCCTTTTCCAATGTCCAGACTGTGACAGTGGTGATAATTGCCTCTTTTCTTTACTCCTTCCTTTTCCTTGAGATATGAAGATTTGGGCTTCTAGACAACTTTAGAATCTTCTTAATTTTGATTTTTCCTTTAGACTTCCCTTTGTCTTTATGGTCATCAACATAGGCTTGGGCTTGTCTTTCTTCATTTGTGCCTCATCTGTTCTCAACATGTCTAATAACTCTATCAACGGCTTGTCAAAGTCATTGATGTTGTAGTTCATCACAAATTCATTGTATGACTCTGGAAGAGATTCTTGAATCACATCAATGCCCAACTCTTGACCCAAGGGGAACCTTGGTCTCGCTAAGTTCTCCACATACCCAACGATCTTGAGTACATGAGGATGTACTGATCTCCTTCTACCATGTTACATTTGATCAGTGTCTTGGAGACATCATATCTCTCTTATCTTTTCTAATCTTGGAACATGTTCTTAAGATGTGTGACCATCCCAATAACACCCATGTTCTCATGTTGTCTCTGCAACTCATAGTTCATGGAGCATATCATTAAACACTTGACATCAATGAGATCTTCAATAGGCTTCTTGTAACCATCCCTATCAGCTGTAGGTGAATTGGTAAGGGGTTCATCTGGCTCTGGTGTCTCCAGGACATAGAGCTCATGCTCCTGTGTGAGAACAATTCTTAGCATCCTGAACCAGTCATGGAAGTTGTTCCCATTCAACTTATCCTTATCAAGGACTAATCCTAGAGAAAAGTGGTTGTTGTTTGTTTCCAATTGATTCTACAATAGAATTAGCAATTTTATAAGAACTCATTTTTTATTTGATTTGATTAAAATTTGATGATGTTAATTAAATCTTTAGTTATCTACCACTCTTATTATTTTGATCAAATTGACAACCCTAAATTATCAATTTAGAAGAATGCATCGAACAATCTTCTAACGAGCCAAGATCCAAAATGATTCAATTATTACCCGACCAACGCCATCATCCATAATCGGCAATTAAGGTAGGCAATGTTGGCCAATTACATCTCATGCAATTCTTAGATAGATTATATGTATGAATATTTTCCATGATTATCTGTATACTTCTGGTGCTTAATCTCATTAAGGACACTCATTTAAGCCTGACCTAATAGCCAACATGATAATAATGCACCCCTTTGGGCTGAACCTACATTACTACCATCACATTTCCATGATATGGACAACGCACCACACTTGGGCATAACCTACGCTTAGTCGATCAACCTTTTTCATGTGTGTTGCTAATGGAAAGCATCTAAGACTTAATATGTTCGATTGAGTGATATATATTCATATATATATATATATATGGACATATTTATCCAATCACCACATACTATAATATGTATAATATACATGCTATATCCCACAATGTAAACAAGCAATATAAAATATTAGTGATAGTTATGGTCATATCTATTGCATTTCCTTGCATCCACAAGGAGTTACCACCACCTAGGTATACATCACATGTACGAACCTATTGTTTATATAGATATGTGCTTGCTAAACTGAGTTGATCGGTTCAACCCTTGAACCGGTTGTTTCACCTCTTATCGTTCAGTTGGCCACCTGAAATGAACAGTTGGACTCCTATCCAACCGATGTTTGGACACTGCCAAACGGTCGGTTGGGACCACCAATCAGTCAGTTTGCTCCTCCAACAGTCCTCCCTCCACAATCCTCCACTCAGTCATCTCGTTTGATGTTGATTGTCAACTTCTATGTTGCAAGAAAAGAAACTATTATATTGCTATTACAATTATTACATGGTAATGAGAAACTAAGAGTTACATTTGATGGGAGCAAAGGTTGGACATAATAATACGTTTACATTGGGAAAAAGAAGGTAGAGGCTCGATATGCAAACCAAGACAAAATAGGAATAAAAGTAAACCATCCAACCACACAAAAATATTTGGGTTATTGGCCATAACCATGATACACATCCACCATCTAAACCAATTTTAGGGTGACACGTGTAAATTAAATATATCTCATATCATATATATATATTAGTTTGGGATTGTATGTGTTGGCTAAATTGGACATTATTATAATCCCTTTGTTTCAATGATGACAAACATTTCATTCTTGTAGATATAATGTGCTACTTGAGTATTGCAGGAACTAGTTGGATGTCACAAATTGGAATATCTATATGCTCATAATATGTTAATTTCATGATTGTAATCAAATGTAAACACTTATACAAGTATATAATGTACAAGTACTTAGATATCGTGTAAATCAAGCGTTTAGATCTTCCCTAGTCAAATCACAACACTTAGACAGGTCATCCCCTACAATAGTGTCACAACTGCACACTCATACACACACTAAGTGCTTAGTTTAAAACGTTGAAATAGGATTAATCTCGGTCGACAAAATTCTCGACCGAGACACACTCGGTCGACAAACTCTTCGACCGAGAATGACCCAGGTAGCCGTTAGACACAGCAGATAAGGTAGTTGGGAGTTGGATCAGAACATTATATACACTTTCTCCAGACAGTCCCTCAGTCGACAAAGACCTCAACCGACTGGGATCTCGATCGACAATTCCTCGACCGAGAATGTCTCTATCTACACTTTTTAGGATTAATTAACTAGTCATTGTTAAAGCAACTAATGGATACCTAACAGCTAGTTGAGAACTTAGAACCCCCTAGAAAGTGTCTGGAACGTCCTTAAGCATTCATAGGCCATTCTTATAAATAGGACAAGCCTTAGGACACCTTACACACACGTGTGCAACACTTGAGCATAATACTTGCAATTGGTTGTTCATTCTTGTGAGCAATTGAGCAACTCCAACATTGGCTATTCATTTCCATTGCTCCAAATTCGTGTCCTATAGACTAGCATCTCCTACCCACTACACCAACACTTCTATATACATTGGTTAGGAGATCAAAACGCTTGATATAGGAAATCAAGCCTTGTGCTACAACGGTATTGTAATTTTTGTTTTTCCTTCTTGTTCCTTTATATCTTTTGTACTCTCCTTGCTACTCCTAGGGTTGAAGGCTTCAGATTGGAGAGGGTTTGACTTCTCAGGTGGAGAAGGTGGACTTTGCACTACTTCAAGAAGGCTGTCTCAATGGGAAGCTACTTCAAGTGGAAGGCTACTTCAAGGGGGAGCTTGAGGTTACTTCAAGGAAGGCTGCTTTGAGGTTGGTGAGACTACTTCTAGATGAAGGATGTTCGAAGGGTTTGGTGAAAGTATTTGTAATTTATGTAACATCCTTGCGAGGTAATAAAATTTAAGTACTTTCAAAATCCCGGTTGGGTAAGCAACCAGGTAGTGGATTGACTGCCTTAGTATTTGCTAAGGTGGGAACCACTCTAAATCCTTGTCCCCTTGTCCAATACTTTTGTGGTTTCTTGTTTTGTTTGAATTATTATTAAAATATCATAAAACCCTATTCACCCCCCTCTGTTGGTTTTTCAATTGGTATCAGAGTAGGGCTTCAAGAAACTCTAACAAAGTCTTGAAGAATGGGTGACAGGGTACTCAACAACCTCATCCTAGAAGGGACACTCGTGGCTAGACCTCCACCTTTTGATGACACTAACTACACCTACTGAAAAAGGAGGATGTAATTCTACTTCCAAGGAATTAGCTGGGATCTATGGAGAATGGTATCAAATCCATATGAATTCCCTCAAACAGAGTATGCAACTTGGGATGCTAATACGGTAAGATCAGCCCAAATGAATGCAAAAGTTGTAAGTATACTCTATTGTTCAATTTCCGTTGGTGTAGAATATCAAATTGTGAAATGACATATGAAATATGGCATAGACTCTCCATAACTTATGAAGGAACTACTCAAGTTAAGAAGTCTAAAATCGGAATGCTTAAGCAAAAATTTGAACAGTTTCATATGGATCAAAATGAGTCAATTAGTGAAATGTATGCAAAAGTTTCTTCTATTGTGAATGCTTTAAATGTTGTAGGTAAAGTAATCAGCAAAGAAGATCAAGTATAAAAATCCTTAGGTCTCTTCCTCCCAAATACAAGCCCAAGGTGACTGCTATTGAAGAAGCAAATGATCTCACTCGGCTAAGGATGGAACAACTTATTGGCAACCTAGAAGCACATGAGGCAACATTAGAAGAGGAAGAAAGATGAGAATGTGAACTTCAACAAGGGAGAAAGAAGGACATTGCATTCAAAGAATCAACCAAGATTAGTCATGACACAAGTGCAGATGATAGTGAAGAAGAAACTCTCATTGTAAACGGTAAGCAATAGAAAAGTTTTAAAACTAACAAAACTTCTAGTGTTTCTTCTTCCAGGTGCTTTGAATGTGGCAAAAAGGGACACATGAAAGGTGATTGTCCAAAACTCAAGTAAGGGAAGAAATCACCCCACAAAAAGAAAGAAAGAGCATATAAAGCTGCATGGGATGATTCAAGTGATGATAATGATGATGGAAAAGAAGAAGTATAATGTCTTATTGCTACAACAAATGAAGAAGAAGAAGAAGAGGTAAGCCTTTTTGATTTACCTAAATAAGAGTTAATTGCTAGTCTTGAAGAAACACATAATAAGTATATTGAGTGCAACAAGAAATTAAAGAAATCTAATAAAGCAAATGATGAGTTACATGCTAAACTTCTTGCTCTCACATCTAAAAATGAAGATCTCAAAAAGGTTATTGAAGATCATGATATTAAGCTGAAATCTTTAGAAGCAAACTGCAATCTTCTTTCCATAGAAAAGATAAACTTGCAAACTCAAGTAAATGATCTTCAAAAACAACCTATTTTGTGCACACATCTAGATTATGATATTATTGTGAAAGAAAGAAATTTTTTATTATCTAATCTAGATCAAGAAAAATTAGATATCAAGAAGAGAATGGATGAGATTGTTAAGTTGCAACAAGAAGTTAGTAGTTTTAGTAACAATGATATTCTTGATAAAATCTTAAATGATTCTTATCGTCAAATTGGAAGAAGAGGACTAGGTTATAAGCCTAAAAGAAAATCTTATCAAAACCCTAGTTGGAGAAGGACACAAGTGCTATAGAATCAATCCATGTATGCACCCAAGAACAACTCCACTTCTAAAAAGAGAAATGAGATTGACTCTATTAGTTGTCATTATTGTTTACATCTTGGACACTACTCTTTTTCATGCCCATACAAGAAAAGAAATGATGATCTAGATTGGGTTCCTAAAACTTAGAGGTTTACATTTGACTAGTTGAGATTTGACCTAAAAAGTTATTTTAATATAAAAATGTCATATCTCAAAAAAATTGAGCTTTAACTTTCATATTCTTGTATCTTGTTTGGAAATAATCTCTGAAAAACAGTATAGAAACATTCTCGGTCAAGAAACTGTTCGACCGAGAACACTGTCGGTCAATAATTAGTCGACCGAGTAGGTTACTGTTTTACAGTTTGCAACAAATCTGATAAAACCTGTACAAACAACAGCATTCTCGGTCGAGAAAAATGTCGACCGAGATAAATTCGGTTGAAAAAAAGTTCGACCAAACCAAGTTCTACTGAACCTATTTTAATTAATCTAGTTTGCTATCAATTTGTTGTTAATGATTGATTTAATATGAAAATCAAGAATGAATCTTAGAGAACATCTTAAAATCAAAACATATTGATATCTTAAATCATAAATTGTTGAAAGAAGGTATAACATTATATGAAATGTTTAAACATATTGCTAAAATGCTATATGAAGACTGATATTGAATATACCTTATTCATTGCTTGAAAAATTTATTAAGCATGTTCATGGTTTGTCTTAGAGTTGAAAATTCATGAATCATGAATGATATTATTTTAGTTTATCCTCTACATGGTTGGGCTTAAAATTGAAAACTATGAACCATGTTGGTTTAATCAAGCAAATTACTATTTTATCATGGTTTTTTTTTAAGAATTCCTTGGTCTATCTATATAGGAACCATGCGTATTAAAATTTAGTTTAAATGATCATAATCATCGTATTTATATGCTTCTATCTTTATCATTGTATTGTGGATATACTTCTACTGTTCTATCATAATTATTGTGCCATAATCATTGTGTTTCATTGGTTTGTCTAAAATAATCTTTGATCCATATATACAAACCATGAATGGATATTATTTTTTATCATTGAGATTCAACTCATATGAAGATGCCATTTTGCATAAATAGTAAAACTTCATGGCACAAGTGCATTTTAAATTGAAAATCTGCAGAAATTATACTTCACATATAAGTGTTCAAATTGGAAATCTATAGAAATTGCCTCTTGGTTGAAATCAAATTTGACCAAGGGGCGCTATGGTCGAAGTCAAGGTCGACCTAAAATAAGCTTGACAAAATGCTTATTTGTACATCATTTTACTGCACTTAACCTTAGTATCTTGATTCAAAATGTGTTCATCATATTGAAAATATAAAGCTCTAATAAAAGGTCAAAAACATATCTTAAAAACCATTTGTGACCTTAGAATCCTTAAATTATCTTAACTATAAGATTAAGGGGGAGCTCACAAAAACTATTTTGATTATAAAGCATACAAAACTTTGTAAACATCATTTGAAGACTTGTTATGACCTTAGTATACTTCAAAGAAATTTTGATAATGAAAACAAAGAAATCTACATATGACATATATCTTGTTCCTAATGGAATTCTATAAACAAATTAGGGCTTAACATCCCATGTATTTGATTAGAGATACATGCTACCATAAGCTTAATAGAATCTCATATCATTTCAGGGCTTAACATCCCTTGTAAATGGTTGAGAAACTATTAAATATATTCATGAGCTTAAAGGATTCTCATATCATTTTCAGGGCTTAACATCCCTTGCAAAATGGATGAGAAATCAATATGTATCCATCATGAGCTTAAGGGAATATCATTTCATTTTTAGGGCTTAACATCTCTTGTAAAATGGATGAGAAAACAAAACACATATGCCATAAATCTAAAAGGATCTCATATCATTTCAAGGCTTCACACCCTTTGCAAATGATTGAGAAATAAATTGTGGCTAAATCTAACAATAATTGGTTTGCATCCCTGCTTTTAAAACAGAATATCTTATTAAGGAGGAGCATCTAATTATCAAATTAAGGGGGAGTAGTAAAATTCATACTTAATGATTATCTTAGTTATATTTTTGAAATGACAAAGGGGGAGAAATAATATAAAATCAAAAAATCAAAAACATAAAATAAAATGAGTTTCATAATCTCTTGGCCAGCACACACGTGCAAACAAGAAAATGGCTATAAAGGGTAAACTTCAGGTATGAAACTCATATGATTTATATTTCCTTATTTTATATTTAGGAAATGTTTGTCATCTTCAAAAAGGGGGAGATTGTTGGCTAAATTGGACATTATTATAATCCCTTTGTTTCGATGATGACAAACATTTCATTCTTGTGGATCTAACGTGCTACTTGAGTGTTGCAAGAACTAGGTAGATGTCACAAATTGGAAGATCTATATGCTCACAATATGTTAATTTCATGATTGTAATCAAATGTAAGCACTTGTACAAGTATATAATGTACAAGTACTTAGATATCATGTAAATCAAGCGTTTAGATCTTCCCTAGTCAAATCACAACACTTAGATAGGCCATCCCCTACAATAGTGTCACAACTGCACACTCATACACACACTAAGTACTTAGTTTAAAACATTGAAACAGGGTTAATCTCGTTCAACAAAATTCTCGACCGAGACACACTCGGTCGACAAACTCTTCGACTGAGAATGACCCAGGTAGCCATTAGACACAGTAGACAAGGTAGTTGGGAGTTGGATTAGAATGTTATATACACTTGCTCCAGACAGTCCCTCGGTCAACAAAGACCTCGATTGACTGGGATCTCGGTCGACAATTCCTCGACTGAGAATGTCTCTGTCTGCACTTTTTAGGATTAATTAACTAGCCATTGTTAAAGCAACTAATGGATACCTAACAGCTAGTTGAGCACCTATAACCCCCTAGAAAGTGTCTAGAACGTCCTTAAGCATTCATAGGCCATTCCTATAAATAGTACAAGCCTTAGGACACCTTACACACACTTGTGCAACAGTTAAGCATAATACTTGCAATTGGCTATTCATTCTTGTGAGCAATTGAGCAACTGCAACATTGGCTATTCATTTCCATTGCTCCAAGTTCGTGTCCTATAGGCTAGCATCTCCTACCCACTGCACCAACACTTCTATATACATTGGTTAGGAGATAAAAATGCTTGATATAGGAAATCAAGCCTTGTGCTACAATGGTATTGTAGTTTCTATTTTTTCTTCTTGTTCCTTTATATCTTTTGTACTCTCCTTGCTACTCCTAGGGTTGGAGGCTGCGGATTGGAGAGGGTTTGACTTCTCATGTGGAGAAGGGTTTTCTCGGTGGAGAAGATGGACTTTGGACTACTTCAAGAAGGTTGTCTCAACGGGAAGCTACTTCACGAGGAAGGCTACTTCAAGGGGGAGCTTGAGGTTACTTCAAGGAAGGCTGCTTCGAGGTTGGTGAGGCTACTTCTAGGTGAAGGTTGCCTGAAGGGTTTGGTGAAAGTATTTGTAATTTTATGTAACATCCTTGCGAGGTAATAAAATTTAAGTACTTCCAAAATACCAGTTGGGTAAGCAACCGGGTAGTGGATTGACTGCCTTAGTATTTGCTAAGGTTGGAACCACTCTAAATCCTTGTCCCCTTGTCCAATATTTTTGTGGTTGCTTGCTTTGTTTGAATATTATTAAAATATCATAAAACCCTATTCACCCCCCCCTCTAGTGGTTTTTCAGTATGTGGTCTTTAAGAAAAAAGTATACATTATGTAGTTTCAGTGTTCAAATTGTATGCAACAAACAAATGGTGAAAACCCAAAAATCTGATCATATTGATTATCCCAAAACATAGTAAATTGACATGTCTCTGATGATATTGTAAGGAAATAGCATCATAGATATTATAACAAAAACAAATTGACATGCCTCTGATGCCGAGTCCATCAGTTTAGTAAGTGAACCGATCGGTTCACTTCCCTATTCAAGAATAACTCAACAAATTCAATTTCTAATCAACCTGACACTCTAACTGGTCGTTTCATCATACGAGTCAATCGGTTGAGAGTCCAGTCAGCTAATTTGTTGCTCAAATAGAATACCCAAACTCTTTTTTAATCAATTCAATTATCATTCATGATTAAAATCCTCTTCCATATGAATTCCTATGTGTGTGACCCTATAGATCCCATATCATGTTGGTGGTGAATGTCCATAACTAGCTTATGACACCACAAGCAAAGAGTGGTGTCTAGTCACACATTAGTGCTACCCAAGTGAATGGAAATTTGGAGAACAACTTCAACCTACAATCTATGTAAGGTGTTATAGTGATGGTCTAATTTCGTTGTCTCTAATATCTAGAATGAACTCGAGGCATGAAATCATCATCGTCTCAATGTTCAATCCATGTTCCTTGAACTAGAGCAGACTGTCTAACATATATGTGACCTCAATATCATATATTGATCCACATGTGCATGCATATGAATTTTTCATTCTCTCTTATCAAGTGGACAAGATATAAAACTTCAGTAGGAGGGACAAATCCCATCTACATCACAGACAGTCAGTCCCCATGTGTCACAATTACCCAATCATCACCATTATGGAAATCCTTATTTAGGGTTATGTTAAATGATCTTAAAGTATACATAACAACATGTCATGAGTTTAATGACTATAGGTCTAAGAACCAAAATCACCACCTTCACTATTAAAGATGACTATGACCATCAATTATGGTTTCCATGTGTCACTCTCAAGGTGGGTATGTCTAGTATACTATTCCTGACAAGTATCTATGTTCTTGGTTTGATATCACATATCATCAATGATGAGATTCTGTCATCAACCAATGCACACTCTAGTCTTAGTTGTTACTTCTGTCTATCAGCCTTCCAAAGTAAGTAGCTGACTAGGACATAATAAGAA
Organism: Alisma plantago-aquatica; assembly: GCA_963693085.1. Lineage (NCBI taxonomy): Eukaryota > Viridiplantae > Streptophyta > Magnoliopsida > Alismatales > Alismataceae > Alisma > Alisma plantago-aquatica. Next base: position 941,639,573 of record OY856413.1, read on the forward strand.
TGTACACACTCTTAACATATGTATGATCTCATTATTCAAGTCATGTACTTGAGACATACATCATTGAGTAATATCATTCTCTAGACATTCATTAAGTTTCCTCATTATCTCAAAATTGGGTGAAATAGAATCAATTGGAAGCTTTCCTTTATTATTATTAATCAAGTCTTTTATGTAATATGTCATTACAATCATCACATGACTGGCTCCTAGGCATACCATACCAACAAAGGTATGGGTCACATATAATGCTAACAAGAATTTCAAGGAAAGGATTTTCATTTAATGTGATTCGCCAAACAACCCTAACATGTATATTACTTAGATGATTACATATTTTATTAATCCCTAGTTAGTTTGAGATGTACCACTAAAACTATTAGCTTGCCACTACAAAGGTGCAATCAGCCTCGTATAATATCTAGGATGAACAAAATCCTAAATATCTCTTCCCCTCATTCAGTATGAGTAATAATTGTTGTGGCACACTGACCCAACTACTAAAATAGTGTAGTCTATTGTGGGTACATATGCCAAACACCAAAAACCAGTGTATAAACCCTCAAATCTGAGTTATGATCATAGTCACTCCCAATCACATCACCTCTGACACTCGACCTCAACCGCTCTCTAATACCTAGGAATTAGGGTTACATAGATTTACCCTCCCTGCACCCTAATATACTCAACAATATATGACTCTGAGATCCTCTCAGATTCCTCATGTCACTATCGTTCTAACACTGAGATAGTTCTATAGTCACAAAGCACAACATGTTTAAGGTTACAATTGATTACTTAAGTTATTTAAATATTTGTGACTGCATCAATCAAGTTACGTAAGAACATCTAAAAGATTCTTACAAAATAACAAGGTTCTTGTAATTTTAAAAGATATAAATTGTATAATTGTTCCATATTAGTCCATCAATATATTTGTATCCATCCTTGGTCATGATGAGACTCAAGCCCAAATTCGGGCATGTAAAAGTCCATTACGACACTTTGATGAAGATTATAATCATGGAGGAGTATATATCACCAACGTTCAAAATTTTACAGAGAGCTTAAAGAGTCATAAGCAAGACACCCAAAATTTCATCATAAAAGTCCAACGGAAGTAAGAGTTATGATATTTCTCAGAAAAAGGCAATCATATATTCAAAACCAATTCTTGGTGAGTTATCTTCAATACTAGGGTTTTGTCCAACCATCATTACATCACCATAACAATGATTACATGCCCCAAAATTTGTATAGAATATCCACCATACAACAATGATTAATACATGGGTCGAATTTCCTTTTTATTGGGTAGTAAAATCCATGAGAATAACACTTTTTATGAGTCAGTACACTTATATTTTGAACTTCAATTCTTGCATATTCAAATAAATGTTCACAATACAATAGATATAGTTCATAGAGTCTATATAAGCCTTAAGAGCTCATATTGTCATTTTGCTACATAAAGAAATGCTTAAAACATTTAGCATGTTATGGATTTTTTAGAGAACTTTCTAAGTAATGCATGTAGAAAGTAGGAGAAATGCTTTTTAAAGTTATATCACTCACCTTGGTAGAGAGTAAACTAAAGTTCAAAAAGAAAAACTCTAAAATCAGCAATAAAACTCTTAGCTTGGCCCACCCAAGCTCCAAGAACGCCTCCTATCTCCACAAATAGGGTGAATTAAAGGTAAAGGTAAGGAGGGGAGAGTGTTATTCAACCTTATACATAGGTTTCCAAAAGAAGCACCATAAAACTTGGCCATGGTGGAAAAGAGGTTGATAGAAATAAGTACAATGGGTTAAGAAGCAAGGATCTTACACTTATGGAGTAGTAAACAAGATTGGAATCCTTTACTTAGTCCAAGGAAAGCTTGATCTCAAGGACGTATCCACAAACCATGTGATCATTGACCTTAATGGCTTCTTGTTAATCTTTGGTCTATAAAAAAGGATTCACAAAAATTAGAGGAGAGAGAGAAAATGATATATTTATATAGGTAGGGTGGTTGTTGGATCTGATAACCATTCTCCCATCAGTCAGAATGTCCATCGATCAAAGGTTAAGAACTCACTGGTCTCCTATTTCAAAAATCATGTTGACCTAGGGTTTCATCAGGCTCAAGTATAAGCTGCATGCCCATAGATCTGAAACTCATCTTGCAATCAAACTCATCAACTCAAAACTTCATCAGTTAGTCCTCATCGAACTACGTATGTCCAATATTGTTGGTCTTTAAGATGACAATGGCAGGGGACAACTCCATCGATCCAATCATCATCAAGGGTCTGGTCGACCACATTTTGAGTTCACTCTCATCTATAGGTCCGATTAGATAGAAGTAGCCATCGACCATCAAGCATTCCATGGGAAAAAATACAACACTACTACTACCCAATTTATACATATATAAATCCCATGAAATCAAATTTCAAAAGAATGAAAAGGAGAAGAAATGTTGCAAGGTTCTTAAGAACATCATGAAACAAATTATGCAAGTGTTAAAATTAGTTTTAGACTCCCGGAGAAAGGGTAACTTGCATGAGGATCCACAAGTTACATCAAATTGCATAACTTGAGACTCATGGTCTAATTTGATTCAAGTTTTAAACATAACATTACTGATTTTAAATCATAAGCCAAGGTTAAATTTTCATAACCAAGCATCCAACTAAGCCAAATAAAACTATTATTTCTATGTACTAAGCAAGGTTAGAGGCCTTACACTTTCAATCCAGTTTTAGCTAAAGAATATTTCTCACCCTAAAAGGTGTCTTGACCAGACAGTTTGTCTCTTATATATATAGGTCACAACATAACCACCTAAAAGAAGAAAAAAATTCATATATTCCATTACCCTTATTGTTCTTAGCCATTCATCTTGAATCACTAAATTCTTCAAGAAGTTGAGGAATTTGACTATAATACAACCTAAGGTAAGAAGTTATCTCTCTCTATCTATCTATCTATATATATATATATTTATCTTTATATATATATATATATATATATATATATATAAATATATATATATATAAATATATATATACCACATTGAAATTTTAAGAGTGGGATATATTTGTAAAACGTGTTTGTCTACTCAATGTGCACACTAAAAAACACAATGAATGGTTGTGTATAGTACATAAATTACACTAATCTTATAATAATTTAACAAAAGGTCTTAACTGAAACACATGAATACCATTTTCTTCGTGAAAAATGCATTAGAAGGATCATATGCAGTTTTGATAGGTCTCCAAGATTTATAGTCAAATATGTCAAGCAATTTTTAAGCATAATTAGATTGAGAGAGTGATATACCATATGTAGGTTAATGATATTAAGGCCTAAAATAGAACTATCATTGTCCATGTCCTCTACATTAAATTTTCTATTAAAGAATGACGTGGTCTCATTGATAATTATGTACTTGAACAAAAAATAAGAGTATCATATAGATATACACAACTAAATCGCATACCCATAATTGAATAAGTCGTAGTATACACACACATCAAATTAAAATGAAATGTATAGAAATGATGATATCATATTTTTCATGCCATTGTAAAGGAACTTGTCTCGTCCCCTATAATTATTTAGTAAGATTGGAATCTTTATATTCATTTCTACATGCCACAAGTCTCTTAGGTTGGTCCATGCATCTTTACTCTTAAAGATCATCATCCAAAATTGTACTCGTCACATCCATATGGTGGCTAGAAAAGGCATATATGAAAGCATTGTGTGAGGTCATATATAGAAGCCACTGCAATACGAACGGAAATTTTGGACATACAAGAAATAGGAGAACTGGTAACATAAAACCCACTCCCCCCTTTTGTGCATATCCCTTGGAGACAAATCTTGACTTGTACATAGTAAAATACCAATTTGAATTTAGTTTCTTTTTTATTATATATTTATATTTAATTTTGATGGAACTATGAGGAAAATCCACCATATCCCATGTTCCATTTAAAATAATTAATTGGATTTCATTGTTAACAACTTCCTTATGGAACTTGGCATTAGAAGAAACCATAATTGCAGGTAGGAAATATGAACATCCCTAATATTGTAAGAAACTAAGTCACACTTACTTCTCCTTTGCTTAGTTATCTCCTCATAATAACCTAATCTAGATATATCACACATAGTACCACCCCCAAGGTTATGCATCAATTTCATTTGATTGAAAAAGAAACTTATAGGGTTATGATCTCTAAAGATTTACTTTTCGGTACACATGTTTTCATAGGAAATACATCCTCAAAGAATATTTTGTCATGGATATTAAACTATTGTTTTGGTGTCCATGCCATAAATCTTTGATATTATGAAAAAAATATGTCTGTATAACTTTCCTCCACATAACCCAAGAATATGGTGTCAACCGATTTGAATCCCAACTTATTTTCTTGTGTTAAGGGATGACTATTTTTGCAAGACACACCCATACTTTGAGATGTTAGAGGCTTGTCTTTCCACCACACAAAACTTCAAACAAACTACTCTCATTATGATTATGTAGAATGCCAGTCAGAATATGACAAGAAGTATTAAAACTTCCCTCAATATAAAGTTTGATTAAACATAAGTTTATAGTAGAGTGTAGATCATATATACTACAGTCATATTATTCTATTACGTTGTTTCATTTTATTTAGAAGAGTATGGAAACATTTCCTCATGTGCAATACCACAGTATTGGAAGTAAAGAATATCTGAAGTAAACTCTCCTTCCCTATTATTCTAAGTCTTTAGAGTGCCTTACCTGTTTGAGTTTCTATTTCATTCATATAAATTAAAAGAAATTCCTAATGCTTCATATTTACTTAAAAAAAATAAACATAGTCATATTTAGCAGAGTCATCAATTAGAGAAATCAAATATAATGCAAAAAAATTTAAATGACAAGTGGGTATATATTACCATTTCTAAATAATGATACTCATGATATGAAGCAAAATGAAGTAATCATTAGTAAAATTATTAAACATTTCAAGAGCATATAAGTGACTACCATATTAAGGAATCTAATTTCGAGTTCCATCTATACTTAGATCCCATAAAGTAAGACACCATATGCATTCCATTATAGCAAGGACATGATGACATAAGGTTATGTTTGTCCTGGCTACTAATTCAGATAACAACTTAGAAGACACCTTATCCTAGACCTATCGAATTGGGTCAAAATCTAGGTGCCAACGGATCAACTGCTCTAAGTAGGGTTTGCGTGATAAAATTTCTTACCTGCTAGAAACATATCCACTAGTTTATTTAGCGGGGTTTACAGGCAATCCACAAATGATGTAGTTAACTAAAATAAATATATTAATATAAATATAACACATATATGAATCCCAAGACATGCCACACCCACAAATGTATAACACAACTAAATGTTGATGAGTAATGTATACAATGTAAAAAGAAAAATCCCAAAGTCCAAGATTGATATTTTTTGTGATATTTTAATGCTAATAAGAAATTTTTTATGTTCTATATTGTTGTTTATGTTAATGAACATATAGTTTGTTGCATGTTTTGTATTCAGTTGCACCAATGACATTCTTTATATGTTTCTTTGTGGAGTAGATAACAATAATAACATGCTAAGCTAGTAATTTCTAATGTTAGATAAGAAAATTAATGTTTTGATAATGATGTATTATTCTATTTGCATCATCTATATCATTGATTATTTAATTTTATATTACAACACTCGATATTTTTCCTAACAATTTATGTTAAAGCAAAGCAATGGGAAGTACATCATGTTTAACATCAAATAACAAGTGGATGGTTTCTCTCATTATCCTATATTTGCACTGAAATTTATTATTAACCTATTCTATGTTTTATTATAGAGAGGCAACTAATGACATATCTTTTACTGTATGTATATTACATGGTCATCTGAGGGTGGACACGCAACCCATTAGGTCAGATTTGAGTATTCTATTTCTCCATCCATTTAACATTGAGTGCTTTTTACTTGTTTCAGCAAGACCCAAATGTAGAATGATCCGACTTAAATCCAATCCATCCACCCATTTGAAAGGTCTACCTTGAACACTTTTTATCCACCCATAAACAAACATCACCTTCGAGTGAGAATAGAGGCACCATATTATCTCTTATCCTCTTCAAGAAGAATTTATAGATATGAAAGTTCTTCTTTAGAAGAGGATATGGGCACACATGGTGTTTAGACTTCCTTATAATGTATATTCAATTTTAGAAGTTAGATTGGACAAAATTTGATGGGTCAATCCAACTCAATCACATAGCATTGAGCACCAAACCCTACTTCTCTGAGATAATTTCTAGTTCACTTATGGTTGGGGCATGATAGTTAAGTCACTAAACTAGCTAACTATATTTGCAAAATCATGATCCAAGTGAAAGGGTGGTTTCTCATGATTGCATTGTAATGGGTGTGAGGCTATATGATGGTTAAATCATATTTTAGACATTTTTCACCATTGAAGGGAACTACGTTCAAATGTAGAACTAGTTAATGATGATAAGGGCCATGATCACTTAACTCAAAACATAAGGATACATTAGCATTCTAATCTACCATGACCTTTGAAAGATCATTCAATGCACTATGAGCTATGTCATATGAGCATGCTAGACACAAAACTTTAACTTAGACTTCCTTTATCTAGGAATGGGATTCTATAACGATTTATAGACCATATGTTACTTGAGGAACGGTAACTATATACATGTTCAATATTAATACTAGATGACTTACAAACAACTTTGATAGCTTTTGATTGGTGGCATATATAGGATCAAGGTTGAAATTTCATATATATTAAAGGAGAGACTTGAGCTTCTGTAGACCACAATATATATATTTCAATTTGTTTCCTTTTGTCGTGAACTCAAAATAATTCTAATCTTGTCATTGAATGAACTTAACAATGAAGAGTTCATTTTTTTTTTGTATTTCAGTAGCAAGAGCCATATACTCACATTGACATATTGAATCCTCTATATGTGTGTGTTAACCTTGCGTTGGGGCATTTGATACTTCCGATAGTTTTAATACTATGCGTTCAGATTTGGAATCACCAACTACGCTTGTCCAGTTCTCACATTGAGTTTGGACAATTTATCAATGCCTGTAAAACTGGTGGGATTTGAAACTCTCAAATTCTCCTTCCATCTTAATTGCCCTAGTAATCATCCGCAACTCCTGTACTCCGCCTCTACCAAATATACCTACATTCATATGCCATTTATATACATAGAAGTGCTGGGTTTCAAACATTGGAACACATGCGCAGCCTCGTTTTATTCTGAGTTAGTAGGCTTCATAGGTATCGCTTCGTTGAGCATGCATTTCCAGTGAGTTGTCGGCCCTCTTGGACTCGCTCCATTGATTTTTCTTTGTCTTTATTAACCACTCTCTCGAAGCTTGGACTTGATGCCCATGAAAAAATAAGGAAAAAAATCAGTTTAACACACTTTTATAAAAATATTTACCAATATAGCACACTTTATAAAATATTTACCAAAATAGCACACTTTGTGTAGAACCCGTCACTTAAAGTAGTGTTTTTATATACGAATTTGATAAACGCCACAACCATTGGCGTGTTTACTTTTAAATAAAAAACTAAAAAAAAATTTGGAAAACGCCACATCAAGTGGCGCTTTCAACTTACACTAAATGCTAATTGCAATTTGAAAGCGCCACTTTATGTGGCGTTTTCTAATTTTTTTATTTTTTTCAAATTTTTTTATTTTTTTCAAATTTTTTTGTTTAAAAATAAATACGCCAATCATTGTGACGGTTTTCAGTCCTGAGTATAAAAAGCTCCACACAAAGTGGCGTTTTTAGACTAAAACGTGTTATTTTGGAAAATATTTTACAAATTGTGCTATGTTGATAAATACTTTTATAAAAGTGTGCTAAACTAGTTTTTTTTTTCCAAAAAAGAACTCCGAATACTTGGACTTAGTTGGCACCGTGCACGCACAAACAAGTCCAATGTTTGGAACTCTAATTTCTGTCCTACCTTTGCGAAGTTTCCTCGGTGGACCTGGTCTTCTTTCATGTCTACTTCGTAGCAGGTGGATAACGTTAATCAAAGATCAGAGAGATGACCCACAAGAGACCTACACGTCTGTCTGAACTTGGACTACCACGTCGTCATTTCAACTCGTTTCCGTGAACGTACTTTTGATTAAACATTAATTTTCCACCGTTGATATCTCAACTCGGAAAATATATTATTATAGGAAAAAAGATTAGATGATCATGAGGGCGGATACCAACAAGGTTGCAGTTATGATCCTTGATAGTCAATGACGGGGCCAAATGATCAACTAGAGCTGGTAAGCTAGTAAAAGAGTATGACATGGTCATGTGGCAGAGATAATAAGTCACCGTCACCAGTGACTTGGTAGTAGGCGCATAAATGGGCACGTACTACGGTACTACCCAACTATCCAAGCGCGCAAGTAGCATGTGGACTAGGAACTGGTGCCCTGCAGTGATAAACTCGCTAGATAAGCCACCATTTGCTCGGAGGATAAATGCACCAGCTGGAACGAGCCCAAAGTTGCATTATCCGTATTCATCATTGAAGGCGGCGGGGACTTAATTTAGAGTTACGCTACACATAGTCACTGTTATACCTGGCCACCCACCCTCGGGAGTCCACAAAAGCCTGATCCCAGCCGACTTTTATGATATGAATTAATTTTACAGGAATTAACTTCATTAAAAGACTAAATGTCTTGCAGTTCTCTCAACACTCCCCTCTCCAGCCGCAATTAAACATATTTGTCTTCAAGTATGCTCCAACTCAATCTCTCTACAAATATTCCACAATCAAGAAATGACAAATGCAATATAAAAGATAATCATTGTTGAATGGGGTCAAAGATGACTGAGTACATACATTTCACCTCTCTCCTATCCTGCTTTCACAATCCAATCATGAAAAAAGCACAAAGCATATGAACTTCAAATATAGCGCATAGAATACACAAGTTATCCATAGTTCTTCCCTAAAGTTCCGGGTAAACCGTTTCTTGGTGGTGTTAATCAAGGACGACTAGGAGTATCAAGTTTGGGGTGGTAATTCAGCCCTATTTTAGGGCTTCATCTTGTGTCATCTTACTCTTCAATCACATCTATACCTGTTAGATTACATGTTATTCCTCCAAATACGCTAATTTGTATAAAATGCACTTATGGACATTATTTGCATATTTTTCAGGCATTTGGACTACACTTGATGGAAGGGAGAGAGAAGGCACTAGTACAGGAATGGTCTGCATCGTCGGTTTTTAAGCCTGCAGCGTCACTTTATAACCGACGCCTAAGTGGCCGTCGCTATAGAGTTTGCTCTATAGCGTCGGTTTATTTGACCAAATAAAACCGACCTTACAGAGTAAACACCGACGCAAAACACCGACCCAGGCGAGAATTTGCTCTACAGAATTTGCTCTATAGCGTCCGTTATTCCAAAAAAACCGACCCTGTCATGATCTCGGTCGACAATTTTCTCGACCGATATGGTTTACAGGGTCGATTTTTTTGGAATAACCGACCCTAAAGATTGAATGACCACTTCAGTGTGATCCTCGGTCGAGAACATTTTCGACTGAAATATTTTCGGTCGACAATTTTCTCAACCGAGAGAATTTTACAGGGTCGGTTTTTTTGGAATAACCGACCCTAAAGATTGAATGACCACTTCAGGGTGATCCTCGGTCGAGAACAATTTTCGACCGAAAATATTTCGGTCGACAATTTTCTCGACTGAGAGAGTTTTGCAGGGTCGTTTTTTTTGGAATAACCGACCCTAAAGATTGAATAAAAGACTTCAGAGTAATCCTCGGTCGAGAAATTGCCAAAAGATCTCCAATAAGGAAGATCCCAGAATATTGACCTCTTCTTGTATAGAGATTTGTCACATGCGAGTGTATGACTACTTGAACTCTTTCCAAATTCATTAACAATATGTTTCACCCTATCATATACAACATTTCCTGGTATAGGTTTAGGAGCACTTCGTTCCTCAGTTGACCCATTAAAGGTTTTGTGTTGCCTTCGATAAGGATGCACTGGTGGGAGAAATATCCGATGACCAAGATATATGATTTTACCACCATGTTTCAGTCTGATTGAATCAATATTTTCCTCACAAACAGGACATGCTTTGTATCCTTTTATGCTATATCCAGACAAATTTCCATAAGCTGGAAAGTCATTAATAGTGCAAAATAACATAGCACGCAAACTGAAGATCTCTTTACGTGAAGCATCATATTTCATAATACATTCTTCCCATAGTTTCATTAGGTCATCAATTAGAGGTTGAAGGTAAACATCAATATCATTTCCATGTTGCTTGGGCCCTGATATCAATATTGACAACATCACATACTTATTTTTCATACACAACCAAGGAGGAAGATTGTATATAACAATCATAACAGGCCACATGCTATGTTGGCTGCTTAATGTACCATATGGATTCATTCCATCTGTACAGAGCCCAAGTCTTAGGTTTCATGGTTCTTTACCAAATTGAGGGTATAATAAATCAATTTTCTTCCATTGTGGTGAATCAGATGCATGTCGTAGGACGCCATCATCATTGACCTTTAACTCCCCATGCCAAGATAAATTTTGCGTATCTTCTTTATTAGCAAATAAGCGTTGAAATCGTAGTATTATTGGTAGATACCACATCACCTTGGCAGGAGAGCCATTTTTAGCCTTAGCTGAATTTGTAGTCTTATACCTTGATGCACCACATTTTCGACAATTTATCAAATTACTATAGTCCTTCTGAAATAACACACAATCATTTGGACATGCATGAATCTTCTTAGCCTCCATTCCCATTGGGCACATTATTTTCTTTGCTTGATATGTTGAAATTGGAAGCTCGTTGCCTTCAGGAATAATTTCCTTTAACAAAGACAACAGTAAAGTGAAACTCTTATCGCTCCAATGGTTTTGAGCTTTAAGAGTATATAATCGCATCACAGCACTCAACCTCGTGAACTTAGTACAACACTTATATAATGGTTTTTCAGCATCATGGACAATGTTTGTAAATAAAGAAGGTGGATCAATGACATTGTCCCGACAACTACGTAGCATCTCATCAACCATATCATCCTGAATCGGTTCATCATTAACATTATCATCATTATCTATATCTTCTATGCCACAACTATTAGTATCGACATTTTCTGATCCATAATTCAATTTCTCTCCATGCCAATATTCATTATAACCTTGTATGATCCCATTGCATACGACATGATTCTTAATTTCCTCACCAGTATCAACTTTCAAATTGTTACAACAATTTCTACATGGACAATATAGCCTATCTGTAGGTAGTTTCCTATGTTCCTCAGCAAATCTGATAAATTCGTCAAGACCTTTGGCAAACTCTGGACTATAACGGTTCTTGATAGACATCCAACTTTGATCCATTTTCTATATCACATTAAAATTAATTATAAAACTAAAAGTTTAATATTGATACCGTAATAATCTGTAAGTTTTTATTGATAGGAAGTTAATTACTTATATACTAAAGTGTACCACCTATCCCATTTTTGAATATTTAATCTCACTAATAACTGTATAATGTATGTTTAGTTTTGAAGAAAATTTCAGCAGCATTTCCCCTAAGTTCTCCAAGTACACTGATGTAAATGGCAAATAACCACCCACATATGTACCCAGAGAACAAATGAAGAAATCCTACTGAAATAATCTACAAAACTAAACATACATTATACAGGTACATCCTAAGTGAGATTAAAATATCCAAAAATAGTCCCAAACTGGGGACTCTCCAAAGTTTACTCCTAATGAGTAAATTTTGAACGGGTTTCTAAGTTAATATATAAATGCATTATTTCATGCATCAACCCTAAACTATCAATTTTGGAGTATCCAAAGTTTACTCCTAATAATCTAAAGATTTCCTTCCAGTCATGATGTCATTTTAAAATCTAGACTAGCCCTGGCAAATTAGATATCATGGACTAAGAAAGAAATGATCAATACACTAGCAAGAGAGAGAAACTAGTTGAAGATTGGAAATGGCAAGCAATTAGGCCAAGCTAGAAAGAACAAGCAACTATACTAATCTAATAATGGCAACCCTTATCTATCAACTAACTAGAGAAATTATCTAAACAAAGAAATCATACACTAACTAGGAAATCAACTAACTAAACAACTAAAAGTAGGTTAAGTAACACTAACTAGAGAAAATTATTTAAGAAATTAACACTAAGGAAAGTACAAGAGAGCTAGGCTAGCATGCAACTAACAAAATTGGGTGTTAAGCAATTGATTAAGGAAGTGGGATGTTATCAAACCATATAAAATGGAAAAACAATATAACTGTATAATTAAAGGAGTCCAGGTCCAATCTCGGTCGACAATTCGTCGACCGAGAGCCCACCTGCACGCGGCGTCCAGGTCCACCCTCGGTCTACAAATTCTCGACCGAGAGTGGACCTGGACGCCGCGCACAGGTGGGCTCTCGGTCGACAAATTATCGACCGAGATTGGACCTGGACTTCCATGGCGACGGGAACGAACTCATGAATGAGGGAACAAGGCGGCGACCTTACTTGGAAATGACGACGACCTTCGTGGAGGATGTGACGACCTTCCCGAAGAGGTGGTGACCTTCATGGAAGTGTGGAGAGGCGGCGACGACAAGCTCCTTTCGAGGAAAGGAGGCTTGGCGGCGCGGAGAGGCGGCAAGGGTTTCACGGAGAGGAGGCAAGGCTTTGACGACGAGCTCCCTTCGAACACGACGACGACCTTCTTGGCAAAGCTTTGGCGGCGCGGCAACTCTTTTGGTAAAGAGAAGCTTTGGCCGTGTGAGAATGGAGGGAAATGAGCTTTGGTGGTGCGAAAATGGAGGCAAAAGAGAAAAGAAGAACTAGGTCTTGGCAGCAAGAATGGAGGGAAAATGAGACCCCGACTATTTGTTACTCGAAACCTGTAGGGTCGGTTATTTGCAAACACCCGACCCAACAGGTAAGCGATGCCCGAACAAGCTTCTCGGTCGACAATATTGTCGACCGAGGTTGCCTCCTACAAGGTCGGTTCTATGGTTAAAACCGACCCTAGAGGTAACAACAAAGACTTCTCGGTCGACGACTTTGTCGACCGAGACACTCTCTAGGGTCAGTTTTAAAGAAAAAATCGACCCTAGAGGTCCTTATACACGCACGAAAGGAAATTTGGCTCTTCTTCCGGTCGACAAATTTGTCAACCGAAAGGAGCTCTAGGGTCGGTTAAAAAAATAAAAAACCGACCCTAGAGGTTCTTATACATGCATGAAATAAACTGGATCCAAAACTAAACTCGGTCGACAATATTGTCGACCGAAAGACTCTCTAGGGTCGGTATTTTTTTAAAACTGACTCTAGAGGTGCTTATACACGCACAAAGGAAATCTAGCTCTCATTCTCGGTCGAACAATTTGTCGACCGAGATGTTATCGGTCGACAAATTCGTCGACCGAGGGGAGCTCTAGGGTCGGTTAAAAGTAAAAAAACTGACCCTAGAGGTTCTTATACATGCGTGAACTAAACTAGATCCAAAACTCATTTCGGTCGACAATATTGTCGACCGAGAGACCTTCTAGGGTCGGTTTTAAAGAAAAAACCGCCCCTAGAGATGCTTGTACACACACGAAAGGAAATCTGGCTCTCATTCTCAGTCGACAAATATGTCGACCGAGATTTCTCGGTCGATAAATATGTCGACCGAGATGTCTCGGTCGAGTAGTTTTTCGACCGAGATTAACCCTGTTTCAATGTTTAAATTAAGTACTTGTACAAGATTTTACATGATATTCAATATAATCATTTTGTATGACTATTTAGTTCTCCCTCTTAATTTTATTCTATGCTCTCCCTTAAAAAGATATTTAATTTTAAAACCAAGTGATGCTTTATCAAATTTAGCCATAATTTATTTTTCAATCATTTTAAATAACAATATTCTTATCTAACATGTATATGTCCAAATGAAGCCATGGAAAACACTTTTATTCATAACAATTTAATGCCCATACACTTTATAAGATGAAGCATGACATACTTACTTTATAAAAGATATCCATTACAATCATTACAAAGATATCTCATAATCTCACTGAAAAGACCGAAGGATTACATCAATGTCTGGATCTTTTCCAAGAAAGGGCTCAGCTCCATAATATTTGACCAGTGTCTGCCACTCCAAGGCACCTGTCTTGGTTAAGGCATAAGCCTCTAAAAAGGTGGGAACACGATCAAAGCGAAAGTGGGCAGCAATGTCTTGAAGTTGAATTGGGAAAAACTGAGTATGTGTGAGATCAGGAGATGGTGGAGGTGGAATTTGATAGTAGTTGTAGAAAGGATTGTATGGATTTATCATGCCAGGATTAAGGGAATAGGGATATTCATCAGGTTTGTTAGGAGAGAGAGCTTGCATCCTTTGGTTTAAATAAGTCATGCCATGGTGATTATAATCCAATTGCCTAGTTAGGTGATATTGGGATCCAACAATGTATGTCAAGGTGTTTGTAATAGGATCATGGGGTAGGTTGGTAGGAGGAGGTGGTGGAGGTATGTCTTGGGTGGATGTCTCCCCTTCAGTCCTAGCCCTTTTGTGGCCAAAGTCGATTCCCATCTTTTCCACTATATTTTTACTTATCTTTTGGGGTTTTCTATCCCATGTGTAACCTAAGTCGTCCTCAATATTCTTCTTAAGAAAATGTTGAGTGATTTGGCATACAAAGTCAGCATAAGGTGGATTGCTAGAAAACTCAAACATATTCTTAAGGATGATACGAATAAAGTTTATGGGAATACCTTTGAGAATGGCATAGATAAGGTACATACGAAAGGTGGGTACTTCAGATTTGTTTGCTCTAGGATGGATAATGGTGGCAACAATGAGATTTATGATCCTAGCTTTAGGTTTTAAATTTATGGCATAATAGGTACCCCTATCTTCATGAAAAGTCATATTTGATTGAAAGATGGCTCTTTTGACATCACTAAGGCTAGTTGTAGTGTCATCTTGGGAGAGTTTGTTGAGTGGATTTCCTCTGGTGAGATCAATAAAATCTTTATATTCTTCTATGTCTATGTCAGGCATATCAAGAATACCCTCCTCAGTAAAATGGAATCCATACCCACCAACCATAGAGGAGAAGGAATCATGGTCAGGATGTGGGGTTAAATTGGCATAGAATTCATTAACTACTTTGGAGGAGTAGGAATGGAAGGAGGGGATCAGAAAATCAGTCAAATGTTGCACCTTAAAGAGTTCCTCCAAATCGACAATGTTGTGGAAGTCCATGATGTCGACTGGCCGTCGTGGAAGAGGAGTTTTTGAGGAGAGCCTGAGGTAGCGGTCACCTGCAGCTGCGTCTTTGAAGGGGACGTCGTTGATGAACGGCAGCGGATCATAGACCGTCCCTCCTTTCCTGCCTGCAACTTGCTTCTTTCCACGCATTGATGAGGAAGCCATCTCGTTGCTTTGAAATGAAGAAGTAGCAAGCAAGACTTGGATGTAGAGAAGCTAAAGATTTTCACAAGAATATACTAGAGAGGAGCTAGAGAAGTGAGAATGTGAAGAAATGGATCGTTTTGGGTGCTATTTATAGCAAAACAGAGCCCATTTCGGTCGAAAATTCGTCGACCGACTCCCGCAACGGTCATCTCCCGGTCGGCCAACGGTCGATCCAACTAGCCGTTACGATGGTCGATTTTCTAGCCGTTATGACGGTCGATTTTCTAGCCATTTCGGTCGACAAATTGTCGACTGACGCCCACAACGGTCGTCTTCCGGTCGGCCAATGGTCGATCGAACTAGCCGTTACGACGGTCGATTTTCTAGCCGTTATGACGGTCGATTTTCTAGCCATTTCGATCGACAATTTGTCGACCGATGCCCGCAACGGTCGTCTTCCATTACGACGGTCGATTTTCTAGCCGTTATGATTTATATTTTAATAAAAATATTGCCTTTTTAATTCAAGTAAATGGAGGTTCACAGGGTTGGCCTCGGTCGAACTATTTGTCGACCGATGTCGTCTCGGTCGAATAATTCTTCGACCGACAGAGAGCCAGATTTCCTTCGTATAAGTACCTCTAGGGTCGGTTTTTTCCTTAAAATCGACCCTAGAGGAACTTATTCATGTGTGAAATACTAAACTGGATCCTAAGTTTATCTCGATCGACAATATTGTCGACCAAAAATCCCTCTAGGGTCGGTTATAAAGGAAAACTGATGCTACAAGAGCTTATACGAACGAATCAGGCTCTCTCTCGGTCGACAAATTCGTCGACCGAGAAATAGCCAGATTTCGTTGTATAAGTACCTTTAGGGTCGGTTTTTTGCTTATAACCGACCCTAAAGTCCAATTCGGTCGACAATATTGTCGACCGAATAGACTTCTAAGGTCGGTTATAAGCAAAAAACCGACCCTAAAAGTTGCTTATGCACTTGAAATCTGACTCCTTATCGGTCGTTGAATTTGTCGACTGAGAAAAGTTCTAAGGTCAGTTATAAGTACAAATCCGACGCTAGAGGTGCTTATACATGCGTGAAGTAAACTGGATCCAGAATTGTTATCGGTCGATGAATTTGTCGACCGAGGATCCTTTAGGGTCGGTTTTAAAGGAAAAACCGACCTTAGAGGTGCAGAACTGAAGAGGACTTTAGGGTCGGTTATAAGGATAAAACCGACCCTAAAGGTGCTCGTATATGTGAAATCCAGTACTTATTCGGTCGACGAATTTGTCGACCGAGGAGCCCTTTAGGGTAGGTTATAAGGAAAAACCGACCCTATAGATCGAGGCACGAAGCCAAAAATCAAGCAATTTTTTGCCGTGGGAAACTTGTAAATGAATTTCTAAACCAATTGTCTATAAGGTCACTTATTTTATAAAAACTGACCCTATAGATATGTACTACAAGGTTGGTTATTTTAAGAAAAGAGACCCAAGAGGTCTTAAGTGGTGCCCGCATTTTTTATAGACATATAAGGTCGGTTATTTGGAAAACCAACCCTATAGAGATGCACAGAAGGTCGGTTATTTGGAAAACCAACCCTATAGAGATGCACAGAAGGTCGGTTATTTGGAAAACCAACCCTATAGAGATGCACAGAAGGTCGGTTATTTTAAGAAAAGCGACCCAAGAGGTCTTAAGTGGTGCCCGCATTTTTTATATACATATAAGATCGGTTATTTGGAAAACCGACCCTATAGAGATACACTACAAGGTTGGTTTTTTTAAGAAAATCGACCCAAGAGGTCTTAAGTGGTGCCCGAGTTTTTTTAGACATATAAGGTCGGTTATTTGGTAAAACCGACCCTACACGTAGGGACGTTATGACCCATTTATGTACTAGTGTGGAGTGATCCTAGGGTTCTTCTACCCTTAGGGAGGCCCCAAAGTGAAGTATGGTGCTCCCTCAACCTACCCCTAGTGGCCAAAGACCCATTGAAGCAAAGATGTCCAAGAAAATCCAAAGAACAAAGTCAAAGTGCTAATCCAGGACCCACCACGGCCATGTTGCACAGCACGACCGTTCTATACAGAAGAAAAATAGGCATGACACAACACCACGACCACCATCACTCAGCTCACCACGGCCATAGTGACCCAGTACGGCCGTGCTACCCTCAGACCACCACGGCCGTGGTGACCACCACGACCGTGCCAGTTCCAGCCCAAACTCACCAAAACCATGTAATCTTTTCATTTTAATTCCCATGACCATTGTATCCTAACACGGCCGTACTCACCCCTTCCTACCACGGCTATGGTGACCCACCACGGTCGTGCTTCTCACAAAACCAACATATGTTTTCACTGCTTTACCCATATTGCCCCTACTTAACATAGTGCTTCCCCCACACCCATATATACCTAGGTGGCGGTTGGGTCATGAGATTAGCTACCCTAAAACCACTCTAGCCTCCCCATTTCATCCTCCATCCATTCCCACCTCATTCCACCTCCATTTCACCATTTTCACCATCAAAACCCCACTTTCCTTCCATTTCCACCCTTTTCCACCATACATCCATGCCATTCACCTACCTTAGAGGAGGGAGATCGAGCTACAGCTGCTAGGAGGTGGAGAAGGAAGAGTCTTCACCGAGCTCATCATGTCTTTTCACTCATCTACTCATTCTATCTCCTTTGTCTTTGTATTTTTCTTTATTATGAGTAGCTAGGCCCCTTGGATGGGTTGTTTGGGGGAAATTATGTTACTTTGATACAAGGGAGGAACTAGAAATGCACAATAGGGGGGTTGAGTTCACAAAGGGGGGCTGAAAAATAAAATATGGAGACACTAAGATTTAAACCTGCATCACTTGCACAACTAAACGTGCAAAGTACCACTTCAGCTAGACACTCTTTCTGTAAATGATATTTTGAAATAACTATATATACATAGTATTAATATTTTTACATTTTTTATAAGCACATTTCATAAAAAAAAATTTGGGGGGGGGGGGGGGGGCAATCGACATGTAAACTTTGTAATTCAATTTGTTAATGATTATATTCTATTTCTATCTCATTCTCTATGAATTGCTTGTTGGGTTGTGTGTGAAATCACTTAGGAGTTTAGGCAAATTGCTTATATGTGTGAATTTTGGGATTTGCCCCTAGGTCCAATTCTTAGATCCCTAGGTTGCCTCCCATCTTCCTACATCCTAATAAATCTCCCTAAACCTAAGTGAGAGATCTAAGTAGCTAGATTGGATAATTCTAATACAATTAGCATGGAGCCTTCTCAAGGCTAGAATGTGGGGGAATTGAGGTCCAAAACCCTAATTTCACCTCCCCATTACTACCCTCGGCCCCTAATTGCCCTAGGAATGCCTAATCTAGAATCCTAGACTTGATTAGACATTAATTGAATTGAACCTAGTCCCTAACCCAATTGAACCGCGTAAGGGTAGTAGGGGGGTGTTAGGGACTAGTTCCCCTATACACAACCTAGCATATCCATGGCCACTTAGTAGCTTAGGTTAATTCATTCACTCTAACTTATTGTTTGGTTTGGATAATCTAAATAGAATCACAATGTTCATATGTCACCCACCATCTTAAGTGATAAGTTCATACCCCTAAACAGTCCATACCTCTTTTTATTGCTTAAAACCCTAGTTTTGTGCTTGCTTAGCTTAGTTAGCTCTTTCCTTGCTTAGATAGCTTCTTGCTTTGTTCTTGCCTCCTTCATGTTAGTTTAGCTCTTTAATAGCTCTTTTGCTTTTAACTTGCTTGCCTTAGTGTAATTTTCCCTTTTATATCTAGTTTAATCCTTTATTGCTTCTTTAGCTTTAATCTAGTCTAGAGTTAACTTAGTTTTTATTCTTGCCTTTATTTGCTCATTTTTTCATAGTAGTTTAACAATAAAAACAACCTTCAAACCCTCAATCCTAGTCTCCGCAGTAGGAACCTAGCAAAACTAAACCTAGCTCTAGTGCCCCCTTTTTTCCTGTGGATCGACTTTATACTTGCCACCTTCCTATACTACGACATGACCCTGTGTGCTTGCGAGTGTAGTTGTTTTAGTGTGAGTAGGTGTTAAGTTAGGTTTTATAAATATCAAAATCCACCGTGTGCGTCTTCCCGCGGGATTGCATCTATTCAAACTCCAATTGAGTAGTGTGTAACACCATTGGCAGAAACGCACCAAGCTTTTTGGTGAGTAGAATAGTAGATATTAAAGCCAATATGTGCCTTGTGCATATGGCTTGTGTTAAATTAAGGGCCAATTTGGTAGGGTGTAGTCACACGATAAAGTCCGTGTTTGATGTACATTTTTACATTGTGAACTCACTAAACTACACCCCACTACACCCAACCAAATTAGCCCTAATACACTTCTTGCATTAAAGTAAACAAAACTAAACAAGATTTGTATTCGCGACATTGGCATTTATGTGAAAAGACCTCGACAAACTTTTTTATTTTGTTATAATAGCATGTGTATGGGAGATCGTGACAGAAGTCAACACTAGTATGGTCGGCCACTTGCACATATGGTGCATTGCACTCGTATGCGAGTAACAAAATGATCAATGTAAGTTGCATCACATCATGTGGCAAATGATCGAATGGATAGAAATTTGAACCCCGCTCACAACATGATTTTATGATGTATGCATGCTTTAGTTGCTCATATTTTTTACTAAAACTGACCTTCAAATTCATAATTTAACAAATCAACCAAGGTTATGGAAAACACATTTGATATCTTAGAATAATGAATTAGAGACATATGATTGGATCTTAACAATTGAATATTAGGATTAGGGTTTCACTAAAAAGTAGCAAAGTTAGTTTCCAACCTTGATCTCTATAACATTTATGTATGATAACCCAATGATAAAGGTTGTTATATTTTTCTAGACTTGGAGACCATGTGGAGAGAATTTTTTTTTGTATTATTAAAGGTACAAGTGTACCCTAAGACATGAATGGTAGATTTCTTGGAACTATATGTGGCGTAGTTGTTTGGCAATAAAACATCTAACTAATCAATGAATTAAACAATTTAAAAATGGGAGGTGTGATGAATCATATAGTTCATGTTTAATATTCTCTAAGTCTGTTTGAAATTTGTTTCTCATTACATCTAAAATGCTAAATTATTAATAAAATACAAAAAAATGCTTAATAAATAATGATTGTTGCATATTGTATGTCTAAATCCTTTGATACATCATAATTCTTGATTCGGTCACAAAAACACATGCCTTACATAAATATTATAATGAAAGATATTTCAAGATTTGTTACTTTTAGATGATATTATTTGTTACATTGTTGAAAAGAATAAGTTAGTTTTTATTACTTAGATGACACATAAGTATTTATTATTATAATCCATAGATATATATCATTAAATGCTCTGTCTCCCATGTGGAATTCATGTCACTGCTAGAGACGTTGAGTCACATATATTTGTATCTTAATTTTCTCTTAGATTACCAATAGTGAGCATTAGGATATTCACATTCCCATAAAGGATATCAATACCACAAACGTGATGTCATATCATTAAGGTCTGGGTAGTTATAGATAGTTAGTAAGTGGAGATTGTTAGTAAAAATAGTGAGTTATAAATCATCTTATATTTAGAGTTAGAAACATGAATGAGATGTGAGTGTTGTGATTAATATGCATATATGAGTCTTAGATGATTTTTTAATGCATGGGGGTGGATATATTGAAAGTTTATAGTTTCACAAATAGTGTTCATCACTTTAAATCAGCCTCATTTTTGTTAAATTAGCAAGTAATAGACATAAGTGTGTTGTTAAAAAAGAAATAGACTACTAGTGGGTGTATACATCAATTTTGTAAATGTTTTAATATTGTTACTAGTTAGTTGAGGTTGTAAGATCAATACCTAGATTATGCTTGGTATGATTAGAGAACCCACACCTATAAAATCACCCTAAATAAAAGATCACAAATATAAGGAAATACATAAAGTAAAACAACCATCATGATCTAAAAAAAGAAACATGTTATAATTCAATAATAATATGAACAAAGGTTAATAGTTTCACACATATACAAACTTCAACTAATCTATACATGTATCACAAAATTTCATAAACATAAGATCTAAAGAAAAATATTAAGAAACAATCATACCACATATCCAAGATCTCAAATCCATAAGTTAAAAAATCACATGAATTCATCTCCTTAATATCATCTCATTCCAATCTTAGATTCCATATATAAAAGTAGATATGGAGAACAGAATCACATGACATTGAGCAATGTAGAAATAGTCCATGTACATACTATTATATGTATAAGAGGAAAATATAAAGCTTAGGACATACAAATAAATGACACAAGTGATGCATAAATAAAACTATATGATTCGTAGAACATGTAGTCTCAAGATCTCCTTATCCACAATCTAAAAAGTTTATTACTATCAAGAAATTTTGGCAGTGTTCCCCTATCATATTAACATTCCTAAAATTTCAAGTTCTCATAATTTATGGATTTAAAGAATAATTATCTTATGTATCACTACCCTCTCCATTATCCATCTCACATTTGAGGCAGGAGTCACAACTCTTCATTCCAACTATGATAATGCATGGGATCGGAGTTATGATAGCTCAAATGATCCAAGAGTCATATCTACTTCATAAGTAGACTAGGACAAACCAATAATAAGTTATTAATTAAATCTAAAACAAGTAAAGATAAAACTATGTAAAATTTGTTTTCTGCAACCAAGATTTGGTGCCCCAATTAAATTTATTATATACCGCTAAAGTGTTTGCAAAACCTAAACACAAACATGAACAATTGGGTTGTGGGTATGAATTTGCCATTTTGTCTGACAAAACAATTTCATAAAACTATAATAATGTAGGACAACTTGAAGAATTGGTCAATCCACCCATGATTGTTACTTGTGACCTTGTGATGGTCAATCCAACATAACATGATAAAATTTTGATTCTTAAACTACAACTAGAATACCTTAGGAAACAAAGAAGTTGTATGAAAGTGGAAAACCACATGCTTCATCATGCCACTTAAAAAAGGAATATTCAAAAGAAGGCATTCTTATATAATAAAATTAACCAATATAATTTGTAAGTACTCCCATGATAGTTTATGATAAGCAAACTCTTAAAAACAATAGTTATTTTTGTGGTTAACATTATGTTGTACTTGTTCCAAATATTGTCTCAAATCAAATTGCCCTAGTATAGAGTATTGTTATAATAATTTGGTCTAACGAATATGCACATTATAGATTCATGTAGTGCAATTCGTTTAGAGAGTTATACTATCATTTATACATTGACATATCTTTTATGATCCAATGTTAACAAAGATAAATATGATATCACATTATATATATAAATAAAAATGATCATATATGTTAGAAACAATTTATTTAGTACTTGGTCTTAGAAAGATCTTATCCACTTATAACTAAACATGATATGGAGATTGACTTTATGATATGAATCCATGAACATTGGTGGGAAGCGATATATCGAAGATAATAAACATGTTCATACTATCAAAATGTAGCATTTTGTTATATGGAAAGATAAAGATAGTTGGAAAATTTTTAATATGGATCATCTTCGTTAGTGTCTAAAGATAGTTACTAATATGAAATACTTACACAAAAATACTTGTTCATAATCCACCAATTCATAAAAATAGTGTACTGTAATAGGCTTTCACCAAACTAAAATAAATAAAGAAACACTAACATGTGTCATTTTTATAGCTAGGTAGGATCCAACAAGCATGTTTGCAAAATGGATACCACACTAAAGAGTAGTGATACTAAGCCATAAGTGTTGTAATCATGAATATAACTTGAAGAGATATGATTATCATGATATGTTTTGGTGTTACTAGTTATCTACCTTTCACATTATTTCCCCTAAATATTCTATGTCGAATTTAGGTATAACATGTAGTTGAAAACAAGCACAATGTTATATGTTTATTCTTCTTTGAGATTGCTGAAGGCCTAGCCACGTTTTTGAACACTTCTAGGGGTTAGAGATGCTTACTCTCTTTTTCTTTGATCCCTTTCTAAGAGTAATTATATATATGGTGTCACTCTTCATTTCAGAACCCTATAGAAAAAAAATTGGTAAGATTTTGTAGGTTTCAATAAAGGTGTTGGAAAATTCTCAAAGAAGCCTAGAAGGAAACAAATTTCTACCATGAGTTGATGGTCCATTTGGGTCCCCTAGTGATTGCATGAAACTGATGAATGTAACATGCAGTTGTGTGTGTGTCTTTCAAGCTACTACAAAATTATTTTATAGGTTGAGGGTGTAAAGAGTAACCATGAAGGACTTGGTTGAAAAAGATAAAGACACTAAATGGACAATAGAAGTTCACCCAAAATTTTAAACAAAGTCAATGTTTTTTTAATTAAGAGGATTTGTTTAAAATAAATTATTTCTTATAGAAATCGGAGCCATGAATCATACTTCTTGTAGAACCCCTTAAAACTTTAGAATCATAGTACTTCCAAATCATTGCTTTATTATGTCGTTGATTGTTTCTTGTTTTGAACACCTAGGATAGTATTAATTGTCATCCTCTAATGCCTTTGACTTGTGGTTGGTTAACCAAGCTAGGAACCCATTTGAGATACATAGTCATTTGCTAGTTAGAAGTTGCTATTGTAGGTTCTATCCATTTATACTTATGTATATATCCTTTAGAATATGAATACTAATTATTGACACATTATCCATAGGAGCTTTAACTATCGAGCAAGTTTAACTTTTATTCAATGATAATGTATTTCCCATTTTATCTAACAGACTATTGTGGTTTAAAGGATGGAAATGTTTCAAGGAAGAAAATATATTGGAATATAATCAAGACATGGACATGGAAGAAGAGAATAGTATGAGATTAACTTCCTTGCCGTTGGAAGATAGACAATGAATTGTTCTCATGTTTTGTGATGGAGGCGTCATCCATTTTTGTTGTACATGTCTAGCTCAAAATGTGGAAAACAAGACCAAGGTAATATTGATAATAATCTTTTGACGGATTATAATAGATCATAAATATTTGTTAATACATGATTTGAGTTGTGATCATATTGGTAATTTGTAATTTGATAAGGAAGAAGTCTCACACATACTTTATGGATATGAATTATAGAATCATCAAATATATAAATATACATATGAGCGGTTGTGTGATACCACCATGCCTGAGGAGGTTATTTCACACACACTTATATCTAATGCAAACTCCACTACTAGCAATTGAAATCCAAAAAAATGGTACTAGTTTTGTCATCTAAGATATCAAGGTTAAATAAAGATAGTTGTAATAATCTGCTATACATAAGGAAGTAGAAAAGGTGACAGATAGAAGACATTAAGAATAGAAGAAGGCATGTAGGGAAAAATCACATGAATTTTTTTAAGGCAAACACTGAGGTCCATGTAATTCAGGTGGTTCTTTACTATAACATATGGAACAAGTGAATAAACTTCATAGGATAAGCAACTCTAGCAACATAGGAGAGATCACACAACCAATACTGAGAGCAAATCTGGAATTGAGATGGTGTTATTTGGTATTCCTGTACACAGGAAAGATTATTCCTATATCAAATTAAAAAAAGTGATCTGGTCTTGAGGATTAGCTGGAGAGAAGGCAAGGCAAAGAAAATGAAGTGAAGCTCAAGGCTGTATCGTTGCTATTTGTCGGTCGTGTATTTACCTCAACTAGCCCTTCTATATAGAAACGGTAATTGATGACACACCGGTTTATGGTTAGCAAGTTATAAGCAGTTGGTAAGGAATCTTGGATGTCAACTACAGAGCAAAATAATAATGATAGGTCAAATAAAAAAACATCCCACTCGATGAAGAAATTTCACTTTCCACTATGTGTTGTCAAATTTGTCCTGCGGGCGTTCTATCAGACGGATGATTCCATAACGGCTAATGGGGAGTATATTTTCTTAAAATGACATTTAAAGGAATTCAGTAATCTAAATGGCCATTAGTTTAAACGGATATGTATCTTCCCACCTGTCAGTGCATCAAACGTTAGATTGGAACTTTACAAAATTGTGATAGATTGGGTTGGGTGTACGAGTAATTTCTCTGAATCAATGGATGATGGGTGTATCAAAGACGTGAATGGTGTCATGCAATACCTATTGGTGTCTTGCCCAAGAGTGACCACCTCTAATTATTGCCTCTTAGTTTCCCTTTACATCCAATGGCGTTCTTACGTAGTGGGCTTCCTTGTGTTACAAAGCTAAGGATCACCCGTGCACGCCCCTTGATAATAACAATTATGATGATTGCAAAGACGAAGTATGAAAAGTCCTCTAATAATTTAAACACTGGAAACTATAAGAACAAAGTATTTTTAAGCGAGGCGATGTGAAAGTTTGAATAACATATTGCCAACTGAAATAGCCATATTATCGGTTCAAGGAAAAGAGTGTTGATGGTTAAGTCCG
Organism: Alisma plantago-aquatica; assembly: GCA_963693085.1. NCBI lineage: Eukaryota > Viridiplantae > Streptophyta > Magnoliopsida > Alismatales > Alismataceae > Alisma > Alisma plantago-aquatica. The sequence goes on from OY856413.1 coordinate 941,665,661, forward strand.
TCAGTTTTGTTTGATAGTACTGTAAGAAATTATCTTTACTTGTTTGTTCCCTGAGCTGGGAAGTGAAACTGACTCTGCACGGCCTGAGATTTGCACCTTTTCTCGTGTGTTTATTATCTCAGATGGTCTGTGAGTACAATGGGTTGCAAGCAGATTATTCCTGTGTGGCTAGTCACAAGCGAAGATGGTCAAGTTCTTGTAGAGATTCTAAGCAACACTATATGATATTCACCAACTCGTTTAGTTTAGTGGAGAAAGCAGGTAGGCGGCAATATCATTAGAAATGTCCGGCTGCTGGAACAAGGAAGAAAAAGCTTGCTCATTAATCAACAGTCACAATAAACAAATAAAACACAATGTTAGGTTTCCACCTACCTTGACATCATGAGTTAAAAATTCCGCACATCAAAAGGGTTAACAAACTTCTAGAACGATCATGTTTGAATGAAAAGATTCCTTCACAACTTGTTGGACAATTAATGTGCAGATTGAAAAACAATCAGTGGATCAAGTCAAGCTTAGTGGTCCTGTTTTCTAGCGATATATATATTTAACCCACTATGTTCCTATTAAATTAATACACTTCTTGCATTAAAGTAAACAAAACTGAACACGATTCGTGTTCGCGGCATTGGCATTTATATGAAAAGACCTTGGCAAACTTTTTTATTTTGTTATAAATAGCATGCGTATGGGCGATCGTGACGGAAGTCAGCACTAGAATGGCCGGCCACTTGCCCATATGGTGCATTGCACTCCTATGCGAGTAACACAACCGATCAATGTAAGCAGCATCGCATCTTGTGGCGAATGACCGAATGGATAGAAATTGGAACCCCGCTCACAACATGATTTTATGATGTATGCGTGTTCTAGTTGCTCATGCAAGTGAAAGGAAAGTTTAACAAGATGAGCGGTGGAAACGAGAGACGTTCGTGATTGCACTGTATTCATGGGCCTCCGCCTAAGATCAAATTAGGCTCTGTCCTGCTCGATCACAATCTTGGGATATATATCTATCCAAGATGCTTTCTTTGTGCTCATCCTCAAATCCGGTAGTAGAGGGGAAGTATGGCTTTAATTCGTGTAAGGTTTTAGATAAGCGTCAATGGTGACGTGAATATGACAAACTGGAATCGACATGAGACGAGGAGGTTAGTTAGAGATCAAGGGTGGTGCATTCTTGTGGGTATATTAGCCAAACTTGGATAAGATCGCGTACACACCGAGATAAACGAAAGTAAAGACATCCAAGACCAATTAAATGTCTGGATCCGTGATAGGACCAAATACGAATATTGCCTCCAAAAAAGGAACCATAAATTAAGCAATAGAAGCACCACACGGCACGGTACTTGACATTAGGAAGCTAAGGACGGTTGGCAGTTGGCTAAGTGCTAGTTGTTTAAACAGTTCTTGGACCTAATAATCATCCATCAGCAATCAATGCTTGTTGAGGGTACTGGCTTTCAGGCGCATATCTTCATAGCAGCGGCCAACTATATACTCTCTGTAGTGTTGTTAAGAAACAGAGAGGGGTTTGGTATCTTGATTCTTGACTGGTGGTGGTGGCATGACGAAGCTGCTTCTCCACTAAACTAAGAAAAATTCTAGCCATAGTTACTTATCCAACTATTGGTCTATCCGGAAGTTAAAAAAATGTGAGATTTAATGCGTGACACAATGCTCCACCTACAGTAGACTGTTTATATTATTGCTCATGCAGCAGCCATGTAAATCTCATGCAAAGAGTAGATATTCTATTCATTTCTCAAAAAAATTTACTTGTGATATCCTAGTCCACATAGATTACAAAATCTAAGTTTTTATTTTATTTTTTATTTTTAATTCCCTCTATTTTTTAGAAGATCTATTGTCTCCCAATTTTTCCTGGTCCAGATTTTTTTCTCAAATACGCATGTACTATACTATACGTACATTTGCTGATACTTTTTATTTGTAATTTATTTTACATTGTACAAAATTACAACAATATCATAGTATAAAAATACAATATTAACATTCACATTTTGTACAAAAATATTTGATTGTATTTTGAGTATAATACATGACGTACAATACATGTCATAGTACAAGACGTCTAGTACATGATGTAGTACGAGACATACAGTACTAGACATACAGTACGAGGCACACAGTATGGAAATGTATAGTACGAGACATACATAATATACAATACTAGACGTACATTACGAGAGAAGCTGGAACTAGGTACAATACATTCAGAGAGTGACATGGTTGTGGACTGACCGAACGAAAGCACATATGTGGCGGAGAATGGGGTCAGTGGAGGTGTTGTGGTGGAGTTTGGAGAGGGAGAAGGGAAAATAGAGGAAGCTAGAACCAGGTACGGTACTTAGGTAGCGCACAGTAGTGAAGTTGTCTCCTTTGTTGCTGCGAATTCGGACGTACTATACTTATGCGCGGACGCTGATGGGGTGGAATATAGCTGGAGAGCAATTTTAAAAAAGAAATTGAATTAACATTAATTGCGGCTGGAGAGAGAAGTTACAAAAAAGAGTTTCACATCCATACATTCAATCTTATGTTTCAAATCATACCAAATGACCCACGCGGCTGCGGAAAAGGACAAAATGAGCTAGGTTTGATGTTTCCTAGCTCAATGGGTATGAAAGTGGAAGAAAGGGTTGCTGTAAAATTTTTAGTGTTCTATTATATAGAACACTCATCTTTTCTTTATTTGAATGCTCCTAAACATGAGCATCCTTTTATTTGCTTTTTTTTTTCTTTTTCTCTTTTTTTTTCTTTTCTTTACCCTTGGTGTAGATAGGACATATGGTGGATAGAGTGAAGCGGGGAGATGAAGATGTGGCCGCCCCAAACTTTTTGAGGTGGCCACGAATGATATGTGCACTTTGACATCCTTTCGTGAGGAAGATGGTGAGTGAATAGTCGGGTCAAAGAGGAGTAATTGGTATGATTCTCTACATAAGACATCCTGTATGAAAATTAATCAAATACTTCATCCTAGATATCACACCACGTGACTGAACAAGATGAAATTGATATATCAATCAAGTGATTCCACAAACACTAAGTGTTCAAATCTTTCTCAGCTCACAATTCAACCAAAATAATCACAATCATAAGGGAGATGATGCACATGTAAAAAGTCAAACATTGATACCACTACTAAAAAATGGTCATTAACTATAAAAAAAATTGTAACAAAAACCCTATATTTTGTAGCTAAAGGCTTTAACTACATATTTGTTTACACATACAAATTGTAGTACATGCTCGTATAACTAAAGCCTTTAACTATATTTTTCAAATATGTAGTTACATTATCCATTCGCTACAAATTCATATGTATCCGGAAGCGTAGTTAGATATTGTCCTTACATATTTAAATATAAGTATAAGTATAGCTAAATGTATGACTACAATTACATATATAGTCAGTATGTAGCAAACACATGAAGTTAATACATTTTAAATGTATTTAATGTGTAGGGAAAGGCATCAGTTACTATATACATATATATGTAATTGATTATGTATCTAGATACATATGTAGTGTCATTTAGTACACATACATATATGTTTAGTTCAACTATATATTCATATATATATATATATATATATATATATATATATATATCTATATATATATATATATGTATATGTACATATAGTGTAACTTGTTAGTACACAAGCTCTTTTAGTAACAACATTGTAGTATTTAGAGAAAGTTATGCTCATTATGCCAACAATCTTACTTTCATTTATAATGAAGCGTCGAATGTACATGGGGAGGACGTATACCTTGTCCCTATTATACAATGTGTACAAAAAAAAGTATATACATATATCAATGATTCAGTGGTCTACTAACATCTTTGTGAAAGAGTTGTCTTTCTCGGTCAGTTTTAACATCCTTATTGTCTTCTTCTTTTGTTCGAGCTCTTTTTGTTGTTGCACCGTCACAAAGAAGAGCATGTGTTGGATTAAAAAATATAAACAAGACAATCTTGACTTGGTTGAGCAGGGTTGCCCTCTTGTGAATATTTTCTTTCTCTTATCTTAGAATCAATTATTTCATCTAAAACATGCTGACACCGATGCGCTACAGAATGTAAGATTCTTGGTGTGTTATCCTTCGTGCGAGCGGGACGAAGCAGGTCTCACAGAGTGGGACAGGATGATGAGCATGATGTATGGGATGGCTTGGAATGATGTTGCCTTATTGGACGGAGAAGGTCTGGAGTTTTGCTAGGATCATGTTGAAGATGATGGTGCAAGCAAAGATTGGGATGACTGAGAGTACTAATTTTACTTGCTCGACCTTGGATACTGAGCATAGTCTCTAGACTCTCCTTCATGTTGATTCCATCTTGAACTCTGATGCAAGACTTGTCCAAGTATATGCATGTAAAAATAGATGTTATCTCTAGCCAAAGACATCGGTGTACTAATGTTGTCTTCTCAATAAGTTCTTTACCTAAATTTATCTATGTGGCGGAGGTGCCTGATAATGTTGGAATCTCGACCAGAGTTACCAAGATGCAGAGAATTCTGTCACCCCCCACAAAGTATATCAGTGTTAGATGGAAAAATTTGCTTCCTCTTTGAAATTGCAACAACATAAACCTGAGTATCAAAAGCAACATCAGAAACTCAAACACCCATTATATGCAAATGTATATGCATTTATAATATCTCAGAACCAAATAGAAAAGAATATCTCATGCCATGTGATATCTGGTTTATACACCATAGCAAAACTGACAAGTCACAAAACAAGGAATATATTCCAGACTCCAGTAAACACAGTGTGCTTACTTTGGGATGATGCATACTGGTTATAATGTGAAGATTATCGATGCCGAGATGTTGACTGGGAAGTTCCCTAGCTGCTGTAAAACAAACATGTGTACATATGAAAAATGGTCTCATTCAACAAGGAATCCTGAGAAGCAACATTTTCTGGAAATAGAATACTTACCAACTATAATATGTTATGTTTTGTTTTGAACTAACTAATATATTTTGAACTAACTAAAATGTTATGTTTTGAACTAACTAATATATCTTACCAACTAGTTATTGTAGATACTTGTGTGAACATAGATGAAAAGAGAGGCTCTTGAAGTAGTGAAGATCTGGGTTATTTTACGCACTGAAGGCTCCTTCTTTATCTAGTGAATGTGTTGTCCAAACTGTGATGTTGGACACACTGTTGAAACGGTAATTTCAAATATCAATGAAAACACATCCAATGATAGAAATACAGATGTGTCAGGGTGCAGAAAGTCTACTTTAAATGCAGAACTTTGTGAGCATGTGAGTGAAGACAAAGATGTTTCTTATTATTTAGTCTACAAAACAAAAATACAGGAAATCTCTATTGTCTCACTTGATTTGATAAATGACGAGTTGCAGCCTTCAGGTCCAACAATAGACAGGAATGACCTAGCACTGAACGACCAGCAATCATATGGAACTGCTATGTTTACATCTGAAGTGAATTTGAGTCCAGAGTTAGTTACACCTACAAGTCAAAAACACCTTGATGGTCATGATTCACACTGCACAGAAAACTTTGAGCATTGTGGAGAATTGACTTACCTTGAAAAAGTGGCTCTTCTGAATTCTAATGAATGTGAGAACACAAAATTTCCTCAGATGAAATCTCAAAATTCTAAAATGCAATCTCCGGCAATCGGGTACATGTTGAAGAAAAGGGAATGGCCACGATCATTTCTAATGCAGTTGGCATTGATGCTTTCCAACATTCTACTTCTTTTCATGATATGGAATCTACTTGATTACAGTTTCTTGCTTTTTGGACTTTTGTCATGTAGGCTTGCAGAAGGTGATGTTTGCAGGTCATAAAGTATCCATGCTCGTGCTTCTGCGGTCTAATGATTCTCCCTTGATATTGGTGGATTGGTCTCGGGCTCCTATGATTCAAATTCAGTTCAAAACCTGTGGGGAAAATGAACACATTCTTAGTGTAACTTCATGTTGTTTCTGAGGAACATCCTATGGTTGGCTGCTGGTTTCATGGCACACACAACATTGGTAATGAATCAAGTACTTTATTGTATATACATAAAAGGAGACAACGAGAAGTAGTGAATCAAGTACTTGATTGTGTTTTCTGTCTAAACCTCAAATATTACAGTAGAAACCCCATTGGATTCCATCTCCTACTTACTCAAAGTGCAATACAACTCTACCAATTTGTCCTCCATCAACCTTAGCTAAGTGTCAACATCCAAAATGAAAGACAAAATAGAATTTTCCACCCAGTAATAATACAATCTAGTAAGTAGTCCAATAAAATTAATGAAAAGAATCAAGTGCACAATACCTACTAAGAAGAGCATCATAGTCATGGACATCTGATCCAATAACCCCCTGAAGGTTTGAATGCAGAAGACATTACAAAACACGCATATGGTGATAACATGCCAACTAGATCAATATTTACAACAAAGCTAATCAAAAGATCATCAACATAAGGCTCGAAATCTAACCAGAAATCTTTTCCACTTTATTTTTATACTCTACAATTGTTGTACAAACATAAATTGTAACTATCTATGTACAAATCTGAGTAAAGAAGACATAGGAATGTGGTTACATTCAGTTTAGTCAACTACTAAACATCAAACAGAACAAATTTAGCACCTTAACTTCTTTTAAAGATAACTTTGATCAACAACAATGAAGTAACAAAGAGCATGATTTTATTGCATGTCCTAAATGCCATCTCGTATTCTTGAAATAACAAGAATGACCTATAAGATTACATAAGTTTTAGTAACTAAAAATAAATTAGAAGTTATGATATAAATCATAATAAGGAAACACATAAGGAGGATGGTATTCCATTCTATATATCCACAACTCGAAGTAATTTTCAAGGAACACGTCATGGAATCAATGTTTGATATGGGAGTTGTCTTTTACAAAGATGATAATGGTGTAGGACGAACATAAGATAACCTCATTCATCTATAGTAGTAATTAGACTTCCTATTATCTAATGGAAAAAAATGAGAGGCCTCTTATAACATTTTATTGTTTTATCACTGCACTGTAACCTATACACCGTAAAATATGGACAGTAGTACTTACCAATTTGAGTGTTGTTCTTGAAATACCAATGCAATTGTCCCTGGATTACATGTTTTCCATATTTTCTTCCATTTTGGATATGTGCTTAGATCTCTCTACTTTCTCTAATGTTTTCTTTCTAACAAACAATATTGTTCATCTTAATATCACATACTTCTTGTTTAACTTTTTCAAATGCAGCTGAAAACTATATACTTGATTGCACTTTTCTACTATTATGTATGTACCACTGGTTTATAATTATTGGTTTAGAAGACAACTAAATTTTGGATTCTCACCTTTGATCCCAATGTGGATGTTTTAGAGTTCTTGAAATCAACAATATGCATACTACGGACCATTATCACCTTGCACAATATTTGCAAAATGCAGCAAGAATGTATAATCCTACAAATATGTGATTAAACTCATCATAATACAAAGAAGGGGATAGAAAGATACAAAAGTATGATCTAAGTTTCAATGTAGTGCATAAATACAATAAAAATATGTTTCAATACATCCTTACCCAAAGAAAAATCTATGATAATTGTTTTGAAACAAGTTGTTTTCAAACCACATCCTACTCTAGGTTCTAGCTAGAATTTTGGGAAAAGGCACCATGTATGAAAGCTGCATATTTTTGGGAATCATTGGTGGACAATCTTAAAATGCTCCTCACATGTATCTCCCTACTCTAATTAGAAATGTGAAAAATAATGTATTCAGATTCCAAGATATATGTTGAACTTCATGATTAAAATCCAGAATTATATTAGCATTATGCATCAATAACACTCAAACATATATTTAGATATGTTGGTATTAAGAAAGTCACCTATTTTCTTGTCAATATTCAGTCAAAGGAGAGCACATAAGCGAATACTTAAAAATAGCAACTTCCATGTCAATGCATTGTAAAAATCAATACAGACACAACATTCAAAAACTTTGAGCAGCTCATTTTCAAAACCTACATTTTACGACAGACATGGAAATTGTTGAGGCATTAGCTGCCCACAACACAATAATGAAAGCAACAAAGATGGAATTGGAGCGGATTACACTCAAATCAGGTTCAGCAACACGAACTAAGGCTATTAACGATCTGGAAGATAAAAGGGAATGCAAACGATACTAAGAAATGTCACTCTTTTTATTTCTTGCTACTGCAGGTTTTGTTTACAGAAGTTAAAATTCATTGCTCGGTTCTCAGCTAGTTCGCCTTTAGATCAGGAAGGATAAGCCTTTGCATAGTCCCCCCTTCCAAGTCGAGATTATTTAAAAATCATTTAATAATATGAAATAGAAGTAAAGGAGTTTGAACCCTAAAAGAACTTATAATTCCAGTAATGTACAACCGTTCAAAGTGATAAAAATGCAAATCCTTATCCCATAAGATGCATTAAAATGATACTTACCAAATCAAGGCACTCACATTCCAACCTAGTAACCTGGCCTCCAATTTTTATTTCTTGTCCTATTAAAAAATAAGTTTAGAGAAGGTATAGAGTACATAATGTGGATAATCAACAACATAAGGAGACAAGCAGTAGCTTTCCTTTTCAAATGGCAAAATGAATCATGGATTGCACCAAACTGAACCCTAAAAACAATAGATCAGCAGCTAAAATGTACATACAACATATGAAGGCAAACCCAAATTGACCCATTCTTATAAACCTAGCAACAAGCCAATCAATATATTTCAGCAAACAGAGCTTCATTGTCATAGAATTGTGGTTCAATTGGGAAGGATGTGGCCTTCATAAACATGAAAAGACATTTCAAAATCAGAATTCTAGGTACATTATTTAATCAGAAATAGATTTTATACTTGAAAGGGACAGTTATCTATTTTTTTCAATAATATATATTTTATTACAAGTAGAGAAAGACTTTACATGAATGCCTTTACAGAAGTCTTGGCAACAAACTGGGCTGACAGTTATCTATTGTGTTAAAAAAGTGTTTGTGAGGTTATGTTTTCAGTATGTTCCAAATTGAAGCTTATACATACCCACACTTTTAAATGGATCCAACCACATATGACCTAGAACTTACAAAAATGCCATTATGAAGGATACAAAGATATCACTTAAACCTTTTAACCATGAAAAACAATGTAGTTGCACTAGCTAAGCACACTAGGAGATATTTGTAGAAATGTAGACTCCAATGACACAATGACAGTGTATCATTGAAGTGGGCAGTTATATTTACAATTGCAAAAGTTGGACTATCTGTGAGACTGTGACTCAACTGTGGTTGAGCTTGGTACATGTAAGAAGAAACAATAGATGTCGATGATGACACCAGTGGATGTGGGGGTTTGGTGTTGTTTCTTATGGCATTAGAATTGATATACTTGCATGCAAATCGCTGTGATGACAGGGGTTATCTTGCTTACATATGTGGAACAAGTTATCTCTATTCAAACTGCATTGATCAGTTCAAGAAGGTATATATGAAAGTCGAGATCGGTTCAGGTCTTTCCAGTTGGCCTTTGTATGACAAATTCCATGTCGCAAAACTAGCTTTTCCCCTTTATATAGGATAAGTCAAGGGTTGAACCAAAGTAGAAACTGTAAGAGATCATCTGAATATGAAAAGGCAAGACGGTTGCTCCTATGTTGAATTTACAAAGTATTGTGCAGGCATGTGAAAGTTGAACATCCATGTGGAGATACTTGAAAAGTATGCTTTGTACTCCAACAACAGTAGAGAATCCTGGAGCAAAAAAGGCACTGAGGAGATATTTTGAGTACTATAAATCAGCAAAACCTAGTGTTGTAGCACTATTGAGGTATTGACGTGTATTTTACTACGCGCTTAAACGCAAGTATACGCGTCGAGTAATATAGGCCTTGTGAGGCCCGAGTCGAACTCAGGGATATGTGAATTATTGGAGACTTCTACTAACTAATCGCAATCAGCTAGACCGATTAACAAAGTAGGGTTTTGTTGTTCAAATTAAAAGAAAATAAAAATCAAACAAAGAAAACAATCGATTAAAGGTTAATTTAATCGATTAAAAGGGATATCTTTAGGATGGCGGTTTCACCGCGGGTCAACATTGTATTAGATTTCATATAATTCCTCACACTTCTCTCTCTATCCGGGTAGTGGCCTGAATTGAGAATTACCCACTGTCGTGGTGTAATCCACTACTTAGATTTAGGTTGATTCCATCGTCATAGTAATCATTCCCCTAAACTAAGCGCATTAAGATCGGTCCCTCAGTTCCCACCATTAATTTTACAACTCCTTTGTCAAGGGTTTTATTAATTAATGTAGAATTCGTTTCTTTTCAACCGTTAATCCTTCTGTCGAAGTGATTAAAGGCATTAATTTACTATTATGGTGATCAAGCATAACAATAGCAATAGAGAAAACGAATTTATACCACGGATATGAGAGGAAAATATGAATTATCAATATAAAATCATCATACAATGTATCCCCGGGCTACTCCCGGTCCTAAAGATTGAGGGTTTTAGCCTCTCATGTTCATCTTACACAAATACATGGTAGAAATTGGGGAATTCATAAGAAAAACGTGAAATAGATGGGAAAACCCCTGAACGGAGAAGAACCGGTGGATCCTTGGCGTAGAACACAAGCTTTCCCCGCCTGTCGGTGGTGGAAATTGTCTTCGGCAGCGTCCGAATCACCCGGGATGAGCTTCTCGGCCTCCGTTCTCCTTTCTCTCCTCCTCGGCACTCGTGCAATCCAAAAATGAGATGATGCCTCTGTCTGGGCGGCCGTCATTAGGTATAAGTCCCTAATTAGGTCGTCAAATAATAACAGCCGTCCGATCGAGATCAAAACAGATCCAACGCATATCTGCCGGCGTCGATACCATCGACGCGGGTCAATGGTATCGACCCGGCGGATTAGCGGCAGCTTTCCTTTCTTTTATTCTGAGCGCCTGTGGTGATCTCGATACCATCGACTTGGGTGTCGATGGTATCGACTCTGTATTGCTCTTATCGGCTGACAACCTGTGGCTTGGTCGATGGTATCGACATCCGTCGATGGTATCGACGGATGTAGATACTTGTTTTTCCTGAAATTGCACAACAAGACCAAATAAATCCACACGATTTATGATAAGATGATCAATAATGCTTAAAATAATGAAATAAAGGGGATTTGATATAAAATGATGGCAAAGACCAAATAAAGTGAATTATGCAATAATATCCATGAAAATGAGTAATTAAGGCACAAAACACATATGAAATCGGTCTATAAATGCGACTCAAAATCATCGCATCAAACTCCCCTAAGCTTAAACATTGCTCGCCCTCGAGCAACTAATCCTTAGAATAGAATTGCGAATGTCAACTAACAATCAAAATACCAACCCACATCACAAATGACTCCCACTGGACGTTCTCAAACCGGCCTACCCTAATCACAGAACAGTAATTACCCTATAGGCGACAATAACCATCAATAAAAGAAATTATCCTTCAAACCGATGAACACTATCACATAGGGCAGTTAACATAATAAAGTTCGCCGATTCAGCCATGGTGCATCTTGTGATCACCTAAACTACGTTGCTCGCCCTAACTACCATCTACATGGAAGCCGTCCTCCTTATACACATGAGTGAGGAGGATATCACGGTGGACTACCAATCCGAGCAACGGGTGGATGGAATGGGTGGTTCATGGGAGAATTTGGAAGTATTACACAGTTTCAAAATGCATATAACAAAATGCCCTAAATGATGCAAATGCACATTAAGAATGCCCTACTGCCTAAAAGTAGGTGGAATGATGCATGCACTAACCTTCTACCTCACAATGAGATAGAAATCTACTCAAGCCACATCATGTACTCAATTCCCCTGTTATACAAGTGATATCATTCCTTTCTCCCTCTTATTCCTTTTCTTTCCAACTCTCCTTTTTCTTTCTTTTTTCTAACATTTTTTCATGTTTCCAGAATTTTTTTCTTCTGTTTTTTTTTTCTTTGCCCATATATCCATAATTGCTTAGAGATACATGTATAAGGCCATTTTCTTTCCAATTGGAGATCTTTGCTTTATTTTGAGGGTATGGAACAAATTAGATCACCTATTTAGGAAAACTGAGATACATGGTGTGCTTATGCATGAAAATCATGAAATTGTGAGTGCAACTACATGACATGCACCTAAGGGTAATGTGCATGTATCACTATATATTTTTTTCATTATTCTATGCAAAAACATGAAAATAACAATGCAAAACCTATCTACATGCCATGCACGCAAAAGAAATTGAAACTGCACTTTACTTCCAATTCTTGGGTGGATTATAGGAAATGGGGTGGAATGATCACAAGATTAAGTGACTGAACCTTAGAAGAAAATTATGTGTCCCTCCTTATTGACATGTGTAGTAGTTTAAAGGGTTCTGTCTCTTACATCTGATTAAGGTCTCATTACCATTTGATTAGGTTAGGCTCAAACAACCGTTACTATCCACTTTCCATGAGTCAATGGGGGTGTGAGTATGACATATTGCTTCAAAGTTGACATAATCAATCATTTTCATAGGACAAGTTCCCCAAGGACAACCAAGTAAAGCTATCCAAATGACACAGAAAAAATTTTAAATTCCCTTAATTTCCCCATGAAAACAGCAAGATGACAATTTTTAAGACATCCACGATTACACTAGATAGATGTGGATCCTAAATAAAAACTTAAAATTGCAAAAACAAATAACAAAGCAGAAACTAAAAACAACTAAAGAAAAGATAAAAGATAGAGCTGTTCCAGCCACCAACTCCCCTAAGCTTGAATTCGACTATGGCCTCATAGTCAAAAACCAACTTAAGGGTGGAACAGTGATACCAGATCAGTCCAATAGTGGTGGAGGTGGGTACTGCTAGGGTCGTGGGGTCCGGATTTGCTCTGGATGATGTGACTTCATTTGGCCAATAACCCCGTCTTGAATAACTGACACCGACACTGCTGTGTACCCGTCGATACCATCGACGGAAGTCGATGGTATCAACTCGCTGATTAGGGCAACTGCCTCGCGAGTCCGGCCGCCGTCTTTTTCACTTGAAAATTTCGATACCATCGACAGACCCGTCGATGGTATCGACTTCACTGAGTCGATTTCTTCTGAAAAATCTCCAGAGATCTCGATGGTATCGACTGGCATGTCGATACCATCGAGATTTATTGCACAGCCTGCCTGTAGGTATGTCGATACCATCGACGGGACCGTCGATAGTATCGACTCAGTGCGATTTTTGCAGCTGTCAACCTGAACCCATGTCGATACCATCGACCAGTGTGTCGATGGTATCGACCCTGCCTGTGCCTGCACATTGAACAAACGGATCAAGGTATCTTCTTTACACTAAAATTTAAACGAAATAAAAGCAATCTACACCTAACATTAAACTATCCTAATGTACCAATGGTTGGGTTGCCTCCCACCAAGCGCCCTTCTTTAGCGTCTTAGGCTAGACGGTGTGACGATTGTCATCTTCTTTTCACCTTGGGGACTGCACTTGGAGGATCATTCGGTAATTTAAATTCAACACGCTCTCCTCCAATGCCCAAGGACAGAGTACCTCTCCCTAAAGCAGTATCAACATCTGCCGTTGCTTGAAACGGTCTTCCTAGGAGAATTTCGCAGCTTTGGAGTGGTGGCATGTCTATGACGACGAAGTCCACCGGAAATATGAATCGGTCAACCTTGACTAGAACATCTTCACATACTCCATAGGGTCTCACGGTAGACCCATCCGCCAATTCAATTGTTGCGGCTGACCTCTTTATCTCTTTTAACCCCAGCTTTTGAAATGTAGCCAAAGGCATGAGATTTATGCTAGCGCCAGAATCACATTGCGCTCTAGAAACATGTTGACCACCTATTAAACACGGAATGTAAAAACCTCCCGGGTCCTTTCTCTTCTTTGGTGAACTCCCATGAATCATCGCGCTCACCATCTCATTCATCCAATAAATTTCATCTTCATTTATCCGCCTCTTCTTGTTGATGATCTCTTTAATGAACCTCCCGTAGGCGGGCACTTTCTCAATCATCTCCACCAGCGAAATGTTGATATGCAGCTTGCGGAACATTTCCAAGAATTTCCTATAGTGTCGGTGCTCCTTCTTCGGCTTTGGATTGTCTCGATTTGACACATCTGCCGCATTGACACGCTTGTGAGGAGGCACATATGAGTCTTTCGGGGGTACCTCCCCTAAGCTTGCCTCACTCACTATCTCGGACGTGTGCTTTTGCAAGTCATCCTCATTAGTAGCAGCTTGTTGTGGTTCCTCTTCCACCTTCTTTGTCTCCGCATGTGCACAAACTTGCACTTCCTCTTTTTGCCCAGGTGGAGATACAGTTTTCACAACTCTATCAGATTTTCTGAAGAAAGGGTTTCCACCCGGCAGTCCATAGTACGTGCGTGGAAATGGTATTGCTGGTGTTGCATTTACATTGAACATCATTCTCCTTTCCTCTGCAACTTCTTGCACCTGAGATTCTTCTTCATTACTAACCACAGAAATGTATTTGACCTGATGGTGCGCTTGAACCACATTCGCGTTCTCGGCTGGTTTCTGTTGATTGGCGTGCTTGATAGCCGCCACCTCATTTGAAATCTGTGCCACGGTGGTCTCCAATGCCCACATTTGCGCTCCATGGCTTTGCAGCGTCTGCCCAAATTTGGTTAGAATATCACCTTGAGATTGCAGTTGTTTTCCAAACATGGCCATCATCTCTTGGTTTTGCTGGACCATTTGACTTAGCAATTCAGTGTTCTTGTCCTCGGTTCTTTGCTGTGGTTTGGCATCCGGATCCTGCAGAAAATTATTCGGATCCTTCCATGAAAACTTTTTATCCTTTCTCCATGCATAGTCATTGTTTCTATAGCCCTGTTGTTGCATGAATTTTACTTGGGCTTCCTCATCCTCAGATGCATCTTCCCTAGTTAGCAGCTTCTTGGCTAGAAGATCTAACTTATCGTTCAGCTCCCTCACTATTCTGGATTCACCAGCAGCCTTGACATGTTCCACGGCACCTCTGTCACCCCATTACTGTTTCCTAGCCATGTTCTTCAATATTTCCCAACATCTGGTATCCGTGTTATTTAGAAAGAAACCAGATCCGGCTGAATCAAGATTACTTCTATCATGCTCGGAGAGAGCAAAGTAGAAGATCTTCACTTGGGTCTCCTTGTCCAATCCATGGTGTGGACATCTCCTCAACATGACTTGGAATCGCTCCCAAGTCTCAGAATAAGTTTCACCCGCCTGTTGGGTGAAATTGTGGATCTTCCGGATCATATCATTGGTCTTCTCAGGAGGGAAGAACCTCTCAAAGAAAACCTCCACCAAGTGATCCCATGATTCAACAAACTCGTCATCGAGGTTATGAAGCCACTCTCTTGCCACTCCAGCCAAGGAACTCGGGAATAACTTGAGGTAGAGCACATCCTGTGGAAATCGATCTATCTTCACCATATCACAGTTTTCCACGAACTGGCTGATGTGGGCCACTGGATCTTCATTCTTCAACCCATGAAATGCATTGGATTTGACCAAGTTAATCAGTGCTGGGTCGATCTTGTATGTAGGTATGTTTAGCCCCTGTTTCTTTATAGGCCCCTTTGATGCAGAGGAAGAAGACGCCTTGATCTTCTCCCATATTGTCTGTGCTTCAGCCATTACTTCTTCTTGTTCTTGCTCAGATTCAGAATTTGTATCACTATGGTGTTCCTCCTCGTAGTAGCCCTCGTCCTCTGGTCCCGCAGATGGAACCTCAGGTGTGCGATTCACGTAGTCTCGACTACGTGTGTGCACCATGCAAAGTACCTGAAATATGGAAATAGGGGTTCAGTACAATGCTTTGAACGAGTTAACACAATTATACAGAAATAAAGGAATTTTTTAAAATTGTTTTAAAATTAATAAAAAAAAAATGTGGCCTAGAATGGCCGCTCTTAGCACTCAAAGTGCCAATAATTCGCCGTATCCCTGGCAACGGCGCCAAAAACTTGACGTGTATTTTACTACGCGCTTAAACGCAAGTATACGCGTCGAGTAATATAGGCCTTGTGAGGCCCGAGTCGAACTCAGGGATACGTGAATTATTGGAGACTTCTACTAACTAATCGCAATCATCTAGACCGATTAACAAAGTAGGGTTTTGTTGTTCAAATTAAAAGAAAATAAAAATCAAACAAAGAAAACAATCGATTAAAGGTTAATTTAATCGATTAAAAGGGATATCTTTAGGATGGCGGTTTCACCGCGGGTCAACATTGTATTAGATTTCATATAATTCCTCACACTTCTCTCTCTATCCGGGTAGTGGCCTGAATTGAGAATTACCCACTGTCGTGGTGTAATCCACTACTTAGATTTAGGTTGATTCCATCGTCATAGTAATCATTCCCCTAAACTAAGCGCATTAAGATCGGTCCCTCAGTTCCCACCATTAATTTTACAACTCCTTTGTCAAGGGTTTTATTAATTAATGTAGAATTCGTTTCTTTTCAACCGTTAATCCTTCTGTCGAAGTGATTAAAGGCATTAATTTACTATTATGGTGATCAAGCATAACAATAGCAATAGAGAAAACGAATTTATACCACGGATATGAGAGGAAAATATGAATTATCAATATAAAATCATCATACAATATATCCCCGGGCTACTCCCGGTCCTAAAGATTGAGGGTTTTAGCCTCTCATGTTCATCTTACACAAATACATGGTAGAAATTGGGGAATTCATAAGAAAAACGTGAAATAGATGGGAAAACCCCTGAACGGAGAAGAACCGGTGGATCCTTGGCGTAGAACACAAGCTTTCCCCGCCTGTCGGTGGTGGAAATTGTCTTCGGCAGCGTCCGAATCACCTGGGATGAGCTTCTCGGCCTCCGTTCTCCTTTCTCTCCTCCTCGCCACTCGTGCAATCCAAAAATGAGATGATGCCTCTGTCTGGGCGGCCGTCATTAGGTATAAGTCCCTAATTAGGTCGTCAAATAATAACAGCCGTCCGATCGAGATCAAAACAGATCCAACGCATATCTGCCGGCGTCGATACCATCGACGCGGGTCGATGGTATCGACCCGGCGGATTAGCGGCAGCTTTCCTTTCTTTTATTCTGAGCGCCTGTGGTGATCTCGATACCATCGACTTGGGTGTCGATGGTATCGACTCTGTATTGCTCTTATCGGCTGACAACCTGTGGCTTGGTCGATGGTATCGACGGATGTAGATACTTGTTTTTCCTGAAATTGCACAACAAGACCAAATAAGTCCACACGATTTATGATAAGATGATCAATAATGCTTAAAATAATGAAATAAAGGGGATTTGATATAAAATGATGGCAAAGACCAAATAAAGTGAATTATGCAATAATATCCATGAAAATGAGTAATTAAGGCACAAAACACATATGAAATCGGTCTATAAATGCGACTCAAAATCATCGCATCAGGTATCACCTTGGCTGAGGGTGATAGTTCACCAATTTGGGAACATTGCAAATGGTTTTAGAGAAAGTCACATGGTACCACCTTGGTTTTATCATTAAGTCATCAAGAGAAGTATCTAATGTGTGGATGGTAGATGCACAATAGAGGTCGTTGGGTCCAAATATGGCATGGTATGATCTATGTTCAAGGTTTCAGTTCTAGTTATGAACCATGGATCATGCACATGGACTGCTGGTGGTGAATGTCCCGAATTGGCACAAGAAACTAAAAAACTATATAACAAAACTTTTCACAAGAAATATCAAACATCATATGATGGTCAATAAGCTATTGCTGAATAGATTCAACAGACTGAAAAATAAAAATTATTTGCACCACATACTTTTTCTAGTCTGAACCCTTGTTGGATGATTGCAAGAGTTTCTATGTCCCTCAAAATGCTCAGACCCTTGTTCAACCAATACTCATCATATTCATTTATATTTTATCCATTCTTTAGTGATCATCCAATTACAAGATATTATAACATCCATGAATCAAATATAGTGTGGACTATTTATATTAAAACTAGCTAATCTTGAAAAGATCATAGAACAAAAAACTCATGTTTTGCATAATAGAGAAAATTTAGGGAGAGAGAAAAAACTGAATCATGAATTTGCTACCCAATAATGAGAACCCAAATTACAATATATAGTCGTAGTGGAAATTCTATCTTCTAATAATAAGATCTAAAAAGAAAGAAAGAATATCAAAATAGTCTAATTAAATAGGAAATAATAAATATATTCCTAGAATATCGTAACAATAACCTTACAATAGTGGAAGGTAGTTCACCTATTTCAGGGACCCTTCTAATGAGTGGGCAAATTGAGGCCAAAAAGAAGCATGGATTCATGAATTGTATTGCATCAAGTCTAGGAGAAGTCATAGCCACTATAGCTAAGGCATAGCCTCTGGATCATTAATAAATGTCATGATTCAAGAAAAAGCACCAAAGAGGCTATCAAGGAAACATACAATGGTCATTGAGGATCTAGCAACCTCATCTAGTTAGGATGATGCAACTAGAACATAGACCTATCCGTAAAACATTTATAGATTATTACTCATATGTATGTCAAATATAATCAAATAAAGATTATGCATGAAAGAAAAAGAAAATGAACTCAATAAAACAAATTTCATCCATCAAAACAACATCCCTTAAAAGAATTACTAATCTAAGAGAAGCACTAGGATTTTACTGAGGATTTTAGTTAATCCAGGTTATTTGTTAAGGACTTAACCTGAATTGTTGATGATATGGAACCAAACTTCTTATAAAATCAATTATCCACCCAAAATCCTAAACAAATTGAATGTAATAACTATAAGATGACCCACTGTTAGTAGTGGGATAAACATTTACATTGGAGCTGAATGGTGGGGTTGGATCTTCTAGAAATAGATTGACATAAAAATAATCGAGGTGTTTGCACCAAAAAATTGAGCAGTAGTATCTAGCGCAACTCAAAGACATAGATAACGGATCAGATGCTGCCAGTGCTACTACTAGACATTACACTTCTTACAAGTGATCCTTATTATGATTTCTAACTTAAATACATGAGATCCTTGTTGAACTGTTAAATTGATGATAATACTTATGTATAATTATTAGTTTGTGGGAACTGATTGATTAAGTAGTTGTAACACCAAACCTTACATATATACTTACTGGGAAAGTATCTACTTAGCTAGATTCTACTCTATTCTTTTCTCACTGCTGAGTTTAATTAGTTTCACCACATGCATGGACCTACAGTCCACAACTAAGTCATTTGATTGCAATTTTTTGTTTGGAATTGGTGATGCATATCAATACTTTAGCAGTTATTACATGCACCAGTATTAACACATTAAATAGAGTTAGTATGAATGATACACAAGTTAGCTCATAGTTGTTGTATCAAATGAATCTTGACAATGATATAGTGGTTAGTTATTGTATCAAACAATTCCTCGATGAGTTACCATCACAGTCAGAAGCATTATGACCATAACTGATATAAATGACCTCATAGTCAGCAGCATGACAACCCTAACTAAAAATAGAACACCACCTTTATTCTACACTATTAGGATGCAATAACCAATGACTCATCCACGCACGGGGTGCCACCATCCATGGAAGCTAAATTTGATAGATGACACTTGAGTTGGAGAAAAAAAAGTGCACTCAGTCTTGCAATGGAAATCAATAGTCTCATCTTAATTGAACCCCAAATCATGTTAGGATGTGAGAGTCCACATCAATTTTATCCTTATATTTGTTCTTCTTGTATTTCATGTAGTGTCATATGAATAGTGCTAGAACAATTACTAACATTTCTGCAGCGAGAATATCGGTGGAAATGAGTACTCACAGGGGCACTGGGCACATGACTATGGTCTTTTCCAGTACCAAAATTTGAGGTGCACAGACTAGAAAATGAATACAACTAGTGTGATGCACATGAATAGGCAAAGTATATGTGAATACAATCATGCAATTGTATAATTTTTTTACATAGCCTAATTTCTATGTACCCCTTAAAAAAGAGATGAATTAGACTTCAATTCTACTACACCAACCCCCATTGTGATGCCCTTTTTAAGGGTATGGTATAGAAATTCATGTGAGTTACTTCCATACCCAAATTAGTATGTACGAGTTGCCCCTTATGAAAATTGCATGACATATATATCTATATGCATATGTTATTCATTGTTGTCATATATCCCCGACAACTATGGTTTAAAGTATGAATTAAAACTTCAATGCACTTCCCCTTGTGTTTCTTAGATCCGTATCTATCAAATTGTAATGGTGGTTTTGTAACCTAATACATGATGATTGATTACAAGGGTCAACACTGTAGTGGCGGAAACATAGCTTGAGTCTTAAAACACTATCTATCAAGCTTTCATTTCTCTACCAACGATTAACGAACTATAGTTGCCAACAATTCAGTACAAGGAAACCATAGTTGACGGAGGCTTCAACATCCAATATGGCAACACTGTAGCTTAACCAGTATCGTTTGCTCTCATTTTCCCAATCAACCTTGTGTATGAAAACCAAATACTTCCCATCAAGCTAATAATAAACCAACTGTTCATGATAAATATCGTCACCACCTATCATTAGTGCCAAAGAAGTGTATCTGGGATGTATGTAGTACAACTTGAAGTTTTTTTATCACTATATGCCAACATACAAGGCTGGGGTCTGAATCTTTTAATCATACATGGGAGAATGGATGAGTGGCAAGGTGGGGTGATGGTGTGGGGTGAGAGTGAGTGAGACATAGATGGAGAGTGAGAGAGAGATCTAATGATAGGGTGGATTTGTGTTGATTTTGTTGAAGATGTCGGAGAGGGGAAACAATTCAATTTCATGAAAGGCCTTGATTATTATACCTACCACTTGAATGCTCATTACTTGCCTTTCCTGGTTCTTCCCACTTCCCCCACTGCATGTTGTTAAAACAACCCTTAATCCCCACCATAAAGAAATATTCATGATTTTATGGAATTTGAAGTCAATGTATCCCCCCTATAAATAAACATTAATGATTCATTAAAAACCATACACAAAACCAAAACCACAATATGACTACAAAGCAATTCCAGGCATCTTAAAAGGTTAAATTAGGAAGGATTTATAACAATTTTTACATCAATAATGTGTTCTGCTCTACCGAAATGTACAAATGGCGATAAATTCTTCATGGGCCTTACATGAAATGAGAGTAGTTGTTGCTTAATCCTACACACCCATCTTCCACCCTCCTTTCACCATGAAAAAGAGGAAGGGGCACAATGAAGGTGATTTGTTGATTGATACACAATGTTGATATTTAAAAATTTTGATATAAACAATGACTTCATTCTGTTTGAATAAATATTGTTCAAGATTCTTAAAACATTTTGTTAGATTATAACAAATTCCTTTGCATGAAGAACACAAAATAAATGTCTCAGAATGTGATCTGTAACCTAACTAAAACCATAACCAAAGGGTCCTTAGAATCTGAGATAATACCACTGTCAGGACATATCTAAGCCTAATATTCTTAAAAGATAATTTACTTATGAGGAGGTGGCATGTCAGAGGCTACTATTTATTGGAATAACATATGAATCTAGTTTTGGTATTAAACATCAACATATACAAACTAGGTGTCTAACACCACCTAATAATCTAGTTTCATTTTCTTCTGGGACTCAATGTCTCATTTCTTATATGTTGTTTCCTATAAAACTGGGAGCTTGTCACCAGTGACTCACCACCCCACAATTAAGCCATTTTTCTACGACATGATGTCTCGTTTTTGTACCCTATATAAACATGGAGATCCCCACTAGCCTTACGACGTCTGTTTGACTTGTAAAAAGGTCAGTGTGTGATATCACTAGCAAAATGTCGCATGGGAAAGTTTCATCCTTCTGATGTGTGTCTTACTTATTGTTATATGGAAATCTCATACAGCTCATTTCTCTAAATATAAGCATCCTCTTATTTTGTTTGTGTTAGAGACCTTAATATGAACTCACAAACCCAAAAAAGGAAGTAAAGTGATAAGGAATGATGAGTACAAGTATGATCAACGAGTATCATGTAAGGCTTAATCTTGAATTTGAGGTTTATTTGTGAAAATATCTTAAATCGAGGGATGCTAATATAGTTTTTTCAATGCCAACAAAAAGTAGAGTGCAAACTTCCAAATATAACCTTGTTCCCCTATGTTTCACAACTTTCAACCCTCAATTGCTCTACCTCAAGGTGTATCATGTGAACAAAAATTTGATGATCCTCATTAAGTTTGCAATACATTGAGAGGCTAACTCTTTGACTGAATAATTTTAAAATTGTTCTTATCGAAGAATAGGTGTGCAAACTGATAACTATGTATAAGAAAAAGAATTTGAAGAACTAAGCAAATACTGCATGACAATTCTCAGCCAGTTACATACATTATCTATGGTTGTGATTTGTGAACTCACCAGCAAAGATTGTTAACTTGCAGGAAACCATGATATGACAGAAAGTTGAATCCAAGTTACTTGCAGATGTTTCTAGTGCTAAGGTGGCGTCAAACTCGTGGATCTTGAATCCCAACATTCCATTGATGCTTGTTGATAGCATTGGCCTGTCAGATTGAGGTTTCTTGTATATTTTCCTATCCATTAGGAGAAGAGACACCTGCTATGTCAAGAAATCCATCAACATGTTTGATTAGAAATGATCTATGTTGCAAAGATTGAAGAATTGGATGAATATATCAAACTATGTTCTGCCTCATTCACAAGATATGTACAAAATATATAATCCTAACTACCAACTTATAAGTGTCATCCGTTACCTCCAACCATGGAGAAAATTGACTGCAACTGAAATGTTGAATTATCCTAAGTCGAATGCCAAATGGCATATGCTACAACTTATTTGAAAGTGAATGTTGACACAAAATCTTATCAAAAGCCATATGAGCGATACACATATACTCCATGTTAAGGTTCATACCTTAATAGACATATATATACTCCATGTCAGGATTCATACCTTGATAAAGTCTTCTCTATATGAAGAGAGCCCAACTTTCTTCTCCTTTTCAGTAGGCAAGCCAGTACCAACATTGTCCACTAACATCATGTAAAGAAGACAAGGTATCCACAACAACATCTTCACATCTTATTTTTTGGACATTGTAAAGGCCATGATACTGCAATTAGATAGTCGAAACTCATGATTACTAGTCAATTCCAAACAACAAAAAAGCTAGCGAAGCAACGAGAAATAGACTAATAATTAGACAATATACCTACAAAAAATTAGGAGAGAAGAAGGCAATTGGCAAAAAAGATAGATCTAACCAATATTTGAGCTGAATTGTTAAATATAGAAACACACCTCTCAATGCATCTTCAAAACAAGAAGTATATTTCACATGAGTACACGAAGGTTTCACCCCTTAACAAGTAACCACGTCACAATGTTTAAAAAAATGACCATATTCATACATAAGATTCTTTTCCTTTTTTAAGCAACCATTAACATTGTTATGTCGTGGTTGAATCTTCAAACTGTATCCATTGATATATTTGATTCATGATTGGATTTTGTAAGTTTGTAACAAAGAGAAATTATCACTTTATATTTTGATTTTACAAGTTACCAATATGTGGCCACCGACTCAATTTTGGGAACAAAAATCTTGCGACATGGACTAAAAGCATACTAGTTAAAATTTATGTAGATGATCATCCATGGAATCAAAAGTAGAAACAAGTGTCATCTACAACTTGGCCACCTACAGACTAATCAGGGTGAAGCATACTAAATAATTTCTTCAAATAAGAGAAAATTAAAAGAAAGATGTCAACTAAATTTGACAAATCAAAAGTTCTAAAGATCCAGCGTTGTAAACTATAGGAATGGTAGAAATTCCCTATTGGGCATGAAATGGAGTGCATTTTGGATGGGCATCTAACACGACCAGAACTAGGATTTTGAGTCATGACTTGAACAATCAATGACAAAGCATTAGAAATTAGGGACAAAGTCACCATTGCTATGTTATCTTCTATTAAGTAGGAAATGAAAGCAAGCATTTGAGTTTGTTGCACTATTAAATTAGAAGTGGCTTAGTTGCAGAATCAATTTAGAAGAAAAAACTCTATTAGCTATAATAATGAAGATTTGATGTTAACAATTGTGTTCTAGAGTAATCATTCTCAGCCACTGAACTAGAGATGTGTAACAAACAAGGAAAGACTATAAATGTCTGTGCAAGAAATATGTAATTAAAGAGCTCAGGGTAAGAGTAATTAATACTTTGTCAACCATGGTTGGTGCTGAAGTTTGGTGCTGGGGAACCACTCTCATATGTATATCCCTTGATCTGGATATACATACATGAAAAGAAAATATCTAAAAGATTTAGAGCTCGATACAAGCCATAAGGTTTTATAGCTAAGTACTACAAAACACAGCAAAATGAGGAGCATACGTCACTATCCCTTGTGGCTTGCTTCCAATGGTCCTGAATGTAGAGATCACAAGCGTTGTCTATGTAGTCGTTAGCATTGCATCTGAGGAAAAAAATTGTAACAAACCTACCAAATTGAAATGTTTAACACGATAATGGATCGAATCTCGCCTACTTCGAAAATCAATGATAAATTAACATTCTAATGGTTCAATTAAGCAGACATTTAATGTCCATAGGAGACTAAATTTGAGGACAGACCAAATAGCCCGATCTGAATAGAATTATATAAGATCTATTTGTGCATTGGAGACTAAATACAGTAGGTGTTTTGATCATAATCGTGCTAATGTGCCATCATGTTACTTGTCAAGCCGAAATACAAAACTGAATTGAATGGTGGAAACTCTTCATACATTAAAGAGGAGGAGAATTCTTGTTGATAGCCACCTTTAACAACAATCACGCAGTGAGGTATTGACGAAAAATCAATGAGCTCAAAGACATTAGCTAACGAGGCATGGGAATGTTACCTCATTACTGTGTGTGGGAGAAGAGGGGACCCAAAATCAGAGTAACTCTGACCCCTGTTCTTTTGCGTCTATGCTTCAACCTAGCCCTCTCCTCTTTTTTGATTCCTCATATATGATCCTTCCAACTACTTCCCCCTAGTTGTCTATGATACACGTGAACCCCTCCAGCCGACACGGACCATGTCTGCTCAACTCACACCACCTGTAGCCCAAACCGCGACAGGGGCGGTAGGCACAGAAGGTGGTCGTTGCCACTAATCATTCGGGAATCAGGTCCTTGAGCATCATACAATGAATGTTTGCATGGTATTTATGTGACCCACAGAGGGGGCAACATGTATATAGGAACACCCGATCAATGAATTAGGCATCAAATTGATAGCCTTTGCTTCCGTTGAGCACACGTCTCATTCCTTGCCTAAGAACGAGACCTATTTTAGCCGGGAGATCCCCTTACCAATGGGCAGCCGCCGTCTCCCCGCCTCCCATCGGAACTCTACGAGTATCAGTCCGGAAATCTGTAAATACCAGACGGGAGAAGATGGCAGCGTGGGGTGAAGAACAAGGTGAGAGCGCCATGGAAATGAGGGTTCAGGGTGTGTAGGGGGAGAATAGGGTGTGAGGAAGTGATCGTGGTTGCGGGTGGTATTTTCTTCAGAAGGGGGTGCTAGCGGAGTGGACGAGGGCAGAAGAGCCAAAGCCTGATGGGGGTTCGTGTGTTATTGGGGGAGAAGAGGGGTTGTGCCAATACCCAAATAAGGAGTGGGCGCGCGACAAAGTTAAATTTTTTGTTTGAGTATGGGTGAATTTATTGTTTGAAATGGGTCGGGGGTCCAGGGAGGGAGATTTAAGAAAAGTAATATTATTATTTAGTCAATTGTAGTCAATTTGTATTTATTATAAATAATTACATTTGGTTTGGTTACAAAATTTACATATGTAAAGAAAAATTACTTCTAACTACAAATATGACATATATAGGTATAATAAATGTAGCTAAATCATAGTTTTTTTGTAGTGTACCACTTAGCAACAAACAATGATAATTCACTTGTATTTGTCAAAGGTCATCATTTTTACTCAAAACAGTAGAGATTGGGTCAAAACATACTTTTTAGACAAGAAATCTCAAATTTGGGCAAAATTGGCCAAAACGGTGCCAAGTTGCCTCCAATCACATCTAAACCTATATTATTGAACTTAAAGCAATAAACAAGCAAATCCCAGCTAAAACATGCAAAAATTACAAAAAAAATCTACATGATATTCAATGCATGGTAAAAAGAACAAATAGTTTAAAAATTACGCAAAAATGCATAAAATTAAACTACATGTATGCATGAATGCAAGCAAAAGACAATCTACACTAGATGGATTAAAATCAAACAAACAACGATCAGGTGGAACAGGCAAATGTCAATTTACCAAAATCATGTATTTTGTCCATCCCGTATTGTTGAAATGTTGCATTCTCAAAATCGCGCAAAGTAAAATTTTATGTTTGGTTTGTGGGATGTTGTAAGTGTGGGATTTATATTTTTTTCGTGTTTGTTGTCTTGCCCATGATTGATTTTGGCGTCCGGGAGAATTTTGATGGAGATCAAAATGTGGGATTCCTATTATGTTTAAAACTCCCAGGATTAGCCACATTTCTCCAATCCTGCAAACCAAACATAAAATTTGCAGAATTGGTGTCCAAAATACAGTCTCATACGGAAAAATCCAGGTAACCAAACCTGCCTGGGGCACGTTTGGTTTGTTGGATTTTTAAGAATCCTACATTTATGCCATCCTGCATTTACAAAATAATGCATTGTTAAAATCCCACAAACACAAATTTTATGTTTGGTTTCCTGGATTTATAAAATATATGATTTAAATTTATTTTTTGTCCATGGGTCAGCCACAGCTGGATTTTAGCTAATTTTGATGGAAACTAAAATATGAGATTCCTATTATGTTCGGAAATCCTGAAATTAGCCCCGTTTCTAAAATCATGTAAATCAAACATAAACTTTCTGCAAATGGATGTCAAAATACAATCCAATACGGTAAAATCCAGGAAATCAAACATGCCCACTACTCGTTTCCGTCCTCTACTATCCCGGTAATCCACGGACTCCTGCACACGTCTGCATCCTCCTCCACTACAATGATCAAAGCCTCACCACTCGTTTAATTGATAACCAGATAACACAAACTCTTACGTGCCAAGACTCCTCCTTGTACCATAACTCATATCCGACCACCCATCACGCGACGTCTTCATACCAAGTTAAATAGCAATTACACTGGAAACTGAAATAGAGAACCTAGGCACCACCCAAGTCGGAGTGTCAGACTTCTGTAACAGATGCCGGCGAAGCCGAACAAGGCGCAATGTCAATGCAGTCCAGAAAGCAGTTGGAGCTCACCGGGCTTTACAAAGCACCAGTGAATTTCCTAGGATCTCTGTGTCGACAGATACAAAACAATATCTGAAGAGAAATAGGCGAGATGATCTTGACCCGGATGTCCGTCACTACACGATGGCCCGTGACTGGTCTATGCATGTAATACGCCTGGTTTAAGGTACAATTATGGAAGAGTAGATCTCGTCTCAAGTTCATATCGTTTTCAACACAATATCTGCTTTGTATCTTCTCCATCATCTTTTATCTATGGATTCATCTTTGTTAGGGTATGATGTCTTTGTCGGTTTCCTTTCATATCTGCACTACCTTCGTTTTCATTGGAATACTCCTGCTGGCAAGGGTCATCTTTGCTCCCTAAGTAGACTAAGCGAGCAAATATATATGCAACTTAACGTTGTTCCTACTGATTATGAGATGGTTGCCAAGAAGATATGCATGCTTTTACCGGCGACATATTCTCACATAGAAATGCTTTCTCCCCACTACTCGGAAACCAGCTGTATGTGCAATCTTGTTCTACACAATCATCGACCATAGGCACGCTAATTTCTGGAAATTGTCTAGCATCTTTATCATTCATGCAGTACCTCCCAAGCATTGACCCGTCGCATGTCTTCTTAGTATAATTTGGGATTAGTTTTCTTCCATGGCTTGATTAATTGATTTCCTCATTGAGTCCAATGCAAATTCAAAAATTGAAGTCACCGCCAGCTATATTCTACAGCCTGGTTAATACCAGATGTATGATTTTGAAATCGAAACATTATGTTCCGACTCACTTAAAAGCATATGCATATTCTTCATTCTCATGTCTCTTGCTCTTATATGAGTATGAAAATTGGTACGCTGTTACACTCCCACAGATACAAACAAATAAGACGAGACTTATCTCATACAAGCACGATACACAATACATACACAAGCACTTCACACTCGAACACATAATACTACATGTAAGTGTTTTTTTTTCATTTATACATATTAATTACAATGTCGCAAATTATAATTTGTTCATTGTTGTCAGCAGAACAGGAGGGCCAGCTGGGCCCCCCCCCCCTCACACAAAAAAAATAATAATAAAATCCTAAGCACGAACGTACACTCACGAATGTAACGTATGTAATTTACATTTCACATTGAATGTAATATTTAATGTTCTAGAGACCGAGGAGACTAATACATGGGATTGACCGTTCAGATACCTACTTATCGTACATACCGAAATTAAGGCATAATATCCCACAATTGACTAGACGAAATCCTAATTAAAAAACTTTTTTTTCAATGAATACAAGTCTTTTCAAAATAAACATCTCCTTTCCCAAATTAACTCCTCATTCTCTCATATACCAATGGAACATGTTTCTTCTTTGCAGTTTCTATTTGGCTTTTCGTCTGCAATCTATAAAGAATCATACTAAATCAAATTATCCTTCATTCCCCAAGCACTCTACATACTATGTGAGGATGAAGCATATGAAGCATTGCGAGGATTCTATCTCGTGATGTGTAAAATTTTGGATGTCGAGATGTGCGAGGAACACTACCTCTTTTGAAACGTCGGTCTATGGAAGAGAACACATACATGTAAGGTATCTCTTTCGATTCTTATACATGATAAAATAATATCTTAGCTTTGTTTAATGTCCTCTGAAGCAAAGGTGAATAGTTCATGTTAACTTTTTTTCAGTTGTCTTCCACACAAAAGTAAAATAAAATACATATGTTATAGCAGCATCCAAACCAAGATTAAAGATAAATTCTCTACTCTCCTTTATAATCTACCAAAATTATTCATCAAACTATTAACTTGACCTTGAAATATAGTTGGTCTAATAACGTATTCTTTAGGAAAATCCTTTTAATATTGATTTGTATAATCTTTAGATTGCAAAGGTCGTCGTACTTGCCAAGCTGTTTCTTTGAAAATATATTTATAGTTTTAACATAAGTACATCAGAATTTTTTCCATTCACAAAAGGTTGACTATGTAATCTTCAATCTTCTATTTATTGTGACATAATAAACTGTTTGTCTATCCAATAAATCTCATATAATAATTTTAATTCTCATAAACATAAAGTAGTATTCATGTTACAAGAAATTATTTACATGTATACTGATTGGCCCCCCCAACCTATGGGGGTTGGTTCCGCCCGTGATTGTTGTATATCTATCTGTAAACATACATGTTATATATTGCACATTCATACAAAGAATAGTTCACTGAGTATATATCAAAATTACATGAAGTATCATGTTATACACGGTACATATGTCCTTGCAGATATGTATCGTATTGAACAGCTTGTAGCTCATAAGGAATGTATTGTTCACGACATATATTTATATAAATACCATAAAGAATATATCAATACATAATTAGTAAACAACTACTCTATGAGTAGAGGTGTCAAAAAGTCAACTGGGCTGATACAAAATGGTTCTACAAGAAATCAACTCAGAAATAATTCATTTTACAAGGTGGTACATCAAGAATTGGATCATGTTCTATAATGTGTAATCCAACATCTAATCTGGATTATAAATTTTTTATAAGTACATATAATGTAAAATAATTTATACATTATTAGAATTTGTATGGTCCAAATTTATAGATTTAGTCTGAATTGAAATAATCACCACCCATAACTAAACCAGTTTAAATTAATGGGGACATCAACAACCAAACCTAGAACCCACCTCGATTGAAACAATCAAAAACCCAAACCTATTTTATCTAAGACAAACATGATCAGGTTCATAGGTTCGGACAAATTTGACAACTCAATCGATGAGGAAACACAATAATCTAGACCATTTTCATATATTGGTTTGAGCTTTGCTATATGGGGTTCACTTCTAGTTTTACTATGTTCCCTCTACATCACAATACTTATTCTAACTGAGTGAATATTTTACTGTATATATTTTACAAAATAAGTAGTTATTGTAATTATCAACAAAATAACAAATTCTTTAAATTCTTGTATAAGCCATAACATTCCATTATAGTGATGCTATAAACTGAAATTTTTTTATTTCTTCATAAAAAATATGTATTTGTCTAATTCAAGATAATAAAATTGAATTGATTATCTTTTAATTATATAAATTATAAATAAAAAATATTGATTTGAAAATTGAAATCAATTTATTTTGACATGGTAATATTATTAACGTTCCACAATGAATTGAGATTTTTTACTTTTCTTTTTATCTTAATATATAACCATTGCATTCTTTTGGTTGATTTGCTCTAAAAATAACATATCTTTTTTTTGCAAGTAATCTCATGGGTTGATTACTATTATATCTCAAAAAAGGAGAAGAGTAGTTACACTGGTTGAATGTATGGCTAAGAGCTATCTATACATGTATAGCTTTCAAGATCTAGCTTATCATATGCCACTTGGCGTTATGGTCAAGGTTTCTATAATCAAATGTGACTCTATTGTGTGATCTTCACATATAAAATCTATTTCTTTTACACTTTAATGATCAGTTCTAAATATTGTAATAACCCTATTACACAACAAAAGATATCAATCAGAAATTAAAAATGTACATATATTTTTTTATAATATTTCATGAAAGAATAATAGCACATTATTCAGTGAAAAAATTGAAGCAGTGACATGTAACTCTTTCTTAATTTTATATTTATCCCATCCCAACAATTTATAGAGATGATCATCAATTTTGAAAAGTGCCTACATAAAACCAATTTTAAAATTATTTATCTAAGAGGCAATAAGACATTATTCATGAGCACATACCTACAAATCTTATCCTTAATACCACCCATCACATTATTTGTGTCACATGTCAACAAATAAGATCATTGTATTTCTACCCTTGAAGCCATCATACAATTATTGGATATTATGTAGTAATGGAGTTAAGAAAGTAGGCATATCCAAAGTAACAAGCTATCACAACTAATGATATTTGCCTTAAGGTTCAACTCACATGATCTACTATCACGATACAACATCTTGACACATGTAAAACAACATCCAATAAAACCAATTTGAAAGTTTTACCAAGTAAATCAGAAATCTCGTGCTAAAGTATACAACCAAATACAACGCAAATACTTTCTTTCCTTCTAAAAATTTCCATAGGAGCCTCTTTTGAGATGAATTCTTATAGGAAAAAATGGAGTATGAATGATGAAAATATCTTGTATTTTTACAACAATGGTTAATAGTCAAATCCCCAACAACACTATGAGAATGTTATAAATGATGATATGTGGTCTAGCTTTATATTCTAAATGCACCATATGATATATAATTTATATTATATAAACTATTGAATATTCAAATTTTGCTAGATACATATGGTGGCCACTAAAGGGAATAAATATATTTTACTTTGTCATGTACTACTTTGTTGTGTCAAAAAGTGAAATGAATGAAGAACTATGTAAATTTGATACTCAGTCTTAGATGTAGGGATGGAAATGGTATCCAGTTTTTAGGCCCAGATACTAGAACCATTTGCCCATTATTAAATGGGAACTTGTTGATGTCCACATCCCGTTCAATCAGTGTCGTGGATTACAAAAATTGGTAAATCATGGTTTAAATGGTAAAGCAAATTTTTACTATAAACATATGAGCATTCCCTTGTGGGATATCAATCAGGAGTGTACACAATACATGCACCATGTGATCGTCTTGGTTGGCATCATGATGACGCCCTCAGTCGGGCAAAGGCAACACTGATGGTCGTCCTCTAACTGACGCCATCTCTTCTTTTTACTTCATTTCATTGGGAAAACCTTGAAAAAATAATATAATATAATGTTTCACTTCTAATCATTATGAAATACTTTTTATTAATGTTTAACAACTTCCATGTGATACTTTTTCTATTTATTTTAAAAAGTATTTTTGTTACAAGAGAGAGATACTAAGAAATATGTATATTTTGTTAAATGTTGTGGATTGGTAGTTTAGTCACCCATTATGTAAGTTTGGGACTTATATATATCATGTCAAATATCACAAGATTTTAGTTAAAACCACACTATTCTAAGAAAATTACATAAATTTCTAAAAATGAATTTTGAAGTTAAAAATTTGAAGATATTTTCTACTTATCATGATCTAATTTGTACGAATATGTGAGTTCATATTGTTTAACTTCCTCATAACAAGGGAAATTTTTTAGAATCACGTGTACCCCACATTTGTAATTGGTAAATATCTTCAATGTGTCAATATATGTTTTATAAGAAAGTACGATTGCTGACCATGAAGGATCTTATTGCCTAATTCCTTTAGAAAAATAGAAAATCCATTACAAAAGTTATATAATTGCATATCTTTTACAAAATATGAGTATCAGTTTATTTCAAATTAATAATTAATGTGTGCTTGTAATTTAATTATATGTTTTCACGATGACAACTGTATGGTTAAACACCATGTCAGTAATCGTTAAAGGTGTATCCATCAAGGAAGACCACATATGCAGCTACACATATGATATTGAATGCATCATAAACCAAGAAGTTTACATCATATTTATTTGAAAGATTAATAAAGGAACACAAGGTAAAAATTAACAAATGATCAACCACTCTATGTAGTAGTCATAGATATCTAAAAAATAAATATAACAAAGGTATCATTACTTGATCTACAAGTAATGAAATTGTGAAAATCATGAAAGTCAAATCAAAGATGAAGTGCTAAATATATCCTTCAAATTAAATTAAAAAATAATTCAAATATAATTTTCAGTACAGTAGTTATTAGAAAATAAGCAAAAGCACTATAAAGAAGTTTTACTGTATAAGCTTTCTTTTTGCTTTGATAGAGCAGAGCCACGTGCATAGCACGTGCACATACTAGTGTATATATATCGCTAGAAAATAGGACCACTACGATTGACTTGATCCACTGATTGTTTTTTGAATTGTACATTAATTATCCGACATGTTGTGAAGGAATCTTTTCATTCAAATAGGATCGTTCTAGAAGTTTGTTAACCCTTTTGATGTGCAAAATTTTTAACTCATGATGTCAAGGTAGGTGGAAACCTAACATTGTGTTTTATTTGTTTATTGTGATTGTTCATCAATGAGCAAGCCTTTTCTTCCCTACTCCAGAAGCCAGACATTTCTAATGATATTGCCGCCTAACTGCCTTCTCCACTAAACTAAATGAGTTGGTGAATATCATACATTGTTTCTTAGAATCTTTACAAGAACTTGACCATCTTCGCTTGTGACTAGCGAGACAGGAATAATCTTCTTGCAACCCATTACTATCTAAGATAATAAACACACAAGAAAACACTACTACATAAATGACATATAACATCATATTTACTAGCGTTGGTTGAAACTAAAAAATTGATGCCATTAAACTATGACGTCGGCTGCATATACAAACTGACACCTATATGTGAAGATCATCTAATTTTCATAAGACACGGGTATCACTTTTTATTTAGCGTCAGTTAGGCGATAAGAAACCGACATCTAAAATCACCAGTGAAATATAATTTTTCTAGTAAAAAAAAAATTACCTCCAAAATTACATATACGGCATCAATTGTTTAGTAGGTAACCGACAACTAAAGTTCTTTCACGAGCCAAATTTTCATCCCCATTTTTTCTTCGGTTTTAGTAGATGAACCAACACGGATTTTTGTTCGTGCGCTGTCCCAGCAAAAAACTTTTCCCTCCAAATTTCCCAATTGGCGTCAGTTTTATATGAAAACTGATGACTATGGTTGTAACTCAAAAACATTTTTTTTGTCGATATATGTGGATAGATGTCGGTGTTTTATTTTGAAATCGATGACTATGGTTGTACATAGGTGTCAATTTTTAGTAGGACCGACGACAAATATGTGTATAGATGGAAGTTTTAGTATAACTGATGCCTATGTCCCACTTAAGAATAGGGAAATGTCCTTCCCCATCCATTGTTTCATTCTCCACCCGATCGACCTAGCTCTGGCAATTTTAGTTTCTACCGTCGCTGGAGCTTGCCACCGTCGTTGTTGCTTGTCCTGTGTCTGAGCTGTTGTGTGCTTATCGTCGTCCGCTGCTACCGCTATCATTGATGCTACTGCTACTGCCACCACTCAGAACCTGGAGGTCGCAGCCGTTGTTGGAGCTCACCGTCGCTTCTAGAGCTCACCCCCACTACTGGAGCTCACCGCCACTGCTGGAGCTCACCGCCGTCGTTCTAGGCCTCTTCTTCTGTGGCCACCATTATCATCTGCGGCCACCACTCCTATTTGATCATATTTGCCTCTTTGGTGCCATCTAAGAAGGTATGTGTCTGCATTCCTAAGTTGTGTATGTTTTGGACACACATATTAATGCATAATATTGCCAAAGTCTTAATATTGATCAAAATATATGAAAATGACTTGTTTTGGAATGTAAATGATGTATTCTGCTAGGTAGCACGGCCGTGGTGGGGTCTTCATAGCACGATCATGTTGGGTAGCACGATCGTGCTGGGTAGCACGGCCGTGGTGGCTGAGTTTCTGAAACTTCAAGATTTGTCAATCTTGCATTTGTTAATTCTTCTTGCTCCTCTAAAATTGATGTATATTGACCCCTAATTAATACATTATAACAGAATTGAATCATGCATTTGTGTTGTTGCAGCTTTTGTTGACTTGATGTTGACTTGCATATATTTCTTCTTCAGCCTTCAAGTGAGGTATAATATTCTCACTCTCCCAATGTGCCATTAGGCTTCATTTTGATTCAAATCTTTGATATATGGAATCATGGTTTATTTACTATTTAGTATTTACTAAGAAGCATGATTAAATGATGTTACACAAAACTTAGGATATGAATGATGAAACTAGGATTGTAGGTATAAGATTTGACAACATACATGTATTTGTTGGCCTAGAAACCCGTCTAAGATTTACTTATTAGGAGTAAATCTTGGATAGTCCCTAGTTTGGGACTGTTCTTGAACACTTAATCTCACTTAGGATGTAAGTGTTTAATGTGTATTGGGTTTTCAAGAAAATTTCGGTAGCATTTCCCTGTTTGTTTTCTAAGTACATATATACTTGGAGAACAGCGGGGAAATGCTGCAGAAAT
The DNA here is from genome assembly GCA_963693085.1 of Alisma plantago-aquatica. Lineage (NCBI taxonomy): Eukaryota > Viridiplantae > Streptophyta > Magnoliopsida > Alismatales > Alismataceae > Alisma > Alisma plantago-aquatica. The sequence continues at coordinate 941,701,308 of OY856413.1, forward strand.
TTTCTTGAAAACCTAATATACATTATACACTTACTAGTAAGATTAGGTGTTCAAGAATGGGATAGGTGGTACACATTAATTATATATAAGACCTTAAACCCTAAACTTTTAACCATATACCCTAATCTTTTAACTCTAGACCCTAATCTTTTAACCCTAAACCCTAATATATACTTGTTTTCTCTTTGATCATAGAATGGATAGATCATGGTTGTCCATTCCAAATTGCTACATCCCAGAGTTTATTTTTGGTCTTGATCACTTTATTAGATTTGCCGAGGAACATAGGAAAGAACTTAGAGATAGGTTCTATTGTCCATGTATGCATTACGGTAACAACTTGAAAGTCAGCACTGGTGATGAAATCAAATTCATGTAATGTGCAACGGAATTGTACAACGCTATATAGAATGACACTGGCATGGAGAGATTTCAAACCTGAAATCAATGGATGTCGATAGCAGTGCTTGTGTAGAAGAAGAAATTGTCTCTGATGATGTAGATGTGAACGAACCAGTTCCAGTAGACATCTTTGATGTGATGTTGGATAGTTGTGGGGTAGAGCACACCGATCCACCTCCCATATTTAGAAACATTATGCATGATGTTGAGATACCGTTATACATAGGTTGTACTAAGTTTACAAAGCTTAGCGTTGTGTCGAGATTGTATAAGATGAAAGCTAACAATAGATGGAGCGACAAAAGCTTCACGTCATTGTTGTCTTTGTTGAAAGAAATTCTTCCTGAAGGAAATGAGTTGTCAATCTCAACATACCAGTTAAAGAAATTTTTGTTCCCAATGGGAATGGAGGCCAAAAAGATACACACATGCCCGAATGATTGTGTATTATTTCAAAAGGTGGGGTCACCCTTCAAGCGTCTTCAATGTTTTTTGCAAGTGCAAAGGATAAGAGTCCACGTGAAGGTAAAATGTCATATTACAGTGTCATTGAAGACATATGGGAGTTGGACTATGTAGATTTCAAAATTCTTCTCTTTAAATGTAATTAGGTTGATAACACCAAAGGAGTTATAGTGGATGAATTGGGTTTCACATTAGTGAACTTTGAAAAGATTGGCGAGAAGGGTGAACCATTCATATTGGCATCATAGGTGAAACAAGTATTTTATATTGATGATCCTGTAAATGATAAATGGTTGGTTATTCTTCATGGTAAAAGATAGTTCATTGAAGATCATATAGATGAAGAAGAGTACTATGATAAGTATGATGACTCAAGTCCATTCTCAGTTGGGTTGCCAGCACAACCAAATATTGAAGCTAATGATGACTTGTATGTGCGTGGAGATCACAATGAAGGATTGTTAATTGATAAAACATTGCAATATTAGAGGCATGTGTGTTTATATTTTTTATATGTTTTCTTTTTCTGAATGTGAACTTTACAATGTTTTATTATCTTCTAGTTACGTCAAATGTTAAATATCTGATTTTTTAATGACACTTTCAGATGGCTAAGCATGAGCTTGATGACCGTGATGATGATTACCATGAGGGTGAAGATATCAATGTGTTGCCTCACAATGTAAGTTTTAAAAATGTATCCTATATTTCTATCTATATGTCCATTTATAGTTATATCTTGTAAGTGTGTTTATTTTATCAAATTTTAGGTTGGTGATGTACCCCCTGAAGAACTTGGGGCACTTGATAAGCAGCAAATTTTTTTTGAAAAAGTGAGGGGCATCACTATGATGAACAAGTTACTAAAACAAAGGGGCAATGGACCCAAACTGGCTGTGGATTTTGATCATGTAGGAAATCCAGTTGGAGTGAACCACAACTCGTTTATTTCATATCTTGGGGTTCTTACTCATAGCCATTGTAGCTCTAATGTAGAATATTGGCATAAAGTTCCTAAGGGGAAGAAAGGCTTGGTATGGAAGGAACTATACGTGAGTTATTATTATTTGCAATTCTATTTTGTATATTACTAATTTTTAGGATACTAGTTAATAGAAATTCTATTTTGCAGAGTATATTTGAACTGGATGAAAAGTTGCATCGTAAATGTGTGATGCAATGTTGTGCGAGGGTCCTAAGGAACTATAGGATAAATCTCACCTGAGATTGCATATGAGATGCTGAGAAGAGGAAGAAGCCAGCCACTGAGTAATGGAACTACCTGGACCCCAATGACTGGGAGGAGTTCGTTACCAAAAGAAAAATTGATGAATTCAAGGTATTAAGCATCACTCCCAATTTAATTAATATATGTTCTTATGTATTCACCTATTCAAGATTAACCTTTAGTGCTACTAACCAAATCAATGTGCTTACTAATAAGGCTATCAACGATGCTCAAAGAGAAAGGCGTGCACTAAATATGCATGACCACACGATGGGTCCAAAAGGCTATGCATGCATTTGCCAAAAACTACAGGCTGAGTCTACTACTCAGTCTGTTGCTACTCAAGAGAGTGTAGAGTCCTCTACTATTAGTCATGCACCTTTGCCTCACCATGCTATGTGGATAGTTGGGAGGTAAAACAAGAAAGGAGATATAACCAAGCCTGCAACTGCTAAGGTGGCTACAAAAATGTTAAAATTCAACTCTTAGAGCAATCGATATTGATTATTGTTATGTTTACTTACTAATTTCTATTGATGGCGATTAGCGGGAGCTTCATGAGAAGAGGAAGGAAGGCAAGTTCATCCCCGAGGGAACAAGGGATGAATTGACAGTTGCTCTTGGTAACTTAGCGCAGCCTGGACGTGTTAGGGGTGTAGGCGCCAGTGTGGGCATAAAAGCATTCTTTGGGGCATCACAGTGCAAACCTCTCCAAAAAGTGGGATTATCAAATGTTGAGGTAACCTATTCTTTTTTTAGAATGTTATTATAAAGGGGAATTCAATAATCAAAAATTAGTGTTTCTTTTGTCGATGTATAGGTAGATGAGTTAATTAATAAGAGAATCCAACAAGCAATGGTGAAGTGGCAGGCGTCTCAGACTGCCACTCAGACAGTACATGTGGCGTGCCGCTCTTCTCCTACTACAGAGGTTGGGAGTAATCTTGTAGACCCACCTAGCACGTCCGCTGTAAGTATTTTTATGACATAGTAGCTAGTCTTTTCAAGATGATATGTTTATGTATATATGTATATAACATTCTTTACGTAAATTTGTAGGGGTTGAAGTCATGCCGTCTAAAAAGTAAAAAATTTATCATTACAGAGGCTGAGGCTTACCCACCCCTTCCAGAGGACATATTTCATGGGACTCCAGTACCAGATGGTGCGGTTTGTGTGAGCCTGATACATATACTCCCCAATTGAAGGGATCTTCCATTGCCATATGCCCACACAGATTCTGAAATGCTTCGTGAAGCAGAAGGCGGAGTGATATTGTGGCCCAAAATGGATATTGTCTATACTAATATTGTATGGTAAATTTACATTATGTTAATTTGTTAGTGTATATATATGAGTCAATTCATCTGAAATTATATATACATGTTAAAAGGAAGATACCCGCTACATCTCGGCCTCCACCTCCACCTCCTAAAGTACCTAGTTGGCTTCTAAGGGACATATATGCCTCATTAGGTCCTAATTGTAGGGGTATGGCAGTATGGATAGGAGAACATAACCCAAATTGTCCTATAAATGTTTCTATTCCGGAGGATGCTGCAGATGAATCATATGATAACAATCTATTTATATAAGATATTTTAGAGTTATTGCGTTATGATTGGTTGAATACATCTATGATAGAGCTATGGATATGGTGAGATCTTATTTATACATCCATATACCTTGTTTTATATATGGTGATCTAGTTTCTTATATATTAATGCATATGTAATACATGTTTTATAGCCACTTACACACGATCTGTAAAGATTTTTTATATTTCCATGTGGGATTTCTAGTTCCATCTTTGATAAGTCTTGTAGATAAAGACCCTTCATCAGTTACCTCATACTGCTCTGCTACTTTTAAATATTTTGGTAAAAAAAGAAGACGGTGATGATAACTCCATTCAATGTTGAGTAAGTTTACTTTGCTTATCATTTGGACTTAAGAAAATTACATTTTTATTGTGGTTTTGAGTTGTTAATTTTTAACTTTCTTACCTCAAGTGGTAGGCATTGGGAGTTACTGGTTATTGTCCCCAAGACGTTCACTGTTTATTATCTAGATCTTGTGGGGAAGGAATTGGACACATTATATGGACACCCAATGTAAAGGACATTATTCACGTGAGAAATATTTCATATTTTTATATATGTTAACATTTATTATTACATTACTATTTAATTATGCAATTTAATGTGTTACATTAACATGTAGGGCTTTAAGAGAGTTCAAAAAAGCTGGAGGAAACATCTCCAACATCTCCAAGAAAAAGAAACAATTACAAAACTGGGAGAATGTGAAAGTAATTTTCCGACTCCAATGTATATATTATTTATGTGAATTGTACTTGTTTGTATTTTTGAACATTTTGTATGTTTTAATTTATAGTGTGCTAAACAAGACAACAGTTGGGCATGTGCATACTATGTGATGCGATATATAAACCTAATTATCAAACATGTTGCAATGGAAATCAATATCATACAACATGTATTATATATAGTCTCTTTACATACACTAGTACAGAACCAACCTTTAGTGTCAGTTATTTAAGGCCGTTGGTGTCGGTTTCAAAGCGACACCCAAGTGGGCGCCGCTAAAAGTCAAAGCCTTCAGCGTCAATTTTAACACTGACTTCGTAACCCTTCCCACCACCAAAAACACATCAGCAAGGGAACTATAGGCGTCGGTTATTTAATAAAACTGACACTATATCTAGGTCAAAGACGTCGACATTTCACAAAAACTGACATCATAACCCTTCCCGCCACCAATAAAACGCACTAGCAAGGGCACCATCGATGTCAGTTTGTATATATAACCAACACTATATCCAACTAAAGATGTCGATTTTATACTAATAACTGACGCCATATCCCTGGTGTCATGAAGACCCCACCACGATCGTGCTTCCCAGTACGGATGTAGTACCTAGCCACATAGATGTTGATTTTTTGCTAATAACTGACGTTGTATGTCTTTGTTGTCAGTTTTATACTAATAATTGACGCATATCTTCTGATTTTTTTTCTTATTAGTTTGCAGGCCTGCTGTATGGCTGGTCAGCAGGATGCAAAACCTACAATTCAATTCTGAACTGTAGTTTTATAGCATCCATTGATATCAGCCAATAATAGGCCACAAACCTGCAAAATTAACAAGATGGACAACAATTTATGATCACACACATGTATAAGCACATATATTTCATATTAATTTTCATCACACACATGTAGAAACCAGTAGTTCTATTTCAAATTTCCTCCATTTTCACACATTTAGCAACCTGCAGTTCTATTCATTTCATCTCTTTTCACATTCAGACATATGTAGAAACATTCATGTATTAATCATCTTCACATTCACACATATGAAAATTTAGAAAAATTCATTCACATGTCATCAAATACAAAAATAATCATGAGAACAAAGTTTAGAAATATCATACTTTATTATTATCATCATTGTCATTATCGTCATCAGTATCCCAATCATAATAAAAAAATCCCACTACTTGTAAGACTTTTGCCCATTGTACTCTTACATCATCTAATTCTTCCATTGTATAGGGAGTATGAACATCTAATAACTTTTCACTTGTAGTGAAGTCACTGGTTTTAAATACTTGCAAAGAGAATGATGTATATATATAATTAATAATATATAATAAGATTGATATATTTCATATTATCTAATGAGACTATATATAATACATGTTGTATGGTATCAATTTCCATTGCAACATGTTTGATAATTAGGTCTATATATCGCATCACATAGTATGCACATGCCCAGCCATTGTCTTGTTTAGCACACTATAAATTGAAACATACAAAATGTTCAAAAATACAAACAAGCACAATTCACATAAATAATATATACATTGGAGTCGGGAAATTACTTTCACATTCTCCCAAATTAGTAATTGTTTCTTTTTCTTGGAGATGTTTCCTCCAGCTTTTTTGAACTCTCTTAAAGCCCTACATGTTAATGTAACACATTAAATTATATAATTAAATGTAACGTAATGACATATGTTAACGGATATAAAAGTATGAAATATTTCTAACGTGAATAATGGCCTTTTTCATTGGGTGTCCATATAATGTGTCTAATTCCTTCCCCACAGGATCTAGATAATAAATAGTGAACATCTTGGGGACAATAACCAGTAACTCCCAATGCCTACCACTAGAGGTAAGAAAGTTAAAAATTAATAACCCAAAATCCACAATAAAAATGTAATTTTCTTAAGTCGAAATTATAAGCAAAGTAAAACTTACTCAACATTTAATGGAGCTATTATCACCGTCTTTTTTTACCAAAATATTCAAAAGCAGCAGAGCAATGTGAGGTAAGTGATGAAGGGTTTTTATCTACAAGACTGATCAAAGATGGAACTAAAAATCCCACATGGGAAAATAAACAATCTTTACAGATCGTGTGTAAGTGGCTGCAAAACATGTATTACGTATACATTAATATATAAGAAACTAGATCACCGTATATAAAATAAGGTATATGGATGTATAAATAAGATCTCATCATATTCATAGCTCTATCATAGATGTATTCAGCCAATCATAATGAAACAACTCCAAAATATCTTGTATAAATAGATTGTGATCGTATGATTCACCTACAACAGCATCCGGAATAGAGACATTTATAGGACAATTTAGGTTATGTTCGCCTATCCATACTACCATACCCCTACAATTAGGACCTAACGAGGCATATAGGTCCCTTGGAAGCTAACTAGGTACTTTAGGAGATGGAGGTGGAGGTCAAGATATAGCGGATGTCTTAATTTTGAGCTGTATATATAATTTCAGATCAATTGACTCATATATACACACTAACAAATTAACATAATGTAAATTTACCATACAATATTAGTATAGACGACATCATTTTTGGGCCACAATATCACTCCGCCTTCTACTTCACCAAGCGTTTGAGAAACTGGATGGGCATATGGCAATGCAAGATCCCTCCAATTGGGGAGTATATGTATCGGGCTCACACAAACCGCACCATCTGGTGCTGGAGTCCCATGAAACATGTCCCCTGGAAGGGGTGGGTTAGCCTCGGCCTCTGCGATGATAAATTCTTGACTTTTTAGATGGCATGGCTTCAACCCTACAAATTTACGTAAAGAATGTTATATACATATATACATAAACATATTATCTTGAAAAGACTAGCTACTATGTCATAAAAATACTTACAGTGGATATGCTAGGTGGGTCTACAAGATTACTCCCAACCTCTGCAGTAGGAGAAGAGTGGCACACCACAAGTACTGTCTGAGTGGCATCTTGAGACACCTGCCACTTCACCATTGTTTCTTGGATTATTTTATTAATTAACTCATCTACATATACATCGACAAAAGAAATGCTAGCTTTTGGTTATTGAATTCCCTTTCGCAATAACATCCTGAAAAAGAATAGGTTACCTCAACATTTGATAATCCGGATTTTGGGATAGGTTTGCGTTGTGATGGCCCAAAGAATGTTTTTATGCCCACACCAGCACCTGCACCCCTAACACGTCCAGGATGCTCTAGGTTAGTAAGAGCAAATGTCAATTCATCCCTTGTGCCCTTAGGGATGAACTTGCCTTCCTTCCTCTTCTCGTGAAACTCCCGCTAATCGCCATCAATAGAAATTAGTAAGTAAACATAACAATAATCAATATTGATTGCTCTAAGAGTTGAATTTTACAATTTTTGCAACCACCTCAGTAGTTGTGGGCTTGGTTATATCTCCTTTCTTGTTTTGCCTCCTAGCTGTCCACATAGCATGGCGAGGCAGAGGTGCGGGACCAATAGTAGAGGACTCTGTAGTCTCTTGAGTAGCAGTAGACTCAGCCTGTAGTCCTTGATGAACACCTGCATACCCTTTTGGACCCATCGTGTGGTCATCCACATTTAGTGCACGCCTTGCTCTTTGAGCATCGGTGATAGCCTTGTTAGTAAGCACATTGATTTGGTTAGTAACACTAAAGATTAATCTGAAATAGGTGAATACATAAGAACATATATTAATTAAATTGGGAGTAACGCTTAATACCTTAAATTCGTCAGTTTATTTTGTGGTAACAAACTCATCCCAGTCATTGGGGTCCAGGTAGTTCCATTGCTCAATGGCTGACTTCTTCCTCTTCTCAACATCTCGTATGAAATCTCGAGTGAGATTTGTCATATAGTTCCTTACGACCCTCCCATAGTGTTGCATCATGCATTTACTATGCAACTTTTCATCCAGTTCAAATATACTCTGCAAAATAGAATTGCTATTAACTAGTATCCTAAAAATTAGTAATCTACAAAATAGAATTGCAAATAATAATAACTCACGCATAGTTCCTTCCATAGTAAGTCTTTCTTCCCCTTAGGAACTTTATTCCAGGATTCTACATTAGGATTACAATGGCTACGAGTAAAAACCCCAAGATATGAAATAAATGAGTTGTGGTTCACTCCAACTGGATTTCCTACATGATCAAAATCTACAGCTAGTTTGGGTTCATTGCCCATTTATTGAAGTAATTGTTCATCATAGTGATGCCCCTCACTTTTTCAATTTCTTTTTACCACTCATCGAGTGCCCCAAGTTCTTCAGGGGGTACATCATCAACCTAAAATTTGACAAATAAACACACTTATAGGATATAACTATAAATGGACATATAGATCGAAATATAGGATATATTTTTAAAAGTTACATTGTGAGGTGATGCATTGATATCCTCACCCTCATAGTAATCATCATCACGGTCATCATGCTCATGCTCAGCCATTTGAAAGTGTCATTAAAAAATCAAACATTTAGCATTTGACATAACTAGAAGATAATAAAATATTGTAAAGTTCACATTTAGAAAAAGAAAACATATAAAAAATATAACATGCATGCCTCTAATATTTTGATCTTTTATCAATTAATAATCCTTCATTGTTATCTCTGCGCACATACAAGTCATCATTAGCTTCAATATTTGGTGATGTTGGCAACCCAACTGAGAATGGACTAGAGGCATTATACTTATCATGGTACTCTTCTTCATCTATAGGATCTTCAATGAACTATCTTTTACCATGAAGAACAACCAACCGTTTATCATTTGCAGGATCATCGATATAAAATACTTGTTTCGCCTGTGATGCCAATATGAATGGTTCACCCTTCTCTCCAATCTTTTCAAAGTTCACTAATGTGAAACACAATTCATTCACTATAACTCCTTTGGTGTTATCAACCTGATTACATTTAAAGAATGGAACTCTAAAATCTATGTAGTCAAACTCCCATATGTCTTCAATGACACTGTAATATGACATTTTATCTTGATATGGAATCTTATCCTTCGCACTTGCAAAAAACAATGAAGATGCTTGAAGGGTGACCCCACTGTTTTGGACGACACTCTTATCATCTTGATGTTTTGTGTAATATGAGAATCCATTCATGTCAAACCCTTCATAAGACATAACATTCAATTTTGATTTAAAGGTGAGGCATTTGATAGTTTCAGTAAGATTATTTGGTGTTTGAGATAGTTGATATAAGACTTTATCTTCAAACCACTTCATAAATGTCTTGTTATGCTCTCTAGCAAGCCACATTGAATTGGCTTGAGGATATTGTCTCTTGATAAAATTGGTATGTTCCTCGATATAAACACTCACTTCATCAATGTTTTGTAAAATATACAAGTGACCTTGTTCCAACTGCTCACGGATGATTACATTCATCCGTGATCCCAAAATTCCTTTGCCAGAATACTCTTCAATATTCTTGTCATTAATAAGAGAATCATTACCACTCAAAAAGTCATTGCAAAAATCCATAACCTCTCTCGCCACATAACCCTCAATAATACTCCCTTTAGGCTGATAACGGTTTCGAACATCACCTTTAAAAACACTCTTGTATCGTTCAAAGTGATACATCTAATGGAAGAAAACTAGTCCCAACATTTTCACTTCCCTAGTCAATTGGATAACAAGATGTACCATGATATCAAAAAACGAAGGAGGAAAATACATCTCAAGCTGACATAGGGTAACAACCACTTCTCTTTGTAATTTATCGAGAGTATCAGGGTCAATAACTTAGCTGCACAGACTGTTGAAAAAGAAACAAAGGTTGATGATTGCAAACCTTACATGCTTCGACAATATAGATCGAATTGCCACAGGAAATACTTTTTGCATTAGAGTGTGATAATCATGAGAGTTAAGACCTATCGACTTTAGATCTTTCATTGATACCAATCTACGGATGTTCGATGAGTAACCCTGTGACACCTTAACATTTACCACACATTCACAAAAAGCTTTCTTCTCCTTTCTAGACAATGTGTAATAAGAGGGAGGTAAGTATGTTCTCCGATTGCTACTAACTACTTCTATTAACTTTGTCCTTATTCCCATTTCACATAGGTCCATTTTGGATTTTATCCCATATTTAGTTTTACCTGGTATATTCAACAGAGTACCAATGATGCTATCACAGACATTTTTCTCAATGTGCATGACATCGATACAATGCCTGACTGCCAAAGAACTCCAATAAGGAAGATCCCAATATATTGATTTCTTCTTGAATAAAGATTTGTCTATGTAGCCATGGTACATTGTGATCTCTTACAAATTCATTGGCAAAGTCTTTTACTCTTTCATAAACAACCTCCCCTGGTATAGGTTTAGGTGCACTCTATTCCTCATTCCGTCCATTGAATGCTTTGCGCAACCTACGATACGGATAAAATTTTGGAAGAAACCTTCGATGACCAAGATATACAGTCTTGTTGCCATGTTTTTGTCGTATTGAATCAGTGTTCTCTTCACATATAGGAAACACTTTAGATCCTTTGACACTATATCCAGACAAATTTCCATATGCTGGAAAGTCATTAACAGTGCAAAACAACATAGCGTGCAAATGAAATATCTCTCTTCATGAAGCATCATAGGTTATCACACCTTCACCCCAGAGTTTCTTTAAGTCATCAATTAGAGGTTCAAGATAAATGTTGATATCATTTCTAGGTTGTTTAGGGCCCGATATCAACAACAACATCATAACGTACTTATTTTTCATACACAACCAGGGAGGAAGATTGTATATAACAAGCATAACTGGCCAAGTGCTATGTTGGCTACTCAATGTCCTATACGGATTCATCCCATATGTACAAAGCCCAAGTTTTAGATTCGTGATTTCTTCATCAAATTTAGGGTACAATAAATCAATCTTCTTCCACTGTGGGGAATCAGACGCATGTTGTAGGATCTCATCATTATTTTTCTTAACATCTGCATGCCACCTCAAATCCTTCACATCTATCAGATTGGCAAACAAGCATTGAAACTATGATATTATAGGTAGACATCACATCACCTTGGCTGGAGAACCAGTTTTGGACTCCCCCGAAGTTCTCAATTTATACCTTGATGCACCACATTTTGGACAATCTTTCAAATCCACAGTCTGTTTGAAATAATACACAATCATTTGGGCATGCGTGTATCTTCTTAGCTTCCATTCCCATTGGGCACAACAATTTCTTTAACTGGTATGTTGAGATTGGCAGCTTGTTTCCTTCAGGAAGAATTTCTTTTAACAAAGACAACAATGACGTGAAGCTTTTGTCGCTCCATCTATTGTTAGCTTTCAGCTTATACAATCTCAACACAGCGCTCTAAACTTAGTACAACCTGTGTATAATGGTATCTCAACATCATGCACAATGTTTCTAAATATGGGAGGTGGATCAGTGTGCTCTACCCCACAACTATCCAACATCACATCAACGATGTCTCCTGGAACCGGTTCGTTCACATCTACATCATTAGAGGCAATTTCTTCTTCCACACAAGCACTGCTATCGACATCCACTGATTTCAGGTTTGAAATCTCTCCATTCCAGTGCCATTCTATATAGCCTTGTACAATCCCGTTGCACATGACATGACTTTTGATTTTTTCACCAATCCTGACTTTCAAGTTGTTACCGCAATGCCTACATGGACCGTAGAACCTATCTCCAGGTTGTTTCCTATGTTCCTCGGAAAATCTAACAACTGATCAAGACCAGAAATAAACTCTGGGGTGCAGTGATTTAGAATGGAAATCCATGATCTATCCATTCTATGATCAAAGAGAAAACAAGTATATATTAGGGTTTAGGGTTAAAAGATTAGGGTCTAGGGTTAAAGGATTAGGGTTTATGGTTAAAATTTTAGGGTTTAAGGTCTTATATATAATAAATGTGTACCACCTATCCCATTCTTGAACACCTAATCTCACTAGTAAGTGTATAATGTGTATTGGATTTTCAAGTAAATTTCAGCAGTATTTCCCCACTGTTCTCCAAGTACATATGTACTTAAAGAACAAATGAGGAAATGTTGCTGAAATTTTCTTAAAAACACAATACACATTATACACTTACATCCTAAGTGAGATTAAGTGTTCAATAACAGTCCCAAACTGGGGACTATCCAATATTTACTCCTAATGAGTAAATCTTGGACGGGTTTCTAGGCCAACAAATACATGTATGTTGTCATTCTTATACCTACAATCCTAATTTCATCATTCATATCCTAAGTTTTGTGTAACATCATTTAATCATGATTGTCAATCAATACTAAATAGTAAATAAACCATGATTCCATATATCAAAGATTTGAATCAAAATGAAGCCTAATGGCACATTGGGAGAGTGAGAATATTATACCTCACTTGAAGGATGAAGAAGAAATATATGCAAATCAACATGAAGTCAACAACACCTCCAACAACACAAATACACGATTCAATTTTGTTATAATGTATTAATTAGGGGTCAATCTTGAAGTTTTAACAAGAGTTTTATATATCAACATACATACTGGGTCATATTTCAAGTCAAGATTTAGGCATTTAATCCCCTTAAGGCCAATACATGATTCACAAGGTATTTGGGTGCATAAAGAATAATATATGATACTGATTTAGGAGTTCACATAATTATTTTAGAAATAGAAGACCCACATGTGAGTTAAGTTTGAGATTCAACATCAATGTATCTTTAACACGCATGTTTCAAGGTTCAAAGCACATAATCAAATCAAATTAGGATGCTAGAATGGACAAGTTTGAATTTTATTTCAACATGCATCAAAATTTACTGAATTAGGTCAAGCATGAAGATTAGAAGCACAAATATATGCAAGCACAAGATTTGTTCATATCCTAGATTGATTTACAATAGCAACATCTTGTAGTCTTAATCATACCCTAGTCTGGTATCTTATTCTATAACATTGATTTCATCATCTCGAATGTACATGCATGTTCATCATCAAGATAATCATTACACACAAATGTAGGTATCCTATCATTCATAATTGAGCAATATAGTTAATACAAGATTAGGGTAAAATGTGTATAAGATTAGGTCTCAAATATAGCAACATGCACATTGGGTCACATTTCATTTGGATTAGTTAATGATGAGAGAAAGCAAACATTAACATCATCAATATATGTCATACAATATGGATTCACAGCACAAAATTAGCCTCCACAGTCGTGCTACCCAGCACGGTCGTAGCTACCACCATGGTCGTGCTGCCCAGTACGGCCGTGCCAACCTGTGATTTCACAACACCATTTCCACCACTCTGGCCTGATCGGTCCATCCAGAGCAGATTCTGACGGGTGGTGTGACTTCTGCTCGGGTGTTGAGGGCGTAGACGGACTCACCGGTAGAGACGGAGCTGGGATTGGGACTTGGGCATGTTGAAGAGTGGAGGAAGAAGAGGAGCAGGCTGGAGTGGAGAAAAGTACCTATCGTGGCAGTGGCAGCGAGCTTAGGTTTTGAGCGGCGGCAGTAGCGGTAGCAGCGGCGGCGAGAAGTAGGGGAAGCAGTCCGGAGGTAGGGGTAGTAGTGTTAGCGAGCAGTAGGTGAGAAGTAGTGGTGGCGGTAGGCAAGCAGTGCATAGAGATCGGCAGCATGATGAGCGGTGACAGAGATAATCACCAGACCTAGCACTAGTGAAATCACGATGAAACAGAGAATGGGGAAGAGTCTGTTTTGCGGGTGCTATTTAGTTTACCATCGTCGTCGGTTGTTTCAGAAACCGACACCTAAGTTCCAAAAGTGTCGGTCACCACAAAGAACTGACACCTATGTTCAATCATAGTTGTCAGTTTCAACTAGAAAAATCGACGTCTATCTACATAAGCCGACAAAAAAAATGTTCTTGAATTACGACAATAGTCGTCGGTTTTCATAAAAAAATGACGCCAAAGGGGGGTAAAAAATTTTGTGGGGACAGCACGCGAATGCACATCTACGTCGGTTATTGTAAGAAAATTGACGGCAAAAATGGGGCCAATTTCTGTCTCACAAACAACCTTTAGTCGTCAGTTATTTGGTCAACACCCGACGTCGTATATGAAATTTCGAAGATAATTTTTTTGCACTGGAAAAATTGGATTGGGTGGGTGATTTTAGATGGCGGTTTCTTATTGCGCACCCGACGCTAAATAAAAAGCGATGCCCGGGTCTTATGAAAATCGGTCGGTCTTCACATGTAGATGTCGGTTTGTGTTTTCAGCCGACGTTGTAGGGTTTAGGCGTCGATTTTTGGAATATAACTGACGCCTCTAAATGTGACGTTATATGTCATTTCTATTGTAGTGATAATATGAAATATATCAATCTTATTATATATTATTAATTATATATATACGTCATTCTCTTTGTAGGTGTTTAAAACCAGTATCTTCACTACAAGTGAAAAGTTATTAGATGTACATACTCCCTATATGATGGAAGAATCAGATGATGTAAGAGAACAATGGGCAAAACCCTTACAAGTAGTGGGAATTTTTTATTATGATTGGGATACTGACGACGATAATAATAAAGAATGATATTTCTAAACTTTGTTCTCATAATTATTTTTGTATTTGATGACATGTGAATGCATTTTTTTTAATTGTCATATGTGTGAATGTGAAGATGATCAATACATGAATGTTTCTACATGTGTCTGAATGTGAAAAGAGATGAAATGAATGGAACTACAGGTTGCTAAATGTGTGTGAAAATGGAGGAAATTTGAAATAGAACTAGTAGTTTCTACATGTGTGTGATGAAAAATAATATGAATTAAATATGCTTATACATGTGTGTGAATCACATGATCATAAATTGGTGTCTATTCTTGTTAATTTTGTAGGTTTGTGGCATGTTGTTGGTTGAAATCAAATGGTGTTCTAAACCTACAGTTCAAAACTGAACTGCAAGTTCTGCATCCTACTAACCAGCCAGACAGTAGGCCTGCAAACTGATAAGAAAAAAAATCAGAACATAGGCATCGGTTATTAGTATAAAACTGATAACAAAACCTTACTGTGTCGGTTATTAGTATAACACTGACGTCTTTATCCCTTTTCTGGGGGGTGATTTTTTCCCTTTCTGGCGTCAGTTATTAGTACAAAGTCGACGTCTTTTAGAGGAATATAGTGTTGGTTATCGGTAAAAACTGACGCCTATTATGCTCTTACCGGCGTATTTTATTGGTGGGGGGAAGAGTTATGGCGTCGGTTATTAGTATAAAGTCGACATCTTTTAGCAGAGATATAGTGTCGGTTATAGGTAAAAACCGACACCTATTGTGCCCTTGCCATCGTGTTTTATTGGTAGTCGGAAGAGTTATGGTGTCGGTGTTGAAACTGATGTTGAAGGTTTCTACTTTTAGCGGTGTCCACATGGGTGTCTCTTTGAAACCGATGCCAAAAGGCTTATTTAACTGACACTAAAAGTCATTTCTGTACTAGTGAAAGGTGCAAATTTTAGGCTGTGCAGAGTCACTTTCACTTCCCAGCTCAGGGAACAAACAAGTAAAGATGATTTCTTACAGTACTATCAAATAAAACTTATAGAACTTAACCATCAACACTCTTTTCCTTGAACCGATAATGTGGTTATTTCAGTTGGTAATATGTTATTCAAACTTTTACATCGCCCTAGCTTAAAAATACTTTGTTCTTATAGTTTTCAGTGTTTAAATTATTAGAGGACTTTTCATACTTCATCTTTGCGATTAGGGCTAGTTTGGTTGGGTGTAGTAGGTTTGTGTGAGTTTGCAATATAAAAATATACATCAACCACGTATTTTGTTATCCAGCTACATCCTACCAAACATGCCCTTATCATAATTGCTAGTATCAAGGGGCGTGCACGGGTGATCCTTAGCTTTGTAACATAAGGAAAGCCCACTACCTAAGCACACCATTGGATGTAAATGGAAACTAAGAGGCAATAATTAGAGGTGGTCACTCTTGGGCAAGACACCAATAGGTATTGCATGATACCATTCACGTCTTTGATACTCCCATCATCCATTTATTCAGAAAAATTACTCGTACACCCAACCCAATCTATTACAATTTGGTAAAGTTCCAATCTAACGTTTGATGCACGAAAAGGTGGGAACATACAGATTCATTTAAACTAATGGCCATTTAGATTATCGAATTCTGTAAATATCATTTTAAGAAAATATACTCCCCATTAGCCATTATGGAATCATCCGTCTGAAAGAACGCATGTGGAACAAATTTGACAACATAGTGGAAAGTGAAATTTCTCCATCGAGTGGGATGTTTTTTTATTTGACCGATCGTTATTATTCTGCTCTGTAGTTGACATCTAAGATTCCTTACCAACTGCTTATAATTTGCTAACGATAAACTGGTGCATCATCAATTACTGCTTTTATATAGATGGGCTAGTTGAGGTAAATACACGACCGGCAAACAGCAAAGACTAGCCTTGAGCTTCACTTCATCTTCTTTTCCTTGCCTTCTCTCCAGCTAGTCCTCAAGACCAGATCATAGAATTCTAAAAGGAGTTAGGATTTTATATAATTCCAAAAGGAGTTAGGATTTTATTTGTGTATAAGTGTGTATGCTACGATTGGTGGCCTTAACCAAGCATCAAAAGCGCCTGCATGTATTTCTTCTTCTTGATTCTTTTTTCATTCATAGGATTATCTATAGTATTTGGTTCTTTTTTCCCACCAAGACTACCAGTTGAATGCTTGGCCAATGAAAGTCATTGTGATATAGATATAATCTATTTTATAATTTGATACAGGAATAATCTTTTCTGTGTACAGGAATACCAAATAACACCATCTCGATTCCAGATTTGCTCTCAGTATTGGTTGTGTACTCTCTCCTATGTTGTTATAGTTGTTTATCCTACGGATTTTATTCACTTGTCCCATATGTTATAGTAAAGAGCCACCTGAATTTCATGGACCTCAGTGTTTTTCCTTAAAAAATCCTGTGATTTTTCCCTACATGCCTTCTTCTATTCTTAATGTCTTCTATCCATCACTTTTTTCTATTTCCTTATGTATAGAAGATTATTACAACTATCTTTATTTAACCTTGATATCTTAGATGACAAAAGTAGCACCACTTTTTTGGATTTCAATTGCTAATAGTAGAGTATACGTTATATATAAGTGTGTGCGAAATAACCTCCTCAGGAATGGCGGTATCACACAACCGCTCATATGTTCATTTATATATTTGTTGATTCTATAATTCATATCCATAAAGTATGTGTGAGACTTCTTCCTTATCAAATTATGGGTTACCAATATGATCGCAACTCAAATCATGTATTAACAAATATTTATGATCTATTATAATCCATCAAAAGATTTTTATCAATATTACCTTGGCTCTTGTTTTCTAGATTTTGAGCTGCCTATATAATTGAAATGGATGACATCTCCATCACAAAACATGAGAACAATTCATTGTCTATCTTCCAATAGAAAGGAAGTTAATCTCATACTATTCTCTTCTTCCACGTCCATGTCTTGATTATACTCCAAGATAGTCTCTTCCTTGAAATGTTTCCATCCTTTAAACCACAACTGTCTGTTGGATAAAATTGGAAATACATTATCATTGAATAAAAGTTAAGCTTGCCCGATAGTTAAATCTCCTATGGATAGTGTGTCAATAATTAGTATTCATATTCTAAAGGATATATGCATAAGTATAAATGGATAGAACCCACAATAGCAGCTTCTAACTAGCAAATGACTAGGTATCTCCAATGGGTTCCTAGCTTGGTTAACCAACTGCAAGTCAAAGGCATTAGAGGATGACAATTATTACACCCTAGGTGTTCAAAACAAGAAACAATCAATGACACAACAAAGCAATGGTTTGGTAGTAATATGAATCTAAAGTTCTAAGGGGTGCTACTATAAGTATGATTCCTAGCTCCAATTTGGTAGAAGGTGAACCTACAAATGGTATTATATGTAAATTCTAGATTATAAATGTTGAGAAAAAACCCACTCAACTTAGTATTTGTAGGATTATCCTTGGGTTTATAAGGTGTGTGCTATATTCAGTTTTTGTCAATGGGTTTTGAGTTGTACATCGACATTTTAACATGGCACCAGAGTAGGTCACACAAAACAAGTTTGAGGAAACTTCATACCCTATTAAAGAAAAAAAAATACATGCAAGCACACAAAAATATGGAAACATGTGGGGGAGATGTTGAGAATACACCCAAATAAATGAATTTAGGGGTTGTAATTGTGTTTATATGGTGTGTGTTTCCTTCACTCATTGGGAATTATCTTTGAGTTGAATACCCACACTTTAACAATAAGGACTACTATTATATATTGAAGTCTATATTTATTGAAGAGTGTGTATGTGTGTTCAACTTTATATTTATATATAATCTTGTTGATATTTTTATCAACCACAATTGAACAGTACACTATAACAACGCATGATACCATCCTAATAAGTAGTTCTCTAACCCATTATAATTGAGGACAATTACTACCACAAAACATTTGAGTATATTCAAATAAAAAAAATATAATTCAGAAAGGTTTGGTGGTACAAGTTTTTCTCATCTACCCTCTATCTTGATGTAATTCTTTTCTATAATAACTTATATCTCATCTTAAGAAAAATAAAACAAAGTGAACATGAAAGGATTCCATAGACAAAAATATACACAAGAATAACAAACATGACCCCCTAAAGAAAATGAATTCATCAATTTTAGGTGATTCAAGGGTATCATCATTATTGATATAATGAAATAACTATAGTTGCAATAGGTTTAAAGAAAGTCCCTTCTCATGAAACATTAATAGAATGTTGAATGTATGATTGAAGAAGTAATAGTTTTCATTAGTGACTTTGACCTAATTATCAACATAAAAACATTTGTCTCTCATTAAGAAATAATTTATTTTAAAAAAAATTGTCTTAATTAAAAAACACTAACTACGTTTAAAATTTTCGGTGAACTTTCGTTGTCCATTTAGTGTCTTTATCTTGTTCAACCAAGTCCTTCATGGTTACTCTTTACACCCTCAACCTATAAAATAATTTTGTAGGAGCTTGAAAGACACACTCACAACCACATGTTACATTCATCAATTTCTTCCCATTACTAGGGGACCCAAATGGACCATCAACTCATGGTAAAAAAATTGTTGTCTTCTAGGATTCTCCACTAATTAAGAATTTTCCAACACCTTTATTGAAACCTACACAATCTTCCCAAGTTTTTCCTATAGGGCTCTGAAACAAAGAGTGACACCATAAGTATAATTACTCTTAGAAAGGGATCAAAGAAAAAGAGAGTAAGCATCTCTAACCCCTAGAAGTGTTCAAAAACGTGGCTAGGTCTTCAAGAATCTCAAAGAAGAATAGACATATAACATTGTGCTTGTTTTCAACTACATGTTACACCTAAATTCTAGATAGAACATGTAGGGGTAATGTGTGAAAGGTAAGTAACTAGTAAAGCCAAAACATATCATGATAATTATATCTCTTCAAGTGATATACATGATTACAACACTTATGACTTAGTATCACTACTCTCTAGTGTGGTATCCATTTTGCAAACATTCTTGTTGGATCCTACCTAGCTATAAAAATGACACGTTAGTGTTTCTTTATTTATTTAAGTTTGGTGAAATCCTATTACATTACATTATTTTTGTGAATTGGTGGATTATAAACAAGTATTTTTGTGTAAGTATTTCATATTAGTGACTATCTTTAGACACTTACTAAGATGTTCCAAATTAAATTTTTCCAAATATCTTTCACTTCCTATATGACACAATGCTACATTTTGATAGTATGAGTATGTTTATTATCATTGATGTATCGCTTTCCACCAATGTTCATGGATTCATATCATAAAGTCAATCTCCATGTCAAGTTTAGTTATAAGTGGATAAGATCTTTCTATGACCAAGCACTAAATCAATTATTTCTAACATATATGATCATTTTTATTTATATATATAATGTGATATCATATTTATCTTTGTTAACATTGGATCATATAAGATATGTCAATGTATAAATGATAGTATAACTTTCTAAATTACATACACTACATGAATCTATTATGCGCATATTTGTTAAACCAAATTATTATAACAATACTCTATAGCTGGGCAATTTGGTTTGAGATAGTATTTGGAACAAGTACAATATAATGTTTACCACAAAAATAACTATTGTTTTTAAGAGTTTTATTATCATAAACTATCATGGGAGTACTTACAAATTATATTGGTTAATTTTATTATATAAGAATGCCTTCTTTTGAATATTCCTTTTTTAAGTGGCATGATGGCATGATGAAGCATGTGATTTTCCACTTTCAGAAAACTCCTTTGTTTCCTAAGGTATTGTTGTTGTAGTTTAAGAATCAAATTTTTATCATGTTATATTGGATTGACCATCACAAGGTCACAAGTGACAATCTTGGGTGGATTGACCAATTCTTCAATCTGTCCTACATTATTATAGTTTTATGAAATTATTTTGTCAGACAAACAAGAAAATTCATACCCACAACCCAATTGTTCATGTTTATGTTTAGATTTTATAAGATACTTTAGTGGTATATCAAAATTTTAATGGGGGAACCAAATCTTGGTTGCAAAAAATAAAATTTAGATAGTTTTATCTTTACTTGTTTTAGATTTAATTAATAACTTATTATTGGTTTGTCCTACTCTACTTATGAAGTAGATATGCCTCTTGGATCATTTGAGCTATCATAACTCTAGTGTCATGCATTATCAAAGTTGTAATGAAGAGTTATGACTCTTGCCTCAAATGTGAGATGGATAATGGAGAGGGTAATGATACATAAGATAATTATTCTTTAAATCCATAAATTATGAGAACTCAAAATTTTAGGAATGTTAATATGATAGGGGAACAATACCAAAATTTCTTGATAGTAATAAACTTTTTAGATTGTGGATAAAGAGATCTTGAGACTATATGTTCTACGAATCATATAGTTTTATTTATGCATCACTTTTATTATTTATTTATATGTCCTAAGCTTTATATTTTCCTCGTATACATATAATAATATGTATAAGGACTATTTCTACATTGCTCGATGTCATGTGATTCTGTTATCCATATCTACTTTTATATATGGAATCTAAGATTGGAATGAGATGATATTAATGAGATGAATTCATGTGATTGTTTTACTTATGGATGTGAGACATAGGACATGTGGTATGGTTGTTTATTAATATTTTTCTTTAGATCTTATCTTTATGAAATTGTCTAACACATGTATAGAAGTTGAAGTTTGTATATGTGTGAAACTAATAGCCTTTGTTCATATGATTATTGAATTATGTCATGTTTCCTATTTTAGATCATGACAATTGGTTTACTTTATGTATTTCCTTATATTTGTGATCTTTATTTAGGGTGATTTTGTAGGAGTGGATTCTCTAATCATACCAAGAAAAATCTATGTATTTATCTTACAACCTCATCTAACTAGTAACAATATTAAAACATTTAAAAAATTGATGTATACACCCATTAGTAGTCTATTTCTTTTTGAACAACACACTAATGTCTAGTACTTGCTAACTTAACAAAAATGAGGTTGATTTAAAGTGATGAACACTATTTGTGAAACTATAAACTTTTAATATATCCACCCCCATGCATTAAAAAATCATCTAAGACTCATGTATGCATATTAATCACAACACTCACATCTCATTCATGTTTTCAACTCTAAATATAAGATGATTTATAACTCACCATGTTTACTAGCAATCTCCACTTACTAACTATCTATAACTACTCAGACCTTATTGATATGCCATCACATTTGTGGTATTGATGTCCTTCATGGGAATGTGAATCTCCTAATGTTCACTATTAGTAATCTAACAGAAAATTAAGATACAAATACATGTGACTCGAGGTCTCTAGCCGCGACATGAATTCCACATAGGAGACAGCGCATGTAATGATATATATCTATGGATTATAATAATAAATATGTGTGTGTCATCTAAGTAATAAAAACTAACTTATTCTTGACTACAATGTAACAAATAATATCATCTAAAAGTAACAAATCTTGAAATATCTTTTATTATAGTATTTATGTAAGGCATGTGTTTTTCTAACCGAATCAAGAATAATGATGTATCAAAGGATTTAGAATTACAATATGAAAAAATCATTATTTACTAAGCATTTTTTTCATATTTTATTAATTATTTAGCATTTTAGATATGTAATGAGAAAAAAAATTCAAACATACTAAGAGAAAACACTCACATTTTTATTTTGATTTCATTAGTCTTACAAAAAGCCATATGGATGGCTTTTTTATTTGTCATAACTACTGGTTTGTATGCCCACAGACCAATCATATGATGATTGTAGTGGCATATCTTGTAAACA
Source organism: Alisma plantago-aquatica (assembly GCA_963693085.1). Classification (NCBI taxonomy): domain Eukaryota; kingdom Viridiplantae; phylum Streptophyta; class Magnoliopsida; order Alismatales; family Alismataceae; genus Alisma; species Alisma plantago-aquatica. The sequence continues at coordinate 941,724,252 of OY856413.1, forward strand.
ATTTGATTAATAATAAAGACAATGTTCCAATTTATTTTGTTATTCAGTTATGAGATAATGATAAAACATAATAAATGTCTAAAGAATGATATTACTTAATGACGTATGTCTTCAGGTTGAGGACCTGAACGATGAAATCATATGGATGTCAAGAGTATATAAATTCTTCATATGTCCCTAGTCAGATGTTATTATGGAAGACCGATAGACAACAATAACACTTAAGACTAGATTGTGTTTTGGTTGATAACAAAATCTCATTAGTCATGATATGTGATATCAAACTAAGCACATAGATACTTGTTAGAGAATATTGCACCGAACAGACCCACCTTGAGAGTGACACATGGAACCATGAATGGTAGTTAAACTCAACTCTCAAAGTGATGGTGTTGATTGTGGTTTTCTAGACCTGAAGTCACTACACTCATCAAATGTCGTCCAGTGTTCTTTGACATCATCCACCATGACACATGGGGATGATTGTGAATGATATAGATGGGATTTGTCCCTCCTACAGGAGTTTGATATCCTAACAACTTGATAAGAGAGACTGAGAAATGCATGGCCATGCTGACGTGAGCCAATATGTGATATTGATCTTACTCAGATCTCAGACAGACTGCTCTAGTTCAAGGAACGTGGATTGAATATTGAAGAGGATGATGATTCTATGCCTCGAGTTCAACCTGAATATCAGAGACAAAGGAACTATACATTCACTATAAAGCCAATCATAAATGATAGGTTAAGTTGTTTATCAACTTCTCCAATTACTTGGGTAGCAATGAATTCTTGCTAGATATCAATCATTTCTTGTGAAATCATACTATGATTATGAATAAAATCTCATTAGTCATGATATGTGATATCAAACCAAGCACATAGATACTTGTTAGAGAATAGTGCACCGAACAGACCCACCTTGAGAGTGACACATGGAACCATGAATGGTAGTTAAACTCAACTCTCAAAGTGATGGTGTTGATTGTGGTTTTCTAGACCTGAAGTCACTACACTCATCAAATGTCGTTCAGTGTTCTTTGACATCATCCACCATGACACATGGGGATGATTGTGAATGATATAGATGGGATTTGTCCCTCCTACAGGAGTTTGATATCCTAGCAACTTGATAAGAGAGACTGAGAAATGCATGGCCATGCTGACGTGAGCCAATATGTGATATTGATCTTACTCAGATCTCAGACATACTGCTCTAGTTCAAGGAACGTGGATTGAATATTGAAGAGGATGATGATTCTATGCCTCGAGTTCAACCTAAATATCAGAGACAAAGGAACTATACATTCACTATAAAGCCAATCATAAATGATAGGTTAAGTTGTTTATCAACTTCTCCAATTACTTGGGTAGCAATGAATTCTTGCTAGATATCAATCATTTCTTGTGAAATCATACTATGATTATGAATATCACTACCAATGTAGTTTGAAGACTACTGGTTCACAAACATAGGATGTTATTTGAATAGGAGTATAATTCTGGACGTGATTGGAAATGTTCTGAGTCAAAATGATTACTAAAATGTTTAGGTAATCTTCTACTATAATATTAGAATATAATCTGAGTTAATTGGTTAAAGTGTTTAAGCCAACTAATTAGATTCCATTATTAAGTTAGTTGGCTGATCCAGAGTGATTAACTAGAGATAGATAATGAAAATTAGTTAATTAATTACTGTGATTAATTAGTTGGATTCCAGAATATTCTTTTATTGGTCCATGAGCGACTCATTTTAAATGAAGCCATGTTTCTTTTGTTTACCTAAGGATTTTGGGAAACCATGCTTCCTTTCTCTGCTATTAATAGGGGCATGACAACTGACTTTTTGTTAACATTATAAACACTTAGATGTTGAGGTTACACTCTTATACATGAACCCTAGACATCATCATCCCCAAGACAAAGAGAAGGAGAGAAACCAAAGCTAGCACATTGTCAAGAAGAAGGCTACGCCTTCCTGTCGGCTTACAAAGAAAATGTGGAGTTCCAGTCCATTTGTGTGGATGAAGTAGAGACAAGGAAGCTGAGTTGTTCGGAGAATGACTGACAATCATAAGTACATGCTAGGAGAAACGCACATCATCAGGCAAAGGGACGTCGTCAGACTTTCTTTGGGACGAGGTATATCCCTACACTCTCTTTTCAAATACGATGATCCTCTGGTAGGGTTTGTGTGAAGAAAGAATTTTATTTCTTTTGTTGCGCCTCTCGCCTCTACAAAATCCAACAATACCTTAATACTTGTGTCTTGAATTTGTGTTGGAGATGGATTCAAGATATTGATTTTCAAGGAATGCTTACATGAAGCTATGTAATTGTGAAGTAATGGTATTAATTTTAATCTATAGTTGTTAATTTTTTTGGACATACTTATCATAACATTTGGACCCTGACACAATAATAGACCATTACATTATTAGTCTAGCATACGATCTTAAATTAGATACTTAGTTATCCATCAACCATTGATCATGTTTTTCAAATAAATTGTCACAATCATTTACCTCTTACTATTGTAGAGCACATAGACATGAGGGATGATCTTAGTGACAACAACGCAATCACATGATTTGTGAGTTAAGTTGGAGTTTTTTTATCTTCAAGTTCTAGTGATTATAATTATCAATGAATTAGGTCTTATATCCCTTTATTGTAGGGCACTAGATCTTTGGGTTGACTCATCTCCACTATGCTTTTTGTAGGAGACCAAAGGAGATAATGGAATACTAAGTTTCAAGTGATGGACTTCTGGTTATAGAAAACAATTCACACACCTAGACAAATGTGTCGTTGATATTGTATGTATGAAGACGTGAGAATGTAGACACTAGAGTTGAGTTTTGCAAGATGAAATCTTGAGCTTGTTTAGGAAGTACTGAATATATCCAACTCGATTTGAGTTTCCTTCAAGGTATCCAGAGTTTTTTTGTAAAATTCCCTAAAGCATTGAAATTGTAGTGCATGAGGGTCTCTATCTCTTTTACATAAAAATGGTAGTCTTAGGGATGAATGGGAAGATCCATAACATTGATCTTATCACTACTCCATGCAACTATAAGCATACATTGACAAATCTCGAGAACCAACGACCTCTAACCAGAAGGACTAGAGCCCACATAGTTTTCTTTGTAAAGATTATGGACCCAACAATTCCTATCTCAATTAGAGACAAGAGAAGTTGAATAAGATAAGGATGAAGAATATGAATCATTAAATTTTTTTACCTCAGTATGATGTAGGCTGGTTCCACCTTTTGCAATATGATACATGTCATTCACCTTTTCTTAGGATGGGACCAAGGTACATAAGGTGTCTACACTACTAAATAGGGCATGTCTATGTTGATGCATTAAGACCTTTAGATGATGACATAGTGCTAAAAAATCCACATACATATACATTTTATAGGAATGTATTATTATTTTTAATTCTTAGACTACACATATAAATCAAGAATATAAAGCAAGATAAATATGTAATGATAAAAAACATACTATAAAATATAGCATGGAATAAACATCATTTTAACAACAATCCTGGATGAAGTAACTATTGTATCACTATAAGTTTAATGAAGGGACACAAAATTAGAAAATACTTTTGCTTGTCTAGTTTTTGGGAAGATAATCTTATATTATTATATTGAACATATTAGTTGAAATTTTTCTATGATATAATACATTTAGTGTGTGACTTAGAGATATGGTAGTTCGTAGATCAAATCCTATATCATTTTTAGAGATTATTTCTTTAAAATTAAAAATATCAAAAATTGTATTTACATTTTAATATAAATCTCAACTCAACTTTGAAACCGAATTTTAATAATAGTCAAGAATAAGGTACTTATATGTGAATCCTAAACTAAAGCTTATTGTAGTTTAGATGTAGTATGTTATCTTGTTATATAACATCACATTCTAATTATCATGTTATCATCATGCCTAATAATCTAATAATATTTGTAGGATTTGATAATCTAAAAAATAAACCTCAAGTTGAAATAAATATAATATTTTGACTTATCCCTAAGGTAAACTTGAAAAATTCTATAAGAACTGTATTAAATGTTAATATTTGATTTCATAAATATAAAGCATTAACCATTAATAGTGATACAACTATTTATTATGGTTTTATGTTAAGTTAACCAATTGAATAATGAAACTCGAATATGTTTTCAAAATACATAAAATGATGACCCTGATATTATGGTTAATTGCCTCTGAATATGAGCTGCCATAATTTTGGATTACATAAGTGACATATAAGGATATATGTATCATAGGTAAATGGCTAAATATATTGTTATATTATTATTTGGTTTTGGAATAAGTAAGTGTTATGCATACCTCTTGTTTAATGTATTTATTCGTAGAATTTTGACTTTTTATTGATTTTAAGTACACAAATTTATACCTTGATTTCTAACTATATGGAAAGTTCTTTTACCTAAACTATATCTTGTGTTGTTAATCGACACTAAAATGTGTTATGTACAAGCTCATTTATGGTGCAATCCCATGAGGGTTTCATAACTCCCTAACTCGCATATTTAGAATGATATTCTAAAAATTAAAACTAGAAGCACTACGAAATCCTACCACACAACCCTACTATGAACTTAAGGAAATGTATTTATAAAAATATAGTACTTAGTTAGTCATAAAAGATAATAAATATAAGATACATCTACGTACAGACAAAATCTAGATGGAGTAATCACTTATGCTTAACAAATCATGAGATATGCTAACAGAGATGTAAAAATAAAAATATGTTTTGTGTTTGATATTTCCTCTTTTCTCTTTTATGCAACATGCACAATTTTTTTTCTCATGTATCCAACATGCATTTTGTTGAAACACATGTTATTTAGGTTTTCAAAAATCATATTTATGGTTGGAACTAATAGGACTGAGAAAGATTTTTTGGTGGAACATTTGTATACCAATGTACTTTGGTCACATTATTTTAATTGTTCACTTATGTATGTATTCTAATTCATGAAATATAATAGTGTTTCAAAATATTTTGTTCGTTATACCGTTCAATTTGATTACAATTATATTTTTTAATGATTTTAGAGTTTTTACAACTATCTCTCTTGGGTTGAAAAGGATAAATATATGTATCCCGGATTTAGGAAATAATGGGCAAAGTACAACTATACATCCCCTTATACAAGATTTAGAGGAGGGGTGTTGGTAATAAAAAAAAGCATCATTATAACAAATAGTAACAAATGTTAATCATGGATAATACTACATAGTCTACCTAAGGGCCTAAAGTAAACTACAAAACCTTCAAAGACTAAAAGATGAAGTAGATCTCCCACCATATTGAGAGCCTCCTCGAAATCCCCATAACCCAACCTCGTGGTAAATAGTAGAACTTGGACTCTCACACAAAAACCACAAGATCAACTGCAATGTAATTTGTTTCACTTTCCATATAGAAAAACATGCGTAGAAGTCATATGGTGATTAGGGATATCTAGTAGGTAAGAACTAATAATTTCATTTGGTTTTTTCAAAATTATTTACATTTCTTAATAAGATGGACATTTGGTTAAATTATTTCATGAGATAATGATGTTATAATTAACCAAAAATGAAAGGCTAGGATTTATCATAATGTGTGAAATTCAGATGACATAGAATAGCTAGAATAAGTTCATACATAATTCACTATATATTATTTAATCACTTCCATATTAGGAAAAGATACAACAAAATGTTTATGTTATTAAGGAAAAATCCTAGCGTGCATATTTTGTTTATCAAATATTTATGTATAATGTTGACTAAAATATATAACAAAAAATGGAAAACATATTATGTTATGTCATTTGGGGTTAAATAATAATGAATATGTAAGCATTATTGATTCTTTCAACATTCTTGTGTTAACTAACTTTGCATCATATACACTTTCATATAACATAGTATGACAATACTCTTAATTGATCACCTCAACTAAGTTCGTCATTTCAACTACAATTTAATTTATCAATTTAGGCATATAAAGTGATCATTACTATAGAAATGAGATATATCATCGATCATTTTAGGCATACGTCATCGGTTCCCAACTGACGAATAAATGGGCGACGTTAAAAGTTAGGGCATATATTGCCAGTTAAAGAAACCCATGATCATGTACATTGTTGATTTCATATTACAGTCAAATTGAAGACATTCCATGTAGCATGAGACAAAATTATTGTTTCCCTTGACCTTTCATCATTCATATTTAAACAAGAACCAACGACTTAATGATAATTATGGAGCAAAAATGGCTTCATTTGACAGTTCCTCATCAGTTAATTAAAGAGAAAATAGTTTCCTTTGACATGAAACCACGTTTTATACATTTAAAATTGACTCTCACACCATTTCTAATAGATATAGGGACACTCAATGAAATTAAGAAAAGAGAGAAAGTAAAATGGCTCAAAAAAACAAGATAGAATACAAATTATTTTCATAAGGTCTTTGAGAAATTAAATCATTGATCCCACATTGATTACATTTATATTAAAATGTGTTAACTTCCAACAAAACACAAATCCATGAACAATTTGATCTTTTCTTTGTAACTCTCTCTAACTATTGTAGAAAGTACTCCACCCTATTAGTTATTTACTGACATATATTTTCCTAAATAAGATTGAAAACCCTCTAGCCCTGATTGCTCCTTTCTTAGGGGACAAAATCAAAAGATAATGAAAAATCTAGGAGCAAACTAATCACCAGAGCATGATGAATTCATCCTAGACTGTACCATAATCAATGGAATAATAATAAAAAAATTCATAACATGTTTTCTTACATGCATGGGTATGAAAACATTCCAACTAGATCCTCTCAACCAAACTTAAATATCCATGATCAAGTAACTATATATTCCATCTATGCTCAACCACTGTAGGCCTAGAAATTTAATCAATACATCCTACAAAATTATTGGTAGAAGACTCAGTACATGTTTAAAAACTAAGCTCCTTGATATCATCGACCCTCAACAAATGTCCTTCATCAAAGGTTATAATATATAAGTTTCTATGCCATGGTCAATGAGATGACACATACTTGCCACAAAAGAAAGATCACAACCCCACTCCAGCATTAGATTTTGAGACATTATTTTCCAATACCAACTGGAATTTCCTCATCTCATGTTTAAAAGGATGTGGATTCCCAACCAGATGGAACAATTGGATACATTCATGTATTGACTCCTACCACTTATTGTCCATCATTAATGAACCAACATCTAAATACTTTTCCATCTCCAATGGATATAGAAAATGTGATCCACTTTCACCATATCTATTTATCCTTATCACATCCATCCTGGACAAGATGTTTTAACTTGCAACTACAAATAGTATCATTGAACCAAGGCCCAGAACATCTTATGCAAAATACAGATGAAACCATTATGTTTCTCAATTCTAACAATAAAAATAGCATCAACATAAATTATATTTTGGGAATTTATCATACCTATTGGGTTTCAAAATCAACTTTTATAAATACTCCATTATAGTTACACATATCAATCAAGATGATCTATACAATTCTATTAACTTGTTGCAATACAAAGAGGATAAATATTACATTACATATCTTGGTTTCCCCTATCGCTGCATCCATTACTAAGTGCTTGTCAAAACACCAAAACCACAAGATTTCAACAAAGACTATCGTATTGCAAATCATACACTTTAAGTATGTCTAGCCCACTTACCCTCCCCAACTCATCACCTACTCCCACCATCACATACTACCTCAGTTGCATATCTATACTATCCAAGGTTATCAACAATATAGCCTCCATACATAAGATTTTTCATTTGGTGATACTGTCAAAATATACACTTGGTCAACTAGGGTATGATTTCAAAAAAAAAGCAAATTCGGGGATGGTGAATTATTGACATCAGAATGCATTAACATTGTCATATACACAAAATCACTACCACACTATGCTCTAATAGAAAAACATATGGTTTGCACACATAGTAGACAAATATTTTAGACAAATAAATATGTGGCACAACATTAACAAACAAGGATGATTTATATTATGGTGTGATCCTGTATATATTCTATATATCATACATATTATTATCAAAGTGTCACCTCACTCCTTTAAACGCATCAATTTTTGGACAGATCCTTAGTTCCATGGATGTAACATGTATAACATGAAGCTCCTCCATGTTCCTCCCACATTATCTTACATCACAATAGATCAGGCTTTACTCTTACAATATGGCAAATTACATCTTCTATAAATGGAAAAAAATTACATATTTAAGACAACATATGACACTTCCATTCATCCTAGCATCACTTTTTAATAACAATAAACTATGAAAATTAAAATGCCCATCCCATTTTTTATGCCAAAGAATCCCTCTTGGGTAAGACCACATTGGACCCACCCCAGTAGAGTTAACCCAAGGACCAAACGCATGGTAGCAAGTCGCCCCCGTGCCACATCTAGTGGTGTGAACTATGATCGGAAGGATAACCCCTCGCCAGTGTGTTTGTAGAAGATTTTTTTCCTAAAATTTTCCCCTAGGGGATTCAAAATCAAAAGTTCTTATCTAAATGGCCACCCTATTTACCAATTGATATAATTTTAGATCACATGTACATCAAGATTCATTATTAATATATGGCTCATAGGTCATAATAAAATGATCTTAGGAGGAAATTGGAAGGAAAGAGGATTTCAAGGACCCACAATGAGCCTTCTTTATTGATCGTCACAAGAATCCATAGAATACCTTTTCTCAATGTTATTAGGCAAAAGCACATAGACATCCCTCAATGTCTATAAAATACCAAAGTGGACACTATAGACCACATTCTTTATGCCAAGCCCAAACAACATGAACTTGCTTACCATTGCATTCTAGATATAACAACATTTAGGTTCATTTGGAAATAAAGAACAATAGGATGTTTGAGAAAAAAAGGACGTTAAAAAATTTACCAGTGATTTAAAAAAGCATATATGATGGTGTTGCGCCCTCTTGATGTAGATGAATGTATTGCGACTAATACTATTGAAACGAAAGTCATACAAATGATCTGGTTTAGGGACACAGATATATGTCACAACTCATATTTGTTGGAGAAAATCCTGGAGGACAAAATGAGGAATTAAGAAACCGTCTCTACTCAATTAGGACTAACACAAACTATACAAATCTCTATGATTCTGTTATTTAATACACTCTAGTCTGAGGCTTGTACTAAGGGGTCCTTGAAATTTATGACTCCTTACTCTTTGATGTTTTGGTGTCTCTACTACCTAAACCACAATATCTATCCACCTTGTTTCTCCAGACTTGTGGATGTGATTTGGATCTTTTTTATTTAGGAAGTGCAATAATAATTAAAAGAAAAGGGCTACTCAATATGTAATGCATAATTTTGGGGACATTGCTGACTATATATAATGTCAATGTTGTTCCTAATGAAAAATTCAATTATATGTGGCCTTTCTCTTTATCCATATGGTGAAGTGATATCTCAAGGTCACTAAAATATTTATTATGGCGTTCTAAGACAACAACAATGAGTCATTTGCATAAACACACTAATTTGTCCAAGTATCTATGATCTAGTAAATTGGTATATATATTGAATGCACCTTCAAATTAGTCAAAATCTATTTGTTATGATTTACTAACTATTGGTCAATATTTTTACCATTAATACCTTAAGGGTCCCATGATTCATGGATTTTTTTGGGCAATCCTCCTTAGCCTAATGAGAAACCTGACCATAGTTTCAACATGTTAGACTTTGATTTTCTTCAAGATCTTAACTTTAGGCTTTTTCTTTATTTCTAATTACATTAACAATCATGACTTTGCTTCTTTATTATTTATTTAAATTAACATTAGGATTTTAGTATACAAGCATGAAATACATTTTACTACTATGTTGTTTTCTCTACTTATATTTCTACCATTAAATCATGTAGTGTAAGATTTCCCTTATTATGCCATAAATCAGAATTGATGTCCTTGCAAGATTTACAAAAATTTCTAGTGCTATATGTCATTATAAACTCTCACATCATATTATACTCATGCAGCCAATGACAAGTGAGTGAAATTTTGTTTGTTTGTTTAGCCACATGCTTTCCCTCAACCATAACAAACCCCTAAAAGTTGGCAATGGGAAATTTTTCTAGACTAAGATACTCTTTAATAGATATGTGATCCAAAGCAACCCATAAGTCCTTAAGTCTGGATGTCAATGAAAAATTATAAATGTAAAGACATACATTGGACAACAAGAAAAGGGTAAGACAACTGTAATTTTATATTTTTCCTTCCACTCATAGAAGATGTCGGATGTGTGGAGAAATAGTATTATAGTCCCAATCTACAAGAACAAAGGTGACGTTCAGAGCTGTACAAACTATAGAGGTATCAAGCTGATGAGTCACACGATGAAGCTTTGGGAGAGGATTATTGAGCAGAGGTTAAGATATATAACGCAGGAATCAAACAACCAATTTGGTTTCATGCCTGGAAGATCAACAACAGATGCTATTTTTCTGATAAGGAGGCTTATGGAGAAGTATAGACAAAGCAAAAGAGATCTTCATATGGTGTTTATCGATCTAGAGAAGGCTTATGATCGAGTACCCAGAGAAGTGTTATGGATGGTTTTGAAGAAAAAGGGTGTGCCTATCCAATACATTGACTTGATCAAAGACATGTATGATAGCTCTACAGCAAGTGTCAAGACTCCTGGAGGAGAGACACCAACTTTTCCTATCACAGTTGGGGTACACCAAGGATCCACACTCAGCCCATATCTATTCGTTCTTGTTATGGATGAGTTAACAAAGAATGTTCAGGATGATATTCCTTGGTGTATGTTATTTGCTGATGATATTGTTTTGATTTACGAAACAAAAGATGGATTGAATGATAAAGTTGAACGTTGGAGAAAGGCATTGGAATCCAATGGATTGATGATTAGCAGGAGCAAAACTGAGTATATGCATTGCAATTTCAGCCAATCTCGCAGTGTGAATGATGGAGCCAAGTTGGACGGAATAGATATACCAAAATGTGATAAATTCCGTTACTTGGGTTCTATTATTCAAATAGACGGGGATGTCCATAATGATGTTTGTCACCGGATCACTGCAGGATGGTTGAAATGGAGGAGTGCAACTGGAGTATTATGCGACCAGAAGATCCCTCTCAGGTTAAAAAGTAAGTTTTATAGAATAGCTATACGACCAACCATGCTCTATGGGAGTGAATGCTGGGCGGTGAAGAAACAAGGTCTCAACAAGATGAACGTGGCTGAAATGCGTATGCTGAGATGGATGTGTGGGAAGACAAGAAAAGATCATTTGAGAAATGACTATATCAGGAATAAAGTGGGGGTGGCGAGCATTGAGGACAAGTTGCGTGAGGGCCGACTCAGATTGTACGGACATGTGCAACGCATACCTACTAGTGCGCCTATACGAAGCAATGCTATTGAGCCAAACACTATAAATAGAATAAGAGGAAGGCCTAAATTAACATGGGATGAGCTTATAAAGAGAGATTTTGAATCTCTACATCTCAATCAGAATATGACCCATGATATAGCTGAATGGAAACGAAGGATCCATGTAGCCGACCCCAACATAGTTGGGATTGAGTCTTAGATGATGATGATGATTATGATGATGACTCATATATCTTGTTTGAAGCACTTTTAGGTATGAAGCCTCTAGTCTAGGAAAATCAATATCTATAGAGTTTATTGATCCTACCATAATCATAAAATACTCATTCATTGATAGAACCTTTTTTACTAAAAACTAGAGAACATAGCTTGCATCCCATTTAGATCACTAAAGGAGATTGAGTTAGATCAAGATTCAAAAGTGCAACCTTATTGTAATTGTTTTGGATCCCAACTCAATGGGGACATAAGATTGCATCCACTCTTCAACATTCAGATATTGTTTATTTTCTTTCTTAGTTGAATAGAAAAGACATGCATGTGAAATAAGGCTAATATTTTTTTGAGATCATCAGAGGAAGGACTATATAAAACACAATAATTCCAAGTATGCAACATGGACGTCTAATTGTCCAAATATGCATGCACTAAACTAGGAAAAAATGCAAACAAATTAGTAGTATTATAAAATAATAGATGGAGAACATTAGTTCTCACACCAGCACAATCATCAACTAGGGAATTTCATATGGTAAATAGAACCCCACCACAAGTATTTGTAGAAATTGCTAATTCTTTCCCTTATTAGATATAATGTTCACGTATCCAAGCATTTACCAAAGTTTGATTTTTTTGAATAAGACTCGGTCTCTTAGATCCGTTGGAGAATTAGGAGAGAGAGGACATGGAGAAAATAACATCAAAGTAGAGGGAACAATTCACTTGGGAAGCTAGCACCAAAAAAGATTATGTAATTAAGAGAGTGATTAACCCTAATTATTTTTAAAACACTTCAATAATGCTGGATCTAAAACTTTTATGCTCCCACACATTCTCATACTTATTGTAAATGTCAGATTATGAATTAATGCACTCAATTAGATATCATACTCCATTAGATAGGGGCCTTGTTAGATCGTAAGTACCATCAACCAAATATTGGGATCTAACTGCATATATAGACCAATATCACTCTCATACACGACTGTGTATCAGACATGTGTCATAATTAACACTCCATCATATATCGAACAGAATTAGTTAGATGATGCTCACATATGATTTTATAAGTGAACGGCGTATTCAATCTAATATGTTAGCTTGATTACATACACCAGTCACACATGAATAAAAGGTATTTCTTTATTTTCCAGTGTTGAAAGAGATCAAATATTGAAGGTGGTTATTGAGCCATAAGGCCAACGCCCATCACAATTCACAAGCATGTGCGGTCTTCATACCCTTTTATAGTCCTTGCAAACAAGAGTCTACTTACCCTTTTGTATATATGAGAAAATACTCACTTTGAGGTTTAGAGGATTTCCCTTTCAACACCACCCATCGACATATGTTTTGATTGGTTTGGGCAATCGTTGAACGGTTGTGTTGCAAACTCAATTTTGCATATGTTTTCATAATTGAAATGTAATATCTTCATGAATATGGACTTAATTGAAAAGGTTGTATGCTTTGCTTCAAAGGATGGGTTTCTTTGCAAACATTCCTTTGGATAGGAATTTCGTGATTCCTACTATTATATTAATCCAATAATGGATATAAAAGAGAAGAAAAAAAGAAAAGTCCAAATATTAGAAAAAGATATAAGATAATGAATATTAAGCAAAGTATTTAGAAGAAATACTTGGAAATATCTAGAAAGTGGCATTAATGGCCACAATTGAGTAAAATGTGTTTACATATGATTTCTAATAAAAGAAATATGAAAAGAGGAAAAAGGAAATGAAGGATAAAGAGAAATCCTTAAAAAGAATAAAGAAATAAGTAAGTTAAGGAGAAAAGAAAGAGGTAGAAGCCTCTAGAAGGCTAGGCATATTATCCAAGGGTGGATTCCGTGCCTCTTGTATTTCTTGGGTTCCAAGGAATCCAAGTTGCAAGATAATAAGTGAAGCAAGAGAAAAGATGTGAGAAATAAGCCTAATTGAGTAATATCTTGCACCTAAATAAAAGGCATGTTTTCTCTTAGATAATGGGCCCAAATTTGGCAGAGAGGTAGAATGCGTAATTATTAAATTTTCCTCAAAATTTGGGATTAAACAGAGCCATGGTTTGAGAGTTATGTTTTTTCCAAAGTGAAAGGGATATCCTTTATTTCTAAAGGGAATTACCCTATTTTCACTATTTTCTATTTCTGCAGGTAGCACGACAACCATGGATCTGAGATCCAATGGTAGAGGTGCCATCCCCTACCTCTAGACCAACTAGGAAAGCTGTGAAATTGGGAGAGATTTCCTCTCCAGTTTCCTCACAATCCAATCCATCATTAGATCTGGAAGTGGGCCCTCTGCCTTTGGGAGGCCACGAGGACTCGATCCATACTAAGATCGAGTACCTGTTATAGTGGGAATCGAGTTTCCCTAATATTAGGAATACATGTGGCCCGACCCTATAAGGGGGGGGAGTTGTGTGATACCAGCAATCATGAAAACACTGCTTGTGGGATCGGGATGAGTATACGATTGCTTTGGCATCCTCAATTGGAGAATTCAACCTGACCTTCATCCCCGTCGAGGACCTACTTTAGCCGAAATTGTGTGGTGTCATCTGGGTACTAGAAGGGAGTAGGCAGTACAATCAAGGGGTCCTCCGAGTTTGGGAGAAATTGGTGGAGCTCCCAACGGCCTTGGATCGGGCGAAGGAGCAACAACGTGCCAAGTCAACCATCGAGTTGACCGATAGCTCGCGAGAAGAACAACCAGAAGGTTGAAGATGACCAAGAGGGGAATTACTCCCCTACCCTCGCATCCCTTTTGAAAGGGATTGTCCTTTAAGGTAATTTTGTAGTCCCTCTCGATTAAGCGAGTGTTGCCCCGCCAGATTATTTTTTTTATCCAATAAATCCATGTGGCCAGTTCTGATTGGTAGAAAAAGGGTTATCTTGTAACATACGTATCTAATTGTAGAAATATCGGATGAAGATGATTTATCATGAAAGTTGACCAGAAAAAAGCAAGGAATAAGATAAAAATAGTTTGAAAACCTAAATATATCTCCTTTGGCAAAAGTGTATAATTTTGATGGGAAAAGTATTAATTTGTGGTTAGAAACCCTAATTGATGATAAAGGATAGATTTAATATTGCAAATAAGTTAATTCAATCATTGTTAACTTATGTAGTGATAAAGATGAATCTTAACCTATATTGAAGATGAAATTGTAAGATTTAGGGTTTTAAACTTAATATGATGGTTAATATCCTTAGAAACCCTAAATAAGGGAAAAATGGGAGAAGAGAGTAGTTAATCTAAAATTAGGGTTTTATGTTGTCAAAAGATGATCTTAAGATCTTTTGTGATAGATAAGATGAGATAATTAGGGTTTGTGAGTAATTTTATAAAATTAGGGTTTAAAATAATGAAAATGAAGTGAAACCTTAATTATAATCAAAACCCTAAAAGTGGACTAGAAATCCTAGGAAACGAGTTAGGTTTAATAGACCTTGATGGCCTGATCAATGATAGGAAAATTGGACGCATGTTTTAGGATCATCTTGTGCGCTTGCTTGTTTACTGGATTTCTTGCTTAGTTGGATTATTTCTACACTCAAGTCATCCTGACAGGTATGTGGTTAATTATGGTTAATCGCATTAGCTTCCCGAAGGTTTTCTGGATGATTAATCACATTGAATGCAACCTATCAGTTTGGATGTTCATACTTACAAATCATAAAGTCACTATGATTATCACAATTATAATATAAGTGTGTGTTATCACACCTACATGCCACCCTGATGGATGATGCCAAAAGGTCAAGCCCTGGAGGAAAGACCCATGGGCACCATGAGTGGTGACCCCAGACACCAAGTTTGGGATTGAGAAGGTGGTATTTGTTGCATGACTAATGGACACCATGAAATGTGACCCCAGGCACCAAGCTCGGGATTGAGAAGGTGGCCTTAAGTCATTGGGAAAAGAGAAACCCTAAGGAGGGTATTCTAGGGTTAGGGGAAAAGCGGTGGAGAATGTCACATTGAAAGTGTAATTTGTCTTGTTAATTAACTTGATTGAGATATTTAGATTGTTAGACATATTTGCAAAATTTTGGTTGTTCCCACATACTGGCATATTCTTATTTGCTGACCGATGCTTTGGTTATCAATGTTTAGGTACAACCTTGAAAATAACAGACAGTAAAGTGACACATTGTGAAAATAAGAAATAAAAGGAGGATTAGATAGAATAGATCCAAGCTGTGGATAGAAGTAGATTTCCAAAAATTTTAAAAAGGTATGCAAAGTTTTATTTGATTCCAGCTTTCAGTATAATGTTGGTAGATTCTTACAATTATTATTGATTTTTTGTCAAACCTTTGATCATGTTAATGGGGATAATGACTCTGACCTCTTGGTCTCCCTTAATTGGGGGTTACTGGGAGGCAGGGTCATTTCATTTAGTATCAGAGCATTGGTTCCTCATTTAATCTTTAATAATTTTAAATTTTACAAATCCCATAGAACCGAGGGAGTTATTAGAGGATTTTCCAAAAGACAGAGGTGTCTAGAAAAGGATCACATCTGGGGGATGGTAATATTTTCATCCACGCCGCTAGTCAGAATATGAGGACTCCTGGATTTGTGTGACTGTCTGGCCAATGTCTCAAGATTTGACTTGAAATAAGATACCTTTAGGACTCTCTCATTTTGTTCATCCTTTCTCAACTCAAATGTTGTTAAAGATTTTAAGGATTAGGTTTTTCTCTCTCTTCCTCACCCTCTTGAAGTATGGGTAAATTTGATAAGGTTTAAGGAATCCTCCACCAAATTAATGAAAAGCATGTAAATAAGATATCATGGACATAAGCTTAAAAGTTTAAGCGTAAACTAAAGAATAGTTGCATGATTAGATCGTATGACATATGTTGTCATTCCCTCAGGAGAGATCTGAGGCTAGAACTTCTGGTCAGGAGGACTAGTAGAGAGAGTTAGTCTTGGAGGTGGAGACCTCCATTATAAGTAGAGACATGGCACATCCTCTAAGGATGATGCTAACCCTGAACCTAAGTGAAGATTAGAGAGAGATGACACAATGAGCTAGATGTCATGGTAGATCATGTGTGTGAGTTGACATGCTTTTAGTTTGGATACCCATGACGATATGATCCATGTGAGGTTGGATGACCTAGTACCTTTGGCAACCCAACCCTGGAAAGGGTTGTGCATGTTAGAGTGAAGGATAGAACCTTCAATGATGAGGTTAGTGAAGAACCTATAGAAACCCTATGGGCTTATATGAGCATGGCATAGTATGCACCCAGAGTACGTCAGTAGTGCTGGAAGTAGATTAAAACCCTGGCCAAGAGAGTATGATGGATAGCTTATGAGATAAGCATAAAGATATATGGATAATCTTGAGCAAACATAAGTTGAACATAGGCTTCACCCATGTAGGGGTATGTGTGTGAGCTTGATCCACCTTCATGGAGAGAGGACCTCTAGTAGTAAGGTTGTTTGTAGGGTTAGCTCTAGAGAGAGAGCAGGACCCAAGCAAGAAGGTTGGAATCTTAGACTCTAAGATATGAGGAACAGTGGGGAGTTGAGGATGATGCGACCCAAGTGGATGGTATCTTGGATGCCTTTAGAGGAACCAAATCCTAGAGGGAAGATGAGGATGTTGGTACCTATGTTCCTACGGTATAGGTGTTTACCTTCTAGGGTTAGGAACAAGAGTTCCTTAGACCCTAAAAAGGTTTAGTAACAAGTTGTGAGGCCTTATACCTAGTTGGTTGTCCTTAAGGAGGACTCAACTTTGATTTGTCACTAGAGTAGAAGGATAATAGGAGGTGCATGTCATACCTTGTACATGTTTGGTTCGTGGTTAGAAGGTTGAGCATGCAGTTGGACATCGGAAAATTAAACCTAGGGTTCCTAGACCTAAGAGGGGAAGTAGTGTTCTTGATGCTCATGACGAAACTTGAGTTTTGAGCATGGCACTCCTCATGTTTAGAGGAAAGGGAAACCCATTAAGTTTAAGGTATGTTTGATGAACCCCTCACATCAAAGTTGGTGACATGGGCAGGTGTGATCTTGGTCCAATGTTGAGGAATGAGAACAAGTATGACCTAGCATGGTTTAGTAGGTGGTATGCTTGTGCCTTAGTAGCTTGTTAGGGCTAAGCATGCTCATGTGGATGTAAACCCTAGACATAAGGATGATTGTGACCTTTGTTATCAAGATGTAGTTTCCTCCCATCCTGGGAG
Organism: Alisma plantago-aquatica; assembly: GCA_963693085.1. NCBI lineage: Eukaryota > Viridiplantae > Streptophyta > Magnoliopsida > Alismatales > Alismataceae > Alisma > Alisma plantago-aquatica. Next base: position 941,742,222 of record OY856413.1, read on the forward strand.
AGGGACCCTTTTGTAGGATGTATACCAGTTTTTGTTGGTTTTGAAGTAACCTAAAGAGGTCTCATTGGATCTTGAGAAGCTAAGTGAAAAGTACATAGTATGAGAATGAACCTGTAGACCCATAACCATCTCTAAGTGCATGTAAATGTGTTACCATGGGGGTAACTGGTATAGGGCCTGATAAAGGTAGGCAGGTCACCATGACCCCTATGAAAGGATGAAAGTCGGCCCAAGAATGCAGAGAGAGATGATGGAGACTTGGGTAAGGTTCTAAGTTGGACACATACTATATTAGAATCCTAAGTCTATCCTTGTGTTAGGTAGGGATAAGACCGATGGAAGTAGGAGTTTCCTAATTCCCTAGTTGCACATGACCATAGGGTCGGGAGGTAACAGCTATCATTGTCTGAGGACCATGGGTTAGGAGATTGATCACCTACATGAACTCATGGGACCCAAAGGGTAGATGAGGAGGGAACTCTCTAGATGCATAAGGGAAGAGGGATGACCCCAAAAGTTCTGGAACCCTACATACCTAGAGGAGATGACCAAGGATTGTGTGTGGACCCAAGTAGGTTCAAGATTAGTTTTCCTTGGAAGTGTGGTGACCCGATCGTGAATCAGGCTGTTACTAGATAATGATTAATGAGAAAGAAAACTTTAACAGTGGATTATTGAAAATCACTAAAAATTAAAACCATTTGCAAAGAGATCCATTTTCCAGGAAACTCTTACAACAAGAACCAAAATATTATATATACATTTTGGTCCACAAAGTACATACCATGTACCTTCTCTTCTCGAGAATTACATACAACACTTGCTCTGTTAAATTTACACATAGGCAACATAAAACCTCGAGGCATTCAATGCTAAAATCTCATATTGATTGTAAAAGCATTAACTACTGACTCCAAGGACCTGAGAGTACAGAAATGACACATAGGACTTATAACTACAAGACACGACAGTTAGTATCTCTACCTGAGATATCACTATTGTTCCTGATGCAACTGTCCTTCCCCTGGTGTATGGTTCTTACCTCCTTGTCCGCGTCCACCTAAAAATGTTGGTGATCAATGGAGTGAGACCCATGTCCCAGCGAGAGATATAACTCTCTGCCATAAATATTATTATTATTGAATATCCAAAATAAACTGACCAGAGGAATCTCTATTGAAAAACATGATTTAATCATTATTAAGCAGAATAGAGCAATATCATCTTTTAAATCATTACAGCTATAAATGATAAAGCAGTAGATCATCTACTCATTTTAATAAGTAATATGAAGAAGATGTATAATATTTATCCACTTTAGGATACAATAAGCAAAGTAACATCAACCAATGATTTCTGTAATTCGTCCTTAAGCAAATATGCTACACAGCTGGTTACATTTTACAATCATTCTTATGCCCCGAGGAAGTGAGCCGTATCGCTCAAATCCAACCTTCGGTGCGAAACCCAAAGCTGGTGCCATACAAGATCAAAGGAAGAGACGGACTCCACAATCTCATTTTTCTCGGTCAGTGTGAGACAACAAGCAGGACCGCAATCTCTTCCTTAAGTGACCTCAGTCACAAGGTTAGCTCTCATAGGCTACCCATTCTCTAGCCAGCCTTGGTACAGGTCTCGGCACTAGTAAATCTAAGCCACATGCCAGTTCATCGTGCTCTCTGAGCCTTAAACTCATTCATTCTCTATAGCACTAAGCCATGGGCTTGTTCACCATGCTCTTAAACATATCTTGAGTCTACAACCATAAGTTGCACTCTAATCCTCCCATTTTCGGCTAGAAGAAACCCCACATATTCAACAATATATGCTCCGGATTAACCCATAGGAGAATCTGTTTCACCATCACCAGCTAATGATGATGATGGATCTATGGCCAGGGCTCTACATGATAAAATTCCACTTGATTATTTAAGTACATTACCATATTATTTTAGCATCAGTCAAGTTTTTCAAACAAGAATTATTATGATAAATGCTACAAAGAAACATGTAATACTTCTATCAAGTACTTTTAAAATCTTTATAAAACATTGGGATATCAATCCCTTATCTCATTAATGGGAATTCACATCCCTCAACAATACCATCATCATGTTACTGGATCTGGTTATTCAAACCTTTAGTTCATCACTGAACATGGTTACCACTACCAGGTAACTATTACCTCTAGGTCATCTAACCAAGGTATTCATGATACTTGTTACACAAGCATCTCACATAGCTCACCAGGCATTTTCAACTTCTTGTCACCTTTCACTAGGCAACAAGTAAGATAATGGCTCACAAGGCCTATTAACATCATAGATCATACCTAGTTATGCTCATCATCTCATTATACCTACATGTTTAGTACACTTGATAACAACCATATCCATTACATATCAACATTGTGCAATACAAAGATAACATCACTATTCCCTCATTAGGGTTAGAGTTTCCCATCCTTATCAATCAGGTTTTTACATAACATCACCCCATATTAGCGTTTCACATAACATCACCCTACATTAGGGTTTCACATAACATCACCCTATATTAGGGTTTCACATAACATCACCCTACATTAGGGTTTCACATAACATCACCCTACATTAGGGTTTCACATAACATCACCCTACATTAGGGTTTCACATAACATCACCCTACATTAGGGTTTCATGATTACCTCATTAATCCAAACCCTAAGTTAGTGCTTCCACATATCTTGGTGCACATAGCATTATTTAAGTATTAAATCATATTTATCATTGATCCATGTACTTAGGAACACACATCATTATCATACCTTATTAGGTTGACTTAACCTCTTACTAAAGTACATCCAGCTATGCTTATCATAGTGTATTGCATTTATTACTTTCATAGGCATCAAGTGATAATCACTCTAATTATACAAATCACCTAAGTACTTTAGAGGTACTTCCATTGAAATCAGCCTTGAGATACTCTTCAACCACTTATGGGGTTATTAGTACTTACATGGTTTGAATCAATTGGACCTTCAAATGGTTTGGACCAATTGAACCTTCAAACAATTTGAGACCGTTTAGACCTTCAAACGGTCTTGGTCTAAACCTTCAAACGGTCTAAAGACCGTTAGACCTTAAACGATCTTGATCTAAAATTCCAAACGATTTCAGATCGTTTAGACCTTCAAACGGTCTTGAGATCACTTGACCTTCAAATGGTCTTGAGATCTCTTGACCTTCAAATGGTCTTGAGATCACTTGACCTTCAAATGGTCTTGAGATCTCTTGACCTTCAAACGGTCTTGAGATCACTTGACCTTCAAACGGTCTTGAGATCTCTTGACCTTCAAACGGTATTGAGATCACTTGACCTTCAAACGGTCTTAAAGACCATTAGACCTTAAACGGTCTTGGTCTGCATATCTTAAATGGTTTTGAGACCATTGAATCTTCAAACGGTTTTGAAACCATTTGATCTTATTAGAGTTTGAAACTGATTGACCCTTGAACGGTTTGAAACCATTTGATCAAATCAACTTTGAAATCATTTTAACCCTAAATGGTTTGAGATCGTTTGTTCCTCAAACAGTTTGAGACCGATTGGCACTAAAATGGTTTGACACTATTTGATCAAATCAACTTTGAAATCATTTTAACCCTAAGCGGTTTGAGACCGTTTGGTCCTCAAATGGTTTGAGACTGATTGGCCCTCAAACGGTTTGAGACTGTTTGGTCAATTTAGAGATGAAACTGTTTGATCCTAAATTAGGGTTTTGACATCAATTGATCTAGGGCTTTGAAATCAATTTAACTAGGGTTATAAAATCAATTGAGTTTGATTGTTTGAAGTTATTAGGTCATGAGACTAATTGATCCTCAAATCCATTGAAACCCTTTAGTCTCTAACAGTTTTGGAACCGTTTGACCTCTAACGGTTTTGAAACTGTTTGGTCTCTAACAATTTGAAATCATTTGACCAATAAAATGAAACAGTTTGATCTTGATATTCTTGAGGTGTGTGCTAAGATTACGTCACCATAATCAAGCTCCATACCTCCAAATTATACTGTCATATATATGATGAATTCATCAATTATTCAAGAAGAAAATAAAAGATCAACATATGATGAGAAATTGAAAACAATAATAACATTGATGGATTCAAGTTATATAACCCACCTTCAAAGTAGCTTCAAAGCTTCAAGATTCACATCTCTAATGGTGAAAGAATCTCTTTTAACTATCCATGGTTCGTTTCCAACTCTTTGGATGCTAAAGATAGCCAAGGTTGAGCATTGGATGGAAGAGAGAAGAAAATGAATGTTGAAATCTGATTTCAACCATCAATTCAAGGTTGAAGATGATCATGGAGGTTACCTTCAGCTTGGGGAACTTTTTCCACCTGCTCCTAAGCTCCTTGGTCATTGGCCAAAGCAAGGGAAGAAAGTGATTTGCAAAAATAGCCTTTCAAGTAAGGGGAAAATTGAGTACATATATTCGATTTTCTAGGAGAGAGAAAGAGAAGAAAATCCATCCACTTTCTTTCCACATGCGCCCTCCCTTCCTTGCCTCCAAATCCAACTTCCTTGCCCTCAATATCCTCTCAATTATACTTGAATTAAAAGCAATCACTTAAGCATCTTAATCATTATAATACTATTATCCATTTTTAGTGGACATTACTTTTTAATTAACAAATGTGAGTGGATTCCATCACCTACTTAGGATATTTCAGAGCCACTCAAGGCATTTGTACGTCCTCCCACTATAGGATTTCTCCCATAACATTTCTAGTTGATGTTCACTTCAATTAATATATTTATTTTTTTGCTACAAAATAAATTAAAGTTTCAATTATGCTTAAATCTTGATTATTTTATTATCAAGGTTATCTCTCCTCAAAAGTAGTTCAAACAAGACGCCCCATTCCATTTATTTTCTCTAAATGATACCAAGAAACAATAGGGACATAATAGAGGTGGTATTTTACATATTCAACCCTAGATTTTGGGTAATTTGCAAATAACACCAAAACTAGCATTCAATACACAAGCATTACTCAAACAAGCTCCTTCTTGGAATTTAGGCTTGTGGAAGACATACCTCAGAATCATTCTCATTATTATGATGATATAAAACTTGAGGAACATTTATCATGTATCATTTGCAAGGCATCCCCTTAAATTGGGTAAATTGCACTTTAGTCCAGAACATGTAAAATATTGTTTCAACATTATTCAAATAGGGCCAAAATTGAAACATAAGCTCTCCTTTAATCTTAATTACTTTTCAAAATATAAAGACAAGAATCTAAATGACTTACTTAAGCAAAACTTCTAGGGTTAAAGCATAACCCAGGTCAGGGACGTTACAATTATCCACCCCTAATAGGGATTTCGTCCCCGAAATCGTCAAGAGAAAAAAGAAGGGTACTTCCTCCTCATTTCTTCCTCTAGTTCCCATGTAGCTTCTTCAACGCCATGATGATTCCAAAGAACTTTCATAAGAACTATGTCTTTCTTTTTCAACTTTTTGATTCTCCTATCAAGAATCAACATTGGTCCCTCTACATAGGATATATATCTTCATTTAACTCTACCTCCACAGGTTGCAATACTAACTCCGTATCAGGGTGACACTTTCTCAGCATGGATATATGTAATACTGGATGCAATTTATGTAGCTCAGGTGGCAACTCCAACTTATAGGCTACCTTTCCAATCCGTTTAGTGATTGGATAAGGCCCCATAATCTAGGAGCTAACTTACCCTTCTTTCCAAATCTAAGAACACCTTTCCAAGGTGAGACTTTGAGATATACTCTATCTCCAACTTGGAATTCTAAAGGTCTTCGTCGTTTATCAGCGTATGATTTCTGTCTATCCTGTGCAACTTTTAACTATTGTTGTATTACTTTAATCTTTTCAGTTGTCTGTTGCACTAACTCAGGACCCAAAAGTTGGTATTCTCCTATTTCATACCAGCATAATAGAGATCTACAACGTCTACCATATAATGCTTCATATGGTGCCATATCAATAATGTGCTGATAACTATTGTTGTAAGTGAAATCTATTAAGTTCAAGTGTATATCCCAACTTCCTACAAATTGAAAGACACATGCCCTAAACAAATCCTCCAAAGTTTGTATTGTCCTCTCAGATTGTCCATCTGTCTGTGGGTGAAAGGTGGTACTAAACCTTAACTACATACCCGAAGCTTTATTTAGTCATTCCCAAAAATGACTCGTGAACTGGGGACCTCTATCAGAAACAATTGTAGCTGGAACCCCGTGTAAATGCACTATCTCATCTATATATATATGTGTAAGTTTCTCAGTGGTATAGGTTGTTTTGACAGGAAGAAAATGTGATGACTTAGTCAACCTATCAACTATCACCCAAATGGAATCATGACTTTTGACTGTTCTTGGCAAACCAACCACAAAGTCCATGGTCACATGATCCCATTTCCACTGTGGTATAGGTAAAGGTTGCATTGTTCTTGCGTGTTTCTGATGTTCACTTTAACCTGTTGACACACTAGATATCGCATAACAAACTCAGCTACATCTTTCTTCAATCTAGGCCACCAATACATATCTTTTAAATTATGATACATTTTTGTGCTCCCTGGATGCATTGCATACATAGATGAATGAGCTTCCTCCAAAACTAACTTCCTTAAGTCACTGGCATCAGGTGCTACCATCCTACCATGGTAACAGACTACCTCATCTTATGACTCATGAAAACCATCCCATTTCTCACTACCATACTCTGACTTGATCTACTGAATCACAGTATCAACTTGTTGTGCCTCTTTGATCTGTTGTTTCAGAGTAGGTTTAATGTGCATCTCAGCTAATAGTCCAGCTAACAAGGATACTTTAAGTTGTACATTGTTTTGCCTCAAAGATATAAGCATGTCTCGTTTAAAGCACACTAAAGAGTTCAACTGTGCTTTCTCTATGTTTGGTGATGATGATTTTATACTTAGTGCATCAGCCACTACATCAGCCTTTCCTGGATGATAATCAATTGTACAATAATAGTCCTTAATTAACTCCATCCAGTGGCATTGTATCATGTTCAACTCGTGCTATGAAAAGATGTATTTTAGGTTCTTAAGGTCCGTGAAAATTTGGAATGTCTCTCCATAGAGATAATGTCTCCAGATCTTCAGCGCATGAACCATTGTAGCTAATTCTAGATCATGTGTTGGATAATTTTCCTCATGTTTCTTAAGTTGTCGAGAGGCAAAAGAAATCACTTGATGATCCTACATCAACACACATCCTATACCATTCTTAGAAGCATCACAGAAAACAATATACCCCTATCCCTACTCAGGTAACACTAACACATGTACATTGGTCAACCTTTCTTTCAACGACTAAAAAGAATGTTGACACTTGTCATTCTAGACAAAAGAAACCTCCTTCCTAGTCAACTTGGTTAGGGGTAATGCTATAGAACTGAAGTTCTTAATGAACCTCCTATAGTAGCCTTCCAGTCCTAGAAAACTGTGTATCTCTATTGGTGTCTTTGGTTGTTCTCACTCCAGGATAGATTCTACCTTTTTAGAATTAACACAGATACCTGAGGCAGATATTATGTGTCCTAGGAAAGACACTTCTGATAACCAGAACTCACACTTACTGAATTTGTCATATATCTTGTGCTTTCTTAGCAAAGTCAATGCATGACGAAGGTGTTGCTCATGTTGTCGAGCATCTCTACTGTAAATCAAGATGTCATCTATAAAGACTACTATAAATTGATCAAGAAATGGCCAGAAGATTTTGTTCATGAGTTCCATGAATGTAGTTGGTGCGTTAGTTAGTCCAAAGGAAGGCTGATTTAGGTATGTCACTCTCCTTGATGCGTAACTGATGGTATCCTAACCTCAGATCTACTTTAGAAAAGATAGTTGCACCACGCAACTGGTCAAACAGGTCATCTATCCTTGGCAGAGGATATTTGTTCTTTATCATTACTTTGTTTATCTATCTATAGTTGATGCATAATCGCATGGACCTGTCTTTCTTTTTAATGAAAAGAATCGGAGTACCCCATGGTGAAGAACTTGGTCGAATAAAACCCTTTTCAAACAACTCATGTAACTGTTTCTTGAGTTTTGCTATCTCAGCAGGTGCCATTCAATATGGTGTTTGAGCTATTAGTTGTGTACCCGAGATTAGATTAATCTCAAAATCAATCTCTTAGGGTGGAGGAAGACTTGGAAGTTCCTCATGAAACACATCCTCAAACTCCCAAACAATCGAAACTTCAGAAAGACTAGGACTCTCTGCCCTAGTATCTACCACATGTGCCAAGAATGCAAAGCATCCTTGTCGCATCAGCTTTTCAGCTACCATAGCCAATACTAGACAAGTTGGAAGAATCTTTCTGTCCCCCTCAAAGACCCATGTATCACCATTGTCTGTGAACATAGCCTGCTTGAAACCATAATCCAAGACAACCTTATACTTTTCTAGGGTGTTCATCCCAAGGATTATGTCGAACACATGCATCTCAAGTGGTATAAGATCCACCTGAATGTGGTGATCAGAAAAGGAAAGAATGTAGGGAGAACATACCTCCTGCAACACTATAGATCCAACTAACAGAGTTTCTAATAACAAGTTATCTGCTCTATGACTGACATTTATATTACAGTCATGAATCACTTCTCGAGTGATAAAGGAATGCATAGCACTCGGATCAATAAAAATAGATACGAAGCAGGATGAAGACATATCAGAATGAAATAATTCCATCTGACCTGTCACAACTCACGGATTGACCACTACCACAGGCTGATTCATAGCATAGAATCTTGCCATTGCTGGTTGTCGACCACTCACCCTATTGTTGGATTCAGATGAACTAGCTTGGGACACATGTCTACGTCCTCATGTGCCACTGCTAAACTGTCACTTCTGAGAGCTTTGTTGACTCTGCCTCGGTGGTTGGGTTACACTCGCATCTCTAACTAGACAATCTTTCATCAGATGTCTCATCTTCCCACATTTATAACAGACTTTGTTCTCCCTTTGTGGTCTAGATGGTCCTGTTACTAACATTGATGTTGAACTGTGGGCTCCCTCTGGTGGTAAACTATGACCTCTACCCTTTCTGGATGTCCACCGTGTCTGAGTATTAAACCTCGGTGGTGTTGTTGGTGCACAAAACCTTGGTTTCTTAAAACTTTCCGACTTCTGTCCTTGGAACTGGGTATACACTTTCTTACTGTTGGCTTGATGCTTCTTAGTCACAGACCTTTCTATCCACCTAACGAACACCACAAAGGTGGCAAACCTCTCTCTATTCTCTAGAGTAGATACTGGTGTGGTTAAATCATCGTTTAAACCCTTCTCAAAATGTTGAATCCTCTCATCATCTGTAGTAGCCATGTGTGGACAAAACCGTAGAAGCTCCATGAACTTAGATTCATACTCACTAATGTTCATTGGTCCTTGCCTTATCCACTCAAACTAAGTGATTTTCTCATCCAAGTAAGTCTTGGGAAAATATCTACTAACATATTCACGTCAGAATTCTTCCCATCTGACTTCAACACCTGGCCTTTTGCCTTGTTCTATGGCCCACCAATAGCTAGCACTCCCCTTCAACAAGTACACCGCATGTCTAACCTTCTCAGCTTCTGGGATATTAAGAATTCTGAATGCCTTTTCTAGCTTAGTCAGCCACAAGTCTTCGTCTATTGGGTCAGTTGTACCAGCATAATCAGTGGTTCCTACCCAGTGAAGCCATTCAAAAGTCTTTCCAGCTCCATGTCCCTCATTGTGAGCTAGTGCCCTATGTGCATGTGGTGGCATCCTATCCGCCATATGTGTCATAGTCATCATGAACTGCTCAAACAGAGCATGGAATGTTGGGTTCTCTAGTATAGCTTGGTCAAGCTGAGGATGTTCAGGTACTAGTTCTTCTCTATATTGATTTCTTACACCTCCTCCTGGTGTAGCAACACTGCTTTCAGCAGCATGTTCTTCATGTGATCTAGCCATCTTCAATCTTTACTTCTTCTCCTAAGAGCAGAAGTCACTATCAGATAAACTGGAAGACACTAGAACAGACTCAACGACCTTAATCCTATGTCTCTGTAGACTCAGCGAACCTTAAGCTTTGATACCAAAAACTTGTGGTGACCCGACCGTGAATCAGGTTGTCACTGGATAATGATTAATGTGGAAGAAAACATTAACAGCGGATTACTAAAAATCACTAAAAATTAAAACCATTTGAAAAGAGATCCATTTTCTAGGAAATTCTTATAACAAGAACAAAAATATTATATATACATTCTGGTCCACAAATTACATACCATGTACCTTCTCTTCTCGAGGATTACATACAACAGTTGCTCTGTTAATTTACACATAGACAACATAAAACCTCGAGGCATTCAATGCCAAAATCTTAGATCGATCATAAAAGCACTAACTACTGACTCCAAGTACCTGAGAGTACAGAGATGACACATAGGAGTTATAACTACAAGACACGACAATCAGTATCTCCACCTAATATATCACTGTTGTCCCTGATGTTGTTGTCCTTCCCCTGGTGTATGGTTCCTGCCTCCTTGTCCGCATCCACCTAAAAATATTGGTGATCAACGGAGTGAGACCCATGTCCCAGCGAGAGATATAACTCTCCGCCGTAAATATTATTGTTTTAGAATATCAGAAATAAACTGACCAGAGGAATCTCTATTGAAAAATAGGATTTAATCATTATTAAGCATAATAGAGCAATATCATCTTTTAAAGCATTACAACTATAAATGATAAAGTAGTAGATAATCTATTCATTTTGATAAGGAATATGAAGAACATATATAATATTTATCCACTTTAGGATACAATAAGCAAAGTAAAATCAACCAATGATTTCCATAATTCATCCTTAAACAAATATGCTACACGGATGGTTACATTTTATAATCATTCTTATGCCCTAAGGAAGTGAGTTGTACCGCTCAAATCCAACCTTCGATTGCGAAACCCAAAGCCCGTGCCATACAAGATCAAAGGAAGAGCCAGACTACACGATCTCATCTGTCTCAGTTAGTGTGAGACCAAAAGCAGGACCGCAGTATCTTGCTTAAGTGACCTCAGTCACAGGGTTAGCTCTCATAGGCTACCCATTCTCTAGCCAGCCTTGGTACAGGTCTCGGTGCTAGTAAATCTGAGCCACAGGCCAGTTCACTGTGCTCTCTAAGCCATGAACGCATTCATGCTCTATCGCACTAAGCCATGGGCCTGTTCACCATGCTCTTAAACATATCTTGAGTCTACAATCGAAGTTTCACTCTAATCCTCCCATTTTTGGCTAGAAGAAACCACGCATATTCAATAATATACACTCCAGATTAACCCGTAGGAGAATCCGTTTCACCATCACCAGCTACTGACGATGATGGATCTATTGCTAGGGCTCTACATGATAAAATTCCACTTGATTATTTAAGTACATTACCATATTCTTTTAGCATCAGTCAAGTTTTTCAAACAAGAATTATTATGACAAATGCTACAAAGAAACATGTAATACTTCTATAAGTACTTTTCAAATCTTTATAAAACATTAGGATCTCAATCCCTTATCTCATTACTGGGAATTCACATCCCTCAACAATACCATCATCATGTTACTAGATCTGGTTATTCAAACATTTAGTTTATCACTGGACATGGTTACCACTACCAGGTAACTATTACCTCCAGGTCATCTGACCAAGGTATTCATGATATTTGTTACACAAGCATCTCACATAGCTCACCAGGCATTTTCAACTTCTTGTCACCTTTCACTAGGCAACAAGTAAGATAATGGCTTACAAGGCCCAATAACATCATAGATCATACCTAGTTATGCTCATCATCTCATGATACATGCATGGTTAGTACACTTGATAACAACCATATCCATTACATATCAACATTATGCAATACAAATATAACATCACTATTCCCTCATTAGGGTTAGAGTTTCCCATCCTTATCAATTAGGGTTTCACGTAACATCACCCTATATTAGGGTTTCACATAACACCACCCTACATTAGGGTTTCACATAACATCACCCTATATTAGGGTTTCACATAACATTACCCTACATTAGGGTTTCACATAACCTCACCCTACATTAGGGTTTCACATAACATCACCCTACATTAGGGTTTCACATAACATCGCCCTACATTAGGGTTTCACATAACATCACCCTACATTAGGGTTTTATGATTACCTCATTAATCCAAACCCTAAGTCAGTGCTTCCACATATCTTGGAGCACATAGCATTATTTAAGTATTAAATCATATTTATCATTGATCCATGTACTTAGGAACACACATCATTATCATAATTTATTAGGTTGACTTAACCTCTTACTAAAGTACATGCAGCTATGCTTATCATAGTGTATTGCATTTATTACTTTCATAAGCATCAAGTGATAATCACTCTAATTATATTAATCACCTAAGTACTTTAGAGGTACTTCCATTGAAATCAGCCTTGAGATACTCTTCAACCACTTATGGGGTTATTAGTACTTACATGGTTTGAATCAATTAGACCTTCAAATGGTTTGGACCAATTGAACCTTCAAACGGTTTGAGACCTTTTAGACCTTCAAACGGTCTTGGTCTAAACCTTCAATTAGTCTGAAGACCGTTAGACCTTAAACGGTCTTGATCTAAAACTCCAAACAGTTTGAGACCGTTTAGACCTTCAAACGGTCTTGAGATCACTTGACCTTCAAACGGTCATGAGATCTCTTGACCTTCAAACAGTCTTGAGATCACTTGACCTTCAAATGGTCTTGAGATCTCTTGATCTTCAAACGGTCTTGAGATCACTTGACCTTCAAACAGTCTTGAGATCTCTTGACCTTCAAACGGTCTTGAGATCACTTGACCTTCAAACGGTCTTGAAGACCGTTAGACCTTAAACGGTCTTGGTCTCCATATCTTAAATGGTTTTGAGACCATTTAATCTTCAAACAGTTTTGAAACCATTTGATCTTATTAGAGTTTGAAATCGATTGACCCTTGAGTGGTTTGAAACTATTTGATCAAATCAACTTTGAAATCATTTTAACCCTAAACGGTTTGAGATCATTTGGTCCTCAAACGGTTTGAGACCGATTGGCCCTCAAACGGTTTGAGACCATTTGATCAAATCAACTTTGAAATCATTTTAACCCTAAACGGTTTGAGACCGTTTGGCCCTCAAATGGTTTGAGACTGATTGGCCCTCAAACGGTTTGAGACAGTTTGGTCAATTCAGAGATGAAACCTTTTGATCCTAAATTAGGGTTTTGACATCAATTGATCTAGGGTTTTGAAATCAATTGAACTAGGGTTCTGAAATAAATTGAGTTTGATTGTTTGACTTTATTAGGTCATGAGACCAATTGATCCTCGAATCCATTGAAACCGTTTAGTCTCTAACGGTTTTGGAACCGTTTGACCTCTAACGGTTTTGAAACCGTTTGGTCACCAAACGGTTTGAAACCGTTTGGTCTCTAACGGTTTGAAACTGTTTGACCAGTAAAACAAAACCATTTGTTCTTGATATTCTTGAGGTGTGTGCTAAGATGATTTCATCATCACCAAGCTTCAGACCTCCAAATTCTACTATCATATATATGATGAATTCATCAATTATTCAAGAAGAAAATAAAAGATCAACATATGATGAGAAATTGAAAACAATAATAACATTGATGGGTTCAAGTTATATAACCTACCTTCAAAGTAGCTTTAAACCTTCAATCTTCATGTCTCTAATGGTGAAAGAAGCTCCTTCAACTATCCAAGGTTCATTTCCAACTCTTTGGATGCAAAAGATAGCCAAGGTTGAGCATTAGATGAAAGAGAGAAGAAAATGAATGTTGAAATCCGATTTCAACCATCAATTCAAGGTTGAAGATGATCATGGAGCTTACCTTCAGCTTGGGGAACATTTTCCTCCTGCTCCTAAGATCCTTGGTCGTTGGCCAAAGCAAGGGAAGAAATTGATTTGCAAAAATAGCCTTTCAAGTAAGGGGAAATTTGAGTACATATAATCGATTTTCTAGGAGAGAGAAAGTAGAAGAAAATCCATCCACTTTCTTGCCACATGCCCCCTCCCTTCCTTTCCTCCGAATCCAACTTCCTTTACCTCAATATCCTCTCAATTATCATTGAATTAAAAGCAACCACTTAAGCACCTTAATCATTATAATACTATTATCCATTTTTAGTGGACATTACTTTTTAATTAACAAATGTGAGTGGATTCATTCACCTACTTAGGATATTTCGGCACCACTCAAGGCATTTGGACGTCCTCCCACTATAGGATTTCTCCCATAACATTTCTATTTGATGGGCACTTCAATTAATATATTTATTTTTTTGCTACAAAATAAATTAGGGTTTCAATTATGTTTAAATCTTGATTATTTTATTATCAAGATTATCTATCCTCAAAAGTAGTTCAAACAAGACGCACCATTCCATTTATTTTCTATAAATGATACCAAGAAACAGTAGGGACATAATAGAGGTGGTATTTTACATATTCAACCCTAGATTTTGGGTAATTTGCAAATAACACCAAAACTAGCATTCAATACACAAGCATTACTCAAACAAGCTCCTTCTTGGAACTTAGGCTTGTGGAAGCCATACCTCAGCATCATTGTCATTCTTATGATGTTATAAAACTTGAGGAACATTTATCATGTATCATTTGCAAGGTAACCCCTTAAATTGGGTAAATTGCACTTTAGTCCAAAACAGGTAAAATATTGTTTTAACGTTATTCAAATAGGGCTAAAATTGAAACATCAGCTCTCCTTTAATCTTAATTACTTTTCAAAAGATAAAGACAAGAATCTAAATGACTTACTTAAGAAAAACTTCTAGGGTTAAAAGCATAACCCAGGTCAGGGATATTACAGGAAGTAACTTTGATATCAAGATAATCGTGATGTAGAGACATATGTTGCACGTTTTAACTTGGATTTGAAGGTGTACTAAAATGTGGGATGTACCATGTCTACTCTTGGAACTAGAAGAACTTGGTGTTTGGACGGCTGCCAAATTGTTATTTCCTCTTGTTATGGGGGTGAGAGATAGGACAATACGCATGCCATACACCAAAGATAAAGATGATGTGAGTGGAAACGTTGCTATGATGCATGAGGATAGAGATAATAACGTACCCTTGTGGAGTGTATGATATGTGGATGGTCTACAAACATCAAGATAACTAAGGTAGTCATCTTGTGAGGATGTTTTTACCATGAGCTATGTGGAATTTGTGAGTTATATAAGGTTGAGTTTGATAACCAAGAAGATGAGCTCTAAATTTTCTTATTCAAGATAGACCTAAAGTCCGAGATGAGATGATAAGTGGAATAAATGGAGGTGTATGTCTTCAACATTACCTAACACATAAGGATTTGAGGTGGTAATGGATGCTCTTGTTGAGATGCAGCTGCCTAGTCTAGCTAGTGGAAAGGTTGGGAGAGGTGGTTAGGTGAACCCTAAGTGTGTGAGATATGTGTGTCTAACACTCTGAGGTAACGAGATCATTTATCAAGTTAGTAGTTTTTTGGTTATCCAACCTAGGCCTTGATGCAATAAAAGGATGGTTGTAGAACCTCAGATGCACCTCTAGAAAAGAAGGTGATGAAACCCCGACTAGGGTGGTTTAGGGTTTTCGAGGAATCAATATTGAGGAATCATGACATACAGGAGATCATGGTTTTAAGATCACCATACACCATGGTACTAAGAAGATAGTAAGTGACAGTAGTACTTTGAATGCTTAAGATGAAGATGCATGTGGCTTGTCTCCATCCATGTCAGGAGGTGAAGGATGAACACCAATAATGCATAACATGGATATAGAGCATAAAGAGTCCCCGAGAGGGAAGGGGAGCTCATCACTATGGATGTGTAGTAAGTTTCCCATAGACCAAGGAAGGTCAAGATTCAATATGGTTATGGTAGATCGCCTTACCTAGATGACATGAGAAAGAAAGAATATTGTCAAGGGACAGATCCGGTAGAACTACATATGAGAAAGAGATGGTTCAACTACACCATGATGCGAGTTCCAAAGTTCTTGAGTATAACCTAAAGATTCACTTCCATGCGATGGAAGTAGATACATGAAGAACTCGATATTATTACAGTTTATCACCCCTAACTAATGGTTAGTATGATCCAGACTAGAGGGTCTGATGAGAGCATGTGTGCTCATTTAGGGTGATACATGGAGACAATTTTTATCCTCTATAAGATGTGATGATAACCACCATATACAGTATCGGGATGTAAAGAATCTCTATAATGGAGGTTGTGTCGGTCGCCACTTCATTAAGATGTTGATGGTGAAGGGACCTCATGAAGGTCAGAAAAGGACCACAGTGTGTGCAGATGAAGTCACTTTGATCATGAGAAGGCTGAGGAACCCCAGGGGCGACATGAGTCGTGAGCTGATGCAAAGCAGACTGACATGCAGTTCACTGTGGGAGAATATGTGATGTGAAAATTTGACCCCTCTAAGCTACATCTGAGAAAACTGAGTCCCCGATATATGGGTCCATTTGAGAAGAATTGGTGTAGATGGTTATGTTTAGTCTTACCCCTCAGGATAACGAGATGTGTTCCACGAGTTCGATCTAGAGCACTATGTGAGGTACCCAAGCCATGTGCTGAGCCATGAACCCATTTAGCTTTGAGAGAAGCTGAAATGTCCTGAGTCACCTATGAAGGTACAAGATACCAAGGTGAGAGAGAACTTAGATGTAAAAATATGAGATGATGAAGGTTCTTGGGAGGCACCATGGAGAGGGTAAAGCCACATGGGAGCCATAATGGACATTAGGAAGTCTTATCCTGCTTGTTTGTATGTTTGATGGAATTTTGAGGGCAAAATTCCTATAAAAGGGGACGGATGTTGCAACCTCAATTTTGCATATGTTTTCATAATTAAAATGTAATAATTTCATGAATATGGACTTAATTGAAAAGGTTGTATGCTTTTCTTCAAAGGGTGGGTTTCTTTGCAAACATTCCTTTGAATAGGAATTATGTGATTCCTACTATTATATTAATCCAATAATGGATATAAAAGAGAAGAAAAGAAGAAAAGTCCAAATATTAGAAAAAGATACAAGATAATGAATATTAAGAAAAGTATTTATAAGAAATACTTGGAAATATCTAGAAAGTGGCACTAATGCCACAATTGAGTAAAATTCGTTTACATATGATTTTTAATAAAAGAAATATGAAAAGAGGAAAAAGGAAATGAAAGATAAAGAGAAATACTTAAAAAGAATAAAGAAATAAGTTAAGGAGAAAAGAAAGAGGTAGAAGCCTCTAGAAGGCTAGGAATATTATCCAAGGGTGGATTTCATGCCTCTTGGATTTCTTAGGTTCCAAGGAGTCCAAGTTGTAAGATAATAAGTGAAGAAAGAGAAAAGATGTGAGAAATAACCCTAATTGAGTAATATCTTGCACCTAAAGAAAAGGCATGTTTTGTATTAGATTTTGAGCCCAAATTTGGCAGAGAGGTAGAATAAGTCATTATTAAGTTTTCCTAAAAATTTGGGATTAAAAGGATCCATGGTTTGAGAGTTATGTTTTTTCAAAGTGAAAGGGATATCCTTTATTTCTAAAGGGAATTGCCCTAATTTCCCTATTTTCTGTTTATGCGGGTAGCACGACAACCGTGGATCTGAGATCCAATGGTAGAGGTGACGCCCCCTACCTTCAGACCGACTAGGAAAGCTGTAAAAGTGGGAGAGATTTCCTCTCCACTTTCCTCGCAATCCAATCCGTCATTGGATCTGGAAGTGGGCCCTCTACCTTTGGGAGGCCACGAGAACTCGATCCATACTAGGATCGAGTACCTATTATAGTGGGAATCAAGTTTCCCTAATATCATGAATACATGTGGCCCGACCCTATATAGGGGGGGGGGAGTTGTGTGATACCAACGATTGTGAAAACACTGCTCATGGGATCGGGACGAGTAGACGAGTGCTTCAACATCCTCAATTGGAGAATTCAACCTGACCTTCATCCCCGCCGAGGACCTGCTTCAGTCAAAATTATGTGGTGTCGTCTGGGTACTAGAAGGGAGTAGGCGACACAATTAAGGGGTCCTCCGAGTTTGGGAGAACTTGGCAGAGCTCCCACCGGCCTTGGATCGCGTGGAGGAGCAGCAGCGCGCCAAGTCAACCATCGAGTTGACCGGCGGCTCACGAAAAGAACAACCTGAAGGTTGAAGATGACCAAGAGGGGAATTACTCCCCTAACCTCGCATCCCTATTGAAAGGGATTGTCCTTTAAGGTAATTTCATAGTCCCTCTCTATTAAGCGAGTGTTGCCCCGCCAGCTTATTTTTTTAAATCCAATAAATTCACATGGCCACTTATAATTGGTAGAAAAAGGGTTGTTTTGTAAAATACGTATCTAATTGTAGATATATCGGATGAAGATGATTTATACATGAAATTTGATCAGCAAAATGTGAGGAATAAGATAAAAATAGTTTGAAAACCTAAATCTTTCTCCTTTGGCAAAAGTGTATAATTTTGATGGAAAAAGTATTAATTTGTGGTTAAAAACCCTAATTGATGATAAAGGATAGATTTAATATTGCAAATAAGTTAATTCGAGCATTGTTAAGTTGTGTAGTGATAAAGATGAATCTTACCCTATTTTGAAGATGAAATTGTAAGATTTAGGGTTTTAAACTTAATATGATGGTTAATATCCTTAGAAACCCTAAATAAGGGGAAGGGGGAGAAGAGAATAGTTAATCTGAAATTAGGGTTCCATGTTGTCAAAAGATGATCTTAAGATCTTTTGTGATAGATAAGATGAGATAATTAGGGTTTGTGAGTAATTTTATAAAATTAGGGTTTAAAATAATGAAAATGAAGTGAAACCCTAATTATAATTGAAACCCTAAAAGTGGACTAGAAACCCTAGGAAACGAGCTAGGTTTAATAGACCTTGATGGCCTGATCAATGATAGGAAAATTGGATGCATGTTTCAGGATCATCTTGTGTGCTTGCTTGTTTACTGGATTTCTTACTTAGTTGGATTATTTCTACACTCAAGTCAGTCTGACAGGTATGTGGTTAATTATGGTTAATCGCATTAGTTTCTCGAAGGTTTTCTAGATGATTAATCGCATTGAATACTACCTATCAGTTTGGATGTTCATACTTACAAATCATAAAGTCACTTTGATTATCACAATTATAATATAAGTATGTGTTCTCGCACCTACATGCCACCCTGATGGATGATGCCAAAAGGTCAAGCCCAAGAGGGAAGACTAATGGGAACCATGAGTGGTGACCCCACACACCAAGCTCGAGATTGAGAAGGTTGTCTTTGTTGCATGACTAATGGACACCATGAAAGGTGACCCCAGGCACCAAGATCGGGATTGAGAAGGTGGCCTTAAGTTATTGGCAAAAGAGAAACCATAAGGAGGGTATTCCAGGATTAGGGCAAAAGCGGTGGAGAATGTCACATTGAAAGCGTAATTTAGCTTGTTAATTAACTTGATTGAGATATTTAGATTGTTAGCCATATTTGCGAAATTTTGGTTGTCCCCACATACCGACATATTCTTATATGCTGACCGACGTTTTGATTGTCGGCGTTTTAGGTACTTGTGAAAATAAGAAATAAAATGTAAAGAGGATTAGATAGAATAGATCCAAGCTGTGGATAGAAGTAGATTTCCAAAAAATTTAAAAATGTATGCAAAGTTTTATTTTATTCTAACTTTTAGTATAGTTTTGGTAGAATTTTATAATTATTATTGATTATTTGTCCAACATTTGATCATGTTAATTGGGATAACGGCTCTGACCTTTTGGTCTCCCTTAATTGGGAGTTGCCGGGAGGCGGGGTCGTTACAAGTTGAGACTTCCTTTACATGTGTACTTCAAGGTCATCAGACCTATTATAAATCTGTCAAATAGGCTTCGATGTTCTTACCATTTAGTTAACCATAACTTATAATCATAAGTAGCTTGCATTTAATAGAGTTTAGTTGGTTCAAAGTCTATTTTGCAGTGGATGACTTCAATGGTGATGACGGTCAAAATAAGGCGGGACAGTGACATCCTAACACACTGGCCGGCTTAACAAGGGCGACAACAACCAATGTGTCCATAATTTTTATGCCGTGCCACACCACCAAAGACTAACTGGACGTATAATAAGGAATGTGACCTAACACACCAACAGATCATGGATGATCCAGATGCATGTGGTGACAGATTCCACCAACCAGGTCATTGACGCTGTACGATCTGACTGAATTGCTAAGGGGCAGTTGATTTGTTGATACATCAAAATTCAAAATTCCAAAAGACAACAGATCGTTGTTACAAACTTATAGTATAGGTAGCGCTATGATTCATAAATACCCAGAGATAGAAGTTGAGCTCTGGATAACGTTCAAAAACAAGGGTTTCTTGTGCAGTTAGTTTTATCTAGTACTGAACCTTGCAGAGAATTATTCAAATGCACCATTTACACGCATCTCTGCTAGTGGAGTGAGGCCCAGTCTTCCACTCCGATGTATAGAAATAGCTGAGACTTTATTTATGGATGCAATTTGATATATTATCATTAAAAATATCTAGCCTTTGTAGCATCCGCCACATGGCGGAGCAGTTGGTTCCCGTACAACCTCAGCAGCCGCCATCAGAATTCAATTCCAAGTAGAAGGGTGGCCAAGCAACCTAACCCTCCCCCCACGTCCTCCAACAACTCCTCCAGCTTCATCCTCTAGCCGTTCGGTTCCCCACTTGGGTGGAGTAGACGAGGGCCTCTTACCTATTATCCCCCACTCTGCCTGCCGGCGGCCGGACCAATCTCATCTGCTTTTAGTGGCGAGGAAAAGAAGGTAGGGTTCCATTGCTGCGGTGCCTCCAGGTCCAGAGGTCAAAGTCTGTCCATCCGCATGCATGGCCATAGGGAATCCGGGGGATCTTTTCATACTACAGCTGCTTGTTTGTTCCCTGGCGAGAGTGTCCGTGTGTGGATATATACGTGGAGGGGACTTGAAGAAAACGACGAACATGCAAGTTGAAGTTTAGCTTTAGCTAAAGCCCTTGTGTGCTTTGGTGTTTATATATTGATGATACATGCACCGAATGTTGGGGTTGGAATCTGAAGGTCAGTATCCCAGATTAGCAAATTGGGAGTTGGGTCAGGGGTGGTGTTAGGGCGATTATGATGAAATTTAATTGTAAGGGGCCGTGCGGATGACAACATCTTAAATACCGCTATATCAAATAGTTGTGGGCTCGCCTGACAAAAGAACACGGTTGTCCGGTCATCTGCGCCCAGCAACATCGGTAGTCCAAATCCCACCTGTTTTGGCGGGACTTGAAAAGGACGCAACCTTTACCAGCTCAGGGGAAAGCCCTGCTCATTAAACACGGGAGCTAACAACGATCGATTGAAACGAGCAGTCTAAAATACCATTATATGTTTAAGTTTAGTGGGATTGTAAAAGTATCTACCCAAACTAGGCCTAACTTTTCGCTGGATATCTTATCTTCATTGATCTGCACAATGTATATATGGTACATTCATGCATGAGGTGGACTCCACCACCGTCGTCTAGGAATGTTAAATTAGCATTCAGTGAAGGTTGAAGACACAGCAATCAGAAGATGTAGTAGTATGTATGTATACCAGATTAAAAAGCATTTTATCCCCTTCGCATGCGGGTCCTTCTCCACATATATGTGTCAAACGCTGAACGGATGAGGACACCACACAAGCATTGTTTGGAGCAGATAAAAGGGAGCAGGCTTTGTCTTTCTGACGTGGAACGAGGAAGGCCGTTCACTGCAGTATGCTGCTGATTGGCTGAGTGTATAACGTGACCGCGACGGAGCGAACAGCGGCCGCATTGTGGATTCACGCCTTTTTCAATGTGGCCGCCCAAGCCTGCAACTCCTCACTTGTCTCGTTTCTGTGAGGTTGGATAAGGCCGGCCGGGCCAAGTTTGGCCGTCTCTTTTCTGAATCCCAGTAGTCTGGTACATATCGTTGTTACTTTTCAGTAGCCGGAGCAGGTGGGGTATACATGTTTCCATGCTTCAGTGTTGATTTGCGGGAAGATATAATGCGATAGTCCAGCAAATTGGGTAGGAAGCCGGCATTCAACAGTACCGTCCAGTTCGGCGTGACTGGAAAATGCGTCTTTTGCTGTTAGAGCATTGAAGGGACGGTGATTGTGAGTTCCACGTACAACGAGATGATCTACTAATTATTACATTAATCACTGGGATTTCTGAAGTATGTGGCCAAACGATATACAGCTCAAAAGCGTCCAAGATGGTTGCTGCCTCCAAGGATGTTAGTAAAACTGCTTAGAATTTGCTGTTCCTTGTTTTTTTTTTTGAGTTAATCAAGGTGTAAGACGTAACTTATTTTGGATGACGCCACCTATTCATTGCTTAAAATCTGAACCCCACCTTTTTATGAGTAGTGAAACGTGTCAATTGATGAGGAAAGGAGCAGCCTGCTCCTTTTGAAATGAGGTGCAGCAACAAGTAAAGCGCATGATGCTCCTTTGGTTTAACAAACATGTCATCACATTTTAGTAAACACAAGCTATTAATATGCAATCGGAATCTTCTTAACATCTTCATCGCCGCAATTCAAACTCACTGATATTATCTTCGGGCAAGTCCACATCGAAACAACATTTTCCACATCACTGATTCAGTTAGATATTCTAGGAGTATCTGAATTTGACCGGCAATACAACAAAGGAAAGACAAATTGATATGAAATTTGATATATTGGGTGAGGGCTTCTGGTTAAAAAGACTATTAGATAAGTGATTAGGTACTTGTTTGGAAAGACATATTAGGAGAGGTCCAATTTCATCACACAACCGCGACGCAAGGCTTTTAGTTGTCATTGTTGATCCCCTCTAGCTCCGGCTGCCTAAGAGGATTTCGAACCCACAACTTATGATACAATCAGCAGTAGGTCTTATCAACTAAGCTAGCCTTTATAAAGCTTTCAGAAACAAATTGTCATGATGGCAAAATTCTTAACTATTTTCCTTTTATTTGGTTGATTGATTTCGAAACCCGTGCATTTCATTTCTTGATATTTGGTTGTTAAATAACATATGTACTAGCTGATGTGTACGACCCGGCGCACACCGGACAAATGCGCGTGGGCCGCCTGCGTAAGCTCAAGAAATTACGTGCTTTGCAGATTTTATTGCCTAACCCAGTCGATTGAACCCTACTAGGGACTTTAGACGCAATACAAACTCCTCAATCCGGGCTCTTGTGGGAAACAAACTAGGAGTTGGAATTCTGTAAATTTCATCTGAGTTCGACTATCATAGATTTTTTTTCCATAAAAGTCGTTGAGTTGAGATAATGTAAATTTGAATGCAGCCGTTACCAAACGTGTGTTAAATATCCTTTTAGTGTGGCCCAAAATAAATAGAAATATATTTATTATGAGTTTTTTTTTTGAAAGGATGTGTCCGTTGGGGTTTTAGTGTAGACCCCCATAACCGTAATATCTCATGGATAGAAAGACATTAAATATTTATATAAAGATTTGGTCATCTCTCCATAGAATTTGTCTGTAACCAACCGATTGCATCCGTTGGAGAACGCACTAGGGGAGAGAAACCAGAGTCCTATTTTTCAAAAGTGTATCTGTCCCGGACGCCTCTTGCTTCCGCCTGTTCCAGTCGTTCTCCACACCGTAAGGAGGGTTTTTTCTATTCTTGTTCGGCATCTCTCCCTACACAGTTGCCACCAAAGACGCAATAATCATGGAGGTTCCACAGTCTTCAGATACGAAAACACCATCAATGGTATCAAAGCATGATTCATTTTTGGTAATGGACATTTCATTTCACTATATGTTCATACGTCTCCGTTATTGATAATTGTCCATTTGTTCTTGGATTCCGAGTTGTTAACGCGGAACAGTCGTCTCCAATGAACATGTGGAAACTAAGATATTTATCAGCTTCGGGGATGTTAATTCCCTTTTTTTTTCTAATTGTCTTGTAAATAGCAGGATCGTACTCTCTGTTACGGTTGTTCGATTTGTGTACTACCGTCTTTCTGGCGTTGCCTGAGAGATTCAGACTCTCGCAAGGAGACCCCAGCCGCCTGAAGATATTGATGCTATCTTCCCAATTAGAAATTGTATTCCAAAGTCTCCTCTTTATCTTGAATATCCTTTCGTAGTTAGTATTATATTCGTCTACTTTCTAGTACTTCATACCGCGATGGTAATGGACGGCGGCACCAGTGCCAATCTAAACATGATTAATATTTGTCTACTTTCTAGTACTTCATACCGCGATGGTAATGGACGGCGGCACCAGTGCCAATCTAAACATGATTAATAATACAATCATTGTTCTGCTTGATTATGCACTAGTGCTTTATGGAAAGCAGCACTTGTAAGATGCATAATGGCACTTTAATCCCTTCTTAAGAACGAGTAACTTTATTTTGTGAAGATACCATAACGGAAATCAATATTCGGTAAATCAAAGTATTGGTTATTAGTGATTTTAGTAGTTAATTTGTAGTTATAGTATAAGGAAATGAGTCTCGTGTTGAAAAGTTGTGCACCAAATTGTGTATTAGCATCTTAATGGATTGATATTTAAGATTACTAAATAAATCAGTACCGTACATGTTGCATAACTATATATTAATTGTCATTAAACGGTCACGGTATAATATCATTTCTCGTCATACTAGTGGATGGATTTTCTTTTCATCTTGTTTTGTTTTTTATGTACCGACATTTGATGCTATGATGACGCATGGTATAGATTAACAATGTGTTAACAATCTAGTGTCAGGGAATACAATTTCTTGAACTCAACTCGATTGGCATGTTCCCATAGTGGCCATAATGTTGTAGTTGAGATTTTTTCCATAATGAAATGCAAACAAAACAAGGTTATGCTTAAAGTGTGTGAATAGCACCCAAAGGTGCATCATTTTGTTGATATTAAGTATATAAAAAAAGGGAAATGTTTTTAGATTTATAATATAATTTGTCCAAAGGTGAAGATATTTTATAATTCTAATACATATGTTAGTTTCAGGTGGGCCTGACCCGCGTTATATACTAATCCTACTCAATGTTACAAATTTATCCAAAGATAATTTGTAATGACTAATTGTGATTAGTAGCATAAAAGTAAATAAAGTGGACCTTAAAATTTACTTTTATATTCAAATTATGGTTTTAATATGAACATCTCATTTATTACAGTAATTTTTTCATCATAATATGGTGATAATAACATTCCAAATCTCAACAGTTCAAATTTTAATGAATGGAAAGAAAAGGTCATGTTTACATTAGGGAGTATGGACTTAGACTTAGCTTTCTGAGTAGAAAATCTAGAATCACTAACAGAGGAAAGTACTACTGTTGAAAAGGCCAATTACGATAAGTGGGAACATTCTAATAGCCTTAGTTTGTTGCTCATGCAAGTACATGTGGAAAAGCATATTAGGCGGTCTATTCTTACCTCTGAATTGGTAAAAGATTTTTTAAAAGTAATGGAGGAGCAATATGTTTCTTCCAATAAGTCTAGAGTCAGCACCTTAATGCCCAAGATGTGCTCTATGAAGTACAACGATTCTTGTGGGATTCGTGAACAAATCATGGAGATGAGAGATATTGCCGCACAACTAAATGAGATGGAATTATCTATCTCTGATGCATTTCTTGTTTATTTTATTTTAACTTCCTTACCTAGTCAGTATGGATCATTCAAGGTCTCTTACAACACAAAAAAGGAAAAATGGTCAATAAATGATTTATTGGCCATGTGTGTTCAAGAAGAAGAGAGACTTAGGAATGAAGGAGTCCCTACTGTACATTTAAGCACCCACGACAAGCATAGCCGCAAGAGTAAAGGAAAAATGAAGGGAACTACTCCTATCTTAGGTGGAGTGTCCAAACAATTGATGGCAAGGCTGGAGGAAGCAAAACTAACATAAAATGCTTCTTCTACCATAAGAAAGGACATGCTAAAAGGAGTTCTTCAAATACAAGAAATGGTTGGAAAAGAAAGGTATAATGTCTCTTGTTTCATATGAATGTCATCTTTCCAATCTTCTATTATATAGTTGGTGGCTTGACTCTGGTGTCACCGTGCACATTTCCAATACATTGCAGGGATTTCTGAATCAAAGGAAACCAACAGAGTGTGAAAAAGTTATTTATTTAGGAAATAAATTAGGCTCTCACGTAAAGACCGTTGTCACATACAGATTAATCCTTGACAATGGAAAGTTGTTAGAGTTAGAAAATACTTTTTATGTACCAAACTATAGTAGAAATTTAGTCTCTATTTCTTAGACAAATTAAACTAGTTTTATACTTCAAAGTGGACAATTATCATTGTATAAAAATCCTAATTTAAATTGTACTAGTATTTTAATAAATGATCTTTATCAAGTTAAATTAAGTCCACATTTTGAGCAATCACTTACAGCCCAGCATAATTTTATTGGTAATAAACGCACATTGTTAGATGAACAATCATCACTTCTTTGGCACCGAAGGTTGGGATATATATCTAAAGAAAGAATCCAAATATTAGTAAAGGAGGGAATTTTAGGGCCCTTCTTCTTATGCATAAGAAGAAGTGACTACAACATATACTGGAGAACGCTAGAACAGACTCAAACCCTAGTCCTATGTCCCTTTAGACTCAGTAAATCTATAGCTCTGATACCACTAAATTTTGAGAACCATCGCCACACAAAGTGAGATTACTCAAAATAAAGCGTGGAATTACCATTAACAACAATATTACCACAAACACTACAAAAAATAGCCTTTAACTACAAAAACAAATTATAGCTAAAACCCCAAAATGTGTAGCTAAAAGATTTAGCTACATTTATTCTTACATTTATAATATGAAGCTAATACCCGTGTAGCTAATTTTTTTTGCTACATTTTTCCAAATTGTAGTTAGATATTCATATAGCTACAAATTCATATGTAACCCTAATTATAGTTAAAAAATTATCCTTACATATAAAAATGTAGTTGCAATCGTAGTTAAATATATGACTACAATTGTATTTGTAGCTATGATATGTAGGGGGAAATGACATTTGTTACAATTATATATGTAGTTCATGTGTAGCGAAAATTGGCACTTACGACACTTTGTAATTGTAGTTAATGTGTAGTTAGAGACATCATGTACTACACATCCATGCATTTGTAATTAGATTATATATCTAGTCATTAAGTTGTCAATACAAAACTATTTCTCTTAAAGAAGAAAGAATCAATACTAATTCAGATCAAGTTGTGATTGTGATGTCAATAAGCATACTTTTATTTATATTGAAACAATGAGTACACAGGAGGTGGACATAAATCTTACCCCAATTTTATAACATGGAAAAAGATATATGTATACAATGACCCCCATGAGGATATAAGTTTACATCACTCTCAAAGTTTCACCCCACATTGTATTTTATCTCTCAAAACCTTTTCAAGAAGCTTGAAATTAAAACCATCATGTATTGCACTTGGATCGGCACCCGTAGGATCAGGTTCAAATTTCATATCACGAGACCAGATTCCACTGAAGCAAAAAGCAGACTAAAACATCTTCAAGCTAGAGAAAAAATATCTTAGGTCATCTAAAGGTAGATCATATTGAGCACATGTATCCATGAATCTTTCCAATCAGAAGAAAGCACACTGACAAGTTTTGATGACCCAAGTAGCAGTGGTGGTATATGCATCCAATTAAGCACAATGTGCATACGTCTGACATGAAAAATCCTTGATTTCTACAGCTACTAGAAACCAGAGCCAAGAGGTCAATATTTACTAGATTGAGAAATAAAAATTCAAAATACTTATAATGTAGTGAGTTGTCAATTAGACTACCTCAACTGTTGTATACCTGACATCTTCTTATAATACAAGAGTAACATGTGTTCTATGAAATGAACAAGGCCAAGTTACATGAATCACATAGCATTTCAAAGAAGGTGTTTGCAAAGCAAATGTTGTAGATGTTGAAGCAGTGTTCATGGGTATTTACATAGATGTAGATAGAGGTTTCAAGAATATCCAGCTTAAAAGTGATTCTTCAATGCTCATAACAACCACCCAAAGACAGAAAATAGAAGGGACTAATCAAATCACGGAGGAAATTATCCATTCTACAAACACTTGTGAAAGAATGTGAACTAGAATCATAATGCCCAACAAGCATCTGTTCATGTGAAGGAATTAACTAATCAAAGTGACTTTGACGATCAAAAGATGCATGTTTGATGTAGCCTTTTTAGAATATCTAATTGGTTGGTTCCTAGAGGATGTGAATCCAGTATATTTGAGCAGACATGTGGCTCTATAGAGGTTCACTAGAAAGACCAAGATTTTAATTATGAGCTTTATCTAGACCAACAAAAGTAGCAGACCTACCAAAGGACTAAGTCAAACTTCTCAATGGAATCCCTTCATAAAGTGCCTCTGCAAAAGAGAAAGTGATTATTAACATAAAGAAGTATCATCCACTTCATTTTTTCATCAGAACAAAGCCATACATGCAATGGTACATATGATAAACATGCTACCTTCAGTTTCAAGTGTAGAAGGATTTGTATTACTCTGCTTTTGATTGAAGCTGGTAAATGTGATGTCTATATCAGAATGTGAGAGGCTGGTAAAGTTTGATCTCCCTAGATCATATAGCTTGATGCCTTCAATTGATCAAGTACGTCAGGAACACCTGCAAATTTTGTGGGTGTAGTTCTTTGATCATCCAAAGCATCCAAGCTCAAAAACTCATCAACATCCACATTTACTACACTGTTATTCAATCATTCAAAGTAGTATGGGGATTACACTTACAAAGAGATGTTACTAAGAGCAAGCAATCTTAGACTATAGTAATGATGTGTAATAAATTGCATGCATATAGAGTTTTACACCCACACTGTAAGGATGGAGAGTCTAGATTCAAATGTTGATTGTTGAGAATGTCCAGGTGAAGATCACTCACATCAGAGACAACACAACCTGGATGCAGACTGACTACAAAAGCTACACCAACATAAAACACAATCAGATGGAACTGATATTCATCCTTCTTTATTAATAGATTCATGGGCGTTGCTAGAAAACAGAGCACAACAATCCAAGGAGCACATCAACTAATAAAATAGAATGAACTTAAGCAAGGTTATTTGAAAGATGGTCATTCTATGAGCAATATAAGACCAAGCATGCCAAGTCCAACAACTCATTAATCTAAAAAGACTTGGGTACAAATAGTACACCATTCAATTTTTGACCAGTAAAGATGGTTCTGAAGCAGTGTTTGTCAAATAACAAGAATTAAGTATATTTTGAATATTTAAATTGTATCCATGGTTTGATGTAAAGCATATTGTACTAGTAATTCATAGATTAACATGTATTTTTGAGGATTGTGTTGTTATATATTGTCAATAGGACGCAGTCAATACCAGTAGCATACATCATATTGTGTTGTTATATGTTGATAAGGTGGACTACTGCTACAATAAAAGAAAATGCTACCTTATACTCTGAAGCAGGCAACCCAATATCCTCCCTTGCTTCCTGGAAGGGATTTTCAGCCAAAGCACATAACTAAAGGAAAGTCTTGCCAGCGGAAAAAAGTCTCTCTTCACGGACATAGAGGAACATCAAATATACAAGAAATCACCCCCATAAAGAGCCTTGTAAACATAGATGACAACAACAACCTTTAAGACTTGAGATAGAGAAAAGTATGTGCATCCATGTTGTTGATTCCGGCAATGAAGAGAAAAAGGACTAAAATTATTCAAGTGTGTCTTTCCTATGTTATTAGTTGTATAACATCAACTTCACCATCATTGTCTATGTCTTTCTTAGGTTGGAAATTGTATTCTTGATTCTAATTACAATCTCGGTTACTCAATACTCATCAATGCTCCTGAATTCTAAATCATCACTGAAAGGACTTTTGTATGTCATAAACCTTTGATCATTATATGTATAGTATACATTGTATACATATCCAACAAAGATTAATAGATGCTCAAAATAGGATCATCTTTCTTTATAATATTTTTTTATCTATGGTTAAGTACCTGGAATTCAATCAAATAGAGAATCTTATTCATAGTATCAATGTACTAGCACATCAAAACTCCACCAGGATATTGTTGCTTTAAACCAGGTCCATTTTGTTGCAAAGAGTTCACAGAAAATATTCATATGATTCCTAAACAATGACAGTCACGTGAAGATACTATGAAGAGGAGATACTTTAAAATTAATTAATCATGAAACTCTGAAATGTTATGCTTTAGACTCTACATAAATATAAAGTTTGATGAAAAATATATTGTTAAGTTTCTTGTCATACTGAAGGTATTTAAAAATGCCTTCAAGGCTGACCACAAACCAGGACTAGTCTACTGCTTTGACATATGGTCAAATGACATCTAGAGGATATTGCATAAAGGAGTATGTGCACACGATACTCAAATTTCATCCCACATCCTTACCCTAGGATATGGATTTGGAACCAATAACAAGCAATATGTTCTTGAATGATACTTTTCATCCTTGTATATTGAAGATTGGGTATTTAGAGTGGTTGACAAGTGACTAAAAGGAATATGGTCCAAGATTTTCTACATTATGTTTTTAGTGAGATATATACAAGTTTTTATAGATAATCATATCGATTTTATTTCTGACGGTCAATTGAACACAAGATATCGCATTTTGCATATGTCCAGATAGTAAATCAAATGTTATCCCCAAGCTTTGCATGCATAAACTGACAAGCAAGAAAGGGAAAGCAATTAATGATGGAGCGAAGTAGACCAAACACATGGTTTATATTGTACAACATAAAGTGCAGAGCTCTTAATCCCATGGTGAGGAATTCAGTTCTGTAATTATTGAAAAATAAAACTAGAATATAATGCGTAGGTACTTTATTATCAGTATAAAGATATATTTCATACTATTTTAAGTTCTTACTATTTATTCAATATGTCATATGCTAAAATGATATAAATATTAGGAATACTATATCAACATATTGCATGTGGTTCATTCCACAACTTTGCATCAGTAGACCCTTTCAAATAACAGATTTAATGAATCTTGCTCTACTTTGCAGTAGTAGACTTCATCCT
Organism: Alisma plantago-aquatica; assembly: GCA_963693085.1. Lineage (NCBI taxonomy): Eukaryota > Viridiplantae > Streptophyta > Magnoliopsida > Alismatales > Alismataceae > Alisma > Alisma plantago-aquatica. The sequence goes on from OY856413.1 coordinate 941,773,524, forward strand.
TCTTTATTAATAGATTCATGGGCGTTGCTAGAAAATAGAGCACAACAATCCAAGGAGCACATCAACTAATAAAATAGAATGAACTTAAGCAAGGTTATTTGAGAGATGGTCATTCTATGAGCAATATAAGACCAAGCATGCCAAGTCCAACAACTCATTAATCTAAAAAGACTTGGGTACAAATAGTACACCATTCAATTTTTGACCAGTAAAGATGGTTCTGAAGCAGTGTTTGTCAAATAACAAGAATTAAGTATATTTTAAATATTTAAATTGTAACCATGGTTTGATGTAAAGCATATTGTACTAGTAATTCATAGATTAACATGTATTTTTGAGGATTGTGTTGTTATATATTGTCAATAGGACGCAGTCAATACCAGTAGCATATATCATATTGTGTTGTTATATGTTGATAAGGTGAACTACTGCTACAATAAAATAAAATGCTACCTTATACTCTGAAGCAGGCGTCCCAATATCCTCCCTTGCTTCCTGGAAGGGATTTTCAGCCAAAGCACATAACTAAAGGAAAGTATTTCCAGCGGAAAAAGGTCTTTCTTCACGGACGTAGAGGAACATCAAATATACAAGAAATCACCCCCATAAAGAGCCTTGTAAACATAGATGACAACAACAACCTTCAAGACTTGAGATAGAGAAAAGTATGCTCATCCATGTTGTTGATTCCTGCAATGAAGAGAAAAAGGACTAAAATTATTCAAGTGTGTCTTTCCTACGTTATTAGTTGTATAACATCAACTTCACCATCATTGTCTATGTCTTTCTTAGGTTGGCAATTGTATTCTTGATTCTAATTACAATCTCAGTTACTCAATACTCATCAATGCTCCTGAATTCTAAATCATCACTGAAAGGACTTTTGTATGTCACAAACCTTTAATCATTATATGTATAGTATACATTGTATAAATATCCAACTAAGATTAATAGATGCTCAAAATAGGATCATCTTTCTTTATAATATTTTTTTATCTATGGTTAAGTACATGGAATTCAATCAAATAGAGAATCTTATTCATAGTATCAATGTACTAGCACATCAAAACTCCACCAGGATATTGTTGCTTTAAACCAGGTCCATTTTGTTGCAAAGAGTTCACAAAAAATATTCCTATGATTCCTAAACAATGACAGTCACATGAAGATACTATGAAGAGGAGATACTTTAAAATTAATTAATCATGAAACTCTGAAATGTCATGCTTTAGACTCTACATAAATATAAAGTTTGATGAAAAATATATTGTTAAGTTTCTTGTCATATTGAAGGTATTTAAGAATGCCTTCAAGGCTGACCACAAGCCAGGACTAGTCTACTGCTTTGACATATGGTCAAATGACATCTAGAGGATATTTCATAAAGGAGTATGTGCACACGATACTCAAATTTCATCCCACATCCTTACCCTAGGATATGGATTTGGAACCAATAACAAGCAATATGTTCTTGAATGATACTTTTCATCTTTGTATATTGAAGATTGGGTATTTAGAGTGGTTGACAAGTGACTAAAAGGAATATGGTCCAAGATTTTCTACATAATGTTTTTAGTGAGATATATACAAGTTTTTACAGATAATCATATTAATTTTATTTCTGACAGTCAATTGAACACAAGATATCGCATTTTGCATATGTCCAGATAGTAAATCAAATGTTATCCCCAAGCTTTGCATGCATAAACTGACAAGCAAGAAAGGGAAAGAAATTAATGATGGAGCGAAGTAGACCAAACACATGGTTTATATTGTACAACATAAAGTGCAGAGCTCTTAATCCCATGGTGAGGAATTCAGTTCTGTAATTATTGAAAAATAAAACTAGAATATAATGCGTAGGTACTTTATTATCAGTATAAAGATATATTTCATACTATTTTCAGTTCTTACTATTTATTCAATATGTCATATGCTAAAATGATATAAATATTAAGAATACTATATCAACATATTGCATGTGGTTCATTCCACAACTTTGCATTAGTAGACACTTTCAAATAACAGATTTAATGAATCTAGCTCTACTTTGCAGTAGTAGACTTCATCCTTCTTTATTAATAGATTCATGGGCGTTGCTAGAAAACAGAGCACAACAATCCAAGGAGCACATCAACTAATAAAATAGAATGAACTTAAGCAAGGTTATTTGAGAGATGGTCATTCTATGAGCAATATAAGACCAAGCATGCCAAGTCCAACAACTCATTAATCTAAAAAGATTTGGGTACAAATAGTACACCATTCAATTTTTTACTAGTAAAGATGGTTCTGAAGCAGTGTTTGTCAAATAACAAGAATTAAGTATATTTTAAATATTTAAATTGTAACCATGGTTTGATGTAAAGCATATTGTACTAGTAATTCATAGATTAACATGTATTTCTGAGGATTGTGTTGTTATATATTGTCAATAGGACGCAGTCAATACCAGTAGCATATATCATATTGTGTTGTTATATGTTGATAAGGTGGACTACTGCAACAATAAAAGAAAATGCTACCTTATACTCTGAAGCAGGCATCCCAATATCCTCCCTTGCTTAAGTGATTTTCAGCCAAAGCACATAACTAAAGGAAAGTCTTGCCAGCGGAAAAAGGTCTTTCTTCACGGACATAGAGGAACATCAAATATACAAGAAATCACCCCCATAAAGAGCCTTGTAAACATAGATGAAAGCAACAACCTTCAAGACTTGAGATAGAGAAAAGTATGCTCATCCATGTTGTTGATTCCTACAATGAAGAGAAAAAGGACTAAAATTATTCAAGTGTGTCTTTCCTATGTTATTAGTTGTATAACATCAACTTCACCATCATTGTCTATGTCTTTCTTAGGTTGGAAATTGTATTCTTGATTCTAATTACAATCTCAGTTACTCAATACTCATCAATGCTCCTGAATTCTAAATCATCACTGAAAGGACTTTTGTATGTCACAAACCTTTGATCATTATATGTATAGTATACATTGTATACATATCCAACTAAGATTAATAGATGCTCAAAATAGGATCATCTTTCTTTATAATATTTTTTTATCTATGGTTAAGTACCTGGAATTCAATCAAATAGAGAATCTTATTCATAGTATCAATGTACTAGCACATCAAAACTCCACCAGGATATTGTTGCTTTAAACCAGGTCCATTTTGTTGCAAAGAGTTCACAAAAAATATTCCTATGATTCCTAAACAATGACAGTCACGCGAAGATACTATGAAGAGGAGATACTTTAAAATTAATTAACCATGAAACTCTGAAATGTCATGCTTTAGACTCTACATAAATATAAAGTTTGATGAAAAATATATTGTTAAGTTTCTTATCATACTGAAGGTATTTAAGAATGCCTTCAAGGCTGACCACAAGCCAGGACTAGTCTACTGCTTTGACATATGGTCAAATGACATCTAGATGATATTTCATAAAGGAGTATGTGCACACGATACTCAAATTTCATCCCACATCCTTACCCTAGGATATGGATTTGGAACCAATAACAAGCAATATGTTCTTGAATGATACTTTTCATCCTTGTATATTGAAGATTGGGTATTTAGAGTGGTTGACAAGTGACTAAAAGGAATATGGTCCAAGATTTTCTACATAATGTTTTAGTGAGATATATACAAGTTTTTATAGATAATCATATTGATTTTATTTCTGACGGTCAATTGAACACAAGATATTGCATTTTGCATATGTACAAATAGTAAATCAAATGTTATCCCCAAGCTTTGCATGCATAAACTGACAAGCAAGAAAGGGAAAGCAATTAATGATGGAGCGAAGTAGACCAAACACATGGTTTATATTGTACAACATAAAGTGCAGAGCTCTTAATCCCATGGTGAGGAATTCAGTTCTGTAATTATTGAAAAATAAAACTAGAATATAATGCGTAGGTACTTTATTATCAATATAAAGATATATTTCATACTATTTTAAGTTCTTACTATTTATTCAATATGTCATATGCTAAAATGATATAAATATTAGGAATACTATATCAACATATTGCATGTGGTTCATTCCACAACTTTGCATCAGTAGACACTTTCAAATAACAGATTTAATGAATCTAGCTCTACTTTGCAGTAGTCGACTTCATCCTTCTTTATTAATAGATTCATGGGCGTTGCTAGAAAACAGAGCACAACAATCCAAGGAGCACATCAACTAATAAAATAGAATGAACTGAAGCAAGGTTATTTGAGAGATGGTCATTCTATGAGCAATATAAGACCAAGCATGCCAAGTCCAACAACTCATTAATCTAAAAAGACTTGGGTACAAATAGTACACCATTCAATTTTTGACCAGTAAAGATGGTTCTGAAGCAGTGTTTGTCAAATAACAAGAATTAAGTATATTTTAAATATTCAAATTGTAACCATGGTTTGATTTAAAGCATATTGTACTAGTAATTCATAGATTAACATGTATTTCTGAGGATTGTGTTGTTATATATTGTCAATAGGACGCAGTCAATACCAGTAGCATATATCATATTGTGTTGTTATATGTTGATAAGGTGGACTACTGCAACAATAAAAGAAAATGCTACCTTATACTCTGAAGCAGGCATCCCAATATCCTCCCTTGCTTCCTGGAAGGGATTTTCAGCCAAAACACATAACTAAAGGAAAGTCTTGCCAGTGGAAAAAGGTCTTTCTTCATGGACATAGAGGAACATCAAATATACAAGAAATCACCCCCATAAAGAGCCTTGTAAACATAGATGACAGCAACAACCTTCAAGACTTGAGATAGAGAAAAGTATGCTCATCCATGTTGTTGATTCCTGCAATGAAGAGAAAAAGGACTAAAATTATTCAAGTGTGTCTTTCCTATGTTATTAGTTGTATAACATCAACTTCACCATCATTGTCTATGTCTTTCTTAGGTTGGAAATTGTATTCTTGATTCTAATTACAATCTCAGTTACTCAATACTCATCAATGCTCCTGAATTCTAAATCATCACTGAAAGGACTTTTGTATGTCACAAACCTTTGATCATTATATGTATAGTATACATTGTATACATATCCAACTAAGATTAATAGATTCTCAAAATAGGATCATCTTTCTTTATAATATTTTTTTATCTATGGTTAAGTACATGGAATTCAATCAAATAGAGAATCTTATTCATAGTATCAATGTACCAGCACATCAAAACTCCACCAGGATATTGTTGCTTTAAACCAGGTCCATTTTGTTGCAAAGAGTTCACAAAAAATATTCCTATGATTCCTAAACAATGATAGTCACGCGAAGATACTATGAAGAGGAGATACTTTAAAATTAATTAATCATGAAACTCTGAAATGTCATGATTTAGACTCTACATAAATATAAAGTTTGATGAAAAATATATTGTTAAGTTTCTTGTCATACTGAAGGTATTTAAGAATGCCTTCAAGGCTGACCACAAGCCAGGACTAGTCTACTGCTTTGACATATGATCAAATGACATCTAGAGGATATTGCATAAAGGAGTATGTGCACACGATACTCAAATTTCATCCCACATCCTTACCCTAGGATATGGATTTGGAACCAATAAAAAGCAATATGTTCTTGAATGATACTTTTCATCCTTGTTTATTGAAGATTGGGTATTTAGAGTGGTTGACAAGTGACTAAAAGTAATATGGTCCAAGATTTTCTACATAATGTTTTTAGTGAGATATATACAAGTTTTTACAGATAATCATATTGATTTTATTTCTGACAGCCAATTGAACACAAGATATCGCATTTTGCATATGTCCAGATAGTAAATCAAATGTTATCCCCAAGCTTTGCATGCATAAACTGACAAGCAAGAAAGGGAAAGCAATTAATGATGGAGCGAAGTAGACCAAACACATGGTTTATATTGTACAACATAAAGTGCAGATCTCTTAATCCCATGGTGAGGAATTCAGTTATGTAATTATTGAAAAATAAAACTAGAATATAATGCGTAGGTACTTTATTATCAGTATTAAGATATATTTCATACTATTTTAAGTTCTTACTATTTATTCAATATGTCATATGCTAAAATGATATAAATATTAGGAATACTATATCAACATATTGCATGTGGTTCATTCCACAACTTTGCATCAGTAGACACTTTCAAATAACAGATTTAATGAATCTAGCTCTACTTTGCAGTAGTAGACTCGGTGCACTCTATAAGTGATTTATGTCCATTTTTTCATGTGGACCTATTCAAAACTTCACATCATTGTGATTGGAAAACCATGATGCTAGACTCTACCTTTAAGAGTGCTAAATATAGGATTGTAATATTTTACGACTAGTGCTTACACCAAACAATAGCTAGAGTGTACCAAGTGAAGAGAAACTTAAACGTGGAATACTAATGAAGTTTGTTCATTCACAAGCCAAATAATTTAGAAAATATATGAAGCATTGGGTACACGAACATTTTGGATGTGACTTTGGGAACGTTTAAAGTCTTTAGTCAGTTCTTTCACAATATATATGGCCTTTTCTTGTTTTACCAATGTCTTGTTCAAATTAATGTAGAATAACAAATTAAATGTATGAAGCATTCTAACAGAAAAAACCTAAATATATGAACTGTCAAGACCAATGAGGCATACCTTATAGTCAGTGAGGTACCCATCCTAAAAGACGAGGAGGATATTGAACTTATCAGAGTGTGCCTTCACTATTTCATCCAGCAATATGACTATGAATGGTCTTCTCCTGATAGCCTCAGTCAAACTGCTTCCTTCCCCATAGCTTGCATATCCTGGGTGAGATCCAATTAATTTACTTATAGTATGGCGCTCCATATATTCAATCATATCCAATCTTAACATGGTTGATTCCTACAACATAATAATAGGTATATTAGGACTAAGTGCAAGGAGACGATTACAATTAAAATCCACTGCAATTTCCTAGGATGTTGTATTCTAAGGTAAAATAAAGTTAGATATGTTCAGGTGAACATGTGGCCTTCTACTGTTTCACTAGGACACTGAAGTAGTTCTAGTTATTCAAAAAAATTATTAGATGACAAAGAATTGTACTAATCCAAAGTAGTCGTCTGCTAAGCTTTTTTAAGCTTTATTTCTCCCACTCCAATAAGACCAAAGAAAAGAATTGGTGCAATGAGCTTATCTGAAACCCTTAAATCCAACACATGATCTTTTAACTGCATGTGTTGTGGCACTAATAGCGTCCTCTTGGACGATGACGCTCTTCTTTGGATGTTCATCAAGACCAACTAAGAGCTTTATTTCATCTACAAACACAGTCATCTATTTAACTGGGATACCTGACTGCAAAAAAGCAACAGTGTCCATTTCTTCTAGCCCAACCATCACGGGTCTGCAAATAACACAAGACAACATTGGACATGGAAAAAGACTAGGGAGTAGGCCAATCATATTATAACGACTAGGAAGAGGACTGTGATTTGAAAGAAGGAAAGGGTGTAATAATACTTCAGACATGTATCTGATATAGTATGAGAGACTATGAAGCATGTTTTTGTTGTGGTAGACATTTCCCCAACATATTTACATCGTAGCAACTAGGTGGCTAGTTGTAGGCAAAGATGCCCTTATATAGGATTGTGTGAGCTTTTCTTCCTTCCATTGATCGTTGTTTTTGGTGTCACCACTGATGTTGCATTAAATTTTTAGCATCATCATGTTGTTATGAATTGTTTCCATTCCTGCTAACACATAATACTAGCATCATCATTTTATTGTAGTAGTCATGTAGATGCATTTGGAACTGATGTCTTGTAGTCATTATGTAATTCACCTATCTTTCTACAATTGTGACAAGGCTTAGGCAAAGATTCATATTCAGCTCAAAAGCTAGATCTGCTAATTTCAATAAATCAAATGAGAACCTAGAAGCTTAATGGGAAAAAATAAGAGGAAAACAGAGATGTCTGAACCTATGGTACCAAAAAATATAGAGGGAAATTTTGATGGCATAACTTCTCCTCACTTTTTTATTCATCCATTGAGATGATTATTGACTCATCCCCTAACAAAATTGGTAGGTGCATGGTTGACTCAACAGTCAAAATCTTCTTTATCTTTTACGGAAGAAGTATGTTGCATGGAACAAATTGATATGATCCACTTCTAATACGGAAAAATAAGTCAATTTGTCAAAGCTACGCAACGTTACAAAATATAAAATAAATCAATGGTCGTATTGGTTGATGAGATCCATTAGGCATATACACTGGAATTTAACTCCCTCATACTTGTCTCTATCATTTCAAAGAAGTTAGAAGCATCATTCGAATTCATGCAGTAGACTTGGATGCTAAAGATTGGTACCATGAATGAAACTAAAAGATGAGGATAATGCCTTCAAATTTTTACTAATCCCGACAACTCAGAGTGAGCAGGTCAAAGTTGGTAAAAAAATGGGAATTCAAATAGAAACATAAGAGTTGTGTGACATTGACCAAAGGTCTTATGATCCATTAGATTGGCTGTTTCACCAATTAAATCATTGGTGACATTTCATTAAACAACAAAATATGTTAATATATTATGTAGAATTAATTCAAAAAAGAATAAAGGATGAGACATATCAGAATATATACTATCCAACATTTTATAACATATGCTTGGACATGACTGTTGACTTGAGTTAGATCAAAATTCTGATCAAACAAAATCTAAAAGTGAAGTGTATCATCAATTCTAAGGAGACATGTATGAAGCAATTCAAACCAATTTTGAAAATCATATGTGTTTTTTATTATATATAATTGCTAGTATGCAATGGCTTGATATCCAACCTCGATAATATTCTATTAGGTCACTAAGATCTCAGAATATTTTATCAATATCCAACCTGCAATACAAGTATCTGATAAATAATATATTACGTCCGAAGTAGGTGGTTCTTTGGGTGCATTTGGTAGGTTATTCTACATATAACCTCAATGTTAGGATCTACATTGATAATAAATATTACTATCTAGATGTATTTCCCTGACATTGATGAAACCAGTAGTTACCCTTTAAAGAAGATATGAGATGAAAATGAACAAAGATGGGTCGGAGACGAGACTGCGAAGACTGACCATGGATAGAAAACTAACGTAGATTGTTAGAGGGAGAAGAGAAAGCACCACAAGATTATATGCATGAGGATCAGTTCTAGAGCATGTCCATGTGGCGCCTCGGATGCTAGGTAGAGCCTCAGAGAAGAAGAGCACCCGGAGACACCCCTGAAACTTTTGTGCAGAACTGCTAAGCAGAGGAGCAACCGTCAACATCCCCCAGGATCTAGAAGTGGGTGCTGAGAAGACAATAGCATGTGTGAGGAGAAAATTGCATAGTACAATTTTTCAGGAGGGTGAGGGTGGGGTGGAGGGGTTTGCAGAGGAGATACGACAAAATTGTGTAGGCCGCAATTGGAGGGAGGGGGTAGATGGTGAAATTGGGGGAGGCGTTATTGATGAGGAACTTGGATTGAGCGCACGGGAGATGAATATCGAGAGGGAAGTGAATTTGGTTTGAAACGGAGAGACGAATTAAAGTATAGTCATGTTATTGACTACATTTGTTTTACTTACATTGTTGTATTGTATAAACACAAGTAGATTTGACTATATATATAATTTATGTAATTAGAAAAATTGTAGTTAAATCATTTTTTTTGTAGTGAAAATAGGATAAATTAAAATCATTTGCAATTCAATATTTTAAGCGGAAGTATTTTATAAAGAAGCCTTCAACTCAGGCCTTATGTATTCCATATATGCCAAAATATGTTGCAAATTATGTTCAAAGGTTGTCAAGCCACAACTGTTACATATCACCACCTATTGATGTGTACATACACTCATGGTACAATACTAAAATCTATGTGTCGATATATAAAATAATAAAATCTCCCCAAAGACCCGAGAGTATAGGAATGACACATAGGACTCTATAAAAGAACTCTAACAGCAAATCCAACCTCTAATGGTTACTTCTCTCCTTATTTCTCATCACCAATAATACGACTTCAAACTCCTCATCCATGACCACCTAAAAATTTGTAGAACCCACGGGGTGAGACCAAACATATCAATGAGAGATATAACTCTTCACTGACATCTATTATAAGCACAGTGAGATAATAGAGTAGTTTAAGTAAGTTGTAAATGCTGGTTAAGTAGTTTCAATACTTGCAACTAAGCATTTGAATAATTTAGGATTTTAAAAGGAATCTGAAAAACATGTATAACATTTATAAACTAAACGGTACGAGAAATAAGGCCTGAGGTCATTCAATGTGATTTGTATTGACCCTCAACAAATATACTACATGACTATATTATTAATTTTATTATTATGCCCTGATGATTTTAGGCGTACCACTCAAATCCAACCAACAACTGCTAAGTCAAAATCAATACCATACAAAATCAATAGAAGAGTCAGACTCCATGATCATCACCAGTACTACTCGGTCAGTTCAAGTCTGCAACACAGTGACATAACAGTCAAACTACAAAGACAACAACTTGTAGTCAAAGCTACAGTTCTATAGAAACAACAACTTATAGTCAAAGGTATGGTCTTGTAAAACAACTATTCTGCCTTAGTACATAGCACAACACTAGAGAACAGTCTCAAACATGGCTGTTCTATAACAAAGAATTATACTACTATTTCAACAATTTAAGGAAATAGGAAGTTACCTCCATTGATACCCTACATATTCAACAATATGTGCTCTCAGTTTCCCGTAGGAATTACTCATTTCACCATCCAGCTAGATATGGACACTGAAGATGGATCTATGGAATAAGGAAACTACATGATTAGGATTACACTTTATTAGGCATTCCAATTGGGTATCTTTTGATGAATCAATCAAATTACAATGTATTAACCCTAAACAAATTCTAAAAAATGAAAGTAGGATGCAACTTCAGAAGATATGAAACGTATAAGGTGAAAATTTGTCATCATCATCACATGACACTTGTATTACTACCTCTTACAATGTCATTAACAATAACACATCACTATGGGACATCAATCCCTTAGTCACGTCACTAGAGGATTTCACCTCAAACTATGCTCAAGGTACTTGCCAGGTTATTAGACCCATTCATATAAGTCTTGCACAAATGATACCACATTATATCTCAACAATGTTCATAATCACCTCATTGTATTATACAATGTTCACCATAGCACTCACATGGTTATGCCCTTCATCTCACCTGCAGAGTTAGTGTTACATAATTAGGAGAGAGAAAACACTATTATGAAATACAAATCTTCAATTAAAGTGAACACATATATCACATGGTCACATGATTAGGGTTAGGCTTCATACTTTTTCATTAGGGTTTCAAAATGTTACTCAACCATTAACCCTAATTCCATTACCTCCCATGTTATTGGAGAGCACTAGGTTTAAGCACTATTATTAATGATTAGCCAATGATAATTATTTCATCATGTGATTGCATTGCACTATGAAGAGGAAGACCTAAATTAACATGGGATGAGCTTATAAAGAGAGATTTTGAATCTCTACATCTCAATCAGAATATGGCCCATGATAGATCTGAATGGAAATGAAGGATCCATGTAGCCGACCCCAACATAGTTGGGATTGAGGCTTAGATGATGATTGCATTGCACTAATATAAAGTCCATGTACATATCTAAGTGTATCAATCATTCCTCACACAACAAGGTATGATGACATTCATGTGTGCATCAAGTGACTCTACCTGCAACGCATGCAGTAACACCTTGAGCCACAACATGTGCAATGGGTATCAGTTGCAATTTGTGCATAGTTGTCTCACTCACAACATGTGTAGGGTTGTCTCGCCCGTGGCGCACGCGGGGCTAATTTCACCTGCAACGTGTGCACTGTCAGCCTTGGTCACGACGTGTGCAACTTAGTCTTAGTTGTGACGTGTGCAATTCAGTCTCGGTCACGAAGCATGCAACTCAGCCGTCGTCATGACGTTGTGGTGTGATCATTTAAGCATGCAACAACCATCTATTTGTGTTGATGAGTTCTAACAAACTATCTATGCATGGTTTTGACCCAAGGAAGGCCAAGGGATGTCTCAACCTCATGTTATCACTATGCACAACATCTGAACAGATTCAAACGGGTTGATACAACTGATTATCATCAAGGAATACCAACCATTAATAGGGTGATTAATAGCCTAGATCATGGTACTCATCAACCCTAATACTTATTTATGGAACGTTATTAAAAGAATCATGTATGAAGAGAGAAAACCAAGGTTCTTATGCATGTTATCATCCTTAAAACCTTCTTTATTAGTAGTAATGGACCATATAAGGTTTTATAATTATATAGATGATAATTTAAAGGAACACATCAATATTGCCATCACCACAAAAACAAGTGGATAAAGAGTTAGGGTTTATAGGAAGAGTAATCCTTTCAAAAAAAATACTACAAGATTAAACCTAAAATGTATTATTTCCTCTATCATCAAGAACATGTTTTTAACACAGAAAAGCAAAATATGATCAGACCTAAGATGCTAATAATAGATGGGAAAAGAGTTATAAAACTCGTCTGATTTGGAGAGAATCCAAGATTTTCAACCAAACTCCAACACTTTGGCCAAAAATCACCTCAATAAGAGAAAGAACCATGGTCACCATAGAGATAAAGAAAGAGGGAAAATAGTTCTTGCCCGAACCAAGAAAGAAAGGGGAAAAATAAAGAATCATCTTTTCACTCAGGTTCACCATGTCAATCATGGTCTTTGACCCTTTAGGAGGAGATCTTCAAGAAAAGCCACCATGGATGATCCATGGACAAGGAGGAAGAAGAAGATAATGGGGATTTCAAAAGATAAAACATTATACAAAGAAGAAGATCACTTACTAAGAAAATATTCTCCAAGAAACCACCACCAAGGAGTTGATCTAACACAAGATCTTCCTCAAACAAGGTAGATCGGCCACCAAGGCTTCAAGTCTGACCTCCCTTGCTCCTGAAGCTCTAAAGACGATCCAAAGGAAGAAGAAGATGTATAGGGCCAAAATAAAATTCTCGCAAGGAAGAGAAGGGGTTATATACCCAAATGAGGAGGGAAGTAAGAGATTTTGAGGTGTCAATGTATTACATCACCAAGGGACATGTGTCCTTCGAAGAGATAACTTTTCCTCCGCCCACATGAAATATACAAAATGTTTAGACTTATCCAAAAAAAAATATCACGTCCAACTAGGTCAGTTGCCCCTTTGTCTCGATCGAGACACTTCCATCAACTTTGTCTTGGTCGAGACACATCCTTATACATGTATAAGTCAAAACCCAAGGTCATGTATGTACATGGTTAAGACACTAGAAGACAAGGTGTTTTGACCCACCCCTCTTAGTTGTCTCGGTCGTGACCACTGGTGCGATTCCTCTAGAGGTGCAACACACTAGCCGATTTGACCCAACTAGATGTGCCCCACGAGGTCGGAACGTACGGGATGGGTTTTTGCTTTCAAAATTTATAAGACCTAAACTAACACACCTACGTCTACTAAAAAAACTACACCCGCAAGCGCACGGGGTCGTGACGTAGTATAGGAAGGTGGCAAGTATAGGGTCGATCCATAGGGAAAAGAGGGGCCACTAGAGCTAGGTTAGTTTGGCTAGGTTCCTACCGTGGAGACTAGGGTTAAGGGTTTGAAGGTGATTTTGATTGTTAACTAAAGATGAACAAGCAAGCAATTAAAGGTGAGAATGAAATCTATGTTAACCCTAGGTTAGATTAAGACTAAGCAGGCAAGGAAAGACTAAGCTAGGTATGAAAAGGCAAGTTACACTAAGGCAAGCAAGAGAGAATCAAAAGAGCAATTAAAGAACTAAACTAGCATAAACAAGGCAAGAGCAAGGCAAGAAGCTAACTAAGCAAGAAAAGAACTAATTAAGCTAAGCAAGCACAAAACTAGGGTTTTAAGAAGTAAAGAGATGTGTGGGCTGTTTAGGGGTATGAACTTATCACTTAAGTTGGGGGTTGACATATGAACATTATGATTCCATTTAGATTATCCAACCCAAACAACAAGTTAGAGTCTAATGAATTAACCTAAGCTACTAACTGGCCATGGATATGCTAGGTTGTGCATAGGGGAACTAGTCCCTAGCACCCCTACTACCCTTACGAGGCTCAATTGGGTTAGGGATTAGGTACAATTCAATTAGAGTCTAATCAAGTCTAGGTTTCTAGAGTAGGCATTCCTAGGGCAATTAGGGGCCGAGGGTAGTAATGGAGAGGTGAGATTAGGGTTTTGGACCCCAATTCCCCCACATTCTAGCCTTGAGAAGGCTCCATGCTAATTGCACTAGAATTATCTAATCTAGCTACTTAGATCTCTCACTTAGGTTTAGGGAGATTGATTAGGATGTAGGAAGATGGGAGGCAACCTAGGGATCCAAGAATTGGACCTAGGGGTAAATCCCAAAATTCACACATATAAGTAATTTGCCTAAATTCCTAGGTGATTTCACACACAAACCAACAAGCAATCCATGGAGAAAGAGATGCAAATAGAATATAATCATTAAAAAATGGAATCACAAAGTTTACATGTCATTTTCCCCCAACATGGTATCAAAGTAACATATTTTCCCACAAACAGCCCACCCAAGGGGCCTAGCTACTCATAACAAAGCAAAATACAAAAAGAGAGAGGAAAGAGGTAGAAGAAGCCATGGAGCTCGGTGTATATGAAGGACTCCTCCTCTCCAACCGCTGTAAGGTCATCCTCCTCCTTCTTCTTGGATGTAATGGAGTGGGATGATGGTGGGAAGTGGATGGAAGGCTTAGATATGGGGGGGTTATGTGGTGGAAATGGTGAAATGGAGTGGATTTGAGGTGGAGGTGAAGGGGAATGGAGTGGAGGTGACAAGGGAGCGAAAATGGGACTCTAAGTAGCCAACCCCCTGATCCTCAGCTGCCACTAGGGCTTATATAGGGATCTAGGGGGTCTAGGGTTAAGTCAGGGGCAAAATGGGGAAAGTAGTGAAAACTAGGTGGATTTTATGAGTAGCACGGCCGTAGTGGGTAGGATAGACCACGGCCGTGGTGGATGGGCACGGTTGTGGGTTTATTAGAATGTGGATATCACAGGAAGGTGTGCATGGATGGAAACGGCCGTGGGGGGTCACCACGATTGTGGTGGGGACCTATGGCCACGGTCGTGTTGATCCCCATGGTCGTTTTGGCCATTTTCATCAATTTCTGGGAGTTTTACTGATTTTTTGTACTTGGGGCATGTCCACCACGACCATGGGGACTCACCACGGTCGTGGTGGTGTCTCTCCCATGCATTTGAGCCTTGAACTTGATCATCCATGGAGGGTATTTCTTCAAAACTTTCTTTGACCACTTGGGGTAGGTTGGAAGTGGTTTTGGCCTCATTTTGAGCTCCTCCAAGCCTGAGGAAACCCTAGAGTGAACCATCCTCTTTCCATGCCATCAAGTAGTGGACAAAGTACCTATAAAACATGCAAAAAGCCTCCATAAGTGCATTTGATAGAAATAAGTATATTGGAGGAAATAACATGTAATCTAATAAGTATAGATGTGGCTGAAATGCAAAAAGACACAAAATTAAGCCCTAAAATAGGGCTGAATCAACCACACATCTGAGACGTGTGTTTCGATCATGACCCTCACCAAAAGTGGTGTAATGGTCATGACATCAATCTCTAGCATAGTCACCATATCAAGCAAACCCTAAAATCACCATGAAATGTCATATCACCATACATGATTCCAACAAGGAACACCATTGCATAATCATCTCTCTCATGATGCTAAAGCATAAGAAACACTCTCTACATGTGACAATTTGCAAGGCAGTCCTCACTTTTGGGTAATTTGCAATATGGTCCAAAACATGTACAAATATAGCAAAAATAGATCAAACATTATTCAATTTGGACCCAATTAAAAATACAAGCATGTCAACATGATATTAAAACATCTCAAAAGATGAAATTAAGGTTTAAATATATTATTACACAAAGAAATTATAGTTGAGCACAAATCTAGGTCAGGAATCTTACAAGTCTAGTCGACAGTTTGGAAGTCCCGGGTAGGCCGTTGAAAAGCAACCAGGATTTTTCAGTCACTTGAATGGACAAAGCTACTCCCTTGACTAGCTGTCTATAAGGAGACTGATAAAAAGTGGTTGTTGTCTTTTGTTTCCCAAAGGTTTATTAGAAATCATATTTTCCTATCTCTCCTATACATAGGGATAAGACGAATAGGTTTTGGGTTACAACTTTTGGCACATGAACCCTACCCGTCATTACCCCAGAGAGAGAGAGAGAGAGAGAGAGAGAGAGAAGTTGTACAATGCTACTTGACAATGGAAGGAATGTTCCTTCCCCACTGGCCTTAGGATCACAACCTAGTGTTCCAGATCATTTGTGTAAATGATATAAAGAAGTAGACACATTCATGACTATGTTGGGGGAACGTCAATGCATCTTCTTCCATCTATATTCTTGTGATCACCATAGCTAATCTACTCCATGACAAAGGTATTTCTCACATGCCTTCACTCCTTATATATTGTTACTAATGAGATATTCATGTGGGGTTGTGGATTATTATGTAATCATTGTTGCTTCCATTGCGCATGTTGCCTCCACAAAGTGACTACACTCTGGAGGTAGCTATAACCAACATACCACTTTTACAATATGTTCTATGAAATGATAAGTCCTGTTACACCTTGGAGAAAGTTTACCCTTCTTCCCAGTCATCAAAACAACTTTCCAATGTAAAACTTTTAGGTAAATATAGTCTTGAATGACTTTGATCCATTTGAATTCCTTCTGGACTTCTTCAATTAGGATTGACTAAGTAGTGTGTATGGAGCATTTACATGATATCGAAAACATCTTGAATATAATGAGAAAAATCAATAATATGGAACTATCAAGTTATCATCAACATAGTGGATAAAAAATGTAGCCTTACAGTCAAGACAATGACTTGAAAGGTTTAAATATGATGCTAAGAAAATAAAAATATTGTTCAACTTTATTCAAAATGAGGAGATTTCAGATTTGTTTAGGAGATTTTTCCCTAAATATGAGGAAGTAAGGAATTCTAAATGAAGTTGAGGCCAATATTTGGTAGGTGATGTTTCTAACCATCAATTGTTGTTCATTTTGGTATATTACATCCTTCTTTAAAAATCTACCTAAATTATTATATTTTCCATAATTTTCACATGTTTTACCTTTTTCTTCCATGAATGATCCCAAGATGTTGTTTTGGTGGAATATTCTATATTTTTATACTTATGGACAAACTTTTGTATAGATCTAAACAAGTAGCCCGGTATACTTAGGTGAGTTCAATAATGTCATTTTGTAAGTCATCCATGTTCTAAACTCATTTGAAGCAACTCTTATGAATTTTAAATGGACCAAACTGGGATTTTAGAGAAATTTAATAATTTGGGTAACATACCACATTGAATCATTTGTTTCGTACATTTAGTATCAGTTATTTTATGTCAAATATTTCTGAAGTCGGCTATGATATCTATCAAATGTTTTACTTCAAAGATCCCATTTAGTCGATATGTGCCCAATTTTGATGGCTTTGCAATTATGTGTGTTTATACACAAACATATATTTTTTGTAACTTTTCATCAAAGTTTTTGTTACATAATTTTACTACCATAAAAGTTAGATATTTGCAAACAAGTTGTTTTGATTAAAATATGTCAAATTACACAAACTTTGCTCAATTTTTGTAGTTTTTTTTTTTGCAAAATAGTCATTCATGAACAAATATGAACACATCTGAATGAAAATTTTCCATTTTAATGTAGTGAATGTGAAATATTATGTGTTTTACATCAATTATGTTAAACAAAACTTTGAACTTGTAAGTTCCCTATTCTTCTAAGTTTAGCAACATTTGTCTCCTCAGGTTGGAACATCTCAATGTGATCATTATACAAACAAAATTTTGACATTGGTTTAGTATACAAAAAAATTGATGACTATAAGACTAGTTATTCTAATGAATGTTTTGATAAGACAATTACCTACTTTGTCAGACAATTTTTAGCTTTGGGAAGTTTTCTCTTATAAAGGCTAGAATGTGCTCAAATTTGAGTATTATGCAATCAAATTTAGTTCCTTGGTTTATTTTTAGTATAATGTGATGTGAAACATGTTTTTCTATTTATAAATATTTGTATTTTTGAATTGATGTAAAATGTGGATAATCATTGTACAGATGAAATTAGCTAAGTGTTAAACCCTGGCGACCCAACTTGGGGATTAGCCAAACAATTAAATATAATTATTGTTTTTATGCACATATTAATTATTAGTATAGTATTCAATTGAAATTTATGCAAAAGGTCTTTGAATCCAGGCTGTGAACTAAGATAACTATAAGAAAATCAAAGAATTTATTTTCATAGGTTCAATATAGAATTAAGCTAAAGGATTATGCTTATATATAGATAGAGAGAAAAAGAGAGTCGAGCTTGAATACACTCGAGTGTATAGATCACACTGAACACTCGAATGGTATTTTCCTATATAGACCATATATTTTTATACTCTAATCCATTTATCTTAATTATTATAATAATAATAGACCACATACAAAACAAGATCCAATTTGGATGAGTGTAAGTCACTCATCTAAGGACAACAAAATCAATGCACATAACTAATTTGAAATGCATGATTTTTGCATCTTATATATGCATGACCTATAAGTGTCTAAATGAGCTCAAATTTATTATAAAGTATTCTCTTAAGATATTTAATAGAATCAGTGGTTTATATTTTCATAATAATAGAACCCCCAGTACACTCAAGTGCATTCTAGCTTAACCATATATAGAGTTATGCTAGAATACACTCGAGTGTATCTGAAGCTAAATACACTCAAGTATTTTTTTCATGATGAAATTATTATTTTTTCTGAAAATTTAATCCATTTATCTTCTTGAATAACTTGTGAATAGCTCATATATAAATTTTGAATCCGTTTGGACATTTATAGGTCATGTTATAAAGACCACAAAAATAATGCATTTCAAATTGGTTCCGTGTGTCGATTTTCTTGCCCTTAGATGAGTGACTTACACTCATCCAAAAGGAATCAAAATTTATATGTATCCTAATTATAATATGACAATAAAAATCTATGATTGACATTTTACAAAAAAATAATCTCGATATACAAACATCACTTAGGTGTACTGCGTGATCTGTACACTCGAATGTATTTAGCCTGACTTTTATATATATATATATATATATATATATATATATATATATATATATATATACTAGTGAATACACATGTGCACATGCACATTTCTACATAACTGTAGTAAATTTAAATAGATGATTTTACCATATGGATATTTTTCAAATAAACTAAAGATAGAGATTATATTTTTATATGAAAGTGTGGAAAAAGAAAATTTAGTTATGACGTAATAATTTTATTTTTTTCCCTATAATACTTGTGAGATAGTATGGCACTTATTAATAGAAGTAAATAAATCATATTTATTGTAATGGATAGTTGTTGTATTATCTTCAAATGACCAATGTGCAAAAAAAGTGTAAATCGATATTTTCCACAAAAAATCAAAAGAAAAATATAAAGTGATGATGAAGTATGTATACATAAAGATAGCTTGAGAATGAAATAATTTATTAATAAATTAAGCTAATGGTATCTTTCATTATAGCTTAAATGATTTGAATAGCATTATATTCCAGATATTAAAGTAATAACCAATCAGGTATGGTATCAGTATATATAAAGAGAGTGTTATAAATATTTAATTGAATGATTTTTCATAAATCAGTTTACTTTTTCTTTTTTCAGTTTTAATTAATCTTCTTCATAAGTTTGATCTGTAATGGTCGATGATGAAAAGTGTAGTTATTGTCGTATGATTCAATCGTGGTATTAGCGCAAAAGAGTGTGATCTTTGCCTATTGATAAAAGATGTGATTGTATGTGAGTGTCATAAGTTTCACAAAATAAAATAACTAATCACATTAAATTAAGATTTTATTGCATAAAATATTCTCAAATATTATTTTATCTCTCCAAAAAAACTTCATCATAAGTTCTGGTCTTCAAATTAATAAATAATAATTATTAAGCATGTAATAAGTTTGGTTGGACAAGTTTTACCAATGTGCTTTCTTTTCCAAAAACATAAAAATGCAACATAATTTACAAAAAAAAAGTAAATATAAATTATTTGTAAGAAATTTTTCATATACTTGAAAGCAAGGAGGTTTCTACTAAATAGTGTAATTCTTATGTAGTGAGTTCAACTCATCTTACTCACTTAAGGTAACCTAGTAAGATTTAACAAATTTATAAAATTACCCTTGAAGTAATTTATAAATTTAAACTTCACATCTTAAATTTTATAATTAATAAACTTTAATCTATGGATATAAATAATAGTTGTACCTAAAAACAACTTAGATATAGTTTTATAAGACTTCCATATTAGAATGACAAAGATTATTGAAAGATCCAGAAAATGATAGTTGAAGATCAATTCTGAGTGAATGTTTTCTAAGGAATAACTATCATAAAGAATGATCTCTCTATTGTTGGTGTAGGATGGGGTTTCTACTACTAATAGAAAAAAAACACCTACTAAAAACAATAAATATCACGTCCTATTGTTAATAATTTTTAGAAATAATATTAGAAGATTATTTTTGAGAAAATGCTTTTAGGAATACCTATTAGCAATAAAGATCTATATATTTTTGTGTGGGGTGAGGTTTCTACCACTAATGGAAATAAAACATATGTTTATATATATATATATATATATATATATATTGAATATTAACTTTTGCCGTTTTCATCCCCTCTTAATGTTATAGCTAAACACACTAACATAAGAGTCTTATCCCCTCCCTATCATCCATTCCGCTATTATTCTATCACATCCCTTCATCTTGGAGTAGCTAATATAGCAGTAAAAAGGTAGAGAAGGTTATTATTTAATCATTGGAGGAGCAAAGAGAGAGAGATGGGGGTTTTAGGGGGATAACGAGTATTGTTGTTGTTTTCTAAGAAATGTGAACATGTTATGCATGTGTGTTTGTAAAGTCTCACCTATGGTATAATTAGTATATGATAGTCTCATTAAACTTATCGTATAACATACCAAATTAACTTATTTTCTCCTAATAAGAAAGAACATAAATACCTATTTAATCAATATTACTATTAAAATATTTCTTCTAATATAGAATTTAATTTGATAAAACTTTAGAGAGTGTGAGAAAATTTCAACACAATTAAGATGATTCATTTTTTAAATGAAAAAGTGTAGAAAATATTACTATTTAGATAAAAACGTATTGGCACAAGTAGCCATTTTTTTATTATTTTAAGGATAAATAGATTATAAATGTCTTACTTGTAAAAATATTTTATATGTGGGATATAAAAAATAAAATTGATAATGATAGTTTCAGGAATAAAAATATATCTTTCACATTCAATAATTGGTTATCTAACAACTTAGAGAAGGACCTAATGTGCAATATGTCGCCTGAACAACATAAAACTACAACCATCATGACATCTACAATCAACTATAACTAAATAGAGGGCGGTCAAGCCAGCGTGCCCCTCATGAAGGGTCGCTGGTTCGATTCCCCGCTCGGGTCAGCTGCATTTACCAACCTCTTGGGTCATCCGGGCTCTGGCACCTGTTTGGAGAGGGGGTGGGCTTCGGCCCATGCAGATCCAAAAAAAAAATAGAGAGAACGTTCTTTTTGGCTCTATGATCCACAAAAGTTGTTTGTATTTCATAAATTTCCCCATTCCTAGTCAAACTACTAAATGCAAAATCTCATGCATGAACTGCCGTCAACCGTCAAAATAAAAACATTGAACATGAAATTTATAGATTACCACCTTCAATAACTTTTAATGTTTAAGGTAACTCATATATGTAAAAAATAAACCGACATAAAACCATGAACTTGTGATCAACACAATTAATTATTTTTAATCATATCAAAAACACATGTACCAAATATTCAAATGTGTGGTTAACTAAAAATTGAGCTATAGTACATATAAAGAAATCTAAAATATTTCCATAAAATACAAATTATAAGACAAAAGATATAGTGTTAATTTTAGCTCTAGATCTATTGACGACCTCTTGGAAAAATTATCAATGATTCTTGGCTCTATTCCAATAAAGTAGCAAGTGCCATGCACGTTTCTACTCATATTATTTTTTATATTATATGTCTTATTTTAAAGATATACTCTAACCTAAAAAATATTTAATATAAAATTTCTTGATCCAATGATTAATACCTACATGTTTTTGTGGGTAACACAAGTTATAATTTCTTGATGAAAATTTACAATTAATATGATTTTTAAATATGGGTGAAATAGACATATTTATTGACCATTTGACAAGTTAAATAAATTCAACAACTAAAGTTGCCACATTGTATCTTTTTGGCATGTGTTGGAATTGATATATATAATCAAACAACTTCAAATGAAGAGAAACACTTATAATCATAAGACAAGTAAGTTGAATATTGCCATGATTATGAAAGCATAAACAGCGTAAAGGTGATTATGTTCTAATCTGCTTGCTTTCTTCTATGCCTTTAAGATCTCTCTATTTGATCTGGCCCTCTATAACTCAGTTTCTACTTCCTATGCTCCTCGCTATTATGTGACCAAACTTCCGTTCAAGTAGAGTCTTGATGGAGAATTAAAAAAATTGTATGATAGGCAATACATCGAAGATCGATTTAAATAAACTCGTACCAGTAAGGAAACTTTTGCTATGTAAGAAGTTACAATGTCAACCTGCAAAACATATGCAAAAGAGTCAACACCTTAATTCACATTTCAGCGCATATGAGAGAATTGAAAATTCAGTTTAATGGTGATGTATTCTTCTCAAAAGCCTAGTTTGTTCTAATCTTTTAATTCTATTCTATAAAAAAGAACATTAATGCATTATGTAAGTGCCATGTTGCATGGCCCGAATGGCTTGTAGCCAGGTCTGTGAGGGGAACATTGTTAGAGGTAGATTGCACTGCAGTACTGTGTACTGTTGTATTGTGTAAGTATGGAGGAGCATAGGAGTACATACTTAAGTTTTATTGCATTTATCTTAAAGAGATGCCAACAATATGTCTACTGCAGGGAAGAAAAATATTTTCCATAGAAATAG
This sequence comes from Alisma plantago-aquatica, assembly GCA_963693085.1. NCBI lineage: Eukaryota > Viridiplantae > Streptophyta > Magnoliopsida > Alismatales > Alismataceae > Alisma > Alisma plantago-aquatica. The sequence continues at coordinate 941,796,833 of OY856413.1, forward strand.
ATAGGACAAGTATCCAAAAGCTTAAGAAACATAAGGATCTAATGATCATAAGTACACCTCAATAAGAAAATCACTATACCTTTTTACTTGCAAATAGAAGAAGAATAGAAAATGATGATCCTCTTGCACCTTTGTAGCAAGATCAGGGGAGGCATCTGAGACATGATGACAATGAAGAAAATAAATGAGAAGATGGAAAGAATCTAAGAAATTCATTAGTAATTAAAACATGTGATGTTGAAAGAAGTAAAATATACATGCCATGTAACAACAAGTGCAAAAGCAATAGTTGTAACAGTAGATCTAAACGCTATTGTTGGTTACTTTCTAGAAACCATCGTCTAAGTAATGTTTATGAACTACAAAGAAGTTACCATCCACGAAGAAGAAAACTAAGAGGAGAGAGAGGATTAGCAAAATCTTCCATGACACAATGAGTAAAAGGGAGTCTAAAGTCTTCCCAAAAAAGGAAAAAGGGAGTCTAAAGTCTTCCCAAAAGAGGACGACCTTAGTATACGTAGACACCAGATATTTATGTTGGATTCAGACTGAGCAAAATTAGAAAGAAATGAAGAATTACCATATATTTTCTCTATTATATCTTGTTCCTTTGTTGCAGATGTGATCCCACCAGACCCACATACACACACGCGATCGACCGACGTTGAAGCAACAGATGGTATGCTATTAGGTGAATGAATGCCTGAGCACATGGTCCTGAGAGGTGTCAAGTGCCGCAGGCGGTATCCACTGCCACATCTGCATCGGCTTGTAGGTCGAAGAGCTTTTGGGTTCTCTATAGGTATAGAAGGTAGTACGAGGTGCAGCAGCATGAGGAGGATAGTAATGGCCGGATAAAGCACCACGGTGTAGCGGGATAAATTGTGTGGGGGCGGAAGCAGAACTCATTTCCTTAAGTACATGTTGTAGCTGCTCTTATTCAGCCTTGAGCATGATCTTCTTCTCCCTAAGATCTGCCTTCTCAGACTGCGAACACATAAACAAGCTTGCACAATTAGCTAGGATAAAATGGCTGAAGAAGAATTAAAACAAATCCTACAAATAAATGAATTGCTTAATATATATGCAGATCGATGTGGACGCACTATAGACAAAAGAATTGAAGATGTAATATTTACCTTGATATTCTTGATGGTGCCTTGTAGCCCATCTTTTGATTACTTGAGTGGTTGTGCGTAAATTGGATCGGAGGTTATACTTGAAGCCGATAGAGAATGAGAATTGGAAAGTTATACAGAAGATTAAGAAATTCTCAGAAGACGGTTTTTAGCAGATGATGGACGTGGATAGTGGTAACGTGTTTAGTGGGAATTTAGGAACCGGTGAGGAGAACGTGGATAGTGGTTTTTGAGAATATGAGAGGTTGCGAGAGGAACTGAATGTTGACCAATAAGAGAAATAAAAAAAAAGGTTGAAAACTGTGAGAAGAGAAAGACACGAGGAATAATATGATTGGTTGTACATTTCTTTAAGAAAAGAAAAATGACATAATGTAATATTTTCCCTGTTGCAGTTTAAAAAAGCAAGGAAAATCTATGAAAAAATGTGAAAAAGAACAGAATTTAAATTATCGTCGTATGATTAGTTAGAGATAATACAATTGTAAATAGTTGAATATTGATTTTGTAAACAAGTATAAACATACATATTGATCTTAAAAAAAGAAGAGTGGTGTCTTAGTAGTATAGATAAGGCGATTTTTGAGTTGCATTTCTCATGTGTGAATGAAAAAAGAAGAGAGAAAAAGATTAAGATTGAGAAGTTATGATAATGGGAAACCAAAGAGCAAGTAGGGGGGAGAGTTGACTGACGTTAATATTTGATTAGGAGAAAACAACTAAAGGAGAAACTATGCGAAGTGATAAATGATTTTGAAATGGTATATTTAAACTATAAACGGTGTGATATTTAAACAATTTAGAATAGAAAAGTCGATTTATGTTTCGAGGAAAATAAAGAATAGGAAATAGCAAAGATGGATCATGTGAATTATCTTAAAAGAATAATTATATCTTATTTTGAATGATAAAATATTTTGCCAGTTCCGGAGAATAATAAATTATTAGGAAATCACATTTAATTGAAGGAAGGATAGCAATATTGATAATTTTTTTGTTTATCTCTTGATAGTTACCGTTATTGGTGTGGAGGGAGGAGCGTGAATATGAGATCTTTGACGGGCGAAATTGTATACAAAGAGAGAGAATAAAAGGAGCGTGAGGAAGAGGGCGGAAGGATTGTGAAGAGGAAGCAAGACGGTTGAGGAGGTTACCGAGGGAGAAGTTAGAAAAGACTGGGCGGCAATTTAAGAATGAGAGGGAGCGTATGTGGGAGAGAGGGAGGGGTGAAAATATCTGAAGTAGTTATTCAATTTTGTTCATTGAATAAGTATTGATAGCGAGGTTTAAATTTGAATAAGTATTGATAGTGAAGTTTAAATTTGTGAGAAACCACTGGACTGCGAATAAGTCAGTGCGACGGAGAAGTAGTTAATGCATGAGATTAGCGACAAAATTATCGTGAAATTGTTGATGTAGTTGACAAAAATAGAAATGATTTAACGTGGAGTGGCTTAAAGAGGAAAGAGAAACTTCAAAAAATGAAAAATAAAGACACTTTGTGAAGAAATTGATAGCGGGAGTGGGGGAGACAATTGAGGGCGGTTTTTCTTTCATGATGGTCATGGAGTCGTGGAGTGGTTGGCGGAAAGTTAAAGTTGGAACCAAGAAAAAAATAGAAAAAACCTATAAAAAAAAAAGAGAAGAGATAGAGTCAAGGAGATTCCACGCTTTTGAAAATTCTACTCTCTGATTGGATTAGGAAAGATTATTCACTCTTTTTATAATAGTAAAGATATATATATATATATATATATATATAGAGAGAGAGAGAGAGAGAGTGAGAGAGAGAGAGAGAGTCAGGCTAGAATACACTCGAGTGTACAGATTGCACGCTACACTCAAGTGGTGTTTATATATCAAGATTATTTTTTTGCAACACATAAATCAATGATCTTCACTGTCATACTATAATTAGGCTACATACAAATTTTTAGCCCATTTGGATGAGTGTAAGTTACTCATCTGAGGGTAGCAAAAATTGACGCACGAAACTAATTTGAAATGCATAATTTTTGTGGTCTTTAAAACATGAGCTATAAATGTTCAAATGTGCTCAAATTTTATATATGAGCTATTCATAATATGTTTAAGAAGATTAATGGATTATATTTTAGAAGAAAAAAATGTTGCATCATGAAAACCTACTTGAGTGTATTCCGTTCCGAATACACTCGAGTGTATTCTAACTATATATATATATATATATATATATATATATATATATATATATATATATATATATATAGAGAGAGAGAGAGAGAGAGAGAGAGAGAGAGAGAGACGATCCAGAGCAAGGCTGTAACAACCCCAATTTTTAGGTTCATTTGCTGAGAAATGTAATTTCTCATATTAAAGATATTGGAACAAATAATGATATGATTTGTTTTGAATAAATGGATTTTGTTTACAATAGCCTTAATGATTGTGTTGTAGGGTTTATTGGCTATTCGGCCCAAATAACAAGAAAATTAAATTAGTAAATGAATAATTGAACATTTGATAAAAGAAAAATGTTGAAACCTCTAGAAGGCAAATCCAAAGAGGGATTTCGTGCCTCCTGGGTTCCTTGGGTTCCAAGGAGTCCAAAGTTGCATAGAGAGTGCAATAAGAAATGAAAAGATCAATTAAGTATTTTTTATTAAGAAAGAAATTGAAAACAATGGTAAAATGTAGAAAATAGTGAAAAGATGTATAATTGAGTTATCCTTGGTAGAATTTCATATCCCAAGGATTCCTAATGTTAAAAGGAATAATAATGAGGAAAACAAAAGAGAAATAAAGATAAATCCTCAAAAAGAGATATTTTAATAAGAAATAAACATGATGAAGAGAAATAATGCATATAGATGCAGCTAGAAGGATAATAAGTATCCAATAAAAAGGATTTCGAAATAATAAAGTTTCTTGGGATCCCAGGAGTCCCAATGAAGAAAGAGGAAAGAGAAAATACCAATAAAGTTAAATAAGAAGATAATATGATGCATAATGAATGATTATGAGGTCTGGTTAAAAAGGAAATACTTTCTACTCAAGGAAAATGTTATTTCGTGGCTAATGGATTAAAAGCCAAGAATAAAGAGAATAAGGGAAAAGATTATCGAATTTCTAAATACCCAATAATATAGTTATATTAGAAGATAATGAAGAAAGAAGAGATTGCTTTTTAGCAAGGAAATATGATTCCTTTTGGGAAAGGACTTGAGTCCTCATGGATGTACAACTTAGGGTTTCATTACCCACCCTTCTATATATAGGGTAGAGCCCTGGTTCGAGCCCAAGAGAGAGAGAGAGATCCCACACATCTCTCGTCCCCATCTTCTTCAAAAATTTTTAAACCCCAGCTACGAAGAGCACCTTTCCTAGAGCAACAAAGGGGCTAGGAGGAGTTGTGAGAGAGTCTTGATGCTTCCACGACTTCAAGAGGCGTTTGGGCGAGTGTCCCCTTACCCTAGACGACCCCAGCAACCGCAGCACGGTTGCATGCGGCAGTTGAACTATGGGTCTGCCCAGACCTTTTTCCCGCCACCTCAGTTGTGGCTTGAAGGCCTTGAAGGTTCGATGGAGGCCGACGGACCAGGAGGAACCAAGGTGGGTGGCCGCCGGGGTCCAGCTGAGGGAGAAAAGGCCACGCAAGGCGCGATTAGGGCAGCGCAGCGGAGCTGTGCGAGGAAGAAGAAGGAGGGCCCTTTGGACGATTATGCCCCTCATGGGCATGAAGTAGTGAACCACGGCCCGGGGGTATAAGGGACTTTTCATCATAACTGAAGTCGGGCCTCTTTGAATGGGAATTGATGATGTGGCACTTGCTGATTGGCCGAAAAGTATTTTTCTTACAAAATTCATAACTAATTCTAGTGAATTCGGATTAAAACAAGTCTTATATGAAAATTGATCCTCAAAATGGGAGGAATACAAAGAAATTATATTTGAAGCCTATTTCTGCTTGGAACTCAAAAAGTATAGGGTTTTACATATTTTAATGCATTAATTGACAGAAAAACCCTAAGAATGGTATAAAAACAATCATGATGAATCTTTTATATGTTTTTGATCAATCTTAACCTGTTACGAATGGTAAGATCATGAAATGATGATTCATATGTTTCTCTTAGGGTTTTATGATCATGAACATGGTTTAATGGACCAAAAACCCTGTTTTGGGTAAATATGAGTTTTAGTGGTCATAATCCGATATTACAAGAATACAACTATAATATAATGATTCTTGAACATAATTTGGATTAGAGAATTCTTAATGAAGATAATTGAGATGGTTAGGATTTTGGTAGGAAACCTTAGAAACCCTAATTGAATATAAAGGATGCATCTTTGAAGATTAATAGGTTAATTTGAAAGATATTAACCTGTTGATTAGTAATATAGAGTTTTCATCCGTTTTGTATGCAATGTTGGTAATTTTAGGGTTTTAATCCATAAATGAAGAATAATATATATGGGAACCCTAATTTGGGATAAAAGAAGAGAAAAACCATATTTATTTCGAATTTAGTAAATAAGTTGTTTAATAAGGATCCTAAACCTGTTAAGAGTATTAAAATAAGAAACTAAGGGTTTTATTTAGTTATGATAAATTAGGGATCATAATTTTAACAGTGGAGGCAAAAACCCTAATTTCCAAGGAAACCCTAAGATTGGAGTAGAAATCCTAAGGAATATGACGAAATTGGATAAATATTAATAAAAGGAAACTTGTGCTTTTATTTTAGGATTTTTATTCACCTTTGCTTGCTTGATTGGGTTTCCCTACATATTTGATTCTGTCTTGAAATCTGCAATCACAGGTGTGGTTACGCTTATGAATAATTGCTTTAGTTTCATGGCGATTTCCGAATGTTTTTATCGGATGCTTGAAAATAAATGTTGGATGCCTTTTATTTCATGCAACTATAAAGTGACTATGATTATCACCATGAATGTATATATAACTGGCTTAGATATGAATCCACCTTTGTGGCTTGTAAAGGCTAAAAAGAGGTAAGCTAGAGTAAGGTCTAGGTTATCGTGGGTTAGAAATTGGGCTACCAAGTGTAGTCCCATGAGACCCTTTAGCATGCCATGAGTTAAGGAGTGGGCTACCTACGGGTAGTGCCATGTGACTCAACCCTAGAAACCGGTTCACTTATAGGTGGGACCAGGAGGGGTTTAATGGGGATCTACTATAAGGAAAGTAGCATCCAGGTCCACTGTAGGGATAGCGTAGAGGATAGGGAATGCATGGATCATGAAGTTATATTTAAAATGTAAAATTTTTTGTTAAATGGTAATTGGCTGCAATACATTATTATCATAGTTGCACGATTATTGTTTCCCCCACATACCAGCTTTATGCTGACCGACGTTTTGTTTGTCGGCATTTTAGGTACAAAGCCAAAAGGACAAACAGTAAATCGTCATATTGTGAAATACATGAGTTAGATTTTCAAGGAGGATTAGTTAGAGTAGAATCCATAAGTGGATAGAAGTTTAGAGATCCAAGTTTTCAAAAAGGTATGCAAAAGTTTATTTTCTTATAGCTTTCCAGTTTAGTCTGTTAAAATTTAATAATTGTTCTTGGTTAATTTTCAAACCTTTGATCTGGAAATTATGTGTGCGGCTTCATCCTCTCGGTCTCCCTTAATTGGGGGTTATTGGGAGGCGGGGTCGTAACATTTGTTATTATAGCGTAGGTTCCTCACTTAATCATTGATAATTATTAAATTTTACAAACTCCATAGAACCCAATGGAGTTATTAGAGGATTATCTGAAAGACAGAGGTGTCTAGAAAAGGATCACGACCGGGGGCTGGCAATATTTTCCTCCGCACCGCTAGTCGGAATATGAGGACTCTCAGATCTATGTGACTGCCTGGCCAAAGTCTTAGGGTATGATTCGAAATTAGATACATTTATGACTTTCTCATCTTATTCATCCCTTCTCATCACAAATTCTATTAAGGACCCTAAGGATTAGGGTTTTTCTCTCTTCTCCTCACCCTCTTGAGATATGGGTAAGGTTGATAAGGTTTAAGGAATCCTCCACCAAATTAAATGAAAAGCATGTAAATAAGATGTCATGGACATAAGCTTAATAGAGTAAGCATAAACTAAATAGATACATGCTTAGGTCGTATGACATAAGTTGTCATGCCCTCAGGAGAGACATGAGGATAGATCTTCTTATCAGGAGGATAAGTAAAGAGAGTTAGTCAGGGAGGTAGAGATCTCCATTATAGGTAGAGACCTGGCACATCCTTTGGATGATGTTAACCCTAACCCTAAGTGAAGGATAGAGAGAGAGAGACGTCATGATGAGTTAGATGTCACGATAGACTAGGTGTTTGGATGGACATGCCTTTGGGATGCCATATGAGCCATAAGAGGTTGAATGACCTAGTACCTTTGGTGACCCAACCCTGGGAAGGGTCGTGTATGTTAGAGTGAAGGATAGTTCCTTCATTGATGAGGTTAGAGAAGAGCCTATGGAAACCCCATGAGCTTATATGGGCATGGCATGATAGGCACCCAGAGTACGTTAGTAGTGCGAGCAATAGGTTGAAACTCTAGCCAGGAGAGTATGAAGGATAGCCTACGAGATAAGCGTAAAGAGCTATGGATAACTGTGAGCAAACATAGGCTTCACAATGTAGGGGTATGCTTGTGAGCTTGATCCCTCTTGGAGAGAGAACCTCTCGTAGTAAGGTTGCTTGTAGGGTTGGCTCTAGAAACAGAGAGCAGGACTCAAGAAAGAAGGTTGGAAGCTTAGACTCTGAGATATGAGGAAAAGTAGGGAGTTGAGGATGATGCAACCTAAGTGGATGATAGTGGTCCCCACATGCTTGATCCCCATAGGTTGATGATGTTTTGGTTTCCATGAGAGGAACCAAATCCTAGAGAGAGGATGAGTCTGTTGGTACCTCTATACCTATGGTATAGATGAGAAGAAGAGTTCCTTAGACCTGGAGAGGTTTAGTAACAGGTTATGAGGCCTTGTACCTTGTCGATTGTCCTTGAGGAGGACTCAACTTTAAAGTGTTGATCGAGGAGAAGGATGTCAGGAAGTGTATGTCATACCCGGTACATGTTTGGTTTGTAGGTTGAGCAGACAGTTGGACATCAGGAAAGTGAACCTATGGTTCCTAGGCCTAAGAGGGGAAGTGGTATACCTAATGTTCATGATGAGAATTAAGTTGCTATAGTTTCGAGCATGGTACTCCTCATGTATAGAGGAATAGGGAAGCCCCTTAAGTTTAAGGAATGTTTGATGAACCCCTCACATCTAAAAGATGTTGACATAGGAAAGTATGGTCTTGACCCAATGTTGGGAATAAGAACAAGTATGGCCTGGCATGGTTTAGTAGGTGATCCACTTGTGCCTTAGTAGTTTCTAGGTTAAGCATGCTCATATGGATGTAAACCCTAAGGATGTTTGTGACCTTATTGTCAAGAGCTGTAGTTTCCTCCCATCCTAGGAGAGGGACCCTTTGGTAGGGTGTATACCAGTTTTGTGGGTTTTGAGGAAACCTAAAGAGGTCTCATAGGATCTTGAGAATCTAAGTGAAAAGTACATTGTATGAAGATGAACCTGTAGACCTGTAGATATCCATCTCTAAGTTCATGTGGATGTGTTACCATGGAGGTAACCGATAAGGGGCCTGACCAAGGTAGGCAGGTCACCATGACCCCTATGAAAGGATGAAAGTCAGCCCATGAATGCAGAGAGAGAGAGAGATGATGAAGGCTTGGGTAAGGTTCTAAGTTAAACATGTACTATAAGAGAATCCTAAGTCTATCCTAGGGTCAGGTGGGAATAAGACTGATGGAAGTAGGAGTTGCCTAATTCCCTAGTTGCACATGACCATAGGGTCGGGAGGTAACAACTATCATTGTCTGAGGGCCATGGGTTAGGAGATTGATCACCTTCATGAACTCATGGGACCCAAAGGGCAGATGAGTAGGGCAGTCTCTGGATGCATAAGGGAAGAGGGATGAACCCAAAAGTGTCGAAACCCTATAGACCTAGAGGAGATGACCAAGGAGTGTGTGTAAACCCAAGTAGGTTTGAAACCAATGTTCCATGGAAGTAACCTTGATATCGAGATGATTGTGATGTAGAGATGTAGGTGTCACGTTTCAACCTAGATTCGAAGGTGTACTGGAAAGGTGGGATGTACCATCTCTACTCTTGGAATAGGAAGAACTCTATATTTGGATTGCATCCAAATGCTTATTTCCTCTTGTTATGGGAGTGAGAGATAGGACAATACGCATGTCATACACCAAGGATAAGGATGATGTGGGTTGGAACATTGCCACGAGATATGGGGACAGAGAAGATAACATGCCCTGGTAAAGTGAATGATACATGGATGGTTTGCAAACACTAAGAGGAATGAGGTAGTCACCTTATGAGGATGTTTTTATCATGAGATATGAGTCATACAAGGTTGAGGTTGATCACCAAGAAGATGAGCTTAAAGTGTTCTCAATGAAGATAGATTTAGAGCTGAGATGAGATAATAAGTGGAATACATGGAGGTGTATGTCATCAACATTACCTAATACCTAAGGATGTGAAGTGGTAATGGATGCTCTGGTTGAGATACAGCTACCTAGTTTGGCTAGAAGAGGTTGTTAGGCTAACCCTAAGTTTGGAAAGGAGATGTGTTTGGCTAACACTTAGATGTAACAAGATCTGTTGAACAAGTTAATGGTTGTTTGGTTAGCCAGCCTAGGCCTTGATGCAATGAAAGGATGGTTGTAGAACCCCAAATGCACTTCTTTGGAAAGGAAGGTGATGAAACCCCGACTAGAGTGGTTTAAGGTTTCTGAGGAATCGATCTTGAGGGATCATGACATAGAGGAAATCATAATTGAAGATCACCATACACCGTGGTACTACCAAGATGATAAGTGACAGTAGTACTTTAGATGCCTAAGATTAGTTGCATGTGGTATATGGACATGCAAGCCGAGGGAGAAGGACGAACGCCAGTAACCCAGTGCATTGATATAAAGGATAAAGAGTCCCCAAAAGAGAAAGGGAGTTCATCACTATGGATGTTGTAAGTCTTCCCTGGACCAAGGAAGGTCGAGATGCAATATGGGGTATGGTAGATCATCTTACCCAGATGACATGAGAAAGAAAGAGTTATGTCAAGGGAAAGATTTGGTTGAACTACCCATGAGAGAGATGGTTCAACTACACCTTGATGCGAGTTCAAAGGTTCTTGAGTTTGACCTAAAGGTTTCCTTCCAAAAGGTGGAAGTAGGTACATGAAGAACTCGATGTTAGCATAGTTTATCACCCCTAACTAATGGTTAGTATGATCCAGACTAAAGGGTCTGATGAGAGCATGTGTGTTCATTCATGGTGATATCTTGAGACAGTTCTTGTCCTATGAAAGATGTGATGATAACCACCATAGACAGTATCGGGAGTTAAAGAAGCTCTGTAAGGGAGGTTGTGTCGGTCACCACTTTAGTAAGGTGATGTTGGTGAAAGGACCACGTGACGGTTAGAAAAGGACCACCGTGCATGAAGATGAAGTCTCTTTGATCATGCAATGGCTGAAAGGATCCTAGAGATGACGGGGGTCGTGAGCGGATGCAAAGTAGACTGAGATGAAGTTCACTATGGGAGAATATGTTACATGAAAATCTGACCCCTCTAAGTTATAGCTAAGAGAGCTAAGTCCCTGATGCATGGGTTCATTTGAGATGGATTGGTGGAGAAGGTTAAATTTGATCTTACCTCTTAGGATAAAGAAATGTGTGATGAGTTCCATGTGTCCAATTTGAGAACTGTGTGAGGTACCCGACCATGTGCTGAGTAATGAACCTAGTGAGCCCCAAGGGAGGCTAACATGGCCTGAGTCACCTGTGCAGTTTATAGACGACAAAGTGAAAGAACTCAGAGAAAAGAATATGTGATGATAAAGGTTCTTTGGAAGCACCAATAGTAAGGTAAAGCCACATAGGGGCCAATGATGGACATGGAAAATTCTTATCCTGAATTGCTTGTTTGCTTGATGAAATCTTGAGCACAAAATTCCTATAAGAGGGGAAGGATGTTACAACCCCAATTTTTGGGTTCATTTGCTGAGAAATGTAATTTCTCATATTAAAGATATTGGAACAAATAATGATATGATTTATTTTGAATAAATGGATTTTGTTTACAATAGCCTTGATGATTGTGTTGTGGGCTTTATTGGCTATTGGGCCCAAATTACAAGAAAATTCAATTAGTAAATGAATAATTGCATATTTGAGAAAAGAAAAATGTGGAAACCTCTAGAAGGCAAATCCAAATAGGGATTTCGTGCCTCTTGGGTTCCTTGGGTTCCAAGGAGTCCAAAGTTGCATAGAGAGTGCAATAAGAAATGAAAAGATCCATTAAGTATTTCTTTATTAAGAAAGAAATTGAAAACAATGGTAAAATGTGGAAAACAAGTGAAAAGATGTATAATTGAGTTATCCTTGGTAGAATTTCATATCCAAAGGATTCCTAATGTTAAAAGGAATAATAATGAGGAAAACAAAAGAGAAATAAAGAGAAATCCTCAAAAAGAGATATTTTAATAAGAAATAAACATGAGGAAGAGAAATAATGCATATAGATGCAGCTAGAAGGATAATAAGTATCCAATAAAAGGATTTCGAAATAATAGAGTTTCTTGGGATCCAAGGAGTCCCAATGAAGAAAGAGGAAAGAGAAAATACCAATAAAGTTAAATAAGAAGATAATATGATGCATAATGAATGATTATGAGGTCTGGTTAAAAAGGAAATACTTTCTACTCAAGGAAAATGTTATTTCGTGGCTAATGGATTAAAAGCCAAGAATAAAGAGAATAAGGGAAAAGGTTTTTGAATTTCTAAATACCCAAATAATATAGTTATATTAGAAGATAATGAAGAAAGAAAAGGTTGCTTTTTAGCAAGGAAATATGATTCCTTTTGGGAAAGGACTTGAGTCCTTGTGGATGTACACCTTAGGGCTTCGTTACCCACCCTTCTATATATAGGGTACAACCCTAGTTCGAGCGAGAGAGAGAGAGAGAGAGAGATCCCACACATCTCTCTTCCCCATCTTCTTCAATCTCGTTTAAACCCTAGCCATGAAGAGCACCTTTCCTAGAGCAATAAAGGGGCCGGGAGGAGTTGCGAGGGAGTCTTGATGCTTCCACGACTTCAAGAGGCATTTGGGCGAGCGTCCCCTTACCCTAGCCAACCGCAGCAGTAGCAGCACGGCTGCATGCGGTAGCTGAACTACGGGTCTGCCCAGACCTTTTTCCCACCACCTCGGTTGTGGCTTGAAGGCCTTAAAGTTGCGATAGAGGTCGACGGACTAGGAGGAACCAAGGTGGGTGGTCGTCAGGGTCCAGCTGAGGGAGAAAAGGTGCAAGGCGCGGCTAGGGCAGCGCATTGGAGCTGCGTGAGGAAGAAGAAGAAGGAGGGCCCTTTGGACGATTATGCCCCTCATGGGTGTGAAGCAGTGAACTGCGGCTCGGTGGTATAAGGGACTTTTCGTCACAACTGAAGTCAAGCCTCTTTGCATGGGAATTGACGACGTGGCACTTGCTGATTGGCCGAAAGGTATTTTTCTTACAAATTCATAACTAATTCTAGTGAATTCGGATTAAAACAAGTCTTATATGAAAATTGATCCTCAAAACGAGAGGAATACAAAGAAATTATATTTGAAGCCTATTTCTACTTGGAACTCAAAAAGTATAGGGTTTTACATATTTTAATGCATTAATTGACAGAAAAACCCTAAGAACAATATAAAAACAATCATGATGAATCTTTTATATGTTTTTTATCATTCTTAACCTGTTACGAATGGTAAGATCATGAAAGGATGATTCATATGTTGCTCTTAGGGTTTTATGATCATGAACATGGTTTAATGGACCAAAAGCCCTATTTTGCGTAAATATGAGTTTTAGTGGTCATAATCCGATATTGCAAGAATACAACTATAATATAATGATTCTTGAACATAGTTTGTATTAGAAAATTCTTAATGAAGATAATTGAGATGGTTAGGATTTTGGTAGGAAACCTTCGAAACCCTAATTGAATATAAAGGATGCATATTTGAATATTAATAGGTTAATTTGAAATATATTAACTTGTTGATTAGTAATGTAGAGTTTTCATTCGTTTTGTATGCAATGTTGGTAATTTTAGGGTTTTAATCCATAAATGAAGAATAATATATATGGGAACCCTAATTTGGGATAAAAGAAGAGAAAACCCATATTTCTTTCGGATTTAGGAAATAAGTTGTTTAATAAGGATCCTAAACCGGTTAAGAGTATTAAAATAAGAAATTAAGGGTTTTCTGTAGTTATGATAAATTTGGGATCATAATTTTAACAATGGAGGCAAAAACCCTAATTTGCAAGGAAACCCTAAGATTGGAGTAGAAATCCTAAGGAATATGACAAAATTGGATAAATATTAATAAAAGGAAACTTGTGCTTTTATTTCAGGATTTCTATTCACCTTTACTTGCTTGATTGGGTTTCCCTGCATATTTGATTCTGTCTCGAAATCTGCAATCACAGGTATGTGGTTACGCTTATGAATAATCTCTTTAGTTTCACGGTGATTTCTGAATGTTTTTATCGGATGCTTGAAAATAACTGTTGGATGCCTTTTATTTCATGCAACTATAAAGTGACTATGATTATCACCATAAATATATATATATTTATATATATAACTGGCTTAGATCTGAATCCACCTTTGTGGCTTGTAAAGGCTAAAAAGGGGTAACCTAGAGTAAGGTCTAGGTTATCGTGGGTTAGAAATTGGGATACCAAGTGTAGTCCCATGAGACCCTTTAGCATGCCATGAGTTAAGGAGTGGGCTACCTATGGGTAGTGCTATGTGACTCAATCCTAGAAATTGGTTCACCTATAGATGGGACCATGAGGGGTTTAATGGGGATCTACTATAAGGAAAGTAGCATCTAGGTCCACTGCAGGGACAGCGTAGTGGATAGGGAATGCATGGATCGGGTAGTTATATTTAAAATGTAAAATTGTTTGTTAAATGGTAATTGGATGCAATACTTGTTATCATAGTTGCACGATTATTGTTTCTCCCACATACCAACTTTATGCTGACCGATGTTTTGTTTATCGGCATTTTAGGTACAAAGCCAAAAGGACAAATAGTAAATTGTCATATTGTGAAATACATGAGTTAGATTTTTAAGGAGGATTAGTTAGAGTAGAATCCATAAGTGGATAGAAGTTTATAGATCCAAGTTTTCAAAAAGGTATGTAAAAGTTTATTTTCTTACAGCTTTCCATTTTCGTCTGTTAAAATTTAATAATTGTTCTTGGTTAATTGTCAAACCTTTGATCCAAAAATTATGTGTGTGGCTTCAACCTCTCGGTCTCCCTTAATTGGGGGTTATCGGGAGGCGGGGTCATAACAAAGGCATTTTTGTATGTGAGAATGTGAGCATTAACTCATGGACGCACATTTTGTCTTGTTTCAACATGCAACGTAAGCACTAATCGTTTGTCATGCTACATGAATCAAATTGTCCTCTTCCACAACTTTAATCATTATTATTATAAAAAAATGCATGCCACTGACAAGGTCCTATCTCCTCAGCGTTAGGACGCACATCCCTGCTCAACTAAACAAACTGGTTGGATACATCTCGTATTCTTGATTTGAGTCTACTAATTGATTTCCATTATAACTAACACCTTAAGTGTTACGATCTCCTTCTTTTCTTTGTTCTGTTTTCCTTTTCTTGATTTCTTCCATTATTAACTACTCTACCATTGAAGGCTTTCCAAAAATTGAAATTTGGTCGTAGAAGGATCAAATTGTATCCAAAGAACAAGGGAATACAAAAAAGTAATAACAGAGGCGCACATACCAATCAATCGTATCAGTCGTATTCTTGAATTTGGAATCAAAAGAAGAATAATGCTTCCTAGAACGGGGCATAGAATAAGACCACTTAGATCAAAATAGCATTCACAGAAATGTTTGGACATTGAGTAGAATCGAACATTGAACTGTTGACAATAGTCAAAAGATGGGGGGCCAAATTCCCCTGAGTTAGTTTATGGGTAGGCAGTGCCTTCCAGGTTGGCTTCCACTCTAAACCTTGATATAAAGGAAGAGTGGAGACTAAGGGAAGACACAAATACCTCACAGGAAGTGACTGAATGTTTCCCAAGAGCTAGTGCTATTGGGATCGATTAAGTATGAATCATACTCTATCAATCTATTTTTTTTTCATGGATGAGATGAATTTGGAAACGAATTCCAGATTGTCCACATCTATAAATTCAAATGACAGAACAAAAATTAGGTGTTGTGTTTTTAGTAATAGGAGCAGAACAAAAAAATACGTGTTTAGTACATGGGTTGTATGTAAATTAGAATTAACCTTGAGAAGAAAAAAATCCTCAATAGTAATTTGTATTAAAATTCGTTATGTACCATTGAGTTAAACGGCACCATCTAATATCACAATTTGACATTATTTTTATTTTAAAAAAAATAAAAAAAAGTTGTTAAAGTAGTAGTTGCAATAATTAGAAGTAAGTTACTTGATTAGTATATGTACTATTTTACATATTGAAGAATATAAGTAAAAAATGCATTAACATGCAATAATTTATATATAATTTAATAAGAGAGAGCAGCTTAATAAACAACTAATTGACTCCGTTCAACATGTAAGTACATAAATAGATTGGAGCATTGAGCACATATACATGTTGTTTGAACACATAGACAGATTGGACTAAGGAACACACATGTAAGTTCTTACTCATTGGTCCTAGTCGATTTGTTCTCTCTTATTGAATTGTATATAAATGATTGTATATCAATATGTTACTAATTATGAGCACAATAGAAAAGTTGTGGAGACAGGTTATTAACATCCATCGATTGATTTATTTAAAAAAATAGTTATAGTTGTTATTAATGTGTTTCTTTCGGTTGCTTTTTTATTCTTTGTTTACAAAAGTGGTAATAGAGGTAGATCTAAACACACTTTTTACTAATTGGTTAGTTACGAGAAGTCTTATGAATTTTTGGTTTTTTCACTTCAATGAAGCTCTATTAGACAACATCACATTAGACCACCATATGGGAGTAATTCTAAGATTAGTCATGTGTGGAAAATCACCATGTTAAGAGAGTGTAGATGTTATTCAAGCAACTTTATTTACAGGTTTTTCCAAAAAAAAACGGTTACAACTTCATTATGATGACGTAGGATGATGTTGGGCCGTATTCAAACAGACCATTCAATAAATACATAATTCTTTTTACTGGTGTAATTCAACTTCATTCCATTAATTTTTTACAAAAGAATTTAGATTTATTATTTGAGCAGTTTGTTTCTTTTTTAATCTTTTTTATGAAATTGGTGACGTGTGTTAAAAATGTCTGTCGTTTGAACAATAATATTTATCTAGTCTGTAACTTTTTATGAGGGTTATTTGAACAATTTTAATCAGTTGTCTATACTACTATAAAAGAGTGAATTTATTTTTCAATTACAATCATGCTACTAACCAATCAAGTTGTAGTATTTTTGAAATATTGCATCCTCCTTTTGTTGAAATATTGAAGTATTTTTCATGTATTTTAAACATTATTTCTATTCACTAACCAACCACTCCCCACGCTTCCTCCCCCACTATCTCGGCGCATTCTTCCCCATTCTCTCCATGTCTCGGTAACCATCTCAAATTTTCTCCATACGTCACATATTTAAGTAACGTTTGTTATTCATGTTCAACAAAAATCTGTTATAGTGAGCTGTGTGTTGATCTTATCGTGAATTCAAAACAACAATACTCCACATTTCTAGAACAAGTAAACTGAAACCTCCACCATTCCAGTCATCTAGTTCAACCGCAGCCATCCACACGGACGTATATATCCTATGTGGATAGAATTTGCATGTAGTTATAGAAGATATCAGACTTTACTCCTCTAAATGCACATATCTTCCACCTAACAGAAGAAAAAAACTGCTCCGTCATCCACTCCACCCTGGTAAAATTGATCACCAACACAACGAACAAAACCACATATTGGAGGGATACTTCCGTGAGGCTCAAATGATGACCCATCATCGTGCTCCTCCACCATCTCCCAGTGTGTAGTGAAGATCAACTCTTACGACAAGTAGTTGTCCATTTTAGGAGAGGAGGTTTAGGAGGAGAGGAAATGGAAGAACTAGAACAAGAACACCTCCATAGCACACTTCCCTTATCATCCTGTCATGGTATGATTTTACACTACCAAAAAAAATAGTATAGGTGATAGTCATGTAAAAGGTTACACATTTTAGGTGGCATGCTTGTGCATCACTTATAATCTGTATAGTCTTGTGTGAAATAGATGACATACATTTTAGCATTTTGAAAAGGTTACATACTTTAGGTGACATACATGTAAATCATCTATAATTTGTATAATCCTACATAATATAGATGACATACAATTTATCATACATGAAAGGGTTACACTGAATATGTGACATATATTTGAATCACCTATACTATAATGAGGGTTTTCCATATAGGTGACATGTATATGAGTCACATGTGATCTATAAGGGGGTATATATTTAGGTGACACACATACATGTCAGCAAACTTTTAGGTGACATGTACTTGTCACCTAAACTTTTGGTGATAGACATGTCAATCGTCCAATATCTCCCAACCAATAATAAGTATCAACAAGCTTCATGGGGATATATCAATACATTTATTGACAATTCATAAAGGAAGATATGTGGGAGAAATCATTGTTGAGAGTCTTTTTAAGTAATCTGGAGGGTCAATCATAGAGGGATATTGGTATAAAGATCTTCCCCCAAACTCATATATGTCTCTTTTGTGAACATTCTAAGACTAATGGACATTTGTCTTGCGAGGCAAATTACTCCTTGACAGCGGCTTGCGTAGACCACCCATCCCAACAACAATTGATGCAAAAAAGTGGTGGCTATCGAAAGAGCTCAAATGACCTTGCTCCCATCATCCCCAAACTCATACACATCTCTTTTATGAATAGTTAAGAGGATAATACATATATACATGTCTCCAATCTAAGAATTTTCAAGGACTTTCTATGAGAGGACATTATCATGATATGGGCCCTAGCTCCACCTAGAAGCATTTTCACAGACTTTCTATCGACACGCGTTGTCATGATATGATCATGGATCCTCACTAATACATTTTAGGAGATTTTCATGAGTGGACATTCTCATGATATGGGCCCAATCTCCTCACAAGTACATTTTTAGGAACTTGTTGTGAGAGTACACTATCATGTTATGGGCCACAAGTCCTCAAAGTTGCATTTCAAGGAACTTGTTGTGAGTGAACACTGTCATGGTATGGTTCATGGATCCTCCCAAATGCATTTTCATGGGGATATATCAGTTCATTTATATGACAACTTGTAAAGGAGATGTGTGAGAGAAAATTTTGTTGAAAGTCATTCCAAATGATTCATAAAGGGATATTGGCATGAAAATAGTCATCAAACTCATACATGTCTCTTCGGTGATCATTCTAAGGCCAATGAGCCTTTGTCTTATGAGGCAAATTTCTCCTTGGAAACATCTTACATAGATAGACCTCCCACCCACAGTAACGATTTTTACAAATGGGAGGTAGCTGCCATAAGCACCAATCAACTAAGCTTCAATTATCCCCAAACTCATAGATATCCATTTATGAATAGTTAAGAGGACAATACATATATACACATCTCAAGGACTTTTTTGTGAGAAGACAATGTCATAACATAGGCCCTAGCCCCTCCTCAAAGAATTTTAATGGACTTGTCTGAGAGGACATTGTCATGTTATGGGTCATAGCTCCTCGCATATTCATTTTGGGGGACTTTCCTGAGAGGATTCTCGTGATATGGGCATGGATATTCACAAATGCAGTTTCAAGGACTTGTTGTGAGAGACCACTATCATGATATGGGCCCACGATCCTCACAAATGCATGTCAAGGGACTTGTTGTGAGATGATATTGTCATGATATGGGCCCAAGATCCTCACAAATGCATTTCAAGGGACTTATTGTGAGATGATACTGTCATGATATGGGCCATGGCTCCTCCTAAATGCATTTATGGACATTATCAATATATGGGCCCTGACACCTCCTTAATGCATTTGAAGGGACGTGTTGGGAGAGGACACTATGATGATATGGGTCGTGGCACCTCCCAAATGCATTTTTAGGGATGCGCTATGAGATAACATTTGTCATGATATGGGCCCTGACACACCTCCCAAATGCATTTTCATAGACTTGTTGTAAGAGGACATTCTCATGATATGAGACCTGATACCACTCAAATGCATTTTTAAGGACTTAATGTGAGATGACAATGTCATCATATGTGCCATGGCACCTCCCAAATGTATTTTCAATGACTTGACGTGAGATGAAATTGTAATGATATGGACCCAAACTTCACTCAAATGCATTTTTAGGGGCTTATTATGAGAGGAAACGGTTAATATATGGCCATGTCTCCTTCTTAATGCATTTGAAAGGACATGTTGTGAAAGGACACTATCATCATATGGGTCGTGGCACCTCCCAAATACATTTTTAGGGACTTGCTGTGAGATAACATTTGTCATGATATGGGCCCTGACACCTCCCAAATGTATTTTCATAGACTTTATGTGTGAGAGTACATTGTTGTGATATGGGACGTAACACCTCCTAAATGCATTTTTAAGGACTTACTGTGAGATGACACTGTGATCATATGCTCAATGTCACCTTCTGAATATATTTTTATGGACTTGGCCTGAGAGGTTGTTGTCATGACATGGACCCAAACTTCACTGAAATGCATTTTTAGGGACTTGTTATGAGAGGACATTGTAATTATATGGGCCATTGATCCTCCTTATTTCATTTTTAGGGACATGTTGTGAAAGGACATTATCATGATCTGGGTCATGGCACCTCCCAATTGCATTTTTAGGAGTTGATGTGAGATAACATTTGTCATGATATGGACCCAACACCTTCCAAATGCATTTTAATGGACTTGTTGTGAGAGGACATTGTCATGATATAGGACCTAACACCTCCCAAATGCATTTTTAAGGACTTACTATGAGATGACATTGTCATCATATGCGCCATGGCACCTCCCAATCATATTTTCAAGTACTTGGCGTGAGAGGACATTATCATGATATGGGTCCAAACTTCACCAAAATGAATTTTCAAGGGTTTATTATGAAAGGATACTGGAAATATATGGGCCATGTATCCTTCTTAATGTATTTGAAGGGACATGTTGTGAAAGAACACTATTATAATATGGGTCGTGGCACCTCCCAAATACATTTTTAGGGACTTGATGTAAGATAACATTTGTCATGATATGAGCCATGATACCTTCCAAATGCATTTTGATGGACTTGTTATGAGAGAGCATTGTCATGATATGGGACATGACACCACCCAAACGCATTTTTAAGAACTTACCGTGAGATGACATTGTCATCATATGTGTGATGACACCTCCCAAATGTATTTTTAAGGACTTGGCGTGAGAGGATATTACCATGATATGGGTCCAAAATTCACCAAAATGCATTTTCAGTTACTTATTATGAGAGGACACTGCCAATATATGGGCCACATATCCTTCTTAATGCATTTGAAGGGACATGTTGTGAAAGAACACTATCACGATATGGGTCATGGAACCTCCCAATTGCATTTTTAGGGACTTGATGTGAGATAACATTTGTCATGATATGAGCCCTGACACCTCCCAAATGCATTTTCATGGCCTTGTTGTGAGAGGATGTTGTCATGATATAGACCTGACACATTCCAAATGTATTTTTAAGGAATTACTGTGAGATGAAATTATCATCATATGTTCCATGACACCTCCCAAATGCATTTTTAGGGACTTGATATGTGATAACATTTGTCTTGAAATGGGCCCTGACGCCTCCTAAATGCATTTGAAGGGACATGTTGTGAAAGGACACTATCATGATATGGATTGTTGGGTCTTGTTTTGGTCAAGACTGTCATTTCTCTTGTGTTTTAGATCGAGAAAGATGTGCATTGTGTGCGTTTGAGGTCGAGACAGTTGGTGTTGTTTTGGTTGTGATAGTTGGCCTTGTTTCAGTCGTGGTGGTTCATTCTTCTTGTGGATGTGACACTTCGTCTTTATCTGGTCATGACATTGTGTTTGATGCAGTCATGAGGTTGTGTTGTGAGGGTGGGTTGCGAAGTTATGTTGTGAGTTGGTTGTGAAGCCTATGTGTAACACTAGTCGTGATGCCTTGCTTTAACTTTGTTGTATCACGTTCTATTGCAGTCATGACGTGCGTCGTGGAGACAGTCGCGATGTTGCGTTGTGAGATATGGGTCATGGTACCTCCCAAATGCATTTTTATGGACTTGACGTAAGATAAAATTTGTCTTAAAATGGGTCCTGACACCTCCCAAATGAATTTGAAGGGACATGTTGTGAAAGGACACTATTATGATATGGGTTGTTGGGTCTTGTTTGGTCAAGACTATCGTTTCTCTTGTATTTTGGGTCAAGAAAGATGTGCACCATGTGTGTTTGAGGTCGAGATAGTGTTGTTTTGGTTATGATGGTTCGCCTTGTTTCAATCATGATGATTAGATCTGCTTCTGGACGTGACACTTCGTTTTGGTCTGGCCGCGACACTGTGTTTGATGCAGTCACGACATTGTGTTGTGAGGGTGGGTCATGACATTGTAGTGTGGGTTGGTCACGAAGCCTGTGTGTAACACTGGTCGTGACGCCTTGCTTTAACATTGTTGTATCATGTTCTATCACGGGTACGACGTGCGTCATGGAGACAATCGCAGTGTTGTGTTGTGAGATATCGCTCATGGCACCTCCCAAATGCATTTTTAGGGACTTGATGTAAATTAACATTTGTCTTGAAATGGGCCCTGACACCTCCCAAATACATTTGAAGGGACATGTTGTGAAAGAACACTATCACGATATGGATCGTGGCACCTTCCAATTGTAATTTTAGGGACTTCATGTGAGATAACATTTGTCATGATATGGGCCATGACACCTCTCAAATGCATTTTTATGGTCTTGTTGTGAGAGGACGTTGTCATGATGTGGGACCTGACACCTTCCAAAAGCATTTTTAAGGACTTACAATGAGATGACATTATCATCATATGTGCCACAACACCTCCCAAATACATTTTTAGGGACTTGATGTGAGATAACATTTGTCTTGAAATGGGCCCTGACACCTCCTAAATGCATTTGAAAGGACATGTTGTGAAAGGGCACTATAATTATATGGGTTGTTGGGTCTTGTTTTGGTCAAGAATTTTATTTCTCTTGTGTTTTGGGTAGAGAAAGATGTGCACCATGTGCGTTTGAGGTCGAGACAGTTGGTGTTGTTTAGGTTGTGATGGTTGTCCTTGTTTCAGTCGTGATGGTTCGTTGTGCTTGTGGATGTGACACTTCATTTTGGTCTGTTTGCGACAATGTGTTTGATGTGGTCGCGATGGTGTGTTGTCAGGGTGGGTCGCGGCGTAGTGTTGCGGCCATGTATCATTCTTAATGCATTTGAAGGGACATTTTGTGAAAGAACACTATCACGATATGGGTCATGGCACCTCCCAAATGCATTTTTAGGGACTATATGTGAGATAACATTTGTAATAATTGATGCAAGTATGTGGTGGTTGTCATAAGTATGTGACCAATTGTGTTGTGATTGTCCCCAAACTCATACACGTCTCTTTAATGAATATTTAAGAGGACAATACATATATACACGTCTCCAATCAAATTATTTCTAGAATTTTTTTTGTGAGAGGATGCTATCATGATATGGATCCTAGCTCCTTCTAGAAGCATTTTCACATACTTGTTATTAGAGTACACTATCATGATATGGGCCATGGCTCCTCAAAAACACATTTTAGGACAGACTTTGTGAGAGAACATTCTCATGATATGAGATCGAACTCCTTCGTAATGTATTTGTAAGAACTTGTTGTGAGAGGACACTATCAAGATATGGGCTCCATCTCCTCATAAACGCATTGTAAGGAATTTCTATGAGTGGACAAAAGACTTGTTGTGAGAGGACACTGCCATGATATGGGCCATGAATCTTCCCAATATGCATTTTTAGGGACTTGCTATGAGAAGACACTCTCATGATATATGTTCTGGGTCCTTAAAATATGCATTTCTAGGGACTTGTTGTGGAGGACATTATCACGATATTCCTCCCAAATGTGTTTTCATGGACTTACGCTAATAGATACACATCACGATATGGACCATGACACATGAAAAATGCATTTATTGTGACTTATAGTGAGAGGACAATGTCACGATATAGGCTATGGTCCTTAAAAATGCATTTTCAAGGAGTTGTTGAACGAAACACTCTCATGATGTGGGTCCAACCTTTCACAAATATATTTTTGGAGAGTCTTTGTGAGAGGAAACTATCATGATATGGGCCATAGTGAGTATTGCAATTTCAGAAAGTTAGACCTTTAAGCCCTACAAGCGAGACCTACAAACCCCATAAGCAAGATCTAAACACCCCTCAAGCAAGATTTCCAGACCCTGCAAGAAAGTGTTGCCATTCCATCTAGAAAAAGTTGTCTGGCCCCGCAAGTGAGTACTACAAGACCTGCAAGTGAGTGTTGCAGACCCCGTAAGCAAGTGATGCAAGTCACAAGAAACTGCCACAAGTACCACAATTATGCAATTTTCTTGGCAAAAACTATCTAGGTGATTATGATATGGGACTTGGATCCTCCCAAAATGCATTTTTAAGGTCTTGTTGTGGAGGCCAATGTCAAGATATGGAACCAGGCTCCTTCCTAATGCACTTCAAAAGACTTGTTGTGAGAGGTCATTGTACGGATATGGATCCTAGCTCCTCTCAAATGTATTTTTAGGGACTTTTTGTGAGATGAGACTATCATGGTATGGGCCCTGACACCTCCCAAATGCATTTTTAGGGACTAGCTATGAGAAGACATTGTGGCGATATGGGCCTCAAATCCACCCAAATGCATTTTTAAAGACTTTCTGAGCAAGGATACTATCAAGACATGGGTCATGGGTCCTCTCTAATGCATTTCCATGGACTTGTTGTAAGATAACACGATCATGATATGAGTCTTGAATCCTCCTAAATTAATTTTTAGGGACTTGTTATGAGATGACATTTGTCTTGATATGGGCCCAAACCCTCACATATGCATTTTTAGAGAATTGTTGTGAGTGGACATTGTCACTATATGGGCCCCAGTTCCTAAGAAATGTATTGGAAGGGATTTTTTGTGAGAAGAAATGTGTCATGGCTCCTCCTGAGTGTACTTTTGTTGGAATATATCAACACTTATTTGGTCACCGCATGTTGGACGACGTCGTGATGCGAGGGCGCTGAGCCACTACACGTGACGTGGGCACCAATGACAATTCTATTTATCTCCCACCTACCTCTGATTAATTATTGCACCTACCCTGGTGTCACTGATGGTAGGGGTTCTCTGCTCGTCTCGTTGCCCCATACCATAGTATCCAGATCCTACTTCCATAGTGTCTCTCGAACGCAAATAGAAGGTGACCAGAAAGGTCCGGTGGTAACTTCAAGTCTGATTCAACTTATCGACTTTTGTAAGACTTGGCCTGACCGGCGGTGGATGCCCTTTTTTTGGCAGCCACGCCCATAGCAGCATGGGATTAGGGTACGAGCGCACTCAGAGCATCCCTGGTTCCTAGCCGTCCAGGTCTCAGCACGTTGAGGACCGACACGTTAGAGACTGACATCGATCCCTAGAGGCGACAACCCATACACAGTTCCCTATAGTTATGTGTTAAGAAGGCTTGGTGCTGGTCAACCCAGCAGGAAGGACTACCCTACTGGATGCCATACACGGGAGGCCATCTAATGACCCTAGATGAGGCTCAAATGTGGGCTTGTTTCCTACTGACATCTCTCGTCCAGAGTGTGGAGTGAAGATTCTAGGTGGTCCAATTTCTACAGATGCATCCTTTGCAAAGGAACTTCTCCAGAAATGTGTGATGAAGACCCTTGATATGATGGATCGCATGTCCTCACTCCAAGACCCACAATGTGAGCTTCTTATTCTTAGGTCTTGTGTTGGGATGCCCAAACTCTTGTTTGGTTTTCATACAACACCTCCTTCTATCACACCTGTGTTGGATATTTTTTATCACGGTCTTCGTCGTTGTCTGGAGCATATTGTGGTTGGTGACGGCCCGTGTTTTGGTGATGTACAATGGTGTTTGGCTACACTTCCTATGCATATAGTAGGATTGGGGATCAAGTCCTCTCATGATGTCAGTAAATTTTCTTTTTTTGCCTCTCATATACACACTACATATCTCCAAGACCATATGTTGCGTGAGGTCATATGCGTACCTACAGGGCTCCCCTTTGTCCAAGCACATGCTACAATATGCAATATCTTGCCATCTTTTTGTTGTTCTATGTTGACAAGTACGCCTTCTTCCACCCCAAAGACCCAGTCTATTTTAGCAGACGCTTACTACAAAACGGTCATCCAGCAAATCATGGCAAGAGACTTATCCTTACGGTAGGAGGCTATTCTCACTTCTTTACAAGCCGATCATACACAAGATTTTTTTAGGGTTGTTCCTATTAATGGCCTTGGTCTATCTATGTTACCCATTGAGTATCGAGATATACTTTGGTATCGACTTATGATTCCCTTGTATCTAGCTTATGAACACTGTCCAATTTGCAACATCATAGATCTTGATGCCTTTGGTGATCATGTAGTGTACTACCGCTCGCGGCCTGGTTATAAGTTTCGTCATGATGTTGTTCGGGATGCTCTCTTCAACATTGTCTCTCGAGCTGAGTTAAAGGTTTTGAAAGAAGCTACTTTGGCCTTCCTTGGCACTCAATCTGATGGTTTTCATTTATTGCAACCTGCAAACATTCTTTATTTCACTGGATGAATAGAAAACATGCTTGTGTTGACCTAATAGGATTTTCTCCCTTGACATGTATCCTTTCAAAAAACATTAAAGAAGGGAAGGCAGCGTCTGAGGCAGCAATACAAAAAGTTCATAAACATGGAGCAACATGTGAGGCCAATTAACATCATTTTCTACCTTTTGCCTTAACACCTTTGGGGTGCTTGCCGACGATGTAGTTTCTCTTCTTCGACGCCTTCAACATATAATAAATAGGAATCTTATGACACCTTCATCTACATGTAATGATTTTATTTTTGGGTCCTTGGGTTTTTCCATCCAAAAAGGATTGGCAACCCAGTTTGTTGCTCGTGCTTCTGTGAGATCTTTTATGTAATCATTTGAGCAATTATATACAGAGTTTTATGTGTTCTATTTAAAAAGGACATGTGTCGGCCAAATTTCTATTGAGAGTCATTATAATTCAATCTAAGTCATTCATGAGGGGATATTGACATGACAATTGTCACCAGACTCATACAAGTCTCTTTTGTGATCATTATAAGGCTAACATGTATTTGTCTTATTAGGCACATTGCTCCTTGGCAACAGATTGTGTAGACCACCACCCCCAACACCAATTGATAAAAATGGATGGTGGCTTTCGCAAGCACCCAACTGAGTGTTCTTCAATCGTCCCCAAACTCATACACAACTCATTTATGAAGAACTATGAGGACAATGCATACATGCATGTCTCTGATCAAATCATTTTTAAGGACTTGTTATGAGAGGATACTGTCATAATATGAGACTTGACACCTACCAAATGCATTTTTGGATACTTGATGTGAGTGGACATTGTCATGTTATGGGTCTTGGTTCCTAAAAGAACTTTTATATACTTTTTTTGAGAGGACATTGTCATGATATAGGCCCCAACTCCATCCAAATACATTTTTAGGGACTTTCTATGTGAGGACATTATCAAGATATGGGTCATGGATCCTCCGTAATACATTTCCATGGACTTGTTTTGAGAGGACACTATCATGATATGGGTCATGAATCCTCTCAAATATACTTCTATGCACTTTCTATGCATGATATTTGTTATGTTATGGGCCTTGTAACTTCCCAATATATTTTGAGGGACTTGCTATGAGAGGATATTGTCATGATATGGACTGGACCCTCTCTCCTCTCCAAAGTATATTCAGGGACTTGTTGTGAGAGCACATCATCATGATATAGGCCTTGGTTCCTCACAAATTTATTTTTAGGGACTTGTTGTGAGAAGACAATGTCATGGCATTAGTTGTGGATCCTCCCAAATGTATTTCTAGGGACTTGTTGTGAGAGAACATTGTCATGATATGGGATATTGCTCCCCCTAAATGCATTTTGAAGGACTTGTTGTGAAATTACATCATCATGATGTGGGCCATGGATCCTCAAAAATTTGTTTTGAGGAACATGTTGTGAGAGGACATTATCATGATATGAGTCATGGATCCTCCAAAATATTTCTATGGACTTATTATGACAGGACATTGTCATGATATGGAATGTGGATCCTCCTAAATACATTTCTAATGACTTGTTGGGAGAGGACATTGTCATGATATTGGAGGTGGCTCCTCTCAAATGTATTTTCAAAGACTTGATGTGAGAGGATGCCATAATGATATGGCCCTTGGTTCCTCCCAAAAACATATTTAGCGACATGTTGTGAGACACCATCATGATATGGGCCCTGGCTCCTCAGAAATTTATTTTCAGGGACTTACTGTGAGAGCACACTATCATGATATTGGTCACATATCCTCCCAAATGCAATTACAATGACATGTTGGGAGAGGACATTGTCATGATATTGGAGGTGGCTCCTCTCAAATGCATTTTCAAATACTTGATGTGAGAGGATTCCATAATGATACGGGCTCTGGTTCCTCCCAAAAACATATTCAGTGACATGTTGTGAGACGACACCATCATTATATGGGCCCTGGCTCCTCAGAAATTTATTTTTAGGGACTTACCGTGAGAGCACAATATCATGATATTGGTCACATATCCTCCCAAATGCAATTACAATGACATGTTGGGAGAGGACATTGTCATGACATGGAGGTGGCTCCTCTCAAATGCATTTTCAAATACTTTATGTGAGAGGATACCATAATGATATGGGCCCTGGTTCCTCCCAAAAACATATTCAGTGACATGTTGTGAGACGACACCATCATGATATGGGCCCTGGCTCCTTAGAAATTTATTTTCAGGGACTTACTGTGAGAGCACACTATCATGATATTGGTCACATATCCTCCCAAATGCAATTAAAATGACATGTTGGGAGAGGACATTGTCATGATATTAGAGGTGACTCCTCTCAAATGAATTTTCAAAGACTTGATGTGAGAGGATGCCATAATGATATGGGCCTTGGTTCCTCCCAAAAACATATTCAGTGACATGTTGTGAGACGACATCATCATGATATGGGCCCTGGCTCCTCAGAAATTTATTTTTAGGGACTTACTGTGAGAGCACACTATCATGATATTGGTCACATATCCTCCCAAATGCAATTACAATGACATGTTGGGAGAGGACATTGTCATGATATTAGAGGTGGCTCCTCTCAAATACATTTTCAAAGACTTGATGTGAGAGGATGCCATAATGATATGGGCCCTGGTTCCTCCCAAAAACATATTCAGTGACATGTTGAGGTCGAGACAGTTGGTGTTGTTTTGGTTGTGATAGTTGGCCTTGTTTCTTTTGTTAGGGTCTATTCTGCTTCTGGATGTGACACTTTGTTTTAGTCTGGTCGGGGCACTGTGTTTGATGCAGTTGCGACGTTGTGTTGTGACCGTGGATCGTGACGTTGTGCTGTGAGGGTGGATCGTGACGTTGTGTTGTGAGGGTGGGTTGCGACTTATTATGAGATAACATTATCATCATATGTCCCATGGCACCTCCTAAATGTATTTTCAAGGACTTGGGATGGTTTTGGTTGTGTTAGTTGGCCTTGTTTCAGTCATGATGGTCCATTCTGCTTTTGGATGTGACACTCTATTTTGGTCTAGTCACGACGATGTGTTTGTTATGGTCGTGATGTTGTGCTCTGAGGGGCTTATTATGAGAGGAATTTTTCAATATGGCATTGTGCTCTGATGTCGCGACACTGCGTTTGTGAGAGGAGATTGTCATGATATGGGCCCAAACTTCGCCCAAATGCATTTTTAGGGGCTTATTATGAGAGGAAATTGTCAATATATGTGCCATGTCTCCTCCTTAATGCATTTAAAAGGACATGTTGTGAAAGGACATTATTATCATATGGGTCGTGGAACCTCCCAGATGCATTTTTAAGGACTTGATATGAGATAGCATTTGTCATGAAATGGGCCCTAACACATCCCAAATGCATTTTGATGGACTTATTTTGAGAGGTTGTTGTCATGATATGCGCCCTAACACCCCCCAAATGCATGTTCATAGACTTGTTGTGAGAGGATGTTGTCGTGATATATGACCTAACACCTCCCAAATGTATTTTTAAGGACTTATTGTGAGATGACATTGTGATCATATGCTCCATGACACCTCCCAAATGTATTTTCAAGGACTTAGCGTGAGAGGATGTTGGCATATATGGGCCCAAACTTCACTTAAATGTATTTTCAGGGGTTCATTATGAGAGGACATTGTCAATATATGACCCTAGATCCTCCTTAATGCATTTGAAGAGACACGTTGTGAAAGGGAATTATCACGATCTGGGCCATGGCCCCTCCCAAATGCATTTTTAGGGATTTATTATGAAAGGACTCTGTCAATATGTCGGCCCTGGCTCCTCCTTAATGCATTTGAAGGTAGATGTTGTGAAAATACATTATCGGCATTTGGGTCATGGCACCTCCCAAATGCATTTTTGGGGACTTGATGTGAGATAAAATTTGTCTTGAAATGGACCATGAAACCTCCTAAATGAATTTTCATGGACTTGTTGTGAGAGGACGGTGTCATGATATGGGACTTGACACCTCCCAAATACATTTTTAAGGACTTATTGTGATATGACATTGTCATCATATGTGTCATGGCACCTTTCAAATGTGTTTTCAAGGACTTGGGATGGTTTTGGTTGTGATTGTTGGCCTGGTTTCAATTGTGATGGTCCATTATGCTTCTGGACGTGACACTTCATTTTGATCTGATTGCGAGACTGCATTTCTTTCGATCATGACGTTGTGTTGTGAGGGTGGGTCGTGAAGTTGTGTTGTGGGTTGGTCACGAAGATTATGTATAACACTGACTGTGATGCCTTGCTTTAACACTATTGTATCACGTTCTATTACGGTCGCAATGTGCGTCGTGGAGGCAGTTGCAATGTTGTGTTGTGAGATCTAGTTTCCTTCTTGTTGTTAATCACTTTCAAACGAAGCTTAATAATCCAAAACCAACTTTTAAACCCTCAAACCTTACTCTCCACTTTAGGAACATAGCTCACATTAACATAGCTCTAGTACCCCCATCTCCTTGAGGATTGACCCTACTATTTCCACTTGCCTATACTACAACACGACCCCGTGCTCATATGAGCACGTGTGATTAGTTAAACCAATGTGTTGTACTAGCTCCATATATAAAATTTGAAAGATCCATCGTGTTTTTTGTTTGCGGGGTTGCATCTATTCAAACTCTAATTTAGTAGTGTGTAACACCATAGGTAGAAATGCATCAGTGCTCGTTTTAGGGTTTGATGATCTTGGATCAATGAGTTTTGACCTTGACGATGCTGGTGTTCTTGTTGTTGGGTCTTGTTTTGGTTAATATCATCATTTCCCTTATGTTTTGGGTCAAGAAAGATGTGCACCATGTGGGTTTGAGGTTGAGACAGTTGGTGTTGTTTTGGTTGTGATGGTTAGCCTTGTTTCAGTCATGATGGTCTGTTTTGCTTGTGGACATGAGACTTCATTTTGGTCTAGTCGCGACACTGTGTTTGTTGTGGTCCCAATGTTGTGCTGTGAGGGTGGGTTGTGACGTTGTGTTGTGGTTCGGTCACAAAGCCTATGTGTAACGATGGTTGTGACACCTTTTTTTTAACATTATTCTATCACCTCCACTTCCACCACCAAGATCAAGGATGAACAAAAGCAAGAAAATAGGAAGAAGAGAGCTAATATTCTTGGGTCAAGGATGAACACAAGATCTGTCATGATATGGGTCGTAGCACCTCTCAAATATATTTTGGGAACTTGTTGTGAGAGGATATTTGTCATGATATGGGCCTTGGAACCTCCTAGGTGCATTTTCAAGGACTTATTGTGAGAGGACACTACTCTGGTGATTCCACTACTGCTTCCTCCTTCTGTCGATGTTGCGCTGGTGCATTCTATGGACATCGACATTGTTCCTCCTCCCGTTTGTGCTCCTCCTCCATCCAATGCTGCTTTAATCTTGCCTCTACTGACGATGCCGCTACTCCTACTCGTCGTTGCTGACACCACTACTCCTCCTCGCCACTGCTCCTAGACTCTGGTGACACCACAACTCCTCCTTACCATTTCTAGCTGCTTCTCCACCACCTCTTCTCCAAGATGAGGACTCTACTTCTTCTCTCTCCTTTCGGCAAGGTAGATCTTTTTATACTTTTTTTCTTTTGAAGATTTAAGCCATGAACTGCGAATGGCTCATTAAATCTATTATAGTTAGTTTTATGGTAACTGCTACTCGGATAATTTTAGTAATTCTAGAGCCAATATATGCACCAAACCTTGACTTCTGGAAGGTCAATGTGGGCTTTGCCCATTGCTTTGATGATTCATGATAACTTGACGAATCACACACCCATCATGCCAGAGACACACCATTCAAATTTATGCCCTATCAACTTTCAAATGGCCAAATCAGGGTTTTCTATTTGTAAATTTCTGATTACACAAAATTAAGGGATAATGTGTTCAATATGATATTGTATGGTTGTGATGAAAATGCATATATGTAACTATGTATTTGATTAGAATTGAAAATTATGCGTATATATTAATATGTTGTTGGCCTAAATTTAATTAAATTTTGATTAATTGCATGATTGTGATAAAAATTAATATATGTAACTATATATTTAATTATAGTTGAAATTTCCTTATAAAGCCTAATATGTCATTTCACTAGATTTAGTTAGATTGTGATGAATTCTAAACCCTAAAGACATGCATGATAGCTCTACTACAAGTGTGAAGACCATGTAAGAGAGACACCAACATTTCGTATCACAGTTGGGGTATACCAATGATCCACACTCAACTCATATATGTTCAATCTTGTTACGGATGAGTTGACAAAGAATGTTTAGGATAATATTCCTTGGTGTATGTTGTTGATGATATTGCATTGATTAACAAAACTAAAGATAGATTGGATGATAAAATTCAACTTTGGAGAAAGGCATTGGAATCAAATGGATTGATGACTATTAGGAGCAAAATTGAGTATATGCATTGAAAATCCATTCTAGGGACTTTCGGTGAGATGATGTTGTCATGATATTTATCCCAATACATTTTCAGGAAACTACTATGAGATGTCATTGTCAAGATATGGATCATGACACCTCACAAATACATTTACATGGACTTGTTGCGAGTGGAAAGTGTCAGAACATAGGTTATGAATCCACACAAATTAATTCTCAGGGAGTTGTTGTGAGATGACACTCTCATGATATGGGATCTAGCTCATCAAAAATGCATTTTGGGAGAGTTGTTGTAAGAAGACATTGTCATGATATAGGTCGTCGTGAGTGCTGCAAACCAAGCAAGAGTGAGCTACAAGCCCCTCTAGCAAGTGTTGCAAGCCCAACTAGTGAGAGATGCAATCAACGTAAGGAAGTGATGCAAAACCTTGAAGTGTGTGATGCAAGCCCCACAAGAAAGTGATGCAAGAATCGTTGCGAGAGATATGAGCCTAACAACGGAGAGCTGCAAACCCAACTAGTAAGAATTGCAAGCCCACAAAAAAGTGTTACAAGTAAGAGGCAGAGTATGCTCATAAAATCTAGTATAAAACAATCAAAGTTCTAATGATGGTATATATAA
This sequence comes from Alisma plantago-aquatica, assembly GCA_963693085.1. Classification (NCBI taxonomy): domain Eukaryota; kingdom Viridiplantae; phylum Streptophyta; class Magnoliopsida; order Alismatales; family Alismataceae; genus Alisma; species Alisma plantago-aquatica. Next base: position 941,830,126 of record OY856413.1, read on the forward strand.
TTATTTATCATTCCTAACTATCGATGAAGATTGTATTTTCAGGGGCTAAAAATACAATTAAAAAAACTCCACCATTTCACGCACTAACTGTACACCCCCTGAATCCCTTTCTTCCTAAAACACCCATGCCCACGACCGGCCAGTGCGAAGACATTATATCAACTTCACTCCTGAGCCCTCTCGGTAGACTCTGTTCCCATCGCCTACGATGCATATGTTCTTATTTTCTGCTCTCTCCCTCTCTCTGACCCTCAATCCATTTTCTTCTTCATGAACAAGTCCTAATTTGCATCTCCTTTCATTTTCCTCCTTTAGGCAGAGCAAGGAATCGAGGATTCTGATGATTACGAGTCGCCTTGCTCATTGAATCCACAGTGCTTCCATCTATAGGAACAACGACAGTTAGTTTCCCTTTGCTTCAATCCTCAATCATCTACAGACTGCCTGTTTGCCTTTCCTTTTTATTTGACGTTCAGACTCACAGCAAATGATCCAAAGGAGGGCATCGACATCGACAAGCTACAGATCCTCAGAGAGCTTCAAAGGGGATCAGCGACGACATACATCAAATATTGGGTGAACTACATAGGGGATTGGCGATGACATACATAAGATCCTGGGGTAGCTCCAAAGGGAATCGCTGGTGGTGACAACCGCAGTTGGTGTCGGCGGTTGGAACTTCATCATCCATGTAAACCCCTGATCTTCAACTACTTTCTTCTACATGTGTGAACGTTGCCTTCCTTCTCCCTCTCCATCGGATGAATGTTGCCTTCCTTCTCTGTCATGGTTGTGGGAGCCATTTTCTTGGGGCAGAAGGGTCGTCTACAGGGGTGAAATTGTTGTTGGGTGCCCTGCTCACAAGGTGTTTTTGAAAATGATGAGGGACTGGTTTAGATGTTAGCATCTTAGTCTCACTCCAACCAGGGTGTTACAGTTGAAGGGATAAATTTTCAGGGTGTATGACTAGTACGCCTATACATATAGGCCTTAGTATACCCACTAAGAAACATGCATAAGGGTATGGTGGTCCATGGTATATACAAAGTATGTAAGTGAAGTGTTTTAGGCCTATTGAATTTGTAGGAATGTGGTTATGCCCATAACCATTCACAATCCTATTATTCTCTTATGTTTGACACTCCTAGACAAGTGGTCAGAGCTGACAATTACAGAAGTCTCCATTGCTATAACCTGTACCACCGTTGCCTTCTTTAAACCTCTTGCTATCACTACAACTGCTGCCCTAAGGGGAGCCACTTGCCTCCTTATCCACTTGAATTTAATTTCTTCTACTTTGTGCAACATATCAGCTGAAGAAATTTCTTGTCATGTGGTTAGTGCAAAATGATTATTCAATGTTGTTGGTTCTCCCAGCTCTGTAAAAAAGCCTCTTTGATGTCTTTTTATTATATTTATTCTCCCAGTGACTTACTAACATGTCTTGCTTTTTATAGTCTAACTAGTGGAGTCCTAATAACAAGCACCTTTATGAATTTTTGTTTGAGTGAAACATGGATTTGTTGTGTTGCAGGCAGTTAATCTATATGTAGTAATGACCTCATGTGTCCCAAAAGGTGGGTATGAGATTACACGTTATCAATTTTCTTGGAATCAGTTGATATGATAAGAGGACAATTGTAGGAGGAAAGCATATTCATATCGAACAACACTTGTTGGATACTTGTGTACCTTTTTTAAAGGTAATCTTTCTTGAATTTATGGTCTAGATATAGAACTTTCAGTTTGATAAACTTTGCATGCCGTATTTGGGTGTATTGCTCTTGTATATGGTAGAAGGGACTTGTCTGAATGACTCAACATAAACTATGCGTTAAAATAATCCCTAATGTTGTATGACAAAAGGTGGTGGAAATCTAATTTCTAATGATAGCCCCATACAAACTCTACTCCTTTCACCCTTAAAAATGCATAATCTTAGAAGCAATTGTGTCATGTGAGATATTACTTTGTTGAGGCACGTGATGAACACAAGTGGGTGTGTTCCATATGCAATGATTCTAGCTCAAGTTGGTTGAATATGCTTAACCAGACTTGTTTTCTACTACCTTAACCGGATTTTTTTTCCTACTACAATTTTTGTGTGTGTCATGCAAATGTATCATTCTACCTTCTTATGATATCCTTTGATGCAGTTGATCAAGATTGTTAGTATGCTACATAAAAGAAAGTCCACAGTAATAAACTAGTTAAGAGGCAGTTCAACATATACACATGTAGTCTATCAAAGAGGCAATGTCATGCTTTTCTATGCAAATTTGGTTAGGAAACTTGTGAAAATGTCATCTCCAGACATGTAAATATTCTGCAGACTAGTTTTCTAGTGTTTTATTTCAAAACGGTTGTATGATTTGAAATTATTGCAAAACATCTAGTGGTTTTGGTACATGTTTGTGATTTGTTCAAGGGGCAAAGGCTTGGCCATATCCTCTCGTTGGTGTATCAATATTAAAAATGTTTTTAGTTAACTCACATATGATCTATTTGATAGTAAAGACTAAAATGTATTTTATACAGATTTCTCAATAATATATTGTGATGTTTTTTTTACTAGAATGAAGCAATGCCATCTGCTAGTTTGAATTATGTGATGTATTGTTTATTAATATGGGTACATCTCAGGTTGGACGACATTTACCTTCGAGACTGCCATATCCGTACAAACTGGTAGGGTCTTTAATGGAGCTGGAGAGGACAACTTGCATTCCAGGATCCAAATAAAAAGGTCGACTGTTGTCTTGTATTGGACGGTTTCACTCATTCATCATGGCCCCATTAGTACTAGTGATGGCATGATCCGTAAGTGCCAAATACCACTTCTCAGAAGATGTTTTTGTTACACAGAACTTCAGATGGAGTCATTAGATCATTTTTTTTGTATGACTTAATATTGTGTCTGACAACCACAGTGGACATATTTGCAGGCTATTCCAGCATTCTAATTTGTAGAGAACTCTCACCTGCAACGGTAGCTACATAGTATTAAATATGAGTTGCTTCCCCTTCTGCTCGTATCTGTCACACTTAGAATAGCAATTGTTGAGTGATTTCAGTTTGGAAGGGTGATATAATGGCAATGTACCTTGCTGGACAGGCCTTTCACTCGAGTGTGACCATTTGGTGGTCAAGGTGGATAGCCTATCCAGTAACCACTTGCTTGACTGCCAAAGGTGAGCCATTTTTCAGTTGGTGAGTTAAGAAAAGGAAATGGTTTTCATTGCACTGATGACAAACTCAGTAGTAGTAGTAATTATTTAATTGTCTTGTATTATTGGAAGTTCAAGTATGGGAAGAAGTCCATGAGCCATATCCCACCACGATGGCACCTGCCCACCCTTACGCACGACATCAATGATACATGTGATCAATTGGAAGGAGTTCTCTCACCAACTGTTGCTAGAAGATGAGGATAAGAGTCCCCACACTATGGAAGAAACTGATTGATGCCTCTGGAGGGGTGTCCAACTCTGCCAACGTCCTGCAGTCAGCAAAAACAATCCCAACCCATCTAGATGTGGGGGATTACTTTGTTACAGTGGGCATTGGCACGTCCAAGAAAGACCAGACTGTCCTTTTTAAAACAGGGAGCGACCTTGGCTGGATCTAGTATCATCCGTGCAACCACTCTTGCTATCCGCAACAACAGCTGATATTTGACCCCTAGGCCTTATCCTCTTACAACAATGTGTTATGCGGAGACACGGCCTACGGAAAGCTCCTCATAAAAGTTGCCACGAAAAGAGCTACATCTATGGGGTGTGCTATGGGGACGGCTCCTCAAGCATCACGTTCCTCTGCAAGGACGAGCTGACACTCACGACCACATCCAAAACTGACAATGTGTTCCATGTGTTTATGTTCGGGTGCGGCCAGAAGAACCAGGGGGCATTCGGAACGGCCACAAGGCTGCTCGGTATGAGCAGCAACCCGCTATCATTGGTGTCACAACCTGCCAGCATGTGTCTCTACAGGATTAACAAGCGTGATGTGGAACAGTCTCAACTGCAGTTGTGTGATGGAATTATCTGAAGAATGGCAACAAGAGTATTGTCAACTGGTCAACATGATCAAATTTTTATATTTCTATGGCCATGATGTCACTATGTGTGTGTCAACTATATTGCTATCGTAGTTGTATATTTGAGATAAGAAATATAGAGTTGACGTTGAATGTGTATGATTAATGTATACATTGGTTATTAATAAAATATATTCATTTCAGTTCTATTTGGTTCTTTCTACCGTGAAAAAAATAATGTATTTGTTCTGCCATTATATTAAATATAGCCAATATTTAAAAATATTAATACATTATGGAGAGACAACACCATGATCATCCTACTCATCATACAACCATTTTGAATCACAATTTATATGATCATTCAACACACATTGTATCAATTAGGTGACATCAAATATCATTATCTATTATTACATAGGTGACAACCATAGATGTTGCTTTCACTTGTAATGATGATAGTGTTTGATGCCATCTATTGACATTCTGCAGCAAACATGTAACTAGCTATAGATGACATGTTTTAGAAGAGCCTACATAGCACAAAGGTTACACATAAAAGATGACGTGTGTTAAGTCCATGACAACCAATCACGTCATCTATTAGGATATGGGTGACACACTTGAGCACAATAGATAAAGTGTTTTGTAGTAGTGTTATATTTTCTACTTTTTTAGCCTTGTGTTTTTACTATAGATATACTTGAATGCTATCAATGTATAGTAGTAGAACCTGAGCTAGACAAACCGTATCAATATGTGAATCTATTGTTGATCATACTACCCGCAACCAACATGATGGTTAAGATCTACCTTTCATTGTCAGGCCGTCGAATTTTCTTACTCTGCAGACTTGGTTCTCACAAGTAAACTACCGTCTCCTAGAGCACGACCCATTTCGACCGATGTTTCTATACACACTTTTTCAATTTGCTTCTCACCTGCATTATGCTTTATGATCACCTACACGATTTCCATGATTTTGTCCTTCAAAACTACCCACGACTACTCGTGAACATGATGTAACATCCCTTCCTAATCCCTGGCAAATACCACCTCTTCCCCTCTTTCCTTAGCAACGGATTTGTCAAAACCATACAGTAGTTTTGCATCTTTTCATATATCTTCACCTCAAGATAACGAATTTGTTCTCTCAGTAGCCTACTTCTACGTATGCAAAAGAAACGAGACATTTCTATCAACATGAATAAGTAAACTTGAACTCATAAATGACAACGGATACATAACTTCACGATGATTTAATACTGGGTTTTCCACACTAGGAGTCAACCACATCTGACTGTGCATCGTATAATGCATTTTTTACTAAGAACAGTCTTGTTTAACTTATTTTCAACGAACTTTTCCATATTTACCTTGTTATCTCACCACTATCTTATATCATAATACTTTCTGGCCGATTTCTGTAACAAATAAAAAGGTATATATAATTATAGTGATTTAATGGTTACTGGGAAGGTCAGAGCGAAACATTAGGGGCAAGTGCTGCTTTATATCAAGGGGTGAGTTGACTCCTGTAGCAGCAAGAGCCCTATAATAACAAGTGATTTGATGAGTAAGTCAATGAATCTGCTAATCAATAAGCACATGTCATTTTTCTGTCTCATTAAAACTGAATGTCAACTAGGTCATATACAATTGATTTGTGCTCCACATGATGTCCTTGTTAAAGATAATAGAAGCTGAGTTCAGCTTTTGGAAAACTAGAGAAGCTTCAAAGGCAATGAAATTAAGAAAGGAAGAGGTTCAAGGGTGTTTACAAACTATTCTATTTATACAGATAATATATAGTGGCCATACACTTACGTACCTGGATTTCTTTATCCAGCCTCCTCCTCGGTATACGGTTTTGCTTTAGTATTAGAATTCAGTAAACCATTGTTCAAAATGAGACGATGTAGCAATGACATGATAGAATTTTTTGTATTTAGATTCACTACGTGGATGCATGTCTTCTTCTTTGTAATCTTTTTATTATAAATAGGTCCTTTTCTGCCATTAGTGTATATAATAGACTTGAATTCTTATCCTTGGACAATCAAGGATACGTACAGATATAACATATATTTTTTATTTCTTTAGTCTTATGCATGCTTGTAGCGTCTATGTTTGTTCTGTGTATTAGACAAATGTGTATAGTTCGTACAGTTTATGTGAGTTATTATGTCTATAAGCTTCATCGTATAAAAAGATCTTACTTTAGAGAATATGAGTTTTCAGACCACTCTGCCAAAAAAAAATTGTGGATGACAGAATGATGATAGCCGGAGCTGTTGAGCATCCTCTAACCTAAATCAACTGTAAGTGAATACATATGAGTTTCTGATTTTCCTCATTTCCTCATTTCAAGACCTTGACCACCAAGCATACTCCATTAAAAATTTGAAATAATTAATCTATATTAGAGTATTGTTCAATGTCTCAATAAAACTATGACGAGGGGACTAAACCACAATTATATTTCATACAAATGTTATTTTTACTTCAGTATAATTTGTTTTTAAGTTATTTTCTATCCATTGACAATGAAGTACAAACAATGAAGTACTAACTTCACACTTTTAGGTGTGGCTGTTGAGCTTTCCCAAGAACAAAAAGTTTTAGATTAGTTTACTTGCTTCTAACGAAAATTCAAATATTTAACTTCTTTGTATGCAAATGTTGTATTTACTAATTAAAAGTTTGAATATTTACTTCTATGAAAATTTTATAGCTTAATCATTTGCATGCATGCTTCGTACAATTTTGTTTCTTAGAAGTCATAGATGATGCAACGTTGAAGGTACAAGTGAAGAATATGTTTTTCTTTCACAAAGCAAGAGACGCAAAGCCAACATTGAAGCTTGACGGAGTATTCTATAACAAAATTATATGCTAACATTTTAAATACAACTCTTAGGACTTAGCGAGAATGGCTGAATTAATTTTTGAAGTATATAGAATCCCACTTGAATGAATGTTTTCCACATTTTTTAGTTTAGATTTGTTTTATAAATTATCTAATTAAATCATTATCATATTTTTTATTTTCTAATACTTCATCTTTTTGCTAGAAAAAACTATTGGTACATTATGTGTCACAACAGATGACTTTTCTATGTAATAGTACTCAAGGCACACTATTTTGCAAAAGTAGTGATGACTGTTGTGTAATTTCAAACGTACATCAAATCTAATCCAAAATATTCAAAGTTATCATATTTTAAGTGACAATATTTGTTTATATTTGAATTTCAGAAATCATAATGTATTTTGGATTAACTAATTAAATGACAAACATGTAGAATATACAAAGAATTGCAATTAACTTAGCACTTCATCATATTCAGTGAGTTTTATTGAAATTATTTAATCTATAATATTTTTAACAAATATCTGCTTTATTTTGACTCAAAATATAGAAAGAGCTAATGCACTTCAATATTTGTTAGAAAAATGTTTAGGATGATGGATTCATTTAAAATAAATATGTATATCAACAAAAATAGATCATATGATCCTGTAAATCATTACATATGACTCATAAAGTTCATTGTCATCATCATCATAACCACCACTGACACTATCATTATTTTTTATTTATTTACGAGAGAACCACCCCCGTAGAAGTACCACAATCGTGACCCCCCCCAGACAGCGTAAACTCTCGGGGCATGAGAGGGTGTGGTCCGGTCACCCCCTCCCGCGCCCAATCAAATTCGTGTTACTTTTCACAGAGCGCCTTTGGCGTGATTCGAACCCAGGTCCTTCATCTAGAATTACCGAGTCGTAACCACCTGGTCATTATTTTCATATCGCCTAAGCTCCATTCCCAACCATATTGAGGTCATTAACATAAATAGTTATTCTTCATTCAAACCTATTACATGTCTTATTCTCATTAAGATGTAAACAACATACATTCTGTTTATAAACTCTCCCAAAGTAATTTTATTTGCCTCTTATATAATTGTACATAACTCAAAAGCGTTAATTTGAATTTATGTAATTCATATTCAAAACACTATAGTCATTTATTATTTTATGCATGTTGAACTTACCTTACAACATGTTTATAGGAAAAATAAAAATCATCTCTTATTTCGATATTTTTAGAATTTTCTTTTATATAAAAATTTAGTGATAATTATATAAATAAAAAGTAGTGATAGTATAACAAAGAAAAAACTTATACTTATTGCTTCTACTAAAAATTCAAATGTGTCATTAATATTTGATATTCAATACAATGGGGTGAGTATAATGTTTACATGCATGTGCATGTGTGTGTTCACTAGTTTTCTTAAGAAAGTGGTGATTTTTTTATATTTTTTAAACAACAGCCACTATGTCAGTGTGAGCACTATTTGAATATCTTAATTTACTTAAGCATATAAATTTTTCACTAGAGTGATTACAAATTTTTTGTTAAGTGCAGAAAAAGTCTCTAAGTTGTCGACATTTGTATTTTTTGTTAGATGATCATTTAGTAGAGAACATCATATTAGACTAATACCAGCAAATTAATTCTAATACCAAACATGTGATGTAAATGTGTATCAAAAAGTGCATCTACTAATCAAGTAACTTGTTCCTCATTTCTTTCTACAAAATTGATGACAACTACTACTTTAGTAATTGAATATTTTTAAATAAAAATAATAGTAAAGGTTGATATTATTCAGATTCACTTTTGAGAATTTTTTTCTCAATATTAATTCCAAGTTTAAATATATTCATGTGCTTAGCACGTGTTCTCCTTTCTGCTCCTATTACTGAAAGGACAACACATCATTGTTTGTGTGTCATGTGTATTTATAGATGAGGACAAGGAGAAAGAGTACTTAATGACATGAGAAATCAAGGAAAGAAAAAGAAAACTAAGAGAAGCATAGGAGACTAATACTTAAGTTTTTACTTATAATGGCAAGCAATTAGTAGACATAAGTCAAGAATATTAGAGCTTGTACATCCAACGAGTCTATTTAGATAAACAAGGATGTAATTAATAGGCTACCGCCTAATGCCCAAGAAAGAGGACCTTGTCAGTGGACTTAGATATTTTCAATAGTCAGAAAGGACAGTTTGATTCATGTCACATGACAAGCCATTTGTGTTGAAGTTGCATGCTGAATTGAAAGAGAATGTGTGGCCAGGAGTTAATGCTCTCATCCTCGCATGCAGAAATGGATCACATTAGATTTTCAATAATATATATATATATATATATATATATATATATATATATATATATATATAGATAGATAGATATAGATATACATATACATATACATATATATACATATATATATATATATATATATATGCTAAGAGAATTGTGTACCTGAGTACATATCACTTATATGTATCCATCTTCATTTGTGATGATTGTAAAATTCTACTTAACAATCCAACCTTATGGATGCAAGGTTTCCTAATCTCATATATATATATATATATATATATATATATAGAGAGAGAGAGAGAGAGTCAGACTAGAATACACTCGAGTGTATTTGGAGCAGAATACACTCAAGTAGTTTTTCATGATGCAATAGTTTTTTCAAAAATCTAATCCATTGATCTTCTTAAAAATCTTGTGAATAGCTCATATACAAAATTTGAGCACATTTGGACATTTATAGGTCATCTTATAAAGACCGCAAAAATTATGCATTTCAAATTAATTTCATGCGTTGATTTTGTTGTCCTTGGATGAGTGACTTAAACTCATCCAAATGGACTCAAAATTTGCATGTAGACTAGTTATAGTGTGACAGTGAAGATCAATGGTTTAGATTTTGTAAAAAATAGTCTTGATATGCAAACACACTTGAGTGTATTCGTGCGGTCTGTGCACTTGAGTCTATTCTAGCCTGACTTTCTCTATATATATAAATATAATAGAGAGAGAGAGTCATGCTAGAATATCACTCGAGTATACAGATCATGTGGTCACTCAAGTGATGTTTGTAAATCATGACTATGTTTTTGCAAAATGTAAACTATTGATCTTCATTGTCATATTATAATTAGGCTACATATAAATTTTGAGCCTATTTAGATTAGTGTAAGCCACTCATCTGAGGGAAACAAAATTGACCCACCAAACTAATTTAAAATTCATTGTTTTTGTGGATTTATAACATCACCTATAAATGTCCAAACGGGATCAAATTTTATATATGAACTATTCACAAGATGTTTAAGAAGATCAACAAATTAGATTTAAAAAATATATTGCGTCATAAAAAACTACTTGAGTGTATTTCACTCTGGATACACTTGAGTGTATTCTAGCCTGACTCTCTCTCTCTATCTCTATCTCTCTCTCTCTCTCTATATATATATATATATATATAGAGAGAGAGAGAGAGAGTCAGGCTAGAATACACTCGAGTGTACGGATCACACGAATACGTACACTCAAGTGTGTTTGCATATCAAGACTATTTTTTGCAAAATGTAAACCATTGATCTTCACTGTCATACTATAAATATGCTACATACAAATTTTGAATCTATTTGGATGAGTGTAAGTCACTCATCCAAGGGCAACAAAATCAACGTGCGAAACTAATTTGAAATACATAATTTTTGCAGTCTTCATAACATGAGCTATACATATCCAAATGTGCTCAAATTTTGTGTATGAGTTGTTCACAAGATGTTTAAGAAGATCAATGGATTAGATTTTCAAAAAAAACTTTTCATCATGAGAAACATATATATATATATATATATATATATATATATATGTTTGTAGAAAGTAAAACACACAATATTATGAAGGTCTGGCATAATTTAAATTATGAAGAATTACTAAGGTGCGTTAACCCTAATGCCTCTAATACGGAAACCATAAAGTGGAAATTATCACAAAGAGTTTTTTTAATAAAACATATTGTATTGAATTGAGTAATATCAATCAATGTGATATATCAACAAATTATTCAAACTTTCAAATTTATCAGATTTTTACAATAAATAATGTTGAACTAAATATTAAATTAATTAACTGAGAAAAAATAGAATATGAAGAGTTTATGTTAAAAAGTGGAAGAATTATTTTATTAAGTTGATAAATTATGCTATAATCATAAATTAGAATTACAAGTTAATCTACTAGATTATGATTTAATGTAATTAATTTTCTTTGAAGCCAAGGTGGTTAAATTGATGCCTTATGTAAAGCTAAGTGGTATGTAATAGTGGATTTTAACAGATTGATATATCATGACATAAAACTATAAGAACTAATATGAGATATCTATAATAATGGTAATGAGTATGAAATGAGGAATAAGTTATGAAAATAAGTAAGTAGTTCTTTTCCCAAATATTTTGATTCATGTAATATAATGAACATAACATCTTTCAAGAAAATAATATGTACTTTTCCCATATGACATAAAATACACTACAAAATTGTCAAGGATGTTCAATGAGAAACTAACAAGTACTTCTTTGGGATTAGAATCAGGAACCTTAAGCTTTGAATGTGTGAGATAACCCAAAACAAGCCAAACCATTGTCAATCAAGAATATAGGATTTTGAATGAAATAATAATAAGGAATGATGTACATGTACTTATATTAGAAAACAAATATGAAAAGAAAAACATATTATATTCGTAGATATATTTTCTTAATTTTTACCTCTATTTCAGTATATGAAAGATTATTGGATAAGTTAAAATGTTTAGTCCTTTACTCAATCATACGTTTTGTATGTGTATTTGTCTTTAATATCTGGTATTAATATATGAATGTATAAGATATAGTATATCCATGTATCTTACAGTTAGGTTTAATAGATAATGTTCATGTTGACCTTATTATTGTATTCAATGTGATCATATATACTTATAAAATGCACTTTTAAAATTAATGACGAAAGAAATGATCAATGAGGCTAATATGAAATCATATCTATTAAACCATGCTAGTTCCTATACAGGCAAAATTAATCAACAAACAATCTTGTGAGGTCTAGTGTCTATGTAAGAATTCCATTATTATGACTTAACTGCATATGAAAAGGACTTTGGATGTTCTTGTTTACAACAATAGGGTTTTAAATGAATTATTTCCATGTTAAAGATACTTTGAAAGTTTCTCTTTCATATAAGTTGTTGAGTTTCATTATTTTACAAGATGAAAAAATTGTAGTAAATTCAGTATAATCCAATAAATTCTCTAATAATGAAATGGGATTCTCGAATATGAGTAACATTGAGTAATAATGTAATGAACCCTAATTGATAAAACTAGCATCCAGAACATTCTTCTATCTTTCCTTGGTCTTGGAATTCAGTAATATGAAATAGCTTCTTTATAGTAGTCTAGATAAGTCATACAAAGGTTATCAAAATCATGACCTTGAAGGTTTACATGGAGTTGTGGAGCCTCACCAAAACGTGGACGACACACAAGTTCATTGCCATAAAGAGTAGAGTGTGGGATCTCATGTAGTAGGCAAAGACATAGCTCTAGTTTTATTAATAGTCTTGTGTTATTCTTTACGAATGTGTTGTTCAGTGATATTTTTTTGAGTATACATATATACATATATATATGCCCATTTGTTCACTAGTTTTGATAAGACAATTCCTATGTGATAGTCTAGCAATCTGATAGAGAACATTTGTATAGTAGGCTTTAATCCTTAAGCCCTACTTAACTAGTCACATTAGTTAAGGAGTTAGCACTAATAATAGACCAAAAGACCACACAATGGGTTGTTTGGACTAGATTTTACTAGATTTACTTTATGGCTGCAATCCAAACCAATTAGCAAATAATAGTGCATTTTATCAGAGTATGGATGGTGGATATATTATTTTATCTAAGTTACCTTTCGGTATTGTTTATAAATATTATCAGTTGCTACTGTAAGTATGATATGTAGTATTCTTATTTTTAAATATGAAAAGGTACTTCTACTTTTATTATTTGTAGCCTAACAAAATATGGTAGTAAGCATGGTTGCTTTATGTATTAGGTTATAGAATAATTTAGTCATGTTTTATCTAATTAAAACTCATGACCTATACATGCTATATAGTTGAAGTAGGATTCACCCACTCACTAGGAATATGTGAGCCTCATGTTGGATGAATTAATATTTCTAGGTGTCATGATGCCTACCGAAAGGATGGTTGAAGGAAGTTGTTAAGATGAAATTTCATTTGAGTAGAATATTTATATATTCTCACCTTCGTAATGTTGTTGTCAATTAATTTATTACTTTTTAATACATGTTCCATGTTGTAAGATAGTTCTATAAATGACAAGTACAGTTTTTCTTTATAAAAAATGAATGCAAATTTTCTTAGCTAGTAGATGTTAATTAGTATTTTTGTCCCACGTCTTCAGGTTGTAAGAATTGTTCCTGGATGAGTTGCAGGATGTCAAAAACTTACTTTATAACACTAATATTGATTAGTGGAATTATATGTAATATCTTTTTCAATTTGAAATCTAGATTTCAAAGTTTATTAGAAATCTAAAAAAATACATGTATGTCTTCTATTATTACTTAAATAGCATACATTTCTAATGAAACGTTTGTTATATTAGGTTGGGTTTCATCTTAAGGAGGTTGTAGTAGTTGGTGATATACATATCCACAAGGGTAATCCTTTGATTACCTTTGTGCTAATACTGTAGTGATATCATATGTGTACTTGTTTTGTTATACCACTAGTAAAACCAATGTAGAGTCTCTATGAGATCTAGTTTTCTATATATACCCTTATATATTCTTATTATTATATACAAGATGTGTGATGATGTTGGGAAGTGGTATTTAGTGATAACTTTTGAATGTGACTAGGGGCCAATTTCATTAATGTGTGTATATATTAAAGAGTATAGGTTTATTAACCAATTTCTTTCTTTCGATGGAGGACCCCTGAACCTCCTACAAATAACTGATTGGAAACTTTTTAAATTCATGATCCTACATACTAATGTTGGAGGTATTGTAAGAATATTCTTACATTTTGATGATCTTATATGGTAAAATATTTACCTCATTAAATATGGTTAGTTATCCTAGGGACATGTATACCATCTTGATATGTGACCTTTTTTCATTGAGTCTAGTTACGAAAGATTTTTTGATATCTATTGCAAAGATTTCTCCGATATGGATTGATATGATTAAGATCCGTCACTTTGTCCTTAAGAGTCACATATTCTTCATTTTAATTGACTTGTGGCCTTGATGTACCCTTCCTTTTGGTAGACTTGTCATAAAATATCATCCTTGTTGTTGGTGTGACATTAGTTTTATAAAATAATGTAAATCATCCTTTGAAATGATGTGATTATTTGATAAAATATTGCTTCTCAATATTGTGCTTTGGTTCTTGGTGTGACATTAACAACATAGATCCATCAACTTGTTCTTCTAGTCAGAGGGTTTAGTGGGCAGATCAAGGACATTAAAAATTGACATAATAAAAGATGATTCTTAGTTATTAGTGATGATGTTAGTAGTATCATTGAAGGTATTTCTTAAGGGTAATGGAAAATAATTAGAAAAGTTCCAAATGTATAAGAATTAAGCTGAAACACAAACTATCAAGATATTTTAGATAATGAGATCTGATATGGGAGAAGAGTATGCCGCCAATCCATTTAAAGTATACTACCAAATGTTTGGTATCCAACATGAAGTCCTTTCCTATATTTTCCAAAAAGAATCTAGAATAGTAGAATGAAATATTAGAAGTATGATAGGGTATGATCAACAATTTGTTGCAAAGCTCTAGTTTACCTACCAAAACATGGGGTAGTGGTGAATAAAACTTTCCATATTCTAGTCAAAAATTCCCATAAGCAAAATGGAAGTTATGCTTTTGAATCTTAGTTTTTAAAAATATAGTCCCTAATATATCAAGTTGTAAGTTTGCCTTGAAACAATACTAATATCTAAGAAAAAAAACAAGATCGATACTCACAACTATTGATTTGTATATTTAGGTTATGATGTGAGGATCTATGCATACAACTTTTTGAAGTTGGATATGGTATATGTGTCACATTCAAGAAATATATTAATTCCTAGTGCAACATTAGTTTATAATGATCACATGAAAATTCATTTCCCTAAATTTGTTCTTTTAGACATCACAACCCTATATTATATATTAAGTGGAAGGAATGTTTGATGTTTTGGTGATGTTGAGTATGTTTTTCTACTTGAATGGATTCCAAAGAAATAACTACAATAGGATAAGTAATCATGAAAGGAATGCTATGGAGTTTTGAAGTGGTATTAATAGTTACAATTATGAAGTTGATTTTGTATCCCATCATTTGGGTTCTTTTGAATCTAGTTTTTATAATGCACACGTGAAAAATGATATTCAAACAATCCTATTGAGTGAAATCTGAGAGTTAGTGGACTTGCCTCATGTATACAGTATAATAGAATGTAACTAGATTTCAAAATAAAGCTGAGTGCAAATGCATATAATAGTTCCTACAAGGCTGAATTAACTACTGAGGGAAGAACACCAGAGGAAGGAATGTATATTATTTCAACACGTATTACCATGTTACTCATAAGACCACAAATTGACTACTTATAGTCTGTCTACCATAAATGACCTCACCATCCAACACATGGATATTAAAACAACCATTTTTATGGTGATCTATAGGAAGATACTTATGATGAAAATCCAAATAGATTAGTGGAATCTAAGAATGAATCTAAGTTGTATAAGGTTGTTAAATCATTATATGTATAAAATTCAAAATGTTGACTTCCATGCGTACTCCAGAAAACAATGACTTGAATGCAAATAGTGTTCATGATATAAAACATAAGAAAACCTCATTTACATTGGGAATGTATATATTTTCATTCACCTATATAAAAACATATAAAAATGGCCACAAAAACATTATTACATCACCTACTTTGCACCAATTTGCCTCAATGCTCCTAGGTTTTGGAATGATTCTTGGTCAATTTATTACAAACATAAGTTCCTAACTACAAGCCTTCAAATCACTCGCACTCTTAAGAATATCTTTTTGGACAAGGCTGCTAAACTCTATATTTTAAACTGAGACAATATGGTTTACATGTTCTGAACTACCCTTGTTACCCCCAAACAAGAACAATAACATAATTATATGTCTTGGGCATCCTAGGGCCCCAAAATTAATACAATTTGGATTGGGGTCCCCATGGTTTCCATTTTCATTTCCTATGACTTATCAATCCATGG
Organism: Alisma plantago-aquatica; assembly: GCA_963693085.1. Taxonomy (NCBI): domain Eukaryota; kingdom Viridiplantae; phylum Streptophyta; class Magnoliopsida; order Alismatales; family Alismataceae; genus Alisma; species Alisma plantago-aquatica. The sequence goes on from OY856413.1 coordinate 941,846,416, forward strand.
TTATCTTAAATAGCTTTAATAAACACTCTTTAAGAAAAGTATAAGCTCCATCTTATGCTCACGTGCAACCTTGACTTTGAAAAATCTTAATATTCATCATCATCATCATTATCATCATCTAAGCCTCAATCCCAACTATGTTGGGGTTGGCTACATGGATCCTTCATTTCCATTCAACTCTATCATGGGTCATATTCTGATTGAGATGTAGAGATTCAAAACCTCTCTTTATAAGCTCATCCCATGTTAATTTAGGCCTTCCTCTTCTTCTATTTATAGTGTTTGGCTCAATAACATTGCTTCGTATAGGCGCACTAGTAGGTCTGCGTTGTACATGTCTGTACCATCTGAGTCAGCCCTCACGCAACTTGTCATCAATGCTTGCCACCCCCACTTTATTCCTGATATAGTCATTTCTCAAACGATCTTTTCTTGTCTTCCCACACATCCATCTCAGCATACGTATTTCGGCCACGTTCATCTTGTTGAGACCTTGTTTCTTCACCGCCCAACATTCACTCCCATAGAGCATGGATGGTCATATAGCTGTTCTATAAAACTTACTTTTTAACCTAAGAGGGATCTTCTGATCGCATAAAACTCCAGTTGCACTCCTCCATTTCAACCATCCTGCAGTGATCTGGTGACAAACATCATTTTGGACATCCCCGTATATTTGAATAATAGAACCTAAGTAACGAAATTTGTCACATTTTGGTATATCTACTCCGTCTAACTTGGCTCCATCATTCACACTGTGAGATTGGCTGAAATTGCAATGCATATACTCAGTTTTGCTCCTGCTAATCATCAATCCATTTGATTCCAATGCCTTTCTCCAACATTCAACTTTATCATTCAATCCATCTTTTGTTTTGTCAATCAAAACAATATCATCAGCAAATAACATACACCAAGGAATATCATCCTGAACATTCTTTGTTAACTCATCCATAACCATAACGAATAGATATGGGCTGAGTGTGGAATTTTGGTGTACCCCAACTGTAATAGTAAAAGTTGGTGTCTCTCCTCCAGGAGTCTTGACACTTGCAGTAGATCTATCATACATGTCTTTAATCAAGTCAATATATTGGATAGGCACACCCTTTTTCTCCAAAACCATCCATAACACTTCTCTGGGTACTCGATCATAAGCCTTCTCTAGATCGATAAACACCATATGAAGATCTCTTTTGCTTTGTCTATACTTCTCCATAAGCCTCCTTATCAGAAAAATAGCCTCTGTTGTTGATCTTCCAGGCATGAAACCAAATTGGTTGTTTGATACCTGTGTTATAGATCTAAACCTCTGCTCAATAATCCTCTCCCAAAGCTTCATCGTGTGACTCATCAGCTTGATACCTCTATAGTTTGTACAACTCTGAACGTCACCTTTGTTCTTGTAGATTGGGACTATAATACTATTTCTCCACTCATCCGGCATCTTCTTGGTCTTCATAATCTTATTAAAGAAATTTGTTAACCATGTAACTCCCTCATCCCCCATACTCTTCCATACATCAATGGGAATATTGTCTGGTCTGCATGCCTTTCTCATTTTCATCTTTTTCAAAGCATTCTTGACCTCAAATGGTGAAACTCGTCGTGTGTAAATGATATCTCTCGTATTCATGTCACACGAGTCGCTAACATTATATGCAATATCTCCATTGAAAAGCTTATGGAAGTAATTTCTCCACTGGTTTTTGATATCATCATCCTTCACCAATACTCTACCATCTTCATTCTTTATGCATTTTACTTGACTCAAGTCTCTTCCTTTCCTTTCTCTTATACGAGCCATTTTATATATATCTTTTTCCCCTTCTCTAGTGTCTAACTTCTTATACATATCATCAAAGTATCTAGACCTTTCCTCCTGAACCACCTTTTTAGCTTCTTTCTTTGCTTGCTTGTATCTTTGGAACGTTGCATCATCTCCAGATTTGGGAAAGCTCCTATAGATCTCCCTTTTCAGTTTAATAGCCTTTTGTACTTCATCATTCCACCACCAAGTCTCCTTCTGTGGAGGTCCACAACCTTTAGACTCCCCCAAAACCTCTTTGGAAATTTTTGTTATGCAGGAGCTCATGTTATGCCACATAGTGTTAACATCAGACTCCAAGTTCCAAGTTACCTCCTTGATGAGTATATCATGAAAAGTCAATTTCTTTTCGCCTTTAAGATTCCACCACTTGATCCTGCTATCTTGGTTTCTGTTATGTTTGCCTTTATTGATCTTCATGTTAATATCCAAAACTACCAACCTATGTTGGGTCGTGAGTTCTTCACCAGGAATCACTTTACAATCCTTGCATATGTTACGATCCACCTGCCTTGTAAGGAGGTAATCAATTTGGCTACAGTTGTGCCCACTCTTGAAAGTAATCTTATGAGATTCTCTTTTCTTGAAATGGGTGTTTGCCAAAATCATATCATATGCAACTACAAAATCTAATATCCTCTCTCCTTCTCCGTTCCTGTTGCCATATCCAAAACCGCCATGAACTCTCTCAAATCCAGCATTACCACTCCCCACATGGCCATTTAAATCACTCCCAATAATAATCTTCTCCTCGATCGATATTCCTTGCATCAATTCATCCATGTCATCCCAAAAATCCTTCTTCGCATCCTCGCTAAGGCCAACTTGGGGGGCATAAGTGCTAATAATGTTAAAAAATATTTCCCCCAAGAACAACCTTGATAGCTATGATTCTATCACCCATCCTTGTAATCTTGACGACACCATCCTTCAACATCTTATCAACGATAATACCTACGCCATTTCTATGTTTATCAATACCTGTATACCAGATTTTGTATCCTGTGTCTCCAATCTCTCTACAGCGTTCCCCTGTCCACTTGGTTTCCTGCAAGCAAGCTATATTGACTTTTCTTCTCATCATGGTATCTACTATCTCCAAAGATTTCCCTGTCAAAGAGCCAATATTCCAAGATCTAACTCTAAACCTTTTTTGTTGAACTTGCTTCTTTACTTGCCTTCGTCGAAAATGTTGCCCCTGCACATTTTTCACTACATCTGGGCAATGATGCGGCGGGACTAGCTTCTTTACCCACACCCGTCCAAGATGTGGAAACCCTTGCATATTTTTCACTACATATGGGCGATGATGTAGCGGGACTAGCTTCTTTACCCACACCCGTCCAAGATGTGGAAACTCTTGTTTATCCTTCAACACAACCGGGCGTCGTTGTGTCGAAACCCCTTGCATATTTATCACTGCACCCGGGTGTCGGTGCAGCGCGTCACTAGGTAGGGATGCTCCAATGATATTCTTATAAGGATCCATGTCATAGAAAGAGTGACAAAGTTTTTATAGGCTGGCTGTCAACCTACCACCAACCCTCCTCCTTTACCCGGGCTTGGGACCGGCTACATTTACACATAAAAATGAAAACATAGGCGGAGTTGAAAAATCTTAATATTGAGCAGCTAAAATGAATTTATTTCTTATTTCATGACAAATCTTTCTACTAAACACTGATTATTCGAATGGCCCTTTTTCAAAGACATGTGAATGTATCTACATGTCAACTTGTTGATCCATGTTCTATCCTAACATCATATTCTTCAAACACTTTTACCTAGTTCCTCATCTACACTTAATATGGAATATAATATGACAACTATAATATTCTATGGAATATTTTGAATAATTGTCTCTTAAAAGAAATGACCACTCAGATAAATATTAGATATTAAATCATATTGTCACTTATGCATTTTTGTCTTTAAATTATCTTTAATTTAACATATTGTAATATCCTCAATTTTGATAAAATTGAAATGCATAAATATAAGCCATGGATTAATAAGTAATCTTCCCCAATGGTGTTATTACTGGAATATTAATATTAATCACCATTATTGCATGAGTGGTTGTGGTACAAGTTAAATAAAAGGAAATCATACATGAGTTAATAATAATGATTTTTTAATGTGATAAATAAAATCATTTTCATGTTCCCAAAGGAAAATAAAATGCATGGTGTTGTAGATAGTTAAGGGATAATTATCTAACACAGATTGGCAAACCCATGTTTGAGGCATCAAATGAGAATATTTTAATTTATCTTTTGAATAATTGGAAAGAATAATGAAAAGGAAGGAGATTCTAAAAATTGGGAGTTAAAGGGTACTCCATGAAATGATGGTAATTTATGAAAATTCTTAAAAGAGAAAGATGTGTACATAAAAGTTTTCAATAAAAGACCAAATATAAATTGTGAAAATAATGATTGTTCTTCCTTTTGCATTGCTTGTTGCCAAAAGGAGAGGGTAGAGGTTTCTTCTCATAACATGGGGAATTTTTAAGAAAATCAAAGAATTTATATCAAGGAATATTTGGAATATTGAAGAGAGAGATAAAGAATAGTTGAGACTTCAATAATAATATTATTAAGTATGGGCCAAGTAATTATGATCCTTCCTTAGTAGAATTTTGTTTGCCAACCAAGTTCTACAAATATGAGGGAGTTGGCCGAATCCATGAAAGGAAAAGAGCAATTATTCTTTTAATGGCTTTTGGATGAGAATATTTAGCCATGAGTTGTGAGAGTAAGATATCTTTCGGAGTAGGTGGTTGATGTGTTTAAAACACATGCCATATCAGTGGTTTGGGGGCCAATGAATGTCTTACATCCAACATGTTTAATTGGGAAGGATACATGGTTTCCCTCCTCCTTCGCCTTTCTATGTCGGTGGATTCATATTCCCATAAGCATTAGGATTTCATTCTAAGACCTATATAAGGATTCCCATAGCTTTTGCATCAAGGGAAGTTGTCCGTAGAGGTTTGCCTTTGGTCTTTTTTCCTGATCCCCCACCCCTTTCTTGGTGAGCCAAGACATTGGAGAATGACATTTGGGAGCCACGACGTGCCAGAGAATTACATGTGGGATCTGTGGCATGGTGGATTTTAGGAAATATCAGTTGCAGAACTGCTTGATCAGGGCCAAAGAGTGGAAGGCGATGGATCTCCTCCTGCCGTCCTACCCCACTGCACGGTCGGGTGCAAGACAGAGTCGTGGTCTACTAAAGAAGAGATGCGGCGGGGGGGGGACTTTGATGTAGTGACCAAGATACACAACTTGAAGACCGATTACTAAAAAATAGCTGAGCGCGTGAGAGAGAGCAGCTAGCCCAGAGGTTGGATGTGAGGGATCTAGCTGTAGCAAGGGAGGATCTTGGGCGAGCTTCTGTCCAAGACTCGTGTAGAATCATGTATGAGAGAGGGCAGGGATTGTGCACCCTAGCATAACGTGGAGAAGGGAAGCTCGAACGGGAACTCCTACTAGGGGTCCAATCCTGGTGGAGCGTGCTAGGTGGGCTTTTGGGTTTCACGAAGGTGACCGCGGGAGAGGCCGCCGTTCACAAACATGCGAAGTAGGAGGAAGCGGTCTATGATGGTTCAACCTGATGAACCAGACCATGATAGTCACTCTAAGGGAGAGCCCCGAAAATGAACTGTGTGCCCTCACTTAACCAGCATGGAAGAAAATGGCCAATAAGGAGCCTACACGTGGCATTATCATCAAGGTAAATATGATTATTTTGTTTAATTCATAAGAAATGCTAGGAGTGTCTAAAAGTAATGAAACTATATATCAAATTGCTCAAAAAAATGAGAGGAATCCAAAGAAAATATAATTAGAGTTTAAATAGGCTCCCTCTTCCAAAAGCATAGGCAATACATGTGTTGATGTGTTTAATAGAAAGGAAAAACCTAGATTTTCCTTAACTTGATGCTTAATTGAATACATTTGTTCATGTTAAGCTAATACCTGATCTTGCTACATATAGTGAAAAAATTCATGATAATGATGAATGAACGACGTTCCTAGATTAATAATCATGTACATGCTGATTTAGGGTTTTAAAACCAATGTTGACATCTTGCTATGATCTAATGTTGATATTGTGATATAGATATCATCAATAGTCTAATATGCTTAAGATGATAATTAGGGTTTAACATAATATGCATAACTGGGTTTGTAATCTTAGAAACCATGATATGATGGAATTAGGGTTGTAACCCTAATCCCTAGTCCAAACATGAGATAGCCCTAAACCCTAGTTTAGGAGTGAACCAAGATCTGATTAATGTAATGTGGATATATGGTGAGACATATGTAGTATGCATATTTCAGATTGAATGCTTTGTTGTTTGGATGTTTGGATACACTCTTAAAGTACATGTGATATATTCTGCATGGTTTCTGCAATGGCATAAGGTACGTAGTAACGCTTATGAATACATGTATCGAATTTTGAGTTTGTCGAGGTTTCTCGATGAGATTGAATGAAAGATAAATTGCTTGCATGTTTATTTACTTCTTGCGAATTATAAAGTTCCTATGAGTATCATGTAAAGTAAATAACAATATTTTGAACCTTGGGTTAGACTGATCTTAAGGGTAATGCACACGAGCCCCAGAGGGACAATTATTACTCCTGAGGTAGTAGACCAGATATGGGTTAGAATATGAAAACAAATTTATGTTCTTATATGCCAGATAAAGATGTTTGTGTATATGTGTACTTGTGATTATTGTTTGAACCCACGTACCAGTATAGAAATATACTGATCACGTATTTGTTTTTCGATGTTTTAGGTATCAGGTATACTTGATTCATTGAGATGGGGTTACATGATAAGGATGTTGAAGACACTAAAGTTATTCTTGAAGGTTTAGTCATAATGGTATATTTTCACACATGTATAAGTTATTTCTTTATAAAATTTATGTAACTTCTTAGAGGAGTTTTTTATGCAAACAAGTAGATATTTGTTCATTAATAGAGATTGTTTAATATTCTGTATTATTTCTTGAATCTGATCCTAGAATTTATGAGTAATGATTTGTGACTTTAAGGTCTTTTAGACACTCAAAAGTGTGGGTCATTACATTTGGTATCAGAGCACAGATTCATCAATTAATACTTAATAGTTTATAATTTCAAATAATCTTTAGAAATTTAAGAGAAAAAATTAGTAAAGCCTAATGTATCTTTAGGGTTTCTCATCTCACATATCGTCTACTTCTCATCTCTTTGCTTAATAAGCTTTGAAAAGAAATTTTTAATTAGAGGAGTAAAATGTGAAAAAATGTAACCTTTTGTGTAGGTCCCTCTAGAGATGGTAGATACTAGAAAGATACAAGTTTGGGTAAGCCCTTCCATGGAGGAAGGACTCAGTTGAGGTAACCTATTAGGGTATGAAAACTCTAGGAAGTTGAGGGATATGGAAACTTTAAGAGGTAGAGTATAGTCCCTAATCCTAACCCTAAAACCTTAATCTTAAATAATGAGAATGGCATGGTGGTATGGGACACCGCCCATATGAAACTTGAAATCATGAATAAGAAAGATAAACGAATGGGTTTAGGTGACCCAGTCTCCCATGCATGTGTGAACGAGGAGCATAACACTTATGTAAGAGGTCTCAAGAAATATATGAACCCAATAGTTATATATATATATATGAAGATGAAAGTTTGAATATAACTTGCTCAATACCCTCATGTTGTCTCTAGAAGCTTGGTGATGGTGGCCAAGCCCCTGGAGGGGAAGGCCGACGTAGCACCAAGCCTCTAGAGGGGAAGTTGACCTGAGTTCACTGAATGGATAGAAACCATGAGGGGGTTTTCTAGAAATTGAGCAAACATGGGTTGATATATTATAACGATAAAAGTTATGCCTAATGAAAAGAAGAAAAAAAAGATATCTATGAAACTGTTAGGGTTAGTGTGCCAACCTGGGGTGGGTCAACCCAAGAGTGGGAAGATGACCTAGGAGGGAGGCAAAACCTTAGATCTTGGGATCAGGTTGTGGCTAGAGAGAGCCTAACCCTCTCCTATGATCCAAGAAGGCACCCTAGTCTAGGACTTTCCCTTAAAAGGTAAGTGAATAAACGTATGTAAGTATTGAGATAACCTTAATCCTCACCTAGAGGGGTGAAGAATAAAAGATATAAAGATGAAAGCACTTACATTCTTTGAACCCAAGGATGCAATCTCTAAGTAACACAACTGGTCAAGCCTAGGATTGGGAAGACCAGTAAGGCACCAAGCCTAAGAGGGAAGGTGGTCTAAGTGGATGACCAAGCCTAGGAGGGAAGGTCATGAAATGGTCAAGCCCAGGAGGGAAGACCAGTAAGGCACCAAGCCCAGGAGGGAAGGTGGCCCAAGTCCACAGTGCAGTTGTTTAGGATCAAGCCCCTGGAGGGGAAGATCATAGAAGGTCAAGCCTAGGAGGGAAGACCGACATGGCACCAAGCCCTGGAGGGAAGGTCACATGAGCCCAATGTTGGGACTACACTGCATAATGTGTACTCAAAATAGAGAGATGAAGGCAATCTGAGTTAAATAATTAAATGAGAGAATAATGTGCTTAAAATATGTGACATCTCAAAAGAAACCCTTAGGGAGGGTAGAGTCCTAATGCAATCCTAGGGTCAAGTAGGGTGTATTAGAGGTACATAGAACTGATGGGTTGGGAGTTGATATGCCCTGAATGCATATGACCATGTGGTCGGGAGGTAACAACTAGGTTTGCCCCAGGTACATGACTCAAGAGATTAGGTACCGCCATGAGGATCATGTAACCTAATAGGTGAATGTGAAAGGCACTCCCTTGATGAATAAGGATGAGATCACTCTAAAGGTACCTATACCCCTAGAGACCTCAAGGAATTGGCTAAGGCTTATTAAACATGAGGTATAAATATAAAATATATAATGAAGTCATGAAAACTTGAGAGAAGTTGTGCCCTGACTTAAGAGTAAGAAAAAGGACTCTTGACTTCATGGAATATAAGAATGCAATCAAATTAAGAACAAGTATGTTTAGAGTCATATCGAGTATGATTCAACTCAAAATGTGAAATGTTGAAGGTAATGTGTGGATGTACCATCTCTGCTCTTGGAATGGAATGAACTTTGTATTTGGGTTGTAGTCAAATGTGTATTTCATCTCATTATGAGGTAGGGAGATGGGGTAGACACATGTTATGCTTGAAAATGTAGATATAAGGATGAATATCCTACATTGAATGTGTAATGACATGAGCTAGGCTTAGAGGTGTCACCTCACCCTTATATAAAAATAATGAATAATAGGTTGGAAACCTAGGTGAAATGAGAGATCACCAAGTGAAATTGAAATCACAGAATGAGAGATGATAAAGTGTGAATACTAAGGATGTGGATATACTTGAATTTCAATTTAGGTTCCAATCTTAGTAATAAAATGAAAATTGATATACTAAGGATTTGTTGTTAAAGATATCTAAGTAGGGTGTTGACCCTAAGTTTTGAAGAAAAAATGAGTTGTCATTCACCTAGGCTTGGTAGGCCAGAATTTTGAGGGCAAAATTCCTTTTAAGGAGGGATGAATGTAATATCCTCAATTTTGATAAAGTTGAATTATATAAATATAAGACATGGATTAATAAGTAATCTTCCCAATGGTGTTATTGTTGGAATATTAATATTAATCACCATTGTTGCATGAGTGGTTGTGGCACAAGTTAAATAAAAGGAAATCATACATGAGTTAATAATAATGATTGGTTAATGTGATAAATGAAATAATTTTTGTGTTCCCAAAGGAAAATAAAATACATGGTGTTTTAGATAGTTGAGGGATAATTATCTAGCATAGATTGGCAAACCCATGTTTGAGGTATCAAATGGGAATATTTTATTTTATCTTTTGAATAATTGGAAAGAATAATGAAAAGGAAGGAGATTCTAAAAATTGGGAGTTAAAGGAATCTCCACAAAATGATGGTAATTAATGAAAATTCTTAAAAGAGAAAGATGTGTACATAAAAGTTTTTCAATAAAAGACCAATCATATATTGTGAAAATATTGATTGTTCTTCCTTTTGCATTGCTTGTTTCCAAAAGGAGAGGGTAGAGATTTCTTCTCGTAACATGGGGATTTATGAAAGAAAATCAAAGAATTTATATAAAAGAATATTTGGGAATATTGAAGAGAGAGATAAAGAATAGTTGAGACTTCATTAATAAGATTACTAAGTATGGGCCAAGTAATTATGATCCTTCCTTAGTAGCATTTAATTTGCCAACCAAGTTCTACAAAGATGAGGGAGTTGGCTGAACCCATTAAAGGAAAAGAGAAATTATTCTTTTAATGGCTTTTGTATGAGAATATCTAGCCACGAGTTGTGAGAGAGACATCTTTCAGAGTAGGTGGTAGGTGTGTTTAAAACACCTGCTTTGGGGGCCAAGGAATGTCTCGCATCCAACATGTTTAATTGGGAAGGAAACCTGGTTTCCCTCCTCCGTCACCTTTCTACATCGGTGGATTCCTCTTCCCATAAGCATTAGGGTTTCATACTAAGACCTATATAAGGATCCCCATAGCTTTTGCATTGAGGGAAGTTGTCTGTAGAGGTCTGCCTTTGGTCTTTGTTTCTGATCCCCCACCCCTTTCTTGGTGTGCCAAGACATTGGAGAATGACATGTGGGAGCCACGACGTGCTAGAGAATGATGTGTGGGAGCTGTGGTGCGGTGGATTTTAGGTGATGTCAGTTGCATAACTGCTTGAGCAGGGCCGAAGAGCGGAAGGCTATGGATCTCCTCCTACCGTCATTACCCCACCGCATGGTCGGGTGCAACACAGAGTCGTGGTCTACTAAAGAAGAGATGAGGGGGGGACTTTGATGCTGTGACCAAGATACACAACTTGTAGATCGGCTACTAAAAGATAGTTGAGCGTGTGAGAGAGAGCAGCTAGCCCAGAGGTCGAATGTGAGGGATCTAGCCGTAGCAAGGGAGGAGCTTGGACGAGCTTCTGTCCAGGACTCACACAAAATCATGTACGAGAGAGGGAAAGGATCGGGAACCCTAGCATAAGGTGGAGAAGGAAAGCTCGACTAGGAACTCCTACTGGGGGTCCAAGCCTGGTGGAGCGTGCTCAGTGGACTTTTGGGTCTCACGAAGGCGACCGTGTGAGAGGTCGCCGTTTGCAGACACGCGGAGAAGGAGGAAGCGGTCTATGATGGTTCAAACTAATGAACCAAACCATGATAGTCAGTCCAAGGGAGAGCCGTGATAGTGAACTGTGTGCGCTCACTTAACCAGCATGGTAGAAGATGGCCAATAAGGAGCCTACACATGGCGTTATCATCAAGGTAAATATGATTATTTTGTTTAATTCATAAGAAATGCTAGGAGTCATCAATAGTAACGAACCTATATATCAAATTGCTCAGAAAAATGAGAAGAATACAAAGAAAATATAATTAGAGTCTAAATATGCTCCATGTTCCAAAAGTATAGGCAATATATGTGTTGATGTGTTTAATAGAAATGAAAAACCTAGATTTGCCTTAATCTAATGCTTAATTGAATACATTCATTCATGTTAAGCTAATACATGATCTTGCTATGTATAGTGAAGAAATCCCTGATAATGATGAATGATCAATGTTCCTAGATTAATAATCATGTACATGCTGAGTTAGGGTTTTAAAACCAATGTTGACATCTTGCTATGATCTAATGTTGATAATGTGATATAGATGTCATGAATAGTATAATATGCTTAAGATGATAATTAGGGTTTAACCTAATATCCATAACTGGGTTTGTAATCTTAGAAACCATGATATGATGGAATTAGGGTTTTAACCCTAATCCCTTTTCCAAACATGAGATAGCCCTAAACCCTAGTTTAGGAGCGAACCTAGATCTGATTAATGTAATGTGGATATATGGTGACACATATGTAGTATGTATATTTTAGATTTAATGCTTTGTTGCTTGGATGTTTGGATACACTCTTAAAGTACATGTGATATATTCTGCATGGTTTCTACAATGTCATAAGGCTAGTTACGCTTATGAATACATGTATCAAATTTTGAGTTTGTCGAGGTTCCTCGATGAGATTGAATGAAAGATAAATTGCTTGCTTTTTTGTTTACTTCTTGCAAATTATAAAGTTTCTATGAGTATCATGTAAAGTAAATAACAATATTTTGAACCCTGGGTTAGACTTATCTTAAGGGTAATGCACACGAGCCCTAGAGGGACAGTGATTACACCTGAGGTAGTAGACCAGATATGGGTTAGAATATGAAAACAAATTTTATGTTATTATATGCAAGAGAAAGACATTTGCTTATATGTGTACTTGTGATTATGGTTTGAACCCCAAGTACCAGTATAGAAATATACTGATCACATATTTGTTTGTCGACATTTTAGGTATCAGGTATACTTGATTCGTGGACATGGGGTTACAGGATAAGGATGTTGAAGACACTAAAGTTATTCTTGAAGGTTTAGTCATAATGGTATATCTTCACACATGTATAAGTTATATCTTTCTAAAATTTATGTAACTCCTTAGAGAAGCTTTTTATTCAAACATGTAGATATGTGTTCATTAATAGAGATTGTTTACTATTTTGTATTATTTCTTGAATCTGATCTTGAAATTTATGAGTAATGATTCACAACTTTAAGGTCTTTTAGACACTCAAAAGTGTGGGTCGTTACACATATACTCAACTAGTTGTATGTTCAAGGTCCATAAGAAAGTCTCACAATCATACACAAATAGTGGTGTAGAAAAGTCTTCCACTTATGAGGTTCCTACTTTTTAATTACACTGAAAGAAACCTTTCCTAAATCATAAACAATTAATTATTTGTAATTTTACTTGATACACAATATGCTGAAAAATTATCTCCTGCTTAAACTTGGTTTTCAACTACTCACTATTTCCTACCGGAATGTCATATATAAATGTTATTTTCTATAAACCTGCGTGCTATAAACTATATTTTGTATGATTGGATTAATAGTTATAGACTTGATCTTAACTTTGTATATGTGCCTCTTTGCAAAAACCCATTGAATTTGGTGAATATTTGTTTTATTATTTCCTCTTTATTAAGGATTATGTGAGAATCAACAAAATAAGATCAAGATAACTCAAAAACAAACTATGACTACACTAATCAACAACATAGACTAACAAATAAAAATATAGAAATAAAAATCATGATTCTATCTTACACAAGGTTGTACAAAGTCCCGACTTCCGCTGAATATGTACATGTTATATTTACAACAAAATCTTTTGTGACCACTGCAACCACATTTATACAAGATTTATATGATCATCATAGTTACAACATATGAATCTATACAAGGCATGCAACCCAATACATGAGACATAGATACATCTAATGAAATCCACCCTGCCTAGACCTAAGAGTACATGGAAGATTCTATGCACAAAACCAAAATACCATCACCAACTTCAAAGCTATATATTTTCCTGCGAGGAAAGGCTCCTCTCCACCAAATTTGGTATTGGATTGTTGGTCACCTGCAAGATGTGAAAAACCATGAGCTGAGACCCATGTCTCAGCGATATGATAAAATAAATAATAATATTTCATGCCTAAAATACTACAAGATAACAGATGAAATAAGAGTGAAATATAATAGGAAATTTATCTCTCCAAGGTATGAACCACAGTAAGTGTAGAATAAGAAATATAAGTAAATACTTTGTGGGTTTAAGTGTGCAATACAACATTACAAAGTGAATTCACAAAGTAAATTCCAAATACATATATTGCATGGTTGATGTTTTAGGATTAAGTATTAGTTGGTATAAGGTGTACAAGTTAAAACCACAAAAAAAACATTGGGAAATACCATAGCCACTATGTACATTCTTTAGGATCATCAGACTCCACAAGACCCTGCCATGTATTGGTCAATTTGAGTATAAATAGAGTAGTGTTCTCAAAATTGTAGTCTACTCATTGAGTTCTCAAAGACCTATACACATATCATGATGTGTGTGTATATATTATTAATGTGGAAAAGCATGTGAATGTAGGAAAGAAATGCATCAAAAGGTTGTATCGCCTACCCAGGTTGACGTAGGAAATGTGATCAAGAAAAAACTCCTAAAGAAACTTCCTTTACATGCACAAGAAAGAGATACAAGATCCAATATGATCCCTTCCAAGCTCAATCAAGCAAGCTAGGGAAAAAAGGAAGAGAAAACAAGTGTTTTAGCTAGATGTACTAGTTTCCACCATAGAAACTCAAGGAGATCATCGCAAGATAGAATATGAGAGTGAAAAAGAAGTAATGAAGAGCATAGAGGGTAGAAATTATGGGGAAGATGGTTGGGAAGAATCTATGAAGGCTAGAAATCACCAACAAACCTTGAATTTTCAACATACAAGTGCATGCAAAAACTTGTCTGAACTTATTAAATTTTCAACATGAAAGTGCATGCACTTGTTTGAAGTTATTGACTACTAAATAGGGGTATGGAGGGTCTTCAAATCCTCCTCCTCCTAATTTTTTGAAGATTCCTCGATAGAAAAATGAGGCTAGAGGTCAACATGGTTTGGGTATATGCAAAAATATGGGTCAAAACTCTGAACTAGCCTGACTTATAACATGATATTGAGGGATAAAAATGGAATGGGATATCAAGGCAATGGGCACCAGCATAGACCATATCGAGTGTGACGACCCCAATTTCTACATACTTTCCTTAGTGACATATATAGATATGCGTGCACTCATATCTATAAATGTCAAAAGGGAAAATGATAGAAATCAAGATAGCCAACTTAAATGAGAGATAAGCCAAGATCAAATTCACATCATAGCAAATAGCCACACAACATTTCATTCAACAATATAAGATAAAGTCATACATATTGATACTGGAGAAAGAAGAAGAATAAGTCTATGATTATTACATTGGATCTCAATCGTCCTCAACATAATCTAGTGAAAGAAATAAACTAGCATCTAGCAAGAAAGAGATGAGAGGACTAGGTCTATCTAATAAATCCTCCACGCTTATTATTTGTGCCTTCATGTACTTTGAATATGCATTGCACTTTAATCATCAATTGTTCCTTGTACCTAGAAAATACGAGAAACGAAAACATCAACAAAGTTGGTACGTGGAATAAAAGCTATACTATGCTGGCATATAAAATACTCGAATTGAAGAAGAAGAAAGAAAACATTATTTAAGGGCAGAAAATCAGGTAATCACAAGTTATTAGCCTCATTTATAGTGAACATGCATTACTATGGTGGACTTAGCACATAATTGCATAAATAGTGGGCCCTTCCCCGTGTACCTTGTACTCTAGGGATCTCCCCGTATACCATGTACTCTAGGGAGGTGCTAGTCAACATTAAAGCTTTCCCTCTCTAATAGGGAGTTTAATGAGCACCACTAGTAACTACATTTCACTTATATTCAATTATGTTCTTTTATGTTCAAGGCGGTAATTCATCAACTAATCATATATCAACATCCATCAATGTATATCAATTTCATGCAAACAATTACATATACTTAACATCCAGCAAAAACTAGTCATATAATTATATCCACGTACCTCTAAATCTCAGATCTGGATTCCACAAGTCCTAAGTTAGGAGAAGATAATAGATCACCCTGAAATGTAAACAAAACCCTAAGTTACTATGGATTCTCATTATTCCACATTAGGGCTTCTTATTAGGGTTTAGGTCATTTAGAGGGGTCACCTAGGATATATAAGATTCCGAGTTGGGGTCTGAGATTAGAGTCGTCCAGGTTATAAAAGGTCATTTCGGTTATTAGGGTTTCCATAAATTGTACTTCATAATCATGATGAGGTGAGAAACCTAGAAATTAGGGTTCTTCTCCATTATTACATCAACTATCTTCCTTAGGTACGATTTCGAGTAACATTATGACCAAGATCATAATTAGGATTTAAATATTCCCAAGACAGAAATAAAATCAGTTATAACCTTTATTCCACAAAACAATGTATTAAAAAGGTCATTAGAGATGGTTCGCCATATTTTTCAAAAAGGGTTCAGATCCAGGTCATTATTATACTTTATTTAGATAGCTTGGATTTTTCTGATGAAAATGGTATATTTATTAGATATTTTCTGATAATCCTACCATTTTCTAGAGTTTTCTTAAGATCTGACCAATCAGGAAAATTCTAAAGAATTTAAATGAAAATAAAAAAAAAGATTTGCGAGCTCTGACTCGCGGATCATGCGAGGGATCCGACCAACCGGACCCTCTCACTGACCCGCGAGCAAGCGCTCATCTAAGCGGGGTCAGGATCACTGAAATGTCAGGAATACCCCTGACTCCTTCCTGTTGGGCTCGTGTCCGGGTGAGGGTGAGAAAGGGAAATCACCCATCCGAATGTTCCTGCTCGCGCCATGGCTGCAGCGAGGAATCGGGGGAGAGCAAGACCGATTTCTAGGATGAACTGGACTACTCTGGTCATTGGGTTGAGTTCGCAGGTTCACGACGGTTGTGGGGAGGTCGGGCTCATCGGAAACGAAGGTCTAGGTGTCGATTTCTGTTCAAGACAGGCTAGCACAGGCCGAAGAGGAAAGTTGGGAATTACCTGCCCTCGGGTTGGATTGAGGGAGTCCACAGCTTCGCGGAGGTCTGCTGAGGTGCTCACGAACCTCCTTCGGCTCCAAGCAGGCTCCTACCTTGCTCGCGGTGAAGCTTTCGAGCTTGGTTGCGGCGGCTTGTCGACCCGGAGTTCAAGGCCTTCGCAGCTCCAACCGAGGATGTCGGTCGCCTCGCCGAGACTCCTAGATGGTGCGGTCGAGTGTGATTGAGAGGAGAGGACCGCTAGAGGGAGGACGAGGTCGAAGTCCGGCGAGCAGGGGTGCTTGAGGTCAGGGAGTAAGGGGTGATCTCGGTTGCAATTGAGGGGTTCGTGAGACTAAAAGGTAGGTTGGGTAGCTACTGGACTCCTCAAATAGGAGTGGGGGGTGCTAGCAAGGAGAGCCCTAAATTGGCTGCCGCCGCCAGTGAGAGGCGCGAGAGCTCGGGGGATCGTTCTCCCTGATCCGGTGGAGAGGGATGACGTGGTGAGGGTCGTTGGGTTCGGTTTGAGGAGAGGAGTTGGTCCTCCAAAGATCTCGCGAGGAGGAGGTGGGGTTCAGGCGCGTGAGGTGGTTGTTGAGGTTGGCGTCCAGCTGGGGTCGAAGCCGAAGGAAACGGGAGGTGGAAGACGGGGTCCTGGACCCTTGGATTCGAGATGGAGCCGCGGCCTTCAGATCGAACGGCTGAGATCAAACCCAGCAAAGGGCCGCGCCCAAGCAAAGGGAAAGATGGGCCGCGTGACAATTAAATGTCCAAATTAATTGTAAACCTTAGTCCTAGGCTAGTTTAGGTGATATAATACACAAACTTTCAAAAGTAGATAACTCGCAATTGGTAATTCCAATTGTAATGAGATTTTAGGCATAGTTTTATAATGCTATGATTTAGCTATGGTGCAAAATTAGAGTCCCAATTCGATTATTGACTATGTCAATTGATTAATGTCATGATACTTGTATTATTGACTTTATGTACCATTATGGATGGTCTTAAGTGAAATTAATAATCCACTAAATCAAATTATTGAGAGAGATGATCAAGGGCATAAATGGAACAATTAAATTTGTAAGAGAGAGGAATTAAATAATAATATATTTAAAACTCACTCTGTCACATTCTCCCCTCCTTAAAAAGAATTTTGTCCCCAAAATTCAAGCAGCCTGGAAAAGATATGGATACTTTTTCTCAACCTCGGTCTTTAGCTCCCAGGTGGCATCTGTTTCATCATGGTGGCTCCAGAGAACTTTCACCATTTCAATTTGACGATTACTGCGAAGCTCCTTTGACTTGAAGTCGAGAATTCTGACTGGGGACTCAGCATATGACAGATCATCCTTCAATTCAAGAGGCTCATGATTTAAGATATGACTGGAATCTTTGACATAGGGCTTCAGATTGGATACATGAAACACATTATGCATGGCACTATACTGAGGTGGCAAAGCAAGACGATAGGCACATTCGCCAACCCTTTCTAGAATCTCGAAGGGTCCAACATAACGAGGACTGAGCTTTCCTTTGTTCTTGGCCAAAGCTCGAATAGGTCGGATTTTCAGAAATACATGGTCACCCTCCTTGAATTGACGTTCTTGACGGTGAGCATCTGCATAAGACTTTTGCCTATCCTGTGCTCGCTTCATTCTCTGCCTAATCAATGCAACCTTATCAGAATACAACTGCATCTCCTCGGATTTCATCAGGGTACGCTCTCCGACATCATCCCAGTGTAAAGGTGATCTGCATGGTCGACCATAAAGAGCTTCGTAGGGAGGCATCCCAATGCTTGCCTGATAGCTGTTATTATAGGCGAACTCCGCTAAAGGCAAGTAATAGTCCCACGAGCCTTCCCAGTCTAGAACACAAGCTTGTAGAAGGTCCTCCAGAATCTGTACTGTACGTTCTGACTGCCCATCTATTTGCGGATGGTAAGCTGTACTGAAATTCAACTTGGTGCCCAGTTCCTCTTGAACCTGCTTCCATAGCTTAGAAGTGAACTTTGGGTCCCTGTCTGAGACAATAGATGTTGGAACTCCATGTAGGCATACTATCTCCCGTACGTAGAGATCTGCCAACTCAGAAACCTTTGCGGTAGTCTTCACAGGAAGAAAATGAGCTGATTTAGTGAGACGATCCACTATGACCCATGCAGCGTCGTATCCCTTCCTGGTCCTGGGTAATCCCACCACGAAATCCATGGTGATGTGTTCCCATTTCCATTCCGGAATCTCGAGGGGTTGTAGTAGACCGCCTGGTCTCTGATGTTCGGCCTTAATCCTTTGACATGTCAAACACCTGGACACGAAATCGGCAATATCACGCTTCATGCCCCTCCACTAAAACTGACGTTGTAGGTCTTTGTACATTTTTGTTGTGCCTGGATGAACTGTGTACTTGGACCCATGTGCCTCATTTAGGATTGATGTCTTTATAGCTGACTGCTCAGGAACCCATATACGATTCTTGTAACGGAGTCCTCCATCCAGACCCACGGACAGGTGTGTTTGCGGCTTTGACAGAAGGGAAGAGAGCTCTGCAAGATCGGGACTAGCCTTTTGTGCCTCAAGAAGTTCGAAATGCAGGTTGGACGTGATGGAAATGTTATTGACATGCACACGATCAGACAAAAACTGCGGCTTCCAGCCCACTAGATCCTCCATGTTTCTCCATTCGGGGACAGAAAGAGATGCACACACTCCCCTTTTTCTACTAAGGGCATCATCGACTACATTTGCCTTACCCGGATGGTAGGCAATAGTGAAATCGTAGTCCTTTAGGTATTCAATCCATCGTCGTTGACGCAGATTCAAGTCCTTCTGAGTCAGGATGTACTTCAGGCTTTTGTGGTCGGTGAAGATGTCGAACGTTGCCCCGTACAGGTAGTGCCTCCAGATCTTGAGGGCATGAATGATTGCAGCTAATTCCAAATCATGGGTGGGGTAATTAAGTTCATTGGGTTTTAGCTGTCTAGAAGGTATCATTAAATTTGTAAGAGAGAGGAATTAAATAATAATATATTTAAAACTCACTCTGTCACATCGAGGGTCACCCACCAGGAGGTATCTAGGGTCACCATCCTTTTAGGTATCGAAGTTCAACCCTTAACAAATCATGGTACAAAAGGGATAGGCATCTATGTGCACACTCTCACCAATCTATCGAGACCCACTCAAAAACATATCAAGGTTACACTAATTATATCAAGAGTAACCCTAGCATGGGTCCTCCCAACTATATGACCTATCAAGGGTCATCTTGTATGGAAGTATTGAGTCTCACACTTGACCTATAAAGGTACAAAGGTGAGGCTATCAGAAGGTAGAAAAAAAGCTATCAAGATGATAATATATGCCACCCTAGTGATCCTCAACCAAGCACACACCTATCAAGGGATCCACCAATGAGGTAGCCATGATATCTTGGAACACCAGGACCTTTAATAGCCAAGTTATCAAGGGATGGTTTAAGGCCTTTAGCTATCGATCCTCATGGCCGAAAAAAAAGGTAACTTGGTCGTCTAGACTAGGTTTGAGGCCTAGGGTTGAACCTCATCTAGTTCAAGAGCATCCAAAGGCCATCATAACATGCAAGGATATGAAAGAGAACATGTAATCATTTAATATGAACTCAAGTTGTAACTATATCCTGACTTTTGTTGAATGTACATATCAGTCCACAAAAGTAGGAGAAATTTGCAAATTGGGGCAACCATCAAGCAAACTAGGTCAAAATTAGAGATAAAACTTAACAATTGAAGTTTAAACTTAATCAAACATCCAATATGATTATCAAACATGATGAGAGGGTAAGCTAGGTTAGGGGCCTTATAGATGACCTCTATTTGCATGTTTTTGTGACCACGATGGATGACGATCGGTTATGCTGATAAGAACTCTTGGAACAAGTAACTTCATGATTGAATTAAAAGACTCTGCACTTATAAAGTGTTGTGTTATCATGATTCAAGTTTAGTGAGGTTCAACCCCGTATGACATTGTCATAGTTAAGTTTTCCTTCTATTCTTATAATAGATTCAAATTTTGGATTGTATTCTAGTCTTTCCTTTTAGTGAGTTTCTATCTTCTATAGCGTAACATTCTCTTCCTAAGACAATTTGTTGTGCTATTCAAAATTTGCAACGAAGGTTGATTAGTAAGATATAGACAATATATTGTTATCCATAACAACATTAACCAAAGCACAATTTTTTGTCACAGTTAGATGAATGGAAATAAATTCAAGCTTTTTATAGTAAAAGTTTGGAGGTTATCTATTCATCTTATGTGTACGTGTTGTAGGCAAAACATTTAACAGATGAACTTGTACAAAATGGAAACGCATAAGAGTTAAAGGACATTCACGGGATCTAAGCTAGGGTTTGGCATCGAGGTTGTACGAGTAGAATAATAGCAGCGGTGTCAGTTGTATAAGATAAAGACAATGATAACGTGAACGATGATGATGGTCAAAATAGCATGGGACGATGACATTCTAACCGACGGGCTAATGAACAAAGATGACTACCGACGTATCCATAATTCAATGACAAGCTACACCGCCCGAAACCAGTCGATACCTAACAAGTCACAGACGTGACCTAACACATTAACAGGTCGTGGATATTTTAAATGCATGATTACGGATGACATCAGCAGACCATCTACGATCTGAATTGAATATACAGAGTTCTTACTTTTAGGGCTAATTTTGTACGATGTAGTAGGATGCAATTATGTGAATTAAAAAGCACGTCAAACAAAAACTAGTATCTTAAACTACCTAAAACCTATTTGGTATGGCGTAGCGCCAACCCTGTACATTGGTTCTTAATCATTTGGAGAAAAGGAGACTTTACAGGAGCAGGTAGCTTGTCCCGGTTGCACCCGTGATGCATAACAGCTATACTAAGTAAAAGGTTTTGTGTCGTTCCGGTTGAATGCAAAGTCCGAGAGTGTAGTACTGCTACCATCTTCTGCACCGTACTGCGCCCAAGAACGGCGCGGTACATTTTCCCAGTGTAGTTGAGAGGAGTTAGAATTCTACCCACTGCACTTGACTGCACCGTACCAAATAATTTTTTTTGCCGAACTCATTACTTTTTTATGTAAGGAAGACAAACAACATCCTAAGGCCCTTAACATTATACCGAAGTAAGAAACGTGGCGCAGTTCGGATAATTGGCATTGACCATCCGCTTGTATCATTAGTACAAGTGCCAGCTGACTGACGGAGAGCCATGTCGCACTGCATTGTATAGAATAATAGAATTGGGACTATATCATTGATTATAATTTATAATAAGTATTTAAAACACCAAACATTTTCCACATTGGCCACATGGCAGGACAGTTGGTACCCCGTACAACTTTAGCAGCCGCCATCACAACTCAAATTCGAGTAGCAGAGGTGGCCAAGCAACCTAACCCTCTCCCCACCATCTGACCAACTCCTACTCCTTTATCATTTTGCCGTTCAACTCCCCACTTGGGTGGAGCTAACAGAGGAGGCCGGGCCTCTAGTCCATTATCCCCACTACCGGCGGGCGCCTGGACCAACCTCATCTGCTACTCGTGGGGAGGAAAAAGACTGGATCGGTCGATCGTAGTGATCCAGAGTCAAAATCAGCCCATCCCTGTCATCAATAGCGACCGGGGGATCTTTTCAGACTGCTGCTTGCTTTGTTATACGTGCACATAAAGTAAGACGACCTATGCACCCTTGTTGCGTGTGGAATAATTGTGCTGGTGAATGCACGGATTGTGATTATGGGGAAGGGATCTAAGGCCTAGTTTCGCCGTCGTAATTCTAACTGCCTGGAATTGATGCAGGACATATATAACATTAACGGTTGCTCTGTTGTAAATGGTAATCGCAAATGACGACAGGAACGGCGAGCTTTAGAATTGTCGGTCCGTGCTCCCCGTATCACACATCCTGTGTGTCCTTCCTCTATGAGGAACTGGTCGCTTTAGTGGCCTTGCCTCATCTCCTCTACCACCAAATACCAAAAGCTAAATACCAAAAGCTGTATAATTATATAGGCAACTACCAGAATTTACAAAGTCCTTATCCAAACTAGGCCGGTCAGTGTCGTCATTTTGGGATGGGGTTATGTATTGTACAACGATTGTGATGGTCCCTTAACTAAGACTTTTTACCTCATATCTTATCATCAGGCCGGTTGTACCACGGATAGTACTTGGAGTGGAGTTCACCGCGAATCGTCATCACTGGGAAGGGAATGTGGGAAGTTTCCATCAAGGTTGAAAACAGCAGATCAAGAAGAGGCGTTATAGAAAACACTTGAGAACGCATCTCTTCTTGTGATTCTTCCGTTGATAATTAACATAAACATAAATTGTGCTTCTACAAGAAGCTCGCCATTCGCATGGTCGTAATCAATTCCTAATCGCATGTCACTCTCTGCATCGATGTGTCAAGTGCTGAACGGATGAGGACACCACACACGCATGTCTGAAGAAGACTTCTGACGTGGGAGTATTTGTTTCTGATGTGTCCTGACTGGCTGAGTGCACCGTGACTGCGACGTAGCGAGCTATGGGAAACCATCAGACATGATTATTAGTAATAGTATTTTCCTACTATTTGGACACGTCTTTTTCCGCATGGCCGCCCACTGCCCAAGCGTGCGTCCCTCACTTCTGTGCTTGTCTTTGAAGTAGATAAGGCCGCGGGCCAAGTGTCTTGGCAGGTCAAAAACTTTGAAGAATGATAGAGACTTTAGAAGGAGAGGAAGATACATGCAACAAGTGCTGCATACTTGGGCGTAATGGACGAAGTGATTGAATTAATGTTTTTCAAGCTATATAAGACTAATGAAAAAAAAATATGGGAGAATAGTATCAAGTAACAGATGTTTGGCAATGATGATAGAGATCAAAGTGGCACTCAAATAAATGTTAGGCTTCACTAAAACCATACTGAAAGACGGTATTTTCACAGTGAATTCACCATACATAAGTAATAGCAGTGTCCGTAATTGAAATGACGGACCTTTATAGTTTTTGGAAAGGTGTCAGTAAGATACGTAACGTCTCTTGCTTGTCATATAAGATACGTAACGTCTCTTGCTTGTCATATCTATCACCAGTTGGGATAGCAAATCATCAATATTCCTTAACATATCAATCACTAAATTTAACATTTAAATTTGTGGGGTGCTTGATCTAACGAAGTAGCCCTCTCATACATGTTGTTAAAGAACTTACCAGCTAGTTGGATTGACCAACAACGATTGGAAGATGAAAAACGCCACCTGAGAATTTATTCTTGCAATTTATATTTTGGTATGAAAAATCTATAAAATGTAGCTAACAAGAGATATGCACTTGATTGAAACTATCGGGTTCATGGTAGACATGTCACAGATATTAAATGTGAGGTCATCATGGTACTAAAAGTAAAATCTAGTAAATACAATACATAGCTTTTACTTGAGCTGTTTCGTTTAATGCTACAATTAGGTTAATAGCGAGTACACTATTATATAATACAAACATATACAACATAACATCATATGTGATGAAGGTCACACTTGTAGTCACCCTGTTTTGGCCTCTTCATAAGTTATATGAGTTAAGATTACTTGCCAATATCTATTGTATGTTAGGCATACTTGTCAACATTTTCACCTATTGGTCCACAAACTTTAGTATCTATTGCAATTATACTTCCACATGGGTGGACCTAATAGAGGAAAAACACTTCCTAAATTAGATTCATTCTTATAAAATCTAAAACATTGTCCTAGATTTGTGTTCTTTCGTAGAAAAGTTGTCAAGACATCTAGACTCAATCAAGCAAATACAATGAACATACAATTGTAGCCCTTGTTTGAAATGTTCTTTTCATAATCTAGGTTTTGTGGTTGGCCCCCGCTTGAATTGACCATTCTTATTTCCTTATTCAATATAAGAACTCCTACAATTCCATGTTCTAGTCTTAGTAGCATTTTTTAACTCGACCAATGTTCATTCTTCAACTAGACCTAAAATAGTGGGACTAGGACGCCTCCCATGGCCGTTTTGGGGACATCATATTTCTATATGATGTAGCCTAAAACTACCAAAACCACTCTAGTATTCCAACTTGTACCAAGATGTATGTGTCACCTAAAACCAAGATTGACACATAAGATGTAGCATACATATCTCTAAGATTCTAGTTTGGTCTTCCTTTATTTTATGTTCTCATGATAATGTATCCTTGGTATACTTCTTTTTGAATTAGGGTGTACTAGGATGCCTAGGAATTTAGAGACATAGAATTTTAACTAATAACCACCTTATTTGAAACTTAATTGTAATTAATTAGGATTATATTACAATTACAAGTTAGTTCTAAAAATTTATCGTTATAATATAATTTTGTTTAAATATAGATTCTCTATGATGTTCCCATGGCTAGCTAAGGGAAAGAAAGAGTCAAAAACGAAAATTGGGAAAAATGACTAGAGGAAGATATAGATAACCTAAAAGTTTGCTTTACCTTCAAGTCATGGATTCATATTGTAAGGAGTAGGATCCAAGAGGGGAGCCACTCACTTATTTGGGGAAATAATAAAAAACCATCCAATCCAAATTTGATAATAATTTTTTTTGCAAAGGATGATGATCCAAAATTAATATATATTGCACCATTCACCATAAAGTGTAGAAGTGGAGGATTATATCTAACTATTGATCCATTTGGTTTTCAATTAAAAATTATTGCCATTAAAACTCAAATTAGAGAGAAACAGATAAATAAATCTTTAGCATGTTGATCGAAGTATTAGATTACAACCATCTAAAAGTAGGACCGGAACACTTCCACATTTTGTGGCTAGGAAGGAGGTGGGAGAACATGCAATCCTCTATGTAACGGTATATATATTAGGTGAGAGAATCAAAACCCATATATAAGAAAACTTATACAATGACTTTGAAACTCATAATGTACCGCTCTAATAGATAATAGTAGTCTCAGCAATCAAATATGCATATAATAAGAGACAATATAAATTCAATCCAAGAAATTCATCAACTTAGGGTTTCCATTTTGAAATGGAACAATAAGATGAAATAATACAAAAGGTTTGCAAATATATATATATATATATGAAAATAGATTCAATTTGCATTTTAAATAGTCCATAAGATAAATTTCAATCAATTGGAACCAAATAGATCAGACATGTATAGAAAGTGAAATATAAATCAATATTCCAAAATCAAATCAAACTGAGAGAGCTAAAATAAACTATAATTCAATATGACTCATAAGGAGTAGCAACATACATCAAAATGGAGAACTAAGTAAATTGTTCAATATGATTCAAAAGGGAGTGCAACATACCTCAAATATGTTTATCAACAAGTCAGTGTCAAATCCTAGATCAAAACTAAGGTCGAAAGATACCTATTAATAATTTAGATTGATTGGGGTTTATGCTCCTATAAACAAAACCCTATAAATGGCCCTTTTATCATTACTGACTTCGATTGTGAAAACTAAATAAACACATAGGTTATGCTTTCCTTATTGAAAACATATTTATCTATTAATTTTCGAATTATAAATCATTAGATATGAATTTCCCAAAATTAAAGATAAATAGAAAAACCCATAAAGTCATGTATTAAATTCCTTAGAATTAGGTAACACAAACAATACCAAAAGATAGACAATAATTTCCTGATTCCAAAACATTTTTAATGTTTCAAACTTATAAATAAATTACTATGAATTATCTAAATTAATTGTATATATTGATTATCTAAAAAATTAGAAATCATAAAAGGAATAATATTCCCCCACAATCATGCATCAAACTTTGATGTGTGACGACAATATAAGACAATGACCAACTTAATCTCATGCATATTACATAACATAGAAGGCCGAAAAGACAAGTATGTTCATGGTTGTGTGACAACAATGCAATCTATGTGAGGGTAGAAATGCAAAATACATGGTTGTCATCTTCTTCTTAGCACTGACAACTTGCTAGAAACACACATCTTTATAGCTCAAAGATGAAGTCAAAAACTGATCATCAGCTCATTGTAGGGTCAAAGGAAAAACCCTTTGCTTCTCCATTCCCCGTCGACTCATCCATCCCTAGAGGTGGTTGACAGGTGATCCAGACCTCACTTGATAGTAGCCGCCATGGAAAGCTAGGTGGAAGGTCTAGTGGCCCTCATAGAAGCCAACCGAGAGAACCACAACCAACAAAACACTTTGATCCATACATATGAAGACAACAAAGATAGATCAGATGAATTGATTAAGGAAACCAGAAGGATCCAGAACTAGATGAGAAGGAAAGGTTAGATTCACAAAAAATTGAACACATGATGAAAACAACAAGCAAATTGGGTGAAAAGGAAGGTATACCTCAAACGGACAAATTGTGCTCATAGAAGCATTGTGGCCACTCACTGAAGGAAAGCAGAGAGTTGAAAGTGATTGTGAAAGACTCCACCTCGTTGTCAAAGTCAATTCAAGCACTAGAGATGATGGCAGATGGTAGGTGTGCTCCAAAGAGTTTTAGTCCAAACAAATAGTATATTTATGTTGGTTCAAAGAAGGCGAATAGGTGATTGTTTATATATGTATGTCCTATTACGATTGGGGTCCCCTTCAAACCCAAAAACAAGAGAGAAGAGAACCCCCTATTTTTCAACTGCAAGGTTAAGGTGATGAATCCCTATCAATCTGGGGATCATTGGGTTTGGTTTTCCACAAGGAGTGTGAAGGCAAGGAGATACGGGGAGACGAGGAGAGCAGAGAGAGGTCAGACTGAGAGGAGTCTAGGTAAGGGAAAACTCAAGGAACAAGAGAAGATAAACACCCTTTGATGTGAATTCAATGGCTCTCAAAGAGCTTGAGTAAACCTAGGAGTGTGATGGAGAAACTTTATGAGTTCCCAATAATCATTCGCGTGATAGGAGTGACATTTTAAATACACTAAATCATATAGTTATATTTAGATTAGGATTACATATTCAAGAATAATATCTTCTAATTAAGTTAAGATATATAGGATTATCCACATAGGTTGAAACTTTGTACCTAGACTAAATAGGACTCAAATAATCTGATTTTAGGATTAGATTTATATTTTAGGATTATCTTCCATGAGTTCCAATACAATTAAGGTTTAACATAATTATCTTAGTAATAATTATCATATCTCATCACTATTCTCAACATTTAGGATTAACAGTTCAAATGTCCTCGGGTTATCATTATCAAAAATATATAAGATTATCTTACACAAAAAATTATTTTAATCAACTTCTCATCAAGTCCATTAATTTCAAAATTAACTCAAATAGTATCACATTAGTTATCTCCACTTATATAAAGCATCAAATTATTATCACCTCATATAATTAGTCATATGATTGTCCATGTGGCTCATTCATTTACATTCATTTGCATCCAATTACTAATTATAAATATATAACCCCACATTAGCCATTTATGCACATTTATGTCAATTCAATTGCTCCTTATCCATTTTTGAGTCATTATATGTATTATTGAACAAGATGAAACATATTACATCATCATGAACTAATTTTTGTATCAAGCCACAATTAGGTGATTGGGGTCTGATCTATGTATATTAATATATGATATATTGTGTGATTAGAGCACCTAATGTTATAAATGCATTTTAATTACTACTAAAGATGCATATATTAGGTTAGTTAACTTCAACCTAGGGTTAGGTCAACATGGTTACTTACCATATGATACTCGTCATGATCACATACAAGGTCTAGGGTTAGGTTACATACATCATCTCATTATCACATTAGGGTTTTATCCGTTCATGGCATGGTTAGAATCATGTATATTCATAATTACGGTTAATATGTGAGTTACTCATATTAAGTCATTACATGTCATTAGCGATACAAACAAGTGTATAACTCATTACTTGAACATTATATGTCCATCAGGCTATAAACATGTGTGTTAAGGTATAATTCTTACCTTGTTTGGTCAATTCTAATAATCCAAGAGCATTATTCTCCTAATCAGAGAATTAGGGTTTCTATATTTAGGGTACCCAAAACTTGGTATGTTACAAAACTCCACCCCTTAGAAAGGATTTCATCCTCGAAATTAGAACATACACATCTGAAAAGTGCTACCCCTTCACCCTTCAAAAGGTTTGACCTAGTAAGTCAAACAAAGCCTAGAGGTAAAAGGGTGAGTCTAACTAAACCAAGTATTGATGTATCACTTCACCCCTTACTATTCAATATCACCATGCATCAAAGTATAGGTTCCAAGAGTAGTCACATGATTCAACTCTTAAGTCAGATATTCAAAACATAAACATGGGCTTCACACCTAATGCCCTGGTAAAAAAGACACATTGTGTCCAATCTACAGAGGCTTATCCTGCTCATAATTATTATTGTCAACTCATTAGATTCGACATATTTCTCTAATCCTAACATGGTCAACATAGGTAGTTTCTAGTGTTGGTGTCTCACCTAGAGAGTTTTCACAAAAGCTAAGGTTCCTATAAGGAACCTATGAAGAGGAAAAACTTAAGGGAGATAAAGATTGAGGTAGTCAGATAATCGACTACCTTGGCTTTGATACCACACTTGTAAGGAGTGGGACCCAAGAGCAGAGACACTCACTTACTTGAGAAATTAATAGAAAACCATCGAATGCAAATTTTGATTATATTTTTTTTCAAAGGATGACGAACTAAAATTAGGTATGTATGTTATCATTCACCATCGAGTGTAGAAGTGGAGAATAAAGGTTCTAACTTGTAACATCCCAATTTTATAAAACATATAATTCACTGAGCAGAAATATAATCTTATTGGGAATGTCACAAACATGATAATCATTCCATAAAAATAAAGTTTAAATAAACCAACATAGGATACAGTGCAAAGTTTCTCATATCTCACACTCTAAACTAAAACACATGTTTCATATGTTGGATCCTAGATGGGTGATTAGATGCTCTAGAGGGGGGGGTGAATAGAGCTGAAAGCACTTAAACAAAATTCATTAAACCTTCAAGATATATGACAAGATAAGGTTGCTAAATAGGTAATTTGAGTGCAACTAAATCATGCATAGAAAGGATAAGAGAGATTGAACATGCACCAATTAGACAAGCTATTTAGAGTGGTTCCACACTTCAAACTAGAAGTGTGTCAGTCCACTTGCCTAGAGAGGTCAACCTCTAGGACTTCAAACAATTGCACTCTTATATTCATTAATAAGACATACAACACATGACCCACAAAGGACTTACCTATCCAATACAAAGAGTCTTCAACCTTACCAAGGACTTACCCACTTTGCAAGAGTCTTCGGCCTTCTCCAAGGACTTACTCACTCTTGCACAAGTCTTCGGCCTTGCAGGAATTACCCACTCTTCTTGGATCTTCCGCCTTTGACTTCACCTTCACTCGGAGAAGCTTTCCACCAAGGACTTACCCACTTGAGCTTGAGTCTTCTGCCTTCTCCAAGGGCTTACCCACTCTAGCTCCAAGTCTTCAGCCTTGATCTTCACCAAGGGACTCCTTCCCTTGTTCTTCTTCACCTCTCTTGGACAAGAGAGAGAACCTTCATCTTCATGATTGAAATGGAGAGATGGGGAGGTTGTGGAAGTGAGAGCCTCACAAGATATACAAATAAGACTAGCTCTCTTACAAATCTCCTACTCACTCTAATGGATGTAGCAAGTGATTAAGCTTAGAGAGAGAGAGGAGGTTGTAGGAAGCACTCAACTATAGAATAGGAACCTCACAAAGAGTTTGCAATGAATGCTCAACCTTGGAATGAAGCCCAAGGGGTCCTATTTATAGTTGGGGATGCCTCTTAGCCTTTGGGAACACTTAGGAACGAAAAATAGCCGTTTTACAAGTCGCAACGGATCTATTTTGGGTCCCAACAAAGTCTCCAACGGTTGGATTTGCTTTTTCTGCATTCCAGTACAGTCTGATCGGCCGAGTTTATATAAAGGTAACTCGGCCGAACCACTAAAAGACAAGGCTGAAAGCTAGACTATCGGCCGAGTTCCTTTGGAGAAACTCGGCTGATCGGTCGACTTTCATCTTGGACCAATCAGTGGATCGGCCGAGTTTCCTAGCTAGAAACTCGACCGAACGGGAATCGGCTGAGTTTGTAACTCGGCCGATTGCAACAAAAATTCCAGAATATATGGATCGGCCGAGTTTGGAATTCGGCCGACAAAATCCTTGTTATGGGTATTTTGGAATTTTCGTTTGACTATACAAATGATGGATTTTGGTGTCCCAATAATTTTTCTAAGCTTAATTACAAGTCATACAATCATTACAAGTGGTTACAAAGCAATTCTAAGGTCATTTACATAGAGATCCCAAATTGCACACTTGTAGCTATTTTGACTTGTCTTTTCTCCAATTTGATATGTGCAAGTTAGGGCATTTGGAGTGTGTCTAAACCTAATCTGAAATCACTCGATGTAGAAGCATTAGACACCAATATGTGGAATGGTTAGTCATCATCAAAACAAGGGTTTAGTCAATTTAGACGTGAGTCAACATTGACCTAATTGACCTTGAGTCAACATTCTCCCCCTTTTTGAAGATGACAAACCATTCCATAAATGTATTGAAAGCTTGTACGTAAAATCATACCTTCGGAGAAACCTAGGGGTTTCAATAGGATTGAGATCATACGCTCCCCCTCAATTGATGTGCATGGAGTTCTCATACTCCCCCTCAATTGATGCTATTTCTCCTGCATGGTTAGCTTTCATAACATTTATAGAATACCATGTCTTCTACTCATATATGTTCTACACATATATGTCTTCTCCCCTTTACCTTCTCCCTTTACATGAACATACTTCTCTTCTTCATGTAAGACATGCCTTCTTCCTCGTTTTAAAAGAAGACATTACTTTTCTCCCCCTTTGTCATTTCAAAAAGGTGGGGGTATGAAGAAATAAGAAACATCACTTGTTAAAGAGAAAGGAGATAACACAAATATATAAGGAGAGTAGAAGAGCACAGATAGGGGCTTGTCCAAGCATAGAAAGAAAAGCAAGTTAAAGCATATACTTGAACATCCCAAAAATGCAAGATAAAGTGCTGCAGAAAAATAATAAATCATAATTTTGACCCTCAAGATGATGGAATTTGACCAAAAACCATCAGAGCTCATGGCAAAGCCATGAGTCTTGCTCAGAAGGGTGTTTCTGCATAAAAAGCACTATACTTGCAGAAAAAACTGAAACTGGAGCAAAATCTGCATAAAATCCAAAAATACTCCAATTTCTACATATAATGTAGCTCTATGTGCCCTGCATCACAATGTTATGTAAGTAACTCAAGATAGTAGATATGCAATTCAAGGAACAAACTTGAGCATGTATGAGATAAGATACAAGAATAACATATAGATGATCAAAGATGGCAATTTGTAAACAAGGTTAGAACTACATGTATATGAACTACTAGTAGATGGTATCACAAGTTAGGACTACTAGTAGGATCTAGATCATAGCAAGAGATACCAAAAGGTACACAAGATAAAGCAAGCTATGAGTAGATGTAGAGATATATCCAAACAAAGAGATATGCAAATTTAAGAAGCATGAAAGGATATAACTCACTAGATATGCATCCTTACCATAAGATGATTACCCCTAAGAACCTCAAGGTTGTATCAAAACAAGATATACACCTAGATAGATGTAGCAAGTTAGAGCACAACGGAAGCGATTTTAGACACAACTAAGAGATCCAAAGAGATCATCATCAAAACCTGCAAAACAACTCAAAGCAAGTAATTGCAACATATAGATATACCAATTTAGAGCAATTAGAGAGATAGAGTTGTAAGCAAGATAGGCAATTTAGAACATGGCAATATGCATATATAAAGGTACCAAATGGAGTGCCAAAGAATAAGGCTATTGGTTGAGAAAATCTAGTTGAGAGGGAAATTCTCATTCAATAAGCCAACTGTATACTCTGTGAACAGAGTTTTCAGTCGAGTTCTGTGTATTGGCAACTCGGCCGATCGCAGCTGTTGGCAACACCCATTGGTGCCTATCGGTCAAGTTTTAGACAGGACAAAACTCGGCCGACAAAACTACTGTAGAAAAAGCACATATTTTTCATAAAACATATCTAGAGGCATGCTAAAAAATACAAACCATATCCAAACATGTCTAAGCAAGTTAGTAAGCATTAGAAACAGTTTTTGAGCAAGAGTGTGAAGAGAAACACAAAATGCCACTTTTGACTCAAAAACCATATGTATAGTGCATACTGTTTGAACAAGTTAGAACAGGTTATAAGAAATAAAAACATTACCTTCATGCTTACCATTTATTTTCCACTTGTTGTCACCCTCTGCACATCTCACCTTTCTTCTTTCATGTGGATTGAGAAGTCAATTTGCAATTCAATGGCTCATGTCAATCCATTTGCAAGTACCTACAAGAAGAAAGATGAAATGGTCCCCAATCATATTTTTGGGTCCGGAGGGGTTAGTTTAGCAACCCAAGTCCTATTGCTCTTGGGTGCTTTCCTAAAAGGACAACAAGTAGCATAATGACCAAATTCATTGCAATAGTTGCATGTGCCCATAGTCTTGGAACTAGAGGATTCTCCATGGAATATTGGAGGTCCTTTATCTTTGTTGTTCCCTTGACTACTATCATATCCTAAACCATGTCTACCAATTTGTTTAGTAGAATTGAGTAGGATGTCATTAAGACTCTTCTTACCAACTAAGAATCTTTGCAAAGATGATCTCAAACTATCATTATCATGCATAAGAGAGGCAATAGTAGAAGACAAATGATTAATGTTATCTCTAGCATGTAGAAGATCATTTTCTAGGCAAATAGTTTTAGTTAAATAAGAATCTCTATCAATATGAAGAGCAGCAACATCATTCTCTCTATTAGTAGAACTAGAACAAGATTCATGCCCATTGATTTTAGCAAGCAAGGAGGCATTTTCTAGTTCTAATTCATGCAAAACCAAATCTTTGTTTTTGTTTTCAGATTTAAGAACATCAATGTCATGCATGAGAGAATCAACAATTAAAGTATGCTCTTCATTAGAATTAGGCAAGAGAGGTTGAGCTTCTAGAAATTTAATCTTATCAAGTAAACTAGCATTTTCAAGTTTAAGAGAGTCTACTTGGCTAAGACAATCATTTTTATCAATAAGCAAGCAAGAATTTGCATATTCAAGATCATCTAGTTCTATATGCAAATTATCAACAATTTTAGCAAGCTTTTTCTTTTTCTTTTTAGAAGACTTATAAGAGGCACAAATATCATGAATAATAGCAATTAAAGATTCTTTATCTAACAAGTCTAGGTTTACCTCACTTGAGTCTTCACTTGTTGATGTTATAAGAGCAAAATGGCATTCTCCTTCATCACTTGAGCTTGAGCTTGATCCTTCACTTGAATCTTCACTTGAGCTTGAGTTGGAGGAGCCACTTGAGCTTGATTGCCATTTCTTCTTGTGAAGATGGGTCTTTTTGCCTTGTGGGCAATCTTCCTTGTAGTGACCCTTCTTTCCACATGTGAAGCACCGGATGGAGGAGGACTTGCCTTTGTAGAGTCGACCTTTGGAGTACATGGCATCTTCTTTAGCTTGAGAGGATGGAGAGACTTGTTCCATGATAGCTTCAATTTGAGCCTTCATTTCAGCCTTCTTCATTCTCTTTAGCTCTTTCTTTTCTTGTCTTTCTACTTCCTCCCTCTTGTCAAGTGTGGCTTCATGTGCTTGTAGATTTCCAATGAGCTCTTCAATAGGAATATCCCTAAGCGACCTTGCTTCTTCAATGGAAGTCACCTTGGATTCCCATCTCTTGGGGAGAGTTCTAAGGATCTTTGAGTTGATCTCTCCACTAGACATAGGATGTCCTAGAATAGCAAGACCATTCAAGATGGTGTTGAGCCTTGAGTACATGTTGGCTATGCTCTCTTCCTTTCCCATCTTGAAGTTCTCAAGCAACCCTTTGAGCATGTAGACTTTGCTTTCCTTCACTTGATCTGTCCCTTCATAAGTGATGCAAAGCTTTCTCCATACCTCATAGGCCGTCTCACAAGAGGAGATCCGGTTGAACTCGATGGGGGTCATGGAGGCATATAGGATGTGCATGGCTCTAGCATTCAAGGTTGCTTTCATCAAGGTGGCTTCATCCCATTCTTCAATGTTTGTCTTTGGTAGAATGTATGAGCTGTTCACCATTTGCCACATCTCGAGACTTGATCCTTGGATGAAGAATTGAAGTCTTCTTCTCCAATAGAGGAAGTTGCTCCCATTGAAGATTGGAAGGCTGGTCGAGAGTCTCCCTCCTAGGTAGTCACCCATCTTCTCCTACTTGTTGAAGTATGCTTGGAGAAGACCCGCTCTGATACCACTTGTTGGATCCTAGATGGGTGATTAGATGCTCTAGAGGGGGGGTGAATAGAGCTGAAAGCACTTAAACAAAATTCATTAAACCTTCAAGATATATGACAAGATAAGGTTGCTAAATAGGTAATTTGAGTGCAACTAAATCATGCATAGAAAGGATAAGAGAGATTGAACATGCACCAATTAGACAAGCTATTTAGAGTGGTTCCACACTTCAAACTAGAAGTGTGTCAGTCCACTTGCCTAGAGAGGTCAACCTCTAGGACTTCAAACAATTGCACTCTTATATTCATTAATAAGACATACAACACATGACCCACAAAGGACTTACCTATCCAATACAAAGAGTCTTCAACCTTACCAAGGACTTACCCACTTTGCAAGAGTCTTCGGCCTTCTCCAAGGACTTACCCACTCTTACACAAGTCTTCGGCCTTGCAGGAATTACCCACTCTTCTTGGATCTTCCTCCTTTGACTTCACCTTCACTCGGAGAAGCTTTCCACCAAGGACTTACCCACTTGAGCTTGAGTCTTCTACCTTCTCCAAGGGCTTACCCACTCTAGATCCAAGTCTTCAGCCTTGATCTTCACCAAGGGACTCCTTCCCTTGTTCTTCTTCACCTCTCTTGGATAAGAGAGAGAACCTTCATCTTCATGATTGAAATGGAGAGATGGGGAGGTTGTGGAAGTGAGAGCCTCACAAGATATACAAATAAGACTAGCTCTCTTACAAATCTCCTACTCACTCTAATGGATGTAGCAAGTGATTAAGCTTAGAGAGAGAGAGGATGCTTTAGGAAGCGCTCAACTATAGAATAGGAACCTCACAAAGAGTTTGCAATGAATGCTCAACCTTGGAATGAAGCCCAAGGGGTCCTATTTATAGTTGGGGATGCCTCTTAGCCTTTGGGAACACTTAGGAACGAAAAATAGCCGTTTTACAAGTCGCAACGGATCTATTTTGGGTCCCAACAAAGTCTCCAACGGTTGGATTTGCTTTTTCTACATTCCAGTACAGTCTGATCGGCCGAGTTTATATAAAGATAACTCATCCGAACCACTAAAAGACAAGGCTGAAAGCTAGACTGTCGGCCGAGTTCCTTTGGAGAAACTCGACCGATCGGTCGACTTTCATCTTGGACCAATCAGTGGATCGGCCGAGTTTCCTAGCTAGAAACTCGACCGAACGGGAATCGACTGAGTTTGTAACTCGGCCGATTGCAACAAAAATTCCAGAATATATGGATCGACCGAGTTTGGAATTCGGCCGACAAAATCCCTGTTATGGGTATTTTGGAATTTTCGTTTGACTATACAAATGATGGATTTTTGTGTCCCAATAATTTTTCTAAGATTAATTACAAGTCATACAATCATTACAAGTGGTTACAAAGCAATTCTAAGGTCATTTACATAGAGATCCCAAATTGCACACTTGTAGCTATTTTGACTTGTCTTTTCTCCAATTTGATATGTGCAAGTTAGGGCATTTGGAGTGTGTCTAAACCTAATCTGAAATCACTCGATGTAGAAGCATTAGACACCAATATGTGGAATGGTTAGTCATCATCAAAACAAGGGTTTAGTCAATTTATACGTGAGTCAACATTGACCTAATTGACCTTGAGTCAACATCATAAACATAAAGAAAAATATAAACTATTGATAGTTGGCACCCCACCAGTTCCGGTCTCAGACGTCCTTGAGCTCCTTCTTCAACTGTTCCTAAGATAGCTCTATCCTTGATGTGGCTCCTTTCCTGTGGGCATCTCACCCCTAGCCATGCATAAAACAAATGTAAGTGGATTTGAACATATTATAAAATTGAAATAACATATACTTTGAAACAAAAACATGTAAACATCATTAAAATAAACTTTGTATTTTATCATTGTCGTTTATCTGACTTATATAAGAATCCTAAATTGTTACAATGAAGTACCTCTTCTCTTTGCACCAGAGCGCCTCTTGAATTGCACCAAAGTGCTCTCTATGCTAGGAAAGCCCATGATTTGCACCAAGGTGTTATGTATGTTAGGAAATCCCATGACAAGGATATTATATAAGGTTCATTCATTGTCTTTACTCTTTACTCTTGAATACTCTTTATTCTTTCTCTTAAACATGAATATGATGTGATATGATAATTCTTGAAGATAAATAGTAAAAATGATCTCATTTATTTGTGAACTTTAAACATTGATCAATAAAACTATAGCATGCATAATATATTCACATCATAACATGTACTTTGTACATAATGGCATATAAACATCCAATAAGTATGTTTAAAGTACATGGATCACTTACAGAGATTGGAACAACTCATAATAGTCTCTTGGTGTTCAGCGAACCCTAATTACTTTGTAGAATTAATTAACATGCATTGATAATCATTATCAAACTTAATTTTAGGGCTTCATGGATCTTGAATAAACTAGGGAAATTCAGGTTAAAAAGGGTCACAAAACCACCATATTATTGTTCCTTGTATATTTATCTTTCCAATGAGTATTTACTCAAACTTTTCTAACTAACATACGATTTACTACGAATTTTAGAGCGTTAGGCCGATTAGATAAAATTAAAAAGCCACGTAAGATATATTATCCAAAATGAGCAGTGGGACCTCCATTGAGTTGGCCCCATAGGGAACCTACCACCTGGACCGGCCTTCTCAGCAAAATGTGAGACAACTCGCAAGACCAGAGCGGACAAAATTACCTGAGTACCCATCCTTGCGTGATAGAGAAAAAATGAAACCATGGTTATTACTATAAATCTGCCACCCCTCAAGTTTGTCAAAAACGGCGATGAACTAGACCTTCTAGAGTTTGTGTTTTAGAGATAAACTATGAGGAAAACAAAAAGTTCAGTGGTGATCATGCTAGATAAGTTCAGCATCATCCTCATCAAGACAATGCGGTCTCAACATGCCCAGCTATGTATGGAGAGATGATTGGAGAACAACTGGGACATCTATGCCAGGACAGACCAAAAAGGGCAAACACGAAGGTAACCACATAACGAGATGCCAAGCAAATTGATATTACAAAAAGATTCTCTGATGTTAGCCATAACTAAAGGTGAAGATATCAGGGTGAACGGCGGTGAGAAATCTAAGAATTTGGTATAGGCCCAAAGAATAGGCGAAAGAGGGAAACGGTGAAACCTACCTATAGAATGGAATTGAGGTGATAAGGACCTTCTTGGGTAGTTGTAGATGCAAAGATGACCTTCAGTGATCACCTTCCTTGTCTCAAGCATGGGGATGACCTCTGTTAGGGGTGATGGGTGAAGCTAAACCTTGGTGGATAGGGAACTGATTGCTTTGGGGTCAAGTCTTTCCCTCATTGTGCCTCCCTAGTCAGGTAGCACTTTCTCGGGCTCTCTCAGTTACCAAAATAAGAGAGGACAACAACTTTGCAAAGCAACTGATGTTATGAGATGTATATTCTGATAAGCCCCCAGTACCCCTCTATTTATAGTAGAGTGCAGAGTCAGGGTTCCCAGTCTGTTCGGGAGTAGAAGGATCCAAAAATTCCATGAATAGTTTGTACTACAACAGGCGAACCGATTGTTTCATAACTAAAACGGTCATTTAGAAATGTAAGACGATCGGTTCACTAGTGAACTGGTTAGTTGGGAGTGTGAACCAGTTAGTTCACTAAGTGAACTGGTCATTTCACTTTTCAGACTTGCCCACAATTGACTTTCCTTAATCGTTTCCAATTAATGCAAATATTAATCCTTATTCTAATCAAATTGAATAAGTGAAACGTGAAAGTTTTCCACCAATTGGGAAAATCTCAATTTCCTCAGTTGGTAGCACTTTGAGCTACCCAGTTCACTAAGTAAACTGATCGATTGGCTCACACCAGTCGATCGGATCACATGGGTGAACCGGTCAGTTGGTAGTCCTGACCTTGCCAATGCAGTCTCCAATCGAATTGACACTCTAACCAGCTAATTCAACACTTGAACTTGATAGTTCTGAGTCCAGTCAGTCAATTGTAGGTTTAGTTGAGTACCTAAAAACCTTTAGTCTCAATCTAAACATCATTCATGTACAATCTCCTCTTCCAAGGGTATCATATGTGTGTGACCCTACAGGTTCCAATTTATGTTGGCAGTGAATGTTCATAACAAATTATGACATCACAAGCAATGAGAGGAATCTAGTAACTCATCATTGCTACCCAAATAACTCAGAAATTTGTACAACAACTTCAACCTACAATATGTGATTAGTCTTACAGTGATCGTATAGTTCCTTTGTCACTGACATCCGGATTGACTCGAGGCATGGAACGTCATCCTCTTCAACATTCAATCCATGTTATTTGACCTAGAACAGACTGTCTGAGATGCATATGAGTTCACATATCATACATTGAATCACATGAGTATGGCCATACAATTCTCAGTCTCACATATCAAGAGGCCTTGGATATCATACTCCTTATAGGAGAGACAAATCACATATCTATCACTCACAGTCAAGTCCCCATGTGTCAAAGTCACCCAATCATCACTGTTATAACATCCCATGTTTTAAGAGTGTGTTTGATTATGTCAAAGTGTACCCAACGACGTGTGACTAGTGTAGTGATTTTAGGTCTAAGAACCACAATCACCACCATCACTATGAGAGATGATTGTGACTACAATTCCATGGTATCCATGTATCACTCTCACTGTGGGTTGTCCGATATACTGTTCTCTAACATATATCTATGTGCTTGACTTGATATCATATATCATGACTAATGAGAATATGTCATCAGTCAACACACACTCTAATATTATGTATTACTATTATCTATTTTGCTTCCACAATAATATCTGACTAGGGACATAACAAGAATGTATGTACTCTTATCATACATATGGTCTCATTGTTCAGGTCCTCAACCTGAAGACATATGTCATTGAGTCATATCATCCTTTAGACATCTATCATGTATGTGTCATCATATCATGAGTGAGAAAAACATCATAGATATAATTACCTTTATAATTATCAAATTAGGTATATAATGCCTCATCGCAATCATCATATGATTGGCTCTCTAGGCATACTATACCAATAGACTCCCACTTGCACTTAGAGCCAATCACCCATGAATCATTTTCCAAGTGATCTTAACATGTCCATCATGTTTTTGTTGCACAAGTGCTTTTATAGCGGGTAAGCAACATTTGCTTCAAGTGGGTATATTGCATGTTTCACATCCCTTCATTGTACGACAACTCGTATGAGATGGAAGTTTCATAGTATGCTATCTGAAATTCCTTTACCTAACCATTATCTCCATTGTAGTTATATTATTACTACTGAGTCGTCAATGGTCAAAACCTCCCATAAGTTCATCCATATGAACTTATAGATTCATACAGTATCCTTTATAGTATTCGTAACAGTAAGGTACTCGGCTTCTTATTGTAGAATTAATCAATTGTTTTATGTTGGAACATTTCCAACTAACAATTCTTATTCCAAGCTCAAACACAATTTTGTCATTCAGAAGCTTGAATCGGTGTAACTCTTTACACCCAACTCTTCCTTGATACCATAACTAAAGAACTCATCCTTTTAGTACTTCACAAGTACACAAAGATGTCCTTCATGATATTCCAATAACTCTTACTAGAGTTAGATAGATATCCATTTGTCATGTCCAATACATACAAGATAACTGGTTATTTCTATCATCTAGTCACATAAGATTATGATTTCATATCTTCTTGTCATGTCTAATACATATAAGATGATGAGTTTGTATATTCTTGTCATGTCCAATACACACAAGGTAATTAGTTCATATTTTCTTTTCATGTCCAATACATACAAGATAACAGGATGAGTACATACTTGATAGATCCAATTGTGAACACAATGTCATATATCCATATGTTCCTTATTCTTCATAAGAATTGGGACACTTGGCTCTTGAGAGACTAACTCCATGGAACATGGATAGGTTTTCTCTCACCATGTTGAACTCATTCAGCATCTAGCCAAAGTATGTTCTCTTTCCTAGGACAAGAAGCCCACTTGATTTATCTCTATAGATCTTGAGCCCTATCACATAGGATGCTTCTCTAAAAACCTTTTAGAATGCACTTCGTTTCCAGATTTTGTAGTATAAGGATGTTATTCCCCATCAATATGTGGAATATACATATGCTCCCATTAAATTCTTGTAATCACACATTATATCTCCATTCTGACTCAAGTCAAACTCTTTTACTTTCTTGTCAAATTGAAGAACCAGTTTTGAGGTGCTTGCTTCAATCCAAAGATTGATCTATGCAACTTTATAGACTTTATTTACATTATTGGATTTATAAAACCTTTCGTCTGTGTTATGTACACATCATGCACAATATTCCATTTAAGGAATGCAGTTTTACCATCCATATGCCAAATCTAATAGTCACATTAAGCTACAATGGCAAGCATTATACTGATGGATTTATCCTTGGCAACTGTTGAAAAGATTTAACCATGTTCAACACCTTGAACTTGTTAGAAACTCTTTGCAACCAAATTACCCTCCATGTCAGTCTTCACCTAGAAGACCTAAAATTACCCCATGGGTTTTACCCCTTCAGGTGGATCAACCAAAGTCATACTTTGTTGATGTATATGGAGTCCATCTTGGATTTCATGGCTTCAAGCCATATCTCAATTTCTGGTTCTTATTAGCTTCTAGGTAGGCTATTGACTGATCATATGATCAACTGGGTTATTCCTTAACCCTAGAAGTTTTGCTTAAGTAAGTCATTTATATTCTTGTCTTTATCCTTTGAAAAGTAATTATGACCAAAGGAGAACTTATGTTTCAATTTTGGCCCTATTTGAATAATGTTGAAATAATGTTTTACTTGTTTTGGACTAATGCAATTTACCCAATTTAAGGAGTTACCTTGCAAATGTTACATTATAAATGTTCCTCAAGTGTTATAGCATCATAAGAATGAGAGTGATGATGAGGTATGGCTTGCGAAAGTCTAAGATCCAAGAAGGAGCTTGTTTGAGTAATACTTTTGTATTGAATGCTAGTTTTGGTGTAATTTGCAAATTACCCAAAATCTAGGGTTGGATATGTAAAATACCACTTCAAGAATGTCCCTACTATTTCTTGGTATCATTTGGAGAAAATAAAAATAATGGGGCGTCTTGTTTGAATTACTTTTGAGGAGAGATAATCTTGATAATAAAATAATCAAGATTTAAGCATAATTGAAACCCTAATTTATTTTGTAGCAAAAATAAAAATATTAATTGAAGTTCCCATCAACTAAAAAGGTTGTGGTTGAAATCCTATAATGCAAGGACGTCCAAATTCCTTGAGTTTCACCGAAATATCCTAAGTAGGTAAAGAAATCCACTCACATTTGTTAATTAAAAAGTAATGCCCACTAAAAAGGGATAATAGTATTATATTAATTAAGGTGCTTAAAGTGGTTGCTTTTAATTCAAGGATAAACGAGAGAAAATTGAAGGAAAAAGGGATATGGCTTCGAAGGAAAGGAAGGGAGGGGGCATGTGGCAAGAAAATGGATAGATTTTCTTCTACTTTCTCTCTCCTAGGAAATCAATTACATATATTCGATTTTCCCCTCACTTGAAAAGCTATTTTGCAAACCACTTTCTTCCCTTGCTTTGGCCGATGACCAAGGAGCTTAGGAGTAGGAGGAAAACGTTCCCCAAGATAAAGGTAAGCTCCATGATCATCTTTAACCTTGAATTGATGGTTTAAATCAGATTTCAACATTGCTTTTCTTCTCTTATCCAACCAATGATCAACCTTGGACATCTTTTGCACCAAAAGAGTTGGAAATGACCCTTGGATAGTTGAAGGAGCTTCTTTCACCATTATAGGCATGAAGCTTGAAGCTTTGAATCTACTTTAAAGGAGGGTTATATAACTTGAACCCATCAATGTTATTATCTAGATGTCCTGCCAGCAGATGACATGAGATGTCCTGCTAAATTATGTGTGGTCTCGTACTGATCGAGACAAGGGAGGTCATGGAAACTGGCTCTACCATTGACCTTGTATGGTACCGACTTGTGAGAAGTTTATGGTCGGTTGGATATTATTGGGGTATGCTTCATCTCCTCAGGGAATAAGTGTGATTGTAAAATATGTTCAGTCGTGTGGCATATCTGCTTAAGGTTCGAATACGAGAAACATTGTTTGATGCGCAATTTAGTTGATAGATGTTATTTATGTTTCCTTAAATTCCTTGCAAAGTAGATAGATGATTTATAATTCTACCATGGGTATATGTAATGTTCTCCTTAATAAAGGAGATTATCTTATTCTGTTCAATCAATGATTAATATTGTATGTTAATATATAAAGAACCTCTGCTCAGTTTATAAATACTTTATCTA
Source organism: Alisma plantago-aquatica (assembly GCA_963693085.1). Taxonomy (NCBI): domain Eukaryota; kingdom Viridiplantae; phylum Streptophyta; class Magnoliopsida; order Alismatales; family Alismataceae; genus Alisma; species Alisma plantago-aquatica. The sequence continues at coordinate 941,889,739 of OY856413.1, forward strand.
AAATAATAATATTTCTGGAGGAGAGCTATATCTCTCGCTGGGACAATTTCAATTGTATCACTCTTGTGGGACCCAACCTTTTTAGGTGGACGATGACAAGGAGGTAGAAACCATACAGCAGGGGAAGGACAGCAACATCAAGGACAGCAGTGATATCTCAGGTGGAGATATTGACTATCGTGTCTTGTAGATAAGAGACCTATGTGTCGTCTCTATACTCTTAAGTCCTTGGAGTCAGTACTTAGTGTTTTCATAATCAATCTGAGATTTTGGCTTGAATGCCTCGAGGTTTTTTGTTGCTCATGTGTAGACTTAACAGAGCAATTGATGTATCTAATCCTCGAGAAGAGATGGTACATGGTATGTACTTGTGGACCAGAATGTACATGTAATACTTTGGTTCTTGTTATTAAGAGTTTTATGGAATTGGATCTCGTTGCAAAAAGGTTTTAATTTTTAGTGATTGTTGTTAATCCGCTCCTTATGTTTAATTCATGTTAATCAGTAACGGTTTTATCGACTGTCGTGACAACTTAGTGGTATCAGAGCTTAAGGTTCGTTGAGCCTACAGAGACATAGGACTAAGGTGTTGAGTCTGTTCTAGTGTCCTATAGTATAACTTATAGTGACTTCTACTCATGTAGAAGATAAAGTAAAGCTTAAAGATGTTTGGACTACTGAAGGAGTACACTATTAAGAGCAATGTTGTTGCACCAACATAAGGTGCAAGCGACCAGGCGAGAGAAGAACGACTGCCTGAGAATCTCCAAGATAACCCAAATATGATAAGGAATCCTTCTTTTGATATCACTGATGGGCAAGTTAGGACAGCAATGATGCATATAGTGGACCATATATTAGAAATACAACCTAGATTACCAACCCCCAATGATGAAGTTTTGGACTCCAACATGATTTTTGATCAACACCAGCATGTCGAAGCAATAGAAGATGTTAAAAGAAATAGGTTACAACCCAAAATCAGGGCTTTCTACAGGTGTAGGAAATATGGACATATCAGAAGAGATTGTCCAGAAAAAGGAAAGAATTAAGAAAAGACCTATCCAAACTCAGGAATAGACACTACTACAGAAATGCCTTTTAGCGTCGGTTGTTTAACCCGCTTTGGCGTCAGTTTCCGAGCGACGCCTATGTGAGCGCCGCTAAAGGTCTAACACTTCGGCGTCAATTTTTTAACCGACGCCTATTTAACGTACAGGCGTCGGTTTTTTATAGAAAACCGACGCCAAAAGGGTTCGCGCCACAGAAAATGGCATCATCTAGGACACATTCTGCGTCGGTGTTTAATTGGTAACCGATGCAAAAAGTGTCCTAGATGACGCCGTTTTCTGTGGCGCGAACCTGTTTGGCGTCGGTGATCAACTAAACAACCGACGCAATACTTCAAGATGACACAGCCGTGCTTCCCTGCACGGCCGTGTTTAGTACTATAGGCGTCAGTTTTATATGAATAAGCGATGCCTTTTCCACCACGGTCGTGCTTTCCTGCACGGTCGGGTTGTTTGTAATATTAGGCGTCGGTTTTTATTCAATAACCGACGTTGTAGGTCTTTGTTGACGGTTTTATGTAAATAACTGATGCCTATATCTTTTTTTTTCATATCAGTTTGCAGGCCTGCTGTGGCTGGTCAGCAGGACGAGAACCTGCAGTTCAGTTTTCTGAACTGCAGTTCAGTTTTCTGAACTACAGGTTTACGACATCCATTGATATCAGCCTACAAACATGCCACAAACCTGCAAAATTAACAAAAAAAAATTCACACAAGTAGATACATTCAGACATCAATTCAATTCTCACATTCACACATATAGAAACATTCAAATACATGTATTAACATTCAGAAATATTCATTTACAAAGTATCATTCATTATCGCATCAACATCCCAATTATATCTTACAATTGCCACTGCTTGTATGGCTTTTGCCCATTCTTCTCTTATTTCATTTAATGCTTCCATCGTATATGGAGCATGTATATTTTTTAAGTGTTTACCTATAGTGTGGTCAGTTTTAAACACCTGCAAAGAGAATGATGTATATATATAAGTAATAATATAAAAATAAGATTGATATATTTCATACTAACTAATGAGACTATATATAATACCTCATGTATGGTATCGATGTCCAATGTGGCATGTCGGATAATCATCTGCATAAATTGCATCACATAGTATGCGTATACCTAACCGTTGTCTTGTGAAGCGCACTATAAATTGAAACATACAAAATAATACAACTAAGCACAATTCACATCAATAATATATACATTGGAGTCGGGAACTTACTTGTACATTCTGCCAATTTATTGGCTGGTTCTTTTTCCTTGGGACCATTCCTCCAGCCTTTTTGAATGCATCTAAACCCCTACATGTTAATATAACACAGTAAATTGCATAAGTAAATACTAATGTAATAATAGATGTTAACAGATACAAAAATGAAATATTTCTCACCAGAATAATGGCATTCTCATTACGTGTCCAATTTTAGTGTTTAATGTACTTCCCGCGGGATCTAGATAATAAACAGTGAACGTCCCGGGGACAATAACTAGTAACTCCCAATGTCTACCGCTAGAGGTAAAAAGTTAACAATTAATAACTCAAAATGCACAATAAAAATGGAATTTTCTTAAGTCCAAATTATAAATAAAGTAAACTTACTTGACATTGAATGGAGCTATTATTATCGTCTTCTTTTGCTGACCAAAAATTGTAAAAGCATCTATATAGTATTGTTGAACACTATCAGGGTCTTTAGCTACCATACTAATCAATGATGGAATCAAAAATCCCACATGATCAAATACAAATTGTTTGCATTGATCTTCGACTAAGTAGCTGCAAAACATGTATTACGTATGCATTAATATATAAGAAACCAGATCACCGGATCTTACACAAGGTATATGGATGTATAAATAAGATCTCACCTTATTCATGTCTCTATCATTGATGTATTCAGCCAAGCATACATAAACAGCTCAATAATATCTTGTATAAATAAAGAGCTATCGTATGATTGACCTGCATAATCTGCATCTAAAGAAACTATTATAGGGCAATGTATATTATGTGCCCGTAGCCAACATGCCATTCCCCTACAAGCAGGACCTAACGGGTATGTTAGGTCAGTTGGAACCCAACTTGGTAATGCGGGAAGTGGAGGTGGAGGCCTAGGTGCTCCTGGTGTCTTCTTTTTAACCTGTATATATAATTTCAGATCAGTTGACCTCATATATACACATTAACAGTCTAAATCAATGTAAATTTATCTTACAATTTCAGTAATGTAGACGACATCTGCTTTGGGCCACAATATGACCCCGCCTTCTGCCTCAGCAAGTGTATCAATATCCGGGTGGGGATATGGCAATGTAGCTTCCCTCCAATCGGGTAACACACGTAATGGGCCCACACGAACGTAGCCCTGTGGCATTGGAGTCCCGTGAAACCTTTCCCCAGGAAGGGACGGGTAAGCCTGCGCCTCTGCAACAACATAGTCTTGTATTCTTAAGCGGCATGGATTCAATGCCTACAAATTTACGTAAAGAATGTTATACATATATACATATCATCTTGAAAACATATCATCTTGAAAAGACTAGCTACAATGTCATAAACAATACTTACAACAGACGTGTTAGGCGATGGGTCTCCAGGATTACTCACAGTCTGTGCATCAGGAGAAGAGTGGGTCGCCATAGGCTGATTGGAAGCCTGAGATGCCTGCCACTGTAGCAATTCTTCCTTGACCTTCTCAGCAACTACATCATTGACCTTCTTAGCAACTATATCCTCGACTCTCTTATTCTCCTATACATGGATAAAAAAAACATTAGCTTCTTATTATTGAATTTCCTTTTGCAGTAACATTCTAAAAAAAGAATAGGTTACCTCTTCTTGAGAAAATATCGCTCTGGTTTTGCACTGGGATGGCCCAAAGAATGCTTTGATGCCCACACCAGCGCCTGCACCCCTAACACGTCCAGGATGCTCTGGGTTACCCAAAGCAACTGTCAATTCATCCCTTGTGCCCTGAGGGATGAACGTGCCTTATTTCCTCTGCTCGTGCAGCTCCCGCTAATCACCATCAACAGAAATTGGTAAGCTAACACCACAAATAATCAATATTCAAACGATTGCTCTAAGAGTTGTATTTTACCATTTTCACAGTCGCCTCAACAGTTACGGGCTTCTTTATTTCACCCTTCTTGTTTTGCCTCCCAGCTATCCAGATATCATGGCGAGGCATGGGTGTGGCAGACTCCTGAGTAGGAGCAGACTCCTGAGTAGCCGCAGACTCTGCCTGTAGTCTTTGGCGAATGCTTGCATAGCCTTTTGGACCCATAGTGTGGTCATGCACATTCAGTGCATGCCTTGCTTTTTGTGCGTCACTGAGGGCCTAGTTAGTATGCACATTAATGATTTGGTTAGTAGCACTAAATGTTAATTTTGAATAGGTGAATACAATGTATATTAATTAAATTGGGAGTGGCGCCTAATACCTTGAATTCTTCAGATTTTCTTGAAGCAACAAAATTGTCCCAATCTTCTTTGTCCAAGAAGTTCCATTGTTCAAGGGCTGAGTTCTTCTTCTTATCACCCTCTTTTATGTATTCTCTGTTCAGATTTGTCCTATAATTCCTAAGCATCTTTCCAGCGCGTTGCATCACACTTTTACGATGCAACTTCTCATCCAATGCAAACAGATTCTGTAAAATAGAAATGTTATTAACTAGTATCCAAAATAGAATTGCAAATAATAGAATTTGTAATCTACAAAATAGAATTGCAAATAATAATAATTCACGCATAAATCCTTCCATATCAAGTCTTTTTTCCCCTGAGGAACTTTATGCCAATTATCATACTTAACACCACAATGGCTCCGAGTGGTACACCCAAGATAGTTTACAAAATTGTTGCGGTTCACTCCAATTGCTTTTCCTCCATTATCAAACTCCACAACCAATTTGGATCCACTGCCACTTAGCACTATTAACTTCTTCAACAGAGTGATGCCCCTTTTCTTGTTAAGTGTTTGGTGCTGCACATCAAGTTGCTCCAGTGCTTCAGTGGGTACATGTGCATAATCAACCTAAAATTTGACAAAAATAAACACACTGAATTAGCCCAATATAGAAATATAGGATATATGACATAACTAGAAGATGAAGAATTTTATAGAAATACAGGATATGTTTTTAGAACTTACATTGGTATCCTCGCCATGCTCGTCATGGACAGCATGCTCGTCATGGACTTCATGCTCATCTTGGACATCATGCTCATCATGGTCAGCCATCTGAAAATTTCATTAAAAAGGCAAACATTTAGCATTTGTATTAACTAGAAAAAGGCAAACATTTAGCATTTGTATTAACTAGAAAAAGGAAAACATTTAGCATTTGTATTAACTAGAAAAAGGCAAACATTTAGCATTTGTATAAACTTACATGTCTCTAAAATTGTGATCTTTTATCAATTAACAATCCTTCATTGTGATCTCCGCGCACATATAAGTCATCATTAGCTTCAATATTTTGTGGAGTTGGCAACCCAACTGAGAATGGACTGGAGTCATCATACTTATCAAGTACTCTTCTTCATCTATAGGATCTTCAATGAACTGTCTTTTACCATGAAGAACAACTGACCATTTATCATTCGCAGGATCATCGATATAGAATAGTTGTTTCGCCTGTGATGCCAATATGAATGGTTCACCCTTCTCGCCAATATTTTCAAAGTTCACCAAAGTGAAACCCAATTCATCCACTATAACTCCTTTGGTGTTATCAACCCAATTACATTTAAAGAGCATAATTTTGAAATCTATGTAGTCAAACTCCCAAATGTCTTCAATGACACCGTAATATGACATTTTAGCTTCACGGGGACTCTTATCCTTTGCACTTGCAAAGTACATAGTCGACGCTTGAAGAGTGACCCCACTATTTTGGACGACACTCTTATCATCTTGGCGCTTTGTGTAATATGTGAATCCATTAATGTCAAACCCTTCATAAGACATAACATTCAGTTTTGGTTTAAAGGCGAGGCATTTGATAGTTTCTGTAATATTATTTGGTGTTTGAGATAGTTGATGTAAGACTTTATCTTCAAACCACTTAGTAAAAGTCTTATTATGCTCTCTAGCAAGCCACATTGAACTTGCTCGAGGATTTTGTCTCTTTATGAAATTGGTATGTTCCTCGATATAAACACTCACTTCGTCCATATTGTGTAAAATATACAAGTGAGCTTGTTCCAACTGCTCACGGCTGATTACTTTCACCCGTGATCCCAAAATTCCTTTGCCCTCCTCAATATTCTTGTCATTATCAGGAGTGTCATTACCACTGAGAAAGTCATTGCAAAAATCCATAACCTCTCTCGCCACATAACCTTCAATAATACTCCCTTCAGGTTGATAACGGTTTCGAACATCACCTTTAAAAACGCTCATGTATCGTTCAAAGGGATACATCCAATGCAAGAAAACTGGTCCCAACATTTTCACTTCCCTAGTCAAGTGGACAACAAGATGTACCATGATATCAAAGAATGAAGGAGGGAAATACATCTCAAGCTGACATAGGGTAACAACCACTTCTCTTTGCAAATTATCGAGAGTATCAGGGTCAATAACTTTGCTGCATAGACTGTTGAAAATGAAACAAAGTCTGGTAATTGCAAACCTACATACTTTGTCAATATAGATCGAATTGCGACGGGCAATATTTGTTGCATTAGAGTGTGACAATCATGAGATTTAATACCTATCAACTTCAGATCTTTCATTGATACCAATCTACGGATGTTGGATGAGTAACCATGTGGCACCTTAACATTTGCCAAGCATTCACAAAAAGTTTTCTTCTCCTTTCTAGACAATGTGTAAGGAGCATTCACAAAAAGACCTATCAACTTCAGATCCTTTCTATCCATTCTATGATCAAAGAGAAAACAAGTATATATTAGGAAACAAGTATATATTAGGAAAAGATTAGGGTATACACTTACATCCTAAGTGTATAATGTGATGTCATTCTTATATATAATAAATGTGTACCACCTATCCCATCCTTGAACACCTAATCTCACTAGTAAGTGTATAATGTGTATTGGGTTTTCTAGAACATTTCGGCAGCATTTCCCCGCTGTTCTCTAAGTACATATGTACTTAGAGAACAAACGGGGAAATGCTACTGAAATTTTCTCGAAAACCCAATACACATTATACACTTACATCCTAAGTGAGATTAGGTGTTCAAGAATAGTCCCAAACCGGGGACTATCCAAGATTTACTCCTAATGAGTCAATCTTGGATGGGTTTCTAGGCCAACAAACACAATAATATATATCTACAATGAAGTCGGACTCCATACAAACAATATATAATTTAGTGATTGTTCATTCTAATTTATAACAATGAACAAGTAATATAAAGAACAATGATTGTTCACTTTCTAGGCCAACAAACACATGTGATGTCATTCTTATACATAATAAATGTGTACCACCTATCCCATCCTTGAACACCTAATCTCACTAGTAAGTGTATAATGTGTATTGGGTTTTCGAGAAAATTTTGGCAGCATTTCCCCGCTATTCTCTAAGTACATACATATGTACTTAGAGAACAGCAGGGAAATGCTGCCGAAATTTTCTCGAAAACCCAATACACATTATACACTTACATCCTAAGTGAGATTAGGTGTTCAAGAACAGTCCCAAATTGGGGACTATCCAAGATTTACTCCTAATGAGTAAATCTTGGACGGGTTTTCTAGGCCAATAAACACAATAATAGATATGTACATGTTAGGGTTTCATCACAATTAATGTTAGGGTTTCATCAATGTTAGGGTTTAATCAAATCAAATTAGGATGCTAGAATGGATAAGTTTAAATCTTATTTCAACATGCATCAAAATTTACTGAATTAGGTCAAGCATTAGGATTAGAAGCACAAATATATGCAAACAAAAAGATTTGTTTGTATCCTAGAATTTACATAAATCATTACATATAGATTTGTTCATATCCTTACCAACAACAAACACGGCCGTGGGTGTTGGCCTACCACGGCCGTGTTTACCGTTGGTAAAGAGCTAGGGAGAAGGAAGAACAGAGGCTACGACTACTACCTGGAGGCTACGGCGGGCAGCAGGCAGGCAGGCGACACGGCAGGGAGGACGACGGCAAGCACGGAGCAGGCAGCGGCGACGCCAACGAGGACAGCGGCGACGGCAAGGAAGGACGGAGGGCGGCGGCAAAGAAGAACACGGCGGCCGGCGGCAAAGAGTACGGTGGAGGCGATGCAGAGCAGCAAACAGCGGCGGTGGGCGTCGGCGGCGAGACAGAAGCAGGTGGGCGTCGACGGCGAGCAGCACCGGGCGGGTGGGTGGCGACGCAGCAAGAGCAGAGGGGCGGGGCGACGCAGCAAGAGCAGAGGGGCGGAACTGTTGCTTCGCGATGAAACCAAAGAAAGGGTACCCAAACAGTGGTCTTCGTTCGAGGGTTTATTAAGTGGGTATTAGGCGTCGTTTCTAACATCAAACCGCCACCTAACGTCTTCGGCGTCGGTTCTACTTAAACAACCGACGCCCAATTAGTCAAATTTTGCCCTAAATAATTTGGCGGGAACCATTATCGGCGTCTGTTATCAAAGGATAACCGACACCTAAGCTGGAACTTTTCGCACAAATTTTCATCTCATATCGGCGTCGGTGTTTTGGTAAAACGCCGTCGCTGTATGTGCCAAATTTTTTTTTGCTCGAAAATTGGATTCTGTGGGCGATTTTAGGCGTCGGTTGTTTGTTATCCAGCCGACACTGAATACAAAGCGGTACCCGTGTCTTGACTACATACGTCGGATGACCTACAGCACCGACGCTGAATGTCATAGGCGTCGGTTTATCTAAATAACCGACGCCTAGAAAAGCGTCATTGAATGATGTTTCTGTACTAGTGAGAGGAATAGTAGTTTCAAAAGGGGAAGTTTTAAGTACCCTCGATACAACCAGTGTCTAATGCACTAGGGAAATGGCTACCCAGAAAGGGTAAAGGACCTTTTAGACCATATCAAGAAAATAGAACATGTCACCAGTGTAGACAGGTAGGACATCTAGCAAGGGATTGTCCAGTTGGAAACACAATGGTAACCCAACCACCGAGACAGAGACATCAAGATCATCAGAGGAAATAGTTTTCTAGTGGCACTCGGGGACATGGATAGACATCCCAGGCAGGATCAACTGTATTAAATAACAAAGCACAAAGTCAAAATTAGGCAACGACAAGATTCTATGAAAAGAATCAGCCTGAGGCAATAAACAAACTATGAAATGAGGTAGGTCAGATGAAACAGTTTCATTCTAATATATTATTTCACGATTTCATGTGTTAAATATAAGAAAGTAATTGTTTTTGAGTTTCCTTTGATTAGTCATATAAGGACACAAGGAAGATGAGGACTTATATTTTACTCAGTATTCTTATAAATGCTTTATAATTTCTCTTATCTTTGTGAAAAAGGGATAAGGTATATACGTGATGCCTGGAGGAAATCCAGGAATGATAAGTCCTATGTTTTAGATGATATGAAAAGTAAGGAACATGATAGTAAACAAAGTGCACACTACCTGATCTCAGTACTTGTATACCCTGGCCAGGTATATAATTAATGGGGATAGGGCAAGTATGGAACTCTTAGATTGTTATCTTTCTGATTACTCTGATCAAGTAGTCATTCTAAGACAATCTAGTGAGTATAATGAAATTATGGTATGGACATTTTCATCACATACTAAGTACATTAAATGGAATATGAGCTGATCTTAGATCAATCTGTATATATGAGGAAATGAAAAGTATAGTCCTCATGATAAGAGAATGAGAACAAGGGAGATGATGCTTGTCTAATAAAGCATGTGTGAATAGTAAAGATCTTTTCCCCATGATGTAGAAATGGGAAATGTGATAAAATCACAAAATGTTCATAATCATGTTAGACAATAACAAAGAAACGAGTAATGACATGTAATCATCCTTATAATTCCTATGCTGGTAGAAAGGAACATAGGATGAAATAAGAGTAAATGACTCATGAACAGTTGAAAGTTCATGCTATAATTAGAGGAGATGATAATCCCTTCTCTTTGATAAACAACCCCAGGTGATGATGAGGTGATAAGAGGAATATGTTTCTTTGTGTTCTTTCCTTTTAGGGACATGACAATCAAGTGAGTACTATGACACTTGATGTGTATGGATTAGAAATAATTCAATAATGGATACTTAGAAAAGTATCATTTTATCTTTGACTCTGGCTCCAAGATAAAGATATGTGTAACAAATAATTCTCCAAAAATGAAAGAAAGATCCTTTTATATGTGTGGCTCAGGTAATAATAACAGAGAGATGGAAATTATGAGGATGTGATGTGTTTAGACACATGTGATGGATACCAAAGTAAGGAATTCTAGTATCTGAGAAATACCAGGTGGTATGGAAAAGTAAAAGCATAACTCCTAATTAGATGACTTATGTTGGTTATCTGGAATGGCCAACTGTGAAATCAGTCTAGTTACATAAAATAGTATGAACATCGAATGTTAGGGGTTTATGCTCCGCATAAACTTAACATCGATAAGGATGTACTAATTGGAGGAACAATTGTAGAATCTTTGTGGGAAAAGTTTATCAAGCTAAAAATAATTCCTTAGAATATCCCTATTTAGATCTGTTGAGGTAACTTATACATAACATCTAGAGATACTTCTAAGATAAATTCTTAATTGGTAAGTAACCTCCCCTTATGACAAGAGTATGTACAACTAATGAAATAATTGGTACAAGTAGTAAGAAAGTTTACTGTTGTGACAATAGTTTGGATGACACACCATATGTATGAATAGACTTGTAGTCACAACTGGGTGACAAAATGTAATTCTAGTCTTTCCTTGGAAGTAAAATGCTTAACTGAATGAGGAATATGGAAGACTCCTCAGAATTAAGAATCATGTCACATAAAGTTATAAGTTGAGAAAGGTGATAAATCAGTGAGGTTTGACACCTGAATTAAATGACATACGTATAATGTATCTCTGACTAAGAAAAGTGTTACCTGACACAGAGTTGACTCTACAATCAATAATGAAAAGAAATAGTAGAGTATGTGTCATGTATGACAGGTTCTATGATAACCTTGTATGGAAGGACTTTGTGTTGATCAAAGTTTTATGGTATCTCCATGACATTGAGATGGTATGTAGATACTTGATGGTATGATGAATGAATAATATTTGTCTCCCTTTTTACCTGGGATTTCGGGCACGAAATCCTTGTTAGGGGTTTATAATTTTAACATCCCTGACATGGGTTATGCCTTAACCCTAGAAGTTTTGCTTAAGTCATTTATATTCTTTCCTTTATCCTTTGAAAAGTAATTATGACCAAAGGAGAACTTATGTTTCAATTTTGGCCCTATTTGAATAATGTTGAAATAATGTTGAAACAATGTTTTACTTGTTTTGGACTAAAGTGCAATTTACCCAATTTAAGGGGTTACCTTGTAAATGTTACATTATAAATGTTCCTCAAGTGTTATATCATCATAAGAATGAGATTGATGCTGATGTATGGCTTGTGGAAGTCTAAGATCCAAGAAGGAGCTTGATTGAGTAATGCTTGTGTATTGAATGCTAGTTTTGGTGTAATTTGCAAATTACCCAAACTCTAGGGTTGGATAAGTAAAATACCACTTCACGAATGTCCCTACTGTTTCTTGGTATCATTTGGAGAAAATAAAAAGAATGGGGCGTCTTGTTTGAATTACTTTTGAGGAGAGATAATCTTGATAATAAAATAATCAAGATTTAAGCATAATTGATACCCTAATTTATTTTGTAGCAAAAATAAAAATATTAATTGAAGTGTCCATCAACTAAAAAGGCTGTGATTGAAATCCTATAATGCAAGGAAGTCCAAATGCCTTGAGTTGCACCGAAATATCCTAAGTAAGTAAAGAAATCCACTCACATTTGTTAATTAAAAAGTAATGCCCACTAAAAAGGGATAATAGTATTATATTAATTAAGGTGCTTAAAGTGGTTGCTTTTAGTTCAAGGATAAATGAGAGGAAATTGAAGGAAAAAGGGATATTGCTTCGAAGGCAAGAAATGGAGGGGGCATGTGGCAAGAAAATGGATAGATTTTCTTCTACTTTCTCTCTCCTAGGAAATCAATTACATATATTCGATTTTCTCCTCACTTGAAAAACTATTTTGCAAACCACTTTCTTCCCTTGCTTTGGCCGACAACCAAGGAGCTTAGGATAAGGAGGAAAACGTTCCCCAAGCTAAAGTTAAGCTACATGATCATCTTTAACCTTGAATTGATGGTTGAAATCGGATTTCAACATTGATTTTCTTCTCTTATGCAACCAATGCTCAACCTTGGCCATCTTTTGCATAAAAAGAGTTGGAAACGACCCTTGGATAGTTGGAGGAGCTTATTTCACCATTAGAGATGTGAAGCTTGAAGCTTTGAAGCTACTTTGAAGGCGTGTTATATAACTTGAACCCATCAACGTTATTATTGATTTCAATTTCTCATCATATGTTGATCCTTTATGTTCTTCTTGAATAAATTGATGAATTTATCATATGTATGGCAGTATAAATCGAAGGTCTAAAGCTTGATGATGATGAAATCATCTTAGCACACACCTCAAGAAATATCAAAAGAAAACAGTTTCACTTTTATTGTTGGTCAAATGGTTTCAAAACTGTTTAGTGACCAAACAGTTTCAAAACTATTTAGAGGTCAAATGGTTTTAAAATCGTTTAGAGACCAAACTGTTTCAATAGACTCAAGGTTCAATTGGTCACATGATCTAATAACTTTAAACAATCAAATACAATTGATTTCAGAACCCTAGCTCAATTGGGTTCAAAGCCCTAAATCAATTGAGGTTAAAACCCTAATTTAGGGCTAAACGGTTTCAAGTTGTTGAGGACCAAACGGTCTCAAACTGTTTGAGTACCAAACGATCTCAAACCGTTTAGGGTTAATTAATATTCAAATCAAACGGTCTTAAACCATTTAGGGTTAAACATTTTCAAAATTGATAAGATCAAACGGTTTCAAAACCGATTGAAGATTTGGTCCAAGACCGTTTGAGGGTCCAAGACCGTTTGAGGGTTCAAGACCGTTTGAAGGTCTATAATCGTTTGAAGGTCAAGTAACCTCAAGACCATTTGAAGGTCTAAGACCGTTTGAAGTTCAAGTGACCTCAAGACCGTTTGAGGGTCCAAGACCGTTTAAGGATGCAATTGGTCCAAGACCGTTTGAAGGTCAATTGGTCTAAGACCGTTTGAAGGTCAATTGGTCCAAGACCGTTTGAAGGTCAATTGGTCCAAGACCATTTGAAGGTGCATTTGGTCCAAACCGATTGAAGGACCAATTGATTCAAATCATGTATGTACTAATAACCCATAAGTGGTTGAAGAGTATCTCAAGGCTGATTTTAATGGAAGTACTTCTAAAGTATTTCGGTAATTAGTATAATTAGAATGTTTATCACTTGATGTCTATGAGAGTAATAAATTCAATACCCTATGATAAGCATAAGTGTATGTACTTAGTGAAAGGTTAAGTCAACTGAATAAGGTTAAATGGTGATGTCTGTTCCTAGTACATGGAACAATGACAAGTATGATTTAATACTTAAATAATGTTATGTACTCCAAGATATGTGGAAGCACTGACTTAGGGTTTGGATTAATGAGGTAATCATAAAACCCTCATGAATGGATAATGGAAACCCTAATCAATAAGGAAGATTACAATGCATGAGTTTAATTGAATACTTATGAAGGTATTATGTAATTCTAAACATGTAGATCAATGAGATAGGTTTTGGATACTAATTGTAATATCAATGCATTCTCCTAGATGCATGGAGTTTTGAATTAGGGTTTGATCTTTGATAATGTGATCATGAAACCCTAATTGATAAAGATGAGAAACCCTAACCCTAATTTTGGGCCATTGATTGAAAAACCCTAATTTCAGGTAATGGGGTGAGAAACCTTAATTAATATATGTTGGGAAACCCTAACATAGGGTGATGTTATGTAAAACCTAATATAGGGTGATGTCATGTGAAACCCCAACATAGGGTGATGTTATGTAAAACCCTAATTGATAAATATGGGAAACCCTATTCCTAATAATGAATAGTGATGAATATATTTTTAGGTGAAACACCTAAAGTGGTTGATAATGGATAACCTTATATCAATAATGCCTTAATCTGAGATGAGTCCATATCATTGATAATGGTTGAATAATTCAAAAGAGTGACTTATGACCAATACATTACATGAATAATGTGATGAGCTGGTGCATAAAGTATTAGGATGGGAAATATCCTAATACAAGATAAGATGATGAACTTAAGTAAGTTAAAAGTGATGAGGGAAGTGATACATCAAGACATGATAGATATCACATCCAGTACCTCAAGGTTGATACACCTTGATGTACCCTAAATCCAATATACTTGGATGAATAACACATGAAATGTGTCATGTCAATTATCACACTGAGATGTAATGCACTTTGATAGGTGTAGGCTAACATACCTTAATAAAAGGTTAAGCCAAGTTAATAAAGTATGATGTAATCATATTCTGGTAAAGATGAGAGAGAAACTCATATCTTGTATTGATAATTCATTTAATGATAAATGATGAGAATAAATAAGTATGATTGAATACTTATGATATCAATGTTAGCTCCTAGATGTGTGGAGCAATGAATTAGGGTTTGATCATTAAAAATACGATCTTGAAAACCTAAATGGTTAAAAATGGAAAACCCTAACCCTAATAAAGGGTGATGATATGTAAGAGAAACCCTAATTGATAAGAAAGGGAAACCCTAACCCTAATGATGGGAAGGTTGTAATTCTTTTGTTGCATAAGACTTGTAAGGCATGTTAAATACTTGAATAAAAGTATAATGTGCAATGGCCTTGTGAGCCATGTGAATAATTTGTTACCTAGTGAGAGGTGACAAGATGTGCAATGGCCTTTTGAGCCATGTGAATAAGTTGTTACCTAGTGAGAGGTGACAAAATGTGCAATGGCCTTGTGAACCATGTGAATAAGTTGTTACCTAGTGAGAGGTGACAAATGTAATGGCCTTGTGAGCCATGTAATAATTTGTTGCCTAGTGAGAGGTGACAAGATACTTAATGGGCCTTGTGAGACATGTGAGATGCTTGTATAGCAAGTATCATGCATACCTTGGTCAGATGACCTGGAGGTAAACGTTACTTGGTAAGTGGTAACCTTGTATAGTGATTAACTAAGGGTTTGAATACCTAGATCTAATAAACATGATGATAGTGTTGTTGAGGGATGAGAATTCCCAGTAATGTGATAAGGGACTGAGATCCCAAGTATCATGTGTTTTAAAGATTTGAAAGTACTTGATAGATATACTACACCTTTATTTGTAGCATTTTTTGTGATTAATAATGATAACTTGTTTGATGCTAAAAGAATGTTGTAATGCATGTAATATATCACTAGAAACTATAAAACATTGCCCTGACCATAGATCCATTAGCGTCTGGATTTACTGAATGGTGAAATGGGTTGCTCTGCGGCATAACCCAGAATGCATACTTTTGAGTATGTGGGGGCGTAAGTACGGACGACCATGTGTGATTCGATCCCCTTACAAGCTCGAGATGAATGGGGATTTGGCTATATGCCATATTCTAGCTTGAGTGCGACTTCGGTCGTAGACTATGTATTGAGCATGGTGAACTGGCCCGTGGCTCAGAGTATAGTGCTTGTGTCGCCATGACTCAGTAACTGGGGACGGTTGTTAGTTGATGTTCCCCTAAGAGAGTGATGTTGATGTTGTAGCTCTAAAAGTGTGGATGCCTACGTACCCTGGCACAGCTATTTGCAGTGATACTAGATATCCTGCCAGCAGATGACATGAGATGTCCTGCTAAATTATGTGTGGTCTCGTACTGACCAAGACAAGGGAGGTCATGGAAACTGGCTTTACCATTGACCTTGTATGGTACCGACTTGTGAGAAGTTTGTGGTCGGTTGGAGATGACTGGGGTATGCTTCATCTCCTCAGAGAATAAGTGTGATTGTAAAATATGTTTAGCCATGTAGCATATCTGCTTAAGGTTCGAATACGAGAAACATTGCTTGATGCACAATTTAGTTGATAGATGTTATTTATGTTTCCTTACATTCCTTGCAAATAAGATAGATGATTTATAATTCTACCATGGGTAGATGTAATGTTTTCCTTAAGAAAGGAGATCATCTTATTCTATTAAATCAATGATTAATATTGTATGTTAATATATAAAGAACATCTGCTTAGTTTATAAATACTTTATTTGCAATAATAATGTTTCTGGCTGAGAGTTATATCTCTCGCTGGGACAATTTTAATTGTCTCACCTCCGTGGGATCCAACCTTTTTAGGTGGATGAGGACAAGGAGGTAGAAACCATACAGTAGGGGAAGGACAGCAGCATCAAGGATAGCGGTGACATCTCAGGTGGAGATACTAACTATCGTGTCTTGTAGATAAGAGTCCTATGTGTCGTCTCTATACTCTCAATTTCTTGGAGTCAGTACTTAGTGTATTCATAATCAATCTGATATTTTGGCTTGAATTCCTCGAGGTTTTGTGTTGCTCATGTGTATACTTAACAGAGCAATTGATGTATGTAATCCTCAAGAAGAGATGGTACATGGTATGTACTTGTGGACCAGAATGTACATGTAATACTTTGGTTCTTGTTATTAAGAGTTTCCTGAAATGGGATCTCGTTGCAAAAAGGTTTTAATTTTTAGTGATTTTTGTTAATCTACTGCTTATGTTTAATTCTTGTTAATCAGTAACGGTTTTGTCGACTGTCATGACAGTTTCTACCTTACTTCCTCTCAGGTCATGAAGTAGAGATCTTTATCTCTTTCATCTTCCTAAAATCCTCTTTAAAGAGATTATTTCCTTATCCCTCTCCATATCTTGAGTGATGGAGACTTGGACCTAAGCATGGCTTCAAAACACTTCTTTACCTTGGTTTAGTGTGTGGACTTCACTCTGCTGATCATTATCATAGGTTTTGTCCTTTCTTCATTCATGCTTCGGCATCAACATGCCAAGCACTTCAGACAGTGGTTTGGCCAAGTTTCTCAACATTTGGTAATCTGGCTATATGATTCACACAACGCTTTGTAGAATCATATGTTTGGTGAACTATTGACCTCTAAGAAATCACAGTCAATCTATATGTACAATCATATTGAGCATATTAGATTATACTTGATCTCCATCTGTCTAATTATACTCAAACATCACTTTGAAGACATTATACCTTTCATGCTTTACATGATTCTTAAGATGTTTAACCATCTCAAGAATGTCCATGCTTCAAGCTATTTATGCAACTCGTAGTTCATATAGCTCAGCATAAGGTTCTTGATGTCTTAGGCATCATTGGCATACTTCAAGTAAGCATCCAATTTTAGCCTTAGGTGCATTTAGAGTGGTTCAACTGGATCTCATCTTTCAAGGACTTTAGAGTTTACACTCACCATTGAGAACATTTCTCAAAGGTCCCCAACCAGATTTGAAGTTTATCCCATTTATGAATTGATCACAACAATAATGTATTTGTGTTTTTCATTTGGATTCTACAAAATAATTTTGCAACTTTGTCAAAAAAATGATTTGTTTGATTTGATAAAGTTGATAGTATTAATTAGATCTTTAAATAATTATCGCTCCCATTATTTTATTCAAATCGATAACCCTCGTGTATCAATTTAGAAGATTGTAGTGTACAATCTTCTAGTGGCCAAGATCCATATTTCATCAAATTATGAGTCAGCTTTGGTTGATCGCCCACAACTTGACTATTTAGGTAGGCCATCATGTCAATTGCATCATATGCAACTCTTGGATAGATGGCATGTGCAACTCTTTGCCATGATCATCTGCATGCCTCTGGAGCTTAGACTCTCTAAGAATCACTATTTAAGTCTGACCCAAAAGCTGACACGATAAACATGCACCCTGCTTTGGTAGAACCTACATGTTTTCCATTACACTTCCATGAGATAGACCGTGCACCACACTTTGGCATAACCTACACTTGGTCGATCAAGAATTTCATGTGTTCTGCTTATGGAAGGCATCTTAGACTTTAATATTTCATTTGAGGGATTTTCTATAAGTACATATACATATCCAATCACCTCATTGTTATAGTATGTATCATATACATGATATAACCACAATAAGAAAACATGAAATATCGATAAAAGCAATGATTATGTCCATCCTATTATAATTACTTGGAGCCACAAGGAATTACAGTCATCTAAGGTCTACATCATAGGCAACCTGTTGTTGATGAAGATCTTTGTTCTTGAACCATTTTGGGTTGATCGACTCATCCTATGATGATTTCTTTTTGAAATTTTTGGAATGTGAAAATTTGACATTTACCCTTTTCTTGGTCGAGTGAATAAATGGATAGAGTTCTAGGCTAAAATTCCAGGGAAACAAAAAGCAACAAGCTTATGTTCTTAATTTGAATGATTACCTAATCTAATTAGATGTTAAAAATAGATTAGTGCCTAATTTGGGAAAAGATTCTTCTGTGATAGAATTCTTGTATTTTTCTAATCCTAACTATTTTTTTATAGATTAAAAACAAATGTGTATAAGAAAGATTATATTGCTAAATAAATTCATTATAAAGTCAAAAGAGCGATTGGGTTGCAAAAATAAAGGATTTTTGACCTTCCCTTTTGTAATGTTAATGAATATAAACCCATTATTCATATGAAAAGGAGAAGAAAATATGTTTACTGGACTATCTGCTTCTAAGATATCCTATCCCAACTTGGATAGGCTTTCTACGTACCCCAATCAAAGTGAGCATATGGGTGCCAACTGACTCTCCCTCTTTCATCTTACTTATGAATAAAGCCTCAGACACATCATATCTCTCACGCCTTGCTTGATGTTGATACATGTTCTTGAGATGTGTTACCATCTCCACGACATTCATATTCTCATGTTGCTCTTGTAACTCATAGTTCATTGAGCACAACATCAGGCACTTAACATCCACGACGTCATCAAGGTCCTTCTTGTAAGCATCCTTTTCAGCCTTGGTCGTATTTGAAGAGGGTTCCGCTGGCTCTGGTGTTTCAAGGACATAGAGCTTATGCTCTTGTGTGAGAACAATTCTCAGCGTCCTAAACTAGTTTTGAAAGTTGATTCTGGTAAGTTTGTCCTTCTCAAGGACCGATCACAATGAGAATGTTTGAGTGTTGTTTACCATTTGATTGCTACAAAAGAAAAAGTTTGCATTTAATCTAAAATATTTTGACTTGTAAAGATTTGATAAATGGGATTAATTAGGCCTTTAATTAATTACACTCCCAGTATTATATTTAAATTGATAGCCGTCACTATCAACTCGGAAGATTGCAGCGTATAACCTTCTAGTGAGCTAAGATCTGAAATAATTGGATCAATGCCCATCCAACGTTGGCGTCAAAGACCAAATACTAAGGTAGAAAACTTTTACTAATTGCATCATATGCAACTCTTGGATAGATGATCATGCATAACTCCCTACCATGATGTATCTGTGTGCCTCTAGGTACTTGATCCTATCAAGATTCCCTAGTTAAGTCCAACCCATAAGCCAACACGATGAGTGTGCACCCTACGGAGGCAGACCCACACACCCACCATCACACTTCCACGAGATAGACAGTGTACCACGCAGAGGCATGCCCACACATAGTCGATCAAGCTTTTCTTGTGTGTTGCTTTATGGAAGGCAACTAAAACTTAATATTATTAATTGAGGGGTTTTATTAATACATATACATATCTAAACACCACATACTTATAGTATGTATCATATATAGACATGTAAACGGGTCCAATACGGAGCGGATACTACTATATCTGATATTTGAATCTGAAAAAAAAATCTAATCTGATATTCGATGGATATCATGTGATAATATCTGAATTCGATCTGACAAATAATATTTGAATTCGGGTAAATATCCGATCTGAACCAAAAATCATAAATGTATTGTTATTACTACATTATATATATAAAACATTGATATCACTATGAATACATACGATAAAATATCTATTTTTTATGTTTTTATATATAGATAATATATATTTGATAATATATGTATATATTTGTCAGATTTCATATTTTTTCGAAGCGGATATAGCCATATTCGAAATACTATCCAAGAGTTTTAGATATGAATTTTGATATCCTAAATCCAATTCAGATTATGCGAATGTTAGATTTTTTTCAAAATTTCATACTCGAATCTGGATCGAATCTGTGGATTCTGGACATCCATTTACAGGTCTACTCATATACTACTATATCCACAACCACAAACAATAGACATGCAATCACAAACACAAAAGCATCGGTTATGGCCATACTATTGTAATCCTTTAGATCCACAAAGGATTACGGTCCACCTAAGATCTTATGCATCTCATGAAACAACACATGTGAATCAACCTGGAAGGGTAAGCATTACAATGAACAACTTCATGGATGCTCTGTCAGGTTGGAACGTCAAGTTGCTTCTCTATGGATGCTCCTTGGAGTTGGATCTTCAAGTTGCTTCTTGGAATTAGATCTTTGGTTGCTTCTCCATAGATGCTCCTTGGAGTTGGATCTTTAGGTTGCTTCTTGGAATTGGATCTTCAGGTTGCTTCTCCATGTACGCTCCTTAGAGTTGGATCTTCAAGTGGCCTCCTTACATTAAGTTTATAAAGACTAAAACTAATCTTATCTCTATTACATAATATGAGTACAAATATAAAGAGAAAGAATTAATTACACTTTGAAATAAGAGATAAGGCTCGACATGCAAACCAAATACTTTATAAAAAGGATCCACATACAACCATTATACATCTATAGCATTCACAAACAAACATATCCACAATATTCACAACCACAATCATTCATAACATTCACAAAAGGGGATTCTAGGACATAACCGTGCATGCATTCACCACATAAAATAGATTTTAAAGGCAACATGAATTATATCATAGGTATAACTACATATGTATATATATATATATTAAAATTGTAGTCTTTTTAATGTAGGACATTCCTCATTAAATAAATTTTTGACTCCCATTCAGACTATGCGGGGTACATAAGGATAGAGCCCTTTGCGGTTGAGGGGAGTCCACCCCTCGTAGGGTATCAGGGATAGAGCCCCTCAAACATCTACAAAATTTTACTTCCGTGCACTAGAAAAATCAGTATTTTCCACAGTCGACCCCATCCGAAACGTCAAAAAAGAAACAGAAGAATGTGGCGCATGTGGAATTAGGTTTAGATATGCACATTAGTAGCTTTAAGTTCCCATTGTATGAAACCATAGAAAATAGTATACAATGATTCGATCATATCAAAATGAATCCAAATACACCATAGATCGACATTGCTCTGATACCACTGTTGGGTTTTTTGGAGGAAATATGTGCGGCAGAAGTAACAAAATAGAATATATTTTCACACAACCTGCAAGATCTTGTCGACAACAACGTATTCAAAAAGAGTGTTCGTGGGATATACCATGTCACGGAGCAAGTCCGGCGATGACCTGTTACACAATGGTGTACGCTCCTAGCTTACATAGATGGTACTTCTCTCCCGTCCTCTGAATGCATCGCGGGAAGATCTGGTGGTTCTCCTTTCGTGTGTGATGCACGTTGCTCGTAGCGTGTATGGATGGTCATTAACGTCCTCTGAACACAGGCATCTCAACGTCTGTGTCTCTACTTCATCCATACTGATGGATTGGAACTCCATGTCATGCTTCCTAATCTAATAGTAAGCAGTTGGACCATCAGTCAGTTGATCTGGCTCCTTTACAATCCTCCTCGGTCCTCCAGGCGGTCGGCTCGTCTGGTGTTGAGTGTCTTCTTCTTTGATGTAACAGAAAAGAAACTATCCTACTTTTATATAATATTTGGAAAACCTCGAGTTACATTCTAGGGGAGCAAAGGTTGAAGAGAAAGGATCTCAAGTTATCTCAATTTACATGTGGAATAGAAGGTAGAGGTTCAGTATGCAAACCGAGATGCAAACAACCATAACCAACCAAGAACACATATGTTTTATAGACCATAACCATGCTACACATCCACCATCAAAACCGTTTTAGGGAGACATGTATCAATTGCATATATACCATATCATATATGTATATTAGTTTGTGGTTGCATGTGGTATTTAGTCAGATATGCACATTAGTCATTTTAAATATTCACATCGTATGCAATAAATAAATGATGGTAAAACCAAAATCCGATCATATCAATTTATTCCAAAACACAGTACGTTGATGTAGCTATGATACCACTGTTGGGTCTTATGGCCTCAGAGTAGGCAGTAGAAAAACAAATATTGCCCATTAACCCATAATAGGAGATCCCATAAATGACTATATAATGGGAAGGATGGTTTTAGCGAGATATACATGGTCATGCGGCATGCCCAGTGACAACTCCTCACATCCATGTGTGATCTTCAATGCCATGTCTTGGATGGTGTTTGTGTAGCTCCTGGTCTTCGCCATAGACTCTGGCCTCCACCACGGACTGCGACTGACATGTCCTCCTAAGCGACAAACATCTCCTGCCTCTGCAGATAGTCCACAAGGACCACCTGGAACTCCTGCCATTCTAGAAGAATTGACTAGAAGGAGACGACCCTCCTATTGGTGTTCTAGCACCAACCTGCTCTCCCAAACTCAGACTACTTTTCTGCAGTTGTTTTTCCCTCGTTGTGCCTCCCTAGTCGGGTAGCATTTGCTCGGGCTCTCTCGGATACAAAAATAAGAGAGGACAACAACTTTGTAGAGAAATTGATGTTCTAAGTTGTGTGTTCTGATAATCCATCATTACCCCTCTATTTATAGTAGAGGGAAGGGTCAGGGTTCCCAGTCTGTTCAGGAGCAGAAGGATCTGGAAATTCCATGAAGAGTTTGCACTATGGTAGGCAAACTGATTGTTTTATAACTTAAACGGTCGTTTGGCAACGTGAGCCAATCGGTTCACTAGTGAACTGGTCAGTTGGGAGTGTGAACCAGTCGGTTCACTAAGTGAATCGGTTGTTTCACTTCCCAGACTTACCCACAATTGACTTTCCTTAATCATTTCCAATTAATGTAAAGATTAATCCTTATTCCAATCAAATTGAACAAGTGAAACGTGAAAGTTTTCCTCCAACTGGGAAAATCCCAATTTCTTGGGTTGGAAGAACTGTGAGCCACCCAATTTACCAACTCAACCAGTTGGTTGGCTCACACTAGCCGATCGGCTCACATGGGTGAACCGGTCAGTTGGCAGTCCTAACATTGCCAATGCAGTCTCTAATCGACCTGACACTCTAACCAACTAGCTCAACACTTAAACTTGATAGTTTTGAGTCCAGTCAGTCAATTGTATGTTTAATTGAGTACCTAAACACCTTTAGTCTCAATATAAACATCATTCATGTACAATCTCCTCTTCCAGGGGTATCCTATGTGTGTGACCCTGCAGGTTCCAATTTACGTTGGTAGTGAATGTTCATAACAACTTATGGCATCACAAGCAATGAGCATAATCTAGTAACTCATCATTGCTACCCAAGTAACTCAAAAAGTTAGAGAACAACTTCAACCTACAATCTGTGATTAGTGTTATAGTGATCGTATAGTTCCTTTGTTGCTGAATTCCATATTGAACTTGAGGCATGGAACGTCATCCTCTTCAACATTCAATCCATGTTCCTTGACCTAGAGCAGACTGTCTCATATGCATATGAGTTCACATATCATATATTGAATCACATGAGTATGGCCATACAATTCTCAGTCTCGCTTATCAAGGGGCCCTGGATATCATACTCCTTATAGGAGGGACAAATCCCATATCAATCACTTACAGTCAAGTCCCCATGTGTCAAAGTCACCCAATCATCACTGTTATAACAACCCATGTTTTAGGACTGCGTTTTATGATGTCAAAGTGTACCCAACGACATGTGATGAGTGTAGTGATTTTAGGTCTAAGAACCACAATCACCACCATCATTATGAGAGATGATTGTGACTATCATTCCATGGTATCCATGTATCACTCTCATGGTGGGTCTGTCTAATATACTGTTCTCTAACATATATCTATGTGCTTGACTTGATATCATATATCATGACTAATGTGACTCTGTCATTAGTCAACACACACTCTAGTCTTATGTATTACTATTGTCTATTTTGCTTCCACAGTAATATCTGACTAGGGACATAACAAGAATGTATGTACTCTTATCATGCATATGGTATAATTGTTCAGGTCCTCAACCTAAAGACATATTTCATCAATTCACATCATTCTTTAGACATCTATCATGTATCTGTCATCATATCATGAGTGAGACAAACATAATAGATAGAATTACCTTTATCACTATCAAATCAGGCATCTAATGCCTCATCGCAATCATCATATGATTGGCTCTCTGGGCATACTATACCAAAAGAAGATCCTAGCCTATCATTTCTCTTTAGGATCTTGATTGACTTGGGGATCCTTCTTCTGTAGGAGCTTGGGGCAGTTGGATCTGATATGGCCAGCTCCACCCCAATAGTAACAAACTCAAGTTCCATATTTGCATTCCCCTATATGATATCTATTACACTTGGTGCATTGAGTCTTTGCATGAGGGTTTGGAGCATGTTCCTCTTGTACTTTTCTCTTCTTGTCATTATGGATCATGTGCTCTTTATTTCTTCTTGGGGATCCCCCATTGTTCCAATATCATCCATGGTTGTCCTCCAACTCTAGGCCAGACTCAAGTGCCTCCTACAATGTCCTGATGCCACGTCCAGTCAAAGCATAGCCCAAATCAGGTTTCAGGCCATGCATGAACTTCTTTGTCATACGTGTCTCATCTAAACCATACCCGTACTTTTACATCATATGAAACTTCATTGCATACTGTCTAATAGTTGAGTCATATTGCCTCAGGCGCTTGAACTCCATCTCCTTCTTCTAGATCACGGCCTCAGAGATGTAATGGTTCCAAAAGGCAGTGGTGAACTCCTCCCAGGTCAACATCTCAGTATGGGGTCCTCAAGCATTGGTGAAGTTCTCCCATTAACTATCGGATGCACCCTTCAACATATGTGTCCTAAAGAAAACTTTGGAAGGCTCGGGACATCCTAAGTCACAGAAATAGTGCTCGACATTGAGAAGCCACTCTTTAGCACGACCAACTACATCAATCTTAGCTTCTCCAGAGAAGGTTTTTGGCTTGATCTTTAGGAAGTCTACTAAGGTCAACTCTTGGTTTCTTGGTTGATGTGGTCTTCCTCATTGACTAGTGATAGCATCGGTCATATCCTTGATGAGCAATTCTAAAGGTACATTACGGTTACCATTAGGGTTAACCTCTCCAGAGGCACTATGATCACTTCCCCCATTGGAACAACTTCCCTCTCCATCTACGTGCTCCTTTCCCTTATTATATTTCCTCTTGGAAGCTCTCTACAAAAGGGAACATAAACTATATGAGATTTCGAGAAAAACCTAGTGGACAACTATATTTTTCACTCTGATACCATATTGTTACATCCAAATTTTCTAAAACTTATAATTCATTGAGAGGAAACATAATCTTATTGGGAATGTCACAAACAAGATAATGATTGCATAATAATGAAGTTTAAATAAACCAACACAGGATACATTGCATAGTTTCTCATATCGCACACTCTAAATAAAACACATGTTTCATAAACATAAAGGAAAATCTAAACTATTGATAGTTGGCACCCCACCAGTTATGGTCTCAGACATCCTTGTGCTCCTTCTTCAACTCATCCTCAGATAGCTCTATCCTTGATGTGGCTCTTTTCCTGCGGGCATATCACCCCCAGCCATGCATAAAACAATTTTTAAGTGTAATTGAACATATTATAAAACTAAAATAACATATACTTTGAAAAGAAAACATTTAAACATCATCAAAATAAACTTTGTATTTTATCATTGTCTTTTATCTGATTTATATAAGAATCCGCAATTGTTGCATTGAAGTGCCTCTTCTCTTTGCACTAGAGTGCCTCTTGAATTGCATCGAAGTGGTATGTATGCTAGTAAAGCCCATGATTTGCACCAAGGTGCTCTGTATGCTAGGAAAGCCCATGATTTGTATTGAAGTACATTGTATGCTAGGAGATCCCATGACGAGGATCTTATATAAGGTTCATTCATTATCTTTACTTTTTACTCTTGAATACTCTTGATCTTAAACATGGATATGATGTGATATGATAATTCTTGAAGATAAATAGTAAAAAGTACCTCATTTATTCGTTAACTTTTAACATTGATCAATAAAACTATAGCATGCATAATACAATCACATAATAACATGCAGATTGTACATAATAGCATATAAACATCCAATAAGTATGTTCAAAGTGCATGACCACTTATAGAGATTGGAGAAACTCCTAATAGTCTCTTGGTGTTCAAGGAACCCTAATTACCCTATATAATTAATGAATCCAACCTAATTTTAGGGTTTCATGGATCTTGAATAAACTACGGAAATTTGAGAAAAAATGGGGACACAAAACCACCATATTATTGTTCCTTGTATTTTTATCTTTCCAATGAGTATTTACTCAAAAATTTCTAACCAGCATATGATTTACTTAGAGCGTTGGGCCAATCAGATAAAATTAAAAAGCCACGTAAGCTATATTATGCAAAATGACCGGTGGGACCTCCATTGAGTTGTCCCCATAGGGAACATGCCACATGGACCGGCCTTCTCAGTAAAACATGAGCCAACTCGTAAGACCAGAGTGGAAAAAATTACCTGAGTACCCATCCTTATGTGATAGAGCAAAAATGAAACCATGGTTATTACTGTAAAATTTCCACCCCTAAGGTTTATCGAAAACGGCGATGAACTAGCCCTTCTGGAGTTCATGATTCAGGGATAAACTGTGATGGAAAACAACAAGTTTAGTTGCGATCATGCTAGAGAAGTTCAACATCATCCTCACCGAGACACTGCAGTTTCAACAAGCCTAGCTATGTATGGAGAGATGGTCAGAGAACAGTTGAGACATCTCCACCACGACAGACCAAAAAGGGCAAACACAAAGGTAACCCTAGAACGAGATGCCAAGAAAATTGAGACTACAAAAGCTTCTCTGATGTCAGCCGTAACTAAAGGTGATGATATCAGGGTGAACGGCGGCGAGAAACCTAAGAATTCAATATAGCCCCAAAGAATAGACGAAAGATGGAAAAGGTGAAACCTGCCTTTGGAACATAATTGAGGTGACAAGGACGTTCTGGGATAGTTTTAGAGGCAAAGATGACCTTCTGTGATTGTCGTCCATGTCTCAAGCCCTAGGACGACCTCTGATAGGTGCTAGGTGAAGTTGAACCTTGGTGGATAGGGAACTGGTTGCTTTGAGGTCAAGGTGACAATTGGGAGGAGTTTCTAGAGGTGTGGTGATCGATTTTGGTGGGTTATTTATAGGTTTCTCCATCTGAGAAGGGTGGTGTTACTTGTGGAGGAAGAAATTGTGGAAACCTTGGGGCGGTTTAGTGGACCGGGGACTCTAGGGCACCAAGCCCTATCGTGCAAGGTATGGGCACATTCGAGAAGGGGAAAGGATGGTGAGGGATAGATTCATTCGCACTGGGAATTAGTAGAAAAGAACAATTGGGAGGGCGAGAGATCGCCGCTATCGTTCCAGTACCACTGGAACTCGGATGGGTGAGATAGAAAGACAAGAGTTGTCAAATGGATCCGCAGATCAGGCGGATACATCGAGACCATCTGATCTGATATGAGGTCAGAAAATGGGCAGTGTGACATCTATTTCACTAATTAAAGGCATGCAACCAAAGTGTAGTCACATTTGAACTAGGTTTATTTAAATTTTCATTTATTTTCTTTCTCATGTAATTTGGGCATCAAAGAAATTTCAAATTAATAAAAATTGGTGTGTTACCAAATTAGATGCAAGGATTCCGAATATCAAGTTAGATTTTAGTTTTGAGACTTCCTTCCATATGATATTTCCTTTCTAAGTTAAATCTTATTTTAATTATCCAAGACCATGTAGAAATATTTAGAGGTTGATATTTTGAGGAAAGTTATATATCATTGTTACAAGTTCACATAAAAATTGTTAGGTCAAATTATTATTATTAAAAAGACCAATTTCACTTTATACTCATGTATACTACTAATGAGCTAACTTAGGGTTGTATTTGATGAAATTGAGTTTTAATTAACTTGATGATGAAAAATTATCTTTAATCATGATTTATCCATTATGATTGGGTCTCTAAGTTTCAATGATTTTATGTGAGGCATCAAGATTTGAAATTAGGGTTTTCTAATGTAGGATTAGTTATTAACAAGTTAGGGTGTTACATAACTATTAAATATTTATGTCTACATTGTTCTTCACCATGCAAGGTGTACATAAAAGGAAACTATAAGAAATATACCACAGAAGGTAAACCAACCACTTTAATCTACTTCCCAAGCAAATATCAAGTACACCTGGATAAGTCATGGTTCACTTTGGTCAACGCCTCCTTTCTCTCCACCTAGGGGTTGAAAGCATACCCCACAAGAGAATCAAAATTGGATGTTGTAAGCCTAAAAGCCTGTATGTGGATATAAATATTAATTGGACAACACTAGGAAAAGGGGCAATATACATTATAACAAGGCTTCTCAGCCAAGAGGAAAGTACATATATATCAAAAATTGTCAAAAAATAGAAACTAACTCCAAATTCAGCTTCATCACCCCTTAAATAGACTATATTTAAAGTTTGAATTTAATTGGACTTTATTTTCTCACCCAATTTAACAAGGAAAGGGAAATATAAATTATATATATGCAATTAATGTTGTGATTATGATAAGGCTTCACGTTTATTTTGTCATGTTTTCTCTCCCTCTCTTTTACTAGTAAAGGCCCATTGTGGACCATCCCATATTGATCGAATGGCGCATTGTTCATCCCCTACCATGGTTAGGAGACCCTAATGTGCCAACTACAACATTCCTTCTCCTCATTCTCTCTCTAGTCACATCTTCTCATAGTTTCCTTGATAATAAATTTCTAGCCATTTTGAAGGAAACACGAAGAGGTGTACCAGGTTCCCCTAATATATAACTAGCTCCCACCATTGAATTAGTATGAATCTTCTAGGCTTCAAATCCTAAACCTCACTCCTATATAAATGCCTACATAATTTCTTTGATCTGCTCTACACTCCCTTGTTCTTATAACTTCTCCCCAATCCCCATTGAGTGTTTTTTTTCTTCTTCCCTACAGTTTTCTTCTTGATGTATCTTAATAGAACTACTGGAAAGAAATTCATAACTCAGTAATTCCCTTACCACCTTTCTCTTCTTGTTCATTTTATTCTTTTCCCACATTTTCACCCAAGTAGACTCTTAGTTCCTTGCTCTCCTACCTTTGTGATAGAGTTTCTATTTTCAACCTCTGACAACCTTAGGCCTAAAGCCTGGATCTTTGTGTCTTTTGGGACCTCACAAAGATGCCTAAAATTTAATCCAATACACAAGGAGGCGCAGACTTTGACCTGACTTCATGAACATATGCTCCAATATTGCCAGTGATGACATGATCCACGAGGAGGAAGAATACCATCCTCAAACTATACTTTCTACTCCTCTTTGTATTTAGTTTTGTGTTTTCTTAGTAGGGGATAATGTTCTCAACATATATGACAAAAAGATAGAAAATATTTTATTTGAATACTAGCTTGATGGTCACTAGTATGGAATAGTCACAATATATATTCCCCATTATAGAAGGAAAAAAAACGATAAGAGTGTTTTCTTTGACAACGTGCCTCCAAGATAAATCCACAACAACATACAAACATCATGCATATCAAATATGCCAAAAATGTTGTCTCTACCACACAAGTTGTAACACCCTCCTTAAAAACACACATGCACATAGTAGAAGAAACATAGAGTTTTCCATAACTAGTGTACTTAAGGGGGCATTACATCAAATTGGCATTCATAACAACAATATAATAAATCCACAAAAACTTAAAAGATAAATATTCTCATCATTATTTTTACAAAGGGAAACTTAAAGGCTATCACATGAAAAACTAATTTAACACATGGATATGAAGTTTTTGGTCTAGATTTTTAAATATGGAAACATAAAGTTGAATCTACAAAGTTGAGGATCATCTTATAGTTGGAACCCCACCAGATCTTATCCTTTCTCATTTCTTGTGATCCAAGTCTCTGGGTGGTAGTTCTTCTCCTGCTCCTCATCTATGGACATCTTGTTCCCAGCCATACATTAGAAAAATAGTTGTTAGAATAAGTGGTATGAGTATTCTATAAATGCATTACTGGAGTAATAATATACTACTAGATACTCTTAAACATTAATATAAAATCTTTAGAAATTCTAAAACACAAATAACTCTTATTTCTTTAACTTAGCTCTTGTACTTTTACTTATTTTTCTCTGGAGACATGTACTATAGCACCTGGGTCTCCTGACTTGCACTAAGGTATCTGGGTCACATAGCATGCACTCTGGTCATGTGTTATGTATCTAAATCGACATGCATCCTAGTGAATAGGCCTCATGACTTGCATGAAGGGCCTGAGTCATTCTTCTCTTATCTTAATTTTTCTCTTCATACTTATAAATGAGATTATGGACATGCTTAGAATTAAGGTATCTTTTATTTATGACTTTTATCGGATTGTGGCCACCATTATATGATAAATTTTCCTTTGTCACATTGGAGTGTCCTCTATGGTACAAAACGCCCTTTGTTCGCATGACATGCCCTCTGTTGACACAATATGCCCTCTATTACACCTACAATGTCTTCTAAATCATCTCAAGACTATCTAGTGAGGACTTATCCTATAATGTATACATTAAATATTTTTTTGTCATCTTCTAACTCAATTCTTAATTTATGATCTTTGAATCTTAATCTTTTATCTCTAAATTCACTCTTGATTTCTTATCTCAGAATCATAATCTATTATCTGTTACTCACTTTGTTCTTTAATTCTAAAATGAATCTAACTCTAAATCTGAAATATGATATATTTGTTGTATAGATTAATCTTATTTGAAGCTCGATTGATATAATGACTTTATACTCAGATATATGAAATATGAGTATAAAGTGTTAAGAAATAATCTAAACTAAATATAGAAATACTAAGTATATGAAAGTAACTTAAGTATCAAATATCTAAGATATGATTTCTGACAAGACAACTCAATCTCTATAAATTATCATTAAATATGATCTTAACACAAACTTTAATGCAGTCATGTGAGATTAAATCTCAAAACTTGAAATGTATATTATAAATATTATCTTGCAAACTTAATCATCACTTAATCCATTCTACTCTTATATCTTATTGTGTACTTAATTCTTAGATCTTAATTTTCTAAGAAATTTTGATGGCGTATTTGTACTTGAGATAGTAGACACATATGAGGACATAATCATGAAAGTATGAAAATCTTATGTGCATATCTTAACTTATAATCATAGAACATTAGATCACATAGCTTAATAAATTCTTACTTTTGAAACATGTAATTATATTGATCTTAATTAATATGAATATTCATGGGCATGAAGCACTTACCTTTCTCTAAGAGAAGATCATGATTGCTCTTATTAGGTTGAAGAAACCCTAATAGTTTCCTTGTGTGATTGAAACCCTAATTACCTTGTTCATTCAATAATCATTCATTAGAAATTACATTCAGTTTAGTTTTCTAGGGTTTTATGGTTCTTGATTAAAAGAGGGAAACAAGGAGTCAAATTAGTTTTTGGAACTTAGACCATCATTTAGATATCAAAAAATTATCAAAAACCATATATAACTTGACCCCATAGGACATACCAATGAAACAATATGAATTTCCACGTGTCGGACAATCAAAAATGAGATAAAACCCTTTTATCCTTATATTGAACCAGATAAAACCAAGAAAATGAAAAGACTTAAACGCCCCTTCATTAACTCTGAACTGTAGGTGTGACACATGGAAACATAGTAAATCAGTGATATGTCATGTGTGTGATATTAAATTATGTGAGAAAAATCCTAAAATACCCAAAGCAATGTGACGTAATTATTAAAATCATGGGGAAAAGGGGTATCCTTTTCTTGTGCTTCTTTCTCTTCGAGCAATGGCGCAAGAAGCGGCCTAGAGCTCCACATCTATGCTAAAAAATCACAGGTCTTCCACTGCCAACTTGGTTAGAAAATGTGGTTTGTTTCCCCATCCTATATCAGATCAAGAGAGACAAAAACAAGATCCCGCACTTCTCAATGGATCGTCACCGACCACGGTTGGGGGGCAGAATCAACAAGGAGCCGCTATGGGAGGAACACAACCAAGTTATCTGAAGGTCTTCTACATATGGTGGAGAACCCAACAAGACAAACATGATGTACATGGGGGTTTGAGAGACCCAAAAATTACTAGTCAATTTGAGAGCCCTATCCTCACTGGAAAACAAAAATAGATCTAATAGGCTCGCATTAACAAACCTAGCCTTGGCGATGAAAGTTGAGACCAAAACACAGTGTTGGATATGAAAAGATCGATCAAAGTCAATGGGTGGAAAAACTATAACCAAGTCGTATCGAGGAATCCTAGAGAGGACCACCATATCTGGAAGGATTTGGTGTTCGTCAACCCAAATTCAGGCTAAAACGCATCGCCAGAGAGCACTAGAGAAAGTAAGATCAACATGTCTACAAAATTACTTGAAAATGAATTTGGTTATTGTAAGGACCCTGACCCACATTTTAGGTTAATCTTGTTTTTTTCCTAAGTATGTTTCTTAGAACCTTTCTCTAATCATCTGAGATGTAATTAGGGCCTGTGGAAAGCTTAAGTTTCATGTTTGAGCTTGCTGGTGATGCTTGTGTTTTATGGTGTGCTTTTGGTGCAAATTGCAATTCATCCATAGTAGGGGTTGATGTGAAAGTTTTCCACCTCTAGAGTGTTCCTTATCTCTCTTGTCATCAATTAGAGGAGGGAGAGAGATGGGTTCCTCATTTGGGTCTTGGTTATGTGGCATCATCCTTGGTGATGTTTATAACACATGGGTGAGGTGTGTTTTGCACCTAGATGTGTTATCTCATGTTAGAGAGCTTTAGAGAGGTTGTGTATTGGTTTGTGACTAAGCATGGGAATGCATCTTGGGATAGTGAGTGTGGGGGGAGAGGCATCTTGTTTTGGAGGAGTTGGAAGGGTGCTCATCGATTTGTGAGTGTTTGGGTATATGGCATATTGGGTTAGTCAAGCCATGATCTTGGTAGGAAACAAGAGGGCGAGATCTAACCTAGATCATATCACCACATCTTGCATGTTGTTGAATGTGGCTCCTTTTTCTTGGACAAGTGTTACCTAGGCTCCTAAGGTGATGACACCCTTCCCATGACCTCTCTCTCATCCCCCTAGTATATAGTCTTCTTTCCCTCCATGCAAGATAATCCTTTAGCCGTTCTTGCTTTCTCTCCTTCTTAGTGGACGACCTTGAGAAGCTTTAGGAGCTAGAGAGGCTCTCTTGGAGATTGGAGGACGAGCTCCAAGCTTGTGGTGTTCCTTGATCATCTTTCATCTTCTACCTTGTGGTGATCAAGTTGGGTGGGTCATCTTCAACCTTGAGCTCGTGAGCTTGAAGCTTGACCTTGGAGCTCGGACCTTGGTGGTAGTATTTGAGGTGGGTTATATAACTCTTAACCCTCTTTATTATTCTCACTCTATCATGTACTTATGATTGTTGTCATCTCTAA
This sequence comes from Alisma plantago-aquatica, assembly GCA_963693085.1. NCBI lineage: Eukaryota > Viridiplantae > Streptophyta > Magnoliopsida > Alismatales > Alismataceae > Alisma > Alisma plantago-aquatica. Next base: position 941,923,815 of record OY856413.1, read on the forward strand.
ATCATTCATCTCATATATGTTAGTAGTTAATGATGGTTTTGAGAACCGATTAGATGAAGGTACCTGGTTTAGTTTGCTATCCATATCTTGTACCTTCCTGCCATGATAATAGATGGAATAGTGGTCGATATCCTAAGTTTGAAGATGACAAGTCTACACACACATACTAGGATGTGAATAGTCTACATGCCTTGTGATGCTTAAACTGACATACTTTGATCAAGACAACACCCCAAATTAGTTCTAACCCGACATGCTCTTAAGGGGTTAAACCGATATGTTTTGTTAGCCGACACCTTAGACCGGTATGTTGAGGATGCTATCCTGACATGACCAGGATGATATCTTGTGAGAAAGTTTCTTGAAGTGTCGACTGAGATGCCCTTGGTTAAGTAAGAGTATGACACAATGGTGTCTAACCCGACAAACTTTCAAGTAGGGTTAAACTGACACGCCTTGGGGAGGTTAACCCTTTGAGCCTTGCATAGAGGTAGTCGACATGTCATCGTGGTGCCAAGTTGACACTCAATGTTAGGCATCAACCCAACATGCTTTGACTGATGCTAAACTGATACACCTCAAGTGTAGCTAACTTGACACCTTGACTGCTAAACCAATATACTTCAAGATGAGCTTGCCCGACACCTTGAGGTCTAACCCGACACACCTCAAGTGTAGCTAACCCAACACCTTGAGATCTAATCCAATACCCTTAGATGAGCTTGACTGACACACCTGAGTATGGTCAGGCTGACACATGTAGATGATGAAACTGGGATCCCTCTAGCCATATGAAACTGATACCTTGTAATGGTAGTCATGTTACATCATGTTGATGATGGGGTTATAGGGTATGATAATCTACCCTATGAGGTGTTTGTGGGGGTAACCAAGGAGTGATGTTTTCTATAAAATTTAATCTCATAACATACTCTATAGTGATAATGGCAGTGATCAATGGAGGTTGGTTGTTTACCCAACCCTATAAACCCTAATTTGTTAAAAAGAACCCTAGCCCTAATGATGGAGTGAGAATGACATGAATCTTTATGGGAGGGTAGTAATGATGAAGTATTGTGTTTCTTGTTATAAGTCTCTAACCATGTAGGTGTTAAAAGTCGATAAGCATATCTAGATAAGAGATATGGTGGTTATGATATGAGTGAATGGGCCTTATGAGGCTTGTGAGATATTTGTATCACAGAAGGAGGAGGTAAATTGGTCTCATGGCTTAATGATGGTTTATTGCCTAATATGAGGTGATAATTTTCTCAGCAATGAGATGAGGAGTTGCTACCTCAAAGTATGTGGTCCTCATGATGAAAAATATGGTGAATGGTAAGCATCAACTGATAATGTAATGAGTCATGCTTTATATGCTCAAATATGTTCTAGTAATGTATTATGCCCTTATCTTCGTAGATCTTGTTTAAAGGTTATACGTTGTAACTTGATTGATGCTAAAATAAAATTATATAACCTAACTAATCTAGTGGGTCCTAGTCGTGTAGCTTGTCATGTGCCATAGATCCATTCAGTGTCAGCATTTACTGGATGATGAAATGAGTTTAACTCAGAACACATATTTTTGAATATGTGGGCGTGAGGATGGATATCCCCTTACATCTAGGATATGTGATATAAGATTGGTTTTGGGTCATACCTTGGTAGGAGTGCGACTTTGGGTTGTAGCTCAGTGATATGTGATGCAGGATTGGCTATGGGCCATACCCTGGGAAGAGTACTGCAGTTGTGGGCCATAGCTCAATTTCACTAGAGTTGTGACCTGCACCAAGGCGGGCTAGGTTTGTACAGTTGGACTATATGTCACTGGTAGCAGTCTAATTAATGATGTCACTACAGGTTCACTCAACTGAGTGAGGGGTGAGGTTGTCGATTCTGACTCTTCCACTAGACCTTATATGGCACTGATTTCGACTTAATAGTGGTCGGTTGGATTTGGGTGGTATGACTCAAATCCTTAGGGCAAAATAAAATATGTAAAAAACTATTTAGTATACTTCTATAGGAACAAATGTGGAAACATTGGATGAGGCCTTGCTTGATTTTGTCTAGTTTTGTTAGTAGAATATAAACATGTTCTTCATATTCCTTTTATAATGTTAAAATGTTTCAGTAATTGGTTATTTTGTTAATAATGATTACCTACTTACTAGGTTTTGGAAAGCATGAAGCAGGAAGCGTGTGGATTGACCCTTTCAAAGCGGGAAGCGTGTGGATTGACCCTTTCAAAGCGGGAAGTGAAAAGTGGGCTTTAAAGTGGACTAAAGCAGGTGCTTTTATAAAAAGCAGTCTGAATTGTTTTAAAAAATGTAGAAAAAATTAGTGACCGCCATACTGCTAGCATATCATTAATCAAACATCTAAATGATATTTCATAGCATCAAAATGACTTTCACATATTAAAAAGGGTCCTATTTACAAAAGAAAATCGTCACAAGCTAAAAACATTTAAACATCATAAAACTGCATAGTCCTCGCTCAATAGTTAAGTATCATACTAGTACTATGTACTTAATATGTTTCAACAACTAGGCTTGAAAATTATCATTTTGTAAAAAAATTAGTAGGTAGTAGTAATTAGATACTAGTACTTTGTACAAATATTATTGACCAAGTAAGGTAGTCTTCAACATAATATAAATAGATGCACATTTAAATAGTAATAAATAGAAACCCATGACAATATAGTAGAATCAAGATATTAGATATTACTCAGTAAATCATAAAGAACAATAAACTACTAGACATAGTACATAATAGACAATATAACAAATTTTACTACCTTATTTTTTTGCAGTCTATAGATGGTTGTGTAAAGTTTTGGGACAAGTATACAAAATGGATGACTATTAATTTGTTAGTGGTAATGAACAACATTAAACATACATGCCAATATCATACATAGTAAATCGTAAAGAACAATAAACTACTACACTAAGTACAAAATTGACAATATAATAATATTTTATGACATCATTTTTTTACAGTCCACAGATGGTTGTGCAAAGGTTTTGTAAAAGTATACTAAATGTCAAACTATTAGGGTATCAGTGATAACAAAGAACATTAAACATATATGGTAATATCATATACAAACTTGACAGAACAAAGTACTAGTCTAGCTGTATAGAGTGTACTAACAATAGTAAAGAATCAATGTTAATTACTAAACTTTCTTACACCTTTTGAAATACAGTAGTTGGATCATCACATCTCCCAAAAGTAGTGCTTTCATTTTTCTATAGACTTGGTGTGTAATTGGGCCACTCTAACAATACTTGCTATGAAGTTCCCTGAAGCGGTCTCTTAAGTGGGGCTGAGAAAGTGGCAAAAAGCAGGAAAAAGTGCCCACTTCAGTCCAAAACACTTCAAAGCCTACTTCAACTGAAATTACAACATGACATGTGCTTGGTCGCTTAAGCAGTCGCTTCACCCATTTTTTAAATCACTGCCTGCTTATCATGGTTGTAACTTTAGTACTTGCTTTAATCATCCTATCCGTGTTAATAATAGAGTTGGTGGAGAGTTATATCTCCTGCTAAGATTTGGAATCTCACCTGGTGGGTTTCACACATATTTTTAGGTGGGCGTGCACGAGAAAGCAGAGATTGTGTAGCAGAGGTTGAGAAGTAGAAAGAAAGGAAGTAACTGACAAGGTTGGAAGTGTTGTTGAATGTCTTTTTGTCATTAGAGTCCTAGAGTCATCCATGTACACTCCTCTCTTTGGGGATGTTTTGTAGATGTGCTTTCGATATATGGTTGTCTTGTGTGCCCCTTTTGTGCACACTTGTGGTTGATATATGTATATATGTCCTCGAACAGGTTTTCTTATAACAGGCTAATGACACCCCTGTTAAGTGTCGTGTGACATGAAAGGACTTGTATGTAAAGGTTTTTGCTGCTTTGTTGTTCAATGAAATCGGTTTTAAATTTTTAGTTTAATCCAGTAACCAGTTTGTTTAAGCTTTCTTCTACGGTTAAGTTTTGAGTACTCTCGCTTTGTGTGGCACGGGGTGTCACAATATGGATGGTATCAGATCTTTAGTTTTGCTAAGTCTACAGAGACCTGGGACTAGGGTTTGTGTCTATTCTTATATCTTCTAGTCTATCTTATAGTGACTTCTACTTATGCAGAAAAAGAAGGGAAAGATTAAAGATGTCTGGAGAATACACTACTAAAAGAAATGTTGCAGCACCAAGGGGTGGTGCAAGGAACCAGGCACGAGAAGATTGGGTGCATGAAGTCCCCCATTTTGACCCAGCCATGCTTGAAAACCCTTCCTTTCAGTCTCTTTTTGGGAAGTTCATGGCGGCTATGATGCATATAGCGAACAGGATGCCTGCACCTCAGCCTAGGGCAACAGTTCCCAAATGTGGAATCTTTAGGGACTAGGAAGACTTTTAAGTGGATTTGCAAGGTTGGAGCTTTGTAATATGTTGGGATAGATGATCCAGTAGATGTGGATCTATGGCTTACCAAGCTTGAGAAATCCTTTAAAATCCTTAGTATCCCCGAAGCAGATAAGGTGAATCATGTGGTGTACCATCTGAAGGGGAGTGTTGGTCATTGGTGGCTCATAGAGGAGGAAAAGAGGCATGGAGAGGCTATAGGTTGGGAGGAGTTCTAACATGAGTTCGTCAGTTAGTACTTGCCATGAACCTATCTGGATGAGAAGATCAACTAGTTTGAATGGATCCAGTAAGGACCTATGTCTATTAATGAGTATAAGGCTAAGTTTGTTGAGCTTCTTTGATTCTATCCTCACATGGCTGCTATGGAGGACAAGCGAATTCATCATTTTGTGAAGGGGTTGAACACTAAGTTGTCTACCCTGGCTACTACTTTGGAGAATCGAGAAAGGTTTGCTAAGTTTGTGGAGTCTATTTAGAGGATAGAGCGATCTGTGATAGAGAAATGGGAGACGAGTGCCAGGAAGAGGTTTGTAAAGTTTCAAGGACATTCGTTAGGAGGCTTTAAGAAGCCAAGGTTTTCCACACCAGTACCATTGCAGAAGTTTAGTGCTCCAACACAGTGGTGACCTAAAGGTAGAGGTCATAGCATTTCACCTACTGGACCTCACATCACAGCATCACTGTCACTAACGAGACCAACTAGGCCGTAGTTTGAGACTCGAGGTTGCTACAACTATGGCCAGACTAGACATTTGAAATGTGAGTGTCCAGTGAGGGATGATGAAGTGACCCAGCAACTGACGCAGAGCCAACAGGGCTCTCAGAGACAGCAAAATAGCAGCACAGGAGGATGAGGATGTGGCCAAGCATCGCATGTCAGATTGTCTGCTTAGTGAAGTAGAGGATGGGGGTGACAACATGCAATGGCTAGATTTTACGCTATGAGTCAGTCAGAGGCAGTGGTCAAACCATGAGTAGTGACAGGTCAGATGGAGTTATTTCATTCTGATTTGTCTTCTTCTTGCTTTATATCTATTTTGGTTGACCCGGGTGCAACACACTCTTTTAGTGCTTGTGAAGTACTTGATAATTGTCTTTTGCCTGTTAATCGTAAGAACAATAGTTTGTTGTTGGAAACCCCATTAGTCAATTTTGCAGTGTTGCATAAGTTGTGCCCTTCCTGTCTCCTTTCTTTTTAGGGGCACAACATTCAAGTGGATCTTATAACTCTTGATATGTATGGGTTCTATGTAATCCTTGGAATGGACACCTTGTAGAAGTATAGAGAGGTCTTGGATTGTAGTTCCAAGTAGGCGGCCTTTATAGATGGTGGTGAGGAGTGGATCCTCCAAGGAGATGGGAAGATTCTTTCAGCATGTCTGGTATCAGCCATGGTGACAGGGAAGCTTTTAAGACAGGGTTGTGAGGTGTTCTTGGCACATGTGCTAGATATTGAGGTAAGGAGCCCTAGTATTCAAGAGGTGCTAGTTGTCGGAGAGTTCAAGGACGTGTTTCTTGAAGAGTTTCTAGGTGTTCCCCGACCCCAAGTGATTGACTTTGAGATCAAGCTGGTCCCCGATATGCAACCAATAGCCCAAACATTATATAGGATGGCTCCAACAGAGATCACAGAGTTGAAGAGATAGTTGCAAGAGCTACTTGACAAAGGTTTCATCAGGATGAGTACGTTTCCATGGAGTGCTCTTGTACTGCTCGTGAAGAAGAAGTATGGGTCTATGAGGCTATGCATAGACTACAGATAGCTAAACACTATGACGATAAAGAATAAGTATCCCTTGCCGAGGATAGATGACATGTTTGATTAGTTGCATGGAGTGACAGTGTTCTCGATAATAGACATGAGGTCAGGATATCACCAGTTGAGGATCAAGGAGGATGACATACCTAAGTCGACTTTTAGGATGATGTATGGTCACTGCAAGTTTGTGGTCATGCTATTTGGGCTGACCAATGTACCAATAGCATTCATGGACTTAATGAACAAAGTGTTTCGGACGTTTCTTGATCAATTTTTGGTGGTCTTCGTAGATGACATTTTGATATACACTCGTGACAATCAACAGCATGAACAACATCTTTGTCAAGCGTTGACCGTGCTAAGACAGCATCAGCTTTATGCTAAGTTTAGCAAGTGTGAGTTCTAGTTGAAGAAGGTAGCTTTCCTGTGGCATGCCATATTTGTCGAGGGAGTATGTGTGGATCCCAATAAGGTGGAGTCGATGACAGAGTGGGAGTAGCTGAAGATTTCGATAGAAGTACGCAGTTTTCTAGGTTTGGCAGGCTATTATAGAAGGTCCATCAAGGACTTCAACGCTATTGCTTTACCTCTAACGAAGTTGACAAGGAAGGACGTGATGTTCATATGAGATGATAGATGTCAATGTGCTTTTTAGACTTTGAAGCAGAATTTGATGAGTGCAGTGGTTATGGTCTTGCCTGAGCAAGGAAAAGGATACATAGTCTTTTGCGATACATCCCGGAATGGCTTGGGTTGTGTGCTGATGCAGGACAAGCAAGTGCTTTCTTTTGCTTCCTGACAACTTAAGAAACATGAGGAGAACTACCCGACCCACGACGTGGAGCTAGTTGATGTAGTTCATGCTTTGAAGATTTGGAGGCACTACATGTATGGGGAGAAGTGTCATATCTTCATGGATCACAAGAACATGAAGTACATATTTTCACAATAGGAATTGAATATGAGATAGCATCGCTGGCTAGAGTTAATCGAATAATATGACTATATGATTGATTATCATCTAGGGAAGGTGAATGTAGTGGCAGATGCATTGAGTAGGAAGTCTTCGTCTTCACCTATGGATAGAGACCAGTTGAGTTCTTTGGTGTGACACAAGTGAGACATGTTGGTCTCCTTACGTCAGATGAATGTTAAGTTGGAATCTCCTTGCTAGAAGGTCTGTTGGAACATTTACAGTTGAATCCTACGCTGAGACAGCAGATCAAAGAGGCATAACAGACATATATCTGAAAAACACTAGAGGGGGGTGAATAGAGTTTTTAAATATTTTAACAATTATTTAACTCAAACAACCACAATTATAAATGGAAGAAGGAGACAGGTGTTTAGAGTGGTTCCAACTTTAGCAAATACTAAAGTTGTCAGTCCACTACCCGGTTGCTTACCCAACCGCGATTTTGAAAGTATTTATTTTATTACCTTCACAAGGATTTATACAAAATACAATACTTTCTTTACACCCCTTGAACAGCCTTCACTTGAAGTAGATGCACCAACTTGAGGTAGCCTTCTTGAAGTAACTTCAAGCTCCCCCTTGAAGTAGCCTTCCTCTCTAAAAGTAACCTCCTGTTGCACCAGCCTTCTTGAAGTAGCTCAAGGTACCCTTCTTCAATAAGAAGAACTCCACCCTCTCCAATCCGCAGCCTCCAACCTAGGAGTAGCAAGGAGAGTACAAACAATAATAGAGAACAAGAAAGGAAAAGGAAATTACAACTTATCCTTTTGTAGCACAAGGCTTGATTTGCCTAGATCAAGCGTATAGATCTCCTAGCCAAAGTGTATGTAATTGTAATTGCAGTGGATAGGAGATGCTAGCCTATGGGACACGAATTTTGAGCTAAGGGAAGAAGTAGCCAATTGTCACAATGCTCAATTGCTCACAAACAGATTGCACAAAGTCAATGTATGCTCAAAGATTGCTCAAGTGTAACAAGTAAGTGTGTTTAGGTGTCCCAAGCTATGTCCTATTTATAGGAATGTCCTATAGGTGCTTAAGGACGTTCTAGACACCTTCTAGGGGTTTCTAAGTGCTTAACTAGCTGTTAGGTACAAGTTTGTTGCTTTAGTAACGGCTAAATAATTAATTCTGCAGTTGCTGTCAGAGACCAACTCGGTCAAGAAATAGTCGACCGAGACTCCTACTCGGTCGAACTTTTGTCGACCGACAAGCTCTCTGGATCAAGTGTATGCAATGTTTATCTCCAACTGCCAACCACCTTGTCAGCTGTGTCTAACGGCAACTTGGATCTTTCTCGGTCGAGAAGATTGTCGACCGAGAGTGTCTCGGTCGAGAAGTTAGTCGACCAAGATTGACCATATTTCACTTTTCCAATTAAAGCATTAAGTGTGTGTATGAGTGTGCATATGTGACACTATTCAAGGGCATGACCTATCTAAATGTGATGTTTAGCTAGGGAGAATCTAACGCTTGATTTACTTGAAATCTAAGTACTTGTACATTATATATATGTACAAGTTTTTACAAAGTGATTACATTTCATGAAAATATAAATATGTAAGCATATGGATTTCCCTAATACTTTGTCATCCACCTTGTTCCTGCACACTCAAGTAGCACGTTAGATTAACAAGAATGAAATGTTTGTCATTATCAAAACAAAGGGATTTACATATGTCCATTTAGCCAACAATCTCCCCCTTTTTGAAGATGACAAACATTTCTAAAATATAAATGAAGGAAATATAAGACATATGAGTTTCATACCTTAAGATTACCTTTTGTATCTTTCCCTCTTGTTTATAAAATGTGTGCTTATTATTCCCCATGAATTATGGAACATGAAATCCAACTCTTTAGGGAATATAGCAACTTGCAATGTAAAGCCAAGAGGTTTATGAAACTCATTGATTGAGTTTTGCATAATTACTAAGTTTATATTTATTTCTCCCCCTTTGTCATTTCAAAAATATATCCGTTTAAGAATTAAAACTCCCCCTTAATTAGATGTCCCATCAAAATCCAATGAAAAAGATGTCCATTAAAAGCCAAAATGATGCAAGTGAAAGTTATCGTTAAGAAGTACAAATATCAAAGAAAACATCTTCCAAAGGAGTGATAAGCAGTTGCTTCCTAATTTTGTTAAATTGGTCTAGTGGAAGCGGTTTTGTAAAAATATCAGCCAATTGATCTTCTGTATCAACATGATGAAGGGAAACATGATTCTTGGAGATATGATCCCTTAAAAAGTGATGACGGATTTCAATATGTTTAGCTCGGCTGTGTAAAATAGGATTATGTGCTAAGTTTATAGCGCTTGTGTTGTCACAAAAGATAGGTGTAGATGAAAGAGTAAAACCATAATCATTTAACACTTGTTGCATGTAAAGTACTTGAGCACAACAAGATCTGGCTGCCATATATTCAGCTTCAGTTGTAGAGAGAGCAACCGTGTTTTGTTTCTTGCTAAACCAAGATACTAAAGCTCTCCCTAACAAGAAACAGCCACCACTAGTGCTCTTGCGATCAAGTCTACGACCAGCATAATCTGCATCAGTATAAGCTTTAAAATCCAAGGATTGTCCTTTTGGATACCATAAACCAAAACATGTAGTGCCTGCTAAGTATCGAAGAATTCGTTTAACTGCTTGAAAATGAGAATGCATGGGTTGTGATTGAAATTGAGCACAAAGACCAACGGAAAACATTATGTCCGGTCTAGAAGCAGTTAAGTAAAGCAAACTACCAATCATGGCTCTATATAAGGAATCATCAATAGGTTCCCCATTTTCATCCTTATCAATTTTAATAGAAGTAGCCATAGGAGTAGTAGCATGTTTGCACTGATCCATCCCAAAACGTTGTAAGAGTTCTTTAGTGTACTTTTCTTGGCTTATAAAGATTCCGGCAGACATTTTCTTAATTTGAAAACCAAGAAAGAAAGTTAGTTCACCCATGAGGCTCATTTCAAATTCTTTTTGCATAATGTCACTGAATTGTGTGCACAACGAATCATTAGAGGCTCCAAAAATAATGTCATCAACATATATTTGCACAACTAGAAAATCAGATGTATATGTTTTGAAAAATAGAGTAGAATCTGAATTTCCAATAGAAAAACCATTATCAAAAAGAAATGTCTTGAGCCTTTCATACCAATTCCTAGGTGTTTGTTTTAACCCATAAAGTGCTTTCTTAAGTTTATAAACATAGTCACCTTTTTCCGGTATTTCAAAACCGGGTGGTTGAGCAACATATACTTCTTCTTGAATGATACCGTTTAGAAATGCACAATTTACATCCATTTGGTAGAGTTTGATGTTTTTATGTGCAGCAATAGCTAGCAACATTCTAATAGCTTCAAGTCTAGCAACTGGTGCATACGTTTCGTCAAAATCTATTCCTTCTTATTGATTATATCCTTGTGCTACTAACCGAGCTTTATTCCTTGTTACTTCTCCTGTCTCATTTAGCTTATTCCTAAAAACCCATTTAGTTCCAATGACGGTTTTATCTTGTGGTTTAGGAACTAAATCCCATACATCATTTTTAGTGAATTGATTCAATTCTTCTTGCATTGCTATTATCCAATAATCATCTTTAAGAGCTTCAGATATCTTCTTAGGTTCAATGATAGACACAAAAGCCATGTTTGCAACATCCTTAAAGGAAGATCGAGTTTTTACTCTATCATTAGGATCTCCAATAATTAGTTCTTGAGGATGATCCTTAATAAGCCTAGGTGTGGGTTGTGGTTCAGCTTGGTGATTGTTTGTAGTAACTTTCTCACTATCATTTGGTATGTTTAAGTTTTCGAATTGATTAGTGAGATCAATTAATTCTAGATTTTCAGTTTTGGACTCTTCATGAAAAGAGACATGAATAGATTCCTCAACTTTTCTAGAGATAGTATTATATACTCTAAATTCTTTGCTAGAAGTGGAATATCCCAAAAAGAATGCTTTGTGTGATTTAGAGTCAAACTTATCTCTATCATCTTTGGTATTTAAGATATAGCATGTGGATCCAAAAGTATGAAAATAGTCAACTCTAGGTTTCTTAGAATGTATTATTTCATATGGAGTTTTCTTCAAATGAGAGTGAACAGTTACTCTATTTAACACATAACATGCGGTGTTCACAACTTCATCCCAAAAGGTTTTGGGTGTGTTATGTTCGAGCATCATAGTTCTAACCATTTCTTGTAGGGATCTATTTTTCCTTTCAACTATACCATTTTGTTGTGGAGTGCGTGGAGCAGAAAAATTGTGAGTGTACCCTTGAGATGTGCAAAATTCTTCAAATACATGATTTTCAAATTCTCCACCATGATCACTTCTAATAGTACATATTTTGCTTTGTAATAGATTTTCAATCATAGGGCAAAATTTTATAAAAGCATGAATAGTATCATCTTTGGTTGCAATAAAATGTACCCATATATATCTACTATAATCATCAACAATAACAAAACAATATATTTTGCCACCGATAGATTGTGTCCTCATAGGTCCAAATAAATCCATGTGAATTAATTCTAAAGATCTACTGGTGCTAAGTTCATTTTTAGGTTTAAAAGAGGTTTTTGTTTGCTTTCCCAATGTACATGGTTCACAATTTTCAACTTGATCAAAGGATAATGTAGGCAAACCACGAACAAGATCATATTTTACTAACTTTTTGATAACATGTGAACTAGCATGTCCTAGCTTTTTGTGCCATAATTGTAAAGTATTTTCATTTGCAAGCAAGCATTTTCCTACTACAGATTTCATAGAGTTAGGTCTAAGAATATAAAGATTTCCAACTCTTTTTCCTTCATACACAACATTTGTAGTGTTTTCTATTAATAATTTGCAGCAGGTTTTGTTAAATAAAACGTCATAGCCACTATCACATTATTGACTAACACTTATCAAATTATGGTGCAAACCATCAACAAGTAGAACATTCTTTATTTCGAGGTTTGTACCAACATTACTTATTCCAACGATTGTACCTTTACTGTTGTCTCCAAAGGTGACTGTTCCACTTTTCTTTTCTTCAAAAGTTTGAAATGCATCCTTGTTTCCGGTCATATGTTTGGAACATCCACTGTCAACTACCCAATCCTGCATGAAATTATAAATTTTGGTACCCATGTGATGGTCTGATATGGTTAGAACCACTTAAGTATAGATTGCATAAAGAATCTGATTCAGAAATCAAGTCGGTCGACAATTGTTCGACCGATATTTTTCTCGGTCGATTAATTTTCGATCGAGAAGGTTACTGTATGACAAACAAATAAACACAGAAATTCAGCTCAGTTGACCAGTTTTCGACCGAAATAGTTGTTGTAGATTTTGATTTGTTACAGGCATCTGGTCGGTCGACAAAAGTTTGACCGATTATGTTTCGGTCGACAATACTTCGACCGACTATTTTTCTGTTTTAGTACAACAGTTCAGAAAATGACCAATATGCATGAAAACCTTTTGTTAAGTTGAGATAAGACAATATAAATTGCAAATTGAGTGTTTGATCATATCTCAACTGTATGGCTTTTGACTCTACTAAGTTTGGGGTTTTGGGACCCAAACTAAATCAGAATCCTTTGTCTTATAAGGGCATGAGAATGAATAATGTCCAAGGTGTAGACAAAAATGACAAGTAATAGAGTCAACTTCATATCTCTTTTTAGGAGTTGTATTTTTAGGTACGAACACAGTTCGAGTTATTTTGGGTTGATTTTTCTTTGGATCATATCCCAAACCTTTTCTTCCATTGAAACTAAAGGAGGCTTTTAGGATGTTGTCAAGGATATCTTTTCTTCTTAACTCATGTAGATTCTTTTGTAGCTTAGCAATGTCATCCATCTTCTTGTGTAAATCTTTTCTAGCTTGATCTAAATCAAATAACAGGGAGTCTCTTTCTTGTACAACATTTTCATAGTCTAGATGGTTACACATAATTGGTTGAGTCTGAAAATCTTTTAGTTTAGCTAACAATTCAGTCTTTTCTTGAGAGAGAAGATCAACATTTGTTTCTAGAGATAGTAGCTTGTTAGTGCAATCATTTAAAGATGTTTTTAAAGATAAATTCTCAAGGTCAATGTTGTTCTTTTCAGAAGAGAGATTGTTTAATTTAGCATATAGCTCATCATTTTTTTTGATAACCTTCTTTAGCTTCTTCTTGACATCAACATATTTATCATGAGTTTCTTGTAAACTAGCAATTAACTCTTCTTTAGGAAGATCAAGTAGGCTTACCTCTTGAGAGTCTTCATTATCTTCTCTTGCCATTAGACATTCCACCTTTTCTTCCTCGCTTTCACTTTCACTTGACTCGTCCCATGCAGCTTTATAGGCTTTTTCTCCTCTCTTCTTGTGTGAGTTTTTCTTTCCTTTCTTTGCTTTAGGACATTCATTTTTGAAATGTCCTTTCTTTCCACACTCAAAACACCTAGGAGGAGAAGAAGAAGAACTAGAAATTTTGTTAGATTTAAATCTTCTATATTTCTTACCATTTACAATCAATGCCTCTTCTCCTTCCTCTTCACTTGACTCCTCACTTTCTGGTGTGATTATCTTTGAAGCTTTTAGAGACACATCCTTTTTCTTTCCTTGTTGAAGTTCACGTTCTCTTCTTTCTTCCTCTTCTAGAGTTGCTTCATGAGCTTCTAGATTTCCAATGAGTTGCTCCATTTTCAGTTGAGTGAGGTCATTAGCTTCTTCAATGGCTGTCACATTTGGCTTGTATTTAGAAGGAAGTGATCGAAGGATTTTTGATACCTGATCTTCTTCAAGAACAGTTTTTCCTAGGGCATTTAAACCATTAACAATAGAAGAGAATTTTGCAAACATTTCACTAATAGATTCATTTGGATCCATACGGAAATGTTCAAACTTTTGTTTAAGCATGCTAATCTTAGAATTCTTGACTTGAACTGTACCCTCATAAGTTATGGACAGTCTATGCCAAATGTCATAGGCTGTGTCACAGTTTGATATCCTATTAAATTCTCCTACTGAAATTGAACAATATAAAATGCTTACAGCTTTGGCATTCATTTGAGCCAACTTTACCGTGTTTGCATCCCACTCTGCATATTGTGTTTGAGGAAGCTCGTATGGGGTTGACACCATCCTCCATAAGTCCCAATTTATGCCTTGGAAGTAGAAATGCATCCTTCTCTTCCAATATGTGTAGTTTGTTCCATCAAACGTCGGAGGTCTAGCAACAAGTGTTCCTTCAAGGTTAAGGTTGTTGAGCACTCCGTCCCCCATTCTTCAAGACCTTGTTAGGGTTCCTTGAAGCCTGCTCTGATACCAATTGAAAAACACTAGAGGGGGGGTGAATAGAGTTTTAAATATTTTAACAATTATTTAACTCAAACAACCACAATTATAAATGGAAGAAGGAGACAGGTATTTAGAGTGGTTCCAACTTTAGCAAATACTAAAGTTTTCAGTCCACTACCCGGTTGCTTACCCAACTGCGATTTTGAAAGTATTTATTTTATTACCTTCACAAGGATTTATACAAAATACAATACTTTCTTTACACCCCTTGAACAGCCTTCACTTGAAGTAGATGCACCAACTTGAGGTAGCCTTCTTGAAGTAACTTCAAGCTCCCCCTTGAAGTAGCCTTCCTCTCTAGAAGTAACCACTCGTTGCACCAGCCTTCTTGAAGTAGCTCAAGGTCCCCTTCTTCACCAAGAAGAACTCCACCCTCTCCAATCCGCAGCCTCCAACCTAGGAGTAGCAAGGAGAGTACAAACAATAATAGAGAACAAGAAAGGAAAAGGAAATTACAACTTATCCTTTTGTAGCACAAGGCTTGATTTGCCTAGATCAAGCGTATAGATCTCCTAGCCAAAGTGTATGTAATTGTAATTGCAGTGGATAGGAGATGCTAGCCTATGGGACACGAATTTTGAGCTAAGGGAAGAAGTAGCCAATTGTCACAATGCTCAATTGCTCACAAACAGATTGCACAAAGTCAATGTATGCTCAAAGATTGCTCAAGTGTAACAAGTAAGTGTGTTTAGGTGTCCCAAGCTATGTCCTATTTATAGGAATGTCCTATAGGTGCTTAAGGACGTTCTAGACACCTTCTAGGGGTTTCTAAGTGCTTAACTAGCCGTTAGGTACAAGTTTGTTGCTTTAGTAACGGCTAAATAATTAATTCTGCAGTTGCTGTCAGAGACCAACTCGGTCGAGAAATAGTCGACCGAGACTCCTACTCGGTCGAACTTTTGTCGACCGACAGGCTCTCTGGATCAAGTGTATGCAACGTTTATCTCCAACTGCCAACCACCTTGTCAGTTGTGTCTAACGGCTACTTAGATCTTTCTCGGTCGAGAAGATTGTCGACCGAGAGTGTCTCGGTCGAGAAGATTGTCGACCGAGAGTGTCTCGGTCGAGAAGTTAGTCGACTGAGATTGACCCTGTTTCACTTTTCCAATTAAAGCATTAAGTGTGTGTATGAGTGTGCATATGTGACACTATTCAAGGGGATGACCTATCTAAATGTGATGTTTAGCTAGGGAGAATCTAACGCTTGATTTACATGAAATCTAAGTACTTGTACATTATATATTTGTACAAGTTTTTACAAAGTGATTACATTTCATGAAAATATAAATATGTAAGCATATGGATTTCCCTAATACTTTGTCATCCACCTTGTTCCTGCACACTCAAGTAGCACGTTAGATTAACAAGAATGAAATGTTTGTCATTATCAAAACAAAGGGATTTACAGATGTCCATTTAGCCAACAATATCATGATACAGCATATTAGATCAGAGTTTGGTAGTGAGAAGCATGATGGATTCCATGAGTCAGACGATGGGATAGTTTGTTACCATGGCAGAGTTTTGGTTCCTGATGTTGATGATCTAAGAAACATGGTGCTAGAAGAGGCTCACTCATCCATATATACTATGCACCCAGGTAACACCAAGATGTATCATAATCCGAAGGATATGTACTGGTGGCCAGGCTTGAAGAAGGACATGGCTGAGTTCATTGCGAGATGTGTTGTATGTCATCAGTTAAAGTTGAGCATCATAAGCCTATAGGGATGTTGTAATAGTTGCCTATACTACAGTGGAAATGGGAACATGTGACTATGGACTTTGTGGTTGGTCTGCCTAGGACAGCCAAAGGTCATGATTCCATCTAGGTGATCGTTGATAGATTGACCAAGTAGCCTATTTCCTTCCTATGAAGATGACGTTCACTACAGAGAAGCTTTCCCAGATCTGTGTGGATGAGATAGTGCATTTGTATGGTGTTCCAGCAACTATCGCATCCGATATAGGTCCCCAGTCCATGAGTCACTTTTTGGGAACGACTGCACATAGATTTGGGTATGCGGTTAAAGTTTAGCATCGCTTTCCACCTACAGACAGATGGTCGATCTGAGAGGACCATTCAGACCTTAGAGGACCTATTGAGAGCATGTGTTCTTCAGTTTTCAGGAAGTTGGGGCATACACCTCAATTTGATAGAGTTTTTCTATAACAACAACAACTATGAGAGTAGCATCGACATGGCACCTTATGAGGCATTTTATGGGAGGTGTTGCATATCTCCATTGTGTTGGCATGAGACAGGTGAGTATTAGCTTCTTGGTCTTGAGTTTGTACAGTAGATGACAGAGAAGATCAAGGTAATCCAGCAACAGTTGAAGGCAGCACTGGATAGACAAAAATCATATGTAGATAACCATCATAGACCCTTGGAGTTCCAAGTGGGAGACAAGGTATATTTGAAAGTCTCTCCTTGGAAAGGTGTTCTGAGGTTTAGGAAGAAGGATAAGTTGGCTCCCAAGTTTATGGAACCTTACCCAGTAATGGCACATGTTGGGAAGGTGGCCTATAGGTTGGAGTTGCCACCTGAGTTACACAGGTTGCATCCAGTGTTTCATGTATGTTGAGGAAGTTCCATCCAGATATAGAGTTAGTGTTTTGGCATGTGGAGGTAGATCTTGATGAGGATATGACCTATGTGGAAGGTCCAGTGTTGATCCTTGACCAAAGAGTGAAGAAGTTGAAGATGAAGGACCTAGTGTTGGTGAAGATTATTTGGCATCATAGTGGTGTTGAAGAAGTCACGTGGGATATCAAAGAAGAGATGAGGAGTAAGTACCCCTCTCTTTTCTCTTAGGATTTCGGGGGGGGTCCCTGTTAGGGATTTAAGGAATGTAAGGACCGTGACCCACGTTTTGGGATAAACTTGTTTGTTTTGCCTAATTATGTTGCTTAGAACCTTGATCTAATCATCTGAGATGTAATTAGGGCCTTTAGAAATCTTAAGTTTCATGTTTGAGCTTGTTTGGTGATGCTTGTGTTTTGTGGTGTGGTTTTGGTGCAAATTGGAATTCACCCAGAGTAGGGGTTGATGTGAAAGTTTGCCACCTCTAGAGTGTTCCTTCTCTCTCTTGGCATCATTTAGAGGAGAAAGAGAGATATGGGTGCTTTGTTTGGGTCTTAGTTATGGGGTATCATCCTTGGTGATGTTCAGAACACATGGGTGAGGTGTGTTTTGCACCTAGATGTGTTATCTCAGGTTAGAAAGCCTTGGAGAGGCTGTATATCAGTTTGTGACTAAGCATGGGAATGTACCTCAAGCTATGAGTGTGGGAGGAGATGCATCTCAATTTGGAGGAGTTGGAAGGGTGCTTATCAGTTTGTGAGTGTGTGGGGATATGGCATATCGGGTTAGTGAGGCCATGATCGTGGTAGGAGACAAGAGGGCAAGATCTAACCTAGATCATATCACCATGTCTTGAATCTTGTTGAATGTGGCCCCTTTTTTTGTGGACAAGTGTCACCTAGGATCCTAAGGTGATGAAACCCTTCCCATGATCTCTCTATCATCCCCCTAGTATATAGTCTTCTTTCCCTCCATGCAAGAGAATCCTTTGGTCGTCCTTGCTTTCTCTCCTTTTTGGTGGATGACCTTGAGAAGCTTTAGGAGATAGAGAGGTTATCTTGGAGCTTGGAGGATGAGTTCCAAGCTTATGGTGTTCCTTGATCATCTTTCATCTTCTACCTTGTGGTGATCAATTTTGGTGGGTCATCTTCAACCTTGAGCTTGTGAGATTGAAGCTTGACCTTGGAGCTCGGACTTCGGTGGTGGTCTTTGAGGTGGGTTATATAACTCTTAACCCTCTTAATTATGTTCACTCTTTCATGTACTTGTGATTGTTTCTCATCTCTAAATCATTCATCTCATATATGTTAGTAGTTAATCATGGTTTTGAGAACCGATTAGATGAAGGAACCTCGTTTAGTTTTCTATCCATATCTTGTACCTTCCTGCCATGATAATAGATGGACTAGTGCCCGATATCCTAAGGTTAAAGATGACAAGTCAACACCAACATACTAGGATGTTAGTAGTCGACATGCCTTGTGATGCTTAAATCGACACACTTTGATCTAGAAGACACCCCAAATTAGTTCTAACCTGACATGCTCTAGAGGGGTTAAACCAATATGTTTTGTTAGCTGACACCTTAGACCAATATGTTGAGGGTGCTAGCCCGACATGACTAGGATGATATCTTGTGAGCTGGTATGCCTTGAAGTGCCGACCGAGATGCCCTTAGTTAAGTAAGAGGTCAACACGATGGTGTCTAACCCAACACACTTTCAAGTAGGGTTAAACCAACACGCCTTGGGGAGGTTAACCCCTTGAGCCTTGCATAGAGGTAGTCGACGTGTCATGGTGGTCACAAGTCGACACTCAATGTCAAGCATCAACCCCGACATGCTTGGACTGATGTTAAACTGATACACCTCAAGTGTTGCTAACCCGACACCTTGAGTGCTAAACCGATATACTTCAAGATGAGTTTGCCTGACACCTTGAGGTCTAACCTAAAACACCTCAAGTGTAGCTAACCTGACACCTTGAGATCTTATTTGATACCCTTAGATGAGCTTACCAGACACACCTTAGTATGGTCAGGCCGACACATGTAGATGATGAAATCAGGATCCCTCTAGCTATATGAAACTGATACCTTATAATGGTAGTCATGTCACATCATGTTGATGATGGTATGATAGTCTACCCTATGAGGTGTTTGTGGGGGTAACCAAGGAGTGTTGTTTTCTATAACCTTTAATCTCATAACATACTCTATAGTGATAATGGAAGTGATGAATGGAGGTTGGTTGTTGACCCAACCTTATAAACCCTAATTGATTAAAAAGAACTCTTACCCGAATGATGGAGTGAGAATGACATGAATCTTTGTGGGATGGTAGTAATGATGAATTATTAGCTTTCTTGTTATAAGTCTCTAACCATGTAGGTGTCACAAGTCGATAAGCATATCTAGATAAGAGCTATTGTGGTTACGATATGATTGAATGGGCCTTATGAGGCATGTGAGATATTGGCATCACGGAAGGAGGAGGTAAATGGATCTAATGACCTAATGATGATTTATTGCCTAATATGAGGTGACAATTTTCTCACAAATGAGATGAGGAGTTGCTACCTCAAAGTATGTGGTCCTCGTAATGAAAAATATTGTGAATGGCAAGCATCAAGTGATAATGTAATGAGTCACACTTTATATGCTCAAATATGTTCTAGTAATGGATTATGCCCTTATCTATGTAGAACTTGTTTAAAGGTTATATGTTGTAACTTGATTGATGCTAAAAGACACTTAAATAACCTAACTAATCAAGTGGAACCTAGTCATGTAGCTTTCCATGTGTCATAGATCCATTCAGTGTCACATTTGTTGGATGGAGAAATAAGTTTAACTCAGAGTGCATATTTTTGAATATGTGGGGGTGAGGATGAATATCTGCTTACATCCAGGATAAGTAATACAAGATTGGTTGTGGGCTATACCCTATTAAGAGTGCGGTTTTGGGCTGTAGTTCAGTGATATATGATGCATGATTGACTATGGGCCATACTCTGGGAAGAGTGTTGTTGTGGGCCGTAGCTCAGTTTCACTAGTATTGTGACATGTACCAAGGTGGGCTAGGTTTGTACAGTTGGACTATATGTCGTAGTATCAGTCTAACTGATGATGTCATTGTAGGTTCACTCAAACTGATTGAGGGGATGGGGTCGTGGATTTCGGCTCTTCCACTAGACCTTGTATGGCACCAATGTCGACTTAGCAGTGGTCGGTTGGATTTGGGTGGTACGACTCAAATCCTCAAGGCAAAATAAAATATGTAAACAATTGTGTAGTATACCTATATAGAAACAAATGTGGAAACATTGGATGAGGCCTTGGTAGCTTTTGTACAGTTTTGTTAGTAGAAAATATACATGTTCTTCATATTCCTTTTAAATTGTTAAAATGTTTCAGTAATTGCTTATTCTGATAATAATGATTACCTGCTTATCATGGTTGTAACTTTACTGCTTGTTTTCATCATCCTATCTGTGTTAATAATAGAGTTGGTGGAGGGTTATATCTCCTACTAGGATTTGGAATCTCACCCCATGGGTTTCCCACATGTTTTTAGATGAACATGCATGAGAAGGCAGAGATCGTGCAGCGGAGGTTGAGCAGCAGTAAGAAACATAGTAGATGACAAGGTTGGAAGTGTTTCTAGATGTTTTTTTGTTGTTAGAGTCCTAGAGTCATCCATGTACATTCGTATCTTTGGGGATGTTTTATAGACGTGCTTTCGATATATGGTTGTCTTATGTGCCCCTTTTGTGCACAGTTGTGGTGGATATATGTATATATGTAAAGGAACACGTTTTCTTGTAACATGTTGATGACACCCTTGGTAAGTGTCTTGTGACATGAAAGGAATTGTATGTAAAGGTTTTTGCTGTTTTGGTGTTCAATAGAATTGGTTTTAAATTTTTAGTATTTTCCAGTAACCGGTTTGTTTAAGCTTTCTTCTGCGGTTAGGTTTTGAGTAATCTCACTTTGTGTGGTGTGGGGGGTCACAGTTATGGTGACCAAAAGTCCTCATTCAAGCAATTGTGAGAAAAGGTTGTGTCTACAGTATCGACTTTGGGGGGGGATATTGTTTTTATTTGGAGGTAGAATGTGAAGCCTTAGATTTGGACGAATCTTTGATGATCACCCTAGTCCTCTAGGTGGTTGGAGTCCTTGTCTAATACTCATATCCATAAATGAAGGAGAGATGCCTTTTGGGCATTTTGTGTTGTGGGTATTCTAGGGCTTGAGGTGGGGTTTAAAAGGACCTAGAAAATGTCTAAAGTCCAACGGAACTCATGGTTCCCAAAACTATAGTCGTTATCACGAGGAATCTGGAGATGGTTAGAATTATGTAACTCCTTTAGAGTTCAGCAGATGCGGAAGGTAGGAGATGAGGGCTTGACCCTCATATCCTCATCTATCAGATGTAAAAGTGTCCCAGTATAGTGAACACACGACTACATTGTGTGACATTTGAACTTTGGTTCAAGGTACTCGTGACTGGATAAAATGATTGCATTAATTGTGTTTCTTGGTCAATCAAGGTTATAAATTATCTTTTTCCTTTCAACAATTACTTAAAATAGTTATGGGTATCCGATCCTGACCCAAATTTAAACCTATCTTTATTATTGATCCATGATCATTATCATACCCTTAGATTCACCAATACTCAACCAAAACCCCTAACAAATTATTTATGCTTAAAACGTTCATAATTCATCATAAATCACATGTTCATATTTTATGTGACAAGTTTTGCAATTAAGCCTAAACGCTTATCATCTTTGAATATTCCAAGTTACAAATCAAATCAACTATGTTTCAATATATTATCAAAACTACCTTAATTAGTTATCCTTAATATTAATAACTACCTTCCATTTTTATTTTATGGCAAAACAAATTTGGATCTTCTAAATCAATCAAGACATTGCCCCATTATAACATAATAGGTCTAACCACATTTAAACATTGTATTTTAATACTATGAATTATGCTTGATGTAAAAAATTTATAAAAGACCCTTTTGCTCTTAGCTTTCATTAAAGTACATATTTTTACAAAATTTCAAGCCAAGCTCCTTAAAATTTTGGGATGTTACACAAGCATAGGTAATTGTTGGCTAAATTGAACATTATTATAATCTCTTTGTTTTGATGATGACAAACATTTCTTTCTTGTGGTTTTAACTTACTATTTGAGTGTTTCAGGGACAAGCATATAAGATGGTGGATAGAGAAGACTTGGAAGATCAATTTGCTAAAATTACTTTATTTTCATGATTGTAATCATTGTAAAAATGTGTACAAGTTTATAATGTTCAAGTAATTAGATATCATATAAATCAAGTGTTTAGATCTTCCCTATCCACTCACAACACTTAGATAGGTCATCCCCCAAGATAGTATCACAATTGCACATTGATACACACACTTAGTAAATGAATACATTGAATCAGTGATATTCTCGGTCGACAAATACTTCGACCGAGACACTCTCAGTCGACAAACTCCTCGACTGAGAATAGACCCTATTAGCCGTTAGACTGAGTTAGAAAAGTGGTTGGGAGTTGAGTTGAACGTTGCAATACACTTTTCCCAAACTCACCCTCGGTCGACAAATTCCTCGATCGAGAGACTCTCAGTCGAAAAACTTCTTGACCGAGAAGAGTTCTGTCTGCACTTTTTAGAACTAATCAACTAGCTATTACAAACATAATTAGTGGATAACTAACGGCTAGTTAAGCACTAAGAACCCCCTAGAAAGTGTCTAGAATGTCCCTAAGTACTTGTAGGCCATTCCTATAAATAGGGCATGCCTTAGGACACCTAAACTCACTTGAGTACATCACTTGCATATACAATTCACTTGAGATCACAATTTAGCAAGCCATTAGCAAAGATTTCACTTGCAAAACATTTCCACAAGTTGTGAATTTGTGTCCTATAGGCTGACATCTCCTATCCACTATACATTCACGTCCATCCACTTTGGTTAGGAGATCAAACGCTTGATATAGGTTTCAAGCCTGGTGCTACATTGGTAAAGTTGTACTTTCTTGCTTCTTTCTTATTCTCTTTTATTGCTTTGGTTTTCCTTTGCTACTCGTAGGTTGGAGGCTGTGGAAAGGAGGTTGTTGGAGCTTCTTCGGTAGTGAAGGTAGCTCGGCAGACTTAGGATTACTTCAAGAAGGATGTCTCAATGGGAAGCTACTTCAAGAGGAAGGCTACTTCAAGGGGAGCTTGAAGTTACTTCAAGGAATGATGGTTCAAGGTTGGTGAGACTACTTCTAGGTGAAGGCTATCCTAAGGGTGAAGGTATTTGTATATTATGTAACATCCTTGCGAGGTAATAAAATATAAGTACTTTCAAAATTCCAATTCGAAATAATTGGGTAGTGGACTGACTCCTTTAGTATTTGCTAAGGGTGGAACCACTCTAAACGTCGTGTCTCCTTCTCCAACATTTTCAATTTTGGTTGCTTTGTTGAATTTATTTTAAAAATTAATATAAAACCCTATTCACCCCCCCCTCTAGTGGTTTTTCAGTAATAATGTTGATTGACCCCTTGAGTAATTCATGTTAGCTTCACTAAGGTGTGACCATGGAAACTATGTTAATGCTCCCTTCCAAGGTGTGAAATTTCACTGAACTCTTATTTATGCACAAATTCAATTCAAACTATTTTGCAAGTAATACACCTTCATTTTTTCTCCTCTTTTAACTGTTTTATTTTTTAACTAAGACTTATAGAAATAAACTTCATTTGTTGTTGAATAATGAAAGATCACTACAATCACATGTGTCATCTATATTTTTCAATCAACCATCCTAGGGGGAAAAGTGATATTTTGTGACGTTCTATTTAGGGCTTTGTCACCAACCCATCCCTTTTTCAACACAATTTGTATGTCATATCTTCAATATTCTACAATCATGTTTTTCACTTGACATAATCATCGTCTATTTGATCCCAACCTCCAATTGACACTTGCAAACACGGGAGAAGAAACAAAGGCAGAGCAAACAAAAACATGATGCATGTGTCCTGGACTTTCATGCTTCTAGCAATTTTAAGCATCTTGACAAGAAAACGACGTGTACTGATAGTTCGTGATCTATCAAATGATCACGTCTGGATCGGAACGGCAGTCCACACCCTCCAAAGTATTAGCGGTAGGAAAATGAAAGGCGACTCCTTCCATTCAATGCCCGAAAGGCTCCCTACATAGGAGATATGTATATCGTTATGCATATTGCGTGTATGACTAAAAGACGATGATGATGACGGAGATAACAGGAGAAAAGGATGGTCTAACCGAAACCAGCTTTTAAGGATGAATTTTGATGCCTTGATAATTCCATGCACGCGAGATCAGGTTGGACTCAAACAAGTCAAAAACCGAACATATATACATTAACCAACTCGTAATCGGCAATGTTGGCTTCTTTATCATAAACTATGCCAGATGCAATTGACGGTATCATGGGATGATCATTGGCATATAGCGGGCTTCTTCTTTTTACATGATAATTTACGAAAAATATATCTACATGGGAATCTTAAACACGAGTACCAGCTTCAACGTCCCAACACAACTAATAATTCCAATATCACTCAGTCTCCTAACAATATACTAGGTCTATGGTTAATAACTGTTTTATATTAAATATGCTATGAATTTCATGCAGCCCTTGCACAACACAGTGTGATCCACCTAAGACGGGGCAGTTGGTAATTTTGTATTCCTATGCCCTTAGCAGCCCCCTATCAGCTTCATTATTTTCCTACGCAAAGGAGCTTTGCTCATCCAATCCAAAAGGCAGATGTGGCCAAGCTCTCGGGTCCTCACCAACTACTCGTCCCTTCTTTTCGCATCCTCGATTTCTTGCCGTGCGGTTTCCCACTTGGATGGATAGGGGTGTAAACGGTGCAGGTACGGTGCGGGTCTGGCCATATTCATACCCATACCAATCTAATTTAGTGGGTCCGGTTCCGATTCTAGACCCGCATAATATAAATCTGGACCCGCACCATACCCGTACCCGCAATAATAGCGGGTATGCGGTGCGGGTATGCGGGTAAGCGGTTCTATAAAACATCATATTGTTTATGTAAGAGAAATGACTATGTTATATATATTTAACACAACAAGATATTGTTATCATATAGTATATTAACATGTAATAGTTATATTAGACAATGTTATATTCTATACAATAAAATTAATTGAGTAATTGTTTACATATTTGTAGTCATGATCATAACATTTAATTTATGTAGAAAGTAATGTAGATTAGTAGATATTTTGATTTTAAGTTTACTCATATGTTCGTTATTGTAACTAGAATAGTTAATTCTTAGTTATATGACTAGTCTCAACCTTAGAGTAGGATATAATCTCAATACTTATATTAATTAGACTAGTAAAGTATGATATATATAACATATTATTTTAGTAGTTACTTGTGTATAGCGGGTATACGAGTCTAGCGGGTCTGGGTCCAAGCATACCCATTATTGAACCTGTTTATATGCGGGTCCAAGGGTATACGGATTCAAGGGTATGCGGGTATAAAAAATTAGATCTGTTACGGATTTTTATGGATCCGGATTTGTGGGTCCGCGGGTCTATCCGTATTTATTTACAGCCCTATGGATGGAGAAGACGAGGGCCCCTAGCCCATTCCCAGTAGATTTATCTCGTGGATGGACCAATATGCTACGCTTGCGGAGAAAAATTGTTACGGGTAGGTTGGTCCCTAGCTCCAGTTGCACTTATTCAAAAATCCTACTCCTCGTCGTTCTCCTAGGAGGGGTCCACGTCTGGCCGTCCCAATCCGCGGCAATTGAAATCTCTTGAACTGTTTGCTTTGTTGCTTTTCAGGAGCAGTTATATGGATACGTCATACGTGATGCATAGAAAGAGAACAACACGTATGGCAGTATATAGCTTTGGTTCCATCTAGATTGGCCTAGACTAGACCCCGACTTGTGATATATACTCAAATCATGCCGATGCATGCACCGAATTTTGTTTGTGTACATGTTCACCAGCGGGGAGTTATTTTGGGACTTTGTGCAATTTGAGGGAGAATTGTTGTGGTCCGAGTGAACTTATTGTTGTATTCCTATTCCAGAATTCACCTTTTATCCTATATTGCCTGCAGCAGAAACTACGCAGTTCCTTATATGTGCATGTGGTCCCATAGATGTTAGGACCTCTCAAGGGTATAAGGTTGTTTGTCTTGTTTTGTAGATTTCTCTGAATAAAATAAAAACACACACACACGTGCGCGCGTTCGCCCGCCCGTCCGGCCCGGTGTGTGGATTTATCTTTTTACAAAATATTTTATTTTATTTTGTTTGTCTTGAAACGACGCTTTGTTTTCTGTGTTGCGTCATTTGGAGTTCGGTTGACAACGTTAAAGACATAGCAATAAACCTCCCTTGACTACCGGTTAAAACCGACCATTAAAACGATGTTAATGACGCACGTTGGAGAGTCCAACTGGTGTGGGTAGTTACCGCGGCGGCTGAGACGCGCTCCATATAAGGAGGCGTCCGATCTCATTTGAGAAGGACTGATCTACAAACAACAAACCGATAGTGAGATACAAAGAGATATAGAGAGATATACAGCAGTTTCTTTCCTCATATACAACGGTTACCTTACTGCTGTATCGTTGTTCATTTGCTGCTATATTGCGGTTACCTTGTTGTTGTACTGAGGTTCCTTTCCTGCAGTACAACGCGATTGTTACCTTATTGATGTACACAGGTTCCTTCACTGTTGTACGCCGGTTCCTTTCCTACTGTACTGAGGTTACCTTCGTGCTTCTTTGTTCCTTTCTCCACGTACCACAACAAGCATATTCTCCCAAACTCCACCACGTCTTGCTGCTGTCTTGCGCCGACAACTACTTCACGACGTTCATTTTGCTGTTTGCGATCAAGGGTTAAAGAACGAGTTCAACACCGCACTTTTGTTTGCACCAAGCGATTGTACCAGTGTTGGGGTGGCTGAATCTTGGAGACAGACCACCGGAGACGCTCGTTCTAGGAGCGGCGGAATCAGTCTTGTAGATAGTGTTTCACACGCTTTCATCTTCAAGCTCTGGTATTTGATTTCTAAACTCATTTGCCATTTTCTCTGAATCTGATTTATAATTAATTTTACTGATGTGTTTTGGTGGTTAAATACTTGCAATATCTAATTAACATTTGTCTTACAGAGCTACGGCAACCACTATTTTCCAACATTTTCAAGACAGATTAATCTGTTTACTTCTCTACTTTAGATTGTATAAACAATTGCATATATAGACCAGTTCGTTCCTAAATAGTTGTTAATTAGATATACATCTTACTGCCTGTTTGAGTAATATGGATTAGAAAACTATGCTATCGCTTGACGATGTAGCCTCCCTTCATCCAGAACACTTTTCTGGTTTGCACTTCCATCGTTGGCAACAGAAAATGCGATTTTGGATCACATCCCTTGGACTTATGTCCGCCATCTTACCTCCTGATGAGTCTACACCTGTGGTGCCTACACCACAACCAGAAAACCTCCTTCTTGGAGAAGATCAA
The DNA here is from genome assembly GCA_963693085.1 of Alisma plantago-aquatica. Classification (NCBI taxonomy): domain Eukaryota; kingdom Viridiplantae; phylum Streptophyta; class Magnoliopsida; order Alismatales; family Alismataceae; genus Alisma; species Alisma plantago-aquatica. Next base: position 941,951,524 of record OY856413.1, read on the forward strand.
CCTGAACCCGTTGTTCTTGAACCCGTTGTCCTCACTCATGTTTCTAAGAAAATTGATTACCTTTGTCATGGTAGGATCCTATCAGCCTTATCCGATGAACTGTATGACATCTAGAATAGGATCCCAACTGCTCTTGAACTATAGATTGCCTTAGACTCTAAATTTGGTCTAGAAGACACTGGTCTTGAGCGTTACGCCTTTGTTGAATGGCTAACATATAATATAGTTGATGATAAACTTGTTTCGGATCAAGTCCTAGAATACCAAAACTTAGTGTCTAAATCTATGGCTAAAGGTTACAACCTTGATGAGAATGTTCAAGTAGCAGCCCTCATAGAGAAACTCCCTCCGTCTTGGAAGGATTTTGCTAGGACCCTTAGGTATAAACAAGGGAACATGTCCATGGCATCCTTAGTTAAATCCCTACAAATCGAGGATAGACATAGGGAACAAGACAGGAAGTCTAACCCATCTGTCAATATGGTTATAGGTGATAAAACTAAGAAGAAACCCAACCAATCCCATCTCTATAAGAAATCTAAACCTTCCTTTAAGGGCCGCAAGCACCACCAAAATCAGAGTAATAATAATTATGATCAAAGAGAAAAATGTATCTGCTTTGTGTGTGATAAACCTGGCCACTTAGCGAATGTGTGTAGATTTCACAAAGGTCAGAGAAAGTAGAATGTCTAGGCTCCTAAAAATCCTAAAGTAAATATGATCATTGTGGGGGCAGTCTCTTCCTCTTCTATAGAAAGGTTAGAAAATCCTACTATTCTTTTTACTTACCTATCTTCAGAGTGGTACATAGATTTCGGTGCCACCTTCCATATATGTTTTGACCAATCCCTCTTTTCTACCTACCAGGCCAAAACCGGAAGAGTGATCAAATTGGGAGATCATGCATCCACCATCCCAATTGTTGGCTTTGGACGTATTGACATAAAGCTTACTTCTAAGAATGTCCTTAGATTACATGTTGTCCAACATGTACCTTCTTTCCGTAGAAATCTGATTAGTCAAGTTGTTTTACAACATTCTAGTTATACCTTGTTATGTCAAGGCAATAGAGTTATAATTTCTAAGAATAGTTCTTATATTGGTCTTGTATACACTTGTAGTGGTTTGATTAAACTATCTTCTATTTCATGTAATGTTTCTTCTAGTAATGAAATATCTTCTACTGTTTTAGTTTCTGAAACTAGTGATGTTTGGCATGCACGTTTTGGTCATGTGAATAAAAATATGATGAAACGCATGATTCATTTAGATATGATTCCTAAGACGCATATTGATATTTCTGATAGATGCCAAGTTTGTGTGCAAGCTAAGCTTCCTAAGAAGCCATTTAAATCAGTAGTAGATCGTAGTACATCCTTGCTTGAGTTAATTCATACTGATGTTTGTGATTTAAATCATGTTCTTACTCGTGATGGTATGAGATACTTTGTTACCTTTATAGATGATTTTTTGAAATATTATTCTATTTTCTTGCTGAAAACTAAGGATGAATAATTAGAAAATTTCAAAATCTATAAAACTCAAGTATAGAAACAACTAGAGAAGAACATTAAGAGAGTGAGGTCTGATAGAGGTGGTGAGTACACTTCTAATGAACTTAACAAGTTTTGTGAGGACCATGGCTTTATTCATGAAACCACTACCCCATATAATCCTCAATCTAATGGAGTTGCTGAGAGGAATAATAGAACATTGATCGACATGGTCAACTCAATGCTAACCAAGTCTGGACTTAGTCACAGACTGTGGGGGAAAGCCCTTCATACAGCCAACTACCTTCTTAACCGCATCCCTTTTAAGCACCTTGACAAAACACCCTATGAACTTTGGCTTAACAAGAAACCCTTTTTGAAATACCTCAAAGTGTGGGGGTGTTTGGCCAAGGTTAAGATCCCTGAGAATAAGAAGAGAAAACTAGGACCTAAGACTGTTGACACTGTCTTTATAGGATATGTTGAAAACAGTAATGCCAATAGATTCCTAGTAATAAAATATGAAATCTCATACATTAGAGTTAACTCTATATTTGAGATTAGACATGTAGATGTTGTCTATTATGAAACTATCTTTCCTCTTAAGGAAAAGGTTCCTAGGAAAGTTAGTGAAGATCCTTCTTCTTATTCTCCTATTAAACCTCTTCTCAAGACCGTTTGGTGGTCACCCAAGACCGTTTGGAGGTCTAGGGTTGAGTATGGTTAGGTGTTTGAAGGCCTAAAGGTACCAAGTTGATCTGCAATAAATTGCTGAATTGGTGAGCACTTCAATGATCCAAACTCTACTTGGATGGCTTGGTTTTGAGTGATATGATGGGCAAACGGTCTCAAGACCGTTTGGAGGTCATCCAAACGACCTCAAGACCGTTTGGGGTCAGGTCATACCCAATTTGGATGATGGTTCAATGGTTTCAAAGCAACTAGTCTTACATTGATTAGTGTTGTTGAATCATCGATTCCAAACCCTAATTCAATTGAATCAAACCCTAATTGATGACAAATTGAGGGTTAATTGAGGGTCAAATTAGTTGAAGGTTGACCTACTAAACTCAATTGAAGTATGAGGGTAGGTCCAATTGATGATTGGTTCCATGAATTCAATGATTGAAGGAATCAACATTGAAAACCCTAATTCAATTGGATACTCATGTTATTGAAGGTCCAATTGATCAAACCTTTTTGGAAACCTAATGTAATTAGGTGAGAGATACCCTTAATGGTACTAATCAATAATGCATAACAAATGCATGGATCCAATACATGATTAGTAAACCCTAGTTGAGGGTGTATCCTTATGAACCCTGGTTGAGGGTGTATCCTTGAGAAACCCTAGTTGAGGGTGTATCCTTATGAACCCTGGTTGAGGGTGTATCCTTGTGAAACCCTAGTTGAGGGTGTATCCTTATAAACCCTGGTTGAGGGTGTAACCTTGTGAAACCCTAGTGGAGGGTGTATCATTGTGAACCCTAGTTGAGGGTGTATCCTTGTGAAACCCTAGTTGAGGGTGTATCATTGCGATTGTTTATAGGCAACTTTATAATAAAGTTATGCCTTAAACTAAGATAAGTCCATATCATGTGAGATAGCTGGACAATTCTAATGTGTGGCCTATGCATTATATGCTAAGGGTGAGTATTCTGTGATGGAATGTATTAAGAGGGGAAATACCTTAATACAAGATAAAGTTGGTTAACTCAAGAGGGTCTGAATTAATGAGAAATGGGGAACCCTAACCCTAATTTGGGGAAAAGGGAATGATAATCCATGTTTGGTAGTGAACCCTAATTCCTGGTTAAGGAATGATGGTGTTACTATTGTATCACATGATGTGATGAATATCTTGTATGACTGTTATCATGCCTAATAACCATGCAGGTATGATGAGATGATGAATATAGCCAAGTTTGGGCTGTGACATTTATATAATAAATGTTGATTGGCTTTTTGTGCGTTGATGTTGTTGTTGCTTAATAAAAGTAACAATGTGTACGGATCTTATGAACCATGTGAATAAGTTGTTGCCTAGTGAGAAGTGACAAGATGTGAATGGCCTTGTGAGCCATGTGAATAAGTTGTTGCCTAGTGAGAGGTGACAAGATGTGAATGGCCTTGTGGGCCATGTGAATAAGTTGTTGCCTAGTGAGAGGTGACAAAATGTGAATGGCCTTGTGAGCCATGTGAATAAGTTGTTGCCTAGTGAGAGGTGACAAGATATGAATGGCCTTGTGATCCATGTGTGATGCTTGGGTAACAAGTATCATGTTTCTTTATAGCATTTTTCTGAATAAAATATGTTTGAGAACTTGACTGATGCTAAAAGAATATGACAATGTACTTAATTAATCAAGTGAAATCTATTCATGTAGTGCTCTGACCATAGATCCATCATCGTCAGGAATAGGTGATGGTGAAACAGGTTGCTCTGCGGCATATCCTGGATTTCGTATATTTTTCAATATATGGGGGTCAATGGGCGAAAATATCCTTACGTCCTCTTGAAGTGATTGTGAGGAGGTAAATAAGAAACCTCTCAAATCCTTCATGAATAGGTCGGGATGGATGTATCATTAATCTCCCGATGATTGGGCCATATGTTGTACCCATCTCCCAATATTTTTGTCGGGTCGACGGAGATAAACATGAAATCTCTCGATTACCGACGAGAGTGCAGTTGAGGCTGTAACTCTGTAGCAAAGTTGCCAGTATATCCTGGAAAGCTACGTTAGCAGAGACACGAGATGTCCTGCGTTTTGTCTCACACTGACCGAGACATGGGAGGTCATGGAGTCCGGCTCTTCCATAGACCTATGTATGGTATCGGTTTCGACTTCGCAATGGCCAGTTGGAGTATGAGTGGTATACCTCATCTCCTCAGAGCTTAAATATGATTGTAAAATGTAATCATCCGTATAGCATGTTTGCTTAAGGATTGAATACGGAGATTCATTGGCTGATGTTGCATTTCTTTGTGCATTCCTTAGCGGATAAATGTTATTTATGTCTCTTTATTTTCTCTACAAAGTAGACAGATGAATTACTTATCTACCATGGGTACATGCAATGCTCTTCTTGAGAATAGGAGATTATATTATTCTGTTCTATGATGAATAATTCTGCCTGATATGGTAAAAGTAACCCATGCTCAGTTTTAATTTAATAAACTGCAATAACAATGTTTTGGCGGAGAGTTATATCTCTCGCTGGGGCAATTTTCAATTGTCTCACCCCCGTGGGAAACATTTTTAGGTATGCATGGGAGGCAAGGTAGGAATTCCCTAAGATCAGAGAAAGAGCAGCAGCAACAACAACAAGGACATCAATGAGATCTCAGGTGGAGATATTGTCTGTCAAGTCATATAGATAGTAGTCCTATGTGTCGTCTCTGTACTCTCAGTCCTCAGAGTTTTAAATGATTCAATCGGAGTTTTGGCATAGTGCCTCAAAGTTTTTATACTGCCTGTGTATATTTGTTAGCAGGGCAGTCAATGTTGTAATCCTTAAAAAGGAATTGTACAGGCTGTGTACTTGTGATCCAGGATGAAATGGAAACACTTTGGTTCTTGGTTAAAGAGTTTTCCTATGAATGGATCTCTTTGCAAATGGTTTTAATTTTTAGTGATTTTTGGTAATCCACTGCAACTAATGATCGCTTCCGCATGTTTTATTATTGTTAATGACGCTTGTTATCTTAATGATGGCAGGTGTCGTTACAATTTAGTGGTATCAGAGCTCTAGGTTCGCTGAGTCTACAGAGACATAGGACTAAGATGTTGAGTCTGTGTTAGTGTCCTCCAGTATACCCTATAATGATTCCTGCTTGTGCAGAGAAAGGGTAAAGTTTTAAAATGACTAGAGAGCACGAGGAACACATTGCTAAGGGCAATGTTGTTGCACCAAGAAGAGGTGTAAGGGATCATGCAAGAATAGAATGAGTGCCTGAGAATTTCCATTAAGACATGATCAAGATAGAGAATCCTATGATCATGTTCTTGTTGGGTAGATTAGGGAAACAATAATGCATATAGTGGACTGGATGCTAGCCTTACAACCTAGGTAATCAGTCCTTAATACAGAAAGCTTGAGCTTTAAAAGAGTTCCTAAATGACTTAGTCATGTTGGAACGAGGGAAAATATGGAAAAGATTAACTTATGGCAAGAAAGTAGACTCTGCCATGAATTTAGACAGATAATAAATCTATGATGGCAGTGCCCAAGAAGGGGAAATAAGCTAAGAAGTAGGTGATGATCTCTATAATTTTAGAGGCATTTGCCTAATGGTTCTAAAAAGACAAGGTTTTGGTACAAATAGTGCAATAAATGCCTAGTGTACCAGGACAGCAGCCCCTAAGAAAGTGCAAAGGTCTTAACCTTTCACTTGTAAGATTCCATGGCTTAGTTTTTTTTTCTTCAAGTAATAAGACCATGATGTGAGTACAAGGTATGTTATAAATGTGTACATGTTGAGTACACTAAACCCTTTTTCTTATAAAAAGGAGGATTGTTGATTTTGTTTTCCCTATTAGTTGTCATATAGGGAAGAAATGATGAGAACTAGAATTTGAATTCTATTCAGTATTCTTTTAAATGCTCTATATTGATCATACCTCTATGAAAGAGGAAGAGGTATAGAAGAGATGCCTGGATAAAATCCAGGGATGTTAAATCTTATGTTATGATAATATGAAAAGCAAGAAATATGATAGCATGTAATTGCATACTACTTGATCTCAGTACTTGTAAACCCTGATCAGGTATACAACTATTGATGATAAAGTGAGTATGGAAACTCTTAGATTGATATCATTTTGATTGCCCTGATCAAGCAATCATTCTGATACAATCTAATGAGTATCATGAAATAAGAAATATGGTATGGATAAATGTATCATACCTTAAGTACAAAAAAGAAGGATCTGATAGGAATTCAGATCAGTATGTGTATATGAGGAAGTAAAAGTATGACCCTCATATGATGAGAAAGAGAACAAGCGAGGTGATCCCTGTTCAATAAAGTTGTAAATATGATAAAAGAAAGATGAGAATATAATGTGTTTTCAACACATGTGATTGATACCAAGGTAAGAGATTCTGGTATCTGAGAAATATCAGATGGTTTAGGTTGACTACCTGGAGTGGTCAACTATGAAATTAGTCTGATTATATAAAATGATATGAACATCATATGTTAGGGGTTTATGCTTTGCATAAACATAACAACTAAATATGTCTTTAAGATAAGTTCTTGTTTGAATCTATGAGAATATTGTGTGAAGGAACTTTGTGCTGATCAAAGTTCTATGATGTCTACATAACAATGAGGTGTTATGAAGAGACATGATGATATGATGAATGAATAATATATGTTCCCTTTATCTGGGATTTCGGGGACGAAATCCTTGTTAGAAGTTTATAATCTGTAACATCCCTGACCTGGGTTATGCTTTAACCCTAGGTGTTTTTATTAATAAAGATGATTGTATGCTTAATCTCATCATGTGAAAAGTAATTAAGGCTCAAAAGGAACCTATGTTTCAATTTTGGTCCTGTTTGAACAATGTTGAAGCAATGTTTGCTTATTTTGGACTAAAGTGCAAATTACCAAATTTGAGGGGTTGACTTGCAAATTCCACATGATAAGATGTTCCTCTGATATTGAGACATCATAAGAATGAATATGATGTAGTGGTATGGTTTCCACAAGCTTGGACACCAAGATTAAGCTTGTAAAGCAATCCTTGTGCATTAAAACCTAGTTTTGGAGTAAAGTGCAATTTACCCAAAATCTAGGGTTCAATATGCAAATTACCACTTCACTATGGTCCTTAATGTTTCTTGGCATCATGTAGAGTAAATAAAATGAGAGGGGTTCCTCATTTGAATTAAGTTGGAGGAGAGAGAATCTTGATATTAAAATAATCAAGATTTAATGCCTAATTGAAACCCTAATTTGATTTAGGGCAAAAATGAATAAAAATAATTGAAGGGCTTTCAACCAAAATGTTTTGGGTTGATTTTGAATAAGGATGGACGTTCCTTTGCCAAGATAAGGAACGAAAATATCTTAAGTAGGTGAAATTCCACTCACCTTATTATAAAGAAAAGTAATATCCACTCACATATGTGATATTAATATAATATGATTAAGGTGCTTAATTTGCTTTTCTTTAAATTGAGGATAATGAAGGAGAATTAAAGGCAAAGGAAGGTGCCTCGTATCCATGGAATTGAGGGGGAAGTGGCGGCCATAATTTTTGGATTAATTGGATTTTTATAAGGCATTTTCTCTCTCATCAATTTCCTTATAAAAGTGCCTTTTCCAAATCAATTGAAAGGCGATTTCGGGCCTTTCTTATTCCTTTGCTTTGGGTGAGCTCAAGGGGACTTAGGAGCAACAGGAGGACGAGCCCCAACCTGTTGGTAAGCCACTTGACCCTTGTTCTTCATGATTTCATGGTGGAAATCGAAAATAAATTAAGGATTCCTTCTTATTTTGATCTCCTCTTCAACCCTAGCCAACTTTTACAATCAAAAGCTTGAGGACGAGCCTAGGGGGAGTTGAAATAGCTTCATCCACCATTAATGGCGTGAGCTTGGAGCTTTGGAGCTCAATTGGAGGCGGGTTTTATAGCTCAAACCCTTAATCATTGCTATTGCATCAATCATCTATGCTTTGTTGATTGTTTTCTTCAATTTGTTACAAACCTGATTCTTTGCTTCAATTTCCATCAAGAACGGTTGCTTTTCTTGGGTGAACGAAGGAAGATGATGATGAAATCATCATAAGAAAGAACCTCACCAAATAACTTGGGAGCAAACGATCTCAAAGGTTGGGACCAAATGGGTTCACCAAAACCGTTTGGTGGAAAACGGGTTCAAACCCATTTGAAGGAGTTTACCAAGCGTTGACCGTTTGGGAATCTCGTTCCTAATTATGTAGGATAATGACCCTCCAAATTTGAGGGGTTAACTCCAAAGGAATAATAGGTTGAAGGCCAATCAATTAGACAAATCGAATTGAATTAAGTGCTGATTTTCAACCTGAATAACTTGACCTGTTTGGGAAAACGGGTTCAAGACCGTTTGAGTGAGTTGACCAAGCGTTGACCGTTTGGTATTCCTGTTCATAATTATGTTGGTTAATGACTCTCACAATTTGAGGGGTTAACTCCCAAGGAATCGTGAGTTGAAGGCTATTCAGTTAGGTAAACCCTAATTGAAAACAGTGCTGAAATTCCAATGAGTTAAGTTGAGATTTTGGGTTGATTAGCCCAAACGGGTTCAAACCCGTTTGGGGATCGCCCAAACGGTTTCCAACCCGTTTGGGGATCACCCCAAGACCGTTTGGAAGTCTGGGGTCAAGTATAGTTGACCAATTGAAGGTCCAAAGGTACTAATCATATTGCAATGTAGTGATGATTTGTTGATCAATTCGATAGACCAATCCATGATGATTTTTCACTAGAATCCAAAGGTTGGATGGGTCAAACGGTCTCAAGACCGTTTGGAGCTCATCCAAACGGTCTCAAGACCGTTTGGTGGTCACCCAAGACCGTTTGGAGGTCTAGGGTTGAGTATGGTTAGGTGTTTGAAGGCCTAAAGGTACCACGTTGATCTGCAATAATTTGCTGAATTGGTGAGCACTTCAATGATCCAAACTCTACTTGGATGGCTTGGTTTTGAGTGTTATGATGGGCAAACGGTCTCAAAACCGTTTGGAGGTCATCCAAACGACCTCAAGAGCGTTTGGGGTCAGGTCATACCCAATTTGGATGATGGTTCAATGGTTTCAAAGCAACTACTCTTACATTGATTAGTGTTGTTGAATCATCGATTCCAAACCCTAATTCAATTGAATCAAACCCTAATTGATGACCAATTGAGGGTTAATTGAGGGTCAAATTAGTTGAAGGTTGACCTATTAAACTCAATTGAAGTATGAGAGTAGGTCCAATTGATGATTGGTTCCATGAATTCAATGATTGAAGGAATCAACATTGAAAACCCTAATTCAATTGGATACTCATGTTATTGAAGGTCCAATTGATCAAACCTTTTTGGAAACCTAATGTAATTAGGTGAGAGATACCCTTAATGGTACTAATCAATAATGCATAACAAATGCATGGATCCAATACATGATTAGTAAACCCTAGTTGAGGGTGTATCCTTATGAACCCTGGTTGAGGGTGTATCCTTGAGAAACCCTAGTTGAGGGTGTATCCTTATGAACCTTGGTTGAGGGTGTATCCTTGTGAAACCCTAGTTGAGGGTGTATCCTTATAAACCCTGGTTGAGGGTGTAACCTTGTGAAACCCTAGTGGAGGGTGTATCATTATGAACCCTGGTTGAGGGTGTATCCTTGTGAAACCCTAGTTGAGGGTGTATCATTGCGATTGTTTATAGGCAACTTTATAATAAAGTTATGCCTTAAACTAAGATAAGTCCATATCATGTGAGATAGCTGGACAATTCTAATGTGTGGCCTATGCATTATATGCTAAGGGTGAGTATTCTGTGATGGAATGTATTAAGAGGGGAAATACCTTAATACAAGATAAAGTTGGTTAACTCAAGAGGGTCTGAATTAATGAGAAATGGGGAACCCTAACCCTAATTTGGGGAAAAGGGAATGATAAGCCCTGTTTGGTAGTGAACCCTAATTCCTGGTTAAGGAATGATGGTGTTACTATTGTATCACATGATGTGATGAATCTCTTGTATGACTGTTATCATGCCTAATAACCATGCAGGTATGATGAGATGATGAATATAGCCAAGTTTGGGCTGTGACATTTATATAATAAATGTTGATTGGCTTTTTGTGCGTTGATGTTGTTGTTGCTTAATAAAAGTAACAATGTGTACGGATCTTATGAACCATGTGAATAAGTTGTTGCCTAGTGAGAAGTGACAAGATGTGAATGGCCTTGTGAGCCATGTGAATAAGTTGTTGCCTAGTGAGAGGTGACAAGATGTGAATGGCCTTGTGGGCCATGTGAATAAGTTGTTGCCTAGTGAGAGGTGACAAAATGTGAATGGCCTTGTGAGCCATGTGAATAAGTTGTTGCCTAGTGAGAGGTGACAAGATATGAATGGCCTTGTGAGCCATGTGTGATTCTTGGGTAACAAGTATCATGTTTCTTTATAGCATTTGTCTGAATAAAATATGTTTGAGAACTTGACTGATGCTAAAATAATATGATAATGTACTTAATTAATCAAGTGAAATCTATTCATGTAGTGCTCTGACCATAGATCCATCATCGTCAGGAATAGGTGATGGTGAAACAGGTTGCTCCGCGGCATATCCTGGATTTCGTATATTTTTTAATATACGGGGGTCAATGGGCGAAAATATCCTTACGTCCTCTTGAAGTGATTGTGAGGAGGTAAATAAGAAACATCTCAAATCCTTCATGAATAGGTCGGGATGGATGTATCATTAATCTCCCAATGATTGGGCCAGATGTTGTACCCATCTCCCAATATTTTTGTCGGGTCGACAGAGATAAACATGAAATCTCTCGATTACCGACGAGAGTGCAGTTGACGTTGTAACTCTGTAGCGAAGTTGCCAGTATACCCTGGAAAGCTACGTTAGGAGAGACATGAGATGTCCTGCGTTTTGTCTCGCACTGACCGAGACGTGGGAGGTCATGGAGTCCGGCTCTTCCATAGACCTATGTATGGTACCTGTTTCGACTTCGCAATGGCCGGTTGGAGTATGAGCGTTATACCTCATCTCCTCAGAGCTTAAATATGATTGTAAAATGTAATCATCCATATAGCATGTTTGCTTAAAGATTGAATACGGAGATTCATTGGTTGATGTTGCATTTCTTTGTGCATTCCTTAGCGGATAAATGTTATTTATGTCTCTTTATTTTCTCTGCAAAGTAGATAGATGAATTACTTATCTACCATGGGTAGATGCAATGCTCTCCTTGAGAATAGGAGATTATCTTATTCTGTTCTATGATGAATAATTCTGTCTGATATGGTAAAAGTAACCCCTGCTCAGTTTTAATTTAATAAACTGCAATAACAATGTTTTGGCGGAGAGTTATATATCTCGTTGGGGCAATTTTCAATTGTCTCACCCCCATGGGAAACATTTTTAGGTATGCATGGGAGGCAAGGCAGGAATTCCCTAAGATCAGAGAAAGAGCAGCAACAACAACAACAACAAGGACATCAATGAGATCTCAGGTGGAGATATTGCCTGTCAAGTCATATAGATAGTAGTCCTATGTGTCGTCTCTGTACTCTCAGGTCCTCGGAGTTTTAAATGATTCAATCGGAGTTTTGGCATAGTGCCTCAAAGTTTTTATACTGCCTGTGTATATTTGTTAGCAGGGCAGTCAATGTTGTAATCCTTAAAAAGTAATTGTACAGGTTGTGTACTTGTGATCCAAGATGAAATGGAAACACTTTGGTTCTTGGTTAAAGAGTTTTCCTATGAATGGATCTCTTTGAAAATGGTTTTAATTTTTAGTGATTTTTGGTAATCCGCTGCAACTAATGATCACTTCCGCATGTTTTATTATTGTTAATGACACTTGTTATCTTAATGATGGCGGGTGTCGTTACAATTTAGTGGTAACAGAGCTCTAGGTTCGCTGAGTCTACAGAGACATAGGACTAAGATGTTGAGTCTGTGTTAGTGTCCTCCAGTATACCCTATAATGATTTCTGCTTATGCAGAGAAAGGGTAAAGTTTTAAAATGACTGGAGAGCACGAGGAACACATTGCTAAGGGAAATGTTGTTGCACCAAGAAGAGGTGCAAGGGATCATGCAAGAATAGAATGAGTGCCTGAGAATCCCCATTAAGACCTGATCAAGATAGAGAATCCTATGATCATGTTCTTGTTGGGTAGATTAGGGCAACAATAATGCATATAGTGGACTGGATGCTAGCCTTACAACCTAGGTAATCAGTCATTAATACAGAAAGCTTGAGCTTTAAAAGAGTTCCTAAATGACTTAGTCATGTTGGAACGAGGGAAAATGTGGAAAAGATTAACTTATGGCAAGAAAGTAGACTCTGTCATGAATTTAGACACATAATAAATTTGTGATGGCAGTGCCCAAGAAGGGGCAATAAGCTGAGAAGTAGGTGATGATCTCTATAATTTTAGAGACATTTTCCTAATGGTTCTAAAAAGCCAAGGTTTTTGGTACAAATAGTGCAATAAATGCCTAGTGTACCAGGAAAGCAGCCCCTAAGAAAGTGCAAAGGTCTTAACCTTTCACTTGTAAGATTCCATGGCTTAGTTTTTTTTTTCTTCAAGTAATAAGACCATGATGTGAGTACAAGGTATGTTATAAATGTGTACATGTTGAGTACACTAAACCCTTTTTCTTATAAAAAAGGAGGATTGTTGATTTTGTTTTCCCTATTAGTTGCCATATAGGGAAGAAATGATGAGAACTAGAATTTGAATTCTATTCAGTATTCTTTTAAATGCTCTATATTGATCATACCTCTATGAAAGAGGAAGAGGTATAGAAGAGATGCCTGGATAAAATCCAGGGATGTTAAATCTTATGTTATGATAATATGAAAAGCAAGAAATATGATAGCATGTAATTGCATACTACTTGATCTCAGTACTTGTAAACCCTGATCAGGTATACAACTATTGATGATAAAGTGAGTATGGAAACTCTTAGATTGATATCATTTTGATTGCCCTGATCAAGCAATCATTCTGATACAATCTAATGAGTATCATGAAATAAGAAATATGGTATGGATAAATGTATCATACCTTAAGTACAAAAAAGAAGGATCTGATAGGAATTCAGATCAGTATGTGTATATGAGGAAGTAAAAGTATGACCCTCATATGATGAGAAAGAGAACAAGCGAGGTGATCCCTATTCAATAAAGTTGTAAATATGATAAAAGAAAGATGAGAATATAATGTGTTTTCAACACATGTGATTGATACCAAGGTAAGAGATTCTGGTATCTGAGAAATATCAGATGGTTTAGGTTGACTACCTGGAGTGGTCAACTATGAAATCAGTCTGATTATATAAAATGATATGAACATCATATGTTAGGGGTTTATGCTTTGCATAAACATAACAACTAAATATGTCTTTAAGATAAGTTATCGTTTGAATCTATGAGAATATTGTGTGAAGGAACTTTGTGCTGATCAAAGTTCTATGATGTCTACATAACAATGAGGTGTTATGAAGAGACATGTTGATATGATGAATGAATAATATTTGTTCCCTTTATCTGGGATTTCGGGGACGAAATCCTTGTTAGGGGTTTATAATTTGTAACATCCCTGACCTGGGTTATGCTTTAACCCTAGGTGTTTTGATTAAGAAAGATGATTATATGTTTAATCTCATCATGTGAAAAGTAATTAAGGCTCAAAAGGAACCTATGTTTCAATTTTGGTCCTGTTTGAACAATGTTGAAGCAATGTTTGCTTATTTTGGACTAAAGTGCAAATTACCAAATTTGAGGGGTTGACTTGAAAATTCCACATGATAAGATGTTCCTCTAATGTTGATACATCATAAGAATGAATATGATGTAGTGGTATGGTTTCCACAAGCTTGGACACCAAGATTAAGCTTGTAAAGCAATCCTTGTGCATTAAAACCTAGTTTTGGAGTAAAGTGCAATTTACCCAAAATCTAGGGTTCAATATGCAAATTACCACTTCAATATGGTCCTTAATTTTTCTTGGTATCATGTAGAGTAAATAAAATGAGAGGGGTGCCTCATTTGAATTAAGTTGGAGGAGAGAGAATCTTGATATTAAAATAATCAAGATTTAATGCCTAATTGAAACCCTAATTCGATTTAGGGCAAAAATGAATAAAAATAATTGAAGGGCTTTCAACCAAAATGTTTTGGGTTGATTTTGAATAAGGATGGACGTTCCTTTGCCAAGATAAGGAACGAAAATATCTTAAGTAGGTGAAATTCCACTCACCTTATTATAAAGAAAAGTAATATCCACTCACATATGGGATATTAATATAATATGATTAAGGTGCTTAATTTGCTTTTATTTAAATTAAGGATAATGAAGGAGAATTAAAGGCAAAGGAAGGTGCCTCGTATCTATGGAATTGAGGGGGAAGAGGCGGCCATAATTTTTGGATTAATTGGATTTTTATAAGGCAATTTCTCTCTCATCAATTTCCTTATAAAAGTGCCTTTTCCAAATCAATTGAAAGGCCTTTTCGGCCCTTTCTTCTTCCTTTGCTTTGGGTGAGCTCAAGGGGACTTAGGAGCAACAGGAGGACGAGCCCCAACCTCTTGGTAAGCCTCTTGACCCTTGTTCTTCATGATTTCATGGTGGAAATCGAAAATAAATTAAGGATTCCTTCTTATTTTGATCTTCTCTTCAACCCTAGCCAACTTTTACAATCAAAGGCTTGAGGACGAGCCTATGGGGAGTTGAAAGAGCTTCATCCACCATTAATGGCGTGAGATTGGAGCTTTGGAGCTCAATTGGAGGCGGGTTTTATAACTCAAACCCTTAATCATTGCTATTGCATCAATCATCTATGCTTTGTTGATTGTTTTCTTCAATTTGTTACAAACTTGATTCTTTGCTGCAATTTCCATCAAGAACGGTTGCTGTTCTTGGGTGAAAGAAGGAAGATTATGATGACATCATCATAAGAAAGCACCTCACCAAATATCTTGGGAGCAAACGATCTCAAAGGTTGGGACCAAACGGGTTCACCAAAACCGTTTGGTGACCAAACGGGTTGCAAACCGTTTGGTGGCAAACGGGTTCAAACCCGTTTGAAGGAGTTGACCAAGCGTTGACCGTTTGGGAATATCGTTCCTAATTATGTAGTCTAATGACCCTCCAAATTTGAGGGGTTAAATCCAAAGGAATCATAGGTTGAAGGCCAATCAATTAGACAAATCGAATTGAATTAAGTGCCGATTTTCAACCTGAATAACTTGACCTGTTTGGGAAAACGGGTTCAAGACCGTTTGAGTGAGTTGACCAAGTGTTGACCGCTTGGGATTCCTGTTCATAATTATGTTTTTTAATGACTCTCAAAATTTGAGGGGTTAACTCCCAAGGAATCGTGAGTTGAAGGCTATTCAATTAGGTAAACCTTAATTGAAAACAGTGCTGAAATTCCAATGAGTTAAGTTGAGATTTTGGGTTGATTAGCCCAAACGGGTTCAAACCCGTTTGGGGATCGCCCAAACGGTTTCAAACCCGTTTGGGTATCACCCCAAGACCGTTTGGAAGTCTGGGGTCAAGTATAGTTGACCAATTGAAGGTCCAAAGGTACTAATCATATTGCAATGTAGTGCTGATTTGTTGATCAATTCGATAGACCAATCCATGATGATTTTTCACTAGAATCCAAAGGTTGGATGGGCCAAACGGTCTCAAGACCGTTTGGAGATCATCCAAACGGTCTCAAGACCGTTTTTTGGTCACCCAAGACCGTTTGGAGGTCTAGGGTTGAGTATGGTTAGGTGTTTGAAGGCCTAAAGGTACCAAGTTGATCTGCAATAAATTGCTGAATTGGTGAGCACTTCAATGATCCAAACTCTACTTGGATGGCTTGGTTTTGAGTGATATGATGGGAAAACGGTCTCAAGACCGTTTGGAGGTCATCCAAACGACCTCAAGACCGTTTGGGGTCAGGTCATACCCAATTTGGATGATGGTTCAATGGTTTCAAAGCAACTAGTCTTACATTGATTAGTGTTGTTGAATCATCAATTCCAAACCCTAATTCAATTGAATCAAACCCTAATTGATGACAAATTGAGGGTTAATTGAGGGTCAAATTAGTTGAAGGTTGACCTATTAAACTCAATTGAAGTATGAGGGTAGGTCCAATTGATGATTGGTTCCATGAATTCAATGATTGAAGGAATCAACATTGAAAACCCTAATTCAATTGGATACTCATGTTATTGAAGGTCCAATTGATCAAACCTTTTTGGAAACCTAATGTAATTAGGTGAGAGATACCCTTAATGGTACTAATCAATAATGCATAACAAATGCATGGATCCAATACATGATTAGTAAACCCTAGTTGAGGGTGTATCCTTATGAACCTTTGTTGAGGGTGTATCCTTGAGAAACCCTAGTTGAGGGTGTATCCTTATGAACCCTGGTTGAGGGTGTATCCTTGTGAAACCCTAGTTGAGGGTGTATCCTTATAAACCCTGGTTGAGGGTGTAACCTTGTGAAACCCTAGTGGAGGGTGTATCATTGTGAACCCTGGTTGAGGGTGTATCCTTGTGAAACCCTAGTTGAGGGTGTATCATTGTGATTATTTATAGGCAACTTTATAATAAAGTTATGCCTTAAACTAAGATAAGTCCATATCATGTGAGATAGCTGGACAATTCTAATGTGTGGCCTATGCATTATATGCTAAGGGTGAGTATTCTGTGATGGAATGTATTAAGAGGGGAAATACCTTAATACAAGATAAAGTTGGTTAACTCAAGAGGGTCTGAATTAATGAGAAATGGGGAACCCTAACCCTAATTTGGGGAAAAGGGAATGATAAGCCATGTTTGGTAGTGAACCCTAATTCCTGGTTAAGGAATGATGGTGTTACTATTGTATCACATGATGTGATGAATATCTTGTATGACTGTTATCATGCCTAATAACCATGCAGGTATATTGAGATGATGAATATAGCCAAGTTTGGGCTGTGACATTTATATAATAAATGTTGATTGGCTTTTTGTGCATTTATGTTGTTGTTGCTTAATAAAAGTAACAATGTGTACGGATCTTATGAACCATGTGAATAAGTTGTTGCCTAGTGAGAAGTGACAAGATGTGAATGGCCTTGTGAGCCATGTGAATAAGTTGTTGCCTAGTGAGAGGTGACAAGATGTGAATGGCCTTGTGGGCCATGTGAATAAGTTGTTGCCTAGTGAGAGGTGACAAAATGTGAATGGCCTTGTGAGCCATGTGAATAAGTTGTTGCCTAGTGAGAGGTGACAAGATATGAATGGCCTTGTGAGCCATGTGTGATGCTTGGGTAACAAGTATCATGTTTCTTTATAGCATTTGTCTGAATAAAATATGTTTGAGAACTTGACTGATGCTAAAAGAATATGATAATGTACTTAATTAATCAAGTGAAATATATTCATGTAGTGCTCTGACCATAGATCCATCATCGTCAGGAATAGGTGATGGTGAAACAGGTTGCTCTGCGGCATATCCTGGATTTCGTATATTTTTTAATATACAGGGGTCAATGGGCGAAAATATCCTTACGTCCTCTTGAAGTGATTGTGAGGAGGTAAACAAGAAACCTCTCAAATCCTTCATGAATAGGTCGGGATGGATGTATCATTAATCTCCCAATGATTGGGCCAGATGTTGTACCCATCTCCCAATATTTTTGTCGGGTCGACGGAGATAAACATGAAATCTCTCGATTACCGATGAGAGTGCAGTTGACGTTGTAACTCTGTAGCGAAGTTGCCAGTATACCCTGGAAAGCTACATTAGCAGAGACACGAGATGTCCTACGTTTTGTCTCGCACTGACCGAGACGTGGGAGGTCATGGAGTCCGTCTCTTCCATAGACCTATGTATGGTACCGGTTTTGACTTCGCAATGGCCGGTTGGAGTATGAGCGGTATACCTCATCTCCTCAGAGCTTAAATATGATTGTAAAATGTAATCAATCGTATAGCATGTTTGCTTAAGGATTGAATACGGAGATTCATTGGTTGATGTTGCATTTCTTTGTGCATTCCTTAGCGGATAAATTTTATTTATGTCTCTTTATTTTCTCTGCAAAGTAGACAGATGAATTACTTATCTACCATGGGTAGATGCAATGCTCTCCTTGAGAATAGGAGATTATCTTATTCGGTTCTATGATGAATAATTCTGCCAGATATGGTAAAAGTAACCCATGCTCAGTTTTAATTTAATAAACTGCAATAACAATGTTTTGGCGGAGAGTTATATCTCTCGCTGGGGCAATTTTCAATTGTCTCACCCCCGTAGGAAACATTTTTAGGTATGCATGGGAGGCAAGGCAGGAATTCCCTAAGATCAGAGAAAGAGCAGTAGCAACAACAACAACAACAAGGACATCAATGAGATCTCAGGTGAAGATATTGTCTATCAAGTTATATAGATAGTAGTCCTATGTGTCGTCTCTGTACTCTCAGGTCCTCGGAGTTTTAAATGATTCAATTGGAGTTTTGGCATAGTGCCTCAAAGTTTTTATATTGCCTGTGTATATTTGTTAGCAGGGCAGTCAATGTTGTAATCCTTAAAAAGGAATTGTACAGGCTGTGTACTTGTGATCCAGGATGAAATGGAAACACTTTGGTTCTTGGTTAAAGAGTTTTCCTATGAATGGATCTCTTTGCAAATGGTTTTAATTTTTAGTGATTTTTGGTAATCCGCTGCAACTAATGATCGCTTCCGCATGTTTTATTATTGTTAATGACACTTGTTATCTTAATGATGGCGGGTGTCGTTACAGATATATTGTTGTTTGGATCTAATTCTGAAATTACATATGAAACTAAATCTTTTCTTTCTAGCAATTTTGATATGAAAGATTTAGGACTTGCTGATGTAATACTTGGTATTAAGTTGAGTAGATCTATTTCTGGTTATGTACTTAATCAAACTCATTATTTTGATAAAATCTTGCACATATTTGATATGTTTGATTGTACTCCTGTTAATACACCTTATGATGTTAGTTGACATCTTGTTGTACATAAGGGTACTCATATGGATCAACATAGATATGCTCAAGTTATAGGAAGCTTTATGTACCATGCTAATTGCACTAGGCCTGATATTTCTTATGCTATAAGAAGGTTGAGCAGGTACACTAGCTGTCCTAATGAGGACCACTGGAAAGCTTTGGTAAGAGTGTTGAAGTACCTTGAAGATAAAACTACGTACATCCTTCATTATACTGGTTTTCCACCTATATTAGAAGGATATACCAACGCTAACTGGATTGCAGATTCAGATGAAACCAAATCTACCACTGGGTATGTATTTTGCCTTGGAGAAGGTGTAGTTTCTTGGAAATCATCCAAGCAAACTGCGAGAGATAGATCCACAATGGAGGCTGAGTTTATTGCTTTAGATTTAGCTTGTTGTCAGGCTGAATGGCTTAGAAATTTACTTATAGATCTGCCTATTGTTTCTAAACCATTTCTTCATATTTGCTTATTATGTGATAATAAAGCATCCATAGACAAAGCTAAGCAATCTAAAGGCAACCCGGGAAAGTGCTTTATGAGATTAAGGTATGAAGATGTGAGAGATCACATCACCTGAGGGGTCATATCTATAGAGTATGTGAAATCTGCTAGTAACATTGTTGATCCACTTACTAAGGGTATAGATAGAAAGCTAGTACTCAGTTTGTCAAGGGGGATGGGTCTTCTGCCCATAGAATAACCATTACATTGGTAACCCTACCTTTCCAAAACTAGAGATCCCATGAGGAATTGTTCAAAGGGACAACTAAGTTATCGTGTTATGCGGAAGCACACTTTGGAGTTTTACTCCATGACCCTCCCTACGGCACTAGTGTTTCGACTCTATCTGAGTATAGGAAGAGCTTTGCTCTGAATGGGTTCAAGGCCATTTATTGGCAGGATATGTACCAGACAGGATACCCTTGGAGATCCCTACTAGTTGAGTGTAACCCGAGAGCTGGGGTTTATGTGAGTTGGGAACACTCACTAGAGCGCTCAAGAAACAAGATCATGTGAAGGTCGTTTATGTGCAACACCGATATGAACTCGTTCTAGTGCCTACACTATGGTTGTTTGATTTACTAGGTCTGAATCAGGGAGTCTGGTTCAAGACGTAGTTCACCACGTCTCTCCAGATTGAAGTGAGTCATTCTAGGCAATGGTTCAAAGACATAATCTACCAATGCTGAAAAACATAGTGATGTCGCAAATTTTAAAATTTTATTATTTATTGAATTTTTGAAAAGAATTATAGAACATGTGGGGAAATGTTGTATTCTTGTTCCAGAATTCAGTTTTCTACAGCCAACCTTCTATCCCATATTGCCTGCAGTAAAAACCACACATCTCCTTATATGTTCTTGTGGTCCCATAGAGGTTAGGACCTCTCAAGGGCATAAGGTTGTTTGTCTTGTCTTGTGTATTTCACTAAATAAAATAAACACACACACACACGCGTTCGTTCATTCGCTCGCTCGCCTGCCTGGCCCGTCCTGGCTCGGCTCGGTTCGATTCGGTGTGTGCGTAGATTTATCTATTTATGAAATATTTTACTTTGTTTTGTTTTTCCCGAAATGACGCTTCATTTTTTGTGTTGCGTCGTTTGGAGTTTGGTTGACCGCTTTAAACCTCCCTTGACTACCCATTAAAACTGACCATTAAAGCAGTGTTAATGACGCACGTTGAAGAGTCCAACAGGTGCAGGCAGTTACTGCGGCAGCTGAGACGCGCTCCATATATGGAGGCGTCCGATCTCATTTGAGAAGGATTGATCTACAGACAACAAACCGATAGTGAGATACAAAGAGATATAGAGAGATATACAACAGTTCCTTTCCTCATATACAATGGTTACCTTACTACTGTATCGTTGTTCCTTTATTCCTATATCGTGGTTACCTTATTGTTGCACTAAGGTTCCTTTCATGTAGTACAACACAGTTGTTACCTTATTGATGTACATCGGTTCCTTCACTGATGTACGTCGGTTCCTTTCATGATGTACTGAGGTTACCTTTGTGCTCCTTTGTTCCTTTCTCCACCACAACAAGCCTATTCTGCCGAATACCACCACGCCTTGCTGTTGTCTTGTGTCGGCAACTACTTCACGATGTTCGTTTTGCTTTTTGCGACCAAGGGCTAAGGAACGAGTTCAACACAACACTCTCACTTGTACCAAGCGACTATACCAGAGTTGGGGTGGCTGAATCTTGGAGATAGACCGCTGAAGACGCTCATGCTAGGAGCGGCGGAATTTGTATTGAAGATAGTGTTTCACACGCCTTCATCTTCAAGCTCTAGTGTTTGATTTCTAAACTCATTCGCCGTTTTCTCTGAATCTGATTTACAGTTAATTTTACTACTGCATTTTGGTGGTTAACTGCTTGCAATATCTAATTAACATATGTCTTACAGAGCTACAATAACCACTATTTTCCAACATTTTCAAGACAGATTAATCTGTTTACTGCTCTGCTTTAGATTGTATAAACAATTGCATAGACAGACCAGTTCATTCCTAAATAGTTGTTAACTAGATATACATCTTACTGCGTGTTTGAGTAATATGGATTAGAAAATTATGCTATTTGTAATGCCCTAGAATTTGAAGCCTTGGATAAGATGATCTTAAAAGGAATGATTGGACTACTCATATCACCAAGGTGCACCTCCTTTTCCGGGAGCCCATCACTAAAGAACTCCATAGTTAAGTGTGCTCAGCTTGGAGTAAGACTAGGATGGGTGACCAGTTGGGAAGTTGATCCTGACTTGCGCGTCAGTGTGGACAAAGTACGCAGTTAAGGGTAGTGGTGGTTTTTGGGGCCAGTCGTCATTCCTAAAATTCTACTAGAGCCTAGGGTAGTGGGCCCAATTGTTACAAATGGTATCAGAGCCCATGGTAGTCAGAATCTGACTATTTCAGTTTTGTCTCCCTAATTAGAATCCCTGCCTTACATGGTTCCTTTAGGTGACATGGTTGCCCTACAGTTGATCTATAAATGATGAACGGTCGATTTAGGACCCTATAGTTCCACATTAGTATCATTATGAATAAAACTCTAAAATACTCATAACTAAAATATGCATAACTTAATGTTGTTTAAGTTCACGTTTAGGAAACTATTAGGGTATGAAGTTGAAGCAAAGGTGTCTAGAAAGGATCAGGTTCTGGGGGCTAGCAATATTTTCCTCTGCGCCACTTGCTTGGTTTATGAGGACTCCCAGATCCATATGATACCAGCTTGGCCTAAGCTGAAATGGATTGTCTGAAATAGTTTGCTTTTAGGCAATAGTGACCTTAGACATCTATGTTGTATATCTTTGGGAACCCTAAGTTTTAGGTGTATGATGACTTGTTTGAGGATGGATACCAAGATAGTCTCCTTATGTCCCTTGGGATCACATGCTTGGATAGTTTATCCCTAGAAACTAGACTTTGAAGTTTGGTATTTAGTAAGCAATCAGAGTGCGCAGTGAAGCATGATGTATCTTGTAGATGGTCTAGTTAGACTCACCCTTTTACCTCTAGATTAGTTTGGCTTGGTGGGTCAAACCTTTTAAGGGGTGGGGAGTACTTGGTTTGATGATGTTTGGGTAGTTAGACTTTGAGGATGAAATCCTTTCCAAGGGAATGGAGTCATGTAACATACTGAAATATAGCTACTCAGACTTTAGAAACCCTAACTCCCTAATTCATAAGTTAGTGTGCTTGAATCCTTAGTTTTGACCAAACAAGTTATAGTTATAGCCTAACGTGCTTGTTTATATATTAATGAAAATATAATGTTCATTTGAGGAATAATTTATATGTTCAAACCCTAACGAATACCTAATTCACATAATATGAGTAACTCACATATTAATTCTAACAGATATGCATGGTGTTGCCCATGTCATAAACCAATAAACCCTAATGAAATGACAAGTAAGATAATTGTAACCTAATCTTAGACTTAATACATCCTAAGTAAAATTTAGTGATCACATTAACCTAAACCCTAAG
The DNA here is from genome assembly GCA_963693085.1 of Alisma plantago-aquatica. Taxonomy (NCBI): domain Eukaryota; kingdom Viridiplantae; phylum Streptophyta; class Magnoliopsida; order Alismatales; family Alismataceae; genus Alisma; species Alisma plantago-aquatica. The sequence continues at coordinate 941,974,786 of OY856413.1, forward strand.
TTGTAATCATCTAACCTTTACATATACATCCTTATTGCCTTTCATGATACATTAATGACATTAGGTTTCATAATCAGTTAACATACTTTGATACACATAAATGATATATATATAATCATCTAATCACATATTAATCAAGTCATCAATATGAAATGCATAGTATGTTACCTTGTTATCTAATACACACACAATTAGTCACTTAATGTGAATCAATTTGTAATATGTCCCACCTTGATCACTAAAATACATATAATGACTTCAATATGGATAAGTAGTAATTGATTCACATAAAAGTGCATAATCAATCATAAGAACTGAATAAATATGAAATAAATGATTAATGATGACATTAGTGTGAATAAGAAAGTTAATGTGACAATGTTAAATATATATAAGTGATTAATGTGGCATTAATTGGATTACTTGTAACAAGTTGGATAAAATGTCTTAATTCATGCAAAACAATTTGTTATAATTCAATATGTTGATAATAGAGACTAAATCCAATTATTAAGGATAATAATCAAGTATATTGATAATTGAGTAAACTCTAATTGTGTTAAAACTCATAATGAGGTAAATAACAAATATATATGGTTTTAAGCATAATAATGAAATATAACTCTTTTGGAAACAAAGTAAATATGACATGACACAATTAAAAGAATAATAATGATAATGTGATATCATAATAAATATAATCTTAATGAGCCAAAAATGTAAATAATGTTAAATCTCCTAAAAAGAATATCTAAATAATGGAACCTAGGTGATCCTTGAGAACCTAACCTATGTTGAAATGTTTGTGGAGTATATGTTGATGAATTTTTTGGTGGAAGTTAAGGTTGGAGAAATAACCTGATGTTTTGTGATGAGATGTTGCACACTCACCCTTCGCTTCTTGCTTGTGATTTTGGGGACGAAATCCTCTTTAAGGGGTGGAGTGTTGTAACATACCGAATTTTGAAATTTTGTCTTTTGACCCTCTTTTCCATCTTTCCCTTTCATTTCTATCCTTTATGTCGTTTATGTTTAATTAGTGGAATTTATAGTGGTTTAGAGAACATTTATTCACTAATTATACCAATGGAAGGGTTTATGCACAAATACCTCAGTGAAGGATTAATTACCATAATTAAGTGCTCTAAACCTTAATATAACTTTTTGGTATGATTTGAAAATATAAAATGAGCCTAAGTTTCAAATTTGGTTTGATTTGGATGTTGTTTGTGCAAGTTATGCAATTTTAGGTACATTCTGGACTTTTATGCAATTTACCCAATTGGGAGGTTTTCTTTGTAAATTATCAACTGAATTTTAATCCTTAGATATTACCTTACCATTAACGAGATTTTAAACCATTGGAGCACCTAGTTTCACCTTGGTTTGATGGTATTTCTTTCCAAGGGCATTATAGGGATTACCCTCTTTATAAAGGTGCTTATCTTTAAAAGCTATCAACCAATGAGGTTATTTCTTTCTTGAAAAACGGTGGGAATGGCCTAGAAGGCTTTAGGGTCTCTTAGGACCGACTTTTGATATGCATGAAGCCTCTATGAGATGTCCTCTTGCATGGCCATCAAGCCCTAGGCTAAAGACACATGGAAAGTCCCTTAGACACCTCATGATTCACCTCTCTCTTTATATAGCCATGTATACCCCTTCCCAACTCACAATTAGAAAACTCTTGCTCTCCTTTTCTTTCTAGCTTAGAGAATATTTCCTTTTGTATTTGTCCATGAAGTTGTTGTCCCAAGGTAATAGAGAGAGCCTAGCTTGGTGAAGAAGGCTCCTAGGGTTTCCAAATTACTCTATTAGGGTTTCTAAAGCTCCTCCTTGGTGAATTCGACCAAAACTAGTAAGTTGCATCCCTTCCTTCCCTATTTTCATACTGTTAGTCTTCCTTACACCTTATTATAGGTTGTGATCATGGAATTCCATGGTGAAACCCCACCTAGAACCCTAAAACACCTCATCTCTATGCTCTTTTGCTAGGGTTTATCACCTCTAAGTTGAGAAGGAGATCTTTGTCCAAGAAAGGAGCTAGGCTTGGAGCAACCAGACCTTCTAAGCTTGGATTCTTTCTGTTTGGACCTTCTTATCTTCCCTAGAGGTGAGTTTCATAACCCACTTCTCATATATTGCTTGCTACATGCTTAAAATGCATTCATGTATGTTTAAAATCGATGATTTCCATCTCTATTTACCATGTTCATCTAGGGTTTTGGTTTCTTACCGATTTACCTTCTCTAGAAGATCTAGTTTGGATAACTATTAATCTAAAACCATGATATTAGGTTGAATGGTGTTTTCCCTCCCTCTCTCTCTCTCTCTTTGCTTATCTCGTTTGGTTTGATGATGTGTCAGTTTCTGATTGGCCGAATTTCAATAATTCATAACTTTTGATTCCTTTGTCCAAAAACTAAAGTAAAATACGTCCTAAACTCATAAAAACATTTATTTTCAATAATAATATTTCCAAGTATTATTTTTGAGTTTTTTCGATGGTTGTTTTCTAGAAAATGATTTAATCACTTAAAAATCACCAAACATACACTCTAATCATCGTAACTCCAAAATATACAAAATTATATGCTTTCTTAAATAGAAGAACCTAACTAAGTCTATGGTGATTTTTTCATAGTCTAATGCATATATATCATTCTAATACATGTATATGAATTGAAAATAGGAAAATTGATCATGGACTCAATCAAGTGATGAAAGTGGGTAATATGAATCATAATGAAAGGTATGTGCTATGTATGTGTAATCCATCTTTATGTATGTGCATTCCTTACACCCTATGTTGGGATAATTGCAGCCAAACCCTATATTTCCCTAATGAGGCTTAAATGAACCCTAAATATTCTATTCTTGAATCCTAATGTTGTTCATGCCTCAAATTAGATTATAATTTATTCTTGTTTGGGTCTTATACCCCACTGCCATGCTTATTGATTCATATGATTATTCTTTCCATGACTACTTTTTCTAGCATGTGGATTTATGTTCTATTTAATTTAAAGTAGCGGTACTTATGTACAACCACCCACAAAGGGCATGTAAATAATCTCCCTGGGGAATGTCTTATTCTCCCATAATATTGTAGGTGACTGGGAATGTCTTATTCTCCCCTCACCTAAGGTTAGAGGTCTGGTAGGTGCCTCAACCCTACTTAGTTACGAAGACATAATTATCGTACATGCAAATCCTTTTTATTATATTTTTTAATGGCAAGCTTATTTGATATATAGCCTCATACTCTTGTTATCTTCATCATTTGATGAACCCTAGCCTATTTTTATTTACCTTACTTATCTTGATATCCTAGACCAGTTTTGTGATGCATACTTTTCTTCCCTTTCCCTTTTTGTTGGGTGCCTTCCCAATCACCCAAGTGTTGAGCAAGGTGATGGATAAGATAAGGAAGATCTTAGCTTTTGTCTTAGACTCAGTTGATGGAGATGTTTCTTGGAGACAAGATTGTGGTAGTCTAGACTTCCCTCTATCTAGATCCTGATTGTGTGTCTTGATGTAAACCCTAATGGGAGAATTTGATGTATTTTTGTAAACCTTTTATGAAATTGAATATAGTCAGTTATTTTTTATTCCGCTATTTTCTAATGATCTTTTGTATACCAATATTTAATAAATTTGGAAAATTTATGCCCATTCCATCATACCTCTGAGAGTGTTTGGAATGGATGTCAATTCTTCAAATTTTTAGTAAAGGGGTGATTTCACTCTCCCTTACAGCAAGCATTGTATCAGAGCTAATTCCCCTCCAGTAGGTGGGGCCCGTATGAGCATGTGGCATGCCAGTCTTGAGTTGTACGGTCCAGGCATGTTGCAAATGGTTGTCCATGGTTGACGTAGCCACCCTTGTGCTGGTATTCCGTGATCGGGAGTTGGGTGTCCATAGATCATTGTGGGTCTACACTGAAATGGGGAAGAGATTATGAGGTCGTATATTGAGCATTGACGAGGACGTCAAGAGTCTAAGTGGGGGAGATTGTAACGTCCTAGGATTTGAAGCCTTGGATAAGATGGTTTTAAAAGGAATGATTGGACTACCCATATCACCAAGGTGCACCTCCTTTTTCGAGAGCCCATCACTAAAGAACTCCATAGTTAAGTGTGCTCAGCTTGGAGTAGTACTAGGATGGGTGACCAGTCGAGAAGTTGATCCTGGCTTGCGCGTCGGTGTCAACAAAGTGCGCAGTTAAGGCTAGTGGTGGTTTGTGGGGCCAGTTGTTATTCCTGAAACTCTACTAGAGCCTAGGGCAGTGGGCCCAGTTGTTACACTATCGCTTGACGATGTAGCCTCCCTTCATCTAGAACACTTTTTTGGTGTGCACTTCCATCGTTGGCAACAGAAAATGCGATTTTGGCTCACATCCCTTGGACTTATGTCCGCCATCTTACCTCCTGATGAGTCTACACCTGCGGTGCCTACACCACAACTAGAAAACCTCCTTCTTGGAGAAGATCAACCTGAACCTGTTGTTCCTGAACTGGTCCCCACTCCTATTTCTAAGAAAATTGATTACCTTTGTCATGGTAGGATCCTATCAGCCTTATCCGATGAACTATATGACATCTACAATAGGATCCCAACTGCTCTTGAACTATGGATTGCCTTAGACTCTAAATTTGGTCTAGAAGACACTAGTCTTGACCGTTACGCCTTTGTTGAATGGCTAACATATAATATAGTTGATGATAAACCTATTTCGACTCAAGTCCTAGAATACCAAAACTTAGTGTCTAAATCCATGGCTAAAGGTTACAACCTTGATGAGAATGTTCAAGTAGCAACCCTCATAGAGAAACTCCCTCCTTCTTGGAAGGATTTTATTAGGACCCTTTGGCATAAACAAGGGAACATGTCCATGGCATCCTTAGTTAAATCCCTACAAATCGAGGATAGAAATAGGGAACAAGACAGGAAGTCTAAATCGTTTGCTAATATGGTTATAGGTGATAAAACTAAGAAGAAACCCAACCAATCTCATCTCCATAAAAAATCTAAACCATCCTTTAAGGGCCGCAAGCACCACCAAAATCAGAGTAATAATAATCGTGATCAAGGAGAAAAATGTGTCTGCTTTGTGTGTGATAAACCTGGCCACTTAGCGAATGTGTGTAGATTTCGTAAAGGTCAGAGAAAGCAGAATGTCTAGGCTCCTAAAAATCTTGAAGTAAATATAATCATTGTGGGGGCAGTCCCTTCCTCTTCTATAGAAAGGTTAGAAAATACTACTATTCGTTTTGTTGAACTATCTTCAGAGTGGTACATAGATTTCAGTGCCACCTTCCATATATGTTTTGACCAATCCCTCTTTTCTACCTACCAGGCCGAAATCTGCAGAGTGATCAAATGGGGAGATCATTCATCCATCATCCCAATTGTAACATCCATGACCTAGGTTAAGCCTTAACCCTAGATGTTTTTCTTAATAAGGTTGATTATGTGCTTGATCATATCTCTTGAAAAGTAATTAAGGCTCAAGAGGGACCTATAGCTCAATTTCAGTCCTTTTTGAATAATGTTGAAACAATGTTTTACTTGTTTTGGACCAAAGTGCAATTTACCCAAGTTGAGGGGTTAACTTGCAAATGTTACATGATTAAATGTTCCTCATGTGTTGAATCATTATGAGAATGAAGATGATGCAGAGGTATGGCTTGGGAAAAGCCTGAGTACCAAGAAAGAGCTGATAAAGCAATGTTTGTGCATTAAAATCTAGTTTTGGTATAATATGCAATTTACCCAAAACCTAAGGTTCAATATGCAAATTACCACTTCAAAATAGTCCCTAATATTTCTTGGCATCATGTACAGCAAATAAAATGATAGGTGCATCTCATTTGTATCATTTTCAAGGAGAGAGAATCTTGATATTAAAATAATCAAGATTTAAGCATAATTGAAACCCTAATTCAATTTAATGCAAAAATAATTATATTAATTGGATTTCCCTTCAACCAAAATTGTGTTGGTTGAAAATAAACAAGTGTGGAAGTCCTTGTTCCTTGCAAAGGTAATGGAAATATCTACGTGAGTGGAGAACCCACTCACATTAAGAAAAGAAAAAGAAATATCCACTAACTTATGGATATTACTATTATATGATTAAGGTGCTTAATTTATTTTCCCTTAATTCATGGATAATGGAAGGGAATTAGTAGTTGATGAAGATATCATTGCATTCAAGGAGTTGAGGGGAAGAGGTGGCACCAATTTTGGAATTAAAAGATTTTTATAAGGCATTTTCTCTCTCGTTGATGTTTCTTATAAAAACACCTTTTACAACTCAAATCAAAGGCTTTTTCGAATCCACTTCTTCTCTTTGCTTGAAAAACGACCAAAGGAGATTTGTAGGATCAGGAGGACGACCCGCAACCTGTTGGTAAGCTTCTTGACTTCCTTTCACCTTAATTACATGGTGGAAATCAAAAATCAATGCATGATTTCTTCTTATCTCGATCCCATCTTCAATTCTAACCATTCATTTTCACTCAAATCTTGAGGATGAGCCTTGGGATAGTGAAAGGAGTTGCATCCACCATTGTTGATGTGATATTGAAGCTTTGAAGCTCAATTGGAGGCGGGTTTTATAACTTGAATCCTTACTATTGTTATTGCATTCAATTCCTTATCAATAGTTGATCATTTGTTCTTCTTGAAATTCACTTGATCAAATCAATAGAACCATCATGAAAATTACAGAAAATTATGAAGGATCATATCTTGATGATGATTACATCATCCTAAGCACACAACTCAAAAATATCCTAGGCAAACGGTTTCAAAAGTTGGAGACCAATCAATTTCATTGAAATTGGTCAAACGGTTTCAACAAACCGTTTGAAACCAAACAGTTTCAAACCATTTGGAGTGGTTGACCATTTGGAGTTCATAGGATGATGTTGATGGTTGATGACCCATTAAATTTAATTGATTGATTCCAAAGGGTTCATCAGATGAAGGTTAATCAATTACCAAACCCTAATCGGGTTAAGTGCTGAAATTTCAATTGGTTGATTTAAAATTTTGGGTTGATTAACCCAAACGGTCTCAAGACCGTTTGGAGATCACCCAAACGGTCTCAAGACCATTTGTAGGTCAACCAAGACCGTTTGAAGGTCTAGGGTTGAGTATGGTTGAGTAATTGAAGATCCAGAGTTATCAAATTGAAATGCAATTAATAGTTCCATTGATGATCAATCCAATGATGTAAACCCTAATTTAATTTCACAAATTTTAATGATGGATGGGGAAAATAGTCTCAAGACCATTTGGAGGTAATCCAAATGACCTCAAGACCGTTTGGGGTCAGGTTATATCATAAGTTGATGATGATTCATTGATTTCAATTGAATCGGTTCCACAATGTTAATTATTGTAGGTTCCTCGATTTCAAAACCCTAATTGAAGGTTTCTTGATTATAAATCGTAGTTCAATTGGGTTCAAAACCCTAATTTATGGTCCAATTGAAGGATGATTCAATAGTTCAATTGATGAATGAATCAAGGATTCAATTGATAGTCAGTTCATTGATTGAAACCTTTAATTGTTTAAGTGTTGAAAGACCTTTTTGGTCCATTCGGTTTTTAGAGGGTTTGGACCAAACGGTCTTAAGACCGTTTGAGTCCAAACGGTCTCAAGCCATTTGGAGACCCAAGTCCAATCAGTTTCAACACATTTCTTGCCCAAACGGATTCAAACCGTTTAGAGAGTAGAGGGTCAAGAATGTTTAGTGATTCAATGTGATCATATCAATTGAAAACTTGTTGTGATGAAGGATCAATTGACCCTATAATTGTTATAATTTATCTCAAAGATAATCACTAGGGTTGTACATTTAAGGTACCAAGTTATTGGTAACCTAAGGTGAGTTAATCCTTGAAGCTTAAATAAGCAATACTTCAATATACTATGTCTATCCAAATTGAATGTACTTAATTGAAGGGTCGGATGACCTAATTTAACCATATTTGACATAGTCAACATTCTAGAGAGGATGAAAGAGAGAGGAATTCATACATGTATAATAATCATGTAAAAGTCAACCCCTAACACCTTCAACATGAATAATTATGTAGTGAGGGTATGATCCTTAATAAAGAGATCATGAAACCCTAATCAAGAAGGTTGTTGAGCCCTAACCCTAATTTAGGGCACTGTCAGATGAAACCCTAATTTAGGGTAATGGTGTAACCCTAATATAGGGTAATAATATGGGAGATCCCAATTTAGAGATATATAATGAAAAACCCTAATTTAAATAAATGCTTCATGAGAAACCCTAATTGAGGGTGATTCCATGAGAAACCCAAATCAAGGGGTGACTCCATGAGGAACCCTAATTGAGGGTGATTCCATGAGAAAATCATAACTGAGTATGATGCTATGTGAAGCCATAATGTAATGTTGTGATAAGAAACCCTAATAAGGGTGAAGATATGTGGAACCCTAAATTGAAGTTATAATACATAAAGCCCTAATCCTGGGCAATATGACAATAAACCACAGCCCTACTTTCTAGGTAATGATATAAGAAAACCCTAATGATGAAATAGAAGGAAATACCGTATAAAGGTGAAATATTTCAAGTGGTTGATTATAGGCAACCTTATAGTAAGCAATGTCCTTATCACTAGATAAGTCCATATCATTAAAGATAGTTGGAAAATTCTAATGTGTGACCAATGCACTACATGATAAAGGTGATAGGTTAGAGGTTAAAAGTATTAAGAGGGAAATACCTTAATACCAAATAAGTTGATAAACTCAGGAAAGTTAGAAGTGATGAGAGAAGTGATACATCAAGACATGATAGTTATTACATTTAGCATTTCAGGGTAGATATACCTTGATGAACCTCTAATCCAATATTTTTGGATAAGAAACACATGAAGAGTGTTATGTATACTATTATAATAAGATGTAATGAGTTTGATGTATTTTGATCAGCATGGGCTATATACCTTGAGAAAAAGGTTAGGCCAAACTAATGAGTATGATATAATCATACCATGGATAGGATGAGAAATGATATCATACCTTGTATTAATAATTATTAATGATATTTGATGAAAGTGATAAGTTTAAGTGAATACTTGAGAAATCAATGGATGATCCTAGAGGTGTGGAGCAATATATTAGGGTTGGACTAATAATGTGAACATGAAACCCTAACTAATGTGAAATGGGAAATCCTAACCCTAAATTGAGTAATGGAATGGAAAATCCTATTTGATAGTAAACCCTAATCCTAATAAAGGAATGGTGGTGTTACTATTGTATCACATGATGTGATAAGTGATTTTTATGGTTGTTATTATGTGTATCAACCATACAGGTATCATGATATGATAAGCATAGCCAAATATGAGCTATGATGATTATTTGATATAGAGGTTGATTGGCCTTGTGAGCCATATGAACAAGTTGTTGCCTAGTGAAAGGTGACAAGACACTTTATGGCCTTGTGAGTCATGGGAGATGCTTGTGTAACAAGTATAATGTATACCTCGGTCTGAGGACCTAGAGGTAATAGTTACCTAATAGTTGGTAACAGTGATTAGTGATGAACTAAGGGTATGAATACCCAGATTTGATAAGTATAATAATGATGTTGTTGAGAGATGTGAACTTTCAAGTAATGAAATGAGGGACTGAGATCCCAATGTCTTATAAAGACTGAGAAGTAATTGATGATAATAGTACATGTTTCTTTGTAGAAATTGTCATAATAATTCATGTTTAAGAACTTGACTGATGTTAAATGAATATGCTAATGTACTTAATTAATCAAGTGAAATCATATCATGTAGAGCCCTGATCATAGATCCATCATCGTCAGTAATTTGGTGATGGTGAAACGGGTATCTCCGCGGCAAAACTCGGAATGCATATTTTTGAATATGTGGGGGTTGATGGGCGAACATATCCTTACGTCCTAATGGGGGAATTGATGGAAGGTAAACATGAAACCTCTCAATCCTTCATTATTTGTATCGGGATGGATGTATCATGAATCTCCCGAAGATTGGGATGGATGTATCATGAATCTCCCAATAATATTAATGTCGGATCGATGGAGGTAAAGATGAAACCTCTCGATTGCGAAGAGAGTGCAGCCGCCGTTGTAGCTCTATAGTGAAGTTGCCAGTATACCCTGGAAAGCTATGTAGAAGAGACACAAGATGTCTTGCATGTGGTCTCGCACTGACCGAGATGTGGGAGGTCATGGAAGTCGGCTCTTCCATTGATCTTGTATGATACCAATTTCGACTTCGCAATGGTCGGTTGGAGTATGAGCAGTATACCTCATTCCCTCAGGGCATAAGTGTGATTGTAAAATGTAATCAGTCGTATAGCATGTTTGCTTAAGGATTGAATATGGAAATTTACTGGTTGATGTTACATTTCTTTTATGCATCTCTAGTTGATAGATGTTATTTATATCTCTTTACATTCATTGCAAGTAGATGGATGAATTATGACTCTACCATGGGTAGATGCAATGTTCTCCTTAGGAAAGGAGATTACTTCACTCTATTCATACAGTGATTTATCTACTGTTAAATATATATAAAATCCTTCTGCTCAGTTTTATTCTAATAAACTGCAATAATAATGTTTTGGCGGAGAGTTATATCTCTCACAGGGGCAATTTACAAATTGTCTCACCCCCGTGGGATTCAAAATTTTTAGGTGGAAACGGACAAGGAAACAGAATCCCCACAGTAGAGAAAGGACAACAACAACAGGGACAACAGTGAGATCTCAGGTGGAGATATTGTTTGTCATGTCATATAGATAGTAGTCATATGTTCTGTCTCTGTACTCTCAGGTCCTCGGAGTTAGTATTTAGTGCTTTTAATTAATCGATCTGAGATTTTGGCTTGATTCCTCGAGGTTCTTATATTGTCTGTAAATAATGTTAATAGGGCAGTTGATGTTTGTAATCCTCGAGAAGAGATGGTACAAGTTATGTACTTATGAACCAGGATGTAAATGTTATACATTGGTTCTTGATGAAAGAGTTTTCTTATGTTTGTATCTCTTTGTAAATGGTTTTAATTTTTAGTGATTTTTGTTAATCCGTTGTTGATGATCGATTCCATTTAAGTAAATCTTATTTTTGTGAGTTGTATGCCACAATTTAGTGGTATCAGAGCACTAGGTTCGCTGAGTCTACAGAGACATAGGAGTAAGGTAGTAGAGTCTGTTCTAATGTCTTCCAGTGTATATGATAGTGTCTTATACTCATATAGGAGAAGAAGAACTTGAAGATGTCTGGGTCACATGAGGAATATGCTGCAGAAAGCAGTAATGCTACACCAAGAAGAGGTGTATGGGATCAGGCAAGAGAGGAACAATTGCCTGAGAACCCTCAAGCTGATCCAACGATGATAAGAAATCCTTCTTTAGGTATCACTGTTGGGAAACTTAGGGAAACCATGATGTATATAGTGGATCAATCATTAGCAATACAACCTAGATTACCATCCCCCAATGACGATGTTTTGGACATCAACAGGATACGTAATCAACACCAGCAGGTTGAAGCAATAGAAAATGATGAAAGGAATAGGTTACAACCAGAAATTAGGATCTGTCACAAGTGTAGGAAGCTTGGACATATCAGAAGGTATTGTCCAGAGAAGGAAAATAAAGGAAGAATTGAGAAAAGGCCTATCCCAACTCAGGAATAGAGGCCTAGTAGTTCCAAAAAGAAGAATTTTATGGTACCACCAGTACAACCAGAGCCTAGTGCACCAAGGCAATGGCTACTTGGAAAGGGTAAAGAACCTTCTATACCACATCTAGGGCTCAGAATTTGCTACCAATGTAGACAGGTAGGACATCTGGCAAGAGATTGCTCAGCCAGAAATGTTATGGTGAATCAACCTCTGAGGCAGAGTCAGCCTGAGGTGGTGAACCATCCATGAATCATGACAGGTCAGACAAAATAATGTCATTCTAATATGTCTTTTTATGGTTTCATGAGTTAAATTGAGAAAGTAATTGATTGAGCTTTCCTTTATTAGTCCTATGAGGACTTACATTTTGTAAAGTAATATTATAGATGTTTCATATTGTTCTTACCTATATTAAAAAAAAGATGAGGTATAGAAGAGATGCCTGGATAAAATCCATGAATGTTAAATCTTATGCTTGTGATAATATGAAAAGGAAGGAATATGATAGTATACAAAGTGCATACTACTTAATCTCAGTATCTATATACCCTGGCTAGGTATACAACTATTGATGATAAAGTGGGTATGGAAACTCTTAGATTGTTATCTTTTTTATTGCTATGATCAAGTAGTCGTTCTGAGACAATCTAATGAGAATCATGAAATTAGAAATATGGTATGGATAATTGTATCACATCCTAAGTACAAGAAAGAGAAATCTGAGATCATCTCATATCAGTATGTGTGTATGAGGAAGTAAATATATATATATATATACTCCTCATAAGACAAGAATGAGAACAAGGGAGGTGATCTCTGTTTGATAAAGTTTGTGTGTATAATAAAGACCTTTTCCCATAATGAGGAAATGGAAAATGTGATGATATCATAAGATGCTCATGAACATGTTAGATAATAACAAAGAAAGGAATAATGTCATGTGATCATCCTTAAAAATTCCTATGCAGAGGGCAAGGAACCTAGGATGAGACAAAGAGTAAATGATTCATGAATAGTTGAAAACTCATGAAATAATAAAAAGAATATGATCCCTTGCTTTCTTTCCTTTCGGGGACATGGAAATCAAGTAAGTCTTAAGATACTTTTTGTGCATAATATAAAAATGTTCATGTGATGGATACTTAGAAAAGTATCAGTTTATCTTGGACTTTGGTTCCAAGGTGAAGATATATGTAACAAGTAATGTCCCAAGATGGAAGGAAGATAAATATGTGATGTATTTTCAACATATGTTATAGATACCAAGGTAAGAAATCTTGGTATCTAAAGAAATATCAGATGGTTTATGTTGACTATCTGGAATGGTCAACCATGAAATCAGATTAATCATGTAAAATAGTATGAACATCACATGTTAGGGGTTTATGCTTTACATAAACATAACAACTAAAGATATCTTTAAGATAAATTCTTAATTTATAAGTAATTTCTCTTTATGATGAGAAAATGTACAACTAATGAAATGGTTCGTACAAGTAACAAGGAATCCTAGTATTATGTTAGCATATTAGAATGCACAACTGAGGTATGAAAAGACTTACAGTCCCAAGAGGGTGAAAAAACATAATTGTGATCATGAAAGTGAAATGCTGAATTAAATAAGGAGCATGGGAGACTCCTCAGAAACAAGAATTTGTCACATGAAACTGTAAATTAAGAAAAAGTGTTACATGACACAGAATTAATCCCACAAGTTAATAATAAAAAGGACAGTGGAGTATGTGTCCCGTGTGAACCATTCTATGATAAACTTGTGTGGAATAACTTTGTGTTGATAAAAGCTTTATGGTGTCTCCATAACAATGAAATGTTATGTGGAGACTATATAGTATGATGAATGAATAAAAATCTGTCTTCCTTTATCTGGGATTTCGGGGACAAAATCATTGTTAGGAGTTTATAATTTGTAACATCCCTGACCTGGGTTAATCCTTAACCCTAGATGTTTTGCTTGATAAGGTTGATTATGTGCTTACTCTTATCTCTTAAAAAGTAATTAAGGCTCAAGAGGGACCTATATCTCAATTTTAGTCCTTTTTGAATAATGTTGAAACAATGTTTTACTTGTTTTGGACCAAAGTGAAATTTACCCAAGTTGAGGGGATAACTTGTAAATTTTACATGATTAAATGTTCCTCATGTGTTGAAGCATCATGAGAATGAATATTATGCAGAGGTATGGATTGGGAAAAGCCTGAGTGCCAAGAAAGAGTTGATAAAGCAATGTTTGTGCATTAAAACCTAGTTTTGGTATAATATGCAATTTACCCAAAACCTAGGGGTCAATATGCAAATTACCACTTCAAAATAGTCCCTAATGTTTCTTGGCATCATGTAGAGCAAATAAAATGATAGGGGCATCTCATTTGTATCACTTTGAAGGAGAGAGAATCTTGATATTAAAATAATCAAGATTTAAGCATAATTGAAACCCTAATTCAATTTAATGCAAAAATAATTATATTAATTGGATTGCCCTTAAAAAAATTGTGTCGGTTGAAAATCAACAAGTGTGGACGTCCTTGTGCCTTGAAAAGTCAATGGAAATATCTACGTGAGTGGAGAACCCACTCACATTAAGAAAAGAAAAAGAAATATCCACTAACTTATGGATATTACTATTATATGATTAAGGTGCTTAATTTCTTTTCCCTTAATTCATGGATAATGGAAGGGAATTCGGAGGTGACGAATATATCCTTGCATGCAAGGAGTTGAGGGTAATATGTGGCACCAATTTTGGAATTAAAAGATTTTTATAAGGCATTTTCTCTCTCATTGATTTTTCTTATAAAAACACCTTTTACAACTCAAATCAAAGGCTTTTTCAAATCCACTTCTTCTCTTTGCTTGAAAAATGACTAAGGGAGCTTTGGAGGATCAGGAGGACGACCCCAAACCTATTGTTAAGCTTCTTTACTTCCTTTCACCTTAATTCCATGGTGGAAATTGAAAATCAATGCATGATTTCTTCTTATCTCGATCCCATCTTCAATTCTAACCATTCCTTTTCACTCAAAGCTTGAGTACGAGCCTTGGCATAGTGAAAGGAGTTGCATCCACCATTGTTAACATGATCTTGAATCTTTGAAGCTCAATTGGAGGCGGGTTTTATACTTGAACCCTTACTATTGTTATTGCATTCAATTCCTTATCAATAGTTGATCATTTGTTCTTCTTGAAATTCATTTGATCAAATCAATAGAAACATCATGAAAATTACAGAAAAATATGAAGGATCGTAGCTTTATGATGATGAAATCATCCTAAGCACACACCTCAAAAATATCCTAGGCAAACGGTTTCAAAAGTTGGAGACCAATCGGTTTCATTGAAATTGGTCAAACGGTTTCAACAAACCATTTGAAATCAAACAGTTTTAAACCGTTTGGAGTGGTTGACCATTTGCAATGGTTGAGCATTTGGAGTTCATAGGCTGATGTTTATGGTTGATGACCCACTAAATTTAATTTATTGATTCCAAAGGGTTCATCAGATGAAGGTTAATCAATTACCAAACCCTAATCGGGTTAAGTGCTGAAATTTCAATTGGTTGATTTAAAATTTTGGGTTGATTAACCCAAACGGTCTCAAGACCATTTGGAGATCACCCAAACGGTCTCAAGACTGTTTGGAGGTCAACCAAGACCGTTTGAAGGTCTAGGGTTGAGTATGGTTGAGTAATTGAAGATCCAGAGATATCAAATTGAAATGCAATTAATAGTTCGATTGATGATCAATCCAATGATGTAAACCCTAATTGAATTTTACAAATTTTAATGATGGATGGGGCAAACGGTCTCAAGACCATTTGGAGGTCATCCAAACGACCTCAAGACCGTTTGGGGTCAGGTTATATCATAATTTGATGATGATTCATTGATTTCAATTGAATCGGTTCCACAATGTTAATCATTGTAGGTTCCTCGATTTCAAAACCCTAATTGAAAGTTTCTTGATTATAAATCCTAGTTCAATTGGGTTCAAAACCCTAATTGATGGTCCAATTGAAGGATGATTCAATAGTTCAATTGATGAATGAATCAAGGATTCAATTGATAGTCGGTTCATTGATTGAACCTTGAATTGTTTAAGTGTTGAAAGACCTTTTTGGTCCATTCAGTTTTGAGAGGGTTTGGACCAAACGGTCTCAAACCGTTTGGAGACCCAAGTCCAATCAGTTTCAACACACTTCTTGCCCAAACGGTTTCAAACCGTTTAGAGAATAGAGGGTCAAGAACGTTTAGTGATTCAATGTGATCATATCAATTGAAAACTTGTTGTGATGAAGGATCAATTGACCCTATAATTGTTACTGATTTATGTCAAAGATAATCACTAGGGTTGTACCTTTAAGGTACCAAGTGATTGGTAACCTAAGGTGAGTTAATTCTTGAAGCTTAAATAAGAAATATTTCAATATACTATGTCTATCCTAATTGAATGTACTTAATTAAAGGGTCGGTTGACCTAATTTAACTAGATTTGACATAGTCAACATTCTAGAGAGGATGAAAGAGAGAGGAATTCATACATGTATAATAATCATGTAAAAGTAAATCTCTAACACCTTCAACATGAATAATTATGTAGTTAGGGTATGATCCTTAAGAAAGAGATCATGAAACCTTAATCAAGAAGGTTGTTGAGCCCTAACCCTAATTTAGGGCAATGCCAAATGAAACCCTAATTTTGGGTAATGGTGTAACCCTAATCTAGGGTAATAATATGGGAGATCCCAATTCAGGGAAATATAATAAAAACCCTAATTTAAAGAAATGCTTCATGAGAAACCCTATTTGTGGGTGATTCCATGAGAAACCCAAATCAAGGGGTGACTCCATGAGGAACCCTAATTGAGGGTGATTCCATGAGAAAATCCTAACTGAGGATGATGTTATGTGAAGCCATAATGTAATGTTGTGATGAGAAACCCTAATAAGGGTGAAGATATGTGGAACCCTAAATTGAAGTTATAATACATAAAGCCATAATCATGGGCAATATGACAATAAACTGTAGCCCTACTTTATAGGTAATGATATAAGAAAACCCTAATGATGAAATAGAAGGAAATACCGTATAAAGGTGAAATATTTCAAGTGGATGATTATAGGCAACCTTATAGTAAGCAATGTCCTTATCACTAGATAATTCCATATCATTAAAGATAGTTGGACAATTCTAATGTGTGACCTATGCACTACATGATAAAGGTGATAGGTTAGAGGTTAAAAGTATTAAGAGGGAAATACATTAATACCAAATAATTTGATAAACTCAGGCAAGTTAGAAGTGATGAGAGAAGTGATACATCAATACATGATAGTTATTACATTTAGCATTTTAGGGTAGATATACCTTGATGAACCTCTAATCCAATATTTTTGGATAAGAAACACATGAAGAGTGTTATGTAAACTGTTACAATAAGATGTAATGAGTTTGATGTATTTTGATAAGCATGAGCTATATACCTTGAGAAAAAGGTTAGGCCAAACTAATGAGTATGATATAATCATACCATGGATAAGATGAGAAATGATCTCATACCTTGTATTAATAATTATTAATGATATTTGATGAAAGTGATAAGTTTAAGTGAATACTTGAGATGTCAATGGATGCTACTAGAGGTGTGGAGCAATATATTAGGGTTGGACTAATAATGTGAACATGAAACCCTAACTAATGTGAAATGGGAAATCCTAACCCTAAATTGAGTAATGGAATGGAAAATCCTATTTGATAGTAAACCCTAATCCTTATAAAGGAATGGTGGTGTTACTATTGTATCACATGATGTGATAAGTGATTTTTATGGTTGTTATTATGTGTATCAACTATACAGGTATCATGATATGATAAGCATAGCCAAATATGAGCTATGATGATTATTTGATATAGAGGTTGATTGGCCTTGTGATCCATATGAACAAGTTGTTGCCTACTGAAAGGTGACAAGACACTTTATGGCCTTGTGAGTCATGGGAGATTCTTGTGTAACAAGTATAATGTATACCTCAGTCTGAGGACCTAGAGGTAATAGTTGCCTAATAGTTGGTAACAATGATTAGTGATGAACTAAGGGTATGAATACCCAGATTTGATAAGTATAATAAGGATGTTGTTGAGATATGTGAACTTTCAACTAATGAAATGAGGGACTGAGATCCCAGTGTCTTATAAAGGTTGAGAAGTAATTGATGATAATAGTACATGTTTCTTTGTAGCAATTGTCATAATAATTCCTGTTTGAGAACTTGACTGATGCTAAATGAATATGCTAATGTACTTAATTAATCAAGTGAAATCATATCATGTAGAGCCCTGACCATAGATCCATCATCATTAGTAATTTGGTGATGGTGAAACGGGTTGCTCCACGGCAAAACTTGGAATGCATATTTTTGAATATGTGGGGGTTGATGGGCGAACATATCCTTACGTCCTAATGGGGGAATTGATGTAAGGTAAACTTTAAACCTCTCAATCCTTAATTATTTGTACTGGGATGTATGTATCACGAATCTCCCGAAGAGTGGGATGGATATATCACAAATCTCCCAATAATATTAATGTTGGATCGATGGAGGTAAACATGAAACCTCTTGATTGCGAAGAGAGTGCATCCGCCATTGTAGCTCTATAGTGAAGTTTTCAGTATACCCTGGAAAGCTATGTAGCAGAGATACAAGATGTCCTACATTGGTCTCACACTGACTGAGATGTGGGAGGTCATGGAAGCCAGCTCTTCCATTGATCTTGTATGGTACTGATTTCGACTTCGCAATGGTCGGTTGGAGTATGAGTGGTATACCTCATCTCCTTAGGGCATAAGTGTGATTGTAAAATGTAATCAGCCATATAGCATGTTTTCTTAAGGATTGAATACGGAAATTTATTGGTTGATGTTACATTTCTTTTATGCATATCTAGTTGATAGATTTTATTTATATCTCTTTACATTCATTGTAAGTAGATGGATGAACTACGACTCTTCCATGGGTAGATGCAATGTTCTCCTTAGGAAAGGATATTACTTCACTCTGTTCATACATTGATTTATCTACTGTTAAATATATATATAATCCTTCTACTCAGTTTTATTCTAATAAACTGCAATAATAATGTTTTGGCGGAGAGTTATATCTCTCACTCCGGCAATTTACAAATTGTCTCACCCCTGTGGGATCCAACATTTTTAGGTGGACGCGGACAAGGAAATAGAATCCCCACAGTAGAGAAAGGACAGCAACAGTAGGGACAACAGTGAGATCTTAGGTGGAGATATTGTCTGTCATGTCATATAGATAGTAGTCCTATGTTTCGTCTCTGTACTCTCAGGTCCTCAGAGTTAGTAGTTAGTGCTTTTAATGAATCGATCTGATATTTTGGCTTGATGTCTTGAGGTTCTTATGTTGTCTATATATAATGTTAATAGGGCAATTGATGTTTGTAATCCTCAAGAAGAGATGGTACAAGTTATGTACTTATGAACCAGGATGTAAATGTTATGCATTGGTTCTTGATGAAAGAGTTTCCCTATGTTTGGGTCTCTTTGTAAATGGTTTTAATTTTTAGTGATTTTTGTTAATCCGTTGTTGATGATCGCTTCCGCTTAAGTAAATATTATTTTTGTAAGTTGTATGCCACACCAATTGCTGGCTTTGGATGTGTTGACATAAAGCTTACTTCTGGGAATGTCCTTAGATTACATGTTGTCCAACATGTACCTTCTTTCTGTAGAAATCTGATTAGTCAAGTTGTTTTACAACATTCTAGTTATACCTTGTTATGTCAAGGCAATAGATTTGTAATTTCTAAGAATGGTTCTTATATTGGTCTTGCATACACTTGTAGTGGTTTGATTAAACTATCTTCTATTTCATGCAATGCTTCTTCTAGTAATGAAATATCTTCTACTATTTTAGTTTCTAAAACTAGTGATGTTTGGTATGCACGTCTTGGTCATGTGAATAAAAATATGATGAAATGCATGATTCATTTAGATCTGATTCCTAAGACACATATTGATATTTCTGATAGATGCCAAGTTTGTGTGCAAGCTAAGCTTCCTAAGAAGCCATTTAAATCAGTAGTAGATCGTAGTACATCCTTGCTTGAGTTAATTCATACTGGTGTTTGTGATTTAAATCATGTTCTTACTCGTGATGGTATGAGATACTTTGTTACCTTTACAGACGATTTTTCAAAATATTGTTCTATTTTCTTGCTGAAAACTAAGGATGAACAATTAGAAAAATTCAGAATCTATAAAACCCAAGTAGAGAAACAACTAGAGAAGAACATTAAGAGAGTGAGGTCCGATAGAGGTGGTGAGTACACTTCTAATGAACTTAACAAGTTCTGTGAGGACCGTGGCCTTATTCATGAAACCACTACCCCGTATAATCATCAATCTAATAGAGTTGTTGAGAGGAGAATAGAACATTGATTGACATGGTCAACTCAATGCTAACCGAGTCTGGACTTAGTCACAGATTGTGGGGGGAAGCCCTTCATACAGCCAACTACCTTCTTAATCGCATCCCTTTTAAGCACCTTGAAAAAACACCGTTGAACTTTGGCTTAACAAGAAACCCTGTTTGAAATACCTCAAAGTGTGGGGGTGTTTGGCCAAGGTTAAGATCCATGAGAATAAGAAGAGAAAACTAGGACTTAAGAATGTTGACACTGTATTTATAGGATATGTTGAAAATAGTAATGCCAATAGATTCCTAGTAATAAAATCTGAAATCTCAGACATTAGAGTTAACTCTATACTTGAGATTAGACATGTAGATGTTGTCTATTATGAAACTATATTTCCTCTTAAGGAAAAGGTTCCTAGGAAAGTTAGTGAAGATCCTTCTTCTTCTTCTCCTATTGAACCTCTTGCAGTTCCACCTTCTTATGAAGTAGAACATGAACTCCCAGTAGATGAACCTCTGAGTGATCTAGGTAGGGGTAAAAGGACTAAAGTTGATAAGAATTATGGTCCCGACTTCTACACCTTCATACTAGAATAAGACCCACATACCTATGAGGATGCCATAAAATCCATAGACTCTAGCTTTTGGAAGGAAGTTGTTGATAATGAAATAGAATCAATTATTAGTTTATACAAATTATTATGAAATCCTACTGATCTATCATCATGGATTCCCCGTCGCTCTGGCGATTAGGGTTTGCAGCGTGGGATATCTTCCTCCACTCGTGGTTCTCTCTTGCAGGTTCAAGGTTTGGGCGATCTCCCTGGTCCTACTCCAGCGATGGCGGAAGACCTGGCGAAATGGTGTGCGCGGTTACAGTTGACATCGGAAGAGGAAACACCGATACAAGTAACGCGGACAGCGGGGGCGGAGGATCAAGGCCATCTGAAACTCGCACTAGTAGCGCGAATCCTAGAGGACAGACCGACAAATTTCTGGGTGATGAAACGTACCTTGACCCAAGCGTGGGGGCTTCACGGCAAGGTTATCTTCAAATAAATCGAAGGAGACCACTTCATCATACAGTTCTTTGATTGGCGCGACAAGCAAAAGGTTGAAAAAGGAGCTCCGTGGAACTTTGATGATAAACTTATCCTGTTTAAAGACATAGAGTCAGAGGAGCAGCTGGGGGACATAATTATCGATCGCAGCTTGTTCTGGGTTAGATTCTATGGGATCCCCCTAGGGTTCAGACACAGACAGGACATCGAGGAGATTGCATCCAGGGTAGGCATCGTGGTTACAGCGGACCTGGACGAGTTGGGATGGGACTCGTCGGTGAGAGTACGATTTAACATAGATGTCTCAAAACCACTAAAAAGAGTACTGCGGATCTGAGGGAAGCAGAATAAGCTGGTGGAGATAGAGATAAAATATGAGTGCCTCTCTACCTTCTGCCATGGCTACAGCCGGCTGGGGCATGTGGTCAGAGATTGCAACGAAGGTGAAGAGGAAGACAATCGAGTTCTGCAATGGGGAGTGTGGCTCAAGGCGTCCCCAAGAAAGCCAAGGCAATCACTCCAGGAAGAGATCTTCGGAAATACTAGAGCACAAAGAAAAATCTAGTTCAAACACAGACCGACATCGGAGGCGGCGTCGAGCAGCGCGTTAGGATTAAGCGGGGAGGCTGACCGACGGCAAGACAAGGTACACAGGGTCACTGCTATACAGACTAAGGGGAAACCATCGTCACAAATCCAAGCACGGAACGAAGATGAGGGAAGCGGGGAGACTAAATACAACATTGAGGACCTGTTCCCGACAAGACCCACAAACACAAGGAACGTCCGGGAAGACTCGCGAGGAGGAAGGCCAGAGGAAAGCAGCAAGATGGAGGCAGAAAGGGATAGGGAAGGAAGGGAATCCAGTGCGAGAAGAACAAAGGCTCAATACAATAGAGAAGAGATGATAGAGTTGCGGAAGGAAGCCATCCAGAGGAATACAGAAGTTCTTACACCGGTGACGGATATAGTGGGAAGAGGAGAAGGGTCAGAACCAGAGGCACAACAATCCGAGAATGAATACATGGGGCAGCGGCTGAATCAATCACACGAACCATCTACAGCCAGAACAAGGGCACCAAAAGAGAAGGAGAGCAATAGGGAATCAGCGAGGAAGGCAAAGGCAAAACAACGTAAGAAGAGTAAACCACCATGGGTTTATAAAATGAATAGGAGCCAACGACTGGGGATACCTGAACAGAAGTTGAATGGAATAATATTGTAGGGAAAAGAGGCAGACAATCCAAATTATGTGACATGGAACTCGATGAGAATGAGCCAATGGCAGAGACAGGAAAGAAAGCAAAGAATATGAATCACAAAGGTCAGCGAACAGGGGAGTGCACATCCCAAGTAGCGGAGGTTGGAGAAAACTAGCCCCGCGAAGACCAATGAAAATCCTAAGCTGGAACTGTCAAGGACTGGCCCACCCTGACACGATAAATGCCCTCAAGTCATGGTGCTGGAGGGAGGGTCCGAGCATAGTTTTCATTATGGAAACTATGATTAATAGTACTAATCTGGAAGTGGTTATGAGGAAGTGTGGATATACCCAAGGAGTCTGTTTATCAAGCGTAGGCAGAGCAGGAGGGGTTGTCCTATGGTGGAGGGATGTAGATCTCAACGTCACTTCATATTCTCAGCACCACTGCAGTTGTGACATCTCGGAAGGCAATGGAGTATCCTGGAGAGCTATCGGCATCTATGGATGGGCAGCACAACAACACAAATTTAAAACTTGGGACCTCATGAGAGAGCTGAAAGGGGACACGGACATTCCTACTCTTTTCTTCGGAGATTTCAATGAAATTCTTTCCAATGCCGAGAAGGACGGGGGGCACCTAAACCACTAAGGTTTATCCAGGACTTCATGTATGCCGTTGAAGATTGTGATCTTACGGACCTAGGATACAGTGGCAGCTTTTTTACTTGGCAGAGAGGCCTTACCCCAGAGACTTTAGTACGGGAAAGGCTAGACAGGGCGTTAGGGAGTGCAGCTTGGATGGCCAAATTTCCGCAGGCAAGGGTAGCTCATCTCACTAAGTATGAGTCTGATCACGTTCCAATCATCATCAATACTGAGCACATAAAGAGGAAGAAATTGAAAAGACAACAAAACTTCTTTTTTGAACCCATGTGGATAGAGGATGAGGCTTGTGAACATATTGTAAAGTCAGTATGGGATGAAAGACATATGACAGATTTTCCAGGTAAAATGGAATTCTGCGGCAGCAAACTGAAGGAATGGGCCACTGGAAAGTTCGGGGAAATAAGGAAAAAAATAAAAGAAATGGAGGATGCATTGGGAGAACTTCAAAAGCTACCACCTGACAGCCTAAACCTTGAGAGATGCACTCGCATCACTAAGGAGCTACAAGAATGGCACAGGAAGGATGAGGCATACTGGCATGCTAGAGCGAGAGTGAATGAGATGAAAGTAGGGGATAGGAATACAACATATTTCCACCACAAGGCATCTCAAAGAAGGAAGAGGAATAGAATTGAAGGCTTAAAGAATGCAGATGGACAGTGGAAAATGGAAGAGGAGGAAATAGAGAAGATTGTGCTGCACTTCTTTCAATCCCTTTTTCAGACATCCAACCCCAGTGGATGGGAGGAGGCAACTTGCGAGATCACATCCAAAGTGATCAGTAGTGAGAGAAGGGAGCTAGAGAAAGATTTTACATCTGAAAAATCCTTTCAGCTCTCAAAAGCATGCATCCAAACAAGGCTCCAGGCCCAGACGGAATGAAAGCTTTATTTTTTCAGAAATATTGGCATATTGTAGGGGAAGACGTTGAAAACTACATCAAAGGATGGTGGAAATCAGAAAGAAGCATAGCTGACCTCAATGCAACATTAGTGGTAATGATACCTAAAACCCATCACTCAGTGGAGATTGGCGATTTTAGGCCCATCAGCTTATGCAATGTCATCTACAAAATAGCGTCCAAAGTCATTACGAATAGAATGTGTCCCCTTATGGATAGAATCATAACTGAGAACCAAAGTGCCTTCATCCCGGGAAGACTCATTACTGACAATGCACTCATTGTGTACGAGTTGTTCCATACTATGAAGAGGGGGCAGAAGTCCAAGAAGGGACACATTGCTCTCAAGTTGGATATGTCCAAGGCCTATGACAGAGTGGAATGGAAATTTGTGGATTTCGTACAAGAAAAGATGGGTTTGGTATGATATGGAGGAGCAAGGTCTTTGATTGTATGTCAACTGTAACCCACTCCTTCGCCATCAATGGGGAGCGGACCAGGAAGACTCAACCATCCCGAGGACTTCGTCAGGGTGACCCCCTCTCACCTTATCTTTTTATTTTATGTGATGAAGCTTTTTCTACCTCTCTAACCTTGGCAACACAGCAAAAGACTCTACATGGAATCCGAGCAAGCCGATTAGGCCCCCGGGTTTCTCATCTTTTCTTTGCAGATGATTCCATCCTATTCGCAAGAGCAACCAAGGAAGAATGCCTAAAGTTAGCTGAAATTATCAGCCAATACGAGCGGGCATCCGGTCAGAAGATTAACTTATTCAAAACCGAGGTGGATTTTAGCAAAGGTGTGGATCGGGAAAAGAAAAGGGAGCTAACACATTTGCTACAAGTTAGAGAAGTGGACAGGCATGGCAAGTATCTTGGGTTGCCTACGGTTGTGGGGAGATCTAAGAAACAAGCTTTCGCCTACATTCAAGAGCGCATATGGAAAAAGCTACAGGGCTGGAAAGAGAAACTATTATCAAAGGCAGGCAAAGAAGTCCTTATTAAAGCGGTAGCGCAAGCCATCCCATCATACATTATGAGTATCTTCCAGTTGCCCGGATATCTTCTTGACACGATTAACATCACTATCTCAAGGTTCTGGTGGGGAGAAAAGGGAGCGGAGAGGAAGATAGCATGGGTGAGCTGGGACAACATGTGCAAGCCAAAAAACCAAGGAGGGATGGGGTTCAGAAACATACAGATTTTTAACCAAGCACTATTGGCAAAGCAAATATGGCGGCTCTTTCACAGAAGGGACACACTGGTTTACTGGGTACTCAAAGCAAGATATTTCCCAAGGGGATCGGTTCTTAGTGCCAGAAGGGGATATGACCCGAGCTTTACTTGGAGAAGCATTTGGAATGCAAAATCTATAATCCTCGAAGGGATGCAGTGCAGAGTAGGGGATGGGGCTAATATTAATATCTGGACGGACCCGTTTATTCCACTACTAGAAGGAAGCATCGAAAAAGCTCTCAATTTCTCTAGCACCAATTTTCGGTGGGTGAGTCAGCTTATTAAAGAGGGTACTAATGAATGGAATGAAGAGCTTATTACCAACTTGTTCACTCAGGAGATAGCACACAAGATCATGGCAACTCCGTTGGGTATCACAAAGCAGGAGGACGACCTCTTTTGGAAACTGGACAAATGCGGGGTGTTCACTGTGAAGTCGACATATTGGATAGCAACACAAAGTCCAGCTGAGAGGGAGGAACGGAGGAGGATTGGGGAAGCAAACAGTTGGCGAGCAGTATGGAGGAAGGGTCTCATACCAAAGGCTGCACATTTCCTATGGAGGTGCATGACGGGCGCACTAGCTACGATGGGTCAGCTGTTCGACCGGCACTGTCACCCAGACAGAATTTGCAATATCTGTAGAAATGGGAAAGAAGACATAGGACATATGCTATTCAGATGCCCGCAGGCTTGGGAGCTTTGGAAGGACAGTCTGGAACCTATAAAAGAGAAGATCTGAGAAGCTGGTGAAGGAGATTCAGGCCAAGCAATCATGCGCCTCACGAACCAACCAAACGAGGAAGACAATGACGTCATGACAGCTTCTCTCTGGGCAGTGTGGACTAGACGAAACGCAATCACGTTCAATGAGCAACCGAAACCGCCTTTCAATATACAGAGGTACCTGCTTGCATTAATAAAAGATCACTGGGAAGCACTACGTGCTAGCACAGACCGTCCTGATCCACGAAGCAAGAAGTCAGCAGAGTGGAAGCTGCCTACAGAGGGAGATGTTAAACTGAATTGTGACGTTGCGGTCAACATCCAGTGAGCTGACGGCGCCGGTCTAGCGTGGAGGAATCATGCCGGACAGTTACTCCACGTAGCAGGCAGCAGACACCCATCGCCCAACGACATGCAGGTAGCAGAAGCATGGGCAATCAGAGAGGGAATCCGGAAATCCAAGGACATGCAGATGACAAGGCTAGTGGTGGAGTCGGACTCGGAACTTGTTATACACGTCATCAACACAGACACGAGGCGGCTGGATCTATTGGGAACCATTAGAAGACATTCAAATTCTGAAGGCAGACTTTCGGAAGTTAGTTTTCATTTCTTATAGCAGGCAGGAGAACGGTCTAGCACACAAGCTAGCTCGCGAGGCCTCCGGTAGAACTAGTCCTTTTCTTTTTTTTGTCTTCTTTTCCTACATTTGTAATGAACTGGTTTGAGCCTTCTTTGGGCTCGGAGTAATAACAAGCGGGGCTGTTTAACCTCAAAAAAAATGAAATAGAATCAATTATGAGCAATCATACTTGGATTCTAACTGAGCGTCCTCCAGGATGCAAGACTATTGGAAATAAATGGGTGTTTAGAAAGAAGATGAGGTAAGATGGTTCCATTGATAAGTTTAAGCCCAGACTAGTAGCCAAAGGCTTTAGTCAAAAGGAAGGATTTGATTACTTTGATACATATGCACCCGTAACCAAATCTCTTCCATTTGTGTCCTGGTTGCTTTAGCTGTGATCCATAAGCTTGAAATCCATCAAATGGATGTCAAGACAGCCTTCTTGAATGGAGATTTTGAAGAAGAGATCTATATGGATTAGCCCGAAGGCTTTGTAGCACCTGGACAAGAACACAAAGTCTGTAGACTTGTCAAGTCCTTGTATGGACTGAAACAAGTGCCTAAACAGTGCAATGATAAGTTTGATAAAATTGTTTTATCTGTTGGATTTATTGTGAATGAATCTGATCATTGTATTTATTCTAAAACTGTTAATGATTCCTACATAATAATGTGTTTATATGTAGATGATATATTGTTGTTTGGATCTAATTCTGAAATTATATCTGAAACTAAATCTTTTCTTGCTAGCAATTTTGATATGAAAGATTTAGGACTTGCTGATGTAATACTTGATATTAAGTTGAGTAGATCTATTTTTGGTTATGTACTTAATCAAACTCATTATGTTGATAAAATATTGCACAAATTTGATATGTTTGATTGTACTCCTATTAATACACCTTATGATGCTCGTTTACATCTTACTATAGATAAGGGTACTCCTGTGGATCAATATAGATATGCTCGAGTTATAGGAAGCTTTATGTACCTTTCTAATTGCACTAGGCCCAATATTTCTTATGTTATAAGCAGGTTGAGCAGGTACACTAGTTGTCCTAATGAGGACCACTGGAAAGCTTTGGTAAGAGTGTTTAAGTACCTTAAAGGTACAAATGTGTACAACCTTCATTATACTGGTTTTCCACCTATATTAGAAGGATATACTGACGCTAACTGGATTGCAAATTTAGATGAAACCAAATCTACCAGTGGGTATGTATTTTGCCTTAGAGGAGGTGCAGTTTCTTGGAAATCATCCCAGCAAACTGGGAGAGCTAGATCCACAATGGAGGCTGAGTTTATTGCTTTAGATTTAGCTTGTTGTCAGGATGAATGGCTTAGAAATTTACTTATTTATCTGCCTATTGTTTCTAAACCATTCCTCCTATTTTCTTATTATGTGATAATAAAGCAGCTATAGACAAATCTAAGCAATCTAAAGGCAACTCGGGAAAGAACTTTATGAGATTAAGGTATGAAGATGTGAGAGATCACATCACCCGAGGGGTCATATCTATAAAGTATGTGAAATCTACTAGTAACATTGTTGATCCACTTACTAAGGGTCTAGCTAGAAAGCTAGTACTCAGTTCATTGAGGGGGATGGGTCTTCTTCCCATAGAATAAACATTACAGTGGTAACCCTACCTTTCCAAAACTGGAGATCCCATGAGTAATTGTTCAAAGGGACAACTAAGTTGTCATTTTATGCGGAAGCACACTTTGGAGTTTTACTCCATGACCCTCCCTATGGCGCTAGTGCTTTGACTATGTCTGAGTATAGGAAGAGCTTTGCTCAGAATGGGTTCAAGGTCATTTATTGGCAGGGTATGTACCGGACAGGATACCCTTAGAGATCCCTACTATTTGAGTGTAACCTGAGAGACGAGGTTTATGTGAGTTGGGCACACTCACTAAATCACTCAAGAAACAAGATAATACGAAGGTCGTTTATGTGCAACACTGATACGAACTCGTTCTAGTGCTCGCACTATGGTTGTTTGATTTACTAAGGTCCAAATTAGGGATTCTGGTTCAAGGCGTAGTTCATCACGTCTCTCCAGATTGAAGTGAGTCATTCTAGGTAATGGTTCAAAGCCACAAGCTACCAATGCTGAAAAACATAGTAATGTTGCAAATTTTAAAATTTTATTATTTATTGAATTTCTGAAAAGCATTATGGAACATGTGGGGGAATGTTGTATTCTTGTTCCAGAATTTAGTTTTCTACAACCAACCTTTTTATCCCATATTGCCTGCAGTAGAAACCACACAGCTCCTTATATGTGCTTGTGGTCCCATAGAGATTAGGACCTCTCAAGGGCATAAGGATGTTTGTCTTGTCTTGTGTATTTCTTTGAATAAAATAAACACACACACACACGCACGCATTCATTCGTTCGCTCACTCGCCCGCCCACCCCGCCTGGCCCCGCTCGGCTTGGTTCGGCTCGGTTCGGTTCAGTGCGTGCATGGATTTATCTTTTTACAAAATATTTTATTTTATTTTGTTTGTCCCAAAATGACCCTTTGTTTTCTGTGTTGCGTTGTTTGGAGTTCGGTTGACAGCATTTAAGACACAGCAATAAACCTCCCTTGACTACCCATTAAAACTGACCATTAAAGCGATGTTAATGACGCACGTTAGAGAATCCAACAGGTGCGAGCAGTTACCGCGGCGGCTGAGACGCGCTCCATATAAGGAGGCGTATGATCTCATTTGAGAAGGACAGATCTACAAAAAATAAACCGATAGTGAGATACAAAGAGATATAGAGTGATATACAGCAGTTCCTTTCCTCATATATAGCGGTTACCTTACTGTTGTATTGTTGTTCCTTTGCTGCTATACCGCGGTTACTTTGTTGCTGTACTGAGGTTCCTTTCCTGTAGTACAACGCGGTTGTGACCTTACTAGTGTACACCGGTTCCTTCACTGTTGTACATCGGTTCCTTTCCTGTTGTACTGAGGTTACCTTCATGCTCCTTTGTTCCTTTCTCCACCACAACAAGCCTATTCTCCCAAACACCACCACGCCTTGTTGTTGTCTTGTGCCGGTAACTACTTCGCGACGTCTATTTTGTTGTTTGTGACCAAGGACTAAGGAACGAGTTCAACACAACACTCTCGCTTGCACCAAGCGGCTGTATCAGAGTTGGGGTGGCTGAATCTTGGAGATAGAACGCCGAAGACGCTCGTGCTAGGAGTGGCGGAATCTGTCTTGAAGACAGTGTTTTACACGCCTTCATCTTCAAGCTTTGGTGTTTGATTTCTAAACTCATTCGCCGTTTTCTCCGAATCTAATTTACAGTTAATTTTACTACTTCATTTTGGTGGTTAACTGCTTGCAATATCTAATTAACATCTTTCTTACAGAGCTACATCAACCACTATTTTCCAACACTTATTAGGACTGAGGGATTACGTAATTAGTTGCTCCTAGGTTTCACATAGTATCCTCATGTTGTACAAATACAACGTTCATAGTTGTGTCTACATGCACTGCAAATCATATATGTAGCTAAAAACATCAAATCTTAACCGAACGAACAAATATCAAAAGAGGAAGCTTATAGAGTGGCAAAGACAACGAATGTGACAAATCACAAGTTTGCTTTATTTCTAGATAATGGTCCATTGAAATGAAACGGGCTGGCAATTGTTAGATTTGTATTGAATCCTAATGTGTTTGTGTTTTCCAATCCCACATTAGTAATTGTCTACCAATTTATGTCGGGTCTCATAGTATCATGATTATAATCAGCAGTAGCAGTATAGTTATCAACATAATCATGGCTATTGTATATATGCAGCTACAACTTAAGTATATCCACAACATAAGTATATCTACTATATCTTAATTACACTAAGCATCATCTTATGTAAAGAGAATAAACAAGGGTTATCATCCAATGTGAAGCGTCATGTATAACCCTAAACAGATGTGATATACGGTTGTATTGTATCTTTTATTATGTCCTGAGGAATTTGAGGATACCACTCAAAATCTAACTGACCACTGCTAAGTCAAAATCAGTGCATACAAGATCTAGGAAGAGTCAGACTCCTAAGATCTTCTCCGCCCCCGGTCAGTACGGGTCCGCCACAACGACACATAAGGTCAAGCTGCTAACAGTCTAGTCCATCCTTGGTACAAGTCATGGCACAGTGAGTCAGAGGGGTCTATATAGAGGGGCACCACTTTGGTGATTGTGGGGCAACACTATGGGCCCAAAAAATTTTTTTATATAGTGGAGAATTTCACTCATGTCCAAGGTAATCAGGAGAGAAATAGCTAATTACATTTGCAAAGGGCTTTTAGCCCCTTCATGTAGTACCCCAAGGGAATTCACTGAGATTCGATCCTGCAACCTGCGCTTAACAAGTAGCAGGCTTGACCAGCTGAGTTAGCTGGTAAGTGTGCCCAAACCAACCTAAAGAATTGAATTACCATATCGAGTCCATTCATAACTCCTTTTTTGTTTGTTCACCTTGTATTGGAAGTATATATTTTGGGCCTATAAATAAGGTTGTCCATGTTACAAACTATGCACTAAGTTAGTTATCTTCATAAATTCGGTGCATGTACAAACATTTACTTTTTTGTAACCCCAATGTATTGTAGCAAAGAAACTGGAACTTCCTATAGAGTAACCCATCTTGATTGAACGGCGTAAATTTCATTTATTTTTATTTGGTGCATTTTCATTTCTCACTCATTTTATACTACACATTCCCATGCATATGTTTATCTCAACAAAATCTCTTGTCTAGAATGACTTCATGTCCCTCTGAATTATGAAACCATGGCTCCTCCCTGTACGGTGCTTGACACTTTGATCCCAAGCATTTTGGTAGCTAATTGTTGGGTGGAGGTGATATTGGTGGTATGTCCTGAGAGACAATATATGATGATTAAAATGGCATATCTTGTAATTCATTTGATTATTAACAAAAGAAAATTTTATTTATTATGTTTTTTTCAATACAAGATTATTTAAATTATAATAATATCCTAAGAGTTTATGACTCAATGATATTGATTTAATATAGGATCTAAATATGAGGTCATGTGTATGTTAGGAGTATTCATTCTTATTTGAGTCCCTGATCAAATATTATTGTAGAAATTAAGATAACAATAAGACATTAAGACCAGTATGTGTGTTGATTGATGATTACATCTCATTAGTTTTGATATTGGATATCAAATCAAACACATAAATACTTATTATGAACAAATGTATTGGACAGACTTAATTTGAGTGTGATACATGGAAGAAAATAATCAAAGTCAGAATCACACCTCAATGTGACAATGATGATTGTGGGACTTAGACATAAAATCATTATTGTGATCACATGTTGTTCAATATGCTTTAACACTACCCAACATGACCTTGAATAAGAGTTACTATACAAGTATTCTTAGTTGCATTGTGACCATGTAAATTATTGCTAGTGGCGTAGATGGAATGTGTCCCTCCCATTAGTGTGATATCCTAGTCACTTGATAAGTAATTCTATGAAATGTATCATCGTTCTCACGTGAGTCAATAAATGATATTGATCTCATGTGGTATCTCAAAAAGTCTACTCTAGATCAAGAAACCAAGATTGAACAATAAGAGGATGTGCTTCCATGTTCTGGATTCAACCTAGATATTAGGTATAAAAGGATTACATAATCATTGTAATTTTAGTCAAATACTAGGTTAAACGTGTTCTCTTATTTCTCTAGTTACTTGGGTGGCAGTGAAGTCTTGCTAAATGGAAATCAATACTTGTGAATTCATAATTTGATTATGAACATCACTCCCAACATAATTTCAAGTTTATAGGTCAAGCTTATAGGACGTTATGGAATAAGAGTATAATTTTCGATATAATTAGAAATGGTATAAGTTATATTGATTACTAAAATATTAAATTAATCAACTAGAATAATATTGGAATATAATCCAAGATAATTTCTTAAAAGATTTAAGTCAACCGATTCGATTTGAATTATTAATCTAACCCAAGCGATCAGTTAGAGTTTACAGTAGGGTGACATAAAATTAGTTAAATAATTACTATGATTAATTGATTTAATTAACTAATAGCATGGCTTATGAATATTTTAAATGTATGGTTGTTGTTAACGAGCGGCTCGTTTTAAGCGCAACTGTAACCTTTTGTTTCTCAGGTTCTAGAAAACTCTAATCTTTTTCCTCTCCTGTTTAAAGGGGCATGGCGGCCAGATCATAGGAACATGCTCTTATACATGGAACTTAACTGTCATTATTCCCAAGAGAGAGAGATAGAGAGAGAAAAGAAGAATGATTGTGATGCTAGCACGTCACCAAGCAAGAGGCTTCTTGTTTCTGCCAGCTCAAGGAGTGTGATGAGGAGTTCTAACACATCTGAATGGACTTTGTAGAGACGTAGGCAACAAGCGAATGTAGGATAGTCTGTGCACACAAGGAGAGACACACACCATCACACGAAGAGGATGTCATTAGACTTGCTCCACGACAGGTATACCTCTATTTTAATATATATTTTTGACAAGATCTGCTTGTAGGATACGTGAAGAATTTTTATTATTATTTCTACTATGTTTATTGCCTCCACAATTCATAATAAGTGACACCACTTATATTGAGTAAGCATTTTGTTTTCCTTCCTTGAATGGACTTTGTTGGACTTTGATTGCTATTTACTTTTTGTATCAACTTTCTTACTTCATAAATTAAAAGAGTTAGAATACCCAAACCCTTCCGGACACCTAATCACCCACATGTTTGTTGGAAGGCATGATTACTACTAATGTGGCAAAAAAAGACACATTATGAAAGATAAAAAAATAGGAAAGAGAAAAATATTTTATGCATAACTTTAAACTATAATATTTTTTGTTAAAATAAAAAATATTAGGTTCGTCAAAAAAATACTTTTTATTAAAATCGATATTGACATAATTTGGAGAAAAAATAATATGAAAAGTATAACAAGAGATGAGAGAAATATAAAAAAGTATAGTAGCCACAAAATACGAGTATTGTACTCCAAAATGAAAGTAACATTAGTATTGTTCCTCGAAAATAACAGTAGTATATCTCAAAACATAGGTAATGTACCTCAAAATAACAGTACTATATCTCAAAACATAGGTAATGAACTCTGAAACATTGATACTATACTCATATTGATCATCAAGTACAAAATCATAATTAAATTGTTATAGTAAATATTATTATTATATTGGGCATGGTACCTATGTTTTGGGGTACAATACATCAACAAGTAAAACATTGGTATTGTACGCCCAAAAATTAGAGTAAAGTACATAATATGAGCATTCTACCCCCAAAAGATTGTTGATATACTTGGATAGATGAATAAAAGTTATACAGTAATCATGTTATGGGGTAGACTACTCACAGTTTGAAGTAAAGTATGAATGTTTACTTTTTGATGTATTACATATAAAAATACAAATATTATGTCTCATATTATCATTTGTTTGTAATATGTCAACATTAATTTTATTGGAAAGCATTGTTATAATGGATCTAATACTTTTTATTTCATCAAAAATGCATTTTGAATTAAAATTATGGATAAAACAATGTTATCTTTCTTCTACTTCTCTCATCTTTTATTGCTTATTGTTGATGGTTGTATGGGACAAAGTATATGCTAACAATCCCGAGAATCAGGTGAAGGGACGGGTGTCATAGACTATGCATAGAATTTTTCAAATTAAAACCACCTTACTTCCCAACTCAAATACACTCTCTTACAAGCTTTTGAAAAGAAAAATAATCTAATACTTGGAGTCGCAAAAGCCTAAATTTTGAGCCCCTAATTTTGGTCCATCAAACATGTGGGTAAGAGATAAATTGAAAAGGTCGAATAGGATATCCACTCCACAGTAGCACTGCGGTGCAAACTTGGATGAGCACGTTAATTAATATTACAATGAGTCATATAAACGACAAATCGTTGTTGTCACGTTTCTTTTAAGCTTCTTTCCGCCACGTTTTCCATTTTAAATATTAGGGTTATTCAATAACTTACGCGCATTGTGAATCCTAACTGAGAGAAAAAGTGAACCAAATAATTAATATAGCAGTCCTTATATACACCGGCTATAGGGGAGCAGGTATTATGGCCGATGTGCCAATGGTTAGCGGGACAAGAGTAAAAAGAGAATATGACTATGTGAGATTGTGAGGGCATGGCGTTTCGCATGTTTGCATGTACCTAACCCGGGATTTCTATAGCAGACGTTGAAATGCCATGTCCGGGAAGCACGTGGAAATGTAATACCTTCAATTCCACGCCTAGGTCGTCCCTACTAGTCGTCCCTACCCCAAAAAGAAACAACCGAAATCGGAAGTTCCAGAGTCTTCACCTTCTTAGGATGCCAAAGCAGTTGAGCAATCCAGATTTTCAGTGTGGAGAGATGAGTTAATTAGTTGGTATCAAGCTTCATCATGACCACCGTCTCAAAATAATTAATAATCACAGTATCGCCATTGCTGTAATGTTAATAGGATGAATAATAACAGCATCAAACAATGAGATATACAATACAAGCATTGTTACAGCGGCGAGAAGAATTAGGTTCAAAATATTGAATGCATTTTTTACTCATCAACCGTCTTAGCCTCCTTTTTGTTCGTGTCCATCTATTGCAAATGGACGCATTGAATTTGCTTTCTCTCCTATGCAACTATCTGAATTCTATCTCCCAGATCTAGCAACTGGATGTGATTGTTGTTGTTCTTCTCTGTAAGAACAATATAGCCTCTCCTCTGGTCATGTCCATTCAAGATCATCATGTCCATAATGTCACATTGGAATATGCTTATGCTTGTCATATTCCACAATTTCTTTGAAGAAAAAATGTATGCTTTGAAAAATCACATTTGGTTTTTAATTCTATGTGTCACTTCGTCAATTTGCTTTGACCTCAAAGTCGTGTACGAACTTTTTGGTGATTGTTCATGAAGATGAACAATGACAATGCATATCTTTTTCCTTTTTTATAAGGAGAGAATAAAACATGCATGTCTTATAACCAACAGTGTGGCATGAATTTTGAACCTATTGAGCAATCGAAAGTCGGTTCTTGATGCACATAAATGCTTGCAAATATTGTTGACTACATGTACATGTGTATTCTAGTCTTTTAAAGCTAAATGTGCATATTTTTATTGGCATGATATTACAAAAAAAACTATATGATAGTTGTTTGAGAGTTGACAATAGTTGTACATAATTTGCTTACTTCAATGTTTTATACAAGTGGCATAACGCCCTTCTTTTAGAATTAAAAGTAGTGGTCATACAAGTTGTAGGGGAATCCATATGATGATGACATTTGAACTCATGACCATGTGGAAATGTTTAGTGCCCTGTGCATCTAGCTCGTTTGATGATCTCAAGCATGTCCTTGTCTCTCATCTCCTTATGATGTTGCTCTCATCTCTATTCCTTATACAATCTCAAGCATGTCATTGTCTCTCCTCTCCTTTTTGATGTTCATCTCAACTCTATTCCTCATGAATGTTGGCTTCATGTACTATCAGTACGCCTACATAACAAAACAGAACACTTGCTCATGCGGTCTGCCGCAAAGTTGGATATATATAGTTTTCACATTGGGATATAGACATCCATCTGTGTCAAGCATCATCAAGAGACTTGTCACATCTTCAAAAGCGTCGATGTTATTTCGGGAGTTAGTGTTAAATCATGGTGTGCCACTTGTCAATGAAAGACAAGTTCTAGGGTGTTGATAAGCAAATCTTTGACCCCTCTGCCATCTGGGCTCCAACACAGTCATGCACACGTGTTCATCTTGTAATTGTAAGATGAGTCATTATACTTTAATTAATCTACTATAACTGCCTTATAGCATGTAGACTTAGGTTTAACACATATACATGTAAAAGTAATTAAAACATCCGCTCATAACTATGTATGGGTAGTTATATTGTGTTTAAAAGGATGAGATGGGCCACGCACTTCATTTTACAAACGTGCATCAATTGGTTCTAGCTATATCAAGGGTACATCGGATTCAGATATGGGAGATGATGGTACTAATATCAACGTAAGGGAATTATCATTAAAATTTAAAGCTGTGACTAAAAAAGCAATAGATGTGTCCGCATTACCTGTGATGTAGATCTAGTAGATAGATA
This sequence comes from Alisma plantago-aquatica, assembly GCA_963693085.1. Lineage (NCBI taxonomy): Eukaryota > Viridiplantae > Streptophyta > Magnoliopsida > Alismatales > Alismataceae > Alisma > Alisma plantago-aquatica. Next base: position 942,011,587 of record OY856413.1, read on the forward strand.
TTAGAAGACGATGATGTAATCCATATCCTCAAAAAGAAGCAAGCCAATATAGAGGGGTATCCAGTGTATCCATTTAATTCAATCATTAAGGTCACCGTCTTAACTTTTTCATTCCATTTTATAATAGCTTAAAACAAAAATAAAGGTGGGGTGTAAAGAAATCAGAGAAAAAGGGAACGGAGTACGGTTACACTTGGTGTGCCTGTTGTTGACAAGTGACGCGCGGTCATGTATTAGAACATCATTTTCTACCAAAGGATCACGTCTCAGCAGTCCCCGAAATATATCTGTGGACAAACGGGTGCGAGGAGAGATTAGTTGCCTACTACAGATACATGTGTGCATTTGATGTACGTAAGACGGCAGATGGAAACAACAAGGGACAACATTGACGTCCTAACCGCCTGAGCTTATGGCATGAACAACCTCTGATAATGCCTCCATAGTTGCGTTTACATGCCACCCAAGACCAAGTTGGCCGCTTCTTAAACGGGCAGCCAAACATACCCTATGACCTAATTAACCACCAAGAGATAATCATCCACTATCAAAATGCCATAGTGATGCTTATCAAGTCAGAACGTGAATTCGTTGATGTCCTCATGAGTACTCAAAATGATATGCAACCATTGCTAGCCCAAGTGCCGGGTTGCAGTAAGCAATAGAGAAGACTCCTTACTCCAATTCGTAGTTATAGTAATGCCTAAAAAGAGGAGAGATGGATTGGTATTAAATAAGCGCCCCCACTACAGCAAAACAGCAATGGACTGGCGATGATGTAGGACAGGGCAGACGATTGTCCTAACGGGATTTTTCCAATTCGCGTGTGTCATCGTTATGCACTGGCCATGCAAATCTTCTTTGTATTGGTTCCTAACCTAGGCAGTCCTTTTGGGACCCACAGGTATAGGTATCCAGCCAACCAAGAAACCTAACAAACCCCGTTCATTGCCAACTACGGTCCCCTCGTGTAATCGTGTTCCTTTCATCCCCACACCCAATCTCTTAGCGCCTGTTTGGTTCCGGATGCGATTTTTCCTTTTGGGCGCGGTAGACTAGGGCCAACTCCTTGGCTGTCAATTCCACCACCGGGCAAAGCTGCTTTTCTGGTTCAGCTTGCCATTCGTGGCAAAGACAAGATGGTGGGAGCCTGGTCCCTCCACCTACAAGGCCGCAATAAGAGACCGACCGCATACTCCTCATGCCCGTCCATCCTAATCCGGTTGCGTGTGAAGAGATGGTGGCCTTTACTTATATCTACTATCCATATTACCTTATCGCTAAAATGCCTACTCAGCCAGACTAGCCAGTTACATTTTGCTGATGGATACACATCACTGCAGAATGGGAGCCGGCAGTCAATGGGGTGGGGATGAGGGTCGATTCATCACTTATGATTGAAAGATACTTGATGTCTTTTTTTTTTCGTGTTAGCTCTAATCCGGAATTCCATCTCTCATCCAACGAAGCTGGAATGGCCCTTATCTATATCGATGGTTCTGTTGAGTTGCAGAACACGTTTTCCAACTGCACAATGTTTACCAACTAGTTTCGTTTGGTTACGTGTTGTTTCAATTCGCACAAGGAAAAGAAACTGCGTGGCCGTTCCGCAGCATGCACAGATTTGAGGAAAGCAAACCGTGCCCTGAAGGGGCGCGGTTCATTTTCATCAGTTGGCTGCTGCGCTCATTTCAACAAGTTCCTGCACTGGCTTCCTTCTTTACTGTTTCTCTCGTTGGCTAGAGCTACGTACTCCACGGCTGATGCATGCATGAGACAGAGTTTAATAACTTAAACCGCACACTACCAAACGTACTACAAACCAACTAGACGAATTCCGTTTACTACCAAACTAACGTGATTGAGTTCCAATTCACTGCCTTCAATTTCCTGTTTTAGAACTCATGGTGTGGGCTGGAGTTACTTCCAACCAAACATGCCCTTAGAGTAAAAATTTCAAGTTTTAACACAGAAAAACATCTCATAATCTTAGTACTCCTTTACAAAATAAAAGAATTAACAAAAAAGGCACGACACGCGCATCGCAAATATCTGTACTCTTAAACTCATTTTATTTGCACTTTGTCAAATAGGATCCATTACAGCCGAATGTTCTTGTACTCATCAATGTTTCAACATGCCGACGGATGAGGATGCCACATATGCCACATATCTGTACTCTTAAACTCACATTTTATTTGCACTTTTTCAAATAGGGTCCATTACAGCCGGACCAGTGAATAAATGGGCCTGTGGCTCTGTAGAGCCCAGAATGTCAACACAATGTTGTCACCCCCGTGTCAGATTCTTCTATATCCACCGGTATTCTTACATTCCAACGCTTATACTCATCAATGCTTCAACATGCCGACGGATGAGGATGCCACATATGCACACCATGACCTTCAGCTTTCAAGCAAGGGACGAGGGGACCCGGAGGCAGTTAACTGCTGACTGCTGAGTGCGCCATGACAGTGATTTGAGCACCACAGACGGTGGAGCCAGGCCCAACTGCCGAATCCACGTCACTTTCTCTCTAGCCGCCCAAACATGCAACCGTCAAGGGGTTTCTTTCGGTTTCATTGAGGGAAGAAGAGTACGGGTAGCGGGGGGACCAGCTGACTTGGACGTGAGTAGCTCAGACAGTTTGAAGAGGGCTTGATTCACCGGATAGGGAACTCGATGATATAGACTGGAATGCAAAAACTTGGTTACAAAACCGTCAGTTTCAAACGTGGCAGAGAGCGGTGGGGAATTGCTAGTTGATCACGTCTTCAGCTGTTCTTCTCCTTCTTTCCATCTTATCTCTAGCAATGTGGGGAACGATAAGCAGGTTCTCTGAGTACATAACGTGTGTAAACAAGGTCGCCTCTCATCGCTGAGTAGTTATCCAGAAACTGCAGCACGAGCCAGTAACAGTTGTAGTACGATAGGGAGACTAGGAAAGCCGAGCCAGTGGCGTCGCCTTCCAAGTAGGTATCATCAGTTGGGTGTGGAAAACACCGGGTTGGCGGAATGAGCTTCAAAGACGTCAACATAGTAGGCAGCATACCCTTATCTGATGGAGCCGTAGCAGGTGAAGGTGGACTTTGCTTTCTTTGCCGTTTCTGCAAAGACCACAAGAATTTAAAATTGATGATAAGGTGGCGTGACCACCAAAGATTATGTATACGGACAAGACAGCGACATAAAGCACTTGTACGTACAGTATACATCATTATCATCATTATGTGAAATGGAAGTGACGACTGTTTCAAGGTATTCCAAGAAAAAAAACAGAGGGGAGCGCCCAAGTTAGTAGTGATACTACCAATCATCTATGATGAACCCCTTAACGTGGATTAACTGCAACAAGGCTCAACAACATATCCCATCAAAACTAAGCAAAAACTAATGGTACTCCATAGATCAGAAAGAGCTATAGAAAAATTATCAGATGTTGAAACATCAAGGACCAAACAGTTAGTTACAGTCCTAGTTTAGCTGCATCTGTGATAGTCATTTGAGTGTGTGTCACATTTGATGAGCAAATAAGCCATATAACAGATGTACCAAGCCGTGGCGCAGCAGCCAATGGGTCTGGGTCTAACCAAGAACGTGTTTATGCATCTGAGGATTCGTATTTCTGCTATTATAACATAAAGCATTTTGCTCCGTTTCGTATACTGCGATAACAGCTGACTAGCTGAGAATGAAAGTTGTAGGTTGTGAACAATACGCAATATGTGGCTCACTACATCATCTTGTAATGTGTTATTTAACATATTAGCAACTGGACTGCCATGTTACGTTGAACACCAAACAGATAAATCAATATATTCTATGTTCATCCAGTAAATCAACATATTCTGTGTACATATTCTATGTTCATCCAGTAAATCAACATATTCTGTGTACAACATGTAAATCAAGTGTATATGTTGAGAGCATTATAAACATCAATTAACTAAAATAGTTTGGCTAAAGATAAAAGGGATTCCGCTAAATCTCTGAAGGAAATTAATATCAACAAATTCATCTGATCCCAATTAGGTTCTGAGAATACAATAAGAACCATCTAGTCTATGCATGTGACGCACAGAGAATAGCACAGAGATCTGCAAACTATTTAAATAGGCACAGATAGATGCTTTTTCAACTGTTTATCCTGCTATTTGAATACATTTTTCATAGCAATACTACTTTGTTAGATAAACAGCTTTAATTCGTACCAGAAATGGTGTAAACTCAAAGTGGCATCAAAGTTTTGAGTGAATCAGGAAAAGCACAGTGGATGTTTACATTTATGCCGAGGTATCCTTCTAATAGGTTTGGTCAAAGGTATTACATGTTAATTTATTTAGCAGATATATAAAAGATATCATTTTTTTCATTCTTTCATTACTTGATAGTAAAAAAACTAGCATTTCTTGTACAAGTTCAAGTGGCATTTTGAATTCCTGCCTTATAGACACCCCAGATAAGGTTTAAGAAATGGAATCACATGTTGCTGAGAGGGGGAAAGTACTGAATCCCACTGCAGTAGGATGTGTTTGGTGACATTAACAGGGACAACATGAGAAAACATCGATGTTTAACAAATAATGTTTCAGTTAAACTCGTTGTGTGGTAATAAACTATGACAAAATAAGCAAGAAGAATCCATTTAACCTTTTAGGTGGAATAGAAAATGTCACAATTTCCCCAACCACGTAATGTCGTTCCATAGAATTATGCCAATCTGGGGAAAGAAATTAAGTATAATGAAACGAAAATGACACTGCATTTAGTTACCTTACCCCATACTTGTTAAGGCCCGCATCTAGACAGCAAAACACCACCCCCCCCCCCAAGTGCACATATCAATGAACTTCCGTTGTCTATTTTAGTGTCTTGATGTTCAAATTCGAAGTATATATTGTTGTCCTAGTTATGTGGCAATTATTATTTTCTTTTAAAACTTGGTTCGTGTTGTTTTTTTTTTAGTTATACACCTTGCTGCCTTCAGTTCATTTTGGATTTCAGGGGCTTCCTCGGATAGTTGTTACTTTGCTGAAGAATTGTAGTTGTTTTGACTTAAAATCTCTATTGTTTTTTATCTATTTATTTAATTATTCGTCTTTTATTTATTCTTGATCTTTGACATTGTTTAGAATTGTTGTCTTCTTGTTTTGACAATGATATTAATTACATATGGTTATATACGTAATTGGTTATGTTTACTTGCCATAAAATATGTATACGAAAGGATTTGCAATAATTGTAAGCATGTACGTACATATATAATTATGACATGTATGAGGGGGAGGGAGTATCTATGAATATCATAAAATGCTTGAATACATATGGGTAAAATGTTCTTTAATTTTAATTTTTTAAATCGCCAAGGCGCAAGGCACCCAACATTGGCACCTTAGCGCCTTAACAAGTATGCTTACTCATTTGCTTTCTTATGGGACGCTGCACATAACATTATTAATGCATCCAACATCAATTTTGGTGTTTCTCCTCACAAATCAATCAAGCGTCAATGATTTGTATGTTAATATTGCACTTGCAGAATGCATCCTGATAGTGTATAGTTATGCGTAAAGATGGGTGAAAAACTTTCCACTGTTCTAAGTCCTTAGAACCATATAGAGCATGATAGAGGTCTGTAAGCAACTTATGCTATAAACAACAGATGTTATTCATTCAAAGTGGCAAATAAGTTTGCCGTATAGCATTTTACGGTAATATTTTTTTTTAAAGAATTGAAAAATAGGATCATGATGCGGACAGCGTGTGAACGGAGAAAAAACTTTAACACGATCACACGAATGTATATGTAGTTATGTTAGAACATAAAAAATCTAACAACGTTTACAAATGTTTACTGGAAAATTAGTAGAATGGTTGCTCATATCCAAATTTAAATTAATATATGCATACAAATGGGGTTGACTGAAACTTGAACAACATATGGTGTTTTACCATATCCATTTCAAAATTATTATTGACTACCAATTATATAGTTGAAATGTACTTAATGTTCCAAATGTTCCTGGAAATTCTTGCTCCCATTGGACCATTTGTATCTATATGCATCAGGATCCCGATTCATAGATCTCTCGGTTTGAGAAATAAGAGGATCAAACCATTTCTTCTGACTCTTTTTCAAGGAACAAATATACAGGACAACTAATAGGGGAGATTTACACTTTGTTTCCAAATGGCATGCCTCAACATATGCCATCAGTTGCCACATGAAAAAAACGACCTCACTGGTAGTCAAACAACAAGTGAAAGTCGGGTGCTTTTCCTTACCCGTGCGCAACCTAGGACTTGACCTTGTTAAAATAGGTGATCTACATCATATTTGATTACCACAAGCAACGTGACACGTGCCAAGCAGTCAGAGACATAAGTGGAAAGCATCTTCACTTTTTCCATTGATTATCAGTTAATTCACCACTCCACCAAACTTTGTAGTGGGTTTACTCCGGATAATGACCAGTGATCTAATATATAATATTACAAGCTTTTCGTGGGTTCAATACGGCAAGAGATTTTCATTGCCTTATTCAAGGAGTTTTTTAGGTCAACACGTGAAGCATGCTCTCATGGGCATATATGCAGCTTATCAGCCATTAGAGTTTGTTGTGTAATTTTCAAACTATATATCTGAATATGCTCACATCATAATTTTGTGCTGCAGCAGTTCCGTTTAACTTTTCCAACTTACAGAGAACACTAAGCCACTCCGTTCTTCAAAACAAAATGTGGCCAACCCTGTTCTATTCCAGCACATTGATTTGGATTCTACCATGATTATCCTCCAGAGATATGTTTAGAACACCAAAAGTCAGAGAAAAGAATGGCAAACATAGAAAGGCACTTCGCGACTGAAAGATAGAAGTTTATCTTCTCTGCCAATTTTATAATGTTTTCATGTGTTTAAGAGTTTTTTTAACTGTGCGTAATGGAAGTACATATTAGATCTTAAAAGAGCAACTGTTCAGCTGTCGGCATTAAGAAAGATAATTAAATCACGAATATAGGATTTGACGCTGAGTTGTCAGAATTTAACAGTTACCATAAACTAGGTGAGGTTCTTCAGCAATGTTTTAAAAAGCGCGAAGCGGGAAGTGAGCGGACATGACCTTGTAGCCGATTAATTGTTAGGCGGGCGATTAAGCAGACACTTTTTTAGAAAGTGGATGCTTAATTTTTTCAAATATTTTTAACAATTTATACACAAATATACATACTATACATGATATTAAGATTTGTGAATGTTTTACAAAATTAAAGCTATATATTCCTCTAAATTAATACTAAGTAACAACAATAAACAGTTAATAAATTCAGCTATCCACAGCAAATCACCTAATCAATATCAGACTGTTAATATAAAATAACTAACTAGCTAGACTAAATCAGCAGCTAAAGATATATTCATATTCATTTAGTATAAATGTATAAGTATATACTCATATAAATATCAAATCACATTACTGACATTAATGTTACCGAGTATAAAATATCTGACATGAGAAAAAGCGGAAAAAGCGGGGAAAAAGCGGAAAAGAAGCGGCCATAGCGGGAAAAAGCGGCCGAAGCGGGGAAAAGGCGAGCGCTTCCAAAACCGCTCAACAGCCGCCTATGGTATAATTTAATTAGCCATCACCTTGTGGCGCTTAAGCGGCCGCCTAGGACAATTTTTCAAACATTGTTCTTCAGGTTTGTGTAGACCCTACCTCAGTTTGATACCTAATGGGAAAGATAGCCAGCCAGCCTCCATAGCACGTGAGTGAACTTGACAGCCAGACCCTTTTCAGGAAATGTATAATGCTCGTCAATGGTGTCTTACAGTCATTATCCAGTACTAAGCTGCCTTCCATTGCACCTATAGCTAAAAACCTCTGAATCATACACCATTATTGCTGTTCTATATCCCTTGATCCATGCATGCTCCAGGTGTTTAAAGATACCGCATAGCTTGTATCCAATAAGAAAGCATATCTGATATTTAATTAGAAACCACCCTTCTGTCTTCAACGTTTCTCAAGATCCCTCCAGCTGTGGCCCTCTTATTTCTCTCTTCAGTGCCCCATCAGTGTTGAGTGTTTACTTTGACCCAACCAGCTCCAGGTAGGGGCCAAACAATCAATTTTAGAGTCTCCTTTTTTATTTCGTTTTGATAGTAAGGTAATGCTGGCTTCAACTGCTCTGCTCTTCCTCTGATCATAGAGAGAACCCTGGTGATTTATTCCTTTTTTGGAAGAATCATCTCTTACAGTTGTTCCAGGTGATATTCAAGACTTCATAATGGTTCATCAAGTTGTTAGTGATCCAATGCTTTAGATCAAGGAAGAAGTTTCTCAAGAATTATCTGCTTCTAGCCCACCAGATTTTTGAAGCCTCTCTGCAGCCCCATAGAACATGCAAGAAAACTTCAAACCCTCTATTGCATCGTAAGCAGCAGTTCACGCATGAGAGAAGGCTGTTGGAAAGGTTTTATTTAAAGCTGTTCTATTTGTGAGCTCCATCTTCAATAAGATAGTCTCTGACATGTATTCTTTCCTCTGCAGGTATGTCATCTATGTTGCATAAGGCAAATTCATTTGTCCACCAAGTATCCCTCCAGAAGAGAATATTGTGTCATCTTTCGCACTCTGAATCATTCCTTCTACAACCAACTTTTTGGCAGAACGTATAAAAGCTCTCGAGGTGGAGATCCCCTGTTCAAGTGGAAATTAACCAGTATATAATCTTTTTGAGGTTACTACTTCCAGCTATCTCCAAGAGGAGGCTTTTTGGAAAGGTTTTATTCATTTCTGAGCTCAATCTCCAATCAGGTAGTCACCGACATTTTCATTCCTCTGCAGGAATTTCATTTGTTGTGGCATGCGAAAGGCAAATTCCAATGTCCACCCAAGGATCCATCCAGAAGAGAATTTTCTAGTCATTTTTCACACTCTGACTCATTCCTTTTACAACAAACTTTTTGGCAAACAATTAAAGCTCTCAAAGTGGAGAACCTCTCATCAAGTGGAAGTTACGCAGTTATTCTTTTTGAGGTTTTCTTGCCTTGTAAATCCTCACCCACAAGGTGTTTTCCCACACAGAAAATGCCATGCATGAGCATTGCCCAAGCCCCACACAGAAATGACGCGCATAAGCATTGCCTTGTTCATCTCAGTTGACCTAAAACCAAGCCTCTCCTTCGTCCTTCATCAAACATAGCCTTCCAAGATAGCAGGTATGTTTCTTTCTTCTCATCATTTTCCTCCGATAAGAATCTCCTAATTATACCATTTAGACAATTGCAAAAGGAGGTGAGGAGCTTAGTGGTCTGTAATTTATAACGAGGTACAGAGCAAAAGGCACTCATTTGCTAGTCCATCTATCTTCAAGAGGAGGCTACAAGAAAGGTTTTATTTAAAGTTGTTCCATTACTGAACTCCATTTTCAATCAGATAATATCTGACATGTCTTCTTTCCTCTGCAGGTATGTCAATTGTGTTGCATGCAAAAGGCATATTCATGTGCCCACCCAAGAATATGTCAGAAGAGAATTCTCTTTCACAGTCTGAAGCATTCCTTTGACGACCAACTTGTTGGCAGAATGTAAAAGCTCTTGGAGTGGAGATCCCCTCTTCAAGTGAAAGTTACCCAATGCATATTCTTTTTGAGGTTATTGTGCCTCGTAGTCCTCACCCATAAGATATTTCCTCACACAGAAAATGCCGTGCATAAGCATTGCCTTGTTCACCTCAGTTGCTGGCTTAAAAACCAAGTCTCTCCCCTGTCCTTTGGTAAAGATAGCTTTCCAAGTTAGCAGGTGTATTCCTTTCTTCTCATCCTTTTCCTCCCATAGGAATATCTTCATCATAGCATCTAAATAATTGCAAACGGAGGTAGGGAGCTTAATAGTCTACAATTTACAGTAAGGTACGGAGCAAAAGACACTCATTTGATAGTCCGTGTATCATATTTGGTCTAATCATCTCTTCTGACATGGCATATACTTGGGAATTAAAAGATAGATTTCGGCATCCTGGGGACATGGTCATAGAATGAAGATCTTCTATTACAGGGAGAATTTTCAAATAACAAAAACAAATCATGTTCATATTCACGCGCAAAGATAGTGTATTCTACGCAAACCAGTGTATTTTACAAAAAATTGTAGTATAGGAACCGTCCCATTCTCTTCTATGGGGAACCAATGAAAATCTTGAGTTATTACCCAAAATCCACCCCCTACAAAAATAATGGGGAGAGAAACCATTACTACGCACTCAAACGAAATCCCATTGGCCTCCTATAAAATAATTATAGGAGGCCTCCTATAGTAACTTTGCCCATATTCTACTGCACACCCCAACACCAAGACAACAAGTTGCCAATCCCTACCTTGACAATTTAAGGTAAGCAAGCAAATTCAACCTAACATGTGAAATCGTAGTAATGGCTCCACATATTAAGGTGGCTCAAATTAGAATCCGAGGTTAAGCAATTTTGTATGATATCCATTTTATATCTCAATCAAAGTTTAGGGCTTCCTAGCTAAGTACAATTGTATTAAAGGATCAATCTAGCAAGATTCGGGTCCTCATACTTAATTACCCCAGTGGATTTATATCAGTTCAATAATCGAATTTGGTAATGTTGTACATGGATGATAGGTTAGGGCGGTTCCCACTTCGCGGTGGGAAGGGTTGGGCTTGGGTGGATGCTCCTGCTGGTTGGGGCATGAGCCTCTTTGTTCTTTTTTGTGTTGCTTGTTTTTCGCCTGCTAGGGGAGGTCAGGATGAATACATATCTCCCGTATTTCTTTTTAAAATAAAAAAGCATTCACATTGTCAAGACTGATTTCAAAGGAGTAAAATTCATTTGTGGGAAATGAATATGAGGTCCATCAGTTTTTGGTCAGATGAAGTTTCACTGTTAGATCTCAATAGTGACATATATAAGCCATTAGATATTTGCTTTGTTCATTTTCTCTTTCAACTTGCGAGTCAAGGAAATCCATCACATCATGGTACAAATTTACCAAGGTTGATAGTATTATCAATATCTTCCCTTGTAGCATCTCCCTACTACACTAGATTGTAATCTCATTGGCTTCTTAGTGAAATTGTTTCGACGTCCATATCACAAAAAAATGTAAAATCACTTGCAATTAGTGCTATTTTAACAAACTTCTTTATTACCACCTTGGTGTCAGTTTTAGATTCTTGGTGAAAAAGACTCCTATATTTTGAAGATCGATACCGGAAGTGAATCAACAACACTTAATTCATTCTTCCATGCACTCTATCATTCTTTGCTTTAGTTAGACTACTCCTAACCTGCAAGTCTTATTTTTGTCGTTCAAATATTAATCTGCATAAAAGCAAGCATGAATGTAAGTCAGGCATGCTATCAGAAACCAACTCAGGCAGACTATCATCAGCTTGCTGCATTGGCAAATTGAATAACTTGAACTCTGAATCTCCCTTAAGATCTATTTTCCGTCCAAGTTTTCCCTTTAGCTTTTAGACAGCACTTGATTATGTATGTTAATAGCAGCACCTAGTTAAGCATGTGATATTAACAAAGACTATAAATAATATTTGGTATTTTCACCACTACTTTGACTGTTGAACTGATATCAACCAACTGGATCAATTAAACAGAACTCTCTACAGGAATTTACTTACATCTCATCAATGCCAGATTAAGCTATCAGAGTTATATTGAAAATGTGGAGTTTCACTATCATAAACTGAAAATCCGTAGGACAAACATTGGGTCGTTCCTGTATAACATCATTCAACTATAAACCACACTTTTCTAGGCAGTTAGGCAGTCATTTCCACCTGGTGTGTGTGTGTGTGTGTGTGTGTGTATATATATATATATAGAGAGAGAGAGAGAGACCAATTATTATTGTAACCATGAAGATCAATGGATTAGATTTTGGAAAAACATGGTCTAGATAGGCAAACACCATTGGGGTGTACGGTGTGATCTGTACACTCGAGTGTATTCTAGCCTGACTCATATATATATATATATATATATATATATATATATATATGTGTGTGTGTGCATGTGTGTGTGCGCGTGCGTGCGTGTGTGCGTGCGTGCGTGTGTGCGTGCGTGCGTGCATGCGTGTGTGCGTGTGTGTGTGTGCGTGTGCGTGTGCGCGCGTGTGTGTGTGTGTGCGTGTGCGTGTGCGTGTGTGTGATATATAAATGACTGTGTACATTTATATTGGTTATCTTTAATCTTAACCAATCATAACCAACCTGCATCACACCTAACATGACCTAAAGTAGACCTAATCGGTCCTAATTTGACTTGACTTGATCTAAATTAGAGCTAATATGACCTAGTTTGCCCTAATTTGGTCTAAGTTAGACCTTATTTGGCATAAGATGAACATACCCAACTTCCGCTAATGTGCCCTATATTGATCTAAATGAGACCTAAATTGACAAAATCTGACCCGATATTCCAAAAAATCATACCAAATTTCCTCAAATCAGAACTGTTTCCCCCAAGCCAAAACTAATTTCCCAAATTAGATCTGGTTGGCCTAATCTGACCTATTTATACCCTAAAACAACTCATATTTATCTAATTTGATAAATTTCAGACCTATGTCATCCTGATGTGGCCTTCAAGTGGCTTAATTTGGGCCTAAAGGTCTTAGATGCTCACTTACTCACCTGAGGACCTAGGCACCTAGTTTGAGGCGCCCTTCTCAGAGCCTAGGCACACCTAGGCGGGTGCCTTGATAACTATTCTATAAAACACTTGTTATTATTGCTCCACCCTAGATGTTCTTTTTTTTGTGTGTGGGGAGGGCAGGGGGACTAGAGCACTTCAGAGGCTTTTTTTGTCCTAGCAGACACATAATTTATTTTATGTCCAACTAAGGTCAACTTAGAATTTGGTTTGTGTTCATTTAGCTTTAGCATAGGTCAAATGAGGTCATGGTAAGTTTTATTTAGGTCCATCTAGGCCCGGTTTATATCAGTTTAGGCCTAGGTAGGTCACAAAATGGTTAATTTAGGGCACATTGGGCTTTAATGTCTAATCCAGTCTAGAACAGAGAACTATATAGAAGTAGATCTAATTTGGTTGATGTCAATTTCAATCAGATTTCATTATAATATGGATGGATCTAGGCGTGATTAAGTATGAATTAGGTCATATTGAAAGTCGACCCAACCCACTAGTTCAACCAGACGAACTACAACGTCGCCATCATTCTGCAAAGGCTGAACTTATTATTAAAAAAAAAACTGTTTCAGCAGGAATTTGCCGAAAAAAAAGTGAAAAAGAGTGATCTGACCAATTAAACTCATCACCAAACAGCTTGTTTAAAAAAACAGTTAGAAAATAGGTCAAATCAATGATTTATGAATGAGAAATACCAAAGTTCTTGAGGTGGACGCTCTAGGATGACCGCTTAGGTTTATCACTCAATTTATATGCAGAACTGTGCGCCCTCCTACCGACAAAAAAAACCGTCAAAAAAAAAACTGTGCGCCCTCCTAGGGGTAGTTAGACCATTTTTTTTCCTGGATTTTTAATTCAGCATATGTCATTTGAATACCATAACTGACATGTGTAAATGTTTTTCATGCATTTTTGGCATCTTCTTCACTCTTATATGATTGTTTAGGGTGTAAAACATTACATATATACATAACATAGTAAAATACCTTATGTATAAGGTGTGTGCGCGCACACATATATGATATATACACATGTAAGTAATTTATAATATTCATATAAATATGTGAGGGGGGATTTGTCATGCGCCTAGGCGTCCAACGAAGCCAGAGCATCGCCTTTATGCCTCGACAGCCATGAGACATATTACTGAACACACATTGAAAAAAACGGGGAAAATCATTTGTAAAAAGAGCAAATCTTGATTTATCACATTTTTGTTTTAGCAACTACCAAATGCATAGTGTTTACACTGCAGTTTTTATGTGACTATGTGGCTATGTGCTTTCGTTGTACTTTGGCGACATTTCATGCAATGTCCATTTCTCTAATTTCATGTGAAGTTATGTTGTTCAAGATTTAAAAGTGGATTTATTTTCTATGTTATTTTTAGATTGGAAATTTTGGTTTAGAATCATTTATTAACACTATTGCTACTTTAAGTTTGTTAGAAACGTTCGTTAGACAATATGGAGAATCTATTAACAATGTGTTTGATACTAGAGAAACCCTCCCCTATATATAGGAGAGGATGACATAATCTCAGACCTGGCCGATCTCTATTGGACCTTCGGACTTATTGGACTCCGACTTTATTGTGCCTACAAACACTAGCCCATGTTACATATGACTTATTACTCCTTTTACTTCTAACATGGTCAGTTGTTCAAATTATTATTAGTATAGTGTATTACATTCTCCCATATTGTATTATATGTAATTATCACCAAACTAAAAGGTGGCCCAAGCGGTCGCCTAGGCGCCCAGGTAACTTGATTGCTCAATTTAGGATTCCGCTTGGCTAAGTGGTGCCCTGACTTGTCCGAAAAAAGTTTTTGAACCCGGTTTACTAATAATCATGGTTAGACGCACATTTTAATCCAAGATAAACAAACTTGCAAGCAACTATATGACATTACAGTATGCTATGGTATATGATGTTTGTAAATACATGTAAGTCTATTAAGTGTATGAAAATATAGTATGTTAAGTAATTATACAAAGTCTATAAGTACACATAGTTGTAGTATATTAGGTACCTAAATATGTACGAATCATAAATTAATATGTAAGTTATAATAGGTTAAGTAACTTTATGTAAGTGTACAACTATATTAATTACGATATTTTAAGTACTTAAGTATGTAAGTATACTTATTACGTAAGTATTTCAATTGAATTATAGGAACTGATGTTCTGGACTGCCTTGGACGTGTTTATGACTTGCGCACTTAAGAGGCTTTTTTTGGCCTAGCAGGCACATAATTTATTTGATGTCCAATTAAGGTCAACTTAGAGGTTTGAGTTCATTTAGCTTTAGCATAGGGCAAAGGAGGTCATAGTAAGTTTTATTTAGGTCCAGCTAGGCCCGGTTTATATCAGTTTAGGCCTAGGTAGGTCACAAAAAGGTTAATTTAGGGCACATTGGATTTTAATGTCTAATCCAGTCTAGAACAGAGAACTATATAGAAGTAGATCTAATTTGGTTGATGTCAATTTCAATCAGATTTCATTATAATGTAGATGGATCTAGGCGTGATTAAGTATGAATTAGGTAATATTGAAAGTCGACCCAACCCACTAGTTCAACCAGACGAACTACAACGTCGCCATCATTCTGCAAAGGCGGATTTTTTCATTAAAAAAAAACTGTTTCAGCAGGAATTTGCCAAAAAAAAGTGAAAAAGAGTGATCTGACCAATTAAACCCGTCACCAAACAGCTTATTTAAAAAAACAGTTAGAAAATAGGTCAAATCAATGATTTATGAATGAGAAATACCAAAGTTCTTGAGGTGGACGCTCTAGGATGACCGCTTAGGTTTATCACTCTATTTATATGCAGAACTGTGCGCCTTCCTAGGGGTAGTTAGACCATTTTTTTTCCTGGATTTTTAATTCAGCATATGTCATTTGAATACCATAACTGATGTGTGTAAATGTTTTTCATGCACTTTTGGCATCTTCTTCACTCTTATATGATTGTTTAGGGTGTAAAACATTACATATATACATAACATAGTAAAATACCTTATGTATAAGGTGTGTGCGCGCACACATATATGATATATACACATGTAAGTAATTTATAATATTCATATAAATATGCGAGGGGGGATTTGTCATGCGCCTAGGCGTCCAACGAAGCCAGAGCATCGCCTTTATGCCTCGACAGCCGTGAGACATATTACTGAACACACGTTGAAAAAAAAGGGGAAAACCATTTGTAAAAAGAGCAAATCTTGATTTATCACATTTTTGTTTTAGCAACTACCAAATGCATAGTGTTTACACTGCAGTTTTTATGTGGCTAGGAAGCACGGACACTTCTAGACAGCCCCCGTATCCGTGTCAGACACATTTTGGACACGGACACTTCCCGGACATGGCCCAAAACGTTTTGGACACGGCTCGGACGTGTCCAATTCATTTTGGGTTTTTTTTACACCCTGGACACAGCTGGACACTGCCCAGACCCTTCCTGGACACATCACTGCAGCTGCTGCTGCTGCTGCTGCTGGTGCAATAGCCTATTTCAGAGTGCAAATGTTTAATATACAGACGATGTCTATGCCTTATTACTGAGAAAATCTAACATAGAGCTGAGATCTAATCACAATTACAAACAAATCTGTTGAAAAGAAGCAATATGCAAATTATTCTAAGCTGAATCAGATATTACAAGTCAAATTATAGTCTAATAAGTTGGTTAAATCATAAATGAGTAATACGAACTCATATATATTTACAAGAAACATACATTTAGGTTTCTACTCGTATTGTTTTTACCATACACATAAAGACGCAGATCTATCTGCATATAAGATTATACATACATAGATACATTAATATGGACAAATTTTAAGATGAATTCCAGTTCATACGTCATTCACCCACATATATGTACATATTTAAAAAGAATCCCCTCATCCAGTGCCGTGTCTGTGTCCTACATTTTAGAAATTTGCCGTGTCCCGTGTCCGTGTCAGTGTTTGTGTCTGTGTCTAATAACGTGTCCGTGCTTCCTTGGTATGTGGCTATGTGCTTTCGTTGTACTTTGGCGACATTCCATGCAATGTCCATTTCTGTGAAGTTATTTTGTTCAAGATTTAAAAGTGGATTTATTTTCTATGTTATTTTTAGATTGGAAATTTTGGTTTGAAATCATTTATTAACACTATTGCTACTTTAAGTTTGTTAGAAACGTTCGTTAGACAATATGGAGAATCTATTAACAATGTGTTTGATACTAGAGAAACCCTCCCCTATATATAGGAGAGGATGACACAATTTCAGACCTGGCCGATCTCTATTAGACCTGCGGACTTATTGGACTCCGACTTTATTGTGCCTACAAACACTAGCCCATGTTACATATGACTTATTACTCCTTTTACTTCTAGCATGGTCAGTTGTTTAAATTATTATTAGTATAGTGTATTACATTCTCCCATATTGTATTATATGTAATTAACACCAAACTGAAAGGTGGCCCAAGCGGTCGCCTAGGCGCCCAGGTAACTTGATTGCTCCATCTAGGATTCCGCTTGGCTAAGTGGTGCCCTGACTTGTCCGAAAAAAAGTTTTTGAACCCGGTTTACTAATAACCATGGTTATATGCACATTTTAATCCAAGATAAACAAACTTGCAAGCAACTATATGACATTACAGTATGCTATGGTATATGATGTTTGTAAATACATGTAAGTCTATTAAGTGTATGAAAATATAGTATGTTAAGTAATTATACAAAGTCTATAAGTACACATAGTTGTAGTATATTGGGTACCTAAATATGTACGAATCATAAATTAATATGCAAGTTATAATAGGTTAAGTAACTTTATGTAAGTGTACAACTATATTAATTACGATATGTTAAGTACTTAAGTATGTAAGTATACTTATTATGTAAGTATTTCACTTGAATTATAGGAACTGATGTTCTGGACTGCCTTGGACGTGTTTATGACTTGCGCACTAAAGAGGCTTTTTTTGGCCTAGCAGGCACATAATTTATTTGATGTCCAGTTAAGATCAACTTAGAATTTGGTTTGTGTTCATTTAGCTTTAGCATAGGGCAAAGGAGGTCATGGTAAGTTTTATTTAGGTCCAGCTAGGCCCGGTTTATATCAGTTTAGGCCTAGGTAGGCCACAAAAAGGTTAATTTAGGGCACATTGGGTTTTAATGTCTAATCCAGTCTAGAACAGAGAACTATACAGAAGTAGATCTAATTTGGTTGATGTCAATTTCAATCAGATTTCATTATAATGTGGATGGATCTAAGCGTGATTAAGTATGAATTAGGTCATATTGAAAGTCGACCCAACCCACTAGTTCAACCAGACGAACTACAACGTCGCCATCATTCTGCAAAGGCGGAATTTTTCATTAAAAAAAAACTGTTTCAGCAGGAATTTGCCAAAAAAAAAAGTGAAAAAGAGTGATCTGACCAATTAAACCCATCACCAAACAGCTTGTTTAAAAACAACAGTTAGAAAATAGGTCAAATCAATGATTTATGAATGAGAAATACCAAAGTTCTTGAGGTGGACGCTCTAGGATGACCGCTTAGGTTTATCACTCTATTTATATGCAGAACTGTGTGCCCTCCTAGGGGTAGTCAGACCATTTTTTCCTGGATTTTTAATTCAGCATATGTCATTTGAATACCATAACTGACATGTGTAAATACTTTTCATGCATTTTTGAGCATCTTCTTCACTTTATATGATTGTTAAGGGCGTAAAACATTACATATATACATAACATAGTAAAATACCTTATGTATAAGGTGTGCGTGCACACGTATATGCTATATACACATGTAAGTAATTTATAATTATCATGTAAATATGCAGAGGGAGATTTGTCATGCGCCTAGGCGTCCAACGAAGCCAAGGCATCGCCTTTATGCCTCAACAGCCATGAGACATATCACTGAACATACATTGAAAACAAAGGGGAAAACTATTTGTAAAAACAGAAAATCTTGATTTATCGCATTTTTGTTTTAGCAACTACCAAATGCATAGTGTTTACGTTGAAGTTTGTATGTGGCTATGTGCTTTCGTTGTACTTTGGCGACATTCCATGCAATGTCCACTTTTCTAATTTCATGTGAAGTTATTTTGTTCAAGATTTGAAAGTGGATTTATTTTCTAATGTTATTTTTAGATTGGAAATTTTGGTTTGAAATCATTTATTAACACTGTTGCTACTTTAAGTTTGTTAGAAGCAGTTCGGTAGACAATATGGAGAATCTATTAACAATATGTTTGATACAAGAGAAACCCTCCCCTATATATAGGAGAGGTGGACACAATCTCAGGCCTGGCCGATCTCTATTAGACCTGCGAACTTATTGGACTCCGACTTTATTGTGCCTACAAACACTAGCCCATGTTACATATGATATGACTTATTACTCCTTTTACTTCTAGCAAGGTTAATTGTTCAAATGATTATTAGTATAGTGTATTACATTCTCCCATATTGTATTATATGTAATTATCACGAACTGAAAGGTGGCCCAAGCAGTCTCCTAGGCGCCCAGGTAACTTGATTGCTCAATCTAGGATTCCGCTTGGCTAAGTGGTGCCCTCACCTGTCCAAAAAAAGTTTTTGAACTCGGTTTACTAATAATCATGGCTATATGCACATTTTAATCCAAGATAAACAAACTTGCAAGCAACTACATGACATTACAGTATGCTATGGTATATGATGTTTGTAAATACATGCAAGTCTATGAGTGTATGAAATTATAGTATGTTAAGTAATTATACAAAGTCTACAAGTACACATATAGTTGTAGTATATTAGGTACCTAAATATGCATGAATCATAAATTAATATGTAAGTTATAATAGGTTAACTTTATGTAAGTGTACAACTATATCAATTACAATATGTTAAGTACTTATGTAAGTATATTAATTATGTAAGTATTTCACTTGAATTATACGAACGGATGTTCAGGACTGCCTTGGACGTGTTTATGAACCTCTGTTTATGACCTGCTAAGGTGGACGCCTGGAAAGGCAAAGAAACGTGGTGTTTGAATTGCTGCATAAAGATAAAGTAGGGGACCTAAAGGTGTGCTGAGGGCTAACTACAACAGGTCCGTTTAGATGAGTTATATAATATTTGATGCAGTCTGATATATGCACCAATTCGAATCAATGCTATTGAGGCAAACAAAGCTAAAAAAGGAATATGCGACGAGAGAGCTGACAAGTAGAGATCTGTGTTCATTGGATATAAATGACAATATGAACCAAAACAGAGTCAAAGAAGAAGGATGCATGCACCCGACCCCAATATGGTTGCTAGCGAGGCTTAATGATGATAAATATAGATATTTTTAGTCAAATATATCAGTAAGAAAAAATGTAAACGAAGTAAAATATATCTAAAAAATTATTTCAAAAAAACAAAGCCTACAAAACAGTTAGGCTGCTAGGAACCTCAGCCAATATGTTAAGTACTTAAGTTTTCTGTTTGCTGTTCTGGCCTGCCTTGGACATATTTACAAACCATTGTCATAAGTGGTATCGAAAAGCTGCTTGCTTTTGCCTGCAAGAAGAGTATGGGATGTATAGAAAAGCTCCTGGCTTGATGATTAAAAAATGTACGCAACTATTTCACTTGAATTCCTTGTGTAATAATATACTACAATAGCTATACCATAACTGTACTGTTTTTTTATTTTTAATATTAATGGTTAAATTATGTCTTGTAAACTATTCAATCGGCTTAGATATGTGTATTAGAGTTCAAAATACATGAAAAAGTATACATAAGTTCATTGGCTGGTTTTGTACAAAGCACCAGCCTAATGCTTAAGCTGTTGGAAAATCATGTCTACTTGCATCTCGCTTTGCACTTTCAAAATAATAGTAATTATGCATGCTTTCGTGCTAATTTCATCGATTCAAACAGGTCAGACTGACTGATAAAACTAAGAATTGCAACCCCAGCAGACTTCCAAGTCAATTTATAGAAACCATACAGTTTAGATCTGATTTAATCCAGATTGATCGACTTAGGTTAATTTAATTTTAATTTAGGTCAAATTACATTAAAACTTTGCACGACTAAGAAGTACATTAAGCATGCAGTTTAGATCTGATTGAATCAAAACTGACAACTTAGTTAATCTAAGTTTAACATAGGTCAAATTACATAGAAACTTTGCACGACTAAAAAGTACTTTAAACATTGGTCAAATTACATGAGCACATTCTTTGCATATATATGCATCACATTAGAAGAGGACAAAATTTTAGCTAAACTGATTACTTCCTTACAAAATGAGTAAATCAAAATTTGTCTAAGAACTGTGAAGTGATCCTAGAAAAAGCATTCACCACCCAACATAGGTTGGTGGTTCTGATGTTAACGTCAAGACCAACAAGAGTTGTGCCTAGAATAGATGTCTTAATTATTGTAGGACAGATGAAATGGAGTGCAACTGGAATATTATGCCAGCACATGATTTCAGACAAAGTGAAAGGCAAGTTTTGTGGAACAGATTTACGCCCAGTCATATACGGTCTTGAATGTTGAGCCATGGAGAAGCAAGGTGTTCCACGAGATCAATACTAGAAATGAGAATGCTAAGGTGGGGACACCTGGAAAGACAAGGAAACATCATGTTCAAATCGATTGGATAAAGAATATAGTAGAGGTGTACTAAGATCAAAGGACAAGAGGTTGGTCTTAGATGGTTTGGATAATGGGCAATTCAGTCCAACTGTGGCATATGCCCCAACTAGGAGCAATGTTATAGAAACAAGGATAAAAAAGAAACATGCTAAAGGGGAGCTGACTGGGAGAAATCTGGGTTCTTTGCATGTAAATAACAACATGAACCAAAACAGAGCCAAACAAGAAGGGTGCATGCACCCAACCCCAACAAGGTTGAAAGTGAGGCTTAATGATGATAAATATAGATATACTTAGCCAAATATATCACGAAGAAAAAAATAAAATATACCTAAAACTTTATTTAGAAAAAACAAAGACTACAAAACAACTAGGCTGCTAGGCACCCCAGCCCTGGAAGCCACCACCAAGCTACCTTGTAACACCGCTACAGCATGATCAGGTATACTTGCAATAGCTGAAGCTTACATCAGAAACAGAAGGGTAAAAACATAAAGAAACCTTGAACTGTATACCAAGCTTAAGAAACATCCCTATAGTTAAAAAACCAAACAAAGGAATCCACGAACTGTGCATTTCCAGGCTTTCAAGCAGTAAACCAACTTAATATAAGCAGCTTGCAGTTGCAGAGATAATTTCTTATCTAGTTGCAGAATTAATTCATAAATCAATATTGCTCATAAAATCACAGAGCTCCTTTTTTTAACAAATGAGGTCTTAAATAATATAAGATCAGTATCTCTAAAGCAAGCTAGGTCATAATTAGTGGCTGTAATGGCATTTAAAAAAAAAACAAGATGAAGAGAGAAAAATTTCAAGATTCTAATATACAAAAACATATGACAAAAGGAACAGCAGAGTGGAATGGAAGAAATGATTCGACAGATGGAAATGTGCTTCAACTGGAGCTCATTATTGGTGTTTTTTGTGTTCATCGGTAAAAGGTTTAGATAGGCTCTGTTTGGGACTAAGATTAAACTGTGGGGTACCGCTGCTGGAACTTGAAAGAACTAAGTGTGGAGGTTGTATATTTGCTATCTGGTTAGCACAAGATACAAAAGAGAAATTTTAAGGAAATTAAGTTGTTTGTTTGGTAAAAGCAGAACACAACTCACATGTTCATGTTAAATCCATACTGATAGAGTGCCAAGACTGATTCCAAGGAACTCAACAAAAATACACATTTTCAACTCGGTGATAACCACTTATTGTTGGCACTAATAGAGAGGTTTCGTCCAGAGACTAACACTTTCCATCTTCCTGTTGGAGAAATGGCATTGACCCCGAGTGAATTTACAGCGCTTTCAGGGCTAGGATTTGGTGGGGAAGCTATCATGGCAATCCCAAATTGGGGACGTGCTGATCTAGAGCGAGAACTAGGTTATCCGGTGCCTCCTGAAGAGATGGTAGGCAAGGTAAATGTGAATTGGGATGGTTGACAGACTCCTTCCTCTCTCAACTTTATGTGTTGGGCGATGAAGTTGAGGTGTTTGCCCGAATAAGAGTGGTGGCTTTCTTGATTGTATTTGTGGGAGGTGTTCTGTTTGTTGAGGGTCAGGAAATAGGGTTCTCGTGGGTTGGATTAATATATTATCTTGAGGATCTTTATAGAATTAGGATGTAGGACTGGGGTGGTGTGGCGTATGCATATCTCCATATCTTTATCTGGCGTGTGATGTTGGGTGATGGTGACGACCCTATCCGGACAATTAATAGTATCCATGGTTTTATACATGTTCTGCAGGTGCGTTATAAATTGGCATATCCATTTCACCTTTATTGTCGTCTGACATGATAATCATAATGCAGTATTGGGCGTATGAACATTTTCGACGTGTCAAGAGATCAATGTTTCAAGATGCAAATGGATTCTTAGAGGCTCCTCATCCCAGTTTGCACTTTTGGAGTTCGCATCATATTTTAAGCAATCATATCCATAACTACGCTGAGATGTGTGGTGCTCTGGACATAATCACCATTGCTGAGGTGAGAAATCTGCATAAGTGTTCTATGTGAGAGTCTTTGCATTCAAAATAATTATAATTTTGGTAAGTGCAGACCCGCTTTCAAATTTTTCGACGGTTCACATCACGTTCTTTGGAGACCAACATGAGACAATTCTATGACTTTGTCCCTATGGATCGTATGCGGTGCTCGTTTGAATTCCATATTGGCACAATCTGGTATTTGGGGGACAGAGTGTCAAGACAATGGCAAGGCGTTTAGCGTATTCCTACATGGCCCCCCATGGAAGATCCTCCGAAAGGTGTACTAGTGAGATGAAGAATAAATGAATTCAGTAGCCCACCTGTGTCATATGATGAAAATTTGCAATGGTATAGTGCATGGGGTCAAAGGCATTTATTGTCGCCTGAATTACGATTGGAACATGGTGTTCCCTAACAGGTGAGCGGAAAACCTTTAATCATGTCATAATATAACTTAAACGGGCTAATGCATGAAACAACTTGCAGGGGAAAAAATATGACTCTATGGAAGGAGAAGATGCTTTACCACCATCATATGGTCAGGTGCCCAATGAGGATGGTTGCAGGACCCTGATGGTCGCGTCCCCGTTAACAAGAGACCTTCACAAAAACGATCCTACATCCTCATATAATCATAATAGTTATGACTTTGATTATGATCATAATTTTTTTAATAGTCAATATGAGTGAGGGAGTAGTGTTGTATCACCACCAGAAATGTTGGTGTATCCTTCACAAGGGATCTATCCTGGGCAAGAATCCCTATTTTTGACTAACTTCGAATATCCCCAAACTGGTGCTACTAACTGTGGAGAACCAAGAATGTCAGAGCTTAACGAGTATGGAACGAACATATCAGCGCATATCAGCAGAAGAAGTCAAGATACAATCCATCTTGGAAATAATGACACCATAGTAGTTGATTATATTGGAACTCGATGGATGAGTGAGGGAAGAAGTATTGGTAATACGATCATTCTTGGCAGTGGGCATACAATTGTGCAATCTGATTCGGTTGGGTGAAGGAATGATGGTTTAGGTAGTGAGGATAAGTTGATGTGCGGTAGTGCTCATACTGTGGTAAATATTAGTTCCAATGGAGATCCAAGTCATTTGTATTATGGAGGGTGTGGACAAGAGGGTGATATGCTTGGTTGTTTTTCGGCTTATCGTCCGCGGGGCGAAGTTAACAACCGAAGTAGCGATGAAGACGGTGATTGTACTTATTGAAGATCATTCTAGCAAGAAATTTGATGCTCGACTTGTAAGTGAGTGGGATATTAAGCCGGCAAATGATGACATACATATTCAAGGTGATCGAGGTGCCAGACTTTCACTTCGTGGTGGGTCGACAGGTTCTACTAGTTTTCCTATGCCTGGTGAGAGAGAACGTAATCGTTCTAGGTCCGGATCAAGGGGCGACCGAACACTCAGTCAACGTTCTGAGAATGATATAATTTCCACTTCCCATGACCACAATCCCATGCCAATCGCTTGCGGAATCCCGCCACTTATGAAGAAGAATGTGAAGAGACCAATGAAGCTGAAACATCAACTGCTATATCTCAGTCAATTCGCAAGAAGGGTATAAATAGTCACAAATTCGGTATTCGGGATACGTTCGGTTGAGTTGAAAAAATCGGAATTCGGCAATTATGCGGGAAAATCGGATAAAAAGCGGTCAACGTACGGCAAAAGTACGGTCAACTATTCGGGAAAAAATCAGAAAAAATCGGAGGATATATACATATATTGCATATAGATGTATGTATCTATATGTTTTGGACATATATATGTACATATATATTGCATACATATATCTATACTTACATATTCATATACATATATACACACACATATTTGCATGTACATACACATAGACACATATATATACTCAGACTAAGTTAAGAGTCTTGATCAGTATAATACTGAAAAAGAACATATAAAACAGGAAAAAATCATTAAACATGATTAAATCGTGAAAAATACGGGAACAATACGTAATATTTGGGAATTGGGATTTATTCGGGAGTTTCATACGTCTAGAGAAAAGTTCGTGTTTTAAACGCAACTTTTTCAAAAAGTTGGAGTTTATTGTGACTAGGGACCGTATAATAGTGAGGCTTTTTGGAAGCAAGAAGTAGAAGACCAATGGGTCCAAGGGTAGTCCAATTTATATATTATTTTTTTATTGTGTTTGTGATGTTGATCTAAATGTATGTGCCAAAGCGATTTGCGCCAATCAGTGTCAACCATTTGCGCCAGTCTGTGTCAACTATCCATGCCAGTTTGTGTCAAAGCGATATGCGCCAATCTGTGTCAAAGCGATATGCTCCAACTTGTGTCATAGCGATCTGCGCCAATCTGTGTCAACCATCTGCACCAGTCTGTGTCAACTATCCGCGCCAGTCTTTGTCAACTATTCGCACCAGCCAGGTAAAAACGCTGATGACAATGAAATTCCTCCGTCAAGTTCCAGAGTTGAAGAAGGGTTGTGATAACTTTGAAATTGTGCGTGAATGGATAGTTGATATGGAGATTACTAAAAGGATGAACATGCGCAGTTACAACATTGAGAAATCCCTGATGGATCTAGTATATCTTCCTATATCTCGAGAATGGATGACAGTTGCAGTTCAATTCTGGGACAAAAGTTCACACACATTTCAATTTGGCAATGTGATTTTGACGCTGACGTTGCATGACAGAGTTGATCACCTGGTTGAAACTAAATGATAAATGGCCTCGGATCGTGCAGAGACAACATTGGCGTACAAAACTTAGTCGACTGCTTGATGTGAAGAAGAAAGTTGCAGACAAATTCATTGAAGCAGAGCAACATTGTATAAAGATAAGCACTTTATGGGGTAGTTTCAGCAAAGTAGCAGCTTACAAGAAGCTAAAGCGAGAAAAGGTCGTTTTCATGCCTTCTTAATGGTATTGTTTGTTACTCTATTCTTTGGGAGTCAAAACGAAAAAGGTTAGTGCTAATGTGGTTGCCATGGCGGCCGTCATAGAGAAGTGAGAGACTAACATCCTTTAGATCCTGAGTGAGCTTTATCGGTGTCTCGATGCTGCTAAAGATTTTGGGTGAACGTTGGGTCCATTCTAAGATTACAACTGTACTTTGGGATATGATTGGGTTATGGTGTCTTTGTTGTCGATTGTATTTGTAATCTGAATACTAGCCTTACCAAAAAATATTTTACTAATCGAGATATGTTGAATATGCCCTTCAAGAAGAGAGGTGAGATAGCCATATGGTTGGCGAATCTTGAAGATGAGGCTGTTAGATGGAGATGGATGCCATGAGGGCTTGACACATCTTCGTATGGTATCGCTATGCCGGGTTTTGATAATCTCGTTACTTTGTCGGGCTTTGGGAGTTGTCAGGCGTATTTTCCCATTACAGTATTACGCCAGTTTGGGAGAACTCAAGTTGCATATCAGCTGGATCAAATGCCGCACTACATTACCCAGGATGTTGAAGAAGGTGATCGTCTTTTGTCAGCCAAATTAGTAGATATGTGGAATAACCGCGAGGCGCGAGATGATGGTCCTGGAAGGATTCCCTGTTGGTTGGGGTTGCACACCAGAGTATCTACATCGATGTGAAGCATTTGAGCTCGTACAAGTGACTTGCAAGCCTGATGGGGATCTTGCAGATGAAGAAACCAATGGAGGAGCCGAAAATTATATATAGCTTTATCATGTTCGTTCTATTTTCTTCTTAGTTTGATTGATTAGTGTGGAAGTGGCTGATTTTATGAGATTGTAGATTTCATATTGCATTTAGTTTATAGTTTATTAGAATTATTTTTAGTAATCATGTTTCGAGTTTTGTATTTTTGTGTTCTTTTATTATCCAGTTTTAGTAGTTTAGACTCCAGGCCTTGATTCATTTAAAGACAACAAAGAATCATTCTTTTCTCTAGAACATTGGGGCTCAGAGTCCCAAATATTTCAGAAGTTACTGTCGTTTTAGTTTCTTTTCCGAATATGTTCACACTTGGTTCAGTCAGATGAATGAAAAGATTGTAGATGTGATGAACATATGGTGGAAAAAGCAAGGTTTTCAAACCCGACCCGATGGTCGACTTGGCAAAGCTCTTGGGTCACGGGTCTCTGGTTCAACCGTTAGGTCGACCTGGTTGACCCGGTGACGTCAGCATGACACCATATACATAATGTTATTATATACATGCATGTATATGCATGTATGTTATAATAAAATGTATGACCATACATATATTACTATATAAGTTTGTATATATGTGTACATAATCTACTGTATGAAACCATGAGATGATGAATTATGAAACATCAAACAATAACACAACTAAACAATATGGGATAAATAGCACAAGTAACAAGTAGAGTAGAGCACATGTAAATAGTAAATATAGCATATCTCTTTACAAATAATAAAGAAAAAACAACTTCCTATAGCACAAGATGCTTCACTAGTCAATTAACATCAAACATGAAACACTAAGCTTCAGCACATTAGATATGTGGGGCATTAGCCATCTTGAAAGTCAAACTAATCTGTATAACGATTAAATGCCAAACATTACAACAAAAATGCATGATGAGGATCAACCAAACAAATGAGATTCTAGACATGTAACTACAAGTAGACACATGGAAATGATAGAGCAAGGTACAACCATTGCAAGTTAAACATTTATTTCCTTTGTTCAACCAAAACAAATTACAAAAGAAGTTCAGTTTTGCATTAAGAGGCTATGGTGTACATCAAGAAACAAAGAAACATAGATACAAGGCAAGTAACGTGATGCAGACTCGATTTGCAAAGCAAATTTCTCATACAATTCAACTCTATCGAAGGATACCGTAGAGCATGGGTATACATAAAACGTGGGAAGACCTAATGGCTTATTTCCACTCATGACCCTATTGAATTAAGAAACAAAAACTAAAATAAAGAGAACTTGCAAACAAGTCCCTAACTATTATAGCTAACCCCTAATATTGAATTAATTGTGAATAAAACCCTAGACAGAAATCAAAAATAGACAAGTTATGAAGAGATGGACATAAATAAAACCCTAGTCAAGATTTGGATGATCAGGTAGCCGTACATCATAACAAGCATAGTGGAGAAGATAAGTAATAAAGGAATGAAATGATGAAGATCAATGTTTTAAGAAGCGTCCTGAGCGCCCGCTTAAGCACTGCAAGGTCCATATCCCTTTATTTGGCCTATAGGCGGTGATTTAGGCGCCTGTTTTTTTCCCCGCTTTGCTCGCTTGACAGGTCGCCTAAAGGCTTCTTTTGGGTGTCCACCATCTAAAGTAAGTGAGCAGTTAGGCCTAAGAAATTTTCTTGTACATCTCTAAGTTACACTTATGTTTGTACTTCTTTACATTTATACTAGCATATAGTATAAAATAATAAGTATAGGTTTAGCAATATATATATTTACAATAAGTAATACTCGCATGTAATGTATTCAAACTATTGCTTGCATGATATATGTGTTTATATTGTATAGTAAGCAGTACCTACTATTATATATGGCATTGTATATTACCACACTAGTACAAATTACTAGTATACTACAGTATATTACATGTATCATCTATAATATGTTTCATATCTACAAATCTACATTACACTATTTAACATTATTGCATTTGTTATAAATTGCATTTATTTAATTCTTTTATGTTAGGTTATATATTTGTGTTATCTATGTTATTGTTATAACATTACTAAGCATTGACGTATTATCTACATTAGTATTGTATCTGTGTAAAATACAAGTATGTATGTATTATCTGCACTATTACTATGATATTATTGTTCTAATATGCAATATAGTGCATTAGCTATGGCTATATTAATCTGTTACCAACTTTTATGTTACTGTAAAATATATTATGTATATATTACTAGGCGCACCACATTTATCAGCATCATCATCTAAGCCTCAATCCCAACCATGTTGGGGTCGTCGGCTACATGAATTCTTCTTTTCCAATCAATTCTGTTATGGGTCATATTCCAATCAAGATGTAGAGATTCCAAAAGAGTGACAAAGTTTTATGGCTAACTATCAACCTACTACCAACCCTCCTTTACCCAGGGCTTCGGACCAGCAACATTTGCATAAGGTGTAAGAAACATAGGCATACTTACTACCGACACCACATTAAGATTATTAAATTGTATGGAAGTCCAATTTACATTATGCCATGGGTTTATATATATATAAAAGTTCAAAGATATATGATTATATGTATATATGTGTGTAACTATGTATAAAAATATACACAACTTAAAGCATCCACTTTTCAAAAAAAAAACGATCACTTAAGTGCAAAACTGGCTCTTAAGCGACTACAAGGTCTTGTTTGCCCGCCTCCCACTTCTCGCTTTTTAAAACATTGCTAAAGATGGTTGCTCCTCTTGTCTTGGTTGTAGCTCCTCCTTTTGAAGATCATATAGGGGCTTTGAGGTTTCCCTAGGGGTGGATGTATTGAGGAAATGGCAATCGGGGTGGATGTATAGACTAAAGGAAAAGATACATATTTCTACAAAAAAAACCTAAATTTATGTTCTCAAACCATCTACTCTTCCTAAAGTAGCCTCTTCTTTAACAATTTTATCAATAAACCTCAACAATGTCATTGGGATGTTGTTTCACATTCTTAAATATTTGAAGAATCTAAATTTCTGTTCTCAAACCATCTACTCTTCCAAAAGTAGCCTCTCGTTTAACAATTTTATCAATAAACCTTGACAATGTCATCGGGATGTTGTTTTACATTCTTAAATATTTGAAGAATTCTCCAGAGAAAGGATTATTGTACTAGTGACTGCAAACTCAGTCATTCTAACTCTTGACTATGCTGGTAGTAGAAGTGATAGAAAATCCACCTTTGGCTACTGTACTTTTGTTGGGGGAAATTTGGCCACATGGCGCAGTAAGAAACAGATTATGGTTGCTCAATCTAGCGTTGAAGCTAAGTATAGAACCATGGGTCTCTTTGGAGACATTCGATAAAATTGGAACAATACAGAGAAGATTAGCATGGCCCTTGTGCAAGGATGACACGCACAAATCGAGAAATGGTCCAAAAAAAGAAGAAAAAAAGAGTATAGAACCATGGCTCATACTACATGACAAATGATGTGGGTCCAGAGACTACTCAAGGAATTTGATATATGTGATTCAGATAATGTTCATATATTCTGCGACAACAAGCCTCCATTTTTATTGCTAACAATCCTATGTTTTATGAGCGTACCAAACACATAGAAGTGGATTGTCACTTTGTTCGGGAAACTATAACGTCTGGTCGCATTTCCACTCCTTATATCCAGATAGACGATCAAATTATGGATAGCTTCAAAAAGTTGCTTCCAAAGTCTCAATTTTGCTACATTGGTGGACAAGTTGGGCATGCACGACATCTATGCTCCAGCTTGAGGGGGAGTATTAAAATATATGCTTTATGCTTTAGACTTGTCTTTGTCTTTAGCCTTTTCTTGTATCCCATATCTACTATTTCTATTTTCTACTTACTCTCTTGTCTTATAAAAAAGAATGGCTTGTAATTCTTTCACACACATCAAATAAAGATTATTATTCTCTAAAAACTTAAATGGAAATGAACTAATATTGAAGAAACATAAATAAAATCCTAGACATGATAATTTCAAACACAGGTTTGCAACAAAATCTTTAACAAGATCGATACATATCTTCTCCTATATAAACTTCTCTAATTTTTCTCTTATGAGACATGAGTCTTCCCAAGATATACTTTGTCACCAAGTGGTCCATCTTACATATTGCTAATTTTGTTTCACAAGCACTTATTCACCCAACCCAAGATAGCCTTTTGAAAGTGATATTTTTAAGGCATAATTTTCCCTCAAGCATAACTATGCACGGTCACTAGCTCTTATATCTATCGAAGTCCATGTTTGTTGCAAGTGAGTCTTTACTGTAAAAATAAGTACATATGACTAAGTGAATAGATTGAAAGCTCATCTTGTGGAAAACATTATCTGGTAAAGATTAATTTTGGTCTTTTCTTAGGTTGGCAAGAAGACACTCATGATATTCTCTAATCATTATCAGTTACTTTTTCATAGCATCTCATCATTTGATACCAAGAATGTTTTCATTATGGAACTTTCTAATCATTTGGATATGACATCGAGAATGCTTTTTTAGTGTCAAATATATTAGGAGACTATATGGTGTATGATTCTAAAGTTTGTTGCTTAGGTGGAGAGTCTAGTTTGGCTTGCAAGTTGCAAAATGTTACTTTATGGATTTAAGCAATCAGCTAGAGCTTGTTAAGGGTGGTCTGACATTTTCCTCTCCAATTTGGTCTACAAAAACGTGTCATTATTTGCTCTTTATACAATACTAGTGAGCACACACACGTGCACATGCACATGTCACAATAAATTTAATAAATTTAAATCAGATGATGGTACAAATATATATTTTGAATATACAATGGTATATAGATACTTTTATATTTAATTAATATTCTTATTTGGAAAATTAAAGAAAAGTTGTAGTAAACACAAAAGTACAACAAAAATCTGGTTGTGAATCTCAGTTTTATTTTTTGATGAAACTTTACCAGCTAGTGTTGCTCTTACTAAAAATAATTAAAAAGGTCATGATATAGACAAAAAAGAGTTGATATGTATCTTCAAGTTATCATTTTGTATAAAAAATTGTAGACTAACATTTCCCCAATAAATGTAAAAAGAAGAATGAAGAATGATGATGATATATGTAAACATACAGAGAGTTGGAGAAAGTCAGTTTTGATTATTAAACCATCCTTTTTGGTTTGTTCCCTTATATCCATAGTGATTTTAAAAGAATAAATAATAGATCCATTATGAAGATCAAACAAATAACATATCGTGTCTAGTATTTTGTTTTGACATATATCGGTGTATTTTTCTTGGTTGTGATTAATCTATCTTATGAACATTAAGTTTTTTTAACCGGTGATGACCATAGTGAGTATATTGTGATGTTGGGTAAATAATGTAACTTCTTTCATATGAGCACACTTCTACCATGCACGTGATAAATAGTGATATTTTAATATATTTTTCTATAAAATGTTTCTCATAAACTTGATAACTTAAAGTGAACATTGTATTTTAATAAATAGCATAAAATATAATGTACACTCGCCATAATTAATTCGTCATACTTCTTGGATTACAAATTAATTAGTATTAAATATAGTATAAGTTGTGATGGACTCAATTTAGTGAGTATATTGTGATGTTGGGTAAATAATGTAACTTCTTTCATATGAGCACACTTCTACCATGCACGTGATAAATAGTGATATTTTAATATATTTTTCTATAAAATGTTTCTCATAAACTTGATAACTTAAAGTGAACATTGTATTTTAATAAATAGCATAAAATATAATGTACACTCGCCATAATTAATTCGTCATACTTCTTGGATTACAAATTAATTAGTATTAAATATAGTATAAGTTGTGATGGACTCAATTTAGTGATGTAACCTTTTTTACTAAAGAAATAACTTTGCAGCAAAATTCATTTAGGTTGATTTATATGAATCTGAAATCATTATATAAGGAAAATAAGACATATATGAAAGCAAGGAGGTAGCTATCTAAAAGTTTAATTCTTATGCATACTTTTTTTCTTCTCATTTAAGGTAACCAATTGAAACTTAATTAATTTATATACTTACATTTGGAATCCTATATTTTATAAAAATTGTGAAAAAAAATCTCCTGAGTGTATTAGAAAATATGTAGATAAACATTTACAACATTTTCACATTATAGTGACAAAGCGAATTGTGATTTTTGTAAAACAAATGTTTTGTTGTGAGTAACTATTAAAAATAATGGTCTTTTTGTTTTTGTATAGTGTGTCTTCTACCACTAACATGAAAAAAACCTAATAAAACTATTAACATCATTTTCTTATAAACAATTATTGAGAAAATTTGTGTGATGTATTGGTATATGGAAAATCAATTGTATTATACAGCTATACAGAAAATCACTATTTTATGTTATTTTAATTTATGCAAAATAAAGCAATTAAATTTATCTATCTGCAATAAACAAAATCTAATTTTAGTGGGCACGTGAATATGTATTTTTGTTAGTAAAATCTACAAAACATAATCATATTAAGAGAATGGTCAACATTGAAAATCATCAACCAAAAATTTGATCAATGAAGTACATGTTATTTGGTAAAATTACATAAAATTTCTTGCCTATGAAGCATGTCTCATGTTAGATTGGACACTTGAATGAGTTTATATTATCTATTCAAATATTAGACATCATGAAGTTTTACATGTTTCTTATTTCTAGTACTAACTTCTATTGTAATAACCGATAGCAAGAAACATATGTACCCCATGGAAGTTATCACGTAAAAGACAGATGTATAACATTTCTACACCACGCTTGTAAAAGATGTATTATATTGTTTCCAATTTTTAAGGTCATGATGTCGAATATTGGAGTGATGAATATATTGAAACTTTAAATTTAGTAAGGTGCACAAAATGGATTGTTATTCTGTTACTTGTAGTGCCCAATCTACTTCTACACAAGCATCATTAGTGTCTACATTAACAATCTCTTACGGAATGGATATGTTGTTAGAGAGTAGAAATAGGTCAAGTCAGGTGAGGAGTGGTCTATTCAAGAACCCAATCCAATTCTAAGACATGCCTCGACCCAGTCATATTGGTTCAATGCTTCTATTATCTTGTTCTTTTGCAAATCACCAAGTATCCAACCCATTTTTGAATTATTTGACATGTTATATAATCTTTTACTCTTTTAGATGTATGCAATATATCTTAAGAAACATTTAATTTAAAATGATACGCAATTGATGCAACGTCTAGTCTTGTATGATAGGCAATGCTGGATAGTAGTAAATATTTATTGATTATTGTGAATGTATTCCTACACTACATGATAAGAAAATCCTTATGCTCGCCATATATACCAAAATAGTTTAAATCATAGAAGTTAGGCTTCTTGCATTATGTGCAGAACCATTTCTTGCTAAGAAAACTTTGCACAAGTTCCAATCATTATCTTCATTACCTTCATTCTCAGAAGATTTGGGCTACACAAATATTATAGATGTGTCATCTGTTATATTTAGGGGGTTGAGCAATACCTTAAAAGTTGTTCTCTTGTTCCATGTTGGTCTGAGTACTCATGTCGCCATCCTTGCAATTTAGGTAATGGTTAACTACAAAGAAACTAAAACAAAAAAACCAACAACCCAATCGTCCTTTCAGATCTTCAACATGATGTTGGAGAAGCTTTGATTTGCCAAGAACCAGGTTCACGACAGTGGAAATAGTAAGAATTGTATACCAGAAATGCATAGAAAACATAAAAACAACGTACTGCATAGTGTTCTTTGTGATCTGGCACGAGCATCTGCCCAGATTCACTCACAAATACTATGCCGAACCTGCAGTTTTGTAGACACATTATTGATAAAAAATATTACACATGTGCGTACTGAACAACGATTAGTCATCCGAGTTGTGTCACTGCATCATATACACACAGTGAGGCATCAGCTTCCAGTAACCGATGATCAAAATTGTTAAAAAAATAATCCATATCGTTCATCATCCAACCAACGCTAATCAATCAGTGGATGAACTGCTTCTTTTTGAGGCATCGCCTAGCACACTGAATGCTCTTGCTTGCCAGGTATGCTGGTTATAGTCTTGTACGTGATTGCTTTTTAGATTTTGATACAACCTGTATGAAGAACGTCATTAGATACTTAAAAACACAGGCAGACTTCCACATATTTTATGATGATGAACCATGTGAATTTGGTTCCAACTGAATGAGATTTGAAAACTCATCGCCACAGTTATCTCGGGCAAGCCGAAGCGGACGGGATGACGTCGTCTTTTCGTTAAAAGTGGGGTGATTTGTTGAGATTACCGGGACTTCAATCGACTGTGAATCCGTGAGAGAGTAGTTAGTTGGGTTTCATCCAAAGATATGTATATGGAGAGAACAGAGTGGTTAGTCAGGGTCAGTAAAACAGAGAGTGGAGAGAGTGGAAAAGGCAGAGTGGGTTTCAAATTGGAAATTCAGAATTAATGGTTGTCAATTCGATTACTAAATGTAGAGAACGTGGATGAAAGTTGAACACGTTTCAGATTTGTTGCGGTTTCAACTAATAAACGTGGTGGGATGGTTTGTTGGGAATTGAAAGAGATGGAAGAGAGGAGAAAGGAAAGGAGAACACAATTGAAGGAGGTAACATTGGCCGTCAGTTTTGGAGGAGTAATATTGAACATGGTAGTCGTGGTGGAAGGAGGGAAAAGAACAAATAAATGTCAAAATTTTTGAAAAAAGAAGAGAAGAGAGAAAGAGTTAAGGAGAGAGCACCATTTTAAAAACAATGCAATCTGATTGGGTGGTGGCATTGCTGTAATTAGTAAAAATTATTCACTCTTTTTATAGTAGTATAGATATGTATATTTCCTAGAGATGTATTACACAAATTGTTAGTGACAAATTGTTTACTCTTATGTTACAGCTCTGCAATCCTGAAAATGTATATACATAAATTTCAAACTTAGGTATTGCACATCAGAGGTAAGTCCTTGGGATGAGTTTTAATAATTGATATATGGTTAAGCCATCTATATAACTATAGATCTTGATATCAAGTTGACGTTAATGAAGGAGATACCTGAAGGACCTATATAGGTGCAAATGCTTAAATTATGGTGGTCTAATACTAAGTGATGGTTATCCAGCAAATATTGCTTCCGTTATGGGTGTGACTAGTTAGTTCATGGAGCAACCCGTATTGGATATCGAGATGTTATCCTAAGAATTTCTTAATAACTCGAAGAACTCCAAGAAAAGGTGGTCTATGAGAGCGATGGTCGTAGAATTGTGTGGGGTTTGCTTTGATCTTTATTAAGATACCTCATAGCTATTGTGCCTTTGTGCGGGTAATCTTATGTCGTGGAAGAGCCAAAATTTAGCCTATCTTGGTTTGGGTTCCATACAAAATCAAAATTCAAAACACAAAGTATGTTGCAAATAACGTGACCTTTCAATTGGTTTGGATGCTTTGAGGGCATTGTCTTTCTATTGTCAAGACAGAATGAGTTGATCATATGCTTTTTACCAATCTTCCTATGTATAAATTATACTGAAACAAGTGTATCAATAATCGAAGAATGCACACAAACAAAACATGAATTCATGATTATTATAGGGCCAATTCATGAATTGTTTGCTTAAATAAAGAATCATGAGTTATTGACAAATGATACAATAATACAACGTGGGCTAGATCCATGTATGAATGTATGATACATTTTTTTCTGAAATGGAGAGTGATGATGGAAACATGTAAAGGAAGGTGGGAGAACCATGGAAGGGAGTAGTAGGAAGGAGATGAAGGCGGTTGTGGCCTTGATGCATGTTGGTAGTGGGATGATGATGTCATTGAAGCTCAGTCTAGACTCTACAGTTACAGGAGGTCAAAAGGAGGGAATGAGTTTGGAGGTGAGAGATAAGATAGATGGTTTATTATTTTTTTAAATTATTGCCATAAGAGTTTGATGACTACCGATACTGCAATGCAAAATGTAATGTTTGGAACAACAAAGATCTTTGTGTCAGGGCCTAGACCATTGGTGTCAAGATGTAATAACAACTAATATAGTTTCACTTAGTTTCTTTTATACAAGTATAGATTATGCCATGGTATTGAATGCCACAAGTTTACATGACCCCTCCCCCACGTGAACTTACATGTGGTGATTGTACTTATTATTGCCTTCTTCATCTATTATTACATGTAGCGTGTCTTATGTCACGGCAATGCCATCGATTTAGCTAGGTCAACTCGCCGGTTGAACAAAGAGTGAAGACTCATGAGCCCATCTTGGTTGATCTCTAGGTCAGGCCTGAAAAACTTAGTCACAAGTTACTTGGGAACCAAGTGGGAAAGTGACCTCCCTACAAGACCAAATGAAACCTCCCTCTTCCAAGGTAGACATAATTATACAACATATTACGGCCACCCCATGTTTTAAAGTGTTTGGGCTATGTCGAGGCATTTTCGTCTCTGATATGACGAAGCATAAGCCTCGAGGCGTTTGAGGCATAAGCCTAGAAATATGTATGAGGGTGTGGTGTTTGTGTGATATAAGTATTATCTATAAGCAAATTAAATTAATCAACTCCTTGAGACAATTTAACAAGAATATGGACTACCACAATAATAAAATGTCATTTATACTGAATAATGAGATATAAATGCTTTTGAATTAGATCCAAATATATAATTAAATGAAGAAAATTAGGGGAAACTTATTTTGGAATTGATAGCAACAAGGAACCAACATTAGTTGAAAATGAGATTCAAAAATCTAACAAGAATATTGACTACCACAATAATAAAATGTCATTTATACTGAATAATGAGATATAAATGCTTTTGAATTAGATCCAAATATATAATTAAATGAAGAAAATTAGGGGAAACTTATTTTGGAATTGATAGCAACAAGGAACCAACATTAGTTGAAAATGAGATTTAAAAATCACCTGCATAGTGATTATAAAGGTCACACATAAATTTTGAAATCAAGATTGATCTCTAATTCAAAAAAAATTATGGAAAAATCATTAATCAGAGATTTAGAGGATGATAATTATTAGAGAGTTTGTTTATATGTGTTATTAAGTGTCTTTGAAATATGGTCCCAAGTATGTCTTGGCCCATTAGGGTTAAGTTGTGTCTGTACGCTTCCCTGTTCTCCTATTTATAGGAGTAGGGTTTCCTCTTATCAATTCAACAATTAGCCGTCTTTTACTTTCTGACATGGTATCAGAGCAGTCATCCTAGGGACCAAAAAGGCCTACGTGAGAGAGGGAAAAGAAAGAATGCCCCTTGCGGGCGGCCGCCGCCCTTGGCGGAGATTGGCTGTCCGTAGGGAATTCCTTCCCTAGTTCCCTGCCTTCTGCCTCGTCCCTCTTCTATCTTAGTACTGGCCACCGCCCTACTGCTGACCTCTTGCCCAAGCCGCCATCAGCCACCTTGCCGCCCGTTGCTCTTGTCTGTCCTCCATCCAGTCGCTACTGCCTACATGTTCATCTCCTGCGCCCAAGCCGCCCGCTCCCTGTGCCACGCAACCAAGACACCTGTCGCCCACTGCCATCATCAATCTGCTGCCTAGCCACTGCTGGCTGCTGCTAAGCCCAGTCGCATGCCCTTACGCCGCCGCCGCTACTCCATGCACCGCCGCCGCCACTAATATCCCCTGCTACACCCATTGCTAGTTCTAGTCCTCCATGATGTCGCAGTCGCCACTGCTGGTCGTCGTGTTGCTGCTGCCTGGCCGCCGCCAATCACCAAACTCTGCTACTGCCCCTTTGCGACCCGCTGCTACTGCCTGCCTGCTACACCCCTTGCTGCTACATGATGGCCCGCGTCAGCACCCTGCTGCCTTGCCGCCATTGGCTACCTGCCGCTGACTCCTGACATTATGCCTTCCTCCGCTACCTGTTGCCTCGCGTGATGTGTGATGCCCCGCCGCCCGTGCCACTCTACCACCCCGCTGCTCCGTGCTGCCCCGCCGACCGCCCTGCTATCCTGCCATATGTTGTTGTTGTCTACCGTGGGCGGTCACCCACTACTTTCCATGCTGCCCACCACTTCTCATCGCTACCAAACAGCCCTTCATGCATTAAAAAAAATATTGTGTGTCCCTAAATATTTTTCTACTGCCCCCCCCCATATACACACTACATATTTTTGCTAACTGGATCCATTTTTTAGCCTAATCGGATTTTTCGGGTCGGGGAAAGATCCATTTGTTTTTCTATCTGGATCTACCTAATCGGGTCATTTTGCACCTTGGCTCGTGTTATCGATTATCCTTCTACACATATCTACCAACAAATTTGATACCTCTACCACTTTTCCTAGCTTTCCACCCCAACCACTCTTTGACTCCTTCGTGCTTGGTGTGAGGGGGAGAATAGGAGGAAGAGAAGATGAGTAGAGGAGAAAAATCAGAAGGATGAGAGAAGAGGAAGTTTATTTATGCTACCATTACTACAAGCTTCTTGAAGAGACTGGTTTCTGGAGATTTATTTCTACTGCCTACTTGTTTGTGTTGAGCGTCTTCTATCCGGCTACGTCATCTACTTTGTTGTTGTGCGCCAGCACTCTCTGGCATATCCGTGTTTTGACACGTTGACTCCCTATTTGTCTGTGCTTTATTTGCACGTTGACTGTTGTGACCCAACACTCTTTGGGACTTTGACCACATGTGCGCCAGCACTCTCTGGCTTGTCCATGCATTGCGCATGTTGACCTTTTTATTGTCTGTGCTTTGTTTGCACGTCGAATTTCTGCTTCAGTGTGTCATCACCCTCTGGCTCGTCCGTTCTCTGTTTCACACGTTGACCCGTCCGTACTTTATTTGTACATTGACTACTACTGCTATTGTGACCCAGCACTCTCTGGGATGCGACGTTAGCGATTGCGATGAAGACCATGATGCTTTGCTGCTGTTTACTATTACTCCAGATGTCACATCTTTTTTATCAAGAAGCTTCTACCACCTGTTTGTGACCTGCACCGGCGACTTGTGACATCCTTCAGATTCAACATGCTTTAGGTTATCTATTTGAGGGGGAGTATTTGAGCGATGAGTGTTTTATTGTAATTTTGAGGGGGAGAAAAATCTTTTATGGGCTCGGTTTATCCTTTATTCTGTTTCTTTGTTTTTAGTCCAACTCTCTGTTTGCAAGCTGATTTGGGATTCTCCCAACTTCAGCTTGAGGGGGAGTATTAGAGAGTCTGTTTATTTATGTTATTAAGTGTCTTTGTAATATGGGCCCAAGTATGTCTTGGCACATTAGGGTTAAGTTGTGTTTGTACGCTTCCCTGTTCTCCTATTTATAGGAGCAGGGTTTCCTCTTATCAATACAACAATTAATCGTCTTTTACTTTCTGACAATAATTAACTTTAACAACTCTTAGTAGGAAACTCTTGAAGAAAGAGTGTAATAATTCCAATGTTGGAAAGTTGGTGGCTAACATAAAGACATTATCATGCAGAACTATGGTTTGTGCCTCAGTCAATCATCAAGACCTAAATGCTTTGAGGCAAGGCTCGAACATTTTGAGGCGTAAGTCTCAATTTAAAACATCGTGGCGTAAGCCTCGAGGCGCAAACATGATAGCCTTGAGAGCTTCGAGATGGGTTTTTGAAAACCATGCCGCCACCTAGCTCAACTAAGTAAAATGGAACATGAGGGCATGGGCTTCAATTGTTGGCCCGGCACAAAATTGTGGTTGATAATAATCTACCTAACATATTGGCCTTCACAGTCCGGGCAAAATAAAATGTGTGATAAGTGGTACCTATATACAGCTATATATGAATATGTACTTTTCGGATTATGTCTAGGATACATAGCATTATGTGATAGTAAGATATATGGTTATCCAATTTGATTTCATATGTATATGTGAACTGTGAAGCAGGTTAACTTGTTAGTTTCTCATCTCTCATATCAGATTTTACAGTCTCCACTACTTTGCCATATAAATGCAAATGAATTGCAAAGGACACTCCACCAGAGTCTAAATTTCGGCGTATTTCATTGTTTCTGTGTTTTTCTCCTCATGTTGAAAGACAAAACCAATGTCCTTTCTTTCAATATGAAAATGAGCACTGGAAACTTTAGTTTGAATTCTAGAGACAATGGAACTAAATAAATTAGTAAAGAACTCTCACTAGTCATTAGATTGCAGATGGAACAGTGCATTACTGTTGCCCAGGTAAAAAGGTGACGCTAAGCTTCTTCCCAGAGGAAGCATTTTCAAAGACATAACAGTAGTCGAATTTGTAGCAAACAGGCCCCAGGCGTATGAACATGTCCCGTATTTCATGGTAACGTTGGCATGAAAGAACAACGTTACAAAAGCAAATGTAGTGAAGCTTATGAACAAATCCAGATATTTTCTTTTCATCGTGATTCATAAGGAAGAGGAGGAGAAAAATCAAATCCGCGACATTACAGGTTTCAGCCAGCTGACGGTCATGCGGGAAGTTAATTTATAATAATCTGCCTGGCGCAGCCAAGCAATGTCTTCGCTACATTTCTCCAGATTGAAGCGTGCGGAAGAGAAGAGAGAGAATCCGCGGGCGGGAAGAGAAGCGGCCATTCCGGACAGATTCTTGCCGATGGCTACTGCCCAGCAGGAAGGAGCCTCAGTCAGTGCGCAGCAGAGGTATTTTGCGCTGGACCGGGGCCAATGTCCGTTCTTCTCAGCCAGGATATATTGCAAAAGATCGTGGTCAGACTAGGAACAGAACCGAACAGTCAAACCGGACATAAGAAGGTGGATCGATGACTGGGTTTGGGTCCGATTGGAACCGTCTGGGCTGGATTGGACCGACGAAATGCAACATCGGACCATTTGGACCAACATAAGCAATGTTTATGATGTTTTTGATACGTTTTGCATTAAACGTTAATGTTCTATGTTTACAGTTTACGTCTAGAAATTTATTCTACTAGACTCATACTAAGATTAAGTACTATAATGCGTGCAAAGTGTACAATTTAATTTCGAATGACAATAACATATACGACACCTGTAATAATGTAGTCACATGTAGTTTAGTTTTAGATTGAAGCTACAATGGGATTTTAAAATGTATCTCGATTGTTTAAATAAGCAATTGAAATAAATAAAATAGTAATTTGATCAATTGAATTGCAAGTTATTATTTAATTCAGAAAATAATATGTATGTTACACATCCAAGTGACAATGAGTCACAAGGGGATCCTCAACATACAAGAATTGTACTTAAATAATCAAATGTACAAGTAGTTCAGAATCATAGGAAACATTGTATACACACGAATGTTAACGTGGAAAATTTCCAAAAGAACTCTTATTCTCTCTTGACTACAAATAAATCAGATTTTTATAATCATATTGACAATTATAACAATCTCAAAATTTCGGTCATTCGTATTCTCTAAAACTCACGTACAAGGATAGATATTAGGTAGTTCCGACACATAATTCACAAATTCATAGATATCTGAATTAGAAATTCACCTAAAACAATAAGCGTAGTGATTAATTCTAAAAGTCAGTTCCAAACAATACATTGGAAGAGGAAACGTTCATACAACTACAAGAGATGGAGATTTCAACATAATTTTAGGGGAAATTAGTTAAGTACAAGAATATAATTTGTTATCCTCTAAGCATAAAGGATGTGTACAATTTAATAGTGATACAACTACTTCTACCACTAAATTATACAAATAGGAGATTAACTATTGGCGTGAAGAAGAAAAGAAGAAGAAAAAGTACGACAAGAATGAAACTTGAGAGTCAACCCATCACATATGGTGAATCCTTGCCTCCTCCATGGTCTCGCACCTTCTTTTTACTTCATTGTTCCTCGAGATTCTTCTCCGTCTCTTCCCTTTTCTCTAAACATGGGAGGGGAAAGTTTTTCTCTAGATCTCCTAAGTTGTGAAGAGTGTTCCAAAACAAATGAATGAATACATTTTCAGGGGGGAACACAAGCTACTATAAATATTTTTTACCAGAAACATGGGAAAACGACATGTCTCAAAGATGACACTTCGTGTCTCATGTGTATCAAAGCCAAAATTCTAAAAAATAATTGAATGACACAATGTGTCATGAGATCGATACATCATGTTTTGGGTAATCATTTTAGTTAGAGAGGTTGACATAGTGTGTCTTGAGATTGGCATATGGTGCCATTTGTTCTTGTGGATGCTACAAAACTTGGGGTTGTTGCTATCATGGAACATGTTGTGTCCTGTGGGTAACACACTGTTTCATCTTTCCCATGTGCTCAGTGATTACATTGAGAGTTGCCAAGATGTGTCTTTCCAAGGACAAATCATGTCCTTGTCTGACATTGGGCACATTTTCTTTGAAGATAGGTGTGTCGTGTCAACCTAAATTTGTGCATTTATTTGCATTTCTCCTCTTTTTCAATGTCTTTGTGTGCACTTGATCCTTTATGTACAAGTGGTGTTGTAACACCCCAAATGCAAACCATAATGGAAAGCATAGAGAACGAACAAAAAATAATCAAAGTGCAATTATAATAACTATACAATTGCAATTATGGGTTGAAAGTATCATATTCTATTTATACTAAATTTATGTACAAGTAAGGTTAGATGTTGAGTTGGAAAAAAATATATCAACATGTTAATAGTAGTGTAAAACAAAAATTGGATATAGTCATCAATAAAAAAAATGATAGTGCAATCCCCCTCATGTACATCCATCATATGCCAGATAGCTCGTACCGCTCATGCATCGGTACCTATGGGGTCGCAATCGTAGGGAAAATGTTCCCATTAGTGTATGTAGCCAAGGTGATAAAATA
Source organism: Alisma plantago-aquatica (assembly GCA_963693085.1). NCBI lineage: Eukaryota > Viridiplantae > Streptophyta > Magnoliopsida > Alismatales > Alismataceae > Alisma > Alisma plantago-aquatica. Next base: position 942,055,455 of record OY856413.1, read on the forward strand.
AGAATAACTATAAATGGTTCATTCATTTCTTAGTTTGATAAATATTATTATCTAAAAATAAATAATATATATAACAAAAATCATGGTGCTAATACTTCAATCTTACTCTAAAAAAGATGAGAATTACATCATAACCTATCAAAACATGAATGTTTGGTAATTACAAGAGAAAGATACGATACATGAAACTTGAATCTGAATATAAATAAGCAAATGAGGAGTTCTTGAAGCTGTAATTCAAGAGGATTATAAAGTAAAAGAAAGATGAATACGTGCTAATAAAGTGATTCAAGGTATAAAATCCACATAAGATGGAGAGAACTCCTGTGATAAGTATGGTATGAGAAGATAAATAAGAACACAGATAGATGAATAAAGTGAAACCTAAGCTAATCTCTCACCAACCTATATGTGTAAGAAAATGTTAAAGTAAATCTTCATAAAATGTGAAAGAAATTAAGGGAGATGATCTCTGTTTAATGAAGAAAATGTGAAATATGATCATCTACCTCTTGATAAGTGGTTGAAAGACATGATAACATAAGAGGACATACACAAGAATGATGAACAATCTGCAAGAAAAGAGTACTGAGATATGATAATCACGATAATTCATATGCTGATGCAAGGAGCCCAAGTTGAAAAAGGTAAAATGATACATAAATAGTTATAACCGCTTGATGAAGGAAGAATCGGTTACCCCTTGCTAGTAAACCCTGGACAGTGTTGTTGTGTGGTGGGAAGTGTGTTTCCCTTTGTGTTTTTCTTTTTTGGGGCACAACTTTCAAGTGGATCATAAACCACTTGGCATGTGTGGATTTGCTGTAATCCTAGAGGTGGATATCTTGATATAGCATGTGGACGCTTTGGAATATTATTTCAATATTCATGATGTTTGTTGATGAGCATGTTTTTTTAGCCTTCTAAGAGTTGGGAAGACTCCTCCTATATGTCCTTAGTTAGTTATGATGTTGGGGAAATCTGGATGAGATTGAGATGTGAGTTCCTGTTGGCGCATGAAGTGGATATCAAGGTAATGAATCCTATTATCTTAGGTGTACCATTGGTACATGAGTTTGAAGGTATGTATCAGATGAGCTTTATAGTGTTCCTCTCCCTTAGAGAGAGAGAGTTGGATGTTGAGATCCTCTACGTGTCATAGATGGCAACTGCCAAGGATAGATGGTTGTGGATCAGTGGACATATGCTACAGTGTTCCTTCCAATAAACTTGAGGTCAGAATATCAATGGATAAGAAGCAGAGTGGATGACATAAGTTGCATGGTCATGGTGAGTTTAGGGCTATGTTGTTTAGACTAATCAATGCATCAATAGTGTTTATGGACTTGAGGAACAGAGTGCTCAAGTTGTGTCCTTATGAGTTGGGGCAAGTTTTTAATGGTAACATCTCAATGTAGTTCAGAGATGATTAGTATCTTCGATAAGCCTTAGGATTATTCAAAGAGCAATGATTGTGTGCCAAGATCAACAAGAATGAGTTTGAGGATTATCTAAAGTATCCTCTTGGATTTATGATACAACTTCTAAGTGTGTTATATGAATTCTAGTAAGGTGAAGAACATGCAATGGCAGTAAGTATGGCTTTTGAGTAATGTGTTGATAAAATAGATAGAATAGTTCAAGATGATAGCTAGAGTCCCAAGTTGAAAGGTACTACTAGAGTTGTATAGGTGGCATAACAGTTCTATGTTCCATGGTTGAGGGAGTGTCACCCTAGTATAAGACAAGTGATACAAATAGTGGAGGTGGAGTTGCATGAGAATTTTTCTTATGTGGAGGTTTTTATGTTAACCCCAGAAGATACATGTAGGAGTTGAGGGAGAAGAATATGACTTCTATGAGAATGATGTGACATCATGATGAGATGGAAGTAACCATCACTAGTACAGAAACTATCACTAGTACAGAAACTATCACTGGCGTCGGTTAAAACAACCATTTCATGTTGGTTTAAAACTGACACCTAAGTGAGCAACACTATAGCCACAGGCCGAAAACATCAGTTCTTTGGGGAAGACAAAACTGACGTCGGAGATCTAGTGGTCGGTTGTGTGGATAAAAGAAACTGACACCTATCATGATGTACCAGGTCACATTAATAACTGGTAAAGGATCCTAAATCGTTAGTGTGATACAAAATGACACCTATCATGATTTATAGTGTTGGTTGCATCCCAAATAATCGACGGTTTTGATGTAACGTGATGGTCATATCTAACAAACTGACACCTATGATATGCTACCCAACAAGGCCGTGATGTCCAACATGACCATTTTGGTTTTGTCCTTTAATGTCATGTGTTTTACTAAAACTGATGACTCAGGCCTAAAGTGTCAGTTTTTTTGATACAACTAACGACCAAGTTTTTTTAATGACAGGCCTACAGCTTGCTGCGTGGGTGGTTAGCAGGATGCAGAACCTTGCAGTTCAATTCTGAACTTCATTTATGAACTACAAGTTAACAACATCATGTGAGTTCAGCTGAACAACATGCCACCAAACCTGCAATAACAAACATAATATGCACATAATACACATCACAGTCTACATTCCAGTCAAACTCTTCCAAAAAATCATATGACATGTTTTCAATTCATATTTCAAATACAGACACATGTGTAGCTCTTCCAAAAATCTAACATAATTGTAATAGACTTGCATAATATTGTAGGTATCAAAAAGATGTCTAATTCTATTACATAATTGTAGTAGACCTTATAATATTACAAAAAAACCTTGGTGCAGGGGGTTGTATGAGCCAGGGACACTGTTCAAATATCTAATGGATATACTTTGGGATTTAGTCATCTCTTATGATGGTACTATTAGACACATGTGCAGCAATTCTATTGTGCAGTTTGAATATGTTGCAGATGTTGCAACTATGTGCAGAACTAAATATCTAATGGGTATACTTTGGGATTTAGTCATCTCTTATGATGGTACTATTAGACATGTGCAGTAATTCTATTGTGCAGTTTGAATATGCTGCAAATGTTGCATCTATGTGCAGAACTATGAATCTTCTTGATAAGAAGATTCATAAATCTGCACATAGATGCAACATCTACAGCATATTCAAACTGCACAATAGAATTGTTGAACATGTGTCTAATGGTACCATCATAAGAGATGACTAAATCCCAAAGTATAGCCATTAGATATTTGAACAGTGTCCCTGGTTCATACAACCCCCTGTAGAATTCATCATACTCTTCCCATAAGATTGCAAAGTCTTCTTTGGTGTCCTCTTCATGAGTAACATCTGTGTCCTCTTTGATCTTGGAGCACAACATCGACAACTACAAAAAATAAAAATGTTTAACATAATAAATAAAAATACAAATTTGAGCACATGACATTGTATTTTTTTTCAAATACCAACTAATATCACTCACCATATCACTGTGGTCCAATGTTTATAGTTGGACCATCTTGTCTTCCTTTAGATGTTGAAGGAGTGACTGTCTTTTTCTACCACTTTGGAATGGGTGTTACATGTTCAAAACTAGGTGGCAGTCCAATATTTATGGTAGGATATGATGATTGATGGTCTTCTTACTCCTCTGAGGAATTGTCTTATGACTCCTCTAAGGAATCGTCGACCCATAGAAAGTTAGGTGGTTGTTTATCTCCAAAATGAAACTAGAAATCCCACACATACTCCTCATATTCTTCATCGGTAGAAAACAAACTATGATAGTAGCTATTACTTGAGACAATTGAGGCGATAGCAGTATGGAGATCACGTGATGGTGCAATAGAGTGTTGGCTCAAGAGTTTGGTGATGGAACATGACATCCACATCTAAAAAATAAAATCAATGACCTTTCTCACTGAGGGCAAAGGTAAGATGTGAACATGGCTAACTGTTGTGCAGTAGCTTTTCCAAAGAAAGGCATCCTGGATATCAATATGAATGCAAGATGGGCACCATTGTATGATCATTGTGTCATCATCATCATCATCATCATCATCATCATCATCGTCGTCGTCATCTTCATCATCATCATCATCATCACCATCATCATCATCATCATCATCATCTTCACCATTACCATCACCATCACCATCACCATCACCATCACCATCACCATCACCATCACCATCACCATCACCATCACCATCACCATCACCATCACCATCACCATCACCATGATCATGATGATGATGATGGTGATTTTGATGGTGATGATTGATGATGATGACGATGATAATAATTGATGATGATGATGATGATCATCATCATAATCATCATTATCACCCTTTTGCTAGGTTTTTTTCTAGATAGCACTCAATGCATGACCATGATACAATTATTACTCTACATGCATGATCACATTTGAATCAAATAATGTTTTGATATGAATTAATTAATTTTAATATTATAAATGGTGATTTACTAGTTATATCAATTAATTAATATTGCTTTCTTTCTCTCTTGTTAGTGATTGGTGTTCAAGAACAGGATAGGTGGTACACACATTCATTACCGAACCCTAAAGCCTAATTTGTAAATCATAAACCCTAATATTTAAACCCTAAACCCTGATATGTAGATCATAAACCCAAATATATAAATCATCATCATCATCATCATAAATATCGCCATCATCATTATAACATCCCTGACCTGAGTTATGAACTAACCCTAGGTGTTTTGCTTAATTATGTAATTAGGTACTTGTTATTATCTTTTGGTATGTAATTAAAGCTTCTGAGGAACATATAATTCTTTTTCTGTCCCTTTTGAACAATGTTGTAATATTGTTTTGTAATACATGGACCTATGTGCAAATTACCCAATTAAAAGGGGTTAACTTGCAAATTGCACATGTTAAGATGTTCCTTTGTTGTTGAGACATCATAAGGATGAATATGATGAAGTATGATGGATTCTCCAAGCTTGGACACCAAGATGCAGCTTGTGGAGCAATCCTTGTACTTAAAACTCTAGTTTTGGTGTAAAGTGCAATTTACCCAAAATATGGGGTGCAACTTGTAAAATACACCTTCTAGAGTATCTTTTATGACTCTTGGCATCATTTAGAGTAAGAATTATGAAGAGGGCACTTCAATTGAATAATCAAATAAGAATGATAACCCTTATAAATTAAATAATCAAGTTAAAAGCCTAATAACCCTTCTATATGTGCAACTTAGTAAAAAGTTGGCTTTCTTCACCTTTAGACCTTGGGTTTAAGATGAGTTTTGCTTAAGTATGGAAGGTAGAAACGTGTCTTAGAAGAAGGGAAGGACCTAGATGAGAAATGGAGAAACAAGTTGTCCTTATGTTGGAATTTCACCCAAAGTATATATACACCTTTCTTTTACAACCAAGGGATCGTTTCCCTTTCTCTATTCCCTTATCCCCTTGCTAAACTGACTGAAAGCAGATATTTGGAGCAGAGGAGGATGGCTAAGGAGTTCTAGGTAAGGTTTTGTCATCTTCTTTCTCGGATTCATGGAGGAATTCATGGTGCAAGGTTGGTTTTATGGTCTTCTTTACTTGTTTCTTCTTTCTAGCCGATCTTTCCCAACCAATTCTTGGAGAAACACCCTTGTCCGACCTGTGGATCTCAATACGCCATTAGAGGCCTGGAAGCTTGAAAGCTTGGAGCTCTAGGAACGACCTTAAGGTGGGTTTTATAACTCTAAACCCTTAAACTTTGTTATGCATCTTTCTTTCTTGCAAAAGTAGCTTGTTCTTCTTTCCCCCATCCTTCCTTGCTTTCTTGCAAATAAAACCACGAAGAGCAGACCTTTATCTGGAGGTAGAAGAAGATGGGTGTGATTACCAATGTTACTTTATCAAACGGTCTTGCCTCCCCCCCTGGTCAAACGGTTTGCAAAACCGTTTGAAGGGCAAACAGTTTCACAAGGTCGGTTGGAGCAAACGGTCTCCAAGACTGTTTGGTTGAGTTGACCAAGCGTTAAACATTTGAGATTTCTGTTCATAATTATGTTGGTTGATAACCCTCCAAATTTGAAGGATTAACTCCCAAGGAATCGTGAGTTGAAAGCTAATCAATTAGGTAAACCTAATTGAATTAAGTGCTGATTTTCAACCTGATTAACTTGACCTTTTTGGGAAAACGGTTTCAAAACCGTTTGAGTGAGTTGACCAAGCATTTACCATTTGGGATTCCTGTTCATAATTATGTTAGTTAATAACCCACCAAATTTTATAGGTTAACTCCCAAGGAATCATGAGTTAAAGGCTAATAAATTAGGTAAACCTAATTGGATTAAGTGCTGATTTTCCAACCTGAATAACTTGAACTTTTTGGGAAAACGGTTTCAAAGCCATTTTAGGGCGTTGACCAAGCGTTGACCGTTTGATATTACTGTTCATAATTATGTTGGTTAATAACTCACCAAATTTAATTGGTTAATTCCAAAGGAATCATGAGTTGAAGGCTAATCAATTAGGTAAACCCTAATTGGATTAAGTGCTGACTTTCAACTTGATTGATTTGACTTTTTGGGTTTTCTTGCCCAAACGGTCTCAAGACCGTTTGGGGGTCACCCAAGACCATTTTAAGGTCTAGGGTCAAGTATGGATATGTGTTTGAAGATCCAAATATGTGGTATGAACCCTAATCGGCTAAGTGCTGATTTTGCAAGTGATGAGTTGATTGTTTTGGGTTGATTGGCCCAAACGGTTTCAAAACCGTTTGGGGATCACCCAAACGGTCTCAAGAACGTTTGGGGATCACCCAAGACCATTTGGAGGTCTGGGGTTAAGTATAGTTGACCAATTGAAGGTCCAAAGGTACACAATTACAAAGCAATCAATTGCTGATTTGATGATCAACTCAATAGCTCAAACCCTAATGATTTTTCACTAGAATCCAAGGGTTGGGTGAGCCAAACGGTCTCAAGACCGTTTGGAACTCATCCAAACGGTCTCAAGACCGTTTGGAGGTCACCCAAGACCGTTTGGAGGTCTAGGGTGAGTATGGTTAAGCAATTGATGATCCAATGTTACTAAGTTAAAGTGTAATCAATTGTTGATTTGGTGATCAATCCAATGATCCAAACCTTAATTGATTGACTTGGATTTTGATGATATGATGGGAAAACAGTATCAAGACCGTTTGGAGGTCATCCAAATGACCTCAAGACCGTTTGGGGTCAGGTCATACCCAATTTGGATGATGGTTCTATGGTTTCAAAGTAACTAGTCTTACATTGATTAGTATTGAAGGATCATTGATTCCAAACCCTAATTCAATTGAATCAAACCCTAATTGATGAACAATTAAGGGTTAATCAAGGAAACCCCATCTGAATATTATTAGGCAAACCCGTTCCCTTGCCCCTCTCGCTCCGGCGATTAGGGCGTCGCAAGCCGTGAACGTCTACCCCCTCTAGATTAGGGTTTCCCCTTGCAGGTTCAAGTGTGGTGAGCTTTGGGTTCTGGCTCCATGGCGTCGGAGCTGGCAGAGCGGTATGCGGATCTCAGACTTTCAGATGAAGAGGACGCACCGATAGATGGCGGGCTGCTGTGTGACGATGATGAGGGCGAAGACCAAACGGAACTGGCACTGGTGGGGCGTTTGCTCACGGATCGATCTTTTAACCTGAAGGCAATGGAAAGAACCTTGACGCAGGCGTGGAGTCTACGCGAGGAAGTGGTCTTCAAGAAACTGGAAGGGGAAGTGTTTGTCATGCAATTCTCACACTGGCGGGACAAACAGAGGGTGCAAGAGGGCGCACCATGGAACTTCGATGGTAGGCTGTTGCTTTTCAAGGAAATCGACAAGGAGGAACAACCAGGAGGTATACAGATCAACGAATCACCGTTTTGGGTCCGACTGTATGGTTTGCCGTTGGGTTACCGAGGGGAGAAGGCAGTGAAGGAGCTTGCGAGCCGAATTGGGGCGGTGGTGGCAACGGATCGCGACGGGTCGGGGTGGGACTCGTCGGTCAGAGTCCGAGTGGTATTGGACGTGACACGACCCTTGCGAAGATCCTTAAAACTGAAGGTGAAAAGTGGGAGGATTGCGGAAGTGGAAGTGAAATATGAGAGGCTGGGGATGTTTTGTTTCAACTGCGGCAGGCTAGGGCATGTTGACAAGGACTGCGAGGCTCAAGCGGAGGACGGAGCACTGCAGCAACGATGGGGGAGATGGTTGCGTGCATCACCGTGGAAGAAACCTAGGGGAGAAGGGAACAGGGAGGAAGGCGGGGGCGGTGCTAGACGGAAGCTAACGTTTAGGAAAAAGGAGGAGGCGGAAGATACATATCAGACGAGAGAGGAAGATGAAGAGTGCAGCGTTGGGGGTGGGTTAAGGGATGAAGGCGGAGGGGAGAGAAGGCTAGAAGGGCAGGGTACAGGGGGGAGGCGAGGGCGGAAGGAGAGTGAGGGATGGGAAGATGAAGGACAATAGGGGGAAAGAAACTCTGTGGCAAGAGGGGGCACTGGAGGGAAGGATCGAGACGGAGGGGGGAGATCGGCGGATGACGAAGCAGAAGGCAGGGGGAGAAGGGTGGTTTCGGCGAAGGGTCGGGAATCGCAACCCAGACGAGGGCCAACAGGGGGAGCCCGCGGGGTGGAGTCGATGAAGATAAGGGATCGGGCGGAGGACGTGGACGGGGAGCGCGAGCAACCTGCGGGCATGAACAACAGGGGGGAATTGGCGCGCGAACAGGAGGTGCGGAGGTATATAAGAGAAGATCTCATAGGCATGCAGAGAAAGGTCCGATTGAGTGAGGCAGCATCAGACACAATTCCGGGGGAGGAAGAGGAAGAGGCAACGGCGTCTGTAGACACAGCTGAGGGCAGTTCCCACAACCCGGGGGCGACCAGGGAAGCGAAGCGGGGCACAGACCGGCAGCAACAAGAGGACGGGAGGAAAGAATTCACGAGCATGATGGAGGGCACAAACAGGCTAATCCGGGAGGTATTGCCAGGGGTCCAAGGGAGAACGAACGAGGCAGTGAACAAGGTAGCTACCGATCCATATGAGGATACACCCCACGCATCAGAAAGGATCATGACGAGAGCACAAAAGAAACAGGAGAATAGCCATAAAGGGAAAGGGGGAGGCAAGCAGACTAAAGGGAAAAAACGTCACCAACCATGGGTCTATAAAATGAGCAGAGGCGCAAGGCTGGGAATTCCGGAAGAGGAGGTGGTGTGGGAACTGGCTACAGGGAAGAGAGGGAGGTGTGAAGAGGCCTGTGACATGGACCTTGATGTGCTGCCAGTGGAGGAAAGCGGAGGAAAAAGACACAGGATGCTCAGGGAGGACATATATGACTGTGATGGGGTCATCTTGACTCAAGTAGCGGAGATTGGTGGAGACCAATCCCGCGAAGAACAATGAAAATCTTCAGCTGGAACTGTCGGGGAATGGGTGACCCTGACAGGTGCAAAGCTCTCCGGGCGTGGGTGTGGAGAGAGCGCCCAAACATAGTTTTCGTTATGGAAACTATGATAGCTGACAGGAAGTTGGAGGAAGTAAAGCGTAGGTGTGGTTTCTCAGATGGCTTATGCATCTCGAGTGTGGGGCGAGCAGGTGGTCTGGGTTTGTGGTGGAAGGATGCGGATGTGGAGGTGGAAAATTATTCTCACAGGCATGTTACAGCTGTGGTTAGAGATAGCTTCACGGGAACAACATGGAAAGCGGTAGGGATATATGGGTGGGCACAACAGGCGGAAAAGTACAAGACATGGGACCTGATGAGGAGTTTAAAGGCTGAAACAGACGACCCGATTATTTTCTTTGGGGACTTCAATGAGATCGTATCCAATGCAGAGAAACAAGGAGGCCCGCCAAAAGAGGACAGATTCATGCAGGATTTCCGAGACGCCATAGATGACTGCGAACTGATGGATTTGGGTTTTGAAGGAAACACCTTCACATGGAAAAGAGGACTTACGGAGAGAACTCTAGTGAAGGAGAGGCTTGACAGATTCCTGCCTAATTTGGAGTGGAAAGAGCTTTTCTTACATTGCAGGGTCATACACCTACCCATACATGAGTCGGACCATGCACCCATCATCCTGAAGGCGGACAGGAGAAACAAGAATAAAAAGAGGAAGGGGCACTTCATGTTTGAACCTATGTGGGCGGGGGAGGAAGAAGTTTCTGATATTATTCGGGAGGCATGGGAGGCGGGAGAAGGGCGGGAGTTGGGAATCAAGTTGAGACAATGCCAGGAGAGTTTGAAAGGTTGGGCTAGGGAGAAGTTTGGGGAAAGGAGAAGGAAGGTGAGGGAGCTGGAGAACGAACTCAAGGGGTTACAAGCGCTACCACCGGACCAAAGGAACCTTGACAGGGCGGAGGAAAAATCAAAAGAATTGCAATACTGGCTACAGAAAAATGAGGAGTATTGGGCTGCGAGGGCAAGAGTCAAAGAGTTGAAAGAAGGGGACCGTAATACAGCATACTTCCACCAAAAAGCGTCCAACAGGAGAAGGAGAAATTTCATTGAAGGACTTATGGATGAGCAAGGGGTAATGAAGACACAGGAGAGGGAAATTGTGGCAGTCATTCAGAGACACTTCTCGCAGCTGTTCCAATCAAGCAATCCTACAGATGCTGAGGTGGCTACAAGGGGGTTGCAGATGATGGTGTTGGAGGAACAAAGAGCGGAGTTAGAGAAGGACATAGAGGACGAGGAGGTATGGGCAGCACTCCAACAAATGCACCCCAACAAAGCACCTGGACCGGATGGTATGAAGGCGATGTTCTATCAAAAATATTGGGGGATTGTAGGGAAAGATGTGGCCAACTACATTAAGGGGTGGTGGAAAGGAGAGGAGAGAATTGGAGATGTAAATGATACTCTAGTGGTGCTCATCCCAAAAGTTGACAAGCCAAAGACCATAGGGGAGTTCAGACCGATCAGCCTTTGCAATGTGGTGTATAAGATAGCATCCAAAGTTATGACAAACCGGTTGAAGCCTATTATGAACTCTATTGTTTCGGAGAACCAAAGTGCTTTTGTACAAGGCAGACTGATAACTGATAACGCCCTTATTGCATATGAAGTGTTTCATTCTATGAAGAAAGATAAGGGAAGGAAAAAAGGGAACCTTGCTCTAAAGCTAGACATGTCCAAAGCGTATGATAGGGTGGAGTGGTGTTTCCTTGATGCTACCATGGAGAAAATAGGTTTTGGGCAGAAGTGGAGGTCGAAAGTCCAAGAGTGCATAACGTCAGTCCAGCATGCCTTTGACATTAATGGAGACAGAACCCAAAGCTCAAGGCCAGTACGAGGACTTCGCCAGGGTGACCCTCTTTCCCCATATCTTTTTATTCTATGTGCGGAAGCTTTCTCTACCTTGATTACTTTAGCAACCCGTAATGGCCTTCTACATGGCATCAAGCCATGTAGAGGTGCACCCTGTATCTCACATCTCTTCTTTGCAGATGATAGTATCCTTTTTGCTAGAGCAACCACCGCCGAATGCTTGAAGATAGCTGAGCTTATCAGCCATTATGAACAGGCATCGGGACAACTGATCAATTTCTCAAAGACGGAGGTTGTTTTCAGCAAAGGGGTAAAGATGGACAAGAAGGAAGAGTTGAGGCAGCTGCTAGGCGTGCGGGTGGTGGACAAGCATGCAAGTTATTTGGGTCTACCAACAGCCATGGGAAGGTCCAAAAAACAAGTGTTCAGTTTCATAAGAGACAGGGTGTGGAGGAAGCTGTAAGGATGGTCGGAAAAATTGTTATCTAAGGCAGGAAAGGAAGTGCTAATCAAAGCCGTAGCCCAGGCCATACCCACATATGTTATGAGTATTTTCCAGCTGCCCGCGAGAATTATTGCGGAGTTACAAAGGATGGTAGCTAGATTTTGGTGGGGAGCGAAAGACAAAAAAAGGAAGATGTCATGGTTAAGTTGGGAGAGGATGTGTAAACCGAAGAGACAAGGGGGAATGGGTTTCCGAGACTTCCAGACCTTTAACCAAGCTCTTCTGGCTAGACAGTTATGGCGAGTCGCAAACAACCCGGAAGCCCTTGTGACTAAAGTACTTAAGGCTAGGTACTTTCCGAGCACATCCATATGGGACGCGAGAAGAGGCTACAATCCAAGCTTTACATGGCGGAGTTTATGGGGAGCAAAGGCGCTGTTAAAGGAAGGGTCTCAATGGAGGGTGGGTGATGGCAGGGAAGTGGATATTTGGGAAGATAAATGGTTACCAAAAGAAGATGATACTCTGGCAAGGTTCAAAAGAGAGGAGGGCCCAAGCTACAGCAAAGTGAAAGAGCTGATTACAGATGATGGCACACAATGGGAGGTAGAGAAAGTCAAAGAATGTTTTCCGGAACCATATGCATCTCGTATATGTGCGATTCAACTGAGTTGGCGGCGACCCCATGATAGGCTTATGTGGTGGCCCTCCAAGGATGGAGAATTCACGGTGCGTTCAGCATACTGGTTGGGACTTCTTGGGAAAGAGGAAGCACGGAGGTATGGGCAGCGCCATGGGGATGATCTATGGAAGAAAATATGGCTGGCGGGATGGAGTCCGAAAACTGCACACTTTCTATGGAGGACATGCACGGGCTGCCTCGCGACACGTGGGAGGCTCCACGACAGACATTGCATCGACGATGGTACGTGTACTTTGTGTGGATCAGAGAAGGAGACTCTATCTCACATGTTTTTCCGTTGCCCCAATGCCGTGGAGATTTGGGAGCAAACACCATCGGAAGTGCAGGAGTGGGTGGATGGCCACCGGGATGAACATATAACGCGGGCTGTGTGTGTGGCTCTGGACCGGAATTCTTTGGAGGAAAAAGTGCACATGATAGCTGGGCTATGGTCAGCATGGAGAGCTCGGTGCCATCGCATATTCCAAAACAGTGATGTCAAGGTTAAATATATGTTGAGGGACGCGTTGGTGATGATTCGCGAAGGAAGGATGCAACACGGTGGTGTGGGGAGAACAACTGTAGTACGTGAGGGGCTGGGGCAGGATCGTGTGCATGGAGGCAACGGGGATGTGCGGGCTGTGCATGCACGGACCGTGGACGGCCTCGGCGCGGGGCAAACTGACCGAGGGGATGGGGGGGGTAGGCAGGAAAGGGAAGAAGCAGTGGACGGGGCTGCGCGGGATGGCCCGGACGCCAGTAGCGCGGGAAGCTGGGGATACGAGGGGCAGAACGTTGCTGGCAGGGGAGAGGGAGGGGCAGGGGCGGCAGGCGACGTCGGAGGGAGGGATGTTGAGGTCGGGGATGATGGTCGAATGGATGGGAGGGGGAATGGATGGAAGAAACCGGAGGAAGGAAGGCATAAGATCAATGTGGATGGCTCGGTCGGGGAGGATGGGGGAGTGGGGATCGGGTGGGCGGTCAGGGACGATAGGGGACTATTGGTCGCGGTAGTCGGGGAAAAGGCCAGAGAAGGGACGGATGTCGCGATGGCTGAACTGTTAGCCATCAGAGGTGCGCTGAAGTGGGCAAAGGTGAGGGGATATGGGGACATTGAAGTCGAGGCGGACTCTTTGGAGGCCATCCACGCAGCCAATAGCAAGACAGATCGGCGGGACTATATCGGCTCGATAGCGGAAGACGTCAAAGACCTAGCTCTTCAATTTTCTTTCTGTAGTCTACGTTATGTTAGCCGTAGGTATAACAGAGTCGCTCACGAGGTGGCCAACTTGGCCAGGCGGGGGCATGCAGATAGTTTTTCTTTATCGAGTCATTTCCCTTTGAACTTACAGCACCTTGTAGACTTTGATTTGAGTTCGTAGTAATAGACGCGGGGAACCCCAATCATAGGGTTCTCCGTCCCCCTCTCAAAAAAAAAAATTAAGGGTCAAATCAGTTGAAGGATGACCTATTAAAATCAATTGAGGTATGAGTATAGGTCCAATTGATGATTGGTTCCATGAATTCATTGATTGAAGGAATCAACATTGAAAACCCTAATTCAATTGGATACCTTATGTAATGGAGGTCCAATGTGCAGATTGAATATTTGAGAATTAAGATGATGAATGTTCTATTGATCCGATAATGATTAGTAATGATAATCAATGAAGGTACAAAGGTTGAAACCCTAATAGTACCTAAGTGACTAGTACCAATTAAAGGGAGAATTCTTAATTGTTTATAGGATTAATAGCTTGACACACTATGTTAACCATAGTAGTATGTACTTGATTGAAGGGTTGATGTGACCTAATCAAGTTGAAAGAATGAAAGATTAGAATACATATATATATATATATATATATATATATATATATATATATATAAATATGAATCATGTAATGATCTTCTGTAGAATGACCGTGTAAGGGAGCACGGCCGTGGTAGCCTTAACTTGCATGACCGTGCAAGGGAGCACAGCCGTGGTAGCCTTACTTTGCACGACCGTGCAATGTGGCATGGCCGTGGTGTCCTATAAAGAAATTGAAAAGTTTTGGTATTGTGCTGACATTGTTATATATGCATGTCCTTATTTGTATAAGTCATACAGGTTGATATTATGAGGTGATCATAGCCAGGTAAGAGTTATGATGTCATATTCCTTGAAAACAATTATAAGCTTTTAGAGTAATGATATGTGAAAAGTATATACATTGCTTCAATCATGGTCATGTTGTTAGATGACTTGATGCTTATATGCCACTTGGTAGCAAGTGTTATGATAATCTGAGGGTTTGAATAACCATGTTCCTGAATCATATGATGAGATGGTTAAGAATTAATATCCATATGATAACTGATGTGAATTAAACTTGATACATTTAGTATTCTTCTTTTATAGTAGTGTTTTAATGATTAATGATTGAGAACATGTTTAATGCTAAAAGAATGCTAAAATGTACCTAAATAATCAAGTATAATCATATCATGTAGAGCCCTGATCATAGATCCATCATTGTCAGAAGCCAAATGATGGTGAAACAGGTTTTCCTAAGGGAACTCCTGGATCACATACTTTTGAGTATGTGGGGGATTATGGACGCAAATATCCTTACGTCCTAGTGTAGGAATTTATGTAGATATATCTTAAATCTATCAACCCTTCACTATATGTTTATGCCGGTATGATGTATCACTAATCTCCCAAGGGAAACTTTAATGCCGCATCGATGAGAGATAAACAAGAGATCTTTCGATGATGAAGAGAGTACAGAACGCCACTGTAACTCTAATAGCGAAGTGCCAGAATACCCTGGTAAGCTATTGTAGCAGAGACACGAGATGTCCTGCATGTTGATCCTCACACTAACTGAGGAAGATGAGGTCATAAGAATCCGACTCTTTTGATGACCTATGTATGATACCGATGCGACTTAGTAGTGATCGGTTGGAGTATGAGCGGCATACCTCATCTCCGCAGGGCATGATAATGATTGAAAATCATAATCATCCGTGTAGCATAATTGCTTAGGTTGAACTATGAGAAACAATGATTGATGTTACATTGTTTATAAATGCTCTAGTCAAGTAACTAGTATACATGTTCTTCATATTCCTTATGGATATGATTGCTTAAGTAAATGTTGTCTTACTTAATACCAAATCTATTGTTGAATGTCTTAAAGAGTATATTGCTTATGTTAATCTTTTATTGCTATAACAAAGCTTCCGGCGGTGAGTTATAACTCTCGCTGGGACAATTATTCAAATTATCTCACCCCCGTGGGTTTCGACTTTTTAGGTGGACGTCGAGGACAGAGGAACCAATCCGAGGGTGGGCAGTATCAGCAACAGCAACAGCAACACCAGGGGCAGCAGTGAATCTCAGGTGGAGATACTGACTGTCGAGTCTCGTAGATAGTATGTCTTATGTTGTCTATGTACTCTCAGGTCCTAGGAGTCAGTAGGTCTGAGGTTTTTGGCTTAGTGCCTCGAGATTTTGTATCTTGCCTTCTTCAGATAATAAGGAAATGGATGTATGTAATCACAGAGATGAAATGTCAAGTTAAGATGTAAACTGTTTACCTTATTTTCTTATAAAGGAGTTATGGTTTAAAGTTCTCTTTCCAAAAAGTTTTAAAATTTAGTGATTTTTCAGTATTCCGCTGCTAATAATTCGCTTCCTCATTAGTTAATCTCGTTTTCCGCGATGGGTCATCTCAATTTAGTGGTATCAGAGCTCTAGGTTTGCCGAGTCTATAGAGACATTGGACTTAGGATGTCGAGTCTATTCTTAGTGTTTTCCAGTATATCTAATAGTGTCTTCTGCTCCTCATGAGAAGAAGATAAGTTAAGGATGTCTGGACCACATGAGGAATATGTGGCAGAGAGTAGCGTTGCTGCACCACGAGAAGGTGCAAGGAACCAGGAGATAGAACAACCTGTACCTGAGCCACCCCAGTTCAATCCAACTGACATGGGGAATCCAGCCATCCAGACCATATTTGGGCAGTTTATGACTGCCATGACACACATAACAGATAGGATGCCAATGCCTGCACCTAGGGCACCTACCCAACCTGAAGGACAAGGAATCGTCAAGACGTTTGAACGACTTCGCCGAGTTGGAGCAACCGAGTACTTTGGAACAGCTAATCCCGCAGATGCCGATCTGTGGTTGACCGAACTAGAGAAAGCTTTTAGAATCCTAAACATCCCAGAAGCTGAGAAGGTTGGACATGCTATCTATCTTCTCAAAGGGAGTGCTGGTCATTGGTGGACCATGGAAGAGCAGAAGAGACCTGGTGTGGAGGTTGCATGGGAAGTCTTCTGATGGGAATTTATTAATAGATATTTCTCTAAAACGTTCCTGGATGAGAAAATCTCTCACTTCGAGAGGTTAAGGCAAGGTATGATGAACATTAGTGAGTACGAGGCTAAGTTCATGGAGTTGTTGCGGTTTTGTCTACACATGGCTGCTACAGATGAAGAAAGGATTAGACGGTTCGAGAAAGGGTTGAACGCTGAGTTGACTACTCCCGTATATGCCCTAGAGAACCGGGAGAGGTTTGCTACCTTTGTTGAGTCAGTCCGAAGGATAGAGAGGTCCGTAGTAGAGAAGAGGCAAACCCATAAGAGATATCCTCAATTCCAAGGATCTTCATCTAGAGACTTCAAGAAGCCTAGATTTTCTGCGTCTATACCACCACCACCTAGACCTAGTGCTCAGACATAATGGACACCGAGTAGAGGTAGAGGATGAAGCCTAACACTACAAGGGGCTCGCAGTTCAACATCTATGTCGGTTACAGGACCACCCAGACCACAACAACAAGAGAGAAGTTATTATATATGTGGCAAGATGGGGCATCTGATGAAAGACTGCAGAGCTAGACCAGCAAGTGTAACCCAACCACAGAGGCAGGGTTAGCAAGGATCGCAGAGAAGACAGTTTCCAGGAGGAGCTAGAGGGTGTGGACAAGCGTCCCAAGTTGGATCGTCAGCACCGAATCAACCACAAGAAACAATAAGATTCTATGCAATGAATCCACCTGATGCAGTGATCAACCCTCGGGTTGTGGCAGGTCATATGAAGTTGTTATATTCTGATATGTCTACATCCTGCATTGTATCTGTTTTGATTGATCCGGGTGCTACACACTCCTTTATCACTCAAAGGATGATTCGTAACTGCAATATGACAATTATTCATAGAGCAGATAGTCTGTTGCTAGAGACTCCGTTGAGAGGGTCTGCTGTGTTACAGGAGGTATGCTCTTCCTGCATCCTTTTCTTTTCTGAACACTGCATTCAAGTGGATCTTATACCACTTGAGATGCAAGGATTTGACATAATCCTTGGGATGGATACCTTAGAAAGGTATAAGGTTGTTTTGGATTGTGAATCGAAGCAAGCTGTGTTTGCTGATGAAAGCGACACATGGATCTTTCAAGGAGAGAGAAAGATTCTACCCACATGTCTTGTGTCAGCTATGGTTGCTGAGAAGCTGATGAGGCAAGGATGTTATGCATTCTTGGCCCATGTGGTAGATACTACCATGGAAAGTCCTAACCCTGCTGAAGTTCCTGTAGTCAGGGAATTTGAAGATGTATTTCTAGAAGAACTTCCAGGTGTACCACCGCCTCAGGAAATTGATTTTGAAATCAATTTGATCCCAGACACACAACCTATAGCACAAACACCATATAGGATGGCGCCTGCTGAGATGGCAGAACTCAAGAAACAGCTGCAGGAGTTGCTTGAGAAGGGTTTCATCCGACCGAGTACTTCGCCTTGGGGTGCTCCAGTGCTCTTTGTTAGAAAGAAAGATGGATCAATGAGGTTATGCATTGATTACAAACAGTTAAACAAAGTAACAATAAAGAATAAGTATCCTCTGCCGAGGATTGATGATCTTTTTGACCAGTTGCGTGGTGCAACTATCTTCTCAAAGATAGATTTGAGATCGGGCTATCATCAACTTCGTATTAAGGACAGTGACATACCCAAGTCTTCCTTTAGAACGAGGTATGGTCACTATGAGTTCATAGTTATGTCGTTTGGACTAACTAATGCACCGACTGCATTTATGGAACTCATGAATAGAATCTTCCGACCTTTCCTCGACCAGTGTGTTGTTGTCTTTATAGATGACATTCTGATCTATAGTAGAGATGCTCAACAGCATGAACAACATCTTCGTTAGGCTCTAACTTTTCTAAGAGAACACAAGCTATATGATAAATTTAGCAAGTGTGAGTTCTGGTTACCGGAAGTATCTTTCCTTGGACACGTGATATCTGCTTCGGGTATTCGTGTTGACCCTAAAAAGGTAGAATCTGTCCTACAATGGGAATAGCCGAAGACACCGACAGAAATCTGTAGTTTCTTAGGGTTGGCTGGCTATTACCAAAGGTTCATTAAGAACTTCAGTTCCATAGCCCTACCTTTGACTAAGTTGACCCGGAAGGATGTTCCTTTTGTTTGGAGTGATAAGTGTCATCAATCTTTCCAGTTGCTGAAGGAGAGGTTGACAAGTGCACCTATACTTGTGTTACCTGAGCAAGGCAAAGGATACATAGTTTTCTGTGACGCCTCCAAGAATGGACTTGGATGTGTGTTGATACAGGATAAACAAGTGATTTCTTTTGCTTCTCGACAGCTTAAGAAACATGAGGAGAATTATCCAACACACGATCTGGAGCTAGCTACTGTAGTTCATGCCTTGAAGGTCTGGAGACACTATCTCTATGGAGAAACATTCCAGATTTTCACTGATCATAAGAACCTTAAGTATATCTTCTCTCAGTACGAACTTAACATGAGGCAACGTCACTGGATGGAGTTAATCAAAGACTACGATTGTACAATTGATTACCATCCAGGGAAGGCCAATGTAGTTGCAGATGCTTTGAGTAGGAAATCAGCAACACCAGCCTTAGACAGGGCACAACTAAACTCTTTAGTATGCTCTAGAAGAGATATGCTTATCTCCTTAAGGCAAAATAATGTACAATTGAAGGTGTCATTGTTAGCCGGGTTGTTAGCTGAGATGCATATAAAACCTACTTTGAGAGAGCAGATCAAGGAGGCACAACAAGTTGATGCTGTAGTTCAACAGATCAGATCGGAGTTTGGTGATGAGAAACGAGATGGTTTCCATGACTCTGATGACCAAGTAGTCTGTTATCATGAGAGGATGATAGTTCCAGATGTGGATAACTTGAGAAAGTTAGTCCTGGAAGAAGCTCATTCTTCGATGTATGCTATGCATCCAGGAAGCACCAAGATGTATCGAAACTTGAAAGATATGTATTGGTGGCCTGGGATGAAGAAGGATGTTGCTGAATTTGTTATGCGGTGTTCTGTGTGTCAGTAAGTTAAAGATGAACACCAGAAGCCTGCAGGGACAATTCAACCATTACCCATACCACAGTGGAAGTGGGATCACGTAACCATGGACTTTGTTGTTGGCCTACCTAGGACAAGCAAAGGGCATGATTCCTTTTGGGTAATAGTTGATAGGTTGACAAAGACAACGCATTTCTTACCTGTCAAAACAACCTATTCTGCTGAGAGGCTAGCACAGTTGTATATTCAGGAGATAGTGCGACTGCACAGAGTTCCAATCACTATAGTTTCAGACAGGGGTCCCTAGTTTACGAGTCATTTTTGGGAACGACTTCATAAAGCTTTAGGCACCCAATTAAGGTTTAGTACAACCTTTCATCCTCAGACTGATGGACAGTCTGAAAGGACTATACAAACCTTGGAAGACTTGATGAGGGCATGTGTTCTCCAATTTACAGGGAGTTGGGATATGCACCTAAGCTTGATAGAGTTTGCCTACAATAATAGCTATCAACATAGCATTGACATGGCACCTTATGAAGCTTTATATGGTAGACGTTGTAGATCACCCCTATGTTGGTATGAAACCGGTGAATATCAACTGTTAGGTCCTGATCTTGTGCAGCAGACCACAGAAAAGATCAAAGTAATACAACAACAGATCAAGACTGCACAGGATAGGCAGAAATCTTATGTTGACAAGCGCCGTAGACCTTTGGAGTTCCAGGTTGAAGATAGAGTGTATCTCAAGGTCTCACCTTGGAAGGGAGTTCTGAGGTTTGGAAGGAAAGGGAAGTTAGCTCCTAGGTTTATGGGGCCTTATCCAATCATTGAACGGATTGGAAAAGTAGCCTATAAACTAGAGTTGCCACTAGAGTTACAGAAGTTACACCCTGTGTTTCACATTTCTATGCTGAGGAAATGTCACCCTGATACAGAGTCAGTTCTACAACCTATGGAGGTAGAATTGAATGATGATGTGTCATACGAGGAAGGACCAGTGTCAATCCTTGATAACAGAATTAAAAAGTTGAAAAAGAAAGATATAAGTCTTGTTAAAGTCCTCTAGAATCACCGTGGTGTTGAAGAAGCCACTTGGGAACTAGAGGAAGAGATGAGAAGGAAATACCCTGCTCTTTTCTCTTAATATGTTTTGTTGATTTCGGGGACGAAATCCTTGTAAGGGGTGGATAATTTGTAACATCCCTGACCTGAGTTATGAACTAACCCTAAGTGTTTTGCTTAATTATGTAATTAGATACTTGTGATTATCTTTTGGTATGTAATTAAATCTTTTGAGGAACATATAATTCTTTTTCTATCCCTTTTGAACAATGTTGTAATATTGTTTTGTAATACAGGGACCTATGTGCAAATTACCCAATTAAAAGGGGTTAACTTGCAAATTGCACATGTTAAGATGTTCCTTTGTTGTTGAGACATCATAAGGATGAATATGATGAAGTATGATGGATTCTCCAAGCTTGGGCACCAAGATGCAGCTTGTGGAGCAATCCTTGTCCTTTAAACTCTAGTTTTGGTGTAAAGTACAATTTACCCAAAATATGGGGTGCAACTTGTAAAATACACCTTATAGAATATCTTTTATGACTCTTGGCATCATTTAGAGTAAGAATTATGAAGAGGGCACTTCAATTGAATAATCAAATAAGAATGATAACCCTTAAAAATTAAATAATCAAGTTATAAGCCTAATAACCCTTCTATATGTGCAACTTAGTAAAAAGTTGGCTTTCTTCACCTTTAGACCTTGGGTTTAAGATGAGTTTTTCTTAAGTATGGAAGGGAGAAACGTGGCTTAGAATAAGGGAAGGACCTAGATGAGAAATGGAGAAACAAGTTGTCCTTATGTTGGAATTTCACCCAAAGTATATATACACCTTTCTTTTACAACCAAGGGATCGTTTCCCTTTCTCTCTTCACTTATCCCCTTGCTAAACCGACTGAAAGCAGAGCTTTGGAGCAGAGGAGTACGGCTAAGGAGTTCTAGGTAAGCTTTGGTCATCTTCTTGCTCGGATTCATGGATGAATTCATGGTGCAAGGTTGGTTTTATGGTCTTCTTTACTTGTTTCTTCTTTCTAGCCGATCTTTCCCAACAAATTATTGGAGAAACACCCTTGGTCGACCTGTGGAGCTCAAGACGCCATTAGAGGCCTGGAAGCTTGAAAGCTTGGAGCTCTAGGAATGACCTTAAGGTGGGTTTTATAACTCTAAACCCTTAAACTTTGTTATGCATCTTTCTTTCTTGTAAAAGTAGCTTGTTCTTCTTTCCCCCATCCTTCCTTGCTTTCTTGCAACTAAAACCACGAAGAACAGACCTTGATCTGGAGGTAGAAGAAGATGGGTGTTATTACCAATGTTACTTTATCAAACGGTCTTGCCTCCCCCCTTGGTCAAACGGTTTGTAAAACCGTTTGGGGCAAACGGTTTCACAAGGTCAGTTGGAGCAAACGGTCTCCAAGACCGTTTGGTTGAGTTGACCAAGCATTGAACGTTTGAGATTTCTGTTCATAATTATGTTGGTTGATAACCCTCCAAATTTGAGGGATTAACTCCCAAGGAATCGTGAGTTTAAGGCTAATTAATTAGGTAAGCCTAATTGAATTAAGTGCTGATTTTCAACCTGATTAACTTGACCTTTTTGGGAAAACGGTTTCAAAACCGTTTGAGTGAGTTGACCAAGCGTTTACCGTTTGGGATTCCTGTTCATAATTATGTTAGTTAATAACCCACCAAATTTTATAGGTTAACTCCCAAGGAATCATGATTTAAAGGCTAATAAATTAGGTAAACCTAATTGGATTAAGTGCTGATTTTCCAACCTGAATAACTTGAACTTTTTGGGCAAACGGTTTCAAAACCATTTGAGGGCATTGACCAAGCATTGACCGTTTGATATTACTGTTCATAATTATGTTGGTTAATAACTCACCAAATTTGATAGGTTAATTCCAAAGGAATCATGAGTTGAAGGCTAATCAATTAGGTAAACCCTAATTGGATTAAGTGTTGACTTTCAACTTGATTGATTTGACTTTTTGAGTTTTCTTGCCCAAACGGTCTCAAGACCGTTTGGGGGTCACCCAAGACCGTTTGAAGGTCTAGGGTCAAGTATGGATATGTGTTTGAAGATCCAAAGATGTGGTATGAACGCTAATCGGCTAAGTGCTGATTTTGCCAGTGATGAGTTGATTGTTTTGGGTTGATTGGCCCAAACAGTTTCAAAACTGTTTGGGGATCACCCAAACGGTTTCAAGACCGTTTGGGGATCACCCAAGACCGTTTGGAGGTCTGGGGTTAAGTTGACTAGTACCAATTAAAGGGAGAATTCTTAATTGTTTATAGGATTAATAGCTTGACACACTATGTTAACCATAGTAGTATGTACTTGATTGAAGGGTTGATGTGACCTAATCAAGTTGAAAGAATGAAAGATTAGAATACATATATATATATATATATAACTATGAATCATGTAATGATCTTCTGTAGCACGCCTGTGTAAGGGAGCACGGCCGTGGTAGCCTTAACTTGCACGACCGTGCAAGGGAGCACGGCCGTGGTAGCCTTACTTTGCACGACCGTGCAAGGTTGCACGGCCGTGGTGTCCTATAAAGAAATTGAAAAGTTTTGGTATTGTGCTGACATTGTTATATATGCATGTCCTTATTTGTATAAGTCATACAGGTTGATATTATGAGGTGATCATAGCCAGGTAAGAGTTATGATGTCATATTCCTTGAAAACAATTATAAGCTTTTAGAGTAATGATATGTGAAAAGTATATACATTGCTTCAATCATGGTCATGTTGTTAGATGACTTGATGCTTATATGCCACTTGGTAGCAAGTGTTATGATAATCTGAGGGTTTGAATAACCATGTTCCTGAATCATATGATGAGATGGTTAAGAATTATTATCCATATGATAACTGATGTGAATTAAACTTGATACATTTAGTATTCTTCTTTTATAGTAGTGTTTTAATGATTAATGATTGAGAACATGCTTGATGCTAAAAGAATGCTAAAATGTACCTAAATAATCAAGTATAATCATATCATGTAGAGCCCTGATCATAGATCCATCATTGTCAGAAGCCAAATGATGGTGAAACAGGTTTTCCTAAGGGAACTCCTGGGTTGATAAAAGTATCAAGAAACTTTGATGTGATCAAATGTTGAAATACTTTATATAAATACATTGAGTACCTTCACCATACTTTTGAGTATGTGGGGGATTATGGATGCGAATATCCTTACGTCCTAGTGTAGGAATTGATGTAGATATATCCTAAATCTATCAACCCTTCACTATATGTTTATGCCGGGATGATGTATCATTAATCTCCTGAGGGAATCTTTAATGCCGCATCGATGAGAGATAAACAAGAGATCTTTCGATGACGAAGAGAGTACAGAACGCCACTGTAACTCTAATAGAGAAGTGCCAGAATACCCTGGTAAGCTAGTGTAGCAGAGACACGAGATGTCCTGCATGTTGATCCTCACACTGACTGAGGAAGATGAGGTCATAAGAATCTAGCTCTTTTGATGACCTATGTATGATACCGATGCGACTTAGTAGTGATCGGTTGGAGTATGAGCGGCATACCTCATCTCCGCAGGGCATAATAATGATTAAAAATCATAATCAGCCGCGTAGCATAACTGCTTAGGTTGAACTACGAGAAACAATGATTGATGGTACATTGTTTATAAATGTTCTAGTCAAGTAACTAGTATACATGTTCTTCATATTCCTTATTGATATGATTGCTTAAGTAAATGTTGTCTTACTTAATACCAAATATATTGTTGAATGTCTTAAAGAGTATATTGCTTATGTTAATCCTTTATTGCTATAACAAAGCTTCTGGCGGAGAGTTATAACTCTCGCTGGGACAATTATTCAAATTGTATCACCCCCGTGGGTTTCAACTTTTTAGGTGGACGTCGAGGACGGAGGAACCAATCCGAGGGTGGGAAGTATCAGCAGCAGCAACACCAGGGGCAGTAGTGAATCTCAGGTGGAGATACTGACTGTCGAGTCTCGTAGATAGTATGTCTTATGTTGTCTCTGTACTCTCAGGTCCTAGGAGTCAATAGGTCTGAGGTTTTTGGCTTAGTGCCTCGAGATTTTGTATCTTGCCTTCTTCAGATAATAAGGCAATGGATGTATGTAATCACATAGATGAAAAGTCAAGTTATGATGTAAACTGTTTACCTTGTTTTCTTATAAAGGAGGTTTAAAGTTCTCTTTCCAAAAAGTTTTAAAATTTAGTGATTTTTCAGTATTCCGCTGCTAATAATTTGCTTCCGCATTAGTTAATCTCGTTTTCCATGACGGGTCATCTCAATCATCACCATCATCATCATCAATCATCATCATCATCAATCATCATCATCATCATCACCACCATCATGATGATTGATTTTAATGATTAATGAGGATAGTGATGATGATGCTGGTGGTGGTGGTTATGATGATGGTGATAGTAGTGATGATTATGATGATGATGATGTTGATTGATTGATGATGATGGTGATGGTGATGGTGATGGTGATGGTGATGGTGATGGTGATGGTGATGGTGATTGATTGATGGTGATGATTGTGATGATAATGGTGATGATGTTGGTGATAGTGATGATGATGATGATGATGATGATGATGATGATGATGATGATGATGATGATGATGATGATGATGATGATGATGATGATGATGATGATGATGATGATGGTGATGATGATGATGATGGTGGTGGTGATGATGATCTTGGTGATAGTGATGATGATGATGATGGTGTTAATTGATGATGATGATTGATGGTGTTGATGTTGATGATTGATGATCATAACTATCATCATCATCATCAATCATCGCCATGATCATCATCGTCATCATCATCATCATCAATCATCGACATCATCAACCATCATCATTACCACCACCACCATCATCATCACTATCACCATCATTGTCGTCGTCTTCCTCCTCCTCCTCCTCCTCCTCCACATCATCATCATCATCATCATCATCATCATCATCATCATCATCATCATCATCATCATCATCATCATCATCATCATCATCATCATCATCATCATCATCACTATCACCATCATCACTATCACCATCATCACTACCATCATCATCACCATCATCATCATCATCATCATCATCATCATCATCATCATCATCATCATCATCATCATCATCATCATCATCATCATCATCATCATCATCATCATCATCATCATCATCATCATCATCATCATCATCATCATCATCATCATCATCATCATCATCATCATCATCATCATCATCATCATCATCATCATCATCATCATCATCATCATCATCATCATCATCATCATCATCATCATCATCATCATCATCATCAACATCATCATCATCATCATCATCACTATCATCATCATCATCATAATCATCATCACTATCATCATCATCATCATCATCATCATCATCATCACTATCATCATCATCATCAATCATCATGATGGTGGTGATGATGATGATTGATGATGATGATGGTGGTGGTGGTGTTGATGGTGATGATGATGATGGTGATAGTAATGATGATGGTGCTTATGATGATGGTGATAATTATGATGATGATGATTTGTAGATTAGGGTTTATGATTTATATATTAGTATTTAGGGTTTAAAGATTAGGGTTTATGATTTATAGATTAGTGTTTAGGGTTTAGTAATGAATGTGTGTACCACCTATCCCATTCTTGAACACAAATCACTAACAAGAAAGAAAGAAAGCAATATTAATTAAGTAATATAACCAGTAAATCCCCATTAACGATAGTAATTAATTAACCAGTGAGGTTTGATGTCAAATAAGAGTAAGATTACAACACATAAATGTGCATTAGAGTCTAAACAACACATAAATGTCCAAAAAGCAATAGCGTAGCCACAAAAAAAATTCTTACCTTCAGTGACCCCACTATTGGTGGTGATGATTGGAGATGATGGAAGTGACTGAAGATGACTGGAGATGGCGGAGCCAACTAGAGACGATTGGAGATGACAGTTGTGGTAGTGGTGGTGGAAGTGATGATGGATGGAGGTGAACGATGGCGGTGAGCAGCTGGAGATGATGCATAGGCAGCGAGTGGAGGAAGATCACCTAGCGTGAGCAGCGGCGGCGGTGGCGTCCAACAATAGTAGCAGTGGAGGCGGTGGTGGGGATCACAAATTGCCAGAGAAAAGCATGTTAGTCACAATGAAACAAAGAATAGGGAGAAAGTTTGTATCGCACGGGGGCTATTAAGTTACCCATAGTCGTCAGTTCTATAGTAAAAGCAAAAACCAAGGACA
This sequence comes from Alisma plantago-aquatica, assembly GCA_963693085.1. NCBI lineage: Eukaryota > Viridiplantae > Streptophyta > Magnoliopsida > Alismatales > Alismataceae > Alisma > Alisma plantago-aquatica. The sequence continues at coordinate 942,082,550 of OY856413.1, forward strand.
TAGTTGTTGATTAGAACAAAAAAAACATGTTTAACCCCTAAACCAAACAAAAAATAGACACAAGTTTGGGACCATATTCGTTGGTTAAGTCTATACAAACCGATGACTAACTGCATATCCAAAAAAATTGGCCCTCAGGTTAGGGATATAGTTGTCCCTTTAGCAAGAAAAATCAATGCATAAGAAGCAATTTGGGGGAAAAGTATTCTCGTTGGGACATGACGTGAAAACACCTAGTCATTGGTTTCTTATAAGAAACCGACGATTCAGACTCACCTCTAAAAAAAATTGTGACTCACTAAGGGGTTTAAATCATTGCTTGTTTGGTAGAATCGACGACTAATGGGGGGATACTTTTTTCTGTGAGGACATGACGCGAACATTTTGTCGTTAGTTGTATACAAACCGACGCCTGGTTGAAAATTTTGGAGGCAATTTTTCCCCTAAAAAATTATATTTCTTGGGCAATTTTAGACATCAGTTTCTATGAATTGAAACTGACATTAAAGTTAAAGTGGTACCCCTATCTTTTCTAACTAATAGGTCTATTCATATGGTGATAGTTGGCATGGATAACCAATGTTGTTGATAGGTTGGTATCTATTTTTCTAAGTAACTAACATCACTAAAAGTGACATTAAACTTCATATCTATACTAGTGCATGTGGAAGTTAGAGGATGGGGTGCACGAAAGTACTCATCTTTATTTTCCTTGGATTTCGGGGCAAAATCCCTATTAGGGGTTTATGGTTGTGAGACTCCTAACCTTACTTAATTGTTTGAACATGCTTAATCATAATAATTAAGAGCTTAAAACCTTAATTAAACTTTTTGAGTGTTTTCATATCTTATGACAAGCTTAAGTTTCAAGTTTGATCAAGTTTGGACACTATTTGTGCAAGTTATGCAATTTGTGCACATTTTGGACTTTTCAGCAATTTACCTATATCTGAGGTTTTCTATGCAATTTTTCACATTATTGTGGTGCCTTGTATGTTTTCCCATCATGATTGGGGCTTTTGGTTGCACCTTGGTTTGGTGGTGATGGCTCTCTAGGGTTGAATTAGGGTTTACCCCCTCATGGATGAGCTACCTTTGAGGCCATAACTTGGAGGTCATCCTCTTTGGATGGGATCTGATGGTCATCAATAGGTGGTGACAACTTTTGGTGATCTCTATAGGTGATATTTCGATGGTTTTCTCTCTTGGGGTCCCTTGGACCAGTGGTTTGCTTGGGAGGGGTGACCAAGTGATGGTTTACCACCTTGTGACCTAGGGCATCAACAAATGATGGTCACCATGCCTCAACACTCTATAGTTGGCTTGGAAATCCAACAACAAATGGCTTAGTAGACTCCCACAACTAATGGAGCTTTTGCTTTTCATGCACAACACATTTTAGGCCATGGACACGTGGCAAACTTAGTAGGACACCTCAAGCTTCTCTTCCTTCTTATCCTTAGCTTTATATACCCTCCCTCTTACACCCAAACGAACCCTTTTTGGACCCTTATCTCTTCTTTTCTATCTTGAGCTTCGTCTTCCCCTGTTTACTGGTGAAGAGGGTGCCCAAGGTAGAAGAAGGGGGATGAACTTCTTACATGTATGGCTAGAGCTCGGATCTACTCTCTTTTAGGGTTCTTGGAGCTTCCCTTACTGGTTCTTGACCAAAGCAAGTAAGTTTCTTCTTTTATCCTTTGTTTCTCTTTATTTTCTTCTACCTCCTACCTTCTTCTGGGAGTAACCATGGTTTTCCATGTTAAATCTTGCTCTAGAGCTCAAAGAACTCATCTTTCATGCTCCTTATGCCTAAGGTTTGCTTCCCTTGTGGAGGAAGAGCTAGTTGGTCAAGTTCAAAGCTTATATTAAAGTTCTCTACTTTCTTTGCTCAAGTTTTCTTGCTGTTTGGAGCCTTATCTTCTTCTTAGAGGATATTTTTATAACCCTCCTCACATTTATTGCTTACTCATGTTCTTGCTCTAAAACGAAGATCTAAGCTTATGAAAGATATCTTTGCCGAGGGTTTGGGTTTCAATGTTGTTCCTTGAGAAGTTATAACCCTAAATGAACCTGGAATCTGGTTCACAACCTTTCTAAGGTATATGAAGCCTTAGAATTTGCTTAATTGTGAAACTGATGGTACCCTTGTGGTCACAAATGATGGCTCCTTCTATATGATAATGAGTTGTTTTCTTTCTTTTCTTGATGGCTGATGGTTTGGCACCAATGAATGACCAATGGTCTTTACCATTGTTTCTATTTTAATGAATCTAGTTCACCCTAGAACCAAAGGTTATGTTTCCTTGGGTTAATAATGGTCTATGGTTACCCTAACCCTAGCAAATGATGGTTTTTTCTATGAGTTGTTTTTCCCTTTTGCTTCATCATCCGTTGGTTGGGCCCTTATGACATTCGATGGTGGGCACTTGGTTATGTTTTGAGTCTTTTTTTGGTACCTAAAACTGACGGTTATGTTCCTCCAAAGTGGGAGGCTTTAATACTCACTTTAAGTGGTTCTAAATAGGGGTTTCAAAGGTTGTTTTCCATCTTGGTGCTTGACCTGATGGTCTAGTTCATTTGTTGTTTTGTTTGGCATTTGTGTGCCAATCGATGGTGGTCTCTTTGATACTATTTTAGATATTATGTCTTAAGCACAACTGATGGGCATGCTTCTCCCTTAGAAACTGATGATTAGGTTTCCCATATTCAAGTGTCTCTGGTGTCTCTAAGTGGTGGCTCAAATGATGATTTTCTTGGTTTGACAAATGATGGTTTGCCTTTGTTTCTGGAGCAGTTTTCTCACTTGTTGTTGACAAACAATGGCCTCTCTGAGCTCCACAATTGATGGCTAGTTTATTCCATCGGCCAATGGTTGTTTAAGTCTCAACTGATGCTCTTGTGACTCATGATTTGATGGTGTCAACCAATGGTGGCACTATGTGCCACAACCGATGGGAGTTATGACTCTATCAATTGATGACGTTCTTCATGTAATCAATCGATGGTCTTCTTCATGTTGTCAACTGATGTTTTTCTTTAAGTATACAACTGTTGGTGGGTTGTAATACCACAATCAATGGTTCTCCTATTTGTATGCCAACTGATGGTTTTGACACACTTAGGTCACAATCTGATGGCTTTCTAAGTGGTTTGTTTTGGAGTGGTTGCTTGTGTTACAACCAATGGTTTACCTCTTCTCATATGATAGTTTTGGTTTGATGCTTATGGCATGTTGGGTTTGTTTGAATGATGTCGAATCTGATGGAGGTTTGCCTTTAATCATGTAGTCTTACCTTTGCCCTCATATGAAGGAAAGGGAGAGTCACCATAAGGAGTGGATGAGTAAATCTAATGTAGCATATCTTTTTACACTCAACCTTAATTCAACAAGTGATGGTTAAGCCTGGTGTTATGCATGGATCCATACTTGAGGAAAGTATGGGATTAGATGGTGATGCCTCACCTTATGCCTCCATGATCCAATGGGGATGCCATGAGTTAAGGTTTAGGTGTGAGTACTGATTTGTAGCTTCAATGTGACTTATCTTGTTGAACCTAGACCTAAAGCAAATAGATGATGGTGTTTAATCATGTTACTCTTCCTTGAATGATTAATATAATGATGGAATATCATTCCTAATGATTGATTATAACTATAATGTGTTAATTGGTGCTCATCATAGCTTTATGGTTTATGCTTTCTTATGCTAAACGTGTACACTATAAGTGTGATGTTGGACAATCATACCTAGCTTCCTTATATGTTGAGACAATAAAGGAATGCTCTTAAATGCTAAGATAACCCTGCAATGATATCCTGTGAACATCTTTTATTTCTTAAATGCAATATCATGTTGAGCCTGGGTAACACATGAATGGTGATGTTTATTGAAGCCTTGTTGTTAGGCATGGAAAGATAATGATAATCTTGTAGGGAATAATGGGTTGGTCTTAATGATCTTTGGGCATGGTTGAGCCATGAATGAGGTATGATCCTCTTATGTTGACAAGGGTTGATACCTTGTGATAATGTGATAAAGATTTATATCATGTGGTAGTATGATGAAAAGTGTAGTCTCATGAATGACAATAAATAGTACCATGTGATGATGAGATGAGGAACAATAAGATTCATATGTTTTCTATCTTCTAAAGTTGTTATATATCAATGCTTGCTAGAAATTAATTAGGGTTTGTATGTCCACTTGTTTGATGCAGCCTTAGTTCACCCAATTGGTATAACTGATCAAGTGAAACTCTAATCATGTAGTTTCCATGTGCCATAGATCTATTCCAGTGTCAGAACTTGTTGGATGGTGAAACAAGTAATTCCTATAGGAAACTCTGGGCGCATATTGTTGAATATGCGGGGGTGCAAGTTGAGGATATATCCTTGCATCCACAATTGCAAGTTATGGAGGACGAATGTGGTCATGCCTCAGATGTTGTGATATGTGAAAGGCAGCAGTGGGTACCATTGCAAGATGCCTCAAATAGAAGGGGCACGTATGACATGTTCTCTAGCACCGTGACCTATACTCTTAGGTCTAAGTAGGAAAGTTTGTATATGATTCTTCAATTGAATATGGATTTTGTTAGCATGTTGATGCTTATTTATGTGACATATATGGATAACTTTCTCCTGTGTATATATGTGGTGGATAAGGCCATGGAACAATTTTATCAGATTCTTGGCATAGTATCAATACAAGCAAGATGTTAGGCTTCAATGCAAATGTTTTAGAACATGTGATGATGTTAAATCGGTTTTAATTTACCATATTTTCTTAATATGTGCTTCATTAATGATTGAGTGTGTTTAGTGTTTTGAGTAATCTCATTTAGTGTGACAGGCTGTCATAGATACCCATAGGCATCACATACCGTTGGGGGTGTTGAACCTAATTCTTTAACAATTAATAATTTCACATATTTTTGTGTGACTTTTACCCCCACTATTAATACATCTTAATAATGTATAAAATTGATCATCATTACTTGACTAAGTAAGTCTTATTGATTGAAAGGAGAAATTGTATGACATATAGCTAAAACAAGTATATTTATTAATGCATACATTATCGAGTCCAATATAACAACTAATAATGTAAGAACTAATATTTGATATTTATTTGAGGACATAGTTATCAATATATTCAATATTTGGTAGTTGATTGTCTGTATAACATAGCACCATAATGTATCAACAATGACTAAGTATAAGTACAGAAGTTACAAATCCATTTACTTAATTTATGTAATGTGCAAGATGATACCAGGGTGATGATAGTCTCAGTCGCCCTTCTATAGATGGGATCTTGTCTACATACCATTTATGGGTAAGAATTACAAATAGGACCCTCTAGAATGCAGACCCTAAGTACCCCACACTGTGGGGAACTCCTAATCTCGGCCCTGTCTTGCTATTTCCCCGAACAAACTTGGACCTTATGCCACAGTTTCCTTCACTCAATGCTTTGTGGGTGGGGAGATATTAGGGTTTATAATAATATAGGGATAATACATTATGATTAGGGAGTTTGGGTGGAAGAGGTTAAGCATGAGGTAGAGCACCATAATGGGGTGACGTAGTATAGGGGAGAGGCAGTTGAGTGATTGGTGCATGCATTTAGATGGAACATATGGAAGGTGTGCATTTGTTGTGAAGTGAGGATGAAAGGCTAGTATAACCTGCTATTTATAGGTAGTGAGGCAGAAAGGAAGAGGGGTGAAGGTGGGAAGAAGAGGGGTAAGAGGACATGAAGTGTTGTTTGCCTCAGAATACTCTGGAGACGTTGATGGCTCTAGTCATCTCTTGAATTCTCCCCTATTTTCTAGAATACTCCAACACATGTATTCTAAGATCCTCAAATTTGGTAAATATGGAATCTATGATTATGCATTCAATGTGTCAAAATTTAGTTTGTGACAAACAAAGTAGAATTAGGATGATGAGATCAATACTTAGACTTTAATTGTATTGGAATGATGATTTTAAGGAGACAATGTAACAATGAGTAAATACATGAATGCATTGACTCAATTGAGTTTTATGATAGGTAATTCCTTAATTCGTAATTAACAATGCAATTAATTTTATGGACCCTTTGGAATTTTCAAGGAATGGGCCATGGGCCCTAGAACCCAATTCAAGCCCAATTAGGTTGATTAGGGTTTACACTGGGTCCTTAGAATATAAAATGAGGGATTCAATACCCCATGATGATATTGAATAATAATGATAATTTTCATTGAATGATAAATATATAATGAGATCACTAACATATTGTCAAATAAGTTGAAGTTATCTTTTTACCTAGGTAATTAATCAAGTAATTACCTAGTGATTACTTGAAAGCAAAGTTTGAGGTCATTATCTGATTATTTTAAACCTAATATCTAGATTATGATAGTATAATATCAAGAGGGAGATAATATCAAAATGTGGGATTTAAAGAAGATACAAAATATCCTACATAATTAGTTATCCTTTTTGGAGTTTTATCTAAAGAAAAAGGGTTATTAATAAAATAAAAGAGAGAGACCCAACTGTACTCTAGGATGGGGCTTACACAGATAGGGATTCATCCCCCTGATCTGAGAGAACTTTGGAATCTCTACTCTCTCTCCCCTTATCTCTCCCTCTCCCAACCTCCATGGGATCCAACAAATTAATGATACCTCCCTAATCAACTCTCCACAGTTCAACAAATTCAACCCAGCCTATTTAGTCACATTTATCTTCTACAATTCCTACATAACATCCACATATCTCTCCGATGACCTAAATGCAAGTGACATATCCAATATTGCCTACCTGGGCTCCTATAAATCCTTAGCATCACAAAAACCACACCTTGAACCCTAATGCCTTAGTAGATGCATATATTTCCCCTAATATTTTCTCCAGCTTCTCTCCTCAATAGTAATGAGGTGAAGAGATCTCATGTTTATGCCCAAAATGTTTGGGTCCCAGTGATGGTAGTACTGGCTACCCTAGTTCATTAGGAACATGACCAGAGATCTTAGGATCTATGGTGAACCTCTCTATAAGGAAAACCACTCTCAAACTGAGTCAAGTGCCCATCTTCTGGAGTCCTCTTCCTATTCCTCATGTTCATCAATCTAGCATGGACCATGCCGCCCCGACCACCACAGGATGTCATTAGGGACTAAGAAGTCTATAGTTGTTGGGTGAAGGAGCACAGAGCTTTAGGTCCAAATCTAGTGGTTGGGGTTTGGAGGTCAAAATTGGAGTTGATTCTCCCCCAACGACTCATTGGAGTCACGGTTGCAAATGAGAAGATGATGAAATCAGACTGAATTTACAGCCTTACCCCCAGATGGAACACTAAGAGGTAAGGTTATTTTAAACTTTTAATTGCACTGCAAGTCATGTCAGTGTGGAGCAGGGAGCCTTATGCGATGTGAACCCATGGGGCAGTTCTGACCCCATGACCAATATTAAAAGGCATTCTTTGCTGACATGTCTATATGTGATTAGTTATTTTAGGTTTATTTTACAATAATTATATTTAGGTATTGGTAGATTGGATACCAACAAAATTATATACCAAATTGGTTTGGAAGATGCTTAGAATGCAAATAGAATACAATCATATCCTGATTTTGATCCTAGTTTCAAAACTATATTTTAGTACATCAATATGAAGTGATGAATGTAAGTAGATCCTATATTTGATGAATATATCTATCAAATCAGTAGAGGAATTTATTTTGTGTATAAATTGATATTGCTAAATATAATGAGAACCCAATATGATGATCATAATGATGATGATCCTTTTTAGGGTTTTGAAGTCATAAATGTGGTAGTTAAGGTTATCAAACCAATGTTTATAACATTATATGACCCTAATCAACATAATCATATGTAGTTGTTCTTAACAACATAAAATGTTAAAAATAGATAATTAGGATTACATCTAATGTCTAATTAAGGTTCCTACATCATTATGTCCATGAACATTGGAATTAAGATTTCTAGGCATAACCCTAATATTAACCATACACCAATGTAACATAAACCCTATTTAGGATCTAGTATAGATCTAAGTGAACATATGGTGACACTTTTGGGTTTCTTACATACATGTAGATAATGTTGATTGATTGTGGATTTCTTGAATGTACCTTGATGAAATGGATTGCACAAAGTACATGGATATAACACATCATGACTACAATGAAGGTACATTATTATCTTATCTTATGAATAATCAAATTATTTACTTCCAAAGTTTATCAAGGTTTCTTGAAGAAATGACTTGTTGGATGTTTATTTAATTCACATTCAACTATAATCACACTATGAGTATCATATAAGTAAACCATGACATTTTGAACATTGGAGTACATATATCAAGGGGTAGTACACATAAGTCCAAGGATGGACAATGATTAAACCTGAGATAGTGTACCAAGAATGGGTTAGAATATCTAATGAAAATACAAGTTCATGTGTGACCTTAAATGATTGTTGAATATATATGTTCTTGTGATGTTTAGGATGAACCCACGTACCAATATAGAAATATGTTGGATGCCGTTTTATTTTTCAGCATTTAGGTTAATATGCATCTATCTTTTGAAGACATGGACATTCATGAAAAGCTATTGAAGATATTAAAGCTATACCAAGGAGGATGGGTTAGATAGTATTTCTTCTCAATATATGTTAGTTATCATGTTGAAATATTCATGTAACTCCTTTGAATAGTATAATTCAAGTATTTGTATTCATTCAAGTTCAATAATGGAAATTATTTACTATTATTTATTATTTGTTAAATATGATCCTAGAAATTAGAGTAATGGCTCCGACTTTAATGTCCTTTCTTTATTAGGATCACTCAAAAGTGAGCGTCATTTCATTTGGTATTAGAGTCCACATTTTTCCAAATAATATTTAATACTTAATAATGACAACTAATTTGTAGAATTATAAGAAAAATTATTAGCGTATAGCCTGATGGTTATGGTGTATATAAAGGATCATGGTTTTAAGGGCTAGTAATATTTTCTTATACACCATTAAGTTGATTACACAAGAACTCCCTTAGTCAATGTGATACTTGCCAGGACAAAACCTAAAGTTTGCCTAAAGTAATGTTTCTCATAGATTCCTAATCTATTAATTTCATCCAGTCTCATATCTTTGTGTAATAAACTCTAAAATACACTTCCCTCCTCATTTTAGGTTAGTATTTTGAGAAGAAGTATGATTAAGGTATCCTCCTCCAAGTAATTCACACATAATGATAAAATAATGACATGGCTATGAAAATTGGTTATGTGTTAATTGTTTTTTATTAAGTGAGCGTAAACCCTAGAACTACCTAGGTATGGGTAGTAAAACCCAATCATCCATAAAGGACTTGAGTAAGGTAACCCAACAAGGTATGAAAACCCTAGTAGGTCAAGGGAATCATAAAGCCTTAAAATACCGGGGTAGTCCCTGGCCCTAAACCTTAATCCTAGGTAATGGGAGACATGTGGGTGAAATAATAGCCATACCCAACCAAACCCTAAGTATGGGTGAAGGAAAGAGGAAAACTCAAACGGGTTTGTGTAATTCAATTTTGGTACCCTAGTTTAGATACCCATAGTTTCCCATGCATGCATGTGGAGTACTGCAACCATGCATGCATGGTGCGCATGATGGGTTTAGCATATGAAAATGAAAAATATGAAGTCGATAATTACATAAGGGAAAACATTTTAACCTCGATTCACATTTAAGGTGGTATCCCAACTTGGGGTGGGTCAAACCAAGAATGGGAAAAGACTTATGGGGGGAGGCATAACCCTAAAACCCATGGGCTCAGGTTATGGCTAGAAAGCCTAACCTCCTCCTAGAGGTCAAGAAGACACCCTAGGTTAGGACCTTGCCTAAGCTGAGTTGACCAATCTCATGTTAAGAATTAAGGAAACTTTAGACATCCTCTAACGATCTAACCCTGAAGGGATGGAATGTGATGGGATGGTACGAGCAAAAGCATATACCCCCACCTAATCAGATTAAGTTGTCAAATGAAAAACATGATTCTAATATATTTATGCAAAATTTAGTTAGACAAATCCCAGGGTAAACATGTAATGGCAAGTAATTCACATTAAAGGAAATCCCGCTTCTAAGGTATATAAGCCCTACAACCACCAAGTCTAGAAAAGAAGGGTGCGTGTTTGGATTAGTGCACTAGATGCATAAATATATAAGAATCAAAACTTTGGTAGTATGTGTAACATGAAAAGTTAACACATTGAATAAAATCATGTGAAGGAAATCTAAGTCATGGACTCTCCTGGGGAAGGATAAGTCATGGGACATAGAAACATAATGATATTTTAGACCCTTATCCTTGAACAAGAGTAACTAAAAAGAGAAATGAAATTAAGTTATGACATGTCAATAAACTCTAGGAAGGGTAGAGTCCTAAGTCAACCCTAGAGTCAAGTAGGGATGCTTAAAGGTACATAAGACCTAAGGGGTCAGGAGGTGATTGTGCCCAAAGTACATAAGGCCCAAGAAGTCAGGAGAAAGACATCCATGAGTACTTAAGGCCCATGGGGTCATGATACAGAAGGCTCAAGGGTTAATGTTAGGGGTGAGCATCGTCCAGAACCAAACCAGACCAGACTAGACCGAGGACCATATCTATGCAGAAGTATGGACCATAGACTGTACTATTTTGAAGTAGGACCAAAATAGGACCAGACTGTTTCAAGTACAAGAGTGGACCAGGACCGGACTGTTTGGACCGTAATCAGAACTTTTTAGCAATCTATAACTTTTTAATTTTGATAATTCTAATTACTTCTAACTATTTTTTAACATTAGTATCAAACATTTACACTACTTGTGTTTTAATATGTGATTTGTTTATAATTTTGACATAATAAAAATTCATACATAAAGGAATTTTACATATAAGACGATCCATGATCTGATCCAAGGTCTGACCTATTTTGGACTAGAACGGACCCCATAGTGAATTTCTAGACTACATATCAGACCAGATCAAACTGACCGGTCTGATCCACTTTCACAGTCTAGACCATGATTTCTCACCCCTAGTTAATGTGAAAGGCAATCCAGAAGTACATATGGCCCATGGGGGCAAGAGGAGATCACTACAAAGTACCTAACCCCTAGAGACCTTAAGGGAATGGATAAGACTGATGATACATGAGATGTATATATGAAGTATACCTCAACTTATGAAATAATGGTTGAAATAGAATTATAATGGAAGTTGTAGATAAACCTAAGAATTCTGGGAAACACACTATCCCTGAGTTCATGAAATTAGAGAAAGTCATGGAATATAAAATGTGCTAATGGTTTGGAGTCATTGATAAATATGAGTCAAAAATTTTTTTAATTAAAAGAGAATGTGTGGGTACACTATCTCTGCACCTTGAATAGGATGAACTTTGTATTTGAACTTTGTGTATTTCATTTTATTCTGAGTGTGAGGCATTGGGTAAACACATGAAATTGATATGTAAGAATGCATACCCTAAGTTGAATTTATGACATAGCTAAGGGTATAGATGTATTACCCCCTCTCTCTCATGAGAATATAGTGAATAATGGTTATAAAATTCAAAACCTAGGTGAAAATGAAAACACAAAAAGATTACATAATCACTCAGTGATAAAATCATGTGATGAATGAGGATGTGGAAATACCCTTGGGTTCAATTGGGTTTCCAACCTCACTAATATGAGAAATTTTTGTAGCAATAAAAGTTCTTAAAGATAATCTTGCCGAAACATATCCTAGAAAGGTTTCTAGACCAAATATTTGAGGCTAATATAAGTTACCATTCAGTTTAACCTTATTAGGTTCGAATGTTGGGTACAAAATTCCTTTTTAGGGGGGGGGTGATTGTAATATCCTTAAATTTGGAATCTATGATTATGAGTTAAATAATATTGTGTCGAGATTTAGTTTGTGATAATGAAAGTAGGATTAGGATGATGAAATCAATAATTAGACTTTAGTTGTATTGGAATGATGATTTTAAGGATATAATCTAACAATGAATAAATAAATGAATGTAAGGCTTCAATTGAGTTTTTATGATAGGAAAATCAATCATTTCCTAATTAAATATAAAATTAATCTTATAGGCCCTTTGGAAATTCAATGAATGGGTCATGGGCCCTAGAGCCCAATTCAAGCCCAATTGGGATAATTACAGTTTACACATGAGTCCTTGGAATATAAAATGAATAATTTAATATCTTGTGATATTATTAAATAAAAAGGATAATTTTCATTGAAGGATAAATATCTAATGAGTTCACTAACAATTTTCAGATAATTTGAAGTTATCTTGTAACCTAGGTAATGAATTAAGTAATTACCTAATGATTACTTGAAAGGCAAGTTTGAGGTGATTTTCTAATTATTTTAAACCTAATATATGGATTATGAGAGGTTAATAGAAAGAGGGAGATAGTACCAAGATTTGTGATTACATGGAGATACAAAATAGCATGCATAATTAGTTATCCTTTTTGGAGTTTAATCCAAAGAATAAGGATTATTAATAAAATAAAAGAGAGCGACCCAGCCAAACTCTGGGATGGGGCTTAGATGGATAGGGATTCATCTCTCTAATTCAAGAGAACCCTAAACTCTCCACTCTCTCTATCACTTATTTCTCCCTCTCCCAACCACCATGGGATCCAACAAATTAATGAGACATGCCTAATCAACTCTTCATGGTTTAACATATTCAACCCAACCTATTTAATCACCTTTATCTTATGAAATTCATGTATACCATCCAAATATCTCTATGATGGACTGAATGTAAGTGAATGATCTAATATTGCCTACCTAGGTGCTTATAAATCCTTGGGAACTCATAGAAACCCCACCCAACCTTAATACCTTACTAGTCGCATGTGGGTGTTTCCCCTCGTCTTCGCTCTATGTTCTCCCCTTAGCAACAATGAAGTGAAGATCTCTCATATTTCTACGCAAACGATTCAGGTCCCGACAAGGTATTATTGGCTACCCCATTTCACAAGGAACATGACTAGAGATCTGAGGATCTATTATGAACCTTTATAGAAAGGAAACTACCCTCAATTGAGTAGAGTGTTCATCTTCTAGATTCCTCTTCTCGTTCATCCTACTTCATAAATATAGCATGGGACCATGTTGCCCCGTCCACCATGGGCCACAATGCAGGGAACTGAGAAGTCTGTAGCACCTGGGAGAAGGAGCATGAAGCTTCAGGTCCAACTGTAGTGGTTGGGATTTGAAGGTCAACATGGCAGTTGATCTCCCCAATGGCTCGTTGAAGTCATGATCGCAAAGAAGAAGAAGATGAAGTCAAACTGGATTTACAGCCTTACCCCCAAATGGAACACTAAGAGGTAAGGGTATTTTGGACCTTCGCATTGTAAGCTTTGCCAGCATTGAGTAGGACGCCTATGTGGTGTTGACCCCACGGGGCTATCCTGACCCCACAACCATTATTAAAAAGAATTCTTTGTTGATGTGCTGGTATGTAATTGGTCATTTAGGTTTATTTTACAATAATTCCACTTAATTATTGCTAGACTGGATACTAGAAAAATTACATACCGAATTGCTCAGAAAAATGGTTAGTATGCAAATAACATACAATCATGGCCTAATTTTGATCCTAGTTTCAAAAGTATATTTTAGTACATGAATATGAAGTGATGAATGTAAGTAGATCCTAAATTTGATTAATATATTCTGAAATAAGTAAATATGTTTATTTTGTGTTATAAACTAATATTGCTGAATATAATGAGAATTTGATATGATGATGATAATGATGATGATCTTGTAGGATTTCTATGCCTTAAACAAGGTAATTAAGGTTACCAAACCAATTTATATAACTTGTTATGATCCTAATCAACATAACTAGATATAGTTGTTCTTAACAACATAACATGTTCAAAGTGGAGAAGTAGGATTACATATAATGTCTAATTCAGATTCCTAGATCATTAGGATTACATAACATGTTATAGTCTAGATCTAAATAGTATACTATGAACATATAGTGATACTTTAGGATTTTATACACACATGCATATAATTTTGATTTATTGTAGATTGCATAAATGTACCTTGATAAATGGATTGCATAAAGTACATGGATATAATGCATGGTGACATCAATGAAGGTACGTGGTTATCTTATGAATATTGAATCTGAAGTTTGTTGAGGTTTCTCAAAGTTTGATGAAGTGACTTGTTGGATGTTTATTTAATTCATGTTCAAATATAATGGCACTATGAGTATCATATAAATAAATTATGATATGTTGAACCCTAGGTTACATGTATCAAGGGTTAATACACATAAGTCCAAGGATAGACAATGATTTCACCTGAAATAGCATACCAAGATAGGGTTAGAATATCTAATGAAAATACAAGTTCATATGTGCCCCTAAATGATTGTTGAAAATATATGTACATGTGATATTTTAGATGAACCCACATACCAGCATAGAAATATGCTGACCGCATTTTGTTTTTTAGCATTTTAGGTTAATGTGCATATATCATTTGAAGACATGGATATCCATGAAAGCTATCAAAGATATTAAAGATATGTTAAGGAGGATGAGTTAGATAGTATTTCTTCTCAATATATGTTAGTTCTCATGTTGAAATATTCATGTAATTCCTTTGAGGAGTATAATTCAAGTATATGTAATCATTCAAGTTCAATAATGGAAATGATTTACTATTGTTTATTTTTTGTTAAATCTAAACCTGGAAATTAGAGTAATGGCTCTCGACTTTAAAGTCCTTTCTTTAATGGGGATCAATCGAAAGTGGGGGTCATTACATGCATTATATCCGTACCCCCAAAAAAGAAATTTCGTCCTTGAATTTTAAAACACTTACAAAACAAGTGAAGATACTTCTCTCTCATTTCAGTTTCCAACTCCCAAGTTGCATCCTCCCTGTATTGGTATTTCCAAGCAACTTTAACAATTGGAATGGTCCTTATTCTCAATTGGTGAGTATAATGTTCTAAAATCTTGATTGGTATCTCCTCGTATGTCAGATTTGGCCACATATCAGATATGTCTCTAGGTTATGGGACAAGTCATGTATGTAGTCATTCAACATCGATACATGGAGCACATTGTGTACGTTGGACAAGATTGGTGGAAAAGCTATCTTATATGCAATCCCCAATGTGTTCTATCATATGAAACAAGACAACATAAATCAAGATCAATTTTTATTTCTTGTTGAACCTCAACATTCCTCTAGTAGGTGATGTCTTTAGGTATACATGATGGGCTACATTATATGCCTTCTACCTTATTTTCTTATCAACATAGTTCTTTTGACTACTCTATTCTTCCAATAGTCTCTTACGAATCAAATCAACTTTATCAAAAAGTTGTATTGTCTCAGGCTCGATAAGTCTTCTCTCTCCCACATAATTCCATCATGTCGGGGAACGACATGGGCATCCAAAAAGAGTTTCATAAGGGACCATATTGATGCTATAATAGTAGCTTTTTTTAAGACGATCTCTACCAAGGGTAGGTGGTCATCCCAACATCCAAGAAGGTTGAATGCACATGCATGTCTTCCAATGTCCAGATCATCCACTTTGACTGTCCATATGTTTGAGGATGCAAAGTAGTACTAAATTTCAACAAGGTACCCAAAGCTCCTTAGAAACTTTTCCAAAACCACACATAAAACCAAGGTCTCCATCAGACACAATAGACACATGAACTCCAGGCAATCAAACAATCTCTTGCATGTACATATGAGGAAGACTATCCAATGATTGGCTAATCTTATAGCCAAGAAATGAAAAAAATTTGTTAATCTTTCCACGATTGCACATATAGAATTGTGGTTTTTACTCACCCTCGGTAAGCATGTAACCAAGTCCATAGTTATATGCTCCCATTTCCATTTTGGAATCTCTACTGGTTACAACATCCAAAAGGTTGTTACAATCGATCTTCACCTATTGACACACGAGACATCTTGCCACTTACTCGGCAACAGCTTTCTTCATTCCTTTCCACTTGAAATTCCTTTGCATGTCCTTGTATATTTTTGTACTTCTAAGATGTATGGTGTATTTAGATCTACAGACTGCCTTTAGTAGCTCATCTTTCACTACCTTATCACTAGGCACCCTGACACAATTTCTTAACAATATACTCCCATCACGAGCTAGATGGAACTCAAAATCTTCTTTCTTAGTTGCTTCCCTCATCCTCTGCCACTCAAGGCCAATATGTTCAGCTCGGATCACCCTATTCATGAAATCAAATTAGACATTGAGGTTTGTCAATAGGATTCATTGTACATCTGGATTAGGCTACCATTATGTCATGATATCAACATATTTCAAAGCTCAACTATCAAAGTGGCTAGATGTCCTTCCCATTTCCAGCTGAAGGCATTTGGAACTACATTTTCCTTTCCAGTATGGTAGGATATGGAGAAGTCATAATCCTTTAGGAACTCAAGCAATCAATGATGATGCATATGCAACTCCTTTTGTAAGAAAATATACTTAAGGCTTTTGTAATAAATATACACTATGAAATTCTCTATGCATAGGTAATGATGCCAAATCTTCATGACATGCACTTAGATAGACAACTTGAGATCATGGGTTACGTAATTCATCTCATAACCCTTTAATAGTTGAGAGGTATAAGAAACCACTTTCTCATGTTGCATAAATACACAATCCAAATCAGATCCAAATGCATATGTATAGATGACTAAGCCACCATTACCTAATGGAATTATGAAGATAGGTGTGGAGGTTAAACACCTTTTGAGTTCCAAGAAACTTTCTTCACATTCTGGTGTTTGTAAGAACTTTATTCCTTTCTTAGTCAGGTTTGTCAAAGGCAAGGCAATCTTCAAAAAGTTCTCTATGAACCTCTGATAGTATCTGACAAGACCCAGGAAGATTTTGATATTGGCCATAGATTTTGGTTGTTTCCACTCTATAATTGCTTTAACCTTTATATCTTTAATAGATACACCATATTTAGAGAGACGAAAGGTCCCAAAAAAATTACACGATCAAGCCAAAATTTGTATTTTGAGAACTCGTCATAGAGTTTGTGTTGTATTAAAGTCTCAAGCACAATTCTCAGATGCTCCTTATGCTTCTCTTGACTAGGAGAATACATTAGGATGCCATCGACAAATACAATCATGAGCTGGCAAAAAAATTGGGTTGAAAATGTGATTTACTAGGTCCATGAAAGATGCGGTACATTTTCTAGACCAAAAGGCATCACCAAGAATTCAAAGTGTCTATATCAAGACCAAAAGACTACATTTGGAATATCTTCCCCCTTAATTTATAGTTGGTGGAATCCAAACCAAAGTTGGATCTTTGAGAAGACAGTTGTTCAGTGAAGTTGATAGAAAAGGTCATTGATCCTAGGTAAAGGGTATCAATTCTTCATCATGACTTGGTTGATCATGAGGTAATTGAGGCAAAAACTCATGGATATATCCTTATTTTTCACAAACATTACAAGGCCTCCCCAAGGTGAAACACTAGGTTAGATGAACCCCTTACCAATCAAATTTTGTATTTGATTCTTCAACTCCATGAGCTTAGTAGGGACATTTTGTATGGTGGTTTGGATATTGGAGAGGCCCCTGGAACAAGATCGATGTCTATTTCAATCTCCCTAGGACGTGGTAGTCTAGGGAGATCATCTAAAAAAACATCAGGGAACATAGAGGCCACTCCTAAGTCCTCCAGCCTAGACGGTTGGGAGTCTGCCTTAACTACACTTGCTAAAAATTCCTCACATCCTTTTTCTAGCATTCTCAAAGCCTTAAGAGAAGATACAATGAGTCATCCACTAGAATCCTTCATCCCCTTAAAGACCAAGGAAGGCTTCATAAGATTCCCAAACACAAATTTCTTGTCCTTGCACAACACACAAGCATCATGTTGTGTAAGCCAATGCATTCCAAGGATTATATCAAAGTCCTTAATGTTGATAACTATAATATTAGCATGCAAAATTTCCCCCTCAATCGGTAATGGTACTTCTCAAAGGAATTCCTTGGATATTTTATCTTCCATAGTAGCTATGCTTACTTCTAGAATGAAGGGTAAGGGTTTATCTCATGTGCCAACATACTAGAAAAATCCTTAGATATGAAGGAAAAAGAGGCACAAGAATCAAGCAAGACCTTTACATGATGATTGGAGATAATAATCATACCTTGGATCACCTCAGAGGAATTGTTTGTCATTTCAGCATTGAGGATGAATGACGAGACCCAAACCTACTAACCAGGGTTTAAGCCTGCATAGAGGGATTAGACTAACCATCCAATTTTAACCACTTACTGAAAATCAGGGTTGCTTTTTTTTTAATATTAATAGAACTATCAACACCTCATGATAACCTGATGCATCCCTATTTTAGGGCTTCATCTTGTATCTTATTACACTTTAATCACATATGTACATGTTAGGTTACTTTTTATTTCCCTCAATACATGTTTTACCATCAAATGCACTATGAACGTTCTTTAGATGTTTTTCAGGTACTTGGACCATGCTTGGATGGATGAGAGAGAGAGATATCCTAGGGTTTCTCTACCCTAAAAGAGGCCCAAACTGAAGTCAAGAGTTCCCTCAACCTGCCCGTAGTGACCAAGGGTCAATTGAAGCAAAGAAGTCCAAGGATGAACACAGAACAAACTCGAAGTGTTGTTGAAGAGACTAGCATGATTGTGGTAGCGTAGAATAGCCGTACCGGCCCAAGCAAATTCACAGAGTTCAAGTCTTGAGATTCAAGTTTAGCAGCATGGTCGTGCAGCATAGCATGACCATGCTAACACAACCCACAATGGCCATGCAGCGCCATGTTTCCAAGAAGATAGATTTTCTGTGCTTCTCAGAATGACCAACACTCCCTCAAGCCAAAATGATTGTTTTGACCACCACAACCGTGCTACCAGTGCCTCACTAAGACCGTGGTGACCACCAAGGGTGTGCCACAAGCCAGTAAAAAATCCCAAAAATCCCTGACTTCAAACCAAATTTCCATCTCGCCTATTCTACCCCACCACAGGTGTGTTCACCTCGACGCACCACGGTCGTGCTACTCACAAACCTATCGACATTTTCCCACTACATTCCCTACTCTACCCCTACTTAACCTGATGCTTCCCCACCACCTATATATACATAGGTGTCAACTGGAGAACGAGGTTGGCCACCCCAAGATACTCCCTATCCACCCTTAGCTCCCCATTTTTGCCCCTTACCCACACCATCACCATTCCACCTCATTCCACCTCCATTTCACCATTTCCACCATGAAAACCCTAGTTTCTTAGGGTTTTAGCCATGTTCCACCATCTTTGTATGCCATTTCACCTTGGAGGAGGGAGGAGGACACCATTGCAATAGTTGGATAGGAGGATTCCTTCATCTACTCTGAGCTCCATGGCTACTTCTACCTCTTTCTCCCTCTTTTTGTATTTTCTTATTTCATAAGTAGCTAGGCCCCTTAGGTGGACTGTTTGGGGTCAAAAATGTTACTTTGACACCATGTTGGGGGAAAGTGATATGTAAATATCATAATTTCATTTTCTAATGATTATGTTCTATTTCTATCTCATGTCCAATAAATTTATTTGTGGTGTGTGCTTGAAATCACCTAGGATTCTAGGAAAATTGCTTCTATGTAGCTAATTTGTGAATTGCTCCTAAGTCCAATTAGTGTATCCTTAGTTGGATATTCACCTTCCTACATGTTAATTAATTCTCCTACACATAGGTGAGAGATCTTAGTAGCTATTATAAGAGCATTTAGTGTAATTTGCGTGGAGCTTTCTCAAGCCTAGAATATAGGTGATGTGAGGTCCAACACCTCATTTCCACCTTCCATTACTACCCTCAGCCCTTAATTACCATAAGGGTTCCTATCCTAGAAACCCAGTCTTGATTAGATCCTAATTGAATTACAACTAAACCCTAATTTAAGTGAGCCTCGTAAGGGTCAGTAGGAGGTGATAGGGACTAGTTCCCCTATACACACTTACCTTATCCATGGCCAATTAGTAGTTTAGTGCAATTCATTAGCATCTAACTTGTTTTTTGGTTTGGTAATCTAAATGAAAGAATAACGTTTACATGTTATCACCCCAACCCAATTGACAAGTGCATCCCTCAAACAACCCAAACTTCTCTTAATTGTGTAAAACCCTAATTGCTTTCTTTCTTAGATAGTGTTAGCTTAATTAGCTCTTTACTTGATTAATTAGTCTCTTGTCTTGCTCTTACCTTGTTCTTGTTATTCTGGGTCTTTAATTTCTCTTGGGCTTAATTTTCTAGATTAGTATAGTGTAGATCTCATCTTGTTTGCCTTATTGTAACTTGTTCCTTTCTTGTTGAACTTGTCTTCTCTTACTCATTATAATTAATTGTCTAGGGTTAGCCTAGGTTTTTAATGTTATTCTTCTTTGTTTTCTTGTTTGACCCATCTTAGTACAGTTAACTCAAAACCAACCATTAAACCCTTCAACCCTAGACTCTACAGTAGGAACCTAGCTAAAAACTAACATAGCTCTAGTGTCCCCTTTTCTTCCTATTGATCGACCCTATTCTTATCGCTTGTCTATACTATAACATGACCTCATGTGCTTGTGGGTTAGTGTGTTAGTCTAAGTGGACGTGTCTGTGTAGGACCCTTATAAATTCAAAAGATCCATGTTGTGTTCCAAACCCTTAGGATCACATATGATCAAACTCAATTGGTTAGTGTGTGTCCCTAAGGTATAGAAACACACCAAGCTTTCTGGCTCTATTGTCGGGGGTAGAAAGTGCCATAGCTACCTAGTAGTTGTGGTGTTGACTCTCCCCTTGGGTGCGGTCTTTTGCTAGCTTGTTTTGTTATGTTTGAGAAACAAATAAAGCTTTCTGGCACCATTTTTGGGGACAAAAAGTGCCATAACTACCTAGTAGTTGTGGTGTTGACTCTCCCTTTAGTACCATCTTTTTCCAGTTTGTTTTGTTGCATTTGAGAAACACATCAAGCTTTCTGGCATCGTTTTTAGGGAGAAAGACACTTGGTCTAGCTAGTTAGTTTTGCTTTGATCTTTTCCTATTGGCCTCAAATCATGGGATGTTACAATCTCCCCCACTTAGACTAGTTTGATATCATGATGTTTGTGATGAAGAGACATATGTGGCACGTTGCAACTTAGATTTAAAGGTGTAATGGCAAGGTGGGATGCACCATCTCTACTCTTGGAACAGGAAGAACTCTGTATTTGGACTGCAACCAAATGCTTATTTCCTCTTGTTATGGGGGTGAGAGATAATACATTATTCATGTCATACACCAAGGATAAGAGATGATGTAGGTTGGAACGTTGCCACGAGAAATGGGGATAGAGAAGATATCTACCCTAGTAAAGTGAATGATACATGGATGGTTTGTAAACACTAAGAGGAATGAGGTAGTCCCCTTATGAGGATGTTTTTATCATGAGCTATGTGGAACTTAAAATTTATACCAGGTTGAGTTTGAGCACCATGATGATGAAATCAGAGAGTGTTCTTATTTGAAGTTAGACATAGAGTTTGAGGTGAGATGATAAGTGAAATGCATGGAAGTGTATGTCTTCAACATTACCTAATACCTAAGGATGTGAATTGGTAAGGGATGCTCTGGTTGAGATACATCTGACTTGTTTAGAAGCTAGAAGAGGTTGTTTGGCTAACCCTAAGTTTGAAAAGGAGAGGCGTTGGATAACAATTAGATGTAACAAGATTCCTTGAAAGGTAAAGGGTTGTTTGGTTATCCAGTCTAGTCCTGGACGCAATGAAAGGATGGTGGTAGAACCTCAGATGTACTTCTTTGGAAAAGAAGGTGATGAAACCCCAACTAGAGTGATTTAGGGTTTCAGAGGAATCAATCTTGAGGAATCATGACATACAGGAAATCATGATTGAAGATCACCATACACTGTGGAAAATGGCAATAGCACTTTGGATGCTTAAGATGAAGTTGCATGTGGTTTATGGACATGCAAGCCGGGAGGTAAGGATCGAACCCCAGTAACCCAGTGTATCGATATAGAGGACAGAAGAGTCCCTGAGAGGGAATAGAAGCTCAACACTATGGATGTTGTGATGGGTCTCCCTGGATCAAGGACAATCGAGATGCAATATGGGTTATGGTAGTTCACCTTACCTAGATGACATGAGAAAGAAAGAGTTCTGTCAAGGGACAGATCTAGTTGAACTACCCATGAGAGAGATGGTTCAACTACACCATGAAGTGAGTTCAAAGGTTCTTGAGTTTGACCTAAAGGTTCACTTCCATAAAGTGGAAGAAGGTACATGAAGAACTCAATGTTAGTATAGTTTATCACCCCTAACTATGGTTAGTATGATCCAGACTAAAGGGTCTGATGAGGGCATGTGTGCTCGTTCAGGGTGATATCTAGAGACAGTTCTTGTCCTATGAAAGATGTGACAATGACCACCATAGCCAGTATCGGGTTTTATATGAAGCTATGTAAGGGAGGATGTGTCGGTCACCACTTCAGTAAGGTGATGTTGGTGAAAGGACCACATGATGGTTAGAAAAGTACCACATGATGGTTAGAAAAAGGGACCCCAGTGTGTGTAGATGAAGTCACTTTGATTGTGCAAGGGCTGAAAGGATCCTAGAGACGATGAGAGTCATGAGCAGATGCAAAGTAGACTGACATACAAGTTATTGTGGGAGAAAATGTGACATAAAAATCCGACCCCTCTAAGTTATAACTAAGAGAGCTGAGTCCCCGATTCATGGGTCCATTAGAGATGGATGGGTGGAGAAGGTTAGGTTTGACTCTACCCCTCAGGATAGAGTAATGGGAGATGTTTTCCATGTGTCCAATTTAGAGCACTATGTGAGGTACCCCAACCATGTGCTGAACAATGAACCTAGTGAGCCCCAAGGGAGGTTGAAATGGCTTGAGTCCACCTGTGCAGTTTATAGACGCCAAGATAAAAGAACTCAGAGAAAAGAATATGTGATCATAAAGGTTCTTTGGAAACGCCATGAGTACGGTAAAGCTACATAGGGGCCAATGATGGACATGGAAAAGCTTTATCCTGAATTGTTTGTTTGCTTGATAGAATTTTGAGGGCAAAATTCCTATAAGAGGGGAAGGATGTTATAACCCCAATTTTTTGGGGTTCAAATAGTGAGAGATGTAATTTCTCATATTAAAGATAATTGAACAATTAATGATATGATTTGTTTTGAATAAATGGATTCCCTTCACGATAGCCTCGTTTGGTTGCTTAATGGGCTTTATTGGCTTTTGGGCCCAATAATAAGGAAATTCAATTAGTAAATGGATAATTGCATTTTTTTAAAGAAAAGAAATATGTAGAAACCTCTAGAAGGCAAATCCAAAGAGGATTTCGTGCCTCTTTGGTTCTTTGGGTCTTAAGAAGTCCAAAGTTGCAAAAAGAAAGCAATAAGAAAAGAAATGATTAATCAACCATTGTTCAGTAAGAAAGAAATTGAAAATACTGTTAAAATGTTGGAAATAAGTGGAAAAAGGTATAATGGAGTGATCCTTTGTGGAATTTCGTGTTACAAGGATTCCTAATGATAAAAGGAATACCAATGAGGAAAATAAAAGAGAAATAAAGAGAAATCTTCAAAAAGAGACATTTTAATGAGAAATAAATAAGATAATGTGAAAAGATGCATCTAGAAGGATAATAAGTATCCAATAAAAAGTAATTTCGAAATAATATAGTTCTTGGGGTACAACGAACCCCAATGAAGGAAAGAGAAAATACCAAAAATGTGGAGAATAAAAGATAATATGATACTTTATTGATGTTTTGGTGGCCTTGTGAAAAAGGAAGTAAATTCTATTAAAAGAAAATAGAAATTCGTCCAAATGGATTAAAGAGCAAGATTAAAGAAAGGATAAGAAAGAGGAATTTCGAATTCCTAAAGATCCATGCAACAAGGAATATCAAGGAAATAAAAGTTAATGAAGAGAGAGAGATGGTTGCTTCATAACCAAGAAAAGTGTATTTCCTTTCGAGTTGGGACTTGAGTCCTCATGAGACACGCCTTAGGGCTTCATACTCCACCCTATATAAAAGGATAAAACCCTGGTCGAGGTCCAGGGAGAGATCCCACACAATCTAACCTCTCCTCCTTCTTCTTTCCGTGCTAACCCTAATCAAGAAAACATGGGGTTTTCTTGGGGACAACTGGCGGATGCAGTGGATAGTGACAAGGGCTCGATGCAAACCCAGAGGCCTGGGGTATCCAGCCACCTTTCCTTTGCTTCCGTACCCATTCAAAACGGCCGGCAAACCTGCAGGTCATTCTGCGGTAAGCACAGCAGCCAGACCCGTATTCGGCCACCACGGCCGTGGCTTGGGAGCTCTGCAAGCGCAGCCAAGGGCGGCGGAGGTAGGGAGATGATCTCCGGTGAGTTTTGGGTCTGGAACTAAGAGCAAGGGCCACCCCTAGGTCTTCTCGCGGCGGCTAGGGCGGCAGCTTCGGGTTGCAGGAGGTAGAAGAAGGGAGGAGGCGTTTTTGACGAGGATGCCCTCCGCGGGATAAAGGCGCACGCAACTTACTGAGGGGCAAAATAGTAAAATCAAAATGTTCTCCAAAGCAACGTTGTATGGCCGAGATGACGTGGCGCAATCTCATTGACTGTGGTAAGTGTTTTATTGCAAAAATCATATCTCATGATTCGTAACTCGGATTAAAACAAGTTTTATATGAAAATTGATCCTCAGAACGAGACGAACCCAAATAAATTATGTTTGAAATCTGATTCTAATTGCAATCTGAAAAGTAATGGAAGTAATCATCTTTAATGTTTTAATTCTTATGGAACCCTATTTTGAAGTAAATAAAGTGTTTAATAGGGTTTAATGGATCATAAGAGTTGATATTAACATGTTAATTGTAAAAAAAAGTACATTAAGATCGAAAAGGATGATCTTTGTACGTAATTAGTTTAATTTGAAGATTATGTACATAAATATGATAAAGCTATCATCTTCAATGATTTAATTAATGAAAAACCCTTAGATTTGATGATAGATGGATTTAATGTTATTCAATGGATAATTCAAGCTGATATTAACATGTTGTTAATAAAAGAGAAAATCAGATCTAAAAAGATGATCTTTTTATATATTTGGTTTAATTGTGTAAATCCACAAATAAAATGGAGATGTGATGATCCTAAGCCAATTTGAGCATAAAAGATCCTTAATGTGGATAATTTGAGTAATTAGGGTTTTTATGAGTGGAAAAGTTGTTTTAGGGTTTGTTGACCTAAAAAGGATAAAGTTTGAGTAATTGATCTAAGAAACTCTAATGCATCCTAATGAGACTTAAAAACCTTAGAAAGGTGTCCCAAGTCAATAAGGAGTTGTTTGGGATATGCTTGTGACAATTAGACATTATACATGTTTTCAGGATCAATGTTTGCTTGATTGATTGATTGACTTGCTTGATTGGACATCTAGTTGGATTTGGATAAATTATTGCTTGAGATCTCCAAGACAGGTATGTGGTTATGATTATGAATAACTGCTTTAGTTTCCCGATGGATTCTCAGATGTTTAATCACATTGAATGCAACTAAACTATTGAATGTTTATTTATTTCTGGCAACTATAACGTGACTACGATTATCACATAAGATATGTGCCTACTAGCTCAGATCCTGGTCCCCTCTGTGTCGTAATGGCTGACCTAGTACATGGCTACCTATAGGGTAGGTCCATCAGGCTATGAAAGACTTTGGCTGCCTAGAGGGTAGGTCCATCAAGTCACCTTTATAGAGGTACCATATAAGTCCTTACAGGGACAACACAAAGTTGTGGATAGGTATGGATTGAGTAGTTTCGCTTAAAACATAATCTTGATGGTTAAATGATTAACTGAGTGATTACATTGTTACCATAGTTTCATATTTATTTGTTTCCCCCACATACCAGCTACGGCTGACTGACGTTTTGTTTTTCGGCGTTTTAGGTACAATGAAAAGAACAAACAGTAAAGTGGCACATGTGATACTAAATGAGAATTAAAGTGCAAAGGAGGATTAGATAGATTAGTATCGGTGTGGATAGAAGTTTAGAGATCCAAATTTTCAAAAGGTATGAAAAATTTTATTTTCTTACAGCTTTCAGTATAGTATGTTAAAATTTGATAATTATTCTTGGTTAATTGCCGAACCTTTGATCCGAAAGTCATGGGTGCGGCTTCGACCTCTCGGTCTCCCTTAATTGGGGGTTATCGGGAGGTGGGGTCGTAACATTAGAATTAATTGTCTAGGGTTAGCCTAGGTTTTTAATGTTATTCTTCTTTGTTTTCTTGTTTGACCCATCTTAGTACAGTTAACTCAAAACCAACCATTAAACCCTTCAACCCTAGACTCTACAGTAGGAACCTAGCTAAAAACTAACATAGCTCTAGTGTCCCCTTTTCTTCCTATTGATCGACCCTATTCTTATCGCTTGCCTATACTATAACATGACCTCATGTGCTTGCGGGTTAGTGTGTTAGTCTAAGTGGATGTGTCTGTGTAGGACCCTTATAAATTCAAAAGATCCATGTTGTGTTCCAAACCCTTAGGATCATATATGATCAAACTCAATTGGTTAGTGTGTGTCCCTAAGGTATAGAAACACACCAAGCTTTTTGGCTCTATTGTCGGGGGTAGAAAGTGCCATAGCTACCTAGTAGTTGTGGTGTTGACTCTCCCCTTGGGTGCGGTCTTTTGCTAGCTTGTTTTGTTATGTTTGAGAAACAAATAAAGCTTTCTGGCACCATTTTTGGGGACAAAAAGTGCCATAACTACCAAGTAGTTGTGGTGTTGACTCTCCCTTTAGTACCATCTTTTTCCAGTTTGTTTTGTTGCATTTGAGAAACACATAAAGCTTTCTGGCGTCGTTTTTAGGGAGAAAGGCACTTGGTCTAGCTAGTTAGTTTTGCTTTGATCTTTTCCTATTGGCCTCATCATTGCTATTCTTTATTCTTTATTCTTTGTATTATTTATGCATACTGGTTTGGTAAATTGTCCTCTTTTGTTTGGTTGTTCTCTGTGCATGTGATATCAACCCGTGGAAGACAAGATGGAAGGTTAAAATGCACCTCATAAGCCACTTCAAGAGTACTTCATGCCTAACAACTACAAATTGCCAATTGCTAATAGAGTTGATCAAATGCCAAGGGAGAAATTATCCCTCCCTCCATGTCTTCTTGGGCTCATGCCCACCTTCTATGGCTCAAAGAGTGAGAAACCCTACAAGAACTTGTACTACTTTCTTGAGGTATGCTCTACCTTCAGGATGCGACAACCAGTGATGAATCAATCAGGTTTACCTTGTTCTTGTTCTCCCTCAAATCCAAAGCCAAAGATTGGTATGATTTGAGAAGAGACATCATGAGTTGGGAAGAGATGAAGAATGACTTCTTAAAGAAGTTTCTACTCTGTTACAAGGTTGGCAAAAATGCGGAATGCCATAGTGAGTTTCAGTCAAGTGGGTCATGAGAGGTTCCATGATGCTTGGGAGAGATTTCAAAAGATGTCAATTGTTAAGAGATTGTCCACATCATGAGATTCCTTTGTGTCATCTAGTTTAGTCCTTTTACTATGGTCTATCTTCAATGGGTTGAGCTATAGTGGATTCTTCTCATGGAGGAGCTCTTATCGCTAAGCCACCTAAGGAGACATGTCCCTTATTTGAGTAATTGGTAGAAAGTTCAAGGATCTGAGCTTCTAGAATGGTTAGTGAGAGTGACTGCCCTTTTGGCATGACATCTTCAGCTCATAGTGATCAAACCCACAAATAATGAAGATTCTTAGAGAAATGGTGAGCTTTATGAACATCCAAATGAGAAGTTCCTTATCACTCAATCAATTTTATTATGTCCTTTAATGAAGTAGTGAAGACACCTCATCCCCATAGATACCTGGAATAACAAATCCCAAGGCTCAATGTAAAGAGGTGAGATCACATCCTTACTAAAATTTAAAGGAAGTACAAAACATCCATCTTTTTAGAAAGACAAAAGATATTGAGGGATGCATGTATAATATTCCAAGTAAATAAGCATGCACCAAATACATTATAAAATGTCAATAGAAGTGGAAATAAAAGTACTAAGCCTATTACATGGCTTTTGTTGTTCATTACATGATTGTTCCCAAAAGAAAAAGACAAGAGAAAAGGATCTAGATATAGCAACCTAGACATCCTTTCATATAGCTTGAGATCTACTCTTGCAATGACTTCCTTCAAACTTGTCCTTCTCCTTGCTCAACACCAGCACCTGGGTGGTTGGGAAAGCACTTAGCAAAAGGGGAAAGAAAACAAGGTATGTGTCACAAAACTAGTCTAGGATAACAAGATAAGTAAAGAAAATAATAATAGGCTAGGGTTTATCGTAAGATGAAGATAACAAGAGCATGCAGCTATATTAAAAAGAAACTTGCCATTAACAATTATATTAAAAAGGATTTGCATGTAAGATAATTATGTCTACCTAACTAAGTAGGGTTGAGGCACCTACTGGACCTCTAACCTATAGATGAGTGGAGAATAAGACATTCCCATACACCTACATAATTATATAGGGGAGAATAAAAACATTCCCCAGGGAGATTAAATGCATGCCCTCAGTGGGTGGTTGTACATAAGTACCACTACTTCAAATAAAATAGAACATAAATATACATTCTAGAAAAGTAGTCATGGCAAGAGTAGTCATAATATTCAATAAGAATGGCAGTGGGGTATAAGACCCAAACAAGAAGAAATTATAATCTGATTTGAGGCATGAATAACATTAGGATTCAAGAATAGAAGATTTAGGGTTCATTTAAGCCTCATTAGGGAAATATAGGGTTTGGATGCAATTATCCCAACATAGGGTGTAAGGAATGCACATACATAAATGGGGATTGCACATACCCCTCTTACCGATATCAATTACTAATTTTCACCACTTTAATTGAGTCCAAGTTCCATGTTGCCTATTTTCAATGTATTAACATGTATTAGAGTACATAGTGCACATTAATGTATAGAAATTCTAATTTTAGGCCTTTTCAGAAAAACTCAGATTTAGACTCTTAAAAAATGACCAATAAACTTATTAAGTTCTCCTGATCAAGAAAACATAATTTTATGTTAATTTTGGAGTTATGATGATTAAGATGTATTTTTATGGATTTTATGCATTAAATTCATTTTACAAAAATCACCCTTTGTAAAACCATGGAATAAGACCTTGAAAACATTTTTATTATATAGAGATTAATTTTCCAATTCCAAAACATATTTATTTGTTAAATTTGGATAAACGGATTAGAAGATATGAGTTTTTCAACACTGGCCAATAGGAAATTGCCACATCATCAAACCGATCGAGATAATTGAAGAGAGAGGGAGAGGGAGTAAACACCATTTTACCCAAGATCATGTTTAAAGTTACATAGGTAACCAAACTAGAGCTTCTAGAGAAGGTAAAACAATAAGAAACCAAAACCCTAGAAGAACATGGTAAAAAGAGATGAAGATCATCGATTTTAAACATAGAAGCATGAGTTTTAAGCATGTAGTAAGCAATACATGAGAAGGGGGTTAACAAAACTTGCCTCTAGGAAGGTAAGAAAGTCCAAATAGCAAGGATCCCAAGATTAGAAGGTCTGGTTGCTCCAAGACTAGCTCCTTTCTTGAGCAAAGATCATTTCTCCACTTTAGAGGTGCAAACCCTAGCAAAAGAGCATGGAGATTATATGTTTTAGGGTTCTAGGTGGAATTTACCATGGAAGGTCATGGTTCCAAACTGTAATGAGGTGGGAGGAATACTAGGGAAGGAAAGGAGGATACTTACTAGTTTTGGTCAAAATCACCAAGGAGGATCTTAAGAAATTCTAAATAGAGAAATTTGGAACCCTAGGAGCCTTCTTCACCAAGGTAGGCACCCTCTTTTACCTTGGGACAGAAACTTCTAGCCAAACATAGAAGGGACAATGCTCTAATCTGGGGGAAAGAGAAGGAGAAGATTGCTTCTTGGATTGGGAGGTGGGAAGGGGTAGGCATGGCTTTATAAAGAAGGGGGCAATCATGAGGTGCATATGGGACTTTCCATGAGTCCTTAGGCTAAGGCTTCATGGCCATGCAAGAGGACAACTCATAGAGACTTCTTGTGTCATGCCCCGATCTCAAAATATCCACTAATCATGAGATTAGGACATAACAAGAGGATTCAACGTAATACCAATACACCCTTAACCTTTTCTTTTCTTAATCACTTAAATTTAGCTTAAAGGAAAAACTTTTAACTTAGAATAAACTGAAACCTTACTAACAGCGGAAGCAACTATGATTTACATTACTAGATAGATAAAGTAGATTTACACGTCATATTACATTTTTCATGTGGAAAGTAAAACACAACAGTTAACTGAAATCTAAACTACATATTACATTATTTTCTCTCTCTACCACACCACATGCCCAAGGACTAAGGGGAAAGGACTAAGAGACCTCTAACTAACTACGAACTACCTTCTAAGTACTTGGGTGATACGATCCCTCAGCTTCCTCGTGCTGATGATGACCTGAAAAATGTTTCAATAGGTTGGTGAGATACTGGCTCAGTGAATAGAATTTCACCCAACCATCACAGATAACTCATTTATATTTATTAATTGGAATAAAATACAAGATAATACTATATTGAGCAAATCTAAGCAATATAATTTAAATGATAGGATATGTTACATTTCATTAAGATAACAACTGATGCAATGCTATAGATACGATTAAACAACATAGAATACTAAAATTTCATTTAAAGGACAACTGATGTGAAACTAACTTAGGTCTTTCTTAACTCTTTAACTTATAAGAAACTCTGTGAACCTATGTGAATATATTTTATCTCATGCCCTGATCATATGTAGTGTACCCTACATATGAAGACTCGTAGCGAACTACGATCTCACCGTACAAGACTTAGTCGACACCCTGGGATAGCTAAGTCTGACTACTCTCCTGATATGCAATAGGAAAACTGGCTCTCTGGCCTCGACACTCCTATGGTGCTGTAAACTGGACTCCTCCTCTAGGATGAGTACATAGGAGGAGGGTCTGAGACGCTCTGTGGGCCTCAACTTGGTACGCTCTGTGGGTACCTCTGGGTTACCACCGGGACTTCCAGTTCATGTTGGGTAACCTATCTTTTCTTAGGAGGCTTCCTCAAGGGTTTCGTCTCCCTGCACGCTCTGTGGGTGCGTTACGACTCCTGTATACTGGACGCACCGCCAGGGTAGGTCGTTTCATCCCTAAGGTGCAAACCTCTCATAGGGATTCTACAGTGTCAGGGCCCTTAAATGTATTATTTTATTATTCTAGAAAACTCTTACTAGATTGTACATTTCTCTTACTTATACTCGACTCTGGTATCTCTATGGTACCATGCCTATTTACTTGAACTTTGCAAAATGACATGAATATCATTCTAAATTTGATAGAACAATATATTCAAGCATTGCAAATGCTGAGATATTTGACATATTAAGCATGCATGCAGATTTCAAGTTCTTAAATAAACTAAATACATGTCCACTTGTAATTTACTGAGAAATCAACATTATTATGCATGCAAGCAGACTAAAATTCTTAAATAAATAAAATTCAGGTCAACTTGGCACATATAC
This sequence comes from Alisma plantago-aquatica, assembly GCA_963693085.1. Taxonomy (NCBI): domain Eukaryota; kingdom Viridiplantae; phylum Streptophyta; class Magnoliopsida; order Alismatales; family Alismataceae; genus Alisma; species Alisma plantago-aquatica. The sequence continues at coordinate 942,114,358 of OY856413.1, forward strand.
GCTGAAATCATACAATTGAACATCATAACACACTAACAAGAGTTAATTACTTGATATATGAGTAATCGTCAGTAACACTTGTAAATTATCTATAATTCCTTGAAAATCATGCACATCAACCCAAGATCAGAGTTGTGCATCACATAACTCAATTAAGAGTTAAATTACTTATTATGACACCGATTATTGATAATAATTGAGAATTTCTTATGATGTCCTTGAGCATTATGTCGATTCGTATAATTATTAATAAATTCACATTAAATATGACTGGGAGTGTGCAACTAGGTTTCTATTGAACCCTTTCATGTCGTTGTCATTTCTTTGAAATCGAGCATCTATTAACTTACTAAAAATGTACAGTCTGGGTTTATACCCAAACTGTACTGTTAGCGGTCATGTGCTACTGATTCCAACTTTTAAACTGAGCAAATTAGATTTTAATAAACCATGCACTTCCAATAATCCAAATCACACATATCAATTAACTAATTAGCGTCGTGCAACATTAATAAATCAAAACGTGCAAATTAGAAATCGAGCGGCGCCGACACTGCCCGACACCTAGGTAAACACATGTTACCCGCAAATAACATCAATTCAACCAAAAACACCTGATTATTTGAGTTAAACGTGCTTCAGAGTGAAATTCTACTAAAAGTGGTCCAAGATGACCAAACTTCTAGAGCCTATTTCCAGGCGTCAGCGGAGTCATCTTCTACCTTGGGACAACCCTGGTTTTGGACCTGCTTCACACACAGGTGGAAAGGGCTCAGCTATTCGGCGCAACTTGTGGCTAAATGGTGGCGAAATTATGCTCTGGATCCTTGGCCGAACTCAAAGGCAGTGTTTCCCAGACAAATATGCCCCTGTCTGAACCTGCTGCTGCAAGCAGCAGCTTCTTCACCTCACGTACAGGTTCAAGAGGGGGCTTGCTAGGTGCTGTTGTGGCTATTGACTGTGAATTCGAGTAGGGACCTCAAGGACAGAGCTCAATAACACCTTTCCTTGGTGCGTCCTCGCGCCCAAGGTGGCACAAAGCCATGTCTACAACTGCTGCTGCTCAAACTGGATGGGGCGCCGCCCCTTGCTAGGTGGGCGCTGGTGGCACAATAGGGGCAGAAAGGAAGGGGGAAGGGTAGAGGAAGAAGGGGCACCGCTGAAGCGGCCCCTCTCGATCCCAAAACATCCATCGACGCTGCTTCTTGGCTGCTGGACGCAGATACAGGGGCGCTGCCCTAGCTGGTGGAGTGTTGTGTTTGGGCGGGAAGAAGAGGAAGAATGGTGGAGGAAGACGACGCCAAGGCTAGCTCGAGGCTAGGGGTTCCAAAATTGCCCATCCTTTCCCCTACTGCTGGCCGATCGACTGCTGTGTGTGCACGGCTTAAGTGGTCGTTCAGTTCAATCGAGGAAGATGATAAGGGATGAAAAAGAAACGTGGGGTTATTAAGCCAATTAATGGGTAAATTGCAGCCAAGGTCCAAAGAACATAAAAATGGCATAACTTTTGCCTCGTAGGTCCAAATTACACGATTTCTTTTGAAAAATTTTAAGTGTGAGATCCTCTACAACCTCAAGGCACGAAATCATGCTAATTAGACTGTAACACTAGATCAAATCACTAATTGTATCACATGAACACTTAACTTATCTCAATTAACTTAATGATGTTGTTATCATGATACTTACTAGTTAACTTTGATGTGGGTCATAACATCTTGTATACCAAGGTCGGTCCTAAAAGCCCATGGAGACTTATAGGACATCCCCACCATCCTTCAAACAAAGAAATAACCCCATTGGTTGATAGCTTTTAAAGATAAGCTCATTTATAAAGAGGGTAATCCCCATAATGCCCTTGGAGAGAAACACCTTCAAACCAAGGTGCAACCTGGTGCCCCATGGTTAAAAATTTTGATAATGGTAAGGGAACATCTAAGGATTAAAATTCAGGTGATAATTTGCAAAGAAAACCTCCCAATTGGGTAAATTGCATAAAAGTTCACAATGTACCTAAATTTGCATAACTTGCACAAACAACATCCAAATCGAACCAAATTTGAAACTTAGGCTCATTTTATGTTTTAAAATCACATTAAAAAGTTATATTAAGGTTTAGAGCACTTAATTATGGTAATTAAGCTTATTTAACACATTTAATCAAGGTTTAGGGCCTTATACCATTGTTCTATTAAAGTGGTGATTTTGCAATTTAGATCCTTAAATAAGATTTCACTGAGGTATTTGTGCATAAACTCTTATATTGGTACAATTAGTGAATAAATGTTCACCAAACCACTATAAATTCCACTAATTAAACATGAGCGACATAAAGGACAGAAATGAAAGGGAAACTTGGGAAAAAGTTTTACATGGAGATTACATCTAAGATTCATTACGTTACACTCAAGGTTTGAGGATGAAGTTCTCTCCAGGTTGAAAATTTTTGATGATGTGAAAATGAGTGTGACAAAGCTTGAGAAAAAAGTGAACAACTCTCTTTCATACTTGATCTACAAGTAGAAGCAAAGCTATCTTCCCAACCTATAATGAACTAAAAATGAAGCAAGTGGACCATGCATCCCTCTCAAGTTTTATATAGTCCAACTTCAATGCAATGACAACCCATTTATCATTTCCAAGGCCATCCTAAGCCTTATATACCTCCTCCCCCTCCATCACCACAACCATCCCACCACTTCACCTACCAACCTCAATTTTTTCCTCCACCTCAATTTCAATACTAAATGTCACCTCCACCTTCTCCACTGCCCCAACAAGCTCCCCCTTTCCACCATGAGAAAGGACGTTTTGTGATAGTTCTAAGGAGTGGAAAATATCTTGACCAACCCACAAGTCAAAGAAATGTTAATGAGACAAGGCAAAATCAACCAAGTGGTGATATCATGATTGAGATTGCTGAAGATGATACCACGACACCTCATGTTGAGTATGTGATACCATGTGTTCCACCTTCTACTTCATTTCCAAGTTATATAGTTCCACCCATGATTCCTAGATTCCCTCATGTCATGCCACAAAAAGGACATTTTGCAAAACCAAGTGAGCCACCATTTCCCCAAGAATTGAACGGAAGTAAAGAGGAGGTAGAAACACAATGTTGACATTCTAGAAGTGTTTCAATAAGTAAATGTGAATATCCCATTGTTGGATGTTATCAAGTCGATTCCATCTTATGCCAAGTTTCTCAAGAACCTATGTACTATGAAGAGGAAGTCAACGAGGAGAATGACTAAGAAAATAAAGTTGACTTAACAAGTGAGCTCTATCATCCAACACTCGCTTCCTGTGAAAAGAAAAGACCCAGGATCCCACCCATACCTGGATACATAGGGGGACATCACATAGACCAATTCCTAATTTATTTGGAATCTAGTGTGAATTTGATGTCATATATCGTCTATGTTGAGCTGGAATTAGGAAAGTTGAAACCGGATCATTGCATTCTCCAATTGGTGGATCACTCCATCAAAGTTCCTAGAGGAAGAGTGGATGATGTTTTGGTGATGTTAGAAAAAGAAAGGGCGTCAGTGTTCCAAATGGATTTCATTATTCTTGACATGGACCCAGGGGATAGGAAGATTCTCATCATATTGGGAAGGCCATTCTTATATACAATTGATGTTGAGATACATGTACACAATGTCACAATGACAGTCTCTTTCGTGGACATGAAGAAAAAGGTTAATATGTTCAAGTCCCCAACATGGTGAGTCTAAGATGAGAACGTTGAGAATGGTCACTTAAAGAGTCCAGCTGATTACTTGAAAGAAGGAGATCCGGATGAAAGACCTCATGATAGATTTTGTGGTCAACAGGACAAGGAACACATGTTGAATACAAATGAGGGATATATCTATTTCAAGAGTGGGCACATGATGATGCCAAATGGTTGAATGATTGAAGGAACTACAAAAGCCCAAATAAAGGTGTGAAACTTAGAACTAGTGGAAGGCAACCCACCTAGGTTTGGGTAATTTTCCACCTAATCTTTCATTTTTTATACTTTTGACTATTTTTACACTTTTTCAAAGAGACACACACATATGCTATACTTGATGGTTTTGTTGTTTATGAATCATTTTAGAACATGTGCATAGGAGGAAAGATCATGCTTACATGATTTAGTCAAAAAGAAGATCAAGAATTGAAACAGAGTTGCAAATCAGTAGAAAAGCCACAAGAAAGAGACCAACACGACTGTTCCACATAATACGACTGTGGTGCTGGCAAGCCAGAACGGTCATTTTGCATAGTAGTGGCCGTGTTGGCTTTATCCTATTCATTGGAAACCTTAAGATCTCTATCCCCTCTTGGCATATGTATGCCATGAATCTATACCCTCTACCCTATCATTCTAGGCTTCTATTTCATGTCGAGGACAACGCAGTTTAAAAGTTTGGGGTGGTAGGGCAGTAAGCCCTTTCTTTATCCCACTTTCCTTGTTCTAAATTTTTGCTCAAGGTGATCAAATAGTATAACCATCCATACTTGTGTATCCATTCTTTGTGTTCTTTCTTTGCGTACATGCATATCATATAAGTTAATTTCATGTATTGTTTGTGTAATTGTCAACATTTTTTCTTTTTCTGCCATGCATTGCATATCATTTATCTTTTTATAATTTATGCATGTTTATAGATAATATTTTATTATTTCTTGCTTTTTGTTTCATAAGAAAGGATTAGATGTGATTGAAGGCAATTTGGCGCCATTCTGGCCAATTTTTTCCCAAATTTAGAATTTCTTGCGTGAAAGTGTGTTTGACCCAATATCTACTCATTGGATTGAAAATGTTGACCTTTGATAAATGCATGCTATATTATCACGATCTATTGCCAAATGGATTTAGTTATTGATATTTTACATGCAAATATACTCTCTCATGCTTGTGAATTGCTTGGTTGATTTGTGATTGAAGCAAGCTACAAACACTTAGGGTTTGTAGAATCTCATGATAAAAATGTGGTTTTCATATTGCTCATTCATTTGGTATGTCATTATTTGATGAAGTTATTGGAGTAATTTTCATGTAGGAGATCTCATGTGAAGGCCCACATTAGTGATCCCTCTTTGATTCACTTTTCTTTCATCACTTCTGATCTCTCTGCCTCATGAAAGGATGGCAAAGAGCACATATTCAACCCTAGCCACCTCTAAAATTTGGGGTGGCCATATCTATATCCCTCGATTTAATGTCACCACCATATTCCCTATCTACACTAAGGGCAAAGCAAAATAAAAAAAATGCAAACAATATTAATAAAAGATTCTCCTATGTAATAGCATTTAAAAAAATAAAAGATGAGTGCTTCTATGTAATAGCACTCCAACCCCTTACGGCAACTCTTTCTTATAATTGCATGCCCATTGATCTAGGAAACATCATATCTAGATCATTTTGTCCTTTTTCACAACCACATGGGTCACTTAGTGTGGATTGACATATGATATTGAATGCATGAATGTAAAACAACAACATTAGTCATTTTTTTTATCTTCACCACCATGAAACTATTTACCTGGAGTTATATGACAATCATATGGATTGATTGTGTTTCTTTGCTCTCTATGTGAAGTTTGTAAGATCAATGCCTTAATCATGATTGGTTTGTGAAAGGGGAGAGGAGAGAGGTGTAATGCATGTACCTAATCATCATTGAGCTTATTTAGTCAATATATGTTTGTTCTAATGCATTTTTCACTTCTTGTTTGTCGAAAAATTGAAGAGAGATTGAGTTGGAGCATACTTGAGGACAAGTATATTTTAAGTTTGGGGTGGTGATGCAACCCTATTTTATGGCTTCATATTATGTCTTATTTCACTTTAATCACATCTATACCTATTAGATTACATGTTATTTCTCTCAATATGTGTCTTGTCATCAAATGCACTTATGGACATTCTTTGCATGTTTTTAGGTACTTGGACTGTGCCTGGATGGATGAGAGAGAGTGGTCCTAGGGTTTCTTTACCCTAAGAGAAGCCTAAAGTGAAGTCAAGAGATCCCTCAAACTACCCCTAGTAGCCAAGGGTCATTTGAAGCAAAGAAGTCCAAGTATGAACAAAGAACAAACTCAAAGCGCTACTAAAGAGACTAGCATGGTCATGGTACCATAGAATGGCCATGCTGGCCCAAGAAAATTCGCAAAGTCCAAGTCTTGAGATTCAAGTTTAGCAACACGACCGTGCAAAACAACATGACCATGCTAACATGACCCATAACGCCCATACAGTGCAACATGACCGTGTTTCCAAGAAGATACAATACATGTGCTTCTCAGAATAGCCAACACTCCCTCAAGCTAAAACAGCCATGTTAACCACCACGACCGTGCTACTAGTGCCTCACCATGACCATGGTGACCACCACGAGCATATCGCCAGCCAGTCAAAAATCCAAAACTCCTTGACTTCAAACAACATTTTCACCTTTCCCGTTCCACTCCTCCATGGGCGTGTTCACCCCTACCCACCATAGTTGTATTGCCCAACATAACCATGCTACTCACAAACCTATCTACATTTTCCCATTGCATCCCCTATTCTACCCCTACTCAACCTAATGCTTCCCCACCACCTATATACACATAGGTGGCGACAAGGCTGGCACCCCCAAGCTACTCCATAGCCACCCTTAGCTCCCTATTTTACCCCTTAGCCATTCCATCACCATTCCACCTCATTCCACCTCCATTTCACCATTTCTACCACCAAAAACCTAGTTTCATAGGGTTTTGGCTACTTTCCATGCCATTTCACCTTGGAGGAGGGAGGAGGACGCCCTTGCAATAGCTGAAGAGGAGGAATCCTTCACTACACTGAGCTCCATGGCAACTTCTACATCTTTCTCCTCTCTTTTTGTTTTTTCTTGTTCTATGAGTATCTAGGCCCCTTAGGTGGGTTGTTTGGGGTTGGATATGTTACTTTGATACCATTATGGGGGAAAGTGATATGTAAACATTATAATTTCATTTTCTAGTGATTATTTTCTATATCTATCTCATTTCCCATAAATTTCTTTGTGGTTTGTGCTTCAAATTAGCTAGGATTCTAGGAAAATTTCTTATATGTAGCTAATTTGTGAATTTCTCCTAAGTCCAATTAGTGGATCCTTAGTTAGATACTCACCTTCCTATATGTTAATCAATATTCCTACACCTAGGTGAGAGATCGAAGTAGCTAGTATAGGAGCATTTAGTGAAATTATCTTGGAGCCTTCTTAAGGTTAGAATGTAGGTGATTTGAGGTCTAAAACCTCACTTCCATCTTCCATTTATTTACTACCCTTAGCCCCTAATTACCCTAAGGGTTACTATCCTAGAAACCTAGGTTTGATTAGATCCTAATTGAAACACACCTAAATTCTAATCCAAGTGAGCCTCGTAAGGATGGGTGGGAGGTGAAAGGGACTAGTTCCCCTATACACACTTACCTTATCCATTGCCAATTAGTAGTTCAAGGAAATTCATTTGCATCTAACTTGTTGTTTGGTTTGGTAATATAAATGAAACAATAAATTTTACACATTATCACCCCAACCTAATTGACAAGTGCATCCCCCAAACAACACACACTTCTCTTAATTGTCTAACTAATTGCCTTATTGCTTAGCTAGTGTTAGCTTAATTAGCTCTTTACTTGCTTAATTAGTCTCTGGTCTTGCTCTTGTCTTGTTCTTGTTATTCTATGTCTTTAATTTCTCTTGTGCTTAATTTGCTAGATTAGTATGGTGTAGATCTCTTCTTGTTTGATTTAGTGTAACTTGTTCCTTTCTTGCTTAACTTGTCTTCTCTTGCTCATTAGAATTAATTGTGTAGGGTTATCCTACACTTTTTTTTTATTATTCTTTGTTTACTTGTTTGACCCATCTTAGTATAATTAACTCAAAACCAACCTTTAAACCCTTCAATCCTAGACTCCGCTGTAGGAACCTAGCCAAAAACTAACCTAGCTCTGGTGCCCCCTTTTCTCCTTGTGGATCAACCCTCTTTCCGCTTTCTTATACGATAACACGACCCCTTACTCTTGCAGGTTAGTGTGTTAGTCTAAGTGGGCGTGTCAGTGTAGGCCCCTTATAAATTAAAAAGATCCCTGATATCTTAAAAAACCCTTAGGGTTGCATCTGGTCAAACTCAATTGGTTAGTGTGTGTCTCTAAGGTAGAGAAACACACCAAGCTTTTTGGCATCATTTCTAGGGACAAAAAGAACCACATCTACCTAGTAGTTGTGGTGTTCACTCTCCCCTTTGCACCGTATTTTGCCAATTTGTTTTTTTTGCATTTGATTAACACATCAAGCTTTCTAGCGCCATTGCCAGGGATAGAAATCACCATATCTACCTAGTAGTTGTGGTGTTGACTCACCCCTTTGGCACCGTCTTTTACAAGTTTGTTTTGTTATATGTGAGAAACACATCATAACAGAAAAATAACATATAATTTATGAAAAATGAAGGTTACAACAAAGTTCAACTTCTACATAATAGGAATAGTCACTTCATAATACAAATCATACTACATATTACAAAATTCTCTCACTTCTCATTCTCATTCTCATTCTCATTCCTAGGATCTAGAGGAAGGATAAGAGACTGACTAACTAACATAACTACTTCTCTATAAGACCTCTTCTCTACTATTGATAAAAGTTGGCTTCTGTCTCTTATAGAAGTGATAGTCCTTTACCTGAAGACTATTTTAGTAAATTGATGAGTTACCAACTTAGTGAGTAGAAAATCAACAAGTAACCATGATAAATCAATAAAGAGAGATTTACTATTCAGGTTACAAGTATATTATACAATTTTTTTAGAAACTATAATATCATTTCAGCATATTATGAGTACAATAGCAATTAAATAGGATAAAACACAAATTATCCAGTCAGTTCTCTACTTCATATATTATTTTCCACAAACACACATGAGGTGTACCATAATATGTGAAAGCATCACAACAAGCTACGATCTTACTGTATAAGATATAGAAGAATGTTCAAGATCTTAAGTCTAAAATCTCTATTAGACTTGTCTACAGTGGTCCATGCCACATATACCTCTCATGGCCTAATGGGAGCGCCATATATCTGGAGTTATCCTCTAAACATGGGTACACAGAGAGTCAAATGCACATAGCATGTTCTGCATTAGTGGTTTCACACAAGGGCTAACCAACATTACATGTATCACTTGTTGACCTAGAGGTTATACATTGTCCATATTTTGATAATGGCTCAACCATTCCATTCATATGTATCTAATATGTGTATTCAAGATTGATCTCAGGTTTTAGGTACATGAAAAGGATCAATTTACAAAAGCCCTAGCTTGTCAAAGTTCAAGTCAAAAGCAATGCAAGTGTGCTAATAAGGAAATCCCTTCAAACGACCTTAGAAGAATTTTGTAATCACTTGTATTGATGATATGACTTGTAACTAAGATGAGAAAAATATATGGGACACTTAGTACCAAGTTTTAATCACTTTTTAATCAAATTAGAAAATTGATCATAGACTATTGATCGGTCGAGTTTCAATCTCGACCGATCCCATGGATTGATTTTCTAATGATATGCATCGGTTGAGTTGTGCATTCACAGAACTCGAGCAAACGACTTACTAACCAAATGTGATTTTGGCTGATCGGTCGAGTTTCCTAAGACAAACTCGACTGATAGTTTGAAAATTGGGTTTATCTTTTAGCCAATCTGTCGAGTTACCTTTATTGAAACTCGACCGAATGTATTGTATGAAAAATGTAGAAAAAGTGATTCTAACCGTTGGTGATTTGTTTGGATGCAAATAGATCTGTTGCCTTGAGAAAAAATGGCTATATTTCGTCCCTAAGTGTTTCCCAACTCAAGGGAGCACCCCGATCTATAAATAGGACCCCTTGGAGTTCATTCCAAGTTTCTCATTCACTACATTCAAGGTCCTTGCTATAGTTGAGTGTGCTACTTGTCCTTGAGACCCTTTCTCTCTCTAGTTTACATATCATTTTGTGATTTGTGAGTGAGTTAGGATTATTGTAAGAGAGCTCCACCTTTGTGCATGTAAAGCTCTCAAATTCCACTACTTCCATATCCCCTTCTCTCATGAAGAAAAGTTGAAGCAAGCTCCATCGAGTGAAGAAGGAGCTATAGCTGGTCCTCTTCAAGGGTGTTGAAGAGGTGGTGATCTTCTCCAAGTGCAGGAGAAGGAAAAGGCTGAAGATCTAAGAGGAGAAGCAAAGTCCTTCAAGGAGGAAGACTTGAGCTTGAGTGGGTAAGACCTTGGTGAAGGCTGAAGACTCAAGCTAAGTGGGTAAGTTCCTTGTTAAGGTTGAGATCTCCTTGTGTTTGGATGGGTAAGTCCTTTGGTGGTCTATTGCTATAAATATCTATGGTGATATAATAGATAAAAGAACTTGCAAAGTCCTAGAGGCTGGCCTCTCTAGGTAGTGGACTGACTCACTTCTAGTTTGAAGTGTGGAACCACTCTACATCCCTTTGTCAAGTGCTTGCCATCAATCGCTCTCATCCTTGCATGCTTGTTTAGATAGGACTTCAAATTTCCTTTAAGATTTTGCTAAAACTTGATATAATTTGAAGGTCTAATCTATTTTGTGAGAATTTGTGTAGCTCTATTCACCCCCCTCTAGAGCCCTTAGATCCAACAAGTGGTATCAGAGCTAAGAATCTTCTCCAACAATCTCCCACGAGACGAGAAGGTGGGTGACAACCTACTTGGTTCACTCAACCTAGAGGGAGGCTGTGACAACCTGTTACACTAAATGAGATTACTCAAAACATAAAACACAATCAATCACCAACTAACCACATACCCAAAAATATGGGTAAATTAAAACCGATTTCAACGTCAACACCTACTTAGAAACATTTGCATAAGAGCCCAACATCTTTCTTATATCCATACTATGCCAAGAATTTGATACAAATTGTTCTATCATCTTATCCACCACATATATACACATGAGAACAATATTCGTATATGCCACACAAACAAGCATTAATATACTAACAAAAGTCCAATTCGTTTGAAGCACCATATACAAACTTTTCCTGCCCGGGCCTGAGAGTACAAGGACGACTCTAGGACACACTAGACATCTAATCAACTTTATCAAAGATTCAATACTATAGCTCCTCTTTGCTGCCACATGTTTGTTTTCGTCACTTCTGATTACCTAAAAAAATGTGGCAAACCACGAGGGTGAGACCCATGTCCCAGTAAGAGATATAACCTCCAACAACATTTATTGATTATAACATTTTTAAGTAATTAAATAGTTAAGCATTTTAATCAGATATAACAAATAAGATCAACAATATTGATGATTAAAAAAATACATAAAGGAGTAGATAATAACTATCATCATTAGCCAGACTATCATCCTTTATCTTGTTGACAATATAAGCAATTCAGTACCATATGCATATCTAGCATCATGAGCAAGTCTAGTAACATAGAATATCTAACAACATGAGCATGTCTAATTGGTTGAACATATCAACATCATAAGAAGAGCTAAAAACATAAGCACAACTATCTGGATAAGCATGATTAGAAGTATATGCATCTCTAGTTACAAAGGCATGTCTAGCATGCTAAACATAACTAACAACATGAGATAGCTAGCATCATGATTATAATCAGCAGTAGCTTATCAACACAAGCATAGCTACTGTATATATGCATCTACAATCTTAAGAATATCCACAACCTAAGTGTATCTACTATCTCTTAATTGCACTAAGCATCATCTTTATGTAAAGATAACAAACAAGGGTTATCATCCAATGTGAAATGTTGTGTATAACCCTAAACAAATATGCTACACATTTGTATTACATCTTTTATTATGGCCTGGGAAATTTGAATCGTACCATTCAAAGTCTAACCGACCCCTGTGAAGGGCTATTCGGTTCCATACAAGATATAGGAGTGCCAGTATCCTAAGATCTCTTCCCCTCAGTCAGTACGAGTAAAAGGCAGTGACATATCAGTCAAAGCTGCCACCACAGCAGCATATAGTCATATAACTAGCCCACCTTGGTACATGTCACGACGCTAGAATCAAGGGTATTTAAACCCAATCACTGAGGTACAATCATAGTTGTACTCTAATCACATCATGTTATAATCACCGAGACACGACCGCAGCCATTCTTAATCACATCAGATGTATGAGGCATGACCATAGACAACCTCCACAATCTGCATTGTGGATGACAAGGATATATCCTCAACCTGCCACCCCCACATACTCAATAGTATGCACTCTGAGTTTCCCTTAGGAATACTTATTTCACCATCCAGCAAGTTCTGACACTGAAGATGGTTCTACGGCACAAGGTTCTACATGATTAGAGTTGCACTTGATTAGTTATGCCAATTGGGTGAATTAAGGTTGCATCAAACAAGTGGACATACAAACCCTAATTCACTTCTAGCAATCATATAAATATCAAAACTTTGAAAAGATATAAAATGTGTGAAACATAATTTCTCATCTCATCATCACATGGTACTATTCACTTGCCATTCATGAGACCACACTAGTCATCATACTATCACAAGATATAAATCCCTTTCACAATATCACAGGGTATCAACCCTTATCAACATAAGAGGATTACACCTCATTCAGGGCTCAACCATGCCCAAAGGTCATTAAGACCATCATACTATTCCCTACAAGGTCATCATTATCTTTGCATGCCTTATAACAAGGCTCAACAACATCACTTACATATAATACACCAGATCATCACCATATTGCATTAATGAGCTAGGAGATATTCATAAACAATCATAGCAGGGTTATATTAACATTAAGAACATTCCTTTATTACATCAACATGCAAGGAATATAGATATGATTAACCCTCATCATATTCATAATGCACATGTTTCACATAAGCAAGTATCAACCATGTGGTTATGACAACCAACAATTAACACATTAAGGTTATGATCATGTCAAGGAGGTTATTTCACCATCATTCCATCATATAAGAATGTTAAACATGAATACTCATCTTTATCTATTTGCATTAGAGTTAGGTTCAACAAGATAAATTATATTAATGTTACTAATCAACACTTATACCCAAACCCTAACTCATAACATCCCCATTGGATTATGGATGCATAAGGTGAAGCATCACCATCACATTCCATACTATTCTCAAGTATGAACCCACACATAAATCAATGTGTAACCATTGGGTTATATCATACTAGGGTTTCAACAACATTAACATAGTACTTCATGATTGTATTAGTCATTCAAGGATTATTCATACCCAATTACCATCATTTAGTTATATTCAAGCTAGGTATAACAAGCTATACCTCATTAGGGTTACATATAAAAACAATATGATTATCATCCCTTCTATTCATATGAGTGAATAGGTAAGACTACCTTATTAAGGGTAACCCTCCATTTGTTCCATCATCATTCAACCCATATCACCATACCACAATGTCACCCAGAACCATTGGATGTTTAAAAGGTAATACCATTGGTTGTTTACATAAGTAAACACCTTGGATAAACCACATATGAAGTCCTTTATTTGTTCTCTATAAAGAGTCACCATCTAACCCTAGGCATCCCTTAATTAACAACACAAAAAGTTCAATTGAAAGTAGGGTAAAATCCACAATCGACTGTTCATTTAAAACAAGCCATCCATTGTCAACAAGTAAGCTCCTTAAGTTGATCATATAAAGGAAACCATCTAAATCACATTATTAGGACCAACATATTACATTAGACATCATTCCATTTTATTGGAGGAATAAATATTATATCTTGGCCATTGGGTCAAGTTCATATATTAAAACCATTAATTACAGTATAGGTCCGACCATTGCATCAAGTTACCCAAGAAACCATTGGTCTAAGGATTAATTGATGCTACAACTATATGATTAACTCACCATAGGTTTTTTTAGACCTGATCCACCATCATTAGTGACCATTAAGTTACCATAGGTTGTTACATCAACACTATATTCATTAATCAGCATCAAATATCAAACTAATATCACCTTTGACTGATAGCATCATTAGGGTACTTAGTTGTTAATCACTAGGCTTTTAATTAGGCCAAAACATGACCTAAGGGGTGAATGTCAGTTGACACCCTTGGTTACCACCATCAATTGTCATGAAGAAAACACCATAGAGTTGTTGTAATGGTACCATCACTGGGTCATGGGTTTATAGAAGAAATCAACTTCAAACCCTAAAACTGACCATTGGTTGATAGGTGCTTAGCACCATAGGTTGTCAAACCAACCTGATCCAAGTCATATTATACCTTAGTAATAACTTACACATGATCACATGTTCATGTATAGCTGAAATCAGAATAGGGAACATTATAAAAATCAAAATCCAAGTCAAGCATAGCTTTTTAGTGCATGGATCATCATTTTCAAGCAAGAACATGATCTAGAAAGCTTATGGTAAGCAATAAACATGGAGAAAGTTATAAAAATTGCCTCTACTGAGAATATGAAACCCCACACATAAGAAATATTTAGAAGGTAGGGTAGAAAATCCAAGAATAAGTTGTGAACTCGTCCATCTAGGACCTTTCTTCATCAAAAGAGCAAACCCTAAGCATAAGGAGCAAGAAAGGTAGGGTTTTAGTGCTTTAGAGCAATTTATACCATGGAACAACAAGGTTACGACCTAGAGGAAGGTCTAAGGAAGTTTAAGAGAAAAATAAACGGATAAGGAAGGAATAAAATAACTTGCCTTGGTCGAAATCCCTAGAAGATGACCTTGGAAATCCTAGGTAGGGCTAGATGGAGCTCTAGGAGACCTTCTTATCCAAAAAGAGGTTGTCTTCTACCTTAGAGCACTTGGTTCCACAGAAAAATAGAGTAGAGTCATTTATTCATGTTATAGGAAAGAGAAAGCAAGAATATTCATACTTGGACAAGGAAGAGGTAAATATAGCCCATGGATAAGGATGGAAGCAAGCATGAGGTGTTAAAGTAGCTTCCCCATGTGTCTATGGCCTTAAACTATTAAGAATATACAAGAACACACACAAGAAGCTCCCCTACCGTCCTTATAGACCTTATTATATTTCCTTTTGTCAAATTTTGCAGCCAATCACATAATTCATTAGTTGATAGCTACTAAAGGTAGCTCATCCGTAAAGGGGTAAACCCTAAAATACCCTTAGAGAAAACACCTTCAAACCAAGGATTAAATAGGTACCCCATGGCTCAAAAAGCTCAAGAATGATGAGAGAATATCCAAGGAACATAATGCAAGTGATAAATTGAAAATAAAACCTCTCAATTGGGTAAATTGCAGAAAAGTCCAAAATGTGCATAAAATTGCATAACTTGCTCAAACAATGTCCAAATTGGACCAAATTTGAAACTTAATCTTTTATTATGATTTAAAAGCATATAAAAAGGTTATATTAGGGTTTTAAGCATTAAATTATGGTAATTAATCTTATTAAACTCATTAAGCAAGTTCAAGGGCCTTATAGAGGCCCATGCACCCTTTGGTCTTTGACGTCATAACGTCCTCTATTGGAAGAGACAGATGCATTTCTACATTCAAGGGATGAACTTTAATATGTGTAAAGTGATGGTTACAACTTACAAAGAGCCAACCGGAGCTATTTCAACATGGAGTGAAGCTGCTCTCAAGGAGGCTCAACTAAATGCAAAGGCCATTAGTATCCTCTACACAACCATCAATCCCACAAAGTTCAACTAAATCTCATCATGGGACACCGCCTATGAGATTTGGGACAAGTTGTGCATAACATATGAAGGCACAAAGCAAGTCAAGGAGGAAAAGATCTACATGTTGAACAGCCTCCTAGAGAACTTCAAGATGGGAAAGAAAGAAGACATTGCAGATATGTATTCAAGGCTCAATGTCATCATCAATGGGCTGGATGCATTGGGAAACACCTTGGATAGAGGCATCATCAACTCAAAGATCTCAAGAACTCTTCCAAAGATATGGGAGTCAAAGGTCACCTTCATTGAAGAAGTGATGAGCCTTGGTGACATCCCAACTAAAGAACTCATTGGCAATCTTCAAGCCCATGAGCCTAGACTTGACAAGCAAGAAGAAGAAGCTAAGCAAGAAGAGAAGCAAGTCAAGAAGATCAAAGATAGTGCTTTCAAAGAACAAGTGGAGGCTGTCATCCTTCAACAACAACTTGCATTCCGGACTTCTCCCTCCTCCTCTAGTGAAGATGAAGGCCCTAGTGAGCATGAAGCCAACTACATCAAGGGCAAACACTTCAAGGGAAAGCAAGCCTCCTCCTCCTCTACTCCGAGATGCTACAAGTGTGGTCAAAAGGGCACTACAAGAGTGAATGCCCAAAGTCAAGAAAATCTCACCACAAGAGAAGCTCAAGGAAAGAAGAGAATTACAAGAAAGAGAGCAAGCACAAGAGGAAGGAGAAGAGATACAAGAATGCAGCTCATGCAGCTTGGGAAGCTTCATCTTCAAGCATCTCTAGCTCCGAAGAAGATGGAGAGTGCCACCCTGCTCTCATGGCCTCTACAAGTGAAGACATTGGTGAGGTAAGTGAGGTAAGGTTGCATGAATTTCCTAAAGAATCTATTATTGACATGCTTGTTACTACCCGTTCTTCTTTTTCTAAATGTAAATCTAAAAGAAAACAGTTAGGAAAAATTATTGATGATCTTTGTGCTAAGATTGAAATTTTGGAATTGAATGAGAAAACCAACCTTGAGAGTATTGATAATTTTCAAGGGCAATACCTTGATCTTGAACTTCACTACAATGGGGTTGAAGTTGAGAATGGTATCTACCATAAGAACATTAAAAATCTTAAGGAAGAGAACCAAAATTTCTTAAAAGAACTTGAATTTATTAAAACTAAAAATACTGAATTTAAGTTGCTTATTGATGCTCATAGAGAAGAGAGAGATGTCTATCTCAAAGAGATTTAAATACTAAAATCTGAAAATGCTAGGTTGCTAAGTCAAGTAAATGATCTATCTTCTAGACCTTTGTTGCCTAGTGTTAATGTTGCTTCTATCTCTCTTGAAAATGATTCATATCTTACTAAAGCTTTATGTCTTGAGGATGATCTTGTGCATGCTAGGGATGACATATATAGTTTATCTTCTACTATTGTTTCTTTGAATGATGATAACCATAGATTCAGAGCATCCCTATAGAAATTCCTCAAAGGGAAGAACTCCCTAAATGAAACCCTTGATCATTCTACTAAACAAAGTGGTACTAGTGGTTTGGGATTCGTAGGGGGATCCTCAAAGGGTAAGAGTAATGCCAAAGGTAAGAAAAAGAGAAAGGAGATCTCTTTCTTTGTAGGAGAATCTTCAGGCACTAAAAATCCTATTCTGATTGCAAATGTGATGATCATTATTCCACTTATTGTCCTTACAAGTGTAAGGGGACCAACCCAAAGATGAAATGGGTCCCCAAACTAACTCTGGATCCCAAAGTTTGAGTTGGGAACAAACATTCTCCTTTCTTGTAGGGAAAAGATAGATGGATTGTTGATAGTGGATGCACAAAGCACATGACCGGTGACATAAGACATTTCAACAATTTCACAAAGAAGAAAGGAGGATCCGTCACCTTTGGGGACAACAAGAAAGGTAAAGTCAAAGGTGAGGGTGATGTAGGTGAATCCTTATGCATCAAGAATGTTCTTTTTGGGGATGGACTACTTCACAATTTAATAAGTGTTAGTCAACTTTGTGAAAATGGTTACCTTGTACTATTTACTGCTTTTGAATGTTTGATTCTAGATTCCCTCACCTACCAAGTTATATATAAGGGAACTAGAAGTGGTAATCTTTATGTTATTGTTCTTAACTCTACCAATTCGAATGATATTTCACTTTGGCACCGCCGGCTTGGTCATGTAAATATGCATCAATTAAAGAAGTTGAGCAAAAAGGACTTAGTCAAGGGACTTCCTAAATTGGACTTTGAAATGGATGGGGAATGCCAACCTTGTACACAAGAAAAGAAGACCAAGTCCTCCTTCAAATCCAAAGGAGTCCTTGGCACTAAGAGAGCTCTTGAGCTTCTTCATATTGATCTATTTGGACCAATGAGAACACAATCGCTTTGTGGTTTCAAGTATTACCTTGTTATTGTCGATGATTTCTCTAGATATACTTGGACCTTCTTTCTCATTTCAAAGAGTGATACACTTGATGTTTTCTCTAGTTTTTGCAAATGAGTTGAGAATGAAGCTTCTTGGCGGATTATTTCCATCTGTAGTGACCATGGGGGAGAATTTGAAAATGAGCTTTTGGAACGTTTTTGTCAAGAATTGGGTTAAGCACACAACTTTTGTTCACCTCAAACACCTCAATAAAATGGGGTTGTAGAGAGGAAGAATAGGTCTCTAAAGGAGATGGCTAGGACCATGCTTCTTGAGTATGACACTCCTAAGAAGTTTTGGGCTGAAGCTGTCAGTACCTCTTATTTTATGCAAAACTGTATTTTCACTCATCCCTCGCTTAAGAAAACCCCCTATGAGCTATGGCATGGTAGGAAACTTTCTATTGAGTATTTCCATGTTTTCAGATGTCCTTGTTTTGTTTTGAATACAAAAGATTCTCTTGACAAGTTTGATCTAAAATCATATAAGGCTTTCTTTCTTGGCTATAGCACTACTAGCAAGGCATACAAAGTTTATAATGTTGATCTTGCTAAGATAGAAGAATCTATTAATGTAAAGTTTATTGAGACTAACCCCTCTATTCCCAAAGATATGGTTTCAAATGATGATGTTGTAGATGAAGTGATTCCTATCCTTAAATAACTCAACATCACCCAAAAGGGAAAAGAAGTGGCTGCTCAAGAAGAAGACAAAGATGATGAAAATAAGGATCCAACTCCCCAGTTTGCAAAGAATCATCCTAAGGAAATGATTTTAGGTGATCCATTTGAGAGAGTGAAGATGCGGGCTACATTCAACAAGGAACAAGCCAACAACACCTTCATCTCACAACTAGAGCCTAAAGATGTCAAGGAAGCTCTTGGGGATGAAGAATGGATCCTAGCTATGCAATATGAGCTGGAACAATTTGAGAAGAAAAAAGTTTGGATTCTTGTGCCAAAATCAAGTGATAGAAAGATCATTGGCACCAAATGGGTCTACCGCAACAAGTTAGATGAAAACAACAAAGTGGTAAGAAACAAAGCATGCAAGTTTAGTGGCTCAAGATTACAATCAATAGGAAGGTATTGACTTTGATGAAACATATGCACATGTGGCTAGACTTGAGTCCATTCATATGTTGTTTGCTTTTGCTAGTCATAAAAACTTTCTTCTATATCAAATGGATGTTAAAAGTGCATTTTTGAATGGTACAATTGAGGAGGAAGTGTATGTTGCACAACCTCCGGGCTTTGAACATGATAGTCTACCTAACCATGTTTATTTATTGCAAAAAGTTCTCTATGGACTCAAACAAGCACCAAGGGCTTGGTATGAGAAAGTAAAGAATTTTTTTCTAGATCATGGTTATATCATGGGCAAAGTGGATTCTACCTTCTTTCTAAAACACACTTCTAACAATTTTCTTATTATTCAAATGTATGTTGATGATATCATTTTTGGCGACACTAACCTTGATCTTTGCAAAGAATTTAGTGATCTTATGCAGAGTGAATTTGAGATGAGTATGATGGGTGAACTCACATTCTTCCTCGCTTTCAAATCAAACAAACAAAAGATGGGAACTTCATCAACCAAGGCAAGTACATAAGTGAACTACTTAAGCACTTTGGGATGGAGAATACCAAGTCGATGGACACACCCATGTCAAACACTACCAAACTTGATAAATATGAAGAAGGTGAAAAGGTAGATGAGAAGCTCTATAGAGGTATGATTGGAAGTTTACTTTACTTAACTGCCTCTAGACCCGACATAATGTTTAGTGTTGACTTGTGTGCTAGATTTCAATCAAATCCTAAGAAATATCATCTTATAGCTGTTAAGAGGATTCTAAGGTACTTAGCCAAAACTCAAAATTTTAGATTATGGTATCCCAAGTCAAGGGACTTTACTCTCACTTCCTATAGTGATGCTGATTATGCAGGCTGCTTGATTGATAGAAAGTGCACAAGTGGCACTTATTTCCTCCTAGGACCATGCTTGATGTCTTGGTTCTCCAAGAAACAGAGCACCATGACATTATCAACCACCGAGGCTGAGTACATTATAGCCAGGAGTTGTTGTGCCCAAGTCCTATGGATGAAGTAAATGCTCCAAGACTTTAACATTCATTTTGATGCTTCTCCTATCTATTGTGATAATACTAGTGCAATTAACTTGTATTACAATCCTATATTGCATAGTAGATCTAAACATATAGAGGTTCGCCATCACTTTCTTAGTGATCACATTGCCAAGAAGGATATTTATATCACGCATGTGGACATAGAAAATCAGTTGGTGGACATTTTCACTAAACCTCTATCTAGAGAGCAATTTAATTTTATTAGATCAAAATTGCTTATAACTGCTTTGAATGAATCTGATATGCCTTCTAGCTAGTAGTAATCTATACAATATGTTTTGCATCTATCTTGATAATTTTTGCTTGCTAACTATGCTTAAAATTGGTTTTTCATGTTCATATTGCCTTATTTTTCTCTTGTTTTTGGGTATTTTTTGCAAACGCTTATTTTATCTCACAATAGTACTCAATGATGAGTGATATGTACCTAAGAATGCTCAATATACATAATGGACTTGAAAAATAAATTTAATTAGCTTTCAAATGGCTAGAAATCAAGTTTGATGGTTTTAGGTCAGGTTGACCATCGATTGAGTTTCCCCAAGACAAACTTGACCGATCCGTGGCCGAGAGCTTTAAAAAAAGGACCAATCGGGCGAGTTTCCACCTCACAGAACTCGACCGATCAACAAACTGAATCAAACTTAAGTTGGGTTCGACCGATTATTCTCCCTGTCAACTAGAGAATAGTCGACTGATTCCACTCCTTCTAGCCCTAATCTCTCAACCCTTGACCTTCCCTTCCCTAACCTAGCCCTTATCCGACCTAGGGAGACCTTCCCCCAAGCTTAACCTAGGTGTGTGAACGTTTTTGGTGGAGTAGTTTGTACATTTGATCTCTTCTTATTCTTTTCACCTCCATGGCTTCAAATAAAAGAAAGAGAGCTGCCCTTAGCAATGCACCATCCTCCTCCTCATCTTCTCGCTTGATTCCTTTCGATGAGACCCTTTTTGTCTCAATTGAGATTGTAAATCGATATAAGGACCTTCTTCCTAGGAGTCCTTTTCCTTTTAGATCCCTGTTTGAGCCTAGCCCTAGGCATCAAGATATCATCGATCAAGTGGCAAGATTGCTTTCTATTCATCACCTATCATCCCTGGGTGTCAAACGTGAGTGCTTTCACAATTCATTGTCTAGAACGAAAGTCGTTCATGAATTCTATGCAAATTTGTGTTGGAATTACGACTCCCTTGTACCCCCTCCGAAAACTCAAGTCATCCTTACTTCTATGATCGTTGGGAAGAAATTCTAAATCTCAAAGGATATCTTGAATATCTTCTTTTCAGGAGCCGATGAGAATGATACCTGGTGTAAGGATTGTGGTAAGGGTTTCTACAAGTAAAATGAGATCACACTCGATATCCATCGTTACTTGAAGAAACATGATGTTCCCTATTAGAAGAAGAGCACCATACCCTACTCCTC
This sequence comes from Alisma plantago-aquatica, assembly GCA_963693085.1. Lineage (NCBI taxonomy): Eukaryota > Viridiplantae > Streptophyta > Magnoliopsida > Alismatales > Alismataceae > Alisma > Alisma plantago-aquatica. Next base: position 942,136,129 of record OY856413.1, read on the forward strand.
CTTAGATCTCAAGAAGAGTATATTAGCCCTAGTGGTCAAATGCAACATCCATCCAAAGAAAAACCAAACAGATATTGAAGAAAACACTACTGTGATAATGTACTACCTCTTAGAGAATGTCAGAGTCAAGTGGTCTAGATACATCCTCCACCACATGACTTGCTTTGACTCTGGCAAGAACATCCGTGGAACCCATCCTCCTTATCTTAGCCCTGATATGTGGTCTTTCCCAGTTTGCCACTGAGAAATCACTCTTCTCTGACTTCCACTATAGACCTGCTAGGAAGGGAGTGTGTATCAGTGAGACCACTATTTAGAAATCCGTGCCTATCTTTTCATCCACCACACTCGGTGCCTCACCCTTTGCTTCTTCCTCAGCTGCAGTTGCCTCTACCTCAACCCAAGCTCCTCCACCTCCTTAGCCTACCTGACCTAGCCGTGCCTCATTTTGTGTGTCCAACGAAGCCCTCATGGGTTATATGATACACCAACAAGCATACAACCTCCAGGTCCAGGAGCATCTACATCAAGATTTATGTTCAATCATGTCTAACATAAACTTATCTTATGCACACCCATACCCCACCTACCAACCGTACCCCGACAATGATTATGCATCCTATGCATACAATCACTTCTACCCTGCACCTGAGCCTTCCACTACTGCTCCCACACCCTCTACTGCTGGTGGACCTGCTCCAGTCATCCTACCTCTCCTTACTGGCCCCTTGGCCACTTTGCTTGCCAGTCTTGGCGATTCTGCTCCTTCCTACCCTCAGGTCAATGAGCTCTATGCTCTTGGTATGACTTGGGATGAGTAGAATGATCATTGGCCCGATTGTCACTTTGGTCCTTCTATTGATGAGGAGATGCCTGACCAGGCTGATGACGAGATTGTTGATGCTGATGAGGATGCCAGTGATGGTGAGGATGATGGTAATCGCTCTGGTGGTTCTGGTGGTGACTCCGATGATGAAGGCACTACTAATGCACCTTCAGATGGATACGATGACTACGAGCCTGATGCCGAGGATGATGATGATGTTGTGGACATAGATAGCTTAGATGTCTAGATGTTCTTAGTTTTTAGTCTAGTTTGCTGATCATAAATATCTTTCTAGGCTATTTTGTATTAAAAACATCTGGGTACATGATCTGAGATATACTATTTTATCTTTAGCTTTCATCGATTCTCGCTTGTAGTTGTTTTTATGAGAACATACTTCATGAGTTGTAATCTATCTTTTGTGCACTCTTACTCTTTGATTAGTTATATCTTATGAGTTGGTGCCATATTTCACTATATTTTGATTATGACCTAGCTTGTGTGCTTCTCTCGTCTCTGTTTGATATATGTTATGAGATTGCATGTTTGAATATATGCTTGGTTGTATTTTGAGAAGACTTGTTTGTATGCTCTTCTACCCCCCTTACTTTTGATAATGTCAAAAGGGGGAGAGAAATTCAATGTCTTGAAACTCAATCATATTACTATTATTGCTTATGTGATCCTTTTCTTGTTCATTATATGCTTTATCATGTGACTTGCTAAAGGACCATATAATACATGCATGTTATATTGCTTTGTGTAGAAAGACTAACCATGTAGGTTAAAGTAAGCATAGATTGAGGGGGAGGAATTCACATTATTCAAATCTTGTATCCCCCTAATTCACAAGGCAAAGATATAATTTCAATATCCTTTTCAATATGTTTGAGGAATGGTTTGTCATTGTCAAAAAGGTGGAGAATATTGACCTAGAGCTTATACATTTTCCATATTTTGATAATGACTCAACCATTCCATTCATATGTATCTAATATGTGTATTCAAGATTGATCTCAGGTTTTAGGTGCATGAAAAGGATCAATTTACACAAGCCCTAGCTTGTCAAAGTTCAAATCAAAAGCAATGCAAGTGTGCCAATAAGGAAATCTCTTCAAATGACCTTAGAAGAATTTTTAATCACTTGTATTGATGATATGACTTGTAACTAAGATGAGAAAAATATGTGGGACACTTAGTACCAAGTTTTAATCACTTTTTAATCAAATTAGAAAATTGATCATAGACTGTCGATCGGTCGAGTTTCAATCTCGACCGATCCCATGGATTGATTTTCTGATGATATGCATCGGTCGAGTTGTGCATTCACAGAACTCGATTGAATGACTTACTGACCAAATTTGATTTTAGCTGTTCGGTTGAGTTTCCCAGGACAAACTTGACCGATAGTTTGAAAATTGGGTTTGTCTTTTAGCAGATCGGTCGAATTGCCTTTATTGAAACTTGACCAAATGTAATGTATAGAAAATGCACAAAAAGTGATTCTAACAGTTGGTGACTTGTTTGGATGAAAATAGATCTGTTTCCTTGAGCAAAAATGGATATATTTCGGCCCTAAGTGTTTCCCAACTCAAGGGAGCACCCCCATCTATAAATAGGGCCCCTTAGAGTTCATTCCAAGTTTGCTCATTCACTACATTCAAGGTCCTTGCTATAGTTGAGTGTGTTGCTTCTCTTTGAGCCCCTTTATCTCTCTAGTTTACATATCATTTTGTGATTTGTGAGTGAGTTAGGATTATTGTAAGAGAGATCCACCTCTGTACATGTAAATCTCTCAAATCTTCCACTACTTCCCTATCCCCTTCCCTCATGAAGAAAAGCTAAAGTAAGCTCCATCGAGTGAAGAAGGAGTTGTAGCTGGTCCTCTTCAAGGGTGTTGAAGAGGTGGTGATATTCTCCAAGTGAAGGAGAAGGCAAAGGCTGAAGATCCAAGAGGAGAAGCAAAGTCCTTTAAGGCGGAAGACTTGAGCTGGAGTGGATAAATCCTTGGGGAAGGCTGAAGACTCAAGATAAGTGGGTAAGTTCCTTATTAAGGTGGATATTTCCTTGTGGTTGGATGGGTAAGTCCTTTGGTGGTCTATTGATGTAAATGTCTGTGATGAGATAATAGATAAAAGTACTTGCAAAGTCCTAGAGGCTGACCTCTCTAGGTAGTGGACTGACTCACTTCTAGTTTGAAGTGTGGAACCACTCTACATCCCTTTGTCAAGTGCTTGCTATCAATCTCTCTCATCCTTGCTATGCTTGTTTAGATAGGACTTCAAATTGCCTTTAAGCTTTTGCTCAAACTTGATATAATTTGAAGGTCTAATCTATTTTGTGAGAATTTGTGTAGCTCTATTCACCCCCCTCTAGAGCCCTTGGATCCAAAATCACTGCCATCTCTAATTATTGTTGGATACCACACTATATTAAGGAGTATGGATACACAGAGATGGCTCGTTCGGGTGGCTCTAGTGATGGAAGAAGTGATTCCCAGGGAAATGGAGGTGGTGGCACAGGAGGAAGATCTAATTCTTTTGCACATGATGGAAGACCTCCTCCTCCCAACATTCCTCTACAACCTGATACAAGGAAGAGACCTAATCAAATTGGGGTGGAGAAAGAGCCACACCAATTGTGAGACCTATTCAAGAATCCTGCATTTGAGGTAGAGATTGGATATCTTAAGATGAAGGAGCTAATGATCTATGAAGGAGCCATAGTATATTCAAAGGTGATTCTAGAAAAGAACTCAAGTAGATGGAAGCTATCGGCTACAAGTTACATTGTAGATTTGAAACGACATTGGCCATCACTGTATACATATCTCTAGAATATGTGGAAAGTAAACGGAACAAAATAAATCCTTTCAAGAGGGAATGGCTATTTTATTGCCAACTTCTCAGAGGCGGAAGATATGGAAAGGACCATTGATAAGGGGCCTTGGTTCATAGAAGGAAAACCTCTTATCATTAATAAGTGGGTGAGAGGCACTTCTTTAGAGAAGCTAAAGCTCATGAAGGTACCTATTTGGGTGAGGTTATTTGATTTGCCTTTAGAGCTTTGGGATGAAAAGATTTTTAGTATGATCGGTTCTCATCTTGGCACACCATGGAAGGTTGAAATTTCTACTTTGGAGTTTAAGAGGCTTAAATTTGCAAGAATTCTAGTTCTTATCCCTACTACTTTGGAATTTTTAACTATGATTGCTCTAGTGAGTGATGATGGGATAGAATATAAGATCAAAGTTTAGTATTAATGGTATCTGAGTAGGTGCAACACCTGTGGTACTTTTGGACATGATAATGTAGGGTGTGAGCAACTCGTGAAAAAAGGCAAAACAAAAATGGCTTGGGTTCCTAAGAAGGTGTCTTGTGAATCGTCCAAGTTACAGAATATTAATGATGAACTTTCTTTTGATGTTGAGTAGTTTTTGGATGCTACTGGCGTTCCTTCTAGAGAGCCTAAGATGGAGATTGTTGTTGGGTCACCAGTTGATACCGACAACAAATTGATTACTCCAGTTAATAGTGCAAATAAGAATGATGGTTTTGTGCCTGTATTTAGTAACTTAAGGAAGAATAGGAGAAAAACTAATTTGCCTTCCAAAACTCTAGTAAAATCTATGGAGGTGGCTTATAGATCTGGAGTGCACATTTCTCAAAATTCTTTTTCAGCATTTGTTTGTGTATGAAGGTAAAATTAGTTCTACTAAGGTTGGCAGGCTTCCAACTACCATGATCCCCAGTTGTTAGTTCTCTTGCTATAGCCTCCTGGAATGTGAGAGGACTAAATAATATTGGTCGTCAGTCTGCACTCCAAGAGATGATTCTTAGAAACAAATATTCAATGATTTGTATTCTTGAATCAAAGTTGAGGAGAAAGAAGGTTAAGAAGATTATGAATAGGATGTTTGAAGATGGGTTCTAGATTTCTAATCATGATAGTCATGCCTGGGGGAGAATTATTATTGCTTGCATCAAGGATGATATCAATGTGCTTAAAGTCTGTGAATTATATCAGTTTCTACATCTACATGTATCTACTTCAGCAGGTGATTTTTTCCTTATTGTTATCTATGGTCATGATAATTTGAATAGGAGGAATAAATTGTGGGATTCTATCAAGAACCTGAGTGCTAGTGTTAATGGATCGTGGCTTCTCCGTGGGGACTTCAATGTTGTGAAGTTTGCTGAACATAAGTTTGGGCTGTGTGAGCCTTGTTATATCTCTATGTATAGTTTTAACAAGTGCATTCATTCTAATTCTTTAGTTGAGCCATATCTCAGAGGTTTTAAATCACCTGGGATAATAGGTAGAAGGGTTATGAAATTAGTTATGCCAAAATTGGATAGATCCTTCTATAATCAGGATTTCCTGGATAAATTTCCTAGCTTTTAGGGAGAGGTTAAAGCTAATATACATAGTGATCATAGAGTTTTTATTTTACACCTGGATAATGTGCACAAGAGGAAGAAGGCTCCTTTCTAGTTTGTTTATGTTTGGTGTCAGAGAGATGATTTCCCTCCAGTGGTTAGGGATGCATGGGGTATTGAGGTTGAGGGAAATTTGATGTATCAAGTTTGTAGGAAACTAGATAATGTCAATTCTCTCTTGGTAAATGGAAAAAAGAAGTTGTAGGTGATCTAACCAAGAATAGAAGAATTAAATAATATGAAGCATGTCTGGACCAACATCATGCGGACTAGGGCCCCTTTGATTTACAGGTTGTAGAAGAGGCTACTACTAAATGAAAGGAGGCCATTATTTCTTATAAGCATGAATAATCTTTTTTAAAATAGAAAACTCGTGTTACCTAGTTGAAATTGGGAGATAAAAAATCGAAGTTTTTCTATTCTTCTATTTAGACAAGGAGGTTTAGGATTTCTATAAGAAGTGTTTTTATTGATGGGAATAGTTATACTAATGAGCATATTATTCATGATCATTTTGTTCAATTATATAATAGTCTATTTACTTCTTGTAGTGATACTGCCTTATTTTGGGATTATGATCTTCCCTATTTATTTGATTCTCATATAAATGTTATGAGTGCTTTGGTCTCGAGGGAGGAAATTGAAAAGGTGGCTATGAGTGGTGATGGAGAAAAGTCCTGATGGCCAAATGGCTTTGATTATACTTTCTTTAATACCTAATGGATTATTTTAGGTGATGATGTGGTGCGTGTTGTGCAATTTTTTTCTAGTAGTGGTTTTTTATTGAAGGAAACTAAAAAGATTTTCATCACTTTAATTCCTAAGAATAAGAATGCTACTGATGTGAAAGATTGGAGACCGATTTCTTGGTGCAATACTTTGTATAAGATCATTTCAAAAGTGCTTGCAAATAGAATACAACTTATGTTACCTAATATTGTTGACAAGGCTCAATGTGATTTCATTAAAAGAAGTTTGATTTCGGATGCCACTCTCTTAGTTAATGATCTACTGAACATGATTATGAAAAGTTCTTCGTCTAAGATTTGCATTAAAGTTGACTTGATGAAAGCGTATGACTCTGTGAGTTGGCCTGATTTGCATCTGGTTCTTTCTAAGATGAAATTTCCTGAATATTGGATTAATTGGATCTTTGAAATTCATCATTTGATCAGTTTTTAGATCCTCATTAATGGTAATCAATTTGATAGATTTTTTTCATCTAATGGAATTCGACAGGGGGATCCATTAGCCCCTTATTTGTTTGTTCTTATAATGGAAGGTCTCTCTGCTATGTTGGCTAGTTATTTGAAGAAAAAGATGATTCAACCTTTAAAGATTGGTAGTGATATGGAGATATCTCACATCCTATTTGCTGATGTCGTTGTTATGTTTTTTGAAGGAAAGTTTGATTCTGTGAATGAATTGGGAATGATTCTGAGGGATTTTGGTAAAGTGTTGGGCCTAAATATTAGTTGTGAAAAATCTTCTTTCTTTGCCAATAAGATCACAGATTGTGGGATGGTTGAATGTGTGTTGAACATTGGGAGTGAAAGTGTACCAGTTAAATACTTGGGACTCCCTCTATTTTATGGTAGACCTACCAGAAGTCTTTGCTCTCCAATTGTTGATAAAATTAAGAATAGACTGGAAGGGTGGAAGTTGAGACATCTTTCTTTTATTGGAAGAGTGGAGTTGAACAATTCTACTTTGTCTTCCTTTCAAGTTTATTGGTCTGCGTCTTTTCCCCTCCATGTGGCTATTATTGTGGATATTGATATTTTATGTAGGGATTTTCTCTAGGGGGGGTGAACTTGAAAGGAAGCTTAGAAGATCAAGGGACATTGTGAATGCATGCATTGTTCTTAATATTTGGAATGTTGCTATAAAAATGACTATAATAGTGGTTTGGTGGATTCATAGAAGGTACCTTAAAGGTGACTCTGTCTGGAGGTGTAAGGTTGCCTCCAATTCTTTGTGGATTTGGAAGAACCTTCTTTATCACAGAGACATTATTATTAGAGTTGTTTCTTTATCTGTGGGCAATAAGGAGTTGATCAAATCGTGGCGAGATCCCTAATTTGAAGGTGTATATCTTGATTCTTCTCTGGGGGTAGGTGCTGTTATGAGGAGTGGTACTAGTAAGTATGCCACTCTCAGTTGCTTATTTACTGATGGTGATTGGTTTGTGCCTAAATCAAGACATGTCAATGCTATTGTTGAGCTACTTTAGAAAACTATTAGGCTAAGGTTCTCCAAAGGTGACTTGATTCTTCTGAATGGGAATGAAGTTTAGAACATTAAGCATGCGTGGGAGGGTGTTAGACCTAGGGAAACCATTCTTGTTTGGTCTGAGTGGCCATGGAAAACAAAAGGCCCTAGAAGATATATTGTTAATGGATGGAGATGCTTTCTAGACAAGTTGTTTACTCTTAATCACCTCCACAGTAGAGGGTCCCAGTTTCCCTTGAGGTGTATTTTGTGTCAAATGGACTCTAAAGATCTGATACATATCCTCTTTGGCTATGATTATGCTTTGTAGGTATAGAATGCATCAGTTGGGGACCTGTACATTTCTCGTATCCCTATTTACTTTACTGATGTCTATTCCATGGTGATGAAGAAGTATAGAATTATAGTGTTGGCAATCATCCATTGCTTGTGGGATGAGAGAAACTTGTAGATTTTTATAGATAAGAGTCTGAGTGCAAATAGAAGGTGGACTTTGCTAAAGAAAAATATTGATTATTTACTTGTATAGGTTTTCTTCACTTCTTTGGTTTTCTATTATTTTCGTTCTTTGCTCAAGTCTTGTACATATTTTAAAAAAAATCTATAAAAGGAGTAACACAGTGTTAAGATAATAAAAAATATAAAGGAGTCTTCCCTCGTTGGTCTAGACCTCGCACCCTGATTGGGTGCGACATGTGCTATCTTGATATCTATTTATCTTCCATTAGAAAGCATATTTCCTCCCTACAACACATGCCTCCTATGAATGATTCTATGGTGTTTATGTCACTATCATCTAACGATATTGAATTTTTCTAGGTAATATATTTATCACTGCTAATAATACCCTACTTTTGCCAGCTTAGCATTTAGAATTTTCCCCAGTAACTATCTAGTAAATTGTAACTATTATATTTCTCTCAAAATTACAGTTCAACTCTTAAGATCTGGATTTAGGTCAAACTCGGGGTCTTTGGTGCCTCTAAATCCACCATCCCATATATCTTTATGCATTGTAGCTCAAGCAATATCTAAACATATCAACATCATAGCACATGGAGTACTAAAAATGATATTTCTTCACTAAAACCTACTATGCATAAATAATAATTTCATAGAAATAATTTTTGAGTAAGAATCAACATAGAGATATCATTATTTTAGAATAATTAACACATATATATCATTGATTTTAGAGTTATATACTTTAAATTGAGGTTAGAAGGTGATTTACCACTCACTTGCACACATTATAGCTTATGGATCTCACCTTCAATCCCAACCAAGCCCAAAATCTATCTCATTTAGGTTTGATCCAAGCTTCAGACCTCCAAAACTTGCCCAAACAACCTATCCGTAAGTTTACTGACCTCAAAGAAAAGCTTACTTGAGGTAGAAGATGAAGAAATAAGGCTAAATAGAACATTTAGTTGATGTAACAGAGATCTTTGAGCATTGATACATGAAAATAAGAGAAGATCTATGGATAAAAACTACTTACTGAAATGAAACTATAAAGAAACCTTTGGTTTTTGTCGATTTGACCCTTCTTCCTTGCATCATCCTTTAGATCACCTTATGATCACCATCAATCTAAGGCTCTCAGGTGGATAAGGATCTAAATCCATATCTAACACGTTTTATTCCATCAATATCCTTTGATTATATACAGAAATCTAAGGATCTCATGATTGGTATAGTTGGGAAACAGACATGGGACATGCATACAAACCATCAAAAGTTGCAAAGTTTGGTTGTAGCCTTCGGTTGATGTTCCTTTAGTATATGCCTTGTGTAAACTCGCCATTAGTTGTTAGACTTTTCATTATGCTCTAACTTTAGTCGATGTTCATTAGTCAAACCATCGGTAGGCACTCACCAGTCTAGACTTCGATTGTCACCTTTGGATGACAAACCTTTGGTTGTCACAATTCATCGATCTAGTCAACCTTTAGTTGTCATTCTCCCAGGCAACCATCAAAAGATGTCCTCTCCACAAAACCTTCAAAATGTGCTAATATTCTAGTTCTCAAAAACCTAACAAAGCCATCAATTGGAAAAATCTTTGGTCCATAGAAACTTAGAGAAAATCACCAATTATACATCAACAGTTCTCTTGTGTGAAACCAAAGGAATTCGTTGACCTTCAAAAACCATTGACAAACAACTTTCAAACTGTTAATTGATAATCAAAGGCAAACCTTTGGCTGACAACCGATGGTTGTTCTACATCCATACTAAAATCATCATATCTTCCCTATATCGACTCTGATTTGATCAATTCTCTATTCTAAGGATCCATAATTAAATTCTCTACATTTTCATACCATAAACACATTTAAAATATCAAAAGTAAAATATTTAACAAGATAATTACTATACTTACTAACATAATTATCACTGGTTATCTTTGACTTTTGTGATTACTAGATGAGCTTGGATCAGGTTGTAATAATCTCATCCTCTAATAAAAATTTTGTCTGGAAATTCCTAGAAGAGAAAGGGGAACTTCTTATGCATCTTAGATTCTGAGTTTGACTCCTATGTAGCTTCCTATATACCATGATTTCTCCAAAGGACCTTATACTAAGGGTATCTCCCTCTTTTTAAGTTTCTGAATTCTACGATCTAGAATTTGAACAAGACCTTCTACATTAGAAATATATTTTCTTAGTTGTATAGGTTTTGTGTCTATGATATTTTCTATACCTAGATGGCACTTCTTCAACATGGATACATGATACATCATGTAAATTGGCTAGCTCAACATGTAACTCATTTTGTATGCTATTGGTCTCATTCTCAAAATGATTGGATAGGGACTCATATATATAGGAGTTAGTTTTCCTCAATTTTCAAATCTCAATACACTTTTTCATTATGTTACTTTCAAATAAACCTCATCCCCAACCTCAATTTGAAGAGGTCTATGTCTCTTCTTTACATAGATTTTTTGTTTATCCTTTGCAACTTTCAACTATTATATGATGGAAGATATCTTTTCTGTTGTTTCTTCCACCAACTTTGAATCTAGAATCCATCTTTATCCAACTTCATACTAGTAAATAAGCGATATGCGCATTTTCTTGTACAAATATTCATGATGTGTGATACCCAAACTGGAATGTTAACTATTGATTATATGCAAACTCCATAAGACTAAGACGATCATCCCAATTACCACTAAACTACAATACTCATGCTCTCAGCATGTCTTCTAGGGTTTGAATTGTATGTTATGACAGTAGATCTATCACAGAATGAAAAGTTGTGCTAAAACCTTATATTTTTCCCAATGAATAATGCAACTGATTCTAGAATCTAGATGTAAACTTTGGATCCTTGTCTGATATTACAGAAATTGGTACTCTGTGTAATCTGACTATCTCATCTATATAGACTTTGGTTAGATTTAGGGTAACCAATGTTGTTTTAATTGATAAAAAGTGAGAAGAGATAGTTAATCTATCACTATTACTCATATACAATCAAATCCACGTGATGTCCTAGGTAACCCAACTACAAAGCCCTTTGCAATATGTTCCCACTTCCACATGGGAATGGGGAGTTGTTGTAGGGTACCTACTGGCTTCCAGTGTTCAGTCATGACTTTCTGACATACACCAAACTTAGCTACATACTCATCTACATCTTTCTCCATATCGGACCACTAATACAATTCTATGAGGTTTCTATACATCTTGGAATTACTTGGATGCATTCCATCCATAGAAGAGTGAGTTTCCTCAAGAATTGGCTTCCTTAATTCAATGTTATATGGCACACACAATCCATCCCATTAATATAACATTCCATCAAATGAATATCTAAACTATGTCCTCTTTCCTCCTATCATATCATGCATAATTTGTCGTAATTCTAGATCATTATGTTGAAGCTCTTTGATTTTCTCATGGAATGTAGTCCAACATGCATCTACACTACCAACCCACCTTGTTTAGATACATTTATATTTAAGTTCATCTCTCTCATCTTATGTAGTAAGTCTATGTTACAATATGATTTTTCACATATATTTTCATAATTGAAATGCAATTATTTGAATAAAAAAGGACATATTGGAAATTTGGAGTGCTTTGTTTTAAACGTATGATTTTCTTTTGCGAATTTCCCTTTTCCATAGATTTTGTGGTTTCTACTATTTTTATTAGTCCAATAATGAATATAAGGGAAAAATGAAGAAAAGAAAATCCTATATTAAGTCCAATATAAAAGATAATGGGTAATTAATATTGTACTTTTGGGGATTGTGTGGAATTCTCTAGAAAAGTGGTGGAAAGATCACTAGTAGTTGCTTTTCATTTTCACATGGTTCCTAATAGGCAAAGTAATCAAAATAAAGGACATGCAAAAGATAGAAAAAGAAAAGAATTGTATTGATATTTTAAATGATGAGATAAAAGAGAAAACTAGGCTACTAAGAAAAGTACCTTTTATTTTCAAGTTTTGGCCTCAAACCTTTCCCACACTTAGATAAAGTCATTAAAGACTTTCCATTAAAACTTGGGATTAAAGGGACTTAAGGTTTGAGAGATATGTAATTTTCTAGAATTCCTAAAGTAAGTGATTTAATGTAAATAAGCATTAAATGTCATGAAATCCTTTTCATATTAGATATATATCTAGATAACTGGTTTTGTCATGCAACTCAACAATAGTTGGATCCAGATCCAACGGTGATCCTGTCATCACCTAGCTCGCAAAGAATTGGGAATGATGGAGCTGGTGAATTAAGATTTCCAAATCGATCTCCTCACCATTCGATGCACAAGTAAGTTGGGAAGCCTCTCCATTGGCGTAGTGAGGTCACGACAAATCCACCTACTCTAGGTTTTTCCTAGCTTGGAGGTCTCTAGAAGTTTTACCCAATTTGCCATCCTAGAGGCAACTCTATCGAGATGGATAAGTATAAATAGGGGCTAGGGATCCTCTACAAAATTGCACTTTGGCTTGTGAAGCTCTACTCGATCTTGGGCATCTTTCACTGGCCAAAATTTTCTCGCCAAATTGATGCATGTCATTGTACACACAACATCCACTAGGACAACTCCTAATGTTTAACCTTCTAAACATGTTGTCAACTTGATACAAGCACCAAATCAACTAAGTATAGGGAGATATCGATCCCTGGAGACCAAAAAAATAGGATGTTTGAGTTTCAAATCCAATTGCAAGAACAAGAACTAAAAGTCCAGATTGAGAAGGTTTGACTAAACTAAATATAGAAAAAAGTGCTGAAATAAAGGTTAACTCATCAAGAAATAAAGATCTGAGAATCCAGAGGATCACCATCAAAAATCACGTTCTGATTCAACTTATTAAATTCTAAACTCCAAGGATTAAATCAGGATCTTGTGGTTGCATGTCCTTTCAGACAAACTCACAAGGGTCACAATTTCCATAAACCCTTTGGTCTCGTCATTTACGGATCATTGCCCAACCGTCCAACATGTCACTATCCACAGTCATATCGAGAAACATGTGAATACAAACTGACATTTAAACCCAAGTCTTAGGTGATCAAATCATCAAGGATTGTAGTAGGAATAATATTATAAAGACAAAAAGATTATAATCACAATTAAGGGAATATTGTTTTAATTTTACATAGACCCACAATCATATCATTCTATAAGAATATACCATGTCATCGAATAACCACACATAAACAAAGTGAAAACATTTTTTTCAATAGATCAAGAGAACCAATTCTATTGAATAGAATCGGGCTAAGAGGCTACTCCCCATGTCCCTGTAGAATCTACTTGGACATAATAAAACTATCAGAAATGCAAACTAAAATGAGATCCATAATGATACAAGATGTGAACTACAGACCAAAAAGTGGATTTACAAATTAAGACCCGATGTCCTTTTCTTGTGGCCCCCTCCTTTTATAGGGAGAAAAGAGGGGGAAAATTCTATACTAATGGCTGGCGTTGGCAGCTAGATTGCTTCATCTTAAGTGTCGGTTGGTCAATAACATTTAACCACTTACTTCAACCGGAAGTCACATTCAAACCTTGACTGTATTGATGATTCTCAATATTTGATTGGGTCTTTTTTTGAATCTTTTGTACCATATAAAAGTATATGAAATTTATCAACTTTCCTATTCAAATGATAGAACTTTTATAATATAAATTTCTTGCCCACAAACGGTAGGATTTATTGAGTCATCCTCTTTAATATTTGACCATGTGACTCTCTTTAATATAGATTTTTGCAATAGCAATTTCGAATGGATTTCACTCATTAAAGGCTCAAAATCGGCCCAAATAATATGATTTCTTTTAGGAAATAAAATTTCCTTTCCAATGAGTATTTGTGAACTCAATTTAGATTTCGAATGTAAAAGTTATGTCACTTTTGGTGCCGAGTATGCATGAATTTCAGGCACTGCGGTAAATCGTACAAAACATTTTCCAAGAGAAATTTTGGAAAATTTTATATTTTAAAATAATTGTCTATTTTTCTAAAAAACACATAATAATCTAGTAAAAATGTAATTTAATCAAGAAGAGATAAACTAAAATTATTTATGTTAAAACTATTTAATAGCTAATAATTTATTGTTAAAAACATATAACTAAATGTACAATAAAAGGTGATGAGTTTTCACTCATCAAAATACTCCAGACTTGAATTTTGCTTGTTCTCAAGCAAATAAAATTACAAATAATTCTATTATGTACTAACAATATATCTATCCTCACCCTCATAGCCATCACTTTGTTCCTTACCAAATCATTAGGCCAAGTAACCCAATATCCTGGAACCACATAACATAAAATTCTATATTCTCTATTAAAATATATTTCATAGTTTGTTTCTAAACCAAGACTTTGTAGGAAACAGAACTCATCCCAGTCTTGATTTGACACTCCTAATTTTTTCATGAGTTTTTACACAAGAACAAGACGAAGGAGGTGCGAAAAAAGATGATCCTTCCTCCATTCGAATCTGGATTTATTTATTCATGGACTGCAATTACATTGACCATATTTTTTTAGTGTGCTCTTTGAAATATTTTGATGGTATGCCCCTATTAGATGTAAGGGGTATGGAAGAATTGAGGTAGGCGCATGCCACCCCAAATTTGAAGTTTGTCCTAAGGTGGTTTTTTGCTTTTTCTTTGAGAGAAGGAGGGAGAAGCTTGCTCCTGTGCTTATAAACTCCTCATTTTTTTTAGGAGTGTCATTACATTGAATTGATTCTTCCTATCAACACATTATATAAGATTTACAAAAAGTTAATTTACAATTAAAAATAGAGAAAATTCATGTTGGTTCTTATCGATTCCATACGACTTGTCAACATTTCTAAGTAGTGTTGCTAGTTTTGGGGTCCTAAGTAACATGGTGTTTTCTAATCATGATGATTTATAAAAATTTTATTAAGGAAGATTTACTAAAATCTAGGAAGGGACATATTGGTATGAATGTTCTATCCATCTGGAAGACTAGATAAAGGCCAAAAGGATTTTTTTTGAAAAATTATTTAAAATTTTTCAAAACTAAGCTATATAACAAAATGAAAATTGCAAAAGGTGTAAGATAGAGTGGGTGGATGGAGTATGTACCACTGACCTCCACCCCTGACTTAAAAATTTTCTCATCCTGAGAAAAATTTAAATCTAGGATGGAGGAAAGATAAAGGATGAGGATCACCAAGGGGACCCGTTAGCTCGAAGAATGTCCAACTTAATGAAATATGTATGAGGGCTGAGACCATGATAGATGGATCTTCATAGTGTACCCAATGATGGGGTAGTTTTGGAATCTCAATGGGGCATTCATAATTCCTTCTGCCTTGCAGTCCCTCCAATATGATCCATAGATCTTCCTTCAAAAGTGAAGCAAGTGTTGGAGATGGATGTGGATTGGGGAAGATTGGTGGGTGTCCGATAGGTAAAACATGTAGTACCAGATGTGCAAAATTAGGCGAAGGATCTGGTTCTAATCTCTCTCTATCACATTGATCTACATATAGGACAATTGGTGTTGATATGAAAAGAAAAAAAAGATAAAAGTCAACATCACAAGTATTTTTATTTTTTGCAAAAATATGCAATCAAAATTTTGGTTAATGGTATTATTGGGTTTCTTTGTTGATGTGGCATGTGACTCAAGTTCCTCTATGCAAGATGTTCTCAAGGGTTCAAGAGGAAGTAAAATGCGAATATAATCTTTACAATCAATGAGTAGGGGCATCTCGCTTTCTTCAAGTGGTGGCTCCCCATCCATATCAGCAATATGGGAAAAGGAAATTGTCTATGGTGGAGTGTTAGGCTCTTAGAGAGGAAGCCTCTCTCCAAAAATATCAACTGATTTATCATGAAAGGGTGGCAGTTCATTATCCATAAAGGTTTCAACCCAAGTGGATTGGTTAATGATAACATATGGATTTATGTTGTTGATAGGAAGAGTTGTTGGATCTTCATAATGACTCTCCTAATTGGAGTTTTCATACTCAAGTAATAAAGCCTCTAGAGGAAGGGTCAGAATATCAACGTCCTCATCACACAAACAATACAACCCCATGGTCTGAGCTATATCTTTTGAATCTGATATATATGACACAAAAATGGGGTCATTGTCATCATCATCAAGAGGAACAATCTTGGATTGCTCTAACTCCTCTGGGGATCTTTGTGATTGGGTCTCTAGTAAAGTAGCTAACATGGCTTGTCAATTTGATTTCTGACGCTCTTGCAAAATCTTTCATTGATCTACTACTAGCCCCTATAGGATTGATCTGCTCCCATTGAGGTGTATATTGATTTGCAAAATAAGGTTCATAACCCCCAAAAATTTGTTGGTTGTACCCCTTAAAATGATCTTGGTCCTGGTACCCCTCATATTGATTGAAGCATTGCTCCTCGTAATAGTCTTCAAGAGATGGTGGATTGAAATTTTCATTGCATCCACCTTAGTAGGAAGCAACATTACAAGATATCACCATAACATGAGGGGACACATTTTGACAATCTAGATTCTTTGATTGGGCTTCTAACAAAGCAACTACCAAGGCTTGTCTAGTCTCTAGTTTTTCCCGTCCTTCTACTGCTATTTTCTCTAGGACCCTAAGTTTCTCTTTTGTTGAGGATTATATTGGGTTTCACAAATAGGTTCATATTTCCCAGAGTTTTTTTGGTCATACCCCCAAGATGAAGGTATTCTGGTTCCTGATAATGACCCTCAGGAATTGAAGGATTAGAATTAAGATAATGTCCATCATGATAGGAAGGATTGGGATCATAAAAAGTACTACCATAATCCTGGTACACATTAAGCCAATCTAGTGATGCATGGTTGTACTAACCATTTGATTGATATGGAAATGTATCTACCATCCCAATTTTGAATTTTTTTTAGTGAAACAATACTAGAAGAAGCTAAAAATTATGAAAAGATCTAAAACAAGATAATGTATTAGTCTGAAATTATAAAGATAAGTTTAAGAAATTATGAAATGAGACTAAAATATATAAAATAAACTAGAAAGTAGAATTATTGGAATGAAAACTCGAAATAAGGAGGAGGTACACTACCAGAATGGGACTCGACAGGAAAAATAAATTACAAAATCTAAACAAAAAATTATGGAACAAAATTATAGAAAAATTCTAAAAGTTATACAAGTTAAGAAATATGAACAAAATTATACAAGATATACAAGCAATATGATTTGAAAAACTACACTTGTCATCCCTGGAAATGATGCCAAATTGTTATGTATCATTGTACATGAAACAATCACTAGGACAAGTCCTAGAGTTTAGCTTTCTAAACATGTTATGAAGTTGATGCAATCACCGAATCAACTAAGTATAGAGAGGGGTATTGATCCCTAGAGATGAAAATAGGATGTTTGAGTTTTGAATCCGATTGCGAAAATAAGAATTAAAAGTCTAGATTGAGATGGTTTGATTAAACTAAGTAAAAAAATAAAAGTGCTGAAATAAAGATAACTAATCAAGAAATAAAGATCTGGGGGTCCGAAGGGTGACCACTAAAAGCCATGTTCCTATTCAACTAATCAACTTATAAACTTCAAGGATCAAATCAGGACCTTGTGGTTGCATGTCTTTATAGACAAACTCACAAGAGTTGGAATTTTTATAAACCCGTTGGTCCCAACATTTATCGATCATTGCCCAACCGTCCAACATGCCACTATCCACGGTGATATCAAGAAATATGTGAATTCAAAATGACGTTCAAACCCTAGGATTTGGTAGTAAACTCACCAAAGATTATAACATAAATAATATTTGAGAAAAAAAGATAATAATCATAATTAAGGGACAATTGTTTCATTCTTATTAAGATCGACAGTCATATTATTTCATAAGAATATATCATATCATCCAATAATCACACATAAGAAGAGTGAAAATATATTTTCAATGGAGCAAGAGAACTAATTATATTGAATAGAACTGGGCTAAGGGGATACTCCCCATGCCCATAATAATATGCTCGAACATAATAAAAACTACCAGGAATGCAAAATAAGATGAGATCTGTAATGATACAAGATGTGAACTATAAACTAAAAAGTAGATTTATAAATTAAGACTCGATGGCCTTTTCTTGTGGAGTCTCCCCTCATTTTATAGAGAGAAAGGAGGGAATAAAATACTATAGGAATAGATAGTGGCGGCGGCTAGATTTCTTCATCTTTGGTGTCGGTCGGTCAACAACATTTAAGCATTTACTCCAGTCTGAAGTCACATTCAAACTTTGACCACATTGATATTTTTTGACATTTGATTGATTCTTTATTTGAATCTTTTCCACCACATAAAAGTATATGAAATTATCCAAATTTCTTATTCAAAAGAGAGAACTTTGACATATTAATTTCGATCACACAAACAATGAGATTTATCGAGTCGTCCTCTTTAATATTTGACCATGTGACTCTCTTCAATGTAGATTTTTGCAACAGTGATTTTGAGTGGCTTTTCTTCCGTCAAAGTCTCAAAATCAGTCCGAATAATATGCTTTTATTTTAATAAATAAAATTTCCTTTCCAACGAGTATTTGTACACTCATTTTAGATTTCAGATGCAAAAGTTATGATACTTTTGGTACCGGGTATACATAAATTTCAAGCATTGCGGGAAATTGTGTAACACATATTCCAAGAGAAATTTTGGGTATTTTTGTGCTTTGAAATAATTATCTATTTTCCTACAAAATACACAATAATCTAGTAAAAAATCCAATTCAAGTAAGAAGAGATAAACTAAAGTAATTTATGCTAAAACTATTTAATAACTAACAATTTATTTATAAATAAATATAAAAAAGTACAATAAAAGGTGATGATTTTGCACTCATCACAAACCCATCATTCACCTTTGTCTCTCTCTGACATCTCACCAGAGATACTCTCCTCTCATCCCACCAACTCTGGGCATCTCCAGGGCAATTGAACCCATTGGTAGCTTCACCAAATCGGGGCATAGATTGTGGTATTCTCGCTTGATGCCTAGAAGGACCAAACCCCCAAGTCATCGACAATGTTGACTCGCTCTAGGCCTGCTTGTGGAGAAGTGAGGTTGAAGATAGGTTGTGGTGAAAAGACATATCTACACCCACCTCCTCTTCTGTTTAGGTAAGGATATTTTGGTATTTTCTCCCTCCTTTTCACTCTAGATAATGTGAATCCATGCAGGCTCACCGAACCTAGGTGGTGTGAGCCCATTGGTAGACCCACCCTAGTTGGCAAGGCCGAGACTGGGGTGTGTTGCCTAGGGGACAGCCTGTGATTGGTCAATATATATTAACATTCTATAAACTGTAATAATTAATAGGATGGTCCAGCATTGACATGTAATATATGAAAAATAATTAAAAAATGTGGGGAATACAACAAAAATATAATCAATATCTAGTTCTTTCTCTAATTCTAAAAGTGGTTAAAGTTACCAACTTTAATGTGTTTAATGTGCAATAACCCTAATTTCTAGGTTTTGATGATCTTAATATGATTAATTGTTTTGAATAGCTAAAGATTGATCTTTTTGGGGTAAAAAGGGTATTTTGAATCTAATTTGAGATGTATAACTCATAATTTGTCCAATTAGGATTTGCTTGAGTTAAAAATGCATATGATGATGAATTATAGTTTGTGAACAAAAAAGGCACAAATAGTGGTAATTAGAGTTTGGGAATCCAAAACCCTAATGAAACCCTAAGTTGACCCCAATACCCTAACTTGAGACCCTAGTCAGCCATAATGATGGATTTTAGACAAATTAGTAATTCTTGGGTGTTATGCTTATTTTTAGGGTAGTTGTTTGATTGGTTGCTTTTATTGCCTTTTGCCTTGGACATCAAGTTACTCCTGAGAAAGGTATGTGGTTACATCTATGACTACCCGACTTAAATGATTTCCATAGTTTTCTAAAATTTATTGGATTGATTGCAAATAAACTATTGCTTGTTTATTTAATTCCTGCAATATATAAAGTCACTGTGGATATCACAATATATAAATGTAACCTGCTTAAACCCTATATCATCTCTGGTGAGTTAAAGAGCATGGGGTGAATGATGTCATCATGGGGATGACTAGTGATCAAGCCCAAAAAGGAAGATCACCACATGCCAGGCCCGGAAAGGAAAGACTATGTATGAAACCTAGCCCATATGAGGGAGGGTTGTAAAATGTCAACTGTAGGGACCAAAACCTTTAGAGAAGGTTCCCCATAAAGAGGCTCCCCTTAGAGAGGGCACACCATTTAAATAAAAGGATAAGAGTGGTGAGGTTAAAACAAGAAAATGCTAGTTCAATTTTATAATCATAATTATTGCTATGACTGATTATATTGTTACACCTATATGTGAACATTTTGTTTCCCACACATACCAGTATAACTTGTTATACTTATTGTATTTTTGTTTCATGACTTTTTAGGTTAATTCTATTGTTATTCTGCAAGTATAATGAAAAATGGTCATCCATAGAAGAAGGCACCAAAAGAAAAGATTTAATGTATATCTAGAGGATATAGATAGATTGCTTTTATTTCTAGTTACAACCAGTAGTTTTCCTATTTAATGTAAGTCCTTAGTGGAGAGTCTATCTTTTATATTGTTCAAACTCTTTACCTTTTAGTGAAAATTTTATAATTATTTTGTTATACCCACATCCCAGATTACCACTAATCATGGGATCAGGGCATAAGATGAGGATTACACATAATACAAAGAACACCCTTGATCCTTTTCTTTTCTTTGATTTTAGAGTGTTTGTCTTCTCACATTCAATCACATGAACTAACTTTGCAAGGACAATAAAGCATGATTACTCTAGTCTAATTTCAAAATAAAGATACATATCTAAACATTCATTTTGTATTCACACTTCCATGTACACATGACCTGATAATTGGATACATTCTCTATTATTAAGGAAATATAGTTACACATCACCATTTAAAACTTTCTCACTTATGTACAATGTCCTAGAATGACAGGGACCAACTAAACTTAACTAATCTCATACTTAACTCTTGTGGCAGATCTACTCTGATGTACTGACATCTTCAGTCCATGAGTTATCCCTAAAAATTGTGAGTAGAGGTTTGAGCCTACCCGCTCATTGAATGAGTACTTCAAAGAAATAGTTTAAAGCACTTATATAATTACAAATATATTGTTGAGCAATTGATATCAATTAGAACAATAATGAGATCTAAAGGGACTAATCATTCAGAAACATAAATATGGCAAGATATTGTAGATACCTACAAGTGTGAATCAATAACTAAACATGCTTGATTAATCATAAAAAGATCTAATAATTCAGAAATACAAAGAATAATTGAATATATGCACACATTGATTAACCTCTCATTCATCTTATTTTTCCCTGAACCCACATGAAGTGTACCACGACATGTGAAAGCATCACAACAAGCTACAATCTCACTATACATGGCTTAGAAGCATGCCCGGGTTCCTAAGCCTATAGTCTAACCTAACCTATCTACAGGAGACAGTCACTATGTTTGACTCTCTATGGCTAATGCGAGTGGCTGGATATCTCAGACTCCACCTCTAAACCTGGGTATTCATGCGGTGAGTCAAAGCCCTTAGGCTTACTGTGAATTAGTGGACCTACTGGCCACTAATCACTACAAAATGTAACACATGTACCATCGACATCCCCAATTGGTTTTGAATACCACACAAATATAAGGAGTCTTCCCTACTGGTCAAGACCCTCACACTCTACTATGCACTCCGGCTTACCTCGATCTAGACTACCTCCAGTCGGGAAACTGTTTCCTTCCCACAACGCAAGCCTCATCACATGAGAAGTCTATAATGTTCAGTTCATCTAAATGTCTAATTCACTCTTTAAATTCACGATTTAATCATCACATAAAAATTTCTTAGTTTAACATCATAAATAGTGTTTTACATAAATTATCAGTAATCTGTATCATAAAATGAGCAACTATGCAACACCACTTATCTCACTAAAGAATGCTAAATTGAAAACTCTTACTTCACTGAATGTCCTATCCTTAGGGTCTCATTCACCTCATTCACATATCACACAACTTGCATAAGGACTTTATGCATCATTAATGATTCACTGATAAAGACTGCTTTCAACAATTGACATACAATCAACGTATATATAAAACCCTATAATTGATATGAATTAGGTTTCCACACCATTCACTGAGATATCGTGCATCAATAATAAAATTGAATAAATAAAGTATATGATGTCAAAGAGAATCACTTCAAATGGATTCACAATGTCTATTTGCAAATTTCCAACCTTCCACTCATCTAGGGTTTCACCATCTTTACTGAGATATCAAACAAACACAAATAACATCACATGAAATCCAAGATAATATCTTACATATATGTACTATGAATTCATATGAACAATCAACAATAAATAAGGAGATTCAAATAGGTAAAGTTCTCGATTCAATTATATAGCAATTTTTGATTAACTAAAAACCCTAGATTTTATTATGTTCTTATAATCTCTATAATTACTTCAAAAATTCTCTTTTAGATAATTTGTATGCATTTATAATATGATTTTATCATCAGAAATATATCACAAAATAGAAATAATATATTACAAATCATATTGCAAAAGCTAGAACTAAAAGGTCATTTAGGGTTTATTATCGCATACAAGAGAATTGAAGATTTATGGTGGATTTACTCCAATTTCATGTAATCTATTGTTTAAAGGAAGTATCCACTCACCCTAAGGTGTGAAAATACCTTAAAAATGCAACCCATCTATGAAATTCTTGAATCCATATCAAAACCCAGCCAATAACTACTTTCTTCTTCCTTTCAACTCAGAAATCCTAGGAATGGAGATTAATGGAGAAAGAGTGAGAAAAGGGGAATATTTGATATCATTTTGAATCAAATTAGTGGAGGGTAGGAATCTTGACATGTGAGATAATATTTATCATGAAAGGCTATGCAAAGAAGCTAAACTTACTTGATTTCGTCATATCTCAGATAGTGAAATCCTAAGTCAACATCTTCATCATGTTTTCCTCTCAAAATCCCAGCTCTTCTCTCTCTAGAATTTCATTTATCTAGAATGCTCATATAGGGAAATTGAGGTACTTGGGTCAATTGCAAATTGACCCTACTTATACTTTTTTAATTTTAGTAGAATTTTCTATCATATAAATATTACTATAATTTGTCTACTGAATAGGTCTAAACTCATCCAAAAATTATTTAAATGTATCATCATGTCTGAAATTCAATTTCAGAGTGCCAATAAAATTTTAGATTATTCTGAGCTACTAGTAAATAATTAAAAATCATACACTACACTGCTGAACAACACTCTGTCAACATTGTTGGTCGAAGTATAGTTTGACCGAGAACCACATTCAGAGAACATCCAAATATTTTGAAAATTTTCACTGTCATGCATGATCGAGTTATCAATATCATATTCAAAATTCAATTAAATCCATGTTACATAAAAATATGAAAAATCATTAACCATACTACTATCTTGATCAAGCTCCATATTCATGTACTATCAAAATCCTAATTTTGGCGATTAGGGTTTACACTTCTCAAACCCTAACACTTAAAACTAAAATCATGATTGTAGTTCCTCTTAGGTTTGAAACATAACGATTGAGATAGAATCATTAATTAAGTTTAAATGATGTTCAATCTAATTAAGCACGTAATCATTCAGGTAAAACCTTAGTTTACCAATTAAGCACAAATGTGGTCATAACATTTTCTGGTTATTTGATAAACCATGATCTTGTATTATGATAATGTCCCTTACCCTCTTATTCCACCTTAATTGAGGATAACAGGGGGATGGGGTCATTACATTTGGTATCAAAGCCTGGTCTACCATTTAACCTTTAATAGTTATTAAATTTTGAGACTTTTGTAGATCCCAAGAGAATTATTAGAGTACTTTCCAAAGACGATGGTGTCTAGAAGGGACCTAATTTGGGGGCTAGAAATTTTTTCTTTTACACTGCTAGTTGTCTTATGAGGACTCTCAAATCTGTGCATCCTGCGTAGCCAAAGTTAGAGGATTGTACTAAAAATAAAATACCTCTAGGATTTCTCATATATTTTCATCCCTTGTCTAACCCTTTCTTCACTAAGTAAACCCTAGGTACTTGTAACTGGTTTCTTTATCCCTTTATGAGTACTAGGGTCTTGGATATTAGGGATTAAGGCATCCTCTGCCAAATAATAAAATACATGTAAATAAAATTCCATGGACATAATTTTTATGATGCTTTAATACCCTAAGTATGAAACCGACGTTAATAAAGTTAAATTATGTGAAACAACATTGCAAGCACCAAGGATACTATAATCCATGATGAGTGCCTCGAGCCGAGTCCCTCCCACAAGAAGAGGCCCTCCTCAAATAAGAGAAGGTCCATGGAGGTTGAGTCCTCCAAGATAAGGAAGAGGGAAGGTAAGGCCTCCATAGAAAAAGGCCATGAACCCAAGGCTATCCCCTTCAACATGCCAAACTCTGAGGATGATCTTGTGATAGAAGATAAGCCCAAGGTTGACCTTGAACATGTAGATGACTCTGGACTGACAGTGGGACAAGTGATAGTCCACACTCTGAATGCTCTCTAGTTAGAACAACAAAATAAGTTGAATGAGGCCATTAGTACCCTGGCCTTCAAGGATGTTTCTAGATACAAAAATTGTGAACCTCTACCCATTTTCCCTCATCTTGGAGACACCATACTGGACTGTGTCAATTTGAATATTGAAAAGTTCTGGGGTGAAGATAAAACTGAGATGGTTGACAAAGCAGACACTTGGCTCTTAGTAGTGGACAACAATTTTTCATATCCTACAAGTATAACCAAATGAAAAGGCCCTCTTCACCGCTCACCTTCTGGAAGGAGCTACAAAGTTATGGTGGGAAAACCACATCATGGGCCAAGAACTAAATGAAGAACCTTTTATGACCCACTCCACGATTAACCAGTAAGCACAACTCTTAGTGCATCATTAAGTTGATTAAGTTAAGTTAAGTGCTCATGTTGTGATTAGTGCTTTGATCTAGTGTTACAGTCTAATTAGCATGATTTCTTACCTTGAGGTTGTATAGGATTTCATTATTGAAACTTTGCAAAAGAAATCATGTGAATTGGACCTACGAGGCAAAAGTTATGATGTTTTTATGTTCTTTGGACCTATAGTGCAATTTATCCATTAATTGGCTATAATTCCTTTTCCCCTTTTCCTTTCTTCCTTATATTCTTCCCGATAGAGCAGAGAAACCTATTGAAGAGGCACCCTAGGAAGATATCTCAATCAGCCGCATCAGAGGGTGATTTGAGGGGCGATCTTTGGCCACTTGGCTTCGTCTAGCAGCACCCTGCCTCTGTCCATCCTTCTTCTTCCCTTTCTCTTCCTCTACCTCGCCCCACCGCATCCCTAACCTTCTAGGGTGGTTCCCTAGCAAGCAGAAACAACATGGCAACTGCAGTATTAGCCAAGGAGCTACCTTGGGCATAAATAGCATCACCAAACGACCGCCCCAACTTCGTCCTAAAGGTTTAGATAAGAAAACACAACATTCCGCCCCTATTGCACCACCTGCACCTCAATTTAGCAGGGGCATCGCCCCATCTTGCAAGAGTAACAGTAGCTACAACGATGTCCAAGGGCCATCTTGGCATAGCAAATCACCACGATAACGGCCACCTCAATTCCGATTTAGAGGTCTATGCTTGAATCTGCAGCTCCCAGCTCCGTTTAGCACCTAGTCGGGCCCTCCCTTCCACCTGTGCGTGAGAAAGCACCTACTGCTTGCAGTAGGTTCGGACTAAGAGCACCTTGGGAATGAGGCAACACTAAGGAATGATGCCGTTAGCTCATATTTGTGGTCCAAGCACGAAGCAACGTTGAGCGACGCCCAAATCAAGAAGCTGTGTGTGTGCTATGTTTGAACCAGGGCAGTCCCAAGGTTGAAGATGACCTGCTGACGCCCAGAAACTGGCCTCTAGACGTGTTTCTAGTCGAATTGCGGTCACCTCACCCGCTGTGAGTAGAATTTCACTCACTAAGCACTTTTAACTCAAATAATTGGGCATTTTTGGTTGAATCAATATTATTTGCGGGTAACAACATTTACTCAGGTGTCGGGCAGTGCCGACACCACTCGATTTCTAAATTGAACATTTTATTTACAACATTGCACGATGCTAATTCGTTAATTGATATGTTTGAATTTGGATTATTGGAACTGCATGATTTATTAAAACCTAATTTGCTTAGTTAAAAGTTGGAATCAGTAGCTCATGACCAGTAACGACACAGTTTGGGTATAAACCCAGGCTGTACATTTTTAGTAAGTTAATAGATGCTCGATTTCAAAGAAATGAGAATGACATGAAAGGGTTTAATAGAAACCTAGTTGCACACTCCCAGTCATATTTAATGTGAGTTTATTAATAATTATACGAATTGACACGTTTCTCAAGGATATCATAAGAAATTCTCAGTTATTATCAATAATTCATGTCATGATAAGTAATTAACTCTTAATTGAGTTAAGTGATGCACAACTCAGGATTAGGGTTGAAGTGCACATTTGTCTAAGAATTTCAGTTAATTTACCAGTGCAACTGATGATTTATCATATGTTGAGTAATCAACCCTTATCATTTTATTAAGATGTTTAATTGCATGATTTCAATATGTATGTGCCAAGTTGACAAGTATTCTATTTATTTAAATCTTCTAGCAAGT
The DNA here is from genome assembly GCA_963693085.1 of Alisma plantago-aquatica. Lineage (NCBI taxonomy): Eukaryota > Viridiplantae > Streptophyta > Magnoliopsida > Alismatales > Alismataceae > Alisma > Alisma plantago-aquatica. The sequence continues at coordinate 942,162,936 of OY856413.1, forward strand.
ACAGTATGTTGGTTTCACAGTAAATTACAGTGTTTGAGCATATTGCACTGCCAAGTTAGAAATGATATACATGTTGTATTTATAAGTTTCAGATAAATAGACTCGGTACCATAGAGATACCAAAGCCAAGAATAAGTAAGAGAGAGATGTAATGTAGTAAGAGATTTTCTTGAATAATAAAATAATAGATTTAAGGGCCTTGACACTGTAGAATCCCTATGAGAGGTCTGTGCCTTAGGGATGAAATGACCTACCCTAGCGGTGCATCCAGTATACGAGGGTCGAAATGCACCCACAGAGCGTGTGGGGAGACGAAGCCCTTGAGGAAGTCTCCTAAGAGAAGATATGTTACCCAATATGAACTGGAAGTCCCGGTGGTAACCCAGAGGTACCCATAGAGCGTACCAAGATGAGGCCCATCGAGCATCTCAGACTCTCCTCCTGTGTACTCATGTTAGACGAGGAGTCCAGTTTATGGCACCATAGGAGTGCCGAGGCCAGAGAGCTAGTTTTCCTGTTGCAGACCAGAAGAGTAGTCAGACTTAGCTATCCCGGGGTGTTGGCTAAGTTTTTTACAGTGGGATCATAGTTCGCTACGAGTCTTCATATGTAGAGTACACTGCATATGATCAGGGCATAAGATAAAATATGTTCATATAGGTTCAAAAAGTTTCTTATAAGTTAAAGAGTTAAGAAAGATCTGAGTTAGTTTCATAGTAGCTGTCCTTTAAATGAAATTTTAGTATTCTCTGTTGTTTAATCGTATCTACAACTTTGCAGCAGTTGTTATCTTAATGAAATGTTGACATCTCCTGTCGTTTAAATTATATTGTTTAGATCTTCTCAGTATAGTATTATCTTGAATTTTATTCCAATTAATAAACATAAATGAGTTATCTGCGATGGTTGGGTGAAATTCTATTCACTGAGCTAGTAGCTCACCAACCTACTGAAACAATTTTCAGGTCAGCGTCAACATAAGGAAACTGAAGGATCGTATCACCCAAGTTCTTAGAAGGTAGTTCATAGTTAGTTAGAGGTCTCTTAGTCCTTTCCCCTCGGTCCTTGGGCATGTGGTGTGGTAGTGAGAGAATGTAATGTAATATGTAAGTTAGATTTCAGTTATCTGTTGTGCTTGATATTCCGCATGAAAAATGTAATATGATGTGCAAATCTACTTTATCTATCTAGGAATGTAAATAGTAGTTGCTTCTGCATTTTAGTAAGATTTCAGTTTATTTCAAGTTATAAGACTTTCTTTTAAGTTAATTTTAAGTGATTAAGAAAAGAAAAAGTTAAGGGTGGTTTACCGAGGGTGACTCCCCGATCTCCAGGGTCATTAGAGATGGCACGAGGATCAGGGCGCCACAGTTAATTTGGTATCAGAGCATAGGTTGAGTACATAGTTACTCTAAGTCAAGGTTAGGGGACTATAAGAGACCAATATGATTAGGACTTAGGTGTCTTCTTTCTAATTGCAATTTCCTAACAGGAAGTGTTCTGTTATACTATTGCAGATGGCAGGAAGAGGACGTGGTCATGAGGACCATGCTGAGAGCTTAGGCTGATATGTCAGGGACCGTTAGGATAGAAAGTTAGAGTTATAAGTGTGGCAGATAGGAAGTGATGTGTCTATAGCTTTGGGAGGTCTGAGTATTTAGATACCCTGGACAAGTATCTGAATACTTAGATTGACTAGTATCAAGCTACTCTATCTATTCTTGTCTGAATGCCCTGGCCAGGTATGCAGAGGAAGGATGGTCTAGAGAGAAACCCTATAAATCTTAGGGTTAGGAGACTAGAAAGTAATGAAGGAGAAAAATATTAAACATAGGATGTGATGCAACTCTTGCTTTATATTGCTTATTTGATTGGAGATCACTAGAAGTGCTCTTATATGCATGAATTTAGATTATCAATTTGCAGAATATACATGGTTCTTTTATATTGTTGTGTATCATGAAGTGATTCATTTATTATTTATATCCTTTGTATCAAGTAGATCGGAAGTTATGTTTAAATGAGTTTTCCCTAAGTGGATATTCTTTCCACATGTTTGAGATTAGTAGGATATTGTTAATCCCGAGTAGCTCTTGGTTTTAGGACTCCAGGTTTGGTCTGGTCCAACTGGCAGGGTGCGTTACTAGGATCTAACGACTCCTATTGAAAATACAATAAAAGTAGGCTCTGGATAATTTAGACTCACATCATAGTGAGAATGTACATACACTAAGATGTTGAAATATAAGGGAAAGATTAGAACAACCAAGAATCAGTTGGAACTGATATCTGAGATTCAACAATTGGGGCCTCATATGAGCAATCCTTAATTGGAAATGAAGGAACATGACATAAGATTCAGATTAAGTTTAATGATTAGTATTATATGAACTCCAAATATGAGATATGGAAAGAATATGATAAAAGTAGGTAAGGGCTAAGATAGTAAGCATCAATCAGGAGGAATGTATCATATAATAGAGTAAAATATTTTTATGTACTCCAAAACAAAGGGAAAAATAGAAGAAAAGAGTGAAGTATACAATAAATACATAGAAATGAAGAGTTAAAGTAAAAAGAATTAGATGAACATGTAAATCATAAGACCAGGACAAGAAACTTAGTTGAATCAAAGAGAAATGTTAGAAATGATGAGCTTGATTAAGGAATGAGGATTACAAGACATAATTGAGAGCATGGAATGTATACCTTTATTATGAAGTTTAATACATTCATACATACTACTTTTAGATTCTAAGTCTCTATAGACTAACAAACTAGTTCCTAAAATAAGAACAAAAGTGTAGTTTAGAAAATGAATGAGACATACAAAGGCAAACTATATTCAAGAAGGAATAATTTGATTAAAAAAGAAACTAAGTTTGACCCATGCATGAGTCGTTGGATTTGAAATAAATGATATGTAATGTATGAAACATGAGATGAAACTAGTAGAGAGAATATTGATTTAGAATTTCAACTTCACATTAGTAGGAGGATAAATAAAAATACATGCAACATGGTATACATGATCATACACATGAATAAGCAACATGATCATAGAAAAAAAATAGAAGTTAAAGATGACAGGTGGAAGAGTAGTATATGGTAAGAGGATTATGGGTATAAGGAAGAGTTTGAATCATGATGGAGTAATATAAATTATAAAATAAAAATGGTACTGACTAATGCCCCAACAACTTTCATGGATATGAAGAACTGAATTTTCAAACCATTTTTGGATCAGTTCATAGTAGTTTTCATAGATGATATTTTGATCTACTCCAGAGATGATGAGCAACATGAGCATCATCTGAGGATAGCATTATAGTTGTTGAGACAACACCAGTTATATGCTAAGTTCAGTAAGTGTGAGTTCTGGTTAGCTGAGGTGTCTTTTCTTGGACATGTCATATCAGGAGATGGAGTAAGTGTTGACCCTAAGAAAGTCGAGTCTATTATATAGTGGGAGAAGCTTAAGACTCCTACTGAGATCAGAAGCTTCTTAGGATTGGCATGTTACTATAGGAGGTTCATCCAGAACTTTAGTGTTATAGCGTCACCTCTGACACGCTTGACAAGAAAGAATGCACCATTTTTCTGGTCAGCCAATTGTGAGAAGAGTTTTCATATCTTGAAGAAGAGGTTGACTACAACACCAGTGTTGATCCTGCCCGAGACAGGTAAAGGTTACACAGTGTTTTGTGATGCTTCAAGGAGAGGTTTAGGCTGTGTGTTGATGCAGGAAGGCAAGGTAGTAGCTTATGAATCTAGACAACTTAAGAAGAATGAGGAGAATTACCTGACACATGATTTGGAGTTAGCTGCAATAGTTCATGCTCTTAAGACATGGCGTCACTATCTTTATGGTGAGGCGTGCCAGGTGTTTACAGATCATAAGAGCTTGAAATATATCTTCACCTAGAAGGATCTGAATCTTAGACAGTGGAGATGGTTAGAATTGATCAAGGATTATGAAGTGATGATAGATTATCATCCTGGTAAGGCGAATGTGGTAGCAGATGCCCTCAACAGGAAATCAAGTTCAACAGTAGATGTATTCTCTATGGCATGCTTCAAGAGAGACCTACTAGTAGAGATGCAAAAGTTGAACTTAGATTTAGGGGTGACAAAGCAGAGTGGTTTGATTGCATAGATGCAAGTCAATCCAAATTTTTATGATCAAATCAAGGAACTTCAACACAGTGACAGTGAGTTACAACAGATCATGCAGGACATGACAAAGGGAAAAAGATCAGAGTTCAGGTTTTCAGATGATGGTTTGTTGTATCAACATGACATGTTATGTGTACCCAGAGACACTGATTTGAAAGAAAAGATTCTTGAGGAAGCACATGCAGCGATGTATGCTATGCATCCTGGCAACACTAAGATGTACATGAATCTCAAGGAGTTGTACTGGTGGTCAGGTATGAAAAAGGATGTAGCTGAGTATGTGGCTAGATGTAGTGTGTGCTAGCAGGTTAAGGTTGAGCATCAGAAACCTACATGTACTTTGCAATCTCTTCCTATACCAGAGTGGAAATGGGAACATATCACAATGTATTTTGTGGTAGGGTTGCCCATGACACCTAGAGGTTGTGACTCAATATGGGTGATTTTGGATATACTGACTATGCCTGCTCACTTTCTTCCTGTTAAGTCAACCTTTGATGTCCCAAAGTTGGCTAAGATATACATGGATGAGATAGTTAGGATGCATGGTATTCCAATTTCAATTATATCATATAGAGATCCTAAGTTCACCTCTAGGTTTTAGAATTAGCTACATCGTGCTTTGGGCACAAAGTTGAGGTTCAATACAACTTTTCACCCGTAGACGGATGGTCAGTCAGAGAGGACCATTCAGACTCTAGAGGACATGCTGAGAGCATGTGTCTTGCATTTCAGTGGAAGTTGGGAAGAACACTTGATCCTTATAGAGTTTGCATACAATAATAGTCACCATTCCAGTCTTGGTATGGCCCCGTATGAAGCTCTGTATGGCAGAAAATGTAGATCACCCGTATGTTGGTATGAGGTGGGTGAAAAAGAGATTCTTGGACCAAAGATAGTGGATTTGACCACAAAAAAGATTATAGTGATTAGAGAACAGTTGAAAGCTACACATGACAGGTAGAAGAGTTACACTGAGAGAGATGTAGACCTCTTGAGTTTAAGGTTGGTGATGAAGCGTATTTGAAAGTTTTACCATGGAAAGGAGTGTTGAGGTTTGGCAAGAGAGGCAAACTGACTCCTAGGTTTATAGGCCCATATCCTGTCATTGAGAGGATTGGACCTGTAGCCTACAGGTTGGATTTGCCATCTGAGTTGGCTAATCTACATGATGTGTTTCATGTATCGATGCTGAAGAAGTGTTACCATGGTATAGAGAAAATAATGGACCCAGAATCTGCACAACTCAGATCGGATGTGTCCTATGTTTAAGGACCAATGCAAATAGTTGATCAGAGGATCTAGAAACTCAAGAATCATGAGATACCGTTAGTAAAAGTTCTATGGAGGAGCCACAACCTAGAGGAAGCCACGTGGGAGCTTGAGTTAGAGATGTGTAACAAGTTTCCTTTTCTCTTTTAGGAATTTGGGACAAAATTCTTATAAGGGAGGGAGATTGTTATGACCCACTCCACGATTAGCCAGTAAGCACATCGCTTAGTGCATCATTAAGTTGATTAAGTTAAGTTAAGTGCTCATGTTGTGATTAGTGCTTTGATCTAGTGTTATAGTCTAATTAGCATTATTTCTCACCTTGAGGTTGTAGAGAATTTCACACTTGAAACTTTGCAAGAGAAATCATGTGAATTGGACCTATGAGGCAAAAGTTATGATGTTTTTATGTTCTTTGGACCTATAGTGCAATTTATCCATTAATTGGCTATAATTTCTTTTCCCTTTTTCCTTTCTTCCTTATCTTCTTCCCGATAGAATAGAGCAACCGCTTGAAGTGGTGCCCCAGGCAGACAGCTCAATCAGCCGCCATAGAGGGAGATTTGAGGGGCGATCTTTGGCCCCTTGACTTCGTATAGCAGCACCCTGCCTCCATCCATCCTTCTTCTTCCCTTTCTCTTCCTCTACCTTACCCCACCGTAGACCTAACCTACTAGGGCGGTGCCCTAGCAAGCAGTAGCAGCACGACAACCACAGTAGTGGCCAGGGAGCTGCCTTGGGCACAACTAGCATCACCAAATAGCCGCCCCGACTTCGTCCTTAAGGTTTAGACAAGAAAACACATCATTCCACCCCTATTGCGCCACCTGCACCTCAATTTAGTAGGGGCGGCGCCCCATCTTGTAAGAGAAGAAACAGATACAACGATGGCCAGGGGCCATCTTGGTGTAGCAAAGCACCATGATAACGGATGCCTCGACTCCAATTTGGAGGGCTATGCTTGAATCCGCAGCTCCCAGCTGCGTTTAGCACCTAGTCAAGCTCTCCCTTCCACTTGTGCGTGAGAAAGCACCTGCTGCTTGCAGCAGGTCTGGACCAGGAACACCTTGGGTAGGAGGAAGCACCAAGGAACGACGTCGTTAGCTCATCTTTGAGGTCCAAGCACGAAGCAACGTTGAGTGTTGCCCAAATCAAGAAGCTGTGTGTGTGCTATGTTTGAACCAGGGCAGTCCCAAGGTTGAAGATGACCTGCTGACGCTAGGAAACTGGCCTCTAGATGCGTTTCCAGTCAAATTGCGGTCACCTCACCCGCTGGGAGCATAATTTCACTCACTAAGCACATTTAACTCAAATAATCAGGTGTTTTTGGTTGAATCGATGTTATTTGTGGGAAACAACATTTACCCAAGTGCCGGGTAGTGTCGGCGCCACTTGATTTCCAAATTGCACATTTTATTTACTAACATTGCACGATGCTAATTAGTTAATTGATATGTGTGAATTTAGATGATTGGAACTGCATGATTTATTAAAACCTAATTTTCTCAGTTTAAAAGTTGGAATCAGTATCTCATGACCGTTAACGGCACAATTTTTGTATAAACCTAGGCTATGCGTTTTTAGTAATTTTAGATGCTCGATTTCAAAGAAATGACAATGACATGAAAGGGTTCAATAAAAACCTAGTTGCACAGTCCCGATCATATTTAATGTGAGTTTATTAATAATTATACAAATTGACATGTTTCTCAAGGATATCGTAAGAAATTCTCAGTTATTATCAATAATTTGTGTCATGATAAGTAATGAACTCTTAATTGAGTTAAGTGATGCACAACTCAGGATTAGGGTTGATGTGCACATTTTTCTAGGAATTTTAGATAATTTACAAGTGCTACTGATGATTTCTCATATGTTGAGTAATCAACCCTTATCATTTTATTAAGATGTTTAATTGCATGATTTCAGTATGTATGTGTCAAGTTGATAAGTATTCTATTTATTTAAATCTGCCCGCAAGTACAATATGTTGATTTCTCAGTAAATTACAATGTTTGAGCATATTGCACTGCCAAGTTAGAAATGATATATGTAACACCCCTGACCTGGGTTATGAACTAACCCTAGGTGTTTTGCTTAAAATTATGATTAGAGGCTTGTGGTTAACCCTTGATATGTCATTAAAGCTTTAGAAGAATCTATATTTTCATTTCTGCCCTTTTTGAACAATGTTGTAAGATTGTTTTGTTTAATAGGGACCTATGTGCAAATTACCCAATTAGAGGGGTTAACTTGCAAATTGCACATGTTTAGATGTTCCTCTGATGATGATACATCATAATAATGAATATGATGTGGTGTTATGGATTCCCCAAGCTTGGGCACCAAAATATAGCCTGTAGAGCAATCCTTGTACTTTAAAACCTAGTTTTGGTGTAAAGTGCAATTTATCCAAAACATAGGGTGCAACATGTAAAATATACACTTTAGAGTACCTATCATGCATTTTGGCATCAAGTGGAGTAAATAAAATGAAGGGGGGCACCTCATTTGAGTAACCATATAAAAAGGACAATCATTGTAATTGAATAATCAAGATGTATGCAAAATGACCCTTATATATGTATAACTTAATAAAGTGTTTGGCTTCTTTTCCTCTAAACCAAGGTTGAGAGATAAGTTTGCATGTTATGATAAGGGAGGAACATGGCAAAGAAGTAGGAGAGGGGCGTGGAGGATATAGATGAAAAAGAGAAGAAGTATTTATCATTGCCTTGGAAATATGCCCAAAAATATATAATCAAGCTCTTTCCACAATCAAGGGATCGTTCCCTTCATTTCCTCTTCTCATCCTTTTTCTTTGGGTAGACTAAGGATGAGGCTAGGAGCAGAGGAGGATGACCAAGTTGATCTAGGTAAGTTTGGTCATCTTCTAGCTCAGATTCATGGAGGAAATTCCATTACAAGGTTGGTTTGCTCGTATTCCTTACACAACTCTTGCTTCTAGCCATATTATCCATCTAATTATTGAAGAAAGGACCTTGGACGACCCCTGGAGCTCAAGACACCATTAAATCTACGGATCTTGGAGCTCTAGATCAGATTCTAAGGCGGGTTTAATAACTCTAAACCCTTAAACTTTGTTATGCATCTTTCTTTCTTGCAAAAGTAATTTGTCCTTCTTTCCACCACCCTTCCTTGCTTTCTTGCAACTAAAACCATGAAGAACAGACCTTGATCTGGAGGTAGAAGAAGATGGGCGTGATTACCAATTCTACTTTAGCAAACGGTCTTGCCCCCCCTCCTTTGGCCAAACGGTTTGCAAAACCGTTTGAAGGGCAAACGGTTTCACAAGGTCAGTTGGAGAAAACGGTCTCCAAGACCATTTGGTTGAGTTGACCAAGGGTTGACCATTTGATTGTTCTGTTCATAATTATTTTGGTTGATAACCCTCCAAATTTGAGGGATTAACTCCAAAGGAATCGTGAGTTGAAGGCTAATCAATTAGGTAAACCTAATTGAATTAAGTGCTGATTTGTCAACCTGATTAACTTGAACTTTTTGGAAAAACGGTTTCAAAACCATTTGAGTGAGTTGACCACGCATTGACCATTTGAGATTCCTGTTCCTAATTATGTTATATAATGACTCACCACATTTGATGGGTTAACTCCCAAGGAATCGTGACTTGAAGGCTAATCAATTAGGCAAACCTAATTGGATTAAGTGCTGATGTTTCAGCTTGATTAATTGAACGTTTTGGGAAAACGGTTTCAAACCCGTTTGAGTGAGTTGACCAAGCATTTACCGTTTGAGATTCCTGTTCATAATTATGTTGGTTAATAACTCACCAAATTTTATAGGTTAACTCCCAAGGAATCATGAGTTGAAGGCTAATCAATTAGTTAAACCTAATTGGATTAAGTGCTGATTTCCAACCTGATTAACTTGACCGTTTTGGGAAAACGGTTTCAAAACCGTTTGAGTGAGTTGAACAAGGGTTGACCGTTTGAGATTACTGTTGCTAATAATTTTAGTTAATAACTCACCAAATTTTATGGATTAATTCCCAAGAAATCATGAGATGAATGCTAATCAATTGGGCAAACTGCTGAAATTCCAATGAGTTGATTTGAGATTTTGGGTTGATTAGCCCAAACGGTTTCAAAACCGTTTGGGGATCACCCAAGACCGTTTGGAGGTCTGGAGTTAAGTATAGTTGATCAATTGAGGATCCAAAGGTATTAAATCACTTTGCAACTAAGTGCTGATTTGATAATCAACTCAATAGCTCAAACCCTAATGATTTTTCACTAGAATCCAAAGGTTAAATGAGCCAAACGGTCTCAAGACCGTTTGGAGATCATACAAATGGTCTAAAGACCGTTTGGAGGTAACCCAAGACCGTATGGAGGTCCATGGGTGAGTATGGTTAAGCAATTGATGATCCAATGTTACTAAGTTAAAGTGTAATCAATTGCTGATTTGATGATCAATCCAATGATCCAAACCTTAATTGGTTGACTTGGATGTTGATGATATGATGGGCAAACGGTCTCAAGACCGTTTTGAGGTTATCCAAACGACCTCAAGACCGTTTGGGGTCAGGTCATGACCCAATTGAGTGATGGTTCAATGGGTTCAACATCAATTAAGCTCATATTGATGCATGTTGAAGGATGATCGATTCCAACCCTAATCCAATCCATCCAAACCCTAATTGGTGATAAATTGAGGATCAATTGAGGGTCACATCAGTTGAGTATTAACTTAATTGGCTCAATTGATAAATGGTTAACCATGGCATGAACGATTGAGGTGTTCAACATTGAAAACCCTAACTCAATTGGAAGTGTTAATACACTTTTTGGTCCATGCGGTTTTGAGGGTGTTTGGACCAAACGGTCTCAAGACCGTTTGAGTCCAAATGGTCTCAAGACCGTTTGGTGGTCATGCAGTTTCAAACCGTTTGGAGGTTGAAAGTGCAAAACCGTTTGGGGTCTTTTAAGGTCAAGAATTCTTAATGCTTTAAAGGCTTAGATGGTTTAATGGTTGATTAATCTAAATCCTAAGGATACCTAAAGACATTAAGGGAACACATAATTAGTTGATTGAAGCATGTTATGATCAATGGTGAACATTACTAAAGTACCCTTGATGGGTTTAAGTAGTCAACACCTCTTGATCAAGCAAACCCTAATGAACATTGTAGTAATAATGTGATTTATGTTATCAAGGTTGAATTGACCTAAGCTAATCATAAGAGATGTAAACATCATCTAATAATAAGAGGGGAGAGAAGACTCCTAATATGAATGAGAATCAAGTAATATACTTCCAACATGTATGAATACACATAATTAGGGTATGATCCTTTACAATGGGATCATGGAAACCCTAATTATGATGATCAATGAATCTTAACCTAAGTGAAGACATGGATGGAAGTAATATTCATACATAATGATGCTATGTGAATAGTAAACCCTAATCTAGGGTAATGTGATGCTATGTGAATAGTAAAGCCTAATCTAGGGTAATGTGATGCTATGTGAATAGTAAACCCTAATCTAGGGTAATGTGATGCTATGTGAATAGTAAACCCTAATCTAGGGAGATGTGATGATATGAACAAGTAACCCTAATTCTGAGTTATGCTTTTAAGCATGAAACTCCATGATTGAGAAATGATATAGGAATCACTATTCCTAATCTTGTTAAGAGGTTGAATAACTCTATTTGGATTAAATGAGAATCCTAACCCTAGAAACCAGCCGTGGTATTATGACACGGTCGTGGTGAGTCCTTTGTTGCACGACCGTGCAAGGTAGCACGACCGTGGTATCACATATATAATTTGAGAAGAACCTATATGGTGTTGTTATGATACAATATGCATGTTATTAGTAAATATTGATCATGCAGGTTTTCATAAAGAGGTGATCATATCTAGGTAAGGATTATGATATCTTATGTATTAAAATTACTTTACATGCTTCAAGTATAATTATATTCTATGATACCTAGTGAATGGTAAATTATGAGTTCAAGTACCTAGATTCTATAATCATGATGATAAATTTAGAAAGGTATTTGATAAGTTGAGGAATTGAGATCCTAACACTTTGTGAGAAAAAGTATGGCTACAGGCCATGACTCCCCAATAATAATGTCAGACATTAGATATATGATCTAAGTATGAAGAGAGTTAGTGTTGTAATGATGGTTTTTTAAGTAAATAAATGCCATACATGTTCTTCTATTTCTTAAAAGATAAATGACATATGGGTTTATCAAATTATAGCTGTACTGCTTTAATAGGAAGAATGGTTTAATCTGTTAAACATTATTTTAACTACCCCTAGATAAATATAACTTCTTTGTGTACATTTATTCTCTTAAGCTGCAATAATTATGTTTCTGGCAAAGAGTTATAACTCTCACTGGGACAATTTTATAATTGTCTCACCCCGTGGGAAACATATTTTTAGGTGGACGTGGGCGAGGAGGCAGAAATCCTTCAATAGGTGAAGGGCAACATCAACAATACCAGGGACAGTAGTGAAGTTTTAGGTGGAGAACTGGCTGTTATGCCACGTATAGATGTAGTTAGAGTCCTATGTGTTGTCTCTGTACTCTCAGGTCCTCAGAGTAATAGTTAGTGCTTTCAAGTTTTTGGTCTAGTACCTCGAGATTTCTGTATCTTGCCTTATATAGTTAACATGGTAGTTGATGATTGTAATCTCGAGATACGACCTTACAGAGATGTACTGATGGATCAGTTTGTAAATAAATTATCATGTTTTTTTTGAAAAAGCTTTACCATTTAATGATCTCTTCACAAAAAGTTTTAATTTTCTAGTGATTTTTGGTAATCCTCTACTTAGTGAATGTTTCTGCATTAGTTAATCTTGTTTTCTCGAGATAGTCGTTACATTTAGTGGTATCAAAACTCTAGGTTCGCTGAGTCTACAGAGACATAGGACTAAGGTTGTTGAGTCTGTTCTAAGTGTTTTCCAGAATATCTGATAGTATCTTCTGCTCTCATAGGAGAAGAAGAACTTGAAGATGTCTGGATCACATGAAGAGCATGCTACTTAGGGCAGTACTGCTGCACCAGGAGGAGGTGCAGGAGACCAGAATAGGGAGGGGCCTGTACCTAAACAGCCCCAGATTGACCCAGCTGAGATAGAAAACCCAGCTCTCCATGCTTTATTTGATAAATTCCTGACAGTCATAACACACATAGCAGATAGGGTGCCATCATTTGCACCTAGGGCACCAGCCCATCATGAAGGTTATGGAGTCGGCAAGACTTTTGAGAGACTTCGCCGGGTGGGAGCCATAGACTATGCTGGTACATATGACCCAGCAGATGCTGATCTATGGTTGACAGAGCTGGAAAAGGCTTTCAGGATCCTTGATATTCCTGAAGCTGAAAAGGTAAAACATGCAGTATACCTCCTAAAAGGGAGTGCTGGTAATTGGTGGATGATAGAGGAAGATAAGAGACCAGGCGAAGAAATAGGATGGGAGGTATTCTGATGAGAATTCGTCAATAGATACTTCCCTAAGACGTATCTAGATGAGAAGATCTCTCAATTTGAGAAGATCACACAAGGACAGATGAACGTTAGCGAATATGAAGCTAAGTTCATGGAGTTGCTTCGGTTTTGTCCGCAGATGGCAGTTAGTGATGAAGAAAGAATTCGACATTTTGAAAAGGGATCGAACGCTGAACTAGCCACTCCTATGTCTGCCTTAGAGAACATAGAAAGGTTTGCCACCTTTGTGGAGTTAGTAAGAAGGATAGAGAGGTCGGAAATCGAGAAACAACAGACAAGTAGTAAGAAGATGTACACCCAGCCTCAAGATCAAAGGCCTAAAAGTTTTAAGAAGCAAAGATTTTCTATACCGACAGCAATATCAGGATTTCCTACCCAGACACAATGGATGTCAAGTGGAAGTAGGGATCATATTAGTACACCAAGAAGACCCTCCGACATAGCATCAACATCGGTAACTGGATCGTGTAGACACTTTGCACCCATGATCTGTTACCAATGTAGACAACCGGGACATTTGGCAAAGGATTGTCCAGACAGGAATACAATAATGACTCAACCTCAAGGACAGAGTCTGCAAGGCTCACAAGGGAGGCAATATAATAATAGAGGACGTGGACAGACGTCCCAGACAGGTCAGATGAAATAAGTTTTGTTTTGATATTTCATATTAGGATTCTATGTGTTAAAGATATGGAAATTAGCTATTTTTGAATTCCTTTGACTAAGTCCTAGAAGGACACAAGGGAGATAAGAACTTATATCTTACTCAATATTCTTTAAAACAATTTATAATCTCCCTTAATTATGTATTAAAAGATGAGATATAGATGTGATACCTGGAGAATAATATAGTATGGTAAATCATGTGTGTGTAATGATATGAAAAGTGAGGAATATGATGATAAGTAAAATACATACTACCTAATCTCAATACTTATATACCCTGGCCAGGTATATGGATATTGTAGATAAGGCAAGTATGAAACTCTTAGATTGTTATCTTTTTGATTACTCTGATCAGGTAATTATTCTGAAATAATCTAGAGAGTATAAGGAAATTAATGAGAAAAGCTAAGTGAAACTTCTAAATAAACATACTCAGTGAATCTTCTTAGTGAATACTTAGTGAATATACTTAGTGAACATACTCAGTGAATCTTCTTAGTGAATACTTAGTGAATATACTTAGTGAACACACTCAGTGAATTTCCTCAGTGAATACTTAGTGAACTTTCTTAGTGAATACTTAGTGAACTTCCTCAGTGAATATACTTCGTGAATATACTCAGTGAACTTCCTTAGTGAATACTTAGTGAATATACTCAGTGAACTTCCTTAGTGAATACTTAGTGAATATACTCAGTGAACTTCCTCAGTGAATACTTAGTGAATATACTCAGTGAACTTCCTCAGTGAATACTTAGTGAATATACTCAGTGAACTTCCTTAGTGAATACTTAGTGAATATACTCAGTGAACTTCCTCAGTGAATACTTAGTGAATATACTCAGTGAATTTCCTCAATGAATACTTAGTGAATATACTCAGTGAATTTCCTCAGTGAATACTTAGTGAATATACTCAGTGAATTTCCTCAGTGAATACTTAGTGAATATACTCAGTGAACTTCCTCAGTGAATACTTAGTGAATATACTCAGTGAACTTCCTTAGTGAATATACTCAATGAATTTCCTCAGTGAATACTTAGTGAATATACTTAGTAAACATACTTAGTGAACATACTCAGTGAATTTCCTCAGTAAATACTTAGTAAGCATACTCAATGAACTCCTTCAGTGAAAGCTTTTGAGACAACATACTTAGTAAATTTACTAGTGAAATCTTCCAAGACAAATTGCTTAGTGAAACTTCTCAGTGAATATTTCCAAATTAATTGATTAGCAAACTTTCTTAGTGAATTGTTTCAAATAAATAAAGGATTGCTGAGTGAATTATCTGTGTTAAGGTATGTATGTTTATCTTTTGGTAAACATTCTTGGGTGATACTAGAATAATGTTCTTTTATGCTTCTTCCTTTCAAAAGTATGGACACCTTATGTTAGGGGTTTATGCTTTGCACAAACATAAATAGTGATAAAAAGTAATTAATGAAAGGGACTTTGTGTGAATTACAAATCCATAATATCATCATAATTTTGAGATAATATGGGGAAACTTGAGGGCCTTACTAATGAATAATCTGTCCCTCCTTTTCCTGGGATTTCGGGGATGAAATCCTTGTTAGGGGTTTATAATTTGTAACACCCCTGACCTGGGTTATGAACTAACCCTAGGTGTTTTGCTTAAAATTATGATTAGAGGCTTGTGGTTAACCCTTGATATGCCATTAAAGCTTTAGAAGAATCTATATTTTCATTTCTCCCCTTTTTGAACAATGTTGTAAGATTGTTTTGTTTAATAGGGACCTATGTGCAAATTACCCAATTATAGGGGTTAACTTGCAAATTGCACATGTTAAGATGTTCCTCTGATGATGATACATCATAAGAATGAATATGATGTGGTGTTATGGATTCCCCAAGCTTGGGCACCAAAATATAGCTTGTAGAGCAATCCTTGTACTTTAAAACCTAGTTTTGGTGTAAAGTGCAATTTACCCAAAACATAGGGTGCAACATGTAAAATATACCCTCTAGAGTACCTCTCATGCATTTTAGCATCAATTGGAGTAAATAAAATGAGGGGGGCACCTCATTTGAGTAACCATATAAAAAGGATAATCATTGTAATTGAATAATCAAGATGTATGCAAAATGACCCTTATATATGTATAACTTAATAAAGTATTTGGCTTCTTTTCCTCTAAAACAAGGTTGAGAGATAAGTTTGAATGTTATGAGAAGGGATGAATGTGGCAAATAATTAGGAGAGGGGCGTGGAGGATATAGATGTAAACGAGAAGAAGTATTTATCATTGCCTTGGAAATATGCCCAAAAATATATAAGCAAGCTCTTTCCACAATCAAGGGATCATTCCCTTCATTTTCTATTCTCATCCTTTTGCTTTGGGACGACTAAGGAGGAGGTTAGGAGAAGAGGAGGACGACCAAGTTGATCTAGGTAAGTTTGGTCATCTTCTAGCTTGGATTCATGGAGGAAATTCCATAACAAGGTTGGTTTGCTCGTATTCCTTACACAACTCTTGCTTCTAGCCATCTTCTCCATCTAATTCTTGAAGAAAGGACCTTGGACGACCCCTGGAGCTCAAGACACCATTAAAGCTACAGAGCTTGTAGCTCTAGATCAGATTCTAAGGCAGGTTTTATAACTCTAAACCCTTAAACTTTGTTATGCATCTTTCTTTCTTGCAAAAGTAATTTGTCCTTCTTTCCCCCATCCTTCCTTGCTTTCTTGCAACTAAAACCATGAAGAACAGACCTTGATCTGGAGGTAAAAGAATATGGGCATGATTACCAATGCTACTTTAGAAAACGGCCTTGCCCCCCCTCCTTTGGCCAAACGGTTTCACAAGGTCAGTTGGAGCAAACGGTCTCCAAGACCGTTTGGTTGAGTTGACCAATGGTTGACCGTTTGCATTTTCTGTTCATAATTATTTTGGTTGATAACCCTCCAAATTTGAGGGATTAACTCCAAAGGAATCGTGAGTTGAAGGCTAATCAATTAGGTAAACCTAATTGAATTAAGTGCTGATTTTTCAACCTGATTAACTTGAACTTTTTGGGCAAACGGTTTCAAAACCGTTTGAGTGAGTTGACCAAGAGTTGACCGTTTGAGATTCCTGTTCCTAAATATGTTGGATAATGACTCACCAAATTTTATGGGTTAACGCCCAAGGAATCGTGAGTTGAAGGCTAATAAATTAGGCAAACCTAATTGGATTAAGTGCTGATTTTTCAGCTTGATTTATTTAACTTTTTGGGCAAACGGTTTCAAAACCGTTTGAGTGAATTGACCAAGCATTGAACGTTTGAGATTAATGTTTATAATTATTTTGGTTGATAACTCACCAAATTTTATAGGTTAACTCCCAAGGAATCATGAGTTGAAGGCTAATCAATTAGCTAAACCTAATTGGATTAAGTGCTGATTTCCAACCTGATTAACTTGACCGTTTTGGGAAAACGGTTTCAAAACCGTTTGAGTGAGTTGACCAAGGGTTGACCGTTTGATATTACTGTTCCTAATAATGTTAGTTAATAACTCACCAAATTTAATGGATTAATTCCCAAGAAATCATGAGATGAAGGCTAATCAATTGGGCAAACCCTAATTGAAATTAGTGCTGAAATTCCAATGAGTTGATTTGAGATTTTGGGTTGATTAGCCCAAACGGTTTCAAAACCGTTTGGGGATCACCCAAACGGTTTCAAAACCGTTTGGGGATCACCCAAGACCGTTTTGAGGTCTGGGGTTAAGTATAGTTGATCAATTGAGGGTCCAAAGGTATTAAATCACTTTGCAACTAAGTGCTGATTTGATGATCAACTCAATAGCTCAAACCCTAATGATTTTTCGCTAGAATCCAAAGGTTGGATGAGCCAAACGGTCTCAAAACCATTTGGAGCTCATCCAAACGGTCTCAAGACCGTTTGGAGGTCACCCAAGACCGTTTGGAGGTCCATGGGTGAGTATGGTTAAGCAATTGATGATCCAATGTTACTAAGTTAAAGTGTAATCAATTGTTGATTTGATGATCAATCCAATGATCCAAACCTTAATTGGTTGACTTGGATGTTGATGATATGATGGGAAAACTGTCTCAAGACCGTTTGTATGTTATCCAAACGACCTCAAGACCGTTTGGGGTCAGGTCATGACCCAATTGAGTGATGGTTCAATGGGTTCAACATCAATTAAGCTCGTATTGATGCATGTTGAAGGATGATCGATTCCAACCCTAATCCAATCCATCCAAACCCTAATTGGTGATAAATTGAGGATCAATTGAGGGTCACATCAGTTGAGTATTAACTTAATTGTCTCAATTGATAAATGGTTAACCATGGCATGAACGATTGAGGTGTTCAACATTGAAAACCCTAACTCAATTGGAAGTGTTAATACCCTTTTTGGTCCATGCGGTTTTGAGGGTGTTTGGGACTAAATGGTCTCAAGACCGTTTGGTTGTCATGCGGTTTCAAACCGTTTGGAGGTTGAAAGTGCAAAACCATTTGGGGTCTTTTAAGGTCAAGAATGCTTAATGCTTTAAAGGCTTAGATGGTTTAATGGTTGATTAATCTAAATCCTAATGATACCTAAAGACATTAAGGGAACACGTAATTAGTTGATTGAAGCATGTTATGATCAATGGTGAACATTACTAAAGTACCCTTGATGGGTTTAAGTAGTCAACACCTCTTTATCAAGCAAACCCTAATGAACATTGTAGTAATAACGTGATTTATGTTATCAAGGTTGAATTGACCTAAGCTAATCATAAGAGATGTGAACATCATCTAATAATAAGAGGGGAGAGAAGACTCCTAATATGAATGAGAATCAAGTAATATACTTCCAACATGTATGAATACACATAATTAGGGTATGATCCTTTACAATGGGATCATGGAAACCCTAATTATGATGATCAATGAATCTTAGCCTAAGTGAAGACATGGATGGAAGTAATCTTCATACATAATGATGCTATGTGAATAGTAAACCCTAATCTAGGGTAATGTGATGCTATGTGAATAGTAAAACCTAATCTATGGTAATGTGATGCTATGTGAATAGTAAACCCTAATCTAGGGTAATGTGATGCTATGTGAATAGTAAACCCTAATCTAGGGAGATGTGATGATATGAACAAGTAACCCTAATTCTGAGTTATGCTTTTAAGCATGAAACTCCATGATTGAGAAATGAGATAGGAATCACTATTCCTAATCTAGTTAAGAGGTTGAATAACTCTATTTGGATTAAATGCGAATCCTAACCCTAGAAACCAGCCGTGGTATTATGACACGGTCGTGGTGAGTCCTTTGTTGCATGACCGTGCAAGGTAGCACGACCGTGGTATCACATAAAATTTGAGAAGAACCTATATGGTGCTGTTATGATACAATATGCATGTTATTAGTAAATATTGATCATGCAGGTTTTCATAAAGAGGTGATCATATCCAGGTAAGGATTATGATATCTTATGTATTGAAATTACTTTACATTCTTCAAGTATAATGATATGCTATGATACCTAGTGAATGGTAAATAATGAGTTCAAGTACCTAGATTCTATAATCATGATGATAAATTTAGAAAGGTATTTGATAAGTTGAGGAATTGAGATCCTAACACTTTGTGAGAAAAATTATGGCTACAGGCCATGACTCCCCAATAATAATGTTAGACATTAGATATATGATCTAAGTCTGAAGAGAGTTAGTGTTGTAATGATGGTTTTATAAGTAAATAAATGCCATACATGTTCTTCTATTTCTTAAAAGATAAATGACATATGGGTTTATCAAATTATAGCTGTACTGCTTTAATAGGAAGAATGGTTTAATCTGTTAAACATTGTTTTAACTACTCCTAGATAAATATAACTTCTTTGTGTACATTTATTATCTTAAGCTGCAATAATTATGTTTCTGGCGAAGAGTTATAACTCTCGTTGGGACAATTTTATAATTGTCTCACCCCATGGGAAACATATTTTTAGGTGGACGTGGGCGAGGAGGCAGAAATCCTTCAATAGGTGAAGGGTAGCATCAACAGTACCAGGGACAACAGTGAAGTTTCAGGTGGAGAACTGGCTGTTATGCCACTTATAGATGTAGTTAGAGTCCTATGTGTTATCTCTGTACTCTCAGGTCCTCGGAGTAATAGTTAGTGCTTTCGAGTTTTTGGTCCAGTACCTCGAGATTTCTGTATCTTGCCTTATATAGTTAACGTGGTAGTTGATGATTGTAATCTGGAGATATGAACTTACAAATATGTACTGATGAATTAGTTTGTAAATAACTTATCATGTTTCTTTATGAAAAAGCTTTACCATTTAATGATCTCTTCACAAAAAGTTTTAATTTTCTAGTGATTTTTGGTAATCCGCTGCTTAGTGAACGTTTCCGCATTAGTTAATCTTATTTTCTCGAGATAGTCGTTACAATATACATGTTGTATTTATAAGTTTCAAATAAATAGACTCTGTACCAAAGAGATACCAAAGCCAAGAATAAGTAAGAGAGAGATGTAATATAGTAAGTGCTTTTCTAGAATAATAAAATAATAGATTTAAGGGCCCTTACATCGTAGAATCCCTATGAGAGGTATGCGCCTTAGGGATGAAACGACCTACCCTGGCGGTGCATCCAGTATACAGAGGTCGTAACACACCCACAGAGCGTGCAGGGAGACGAAGCCCTTGAGGAAGTCTCCTAAGAGAAGATATGTTACCCAACATGAACTGGAAGTCCCGGTGGTAACCCAGAGGTACCCACAGAGCGTACCAAGATGAGGCCCACAGAGCGTCTCAGACTCTCTGCCTGTGCGCTCAGGTTAGAGGAGGAGTCCAGTTTACAGCACCGTAGGAGTGCCAAGGCCAGAGAGCTAGTTTTCCTGTTGCAGACTAGGAGAGTAGTCAGACTTAGCTATCCCGGGGTGTTGGCTAAGTTTTGTATGGTGAGATCGTAGTTTGCTACGAGTCTTCATATGTAGAGTACACTGCATATGATCAGGGCATAAGATAAAATATGTTAATATAGGTTCACAGAGTTTCTTATAAGTTAAAGAGTTAAGAAAGATCTGAGTTAGTTTCACAACAGTTGTCCTTTAAATGAAATTTTAGTATTATCTATTGTTTATATCTATAGCTTTGCAGCAGTCTTTATCTTAATGAAATGTTTACATCTCCTATCATTTAAATTATATTGTTTAGATCTACTCAGTATAGTATTATCTTGAATTTTATTCCAATTAATAAACATAAATGAGTTATCTATGATGGTTGGGTGAAATTCTATTCACTGAGCCAATAGCTCACCAACCTATTGAAACATTTTTTAGGTCAACGTCAACACGAGGAAGTTGAAGGATCGTATCATCCAAGTTCTTAGAAGGTAGTTTGTAGTTAGTTAGAGGTCTCTTAGTCCTTTTCTCTCGGTCCTTGGGCATGTGGTGTGGTAGTGAGAGAACGTAATGTAATATGTAAGTTAGATTTCAGTTATCTGTTGTGCTTGATATTCCGCATGAAAAATGTAATATCACGTGTAAATCTGCTTTATCTATCTAGGAATGTAAATAGTAGTTGCTTCCACAGTTTAGTAAGATTTTAGTTTATTTCAAGTTATAAGACTTGCTTTTAAGTTAATTTTAAGTGATTAAGAAAAGAAAAAGTTAAGGTTGGTTTACCGAGGGTGACTCTCTGGTCTCCGGTGTCATTAAAGATGGCACGGGGATCAGGGCATCATAGAACCAATGGCATGGGTGGATTTTTGTACTATTTTCTCAGCAAGATTCATGCCCACCTCTGCTAAGAAGGATAAAGAAAAGCAGTTCACATTTCTGGTTCAAGGTAACATGTCAGTGGCAGACTTCACTCAAAAGTTCTGCCTCATGGAGCCATTTGGATATATGTTGGCTAAAGTGTGTTGAGTGGACCATTTTATGGAGTGCCTCCACCCCCTGATAAAGCCTCATGTTATGGCAAGTTAACCCGCGACCTCCACTGAGGCCCTTAACTTTGCCCTAGACATGGAAAAGATGGTCATGCTTGCACATAACCCACCCAAGGGGTACTTGGGGTTCACAGAGGGTACTTCTGCCCCAAAGAATGATAACAGGAAGGGGTGAGGATGTAACAATGGGAAAAGGAAGGAATGAGGGAGAGGGAAACCTCGTTAGGAGAATCGTCACCCCGAGTGTCATACCTATGGATAGAAGCATCCCGACATGTGTTTTTATGAAAAGAAAGTGTGCTTTTGATATCAACAAGAGGGACATATCAAGTCCAACTATCCTTTCCCTAACCCTTGAGGTCCAGGCCCAGTAGCGGCCCAACCCATGGAGGCACAACCTGTGGTTGCAACACCCCAGGGAGAATCCCCTCCCATAGGAGAACGTAGGCATGCTTGAGTCTTTGCCATTGACAATGAAGAGGCTTAGGCTGATGTGTACTGGATCATAGAAGGTAAGCATCCCTAGCATTCCATTGTCTATCCTTTATCATGTGATGCATAGTTTAACTATCATAAATATGATGTAGGTATACTTGATATAATGGGTCATAATGTTAAAGCTTTTCTCATCTCTGGTTCTACAAATACTTTCATTGCAAGAAATCTCTCAACTATGCCCTGTTTGGACTTCAAAGACTTGGGATATATCTTAGAAGTCACTACTCCTAGTGGTCGTATATTTTGATCCCTCTTAAAGACAACAATCATACCAGTAAAATTGATGAATAATGAACTTCCTATCGACTTTATCTTGCTTGATATGAATGACTTTGACATTATTATATGAATGGATTGGCTATATAACTATAATGCAAAGATAGACTGTAGGAAAATGAATATAAGAACTGAGAGACCAAGCCATGTACCCTTTACCATTAGAGGTAGGAAAGATGCTACCACTAGCATGTATGTGTCAGTAGTGAAAGTAGAACTAATGGTAGTTAAAGGTTTCCGAGCATTCCTAGCGATAGTCACTGATCCAAAATCGAAGGTGCAACCTTGAGAGAAAGTAGAGGTAGTCAGGTACTATGTTGATGTGTTCCCAGGCCATTTTCTTGGCATACCTCTGGAGAGAGAAGTGGACTTCTCAATAAATTTAGTTCCCAAGACAATCTTGATTTCTAGGGCACCGTATGCAATAGCTCCCACTAAATTGCTTGAGTTGAAGAAGTAATTGCAAGAACTATTGGACAAAGGTTTCATCTGACCCAACACATCCCCCTGGGAGCACCGATCCTCTTTGTAAAGAAGAAGGGTGAATTACTCTGAATGTGCATAGACTATAGAATGATAAATTAGGCTACCATTAGGAAAAAGTATCCTCTACCCCGCATAGATGACCTATTTGACCAACTTAAAACTACTCAAGTCTTTTCAAAGATTGACTTGGGATCTAGTTACCATCAATTGTGAGTTAAGGGTGAGGATATCCAAAAACATTTTTTGAACCCGCTATGGCCACTATGATTCTTGGTTATGCCTTTTAGGTTATCTAATGCTCTAAGTGTGTTCATGAACCTCATGAATAGTGTGTTTCAACCCTTCCTTGATACCTTTGTAATAGTATTCATAGATGACATCTTAGTTTACTTAGATGACCTAGAATAATACTATGAGCACCTAGTCAAGGTCCTTGAATTCTAAAGAAAGTAGAAGTTTTATGGGAGATTCTTGAAGTGTGAGTTTCAGATAGACCGAGTTTTGTTCCTCATGCATATTATATCTGGAGGAACCATTTTGGTAGACCCTGCCAAGGTAGAGGACGTTTGCGAATGGCCAACTCTGAAGAACACATCCAAGATTTGCAGCTTCCTGGGATTGGCCGGATATTTATCCACAATTCATCAAGGATTTCTCCAAGACTGCCTTGCCCTTGGCCAAGCTCACTCAGAAAGATGAGAAGTTCATATGGTCCGAATTATGTGAAGCAAAATTCTAAGAATTGAAGGAAAAATGTACCTCTACCCCTGTTCTGACTATACCCATGGGTAATGAAGGTTTCATCATCTTTATCAATGCATCAAAGATGGGCTTAGGATGTGTGATAGAGTAGAAAAAGCATGTGGTTGCCTTTGATTGCAGACAACTCAAGCCCAATGAGTTGAATTATCTGACCCACAATCTGGAACTTGCAACTATTGTTTATGCCTTAAAATTTGGTGACAATACCTGTATGGGACTACCTTCAGCATCCTCACTGACCTTAAGAGACTGAAGTACTTGTTGACACTAAAGGACTTGAACTTGCGACAAAAACATTGGATGAGAGTACTTGAAGGACTTTGACTTCACTATAGCTTACCATCTTGACAATGCCAATGTGGTTTCCGATGCCCTAAGTAGAAAGTGTCTCAGATATGCAATTGGTCTAGTTAAGCAGTGGAAGAAACTATAAGACTTTGCTTAATGAGCTCCATAACCATTGGTAGATGGGTTTATTCTTTCTAATATCTAGAAGCCTGACCTATTGTCCGATCTTGTAGCAGCCCACTTAGCCTGCCAAGAGTTAGAAAAGATGAAGGGTTTGTTGGAGAAACCTTAAACACGCCTTTTGGTGGGTGTGGATGATGGAATACGATACAAGAGTCATATTTAGGTTCATGAGGATTTGCCCTTGAAGACTTGTATCTTACAAGAAGCTCATAGGTCCAAGTATACGGTACACCCTGGTAACACAAAGATGTTTAAGGACCTACAACGATACTTTTGGTGGTAAAAAATGTAGAGAGACACAATTTCGTATGTGGCTAGTTGTCTCACGTGCCAAATGGTGAAGGCAATAGCAACCAAGTGGATTACTGCAATTGATTGAGAATCTAAAGTTGAAGTGGGATCATATCACTATGGATTTTTTGGTGGGTCTTCCTAAGACAAATAAAGGTCATGATGGAATATGGGTTGTGGTGAATCACCTAACCAAGTCAGCACACTTCCTTGCCTTAAAGATTACTACCAAGGTGTCTGACCTATATGAACTATATGTTAGAGATATAGTTCATTTACATGGTGTTCTGAGTTTAATTATTTCCTATCATGATCCTAAGTTCACTTCAAAATTATGGAAGCAAATGCATGAAGAACTCAGTACAAGGTTGAAATTCAGCATGACTTATCACCCCTAGACTGATCGACAGTCAGAAAGGATGATTCAGACCTTAGAGGATCTGTTGAGAGCATGTGTGATAGATTGGGTTGGATCATGGGAACAATACTTGCCTTTAGCTGAGTTGGCCTATAAAAGTTATCAAGACAATATCATGATGCCTCCGTATGAAGCTCTTTATGGAAGGCCATTTCGGTCACCGCTTCACCTAGATGATGTCGGTGAGAGAGCCTTACTGAGATAATAGAAACTATAGTTGTAAGATGACAAGGACACTTTGACCAAGAACAGGCCAAATAGAGCCAATGATCAATATAATTCATATGCTGATGCAAATAAGACATATTTGTATATCAATATTGGTGATCATGTGTTATTGAAAATCCAACCCCTCCAAGCTATAGGTAAGAATAGAGGAAAGTTGAGTCCCCAATATGTGACTTCATTTGAGATTCTAGAATAGATTGGTGAAGCCGCTTATCGTCTAGCTTTACCACCACAATATAGTATGATGCATGATGTGTTCCATGTATCCAGTCTGAAGTGCTATGTGAAGGATTCTAGCTATGTGTTGAACATTGAGCCTATTGAACTCCAAGGGAGGCTGACATACCCTGAGTCACGTGTGAATATAATAGACTTCAAGGTGAAAGAGCTCGGAAATAAAAAGATAGAGGTGATAAAGGTTCTTTGGAAGCACCATAGAGATAATGAAGCCACATGGGAGCTAAAGACAAACATGGGAAAGTCACATCCTGAACTTTTTTTATGAGTAGTTGAATTTTGAGGACAAAATTCTTATAAGAAGGAAAGGACGTTACAATATGGTTTTTCACATATATTTTCACAATTGAAATGCAATTTTTTGAATAAAAAGGAAATATTGGAAATTTAGTGTGCTTTTTTTTTTAAATTATGATTTTAATTTGCAAATTTACCTTTGCTATGGTTTTTGTGGTTTCTACTATTTTTATTAGTCCAATAATATATATAAGGGAAATAGGAAGAAAATAAAATTATATATTAAGTGCAAAATAGAAGATAATGGGTAATTAATAATGCACTTTTGAGGATTGTGTGGAATTCTCTGGAAAAGTGGTGTGGAAGGCCACTAGTAATTGGTTTTCATTTTCACATGGTTCCTAATAGGCAAAATAATTAAAATAAAGGATATGGAAAATATAGAAAAAGAGAATAATTATATTGATATTTTAAATGATGTGATAAAAGAGAAAACTTGGATAATAAGAAACATACCTTTTATTTTCAAGTTTTGACTTCAAACCTTGCCGACACTTAGATAAACTCATTAAAGAATTTCCCTTAAAACTTGGGATTAAAAGGACTTAAGGATTGAGAGATATGGAATTTTCTAGAATTCCTAGAGTAAGTGGTTTAATGTAAATAAGTATTTCATGTCACGAAATCCTTTTCATATTAGACATCTACTTGAATAATTGGATTTTTCGCGTGGCTAAGTAGTGCTTGGATCAGGGTCCAACTGTGATCTGACCATCACCTAGTTCGGGACAAATTGGGAAAGAAGGAGCAAGTGAACTGAGATTTCCAAATGGATTCCCTTGCCATTCAAAGAACGAGTGAGTTGGGAAGCCTCTCCGCTGGCTTTGTGAGATCAAGATGAACCTATTGGTGCATTGGATATTTGTCATTTTCATAGGCTATTTTATATGGATTTTTATGCACTATGTGTTTGTTTTCATATTAATTTGTGCATGATTTACTCTCATTATCCGGTGATACTTATTTGCATCAAATAAATGTAATTTTTGTGTTTTTGAATGATTTATTATATTTCAAGAGCTTATGTTCATATTTTGGTGAATTTTAGGTGATTTTACAAGAATCTACACAACTCATTACAACTGACACATGCTCAATTTGGAAAAGAAAGAAATCGAGAAGACTCTGTAGTACTGACTTTGGTGTCTATACTACTGAAAACATTACAATGTTGGATTGAAGATTAATCAAAGAAAATCAGTACTATCAACACCCATTTGGTTTTACTGACAACTTTCCAGGTGGCCACAACAATTAGAGGAGTCGGTAGTATCAACACATATTTAGTAGTGCCGACATGTTGGGATCATGCATATATTGTTGACCTAGAGGTTATACATTGTCCATATTTTGATAATGACTTAACCATTCCATTCATATGTATCTAATATATGTATTCAAGATTGATTTCAGGTGTTAGGTACATGAAAAGGATAAAATTACTCAAGCCCTAATTTGCTACAGTTCAAGTCAAAAGTAATGCAAGTGTGCTAATTAGGAAATCCATGTAAATGACCTTCGAAGAATTTTTAGTCACTTGTATTGATGATATGACTTGTAACTAAGATGAGAAAATTGATTGGGACACTTAGAACCAAGATTTAATCACTTTTTATGCACTTTAGAAAATTGATCACAAACAGTCAATCGGCCGAGTTACAATCTCGACCGATCCACTGGATAAATTCTCTGAAGAGTACATCAGTCGAGTTGTGCACTCACAGAACTCGACCGACCGGGTTACTGACCAAATGCAACTTTCATTGGTTGGTCAAGTTTCCTCAGGACAAACTCGATCGATGGTTTGAAATTTGGGTTTGTCTTTTACCCAATTTGTCAAGTTACCTTTATTGAATCTCGACCGAATGTACTGTACGAAAAACATAGAAAAAGTGATTCTAACCGTTGGTGACTTGTTTGGGAGAAAATAGATCTGTTGCCTTGTGAAAAAATAACTATAATTCAACCCTAAGTGCTCCCCAACTCAAAGGGGCACCCCCAGTTATAAACAGGACCACTTGGAGTTCATTCCAAGGTTGCTCATTCCATATATGTTTGGTTCTTTCTTAGTTGAGAGTACTGCACACCTTTGAGCCCCTTTCTCTCTCTACCTCCAAGTCAAATCCATGAGTATGAGTGAGTTATGATCTGTTGTAAGAGAGCTACCTCTTGTATCCATGTAAAGCTCTCCACCTCCATCTTCCTACCCCTTTCCTATTGAAGAAAAGGTTTGAAGATCTTCTCTGAGTAAAGGAGAAGGAGTTGCTATTCTTCAAGTTTGAAGAAAGCATGGTGTTCCAGATCTCCGAGTGAAGGGGATAGGCACGGCGGATGCTCAAGAAGGATAGGTAATCCCTGGAAGGCCAAAGACTTGAAGATGGAGTGGGTAAGTCCTTGTTGAAGGCTGAAGACTCCCTGGTTCAAGTGGGTAAGTTCCTTCGATAGGTTGAAGATCCTTTCTTGAGGTATTAAGTCCTTGGATGAATGTGGTTTTGACTTGTAATCTTATGAATGAATATAAGAGCATTAAGATTGCAAAGTCCTAGAGCCTAACCACCTCTAGGTAGTGGACTAACTCACTTCTAGTTTGAAGTGTGGAACCAATCTAAACCACTTTGTCCAAGTGTATGTTCTTCCTTGTCTCTCACCCTTGCTATGCTTGTTAGTTAGGACCTCAAATTGGTTGTATGTTTAAGTTTCTGCACTTAATATAATTTGGTGGTCTAATTCATTTTGTGAGATTTGTGAAGCTCTATTCACCCCCCTCTATAGCCCTTGATCCAACAAGTGGTATCATAGCAGGTCTTCTCCAAACGACTTCCACAAGTAGGAGAAGATGGGCAATTTAGCACTTGGATCTCTCAACTTGGAGGGAAGCTTTTCTATGTGACCTCCAGTCTTCAATGACTCCAACTTCCTCTATTGGAAGAGAAGAATGCAGTTCTATCTCCAAGGAGTAAGCTATGAGATGTGGAAGGTGGTACACCTAAAGTATGAAGAACCAAAGGGGGAAATATCCACATGGATGGAAGCCCAAATGAAGCAAGCTCAGCTGAATGCCAAAGCCGTGAGCATCATATATGCAACCATCACCCCATCTGAGTTCAATTAGATCTCCTCTTGGGACACAACATATGAAATTTGGAACAAGCTATGTGTAACCTATGAAGGAACGTAGTAAGTGAAGGAAGCCAAGATATACATGCTTGGTGGTCTACTTGAGAACTTCAAGATGGGCAAGAATGAAAGAGTGGTGGACATGTACACAAGGCTTAATGTGATCATAAATAGATTGGTAGCCCTTGGTAGTATGATAGACAAAGGCACAATCAACTCAAAGATATAGAGATCTCTTCCAAAGAGATGGGTGCCTAAGGTGACATCCATTGAAGAAGTGTACAAGCTTAGTGAATTTTTAACCGAGGAGTTGGTTGGCAACCTTCAAGCTCATGAGCCAAGGCTTGATAAGCAAGAAGAAGAAGAAAAGAGAGAAGAGGAGTCCAAGAATACCAAGGACACAACCTTCAAAGCTCAAATTGAAGAGATAGTTCGACAGCAACAACTTGCACTCAAGTCCCCTACTCCTTCCTCAAGTGAAGATGAAGACCCAAATGAGCATGAAGCTAACTACTCCAAGGGCAAGCACTTCAAAGGGAAGTCTTCTTCATCTACTACTAGGTGCTATGAATGTGGTCAAAAAGGCCATTACAAGAGTGACTACCCAAAGGCCAAGAAGAGCCACCACAAGAGCAGCCACAAGAAGGACAAGGAGTACAAGAAAGAAGGCAAATACAAGAGAAAGGAGAAGAAAGAAAGAAGAAGCAAAGATGCAACTCATGTTGCTTGGGAGGAGTCTTCCTCAAGTTCTTCTAGCTCCAAAGATGGAGAATGCCACCTTTCTCTCATGGCCTCTACAAGTGATGATGTAGGTGAGGTAAATGAGGTAAGTGAGGTAAGTGAAGTCAATTTGCATGAGTTGTCTAAAGAAACTCTTATTGATATGCTTAATGCTTTCTGGTCATATTTTACAAAATAAAAAGCTAAAAAGAAAATGTTAGGAAAGATTATAGGTGATCTTTATGCTAAGATTGAGATTATTGATCAAAATGAAAAGTTGCACCTTGATAGCATTGATTCTTTGCAAGGGCAATTTCTTGATCTTGAGCTCTAATACAATGGAGTTGAGGTTGAGACTGGTGTCTACCTTAAGACCATTGCTTCTCTTAAGGAAGATAACCAAAAATGTCTAGATGAGATAGATGTTCTT